>OU452198.1:4800000-6105000 GCA_911728435.2 Apoderus coryli
AATCATACACGTGAAGTCATTTTTGCATTGCCAGGGTTGGAGGTTCATCTGAAGACTGAACATTTACAAACCGCCAGTGTTCCTGATGTTTTAGGTATGACCTTCTTGGTGTTTGGAGTATTTTTGATTCTAACTAGTTTTTTTAACGACTTTAGCAGGAGAGAAGCCAATGGTGGAGTGCAGCTTTATAACAGAATTTGAAGATCACATCTTCGTTACTGTAGACGCGGAGGCATTCTTCTTTTTACATGATTTGATTACCTCCTATTTGAGAGAAAAAGAACGAGTGGTACATATTTATTTGTGTTAAGATTTACAACTGACTGTGTAATTGTTTTAGCTTGGAGGTACAGACAAACGTTTGAGTGTTGAGCAGGAAAATCCAAAAACGTCGCTCACGGAAACAGCATCTAAAAAAGGTTCAATTGATGGGGATATCTTCGCGAATGATTGGCGCAACTATAACTGCAAAACGTGGCATTTAGAACCGACAGTGCGACTTTTAAGTGTTGCTGGTAAATACATCGAACCGTACGGTATTGATTACATTTTACAAAAATTGGGCTTTTCCCATGCGCGAACCACCATACCGAAATGGATGCAGCGCGGATTTATGGATCCCATAGATGCCATTTTGGCTGTGTTGACATTAAGAATGGTCCATGTCGTGAAAGGTGATGGGAATAAGGAGAAAGATAAGGCTGTAGAATTGAAGAACAAGTGATTAGGTTAAGGAAATGCTTTAGATAGTCTTCATAGTAGTATTTAGATTATTTAGGAGTTATTAGAAAAAACACATTGCTCTAATACTAAAGGGTTTTCAATTAAAGGTTTCATTATGATTTTTAAGAAAAACACGTTAACTTTATTCGACAGAGAAAGGTTTGCCATTACTAATGAAAAACAATATCAGGCAGATGGGATCCATGACCCCTTTTGCAGAACCATAATCTTTTGATGAAATAACGGCACGAATATTGTCTTTGACTGTTTCAATTCACTTGGGAGCATTGGTATAACCCTTGTCTTTCACGTAACCCCAAAGAAATAAGTCCAATGGTGTTAAATCACATGATCTTTCGGATCAATTGTAATCAGCAATTCGAGAAATGACTGATGATGAATTTTCTCGCAGAACAGCAATGATTTCGCCACTTATGTGGCACATAGTGACGTCTTGTTGGAAATAAACGTTGACCACATTCAATCTTCCAATTTATTAAACGAAAAGTTACACGTTCTTTATAGAGAGGTTTCTCAACAATCACTTTTTGCCTCATGGCTCATAATGTGAAATTCTGGATCATTTTCTTGAATTTCGACACCCAATTGGCAAAGCCATGACGCTGTTAATGGTAGCCTAGGTTAAGCTCTGGTGTTAACATCATCATTAAATTCAGTGCAATGTCGTTTCCAAAATGTCTAATTCCTGAAAATGACGTGGAATGAACAAACCTGGGTTTTCGTTGACAGTTTCAGCTACAGAAGCAATATTAGCTGGTGTTCTTTTATGACGAACACGAGTTCGGCTCTAACTTGTCCCATAAGCTCGAATTTTTTAAACCATTTTAACGATAGCTGACAGAGACGGCGCCCTTTCAACTTCTCGAACTGTTTTAACAAAATTCTCACCATTTTTCTAGTGAATTTTAATAATTTCGATGCGTTGAAGCGTATGTCGTTCCATTTTTAGTAATGGCAGAGTTTTTACTTGTCATCTGTCAAATAATGACAGATCTTATTTTGACAACTAGCAAAATAGCGGGCAATTCAAAATGAGCCCTCTAATTGCAAAAACCTTTTATATAAAGTTCTAAAATAAATTATCTATTACTAGTCATTTATTTTCTGATACGTTTTGCAATAATTTACAAAGAATTCAATTCGTTTAATTAAAAAAGTTTTTTTTTTTAATTAAGCCTTTTTTGGGTTAACTTGAAGGTGTATCTAGGCGTAATTTCTGCAATGTCTTCACAAAAATTAACAGCAACCGCCCATGGTTGAGTGTGCAGTGTCTGCGGCTCTCAAGATAGGGCAACAAGTTCAATTTCGTGAAGATTTGTTTTTATTTTGTAATTTAATTTCAAATGCTGGTCTAGCCATAGTTTTTCCCTATATTTGAAAGTCTATTTTTTACAGTTCCACATTGTTCTGGGTGTGGATTTTGGCGAATTTGCACACAAACATGTGGCTAAAACTTCCGCATGAGGTAAAGTCGTTGAGAACCGAGATATTGTGAAATTTTAATTGTATCTATGTCGATCTTTGTCGGTGCAATGGTTTTTCGCCAAAACTGCATTGGTATTTCTTTTTCCCCTTTGTGTATTGTACCTTGCATTTAGTTTGGCTGTCTCAGACATAATTGACTTGAAAAGCAATTTTTTTCATATAGACGTTTTGGGATATTATAATCTTCAACAAACCCCCCTCCTCCTTTGTCTACAAAGGTCTATGTGAATTTTCCCTTGTTTAAAACGGTACTGGAAGTTTTCTTTATGATGTTTCACAGGTTCAACAGTGTTGTTGTTTTAATACACGTCGGACCTTGGCAAACAGATATAAGTCACATGGTGCAAGGTCAGGCGAAAATATTGACAATGATATATCACGTAATTGACTAAGCAAGGCAAAAACCTGAAGTTAGTAATGTGGAATAATAGTTTGACCTTTTGCAATCTACTGAACGTGCCGGGTGGCCCCCGTTTAAGAGGGACCACTGTAACGGTAAAATATCACCCGAGGTTACAATTGTTATAATAGACAGTAATCGCTAACTTATAACACGTCTTATAGTCACTTAATTAAATACCTACCATCAGACTAACTTCTTTCTTTTTGTTTAGCGTAATAAAACACTCAATTTTCTCTTGGTTAGCTCTAAATTTTATTCACCATATGTGCAACATATTGTAGCTTCATTATTATAAGCCCCAACTCACTTAAGCCCTAGGTCTTCCCCTCCAAAGTTGTCTGTTTCGGTCCCTGAAACATGCCAAGCAATTCTATGCATGATTGTAAATACTGTAAATATATTAACGTACTTACCGTTCGTTGTGAGATTGTCCTTGGCTATGCCCTCGGTTGTTCTTAGTTGTTTGGGTATTTGATAGAATTCATGCCGATTTACTGTTGAATTCTATTCCGGGTGGGATCTTTTAAATGGTATATCTGATCTAGGAATGATGTTACCAGTAGTTGCAGCCTAACATCGGATCTGTAATAATATTGCTAACGTTAAAATTTAACTATCTGAACATCTTGATAGGCGTTATGCATATTAAGTCATTATGACTTACCTTTTTGTGTTTGTTATCATACTTCCGTTTTAGTTCGTTTTGTTTAGTTGGTAGTCTGCTAGCCTTGTTCATTCTCCTTTTTGATCGGCTTGCGGATAGATGGGTGCCACAGGGTCTTTGACGGCTGCTTTGAATGGCGAGATTCTTCGGAAGGGTGGTTAACGGGGGGTAGTGCTTGGCGAGTCGTTGAGGGAGTGGTTCTAGTTTATTAGACCGGACGATGACGCTGGGTACTGCTACTGCGATTCACCTGTGCTCCGCTGAATCGTCGGCAAGGAGATCGGTGGCAGTATCATTTGCAGGAACAACCGCTACTTGTTTTTGTTTCGGAACAAGCGACTAGAGACTCCATTTCTTCGTTTTCTTTTCTATCTTGTGTCGTATGTTTTGGTTTCTTTATTTTTCAGTTCTCCTGTTCGTTGGAACAGTACTACCGTGGGGAAATGTGTGGTTTCGGATTGGGGTTGTCCCTGTGAAGGTCTTCCTGGGGCACTATAACTGGAGGGTATGTGAACGAGGCCTGTCGCTGCTTAACCCGGGTCGCGCAACGCATACCTGTCTTTTAACATCTTCTCTTACAAGACCGTTACCTGGTTATAGGCCTCTGAGTGGCTGAAAGTCGAGTTTGGCACTCTTGGGGAAGCTCCGAATCATACACCTCCATTCTGGAAGTATACGACGGCGGTGGTATCGTTGTAGTAAAACTCTATGTTAGGTTAAGGTTTCAGTTTGGAATATGCTATAATTATGCTGGGTTTCTCTTCGTGTTGGATCCCAGGACTTGGTTCCTAAAAACCACACAATTGTATAGGTTACCTATACTTTATTTAACTCCCAGCTATGACACAAAACGGTGGCACTGTAGCTAGTGTTACTGTTTTCTTACCCGATTTTGACTAATATATTCAGTGTTTAATTTTCGTTTGCTATTGTTGAGTATTAGAGTTCGTGAAGGCCTAATTTCGGCTTTTCACTTGGAATTAATTAAATTAATTTACTACAAACAGCTGATGTCTGTCACCTTGAATATTTCATATGACAACTTGAGTATTTCATATCACTTGCTTGATAGTCAGTTCCTTTTACAGGAGGTAGTTCACTATTGTAATTTGCTCTTTATTGGTGTTCGTACTGCACTCTGTTCTCTCAGTGGACATAATGCTTCGGTGGCTCTGCTTTCCGAAGCTGTTTTATGCCGTGCATGTGTTAGCTATTTCAATTTGACAGAGCAGTGTATTCACTGTGGAGATGTTCTTCTATCTAGTCACAGGCTGTGTTGAGTGACAGTTTGTTTGGCATTGTCAACTTATTAAAGTTGTTACCGCCTGTTTGTTGCGATTTCATTGGATAGAAACAACTTTTGGCGGTAAGAATAGTGAAAATCGCACGTTATTGGCGGATTAGGACTTTTGCGAATCAGTTGTTGAAGATTAGTCCTACTGTGTGCACCTGCCATTGGCGTTAGAAATTCCAATTTACGCGGATTGTGTTGGTAAATTTGTTGAAGAGATTTTACGGCGCTGATGTTGGAATTTTATTAGTTTCCGTAGATTTTGTTTATACCAATCCGCACTACTTGATGTAGGATCATACGCCATTTTGGTTTGCTGTACGACTGGGGCTAGTCATCAATACCTCTTAAGAATCGTTGCACAATAGCAGTTGTGGTTGGATTATGCTGTGCACGATTATGTTGTAAATAGATTATTGCTGAGGCCACGCCTTATTTAAGACTTGGAGCTACCCTTCTAGAAGGGTTTTTTGGTACGGATTGAGATTGAGTTTTAATGAGAATGGATAGAGATTGCTAACTTGAATTAGATCAGAAGCTATGTTCCAAACGTGTACCTATGTGAGCGGTTTTAATTTACGAATTTCATCTACCGAAATCGGACGAATTCCTGAAATGTCCCTGGATTTTCCAGCTAAGTGGAACATTTATTTTTTTTTACAGAATTACGATTTATTTATGAATACTTCATTACCAATTTTGATTGGTGCATTGATGGTATGATACTGTGAGCCAGTGCGCAAGATTCTGCTTGTTTATCTTTGCGATAACTCGATTTTGATTTTTAACGATTCTATAAATAATCAATTTATATGTCGAATGCGTGCTGACTCCAGTATTATGTCCTCAATGTAATCAGTGATTTCATTTTCTTATAATTATTTCTTCTTGATTGTTTTAAATATACGTCCACATATAAATATAGTATGGCTATATATAGTTACTGAGATGTAAACTCAGTGGTACCACAGAGGTGACTCAGGTTTTTGAACGGTAGGTGTGTATTCATGTAGAATATTAATCCGAATTGAATTTAAAGTTTCTAATTCAAAATTATTTTAGCTATTACCATTAACTGTTTGTGAGACAAAATTTATTATTTTCTTTTTATTTATTTAATCCTTTTATTTTTTTTTTGTCAATTTCAATATAGGACTCAGATGATTTTATAAGCCTAGTTGTTTTATTCTCAGAGTCGATCCCCGAATTATTTATCATTGAATAGGTTCTTGCTTTTCCGGAATTCGACCGATGCCCGCGGTGAAGATTAAGCAAGTGGCGCCAGGCAAAAGAACATTATTTAAGTTGGATTAAAGGTAATCGTATATCGACCCGCCCCTTTTTCTCCACTGTTTCAAAGCTAGTCCGAAGGCCACCGCCGCATCAGACAAATTAATTAATAATTCGAGCGATCCTTTTGAATTAAAAATTTACACGTCACAGTTTTTGGTACCCAACGTGGGCGGATTTATGTTTGTGTCTTGTGATCGGATTATTTGTTAATTTTTTTTTTTTTAATTTTTTTTTCTTTTTTTTTTATTTTTTTTTCTTTTTTTTTTTTTTTTTTTTAAAGTCACAAATAGTATACAACTTTGTTACACCCTTTATATATTTTTTGTTAGATGCCGCAACTCTTCTACATAGCGCTTCACTATTCAATACTTGGGCATCCATAAAGAATCCGTTCCTATGCGCATGAACGCCTTTCGTGCCGATCAAGTCTTCCAGACCTAAATTGGTCAGCTCTTCTTCTAGGGACTGAGCCCATCGCGGCTCTGGTCCCAAGGCTTTGAGGAAGTAGGTTTGTATTTGGGGTGATTCATTGGCGAGAAATAGTACGCCACTATTTGGCACCACACATAAACCGTTGAATGTTGCGATTTCGTGGGACTGGATAAATGTGAATATTTCACCATTGTTTTGGTCCCAAACATTCACTATCTCTTTATCCATTGAATAAACCTTATCTCGTTGGTAATAAAAATCGATATTCTGTATTGGATATCCATGGATGTGATCTTTCACCATAAACGGGTTGTTCGATCTGAGGTCATACAATAAAACTTGTCCACTTTCTGTTCCAACACCTAATCGTGAGCTCCCGTCACATTTCAGAGCACTAATGGAAGGCAATATATTTGAATCATTGATTGGAGACACACAATGGAATCCACAATCCAATGTAAGAACGGCTTCCTTAACTCTGTGGTCTCTAGCTTCTATTAAACCCTCCTCCATCCCAATGATTATTAAATTGCGCTCTTCGTGTATATCGCATTTATTTATTGATGAGGAAATTGTAGTTGTATATGGTGGCATGAATCGGCCTTGCTCGAAATTCCATCTGTATATATCTGATGAACTCCCTACAATAATCAAATCACCAGTAGCATACTGATGCTTCATATCTCTACCGTATTCTGGTATCCGTAATCTAGAAGATCGCCCGTCAGCTTCATGGTATTCGATATTTCGGTCGGTTTGCAGGAATATAAGTTTCGAATAATCATCACTTAAAATCTCAAAAGTAACGCTCTCTGATTGAAAACATCGGTCGAATTTGATTGGTAGAGTCTTAACATCTAAACATCTAAACATCTAACTCTAGGTGGGTATGTGCCAGTAGCTAAAATAGATTCACCATCTTTCGATATACGCAGAGACTTACAAACATAAATCCGCCCACGTTGGGCGCCAAAAACTGTGACGTATAAATTTTTAATTCAAAAGGATCGCTCGAATTATTAATTAATTTGTCTGATGCGGCGGTGGCCTTCGGACTAGCTTTGAAACAGTGGAGAAAAAGGGGCGGGTCGATATACGATTACCTTTAATCCAACTTAAATAATGTTCTTTTGCCTGGCGCCACTTGCTTAATCTTCACCGCGGGCATCGGTCGAATTCCGGAAAAGCAAGAACCTATTCAATGATAAATAATTCGGGGATCGACTCTGAGAATAAAACAACTAGGCTTATAAAATCATCTGAGTCCTATATTGAAATTGACAAAAAAAAATAAAAGGATTAAATAAATAAAAAGTTTGGAACATAGCTTCTGATCTAATTCAAGTTAGCAATCTCTATCCATTCTCATTAAAACTCAATCTCAATCCGTACCAAAAAACCCTTCTAGAAGGGTAGCTCCAAGTCTTAAATAAGGCGTGGCCTCAGCAATAATCTATTTACAACATAATCGTGCACAGCATAATCCAACCACAACTGCTATTGTGCAACGATTCTCAAGAGGTATTGATGACTAGCTCCAGTCGTACAGCAAACCAAAATGGCGTATGATCCTACATCAAGTAGTGCGGATTGGTATAAAAAAAATCTACGGAAACTAATAAAATTCCAACATCAGCGCCGTAAAATCTGTTCAACAAATTTACCAACACAATCCGCGTAAATTGAAATTGTAATTATGAACCCATATACATAACGGGTAGAAAACGGCTTTTCTACTTTTCAATTACAATTTCTAACGCCAATGGCAGGTGCACACAGTAGGACTAATCTTCAACAACTGATTCGCAAAAGTCCTAATCCGCCAATAACGTGCGATTTTCACTATTCTTACCACCAAAAGTTGTTTCTATCCAATGAAATCGCAACAAACAGGCGGTAACAACTTTAATAAGTTGACAATGCTAAACAAACTGTCACTCAACACAGCCTGTGACTAGATAGAAGAACATCTCCACAGTGAATACACTGCTCTGTCAAATTGAAATAGCTAACACATGCACGGCATAAAACAGCTTCGGAAAGCAGAGCCACCGAAGCATTATGTCCACTGAGAGAACAGACTGCAGTACGAACACCAATAAATAGCAAATTACAATAGTGAACTACCTCCTGTAAAAGGAACTGACTATCAAGCAAGTGATATGAAATACTCAAGTTGTCATATGAAATATTCAAGGTGACAGACATCAGCTGTTAGTAGTAAATTAATTTAATTAATTCCAAGTGAAAATATATAAGCTACACGTTACGGTAAACAATAATAATAATAAAGCCGAAATTAGGCCTTCACGAACTCTAATACTCAACAATAGCAAACGAAAATTAAACACTGAATATATTAGTCAAAATCGGGTAAGAAAACAGTAACACTAGCTACAGTGCCACCGTTTTGTGTCATAGCCGGGAGTTAAATAAAGTATAGGTAACCTATACAATTGTGTGGTTTTTAGGAACCAAGTCCTGGGATCCAACACGAAGAGAAACCCAGCATAATTATAGCATATGCCAAACTGAAACCTTAACCTAACATAGAGTTTCACTACAACGATACCACCGCCGTCGTATGCTCCCAGAATAGAGGTGTATGATTCGGAGCTTCCCCAAGAGTGCCAAACTCGACTTTCAGCCACTCAGAGGCCTATAACCAGGTAACAGTCTTGTAAGAGAAGATGTTAAAAGACAGGTATGCGTTGTGCGACCCGGGTTAAGCAGCGGGAGGCCTCGTTCACATACCCTCCAGTTATAGTGCCCCAGGAAGACCTTCACAGGGACAACCCCAATCCGAAACTACACATTTCCTTCTTCTTCTTTTATAATAATTATCAGATCAGACCGATGAATTTGTTTCAACAAGTTTAAGATACGTTTTAGTAGTGATTTGTCCAAATTTCATAATTCCTTTAGATCATCTTTTTGGCAAAACAAATCCACTACTTTAATACACACGAAGGCCACGTCTAGATTGATTCGTTTATAGTTAAGGGGCGCCACATTCGAAAGACAAGCTATACAGTTGCTGAACGTTACCTTTAGGCGCCTGCGTAGGTACGTCTTCTATAGACGCATCAGTATCGTTATTTTACCGCCAAACCTTTGCTATTTTCATTGACGTTAACTTGTGATTGCTGCTTGTTGAGTAAATAAAGTTAATAATAATTTTTAATCACACTCACACCTTGACCTGGTTTATAAGCGAAAATGTGATGCTATAAAAGTGGTCACGCTCGTTACATCTTCTTTTATAATAATTATCAGATGAGACTGATGAATTTGTTTCAACAAGTTTAAGATACGTTTTAGTAGTGATTTGTCCAAATTTCATAATTCCTTTAAATCATCTTTTTGGCAAAACAAACCCACTACTTTAATACACACGAAGGCCACGTCTAGATTGATTCGTTTATAGTTAAGGGGCGCCACATTCGAAAGACAAGCTATAGGTACAGTTGCTGAACGTTAGCTTTAGGCGCCTGCGTAGGTACGTCTTCTATAGACGCATCAGTATCGTTATTTTACCGCCAAACTTTCTTTGCTATTTTCATTGACGTTAACCTGTGATTGATGCTTAGTGATTAAATAAAACTAATAATATATGTTCAAATACACACACCTTGACCTGTTTTATAAGCGAAAATGTGATGATAAAAACGTGGTCACGCTCCTGATACATCTTCATTTATAATAATTATCAGATATTATTTTATAACTGAATTTTCACGAAAAACGAATTTTAATTTGTGTATATTATCTATTTTCGCTTTTTGTGTAGTTAACCTTGCATTATATGTATACAAGTGTGTCAACATTCAATGTCATTACTTATACTTAGGTATCTATAGTAATTTTCTATAATGACAAAATCATTAGTAGAAATTATGTATTTTTATGTCGGGTATAATTTATTGCAAAATGATATTAAATATTACTTTTATGATGTATTAAATAAATTTATGTTACGTATATTAAGTCTGCTGTATCTTTATGTATATTATTGTGGTTTATTTATTATTTTTTAAATATATTTTTTATGCAGTAAATTTATTGCTTTAATTAATGCTTTTGGGCACATTTTTTGTAATTTCCAAAAACCCTCATTCTTTTATGGCTTTAAAACTAATTAACTTCAACCTCGAGGCTTTGGAGCTGCATTCCATATATACAGCAAATAAATAATAAAAAGTTGGATAACTAATCATTCAACAGCATGGATGCTTGATTCAAACAAAACGTTCAAGCGTAACAAGCAACATTAGTGGATTAGTGAGTTTTTTTTTATTCTTATCTCTCTGACAGGTGTGAGATGTGGCTAGTCTATAATGTTGTTGGTCTATGTGTCTGTATTGTCAAATGTCAATGTGTTGTGTTGTCATATACTGAAAATAGAGGAAGTTGCCATCAAAACGTTGTATTATTATTAGGGTTAGCTGAACAGAACAGTGACATCTGCCACTGCACTCAAACTCGCCCTTTAATAAAGTCCTTTATTATTATTATAATTGATACCTACTTTAACAGCCCTTCCTGCAACCTAAAAAGAATGAAATTCAACAGCCAGTTCGGCCAATACAACGGTTTTAGATCTCGTCAGGTCTCTGCTAGAAGTGGGGCTCCTCAGGGAACCAATCTTGCTCCGTAAATTTTTACTATTTTCGTGAACGACATTGTCTCGGATATTTCGAGTAATTCTCTTCTATTTGCGGATGATTTGAAGGTATTTCGAATTATATGCGGTCGTGTACTATCAACTACAGCTGGGACGAAGATCGTATCCACATCAGTCATTAAGCTTCAAATACGAGGAAATTTGTGGCTCTAGGATTGGTCTGTTTAGCCATCTTAAGGTTCATATCAGAAATCCTTGAGTTGGAGTGATTCTTACTCGTTAGCGCGTGAATGCTGATGATGATGACTGTCAACTACATACCCTTGAATATCTAAAAATGCAAATGCATGACATTTTATAGAGGACTGTCATCCCATGAACATAATTATGAAATTAACAAAACACCCTTGGAAAGATGCATGAGTGTATCATGCATTGGTATAAACTAAATTTTAGACTAAAGCGTCGATGGTTTGGTAACCAATTTATCGTGTTCACATTGACAGATTGGAGAGAGTTCAGCGCACATTCCTTAAAAACATAAGTATGTTTCCGAATAGACACGGACGATTTCCTCCGAGATGATTTAACCATCGACAGTTTCTGGATAGGTCCAACTTCGACTTCTTGGAGTTCCGGAGTAACTAGAGCCTGCATATTGTGTGCGTACACAGACATGTAGATTTTTTCAGCTGCAAACTATCTTTATTCAAATGTAAAGTATCTGAATATTTAAGATCTGCAGATATTTGATTAGTCATGCTAAACTTGTTTTATATTTTGTTGACATGTATAATATTAATTTATGCTAATGTAAAACTTGTCCTGTAATTGGACGCAAGCCTGTTAGACAATAAATAATATTATTATTAGGTATAACTTTTCGGTAATTTTCAATGTCTTACACTACTTGCAAAAGAAATCTATACCCCTAGTGTTTGGTCGCTGCTTAGAATAAAATTTGATAAAAAACACAAATATTGTGTTAAGGTTTTTAAAATTTTTGAGGTTATTGAAATGCTGAATTCTTCTTTACAAAAGATCTTCACGTTACTGAAGCTGTTGCAAAAAGTCGCTTCTGTCTCGGGCTACTTAGAAAGATTAGGAACGCCGATCATTGCGTAGGTACAAATTTTTACCACCGGATCTTAGTGTGGTTCATGCCTAGTGTGTTCAAAACACTGTGGTTAAGGATCTACGAGACTTCATAGTAGATAGTAGGTATATTATATTCCTTATTTGCCATTCAGGGCTTCTGCTTCTCATTCAGGTCCAGAACTTCGATAAACTCCACGAACTTAGTATGATATCATGCCGCAAATATAATTTTGATGAAAGACGTATAGTGTTAGTAAAATTCCAATTTCCCTAATTTTAAAATTATAATTAACTGAAAGATTATTTGCCACATTTATTTCAAGCACTTAAAATCTGTTCGAAATTTACAAAATACTGAATAGATATTATTTTATTCGCAAAGAGATTATATACCTACTCACCGACAAAAAAAACCAGGACCTCAATTTGTATTACAGTTTTGATGTGGCATAACTTTTTTTTATTTTTGATTCTATTTCATGATTTTTTCATTAGACGATAGATCGATTCATTAGGATTGCGCCGCACTTTGTCCTGATGCAATTTTGGTTGCTTAAATGTGTATATACCAGGGTAAGTGAAAATGATGTTTTTAGTCGGAAGTTTCAAACATCATGTGGGACAAACATACAAAACATCCTTGTTGCAACATGATTTACGATAAAGCTGGATGTGTTCAGAGCATTTTGTTAATTGGGCAGAAAAAAGTGACGAAACGTATTGGTGCGCCTGCCGTAATTGAGTTTTTGGATAAAGCTCAACCCAATTGAGCATTTTTGGAATTAAAACAGAAGCGTTCGTCGTTTCATCAAGCCTACATGTTGAGCAAGCAATTGAGGTGCTACAACCGTCTTCTTATGGTCTAAAAAATGCAATGTTTTAATCAAATATAAAAAGGTTATGCTATATTAAAACTGTTATAAAAAAAAATTTGTCGGTGAGTTTACAAAATATCACTAACAATTATGTTTCCATAGGAAATTCTGACAGACCATTATACACATCTTAAATCCAGTATTTTCCATTCCATATTGTCCAACAGTAGTTTTCTGAAACAAGTGGTTCTGAATATTAAAACATAAACATAGGTAATTAATAGAAAACAATATAAAAGGTGTTTTTTATAGAGGTATAGTACTTTGACATGGAATAAAAAATGATGAATTTTTAGCTCTCCATATCATATATACAGTGTGTCCCAGGATAGATGTAACAAGAGGTGTGAATGACAAAAAATCTTTGAATTTTGGAATGAGATTTGGGGAATGAGTCCTGCTTTTTTTAAAACTAAGGTACCCAAAAAATGAGATAAATCGCTATTGTACAGGGTGTTTTATCAACAAATTCATAAAAATCATCATTAATGGAGTGTCTTTATTTTACAATTTGCGCCAAATTCTACTAACAAAAGTTGTTTAATGCAATTTTATACCCCCGCACGGAAAATCAAGAATATAAAAGCATATTTTTGGAAAAAATAGTAGTTTTCAATCATTAGTATTATCATAGAATACTTCGTACTATTTTATATTGTATCTTACAACAAACGCCACATAAACTTTGCAACACATAATAAATATCAAAAGTGAGACAACAAACGTATAAACAAACTGGGTAATTAGCAATAGGTTTAATATTTTGTAATAAACATTTATTCAATATAATCACCGCCCATATCCGCACATCTTTCGATCCTTCGTCTGAATTTCCCTTAAAACTTTTCTGAAATTTGTTCTAAAATTAACTCTTGTTACATCTATCCTGGGACACACTGCATATACGGAAATACTTGTTTTTGGTAATTTTATACATAAATAAGTAGTTTTAAAAAAATGTCTGTATCCACGAAAACGCCAAAACCGCTTAACAGATTTTAACCAAATTTGGTACAAAAATACTATTGAACATATGGCAAGGAGCTGATTAGATTTTGGGAAACATGGAGCGTAGGCAAGGGGTTTAAAAGAGGGTCAAAAATTAAAAAAATCATAGTTCTTAAACTTGTCGGAAATACTGAATAATTTTTTACGCATTTAATTGAATATAACCTAAAATATTGAACATAAAATATTAGACCACATTGACATTCGAAAATAGTGTAAAATGGGGTAAAAAAGATTAAAAAAAAAACGTATTTCTTAAACATAGCAGAAATATTAACTAGTTATTTATAGTTTTGATAGAATATAACCTATAAAATGTGTCATAAGCAACTTACTTTCATAGACGTTCGTAAATAGTGGAAAAAGGGTCAAAACATAAAAAATATATATTTCCTAAACTTATTCGATATATGGAATAATTTTTCATAGGTGTGATACAACATAAGCTAAAAAATATTCCATAAAAGAATTGGTTCACACAGGCGTTCGAAAATAGTCTAAAAAAAGGGTCAAAAACGAAAAAAAAATGTTTCCCAAATATACCAGAAAAATTGGCTAATTATATATAGCTTTGATATAAGATAACCTACAAAATGCAGCATAAAATTTTTATTTACATAGGCGTTCGTAAATAGTAGAAAGGGGGTAAAATAAAAAAAATATCTAAAATGTTAAAATTTTTATATTTAACTATTCGTTGAATTAGTGTTAAAAATACACGACAAAAATTAATATACCATAGGCGTCCGTGAAAATTCTATTGAAGGGCCAGAAAAAAATTGTATCCGTGATAACTCAAAAACCACTTAACGGATTTTAACCATATTTGGTACGAAAATACTACACGATATTTATAGGTGGTGATTAACATAGGCAATTAACGTAGGCAAGGGGTTTAAAAGAGGGTTCAAAAATTACAAAAATCATAGTTCTTAACTTATCCGAAATGTTGATTACTTTTTTGTGCGTTTAATTAAATATAACCTAAAATATTTAACCTAAACAATTAGAGCACATTGACATACGAATAAAGTGCAAAATGGGGTAAAAAGTTTAGAAAAAAACGTACTTCTTAAAAATAGCAGAAATATTGACTAGTTCTCTTTATAGCTTTCATAGAATATAACCTATAAAATGTGTTATAAATAGCTTGTTTTCATAGGCGTTCGTAAATAGTGTAAAAGGGGTCAAAATAAAAAAAAATACTTCCTAAACTTATTCGAAATACGGAATAATTTTTCATAGGTTCACACAGGCGTTCGAAAATAGTGTAAAAAAGGGTCAAAAACTAAATAAAAAATTCCAAATATAACAGAAAAATTGGCTAATTATATATAGCTTTGATATAAGATAACCTACAACATGCAGCATAACAATTTTGTTTACATAGGCGTTCGTAAATAGTAGAAACGGAGGCAAAATAAATTTTATAATAAAAAAAAAGAACTTGGCCTAGAAGATCTGAAATATAAAATATGTACGTATAAATAGTGCCTCCAAAGAAAAAGGAACAAAACCCGATAATTAGCTAATAGCTGATGTCTAAAACAAAAAAAATATATATAAATTTTAGATAAATGACAAAAAGGTCATAAAATTATTAGTTTTTAATATGGAGAGCTATTCGTGCCTCGAGGGCAACAGTTTATTTTTCTTTAAATGAAGTTTTACCCTTTGGTGTTTGGTGGTTTTTACCGGAAATATTTTTCGATTTAAAAGTTAAAAACACAAGTACAAGTATTCATATGTAACACATCATTCGTATAGGCGCCATATTAGACAAAAAGGCTAAAACTCTTGGTTCGAACCTCAATGTACAACATTGTTACTCAAAATACTCGCATGACTTGTTTGACACAGATATTTAACCAGTCAAAACATAAGGGCATAATTGGTGTTGGTTTACTAAACACGAAACGTTGCATAATGAAATCCAATACGGCCCCCATTAGAAAAAATAAAGTTGCTGATGGTTTACACTACTGACGAAACGTTGCACAAATTATTTATCATCATTTTTACGTGGAGAATAAATGGTTTGAAGAATGTAGGTACCTACTTTTTGTTTTGTGAAACGTTTTTAATGAACTGGCGGAAAAATTGAAATCGAAAATTACAATTTAGTTTTTTCGAAAATTTTTGATAATTTAACAAAGTAGTCCAGAAAAATTGTGAATTTCAAAGAAGATATTGTATCAGCTTTGCCAAATTTAAATTTGCCCTCCAACTCTTACTTTATGCGATCACAATGCAATAGTGTCCTTGTAATTTGAGAAATTTGTACCGAAATCATCTGCTCTTTTGTTGCTTTGGATTCCAAATCAAATGGACGCATTAGTTACTAGATAATGGATAAATGAACTAACATAAATGATAATTATTATGAGATTCATATTATAGAGAGTAGGTACCTACTAATTATTACAAATTAAAAAAATTACCTGTGACAATTTGTCCGACTCCTCTTCTTAAACACATCACTAAACGCAATGATAATCTAGGAAATAACCTATTTTTTCTGTTTATTGGCCACAATTATTATTTGCACGAGTTTTCCGTAAATAGTCATATTTTAATTTAATATTAAAAACAGTCACCTGCTAAGAACAACTATGGTACCTTTAAACAAAAACCGGCTAGACTGCGGTGTTATATTTTTGATATTGTCAAGATTTTTAAACTCATGGTAATAACCATGAAATTTAAAACACTTCCAGTTTCCAGCGGCGTAGATGGTTTAGTTTAGACTTAGCGATTTTTGTTTCTCATTTTTTTTCCGAACATGATACATACTTATAATTAAAGGACATATTTTATTAAAACCAGTGACGTAAGTGTAGTAGTGTAATAAATACAAAACCATATGTTTCTGAAGATCTTTAATATGTATTATATACTTTCAAAAGGCCCAATACCAAAGCCCAAAAGCTACTTTGCTTCTCATTTGTTTATTTATTTATTTACAACTGTCCAAACAGCAAAGCCAATTTATGGACCCGAAATACAATTACATATTGAAACATAAATATAAATAAGAAGAAATTCCATACAAAATATTTTAAATATCTAGTGTTTGAGAAAAAAAACCAATTCTGCGCAACGAGGAGATAAAACTAACCTAATAATAAACCCTAGACTTAAAAGCTTAACCAATAATTGCATTGCAGTGATCAGTAAAATTTAACTTATGATCGAAAATGACGCCCAACTCCTTAAACAAATTGCATCTCGTAAGATGTCGATATCGAAGACAATAGTCAAACAGTATCGGCTTCTGTATACGGCTCGGGTGAAGGACATACACACACATTTGTTATAGTTTAAAGAAATATTATTTTTAGAACACCAAGTGGAAAGTACCTCGAAATCTTTCTGAAGTTTAACACAGTCAGAAGAAAAAGAAAAGTCATATAAGTTTACTACAAACAAAATTATCTACAATGTCGTTTATAAAAATGTTAAAAAGAAAAGAACCCAAAACGGACCCCTGAGGAACACCTGACGATATATTTATAATAATAGATTTCAAAGTCCTGTGATAAACAAATTGGGACGTATTCGAGAGGTCTCATTGAAAAAAATTGGCGAAACGCTTAGTTATAAACCTGTCTCAAAGACAAGTTAAACAAAACATTTAAGGGTTTTGCAAATATTATTGGCGACAGTCAGGCAACCAAAAGGATGGAATACCATCAGGTCCAGCTGTATTTTTGAGCTTCAGTCTTTTTCAAGCTGATAAAACCTCAAAACGGAATTTCCACTTCCAATCTACCTACACCACAGTATAATAAATAATACTGTTTTACTGTTTAAATGAAAGTCGAATCTCCACAAAATAAATTTAAAATTAAAAAAAAAAAAATTATTTTGTGGAGATTCGACTTTCATTTAAACACTAAAATTGCAACTCCACTTAAGAATGGACTATTTTTTCAAATTAAATAATACAGTATTCTGACTCTTCGCTTGCAAGGTGTCCTGCGCATCTCGTCGCGCATGCCGCCGTTATGGGTTAAAGAGTCACAATAATCGCATAGACGTAGATAGATACCGTTCACTCCTGTGTGCAATATAGTTCATTGTCGGCGTGTACGAGATAAATAAATATTGTGTTTGTAATCTAATTCAGTGTTTTTGGTATAGTGTGCGTGAGAATTAAAAGGATTTTATTTGTATTAACGTGTCTTGTGATTAATACAATGAACAATCAGGGAGGACATGTGTGTGCAGCAAAATGTTGTCCCAATAAGCGGTACACTTGCTCTAAACATTTTTTTCGCTTCCCCAAAGATCCTGTAAAGTGAGTAATAAGTAAAAATAAATATGCTTTTAAACTAAATGCAAGTGAAACATAAACACAAGTTGTCGCGTGGCGAGATAGCATGATAACACAATCAGCTAAGGGTTATATTATTGACAATATATATATGGTCCTTGTTTGACTAAAATTGCTGAGAACAGGATTCAGTTGATGCAGAATTCAGGCACCCGGCTTGTATGTGGAATTCGTAGGGGTGAAAGAGACTAGCGATAAGATTAAGGAAATCGGCTGGTTAAGAATGAAACAACGTCGGATTTTCATTCACTAATTTTGATTAATAAAATCATCAGATGGAAAAAGGCGGATTACTTATGAAAGACTGAAGTTTCGGGGATCTGTGTATGATGTGAATATTCCTCATAAAACTGTCATTACGCTACCGCTACACTCAACATCAATCTTTGAGCGGTCATTTTTCTATATGGTTTCAAAATATTACAACGCTCTACCGAAGAATACAAAAAGTTTACAGGGGTTTTCGTTTAAGAGCGCTGTCTGACACGTAATAGAACAAATTAATTTGTAAGCTACCTACTTAATTTGGCCAGCGATGTAAAACAATTTTCAGATAGGTTTAAGCTAAAATATAAGTTAAATTTAGGTTAAGTTAGGAAGCACTGTTTCAACTTTTGTAAAAGTGTCTTTTTTTACTAATAAAATCTTTATTATTGTTGTGTTTATTATTATTATTAATAAAAATCATGTCAACATTTAACTGATAACACGATATGACACGCCACAAATATTTCTGAAATTGACAGCGACATTATTATGTACTTAAATATTTTTACAAAAATAAAAATACAGTACTGTGGTTAGAAACGGAAAACTATAATTATTCTTAGTCAGGACCTGACTTTTAACCCAAAATGGCGGTGTCATACGTAACAGTTTAGTTCAAAGTGCCAACGTGGACTCGGAATGCTATACTTATTAATGCTATGCCTACACCATATATCATTTTATTTGTTAATATAATGCCAGAATTTGTTAGATAGAATCATCCCCTCTGGCAAATAATCACCAGATAGCGCCTTCATTAGTATTGTATACCTAAATAAATAGATACCACTTTTTATAAAAGTATGCAATTAAAATTATATCATTTTTGTACTCTATAGATGATGCGCTTGTGGAAAATGTCTTCGCTTCGGCAAGCGCAAGGTTAATTATTTGTGCTTTACGATAAGCAAGGTCGCCTATCAAAATTCAGACGCTTTTTAAAAGTTAATTAATATCTGCCGAAATTCTGTACTAATGAACAAGATTTACGCAAGGCCCCTACATTAATATTTAATTTCATAATAATGTACTAATTAATAAAGTATATAATAGGTAGTACTTACCTACTAATGGATATACACTGTGTCCAAGATAAGAAGGTAAGTACAGAGTGAGCACGTATATTTTAACCATATTTGTTAATATTGGTCGTAGAAAAAAGTTTAAATTATCAAAGTTGTAAATTTAGTGGTTGTTTAGGACACATAGTCCTTTTGAAACGTTGACTTTTTTTAAATGGGATACTCTTTAATTTTTATGACAGATGCACATACATATTATACAGGGTGTCCTGATTTCGTTGTAATTGCGGGGTAGCTCTGTTATGGGTAAAGTTAGCGGGATGCGGTTTTCGCGACACGTTGCTACTTTTTTGTCAAACTCACAAAGCCCTAATCATATTTTGGCTAACACATGTAGTTTTCGATTCACAGGGTCGATTTTAAAAAAATCACTTTTCGGAGCCCTCTCGTATCTCGGAAACTGATGTTTTTATGTCGAGTCCATAGGCGTATCTCTGATTTTTTTGGTTTCCTTTCAAATGATATGACACTTAATAATTTTATTTTTAGAAATATCAAAAATCGAGAGCGGTATTGAAAAATTTATTGGAACATCCTATAATTTGGTATAGTGTTAAATTCTGTAGAATATCCATTATTTTATTAATTACTTTCCCGCACAGGGAAAGTAATGTGAACGCGCTAAAAAAAATGAGATAAAGACGGACGACCTTGAGACGAGTAAGACCACAGATCTGGAAAAGTTCTAGATCTGTGATTAAGACCATTTCCAGGTGGAAGTCTGTCTGTCTGTGTGTGTCTTTATGTATTCTAACACGATAGCGCCAAAACGCTTTAACCGATTGAGCTAATTTTTGGCATATGAGTTTGGGGCAGTCCTAGGATGAAGCCATTAGATTTTGATTGAAATCGCTTAAGCCCTGTGATAGGGGTGGACACAACTACTAAATTTTCATATATCAGTAGGGGTCGGGTGATACATCATTTTAAAGCATTTTTTATCTGATTTACAGCGATAGGTCACTTTTGAAATTTGCCCCTATAATTCTCGAGAAAATTGCGTTTAAAGCAGTTAGTTAGTTGGAACGTAGGTATACATATACAAGGTGTTTCTAAAATAGGTGGTCAACATTTGTGAGCGAATTGGGGACGTCTAATCATAAAAAAAAATTGTAATTTTTCGAAAAGTCCTTATTTACAAAGATACAGGGTGTTAAAGATGACTGCCTGAGGACGATTTTGTTGAAATAATTTCGAAACGAGTAAAGATGAATTAATCAAATGTAGCATATTTATTCACCTAGTTAAATGTCGAAAACTGACATGAAATTGAATAAAAATTGATGACCATAGGCGGGTAAACGAGGGGACCCTTGCCTTAAATATAACCTAACTTTTTTTTTCTTGTGACTTTTATTCCATGTTTGTCAAAAATGCGATAAAATAAAGTTTTCTACATAAAAAAGGCATACTTGTTTTTTCTCGAAAAACTTAAACTGTGTACTAAGGACCAGTTTTGTCCTAAAATTTTGTATTTCACAATGTATTGAAAGTTTGATTTTGCAAAACAACTATATTTGTATATACAAGACACCTCTACTAAAGGTGTTATTGTTCCACTAAATTATGCTTTATCCAATCCGCTGTTCTGCTTGAGATTGAGAAAAAAAAACAGTTTTACTTTTTTACAATTTATTTGATCACGAAAATATAAGTAAAATAATCTAGATAAGTACAATAAATAAATTAAAAAAAAATACAATAAATTAAAATAATTCTAACAATTTTAAATTTTTAAAGTAAAGGAAATTTTGTTCTTTAAATTACATATTGACACGTGACCCACATTAATAACAAAACGAATTATTTGAAACAAATTATTTAGACAATACCGTGAATTGTTGTAATGAATAAATTAAGAATAATTTAAAAAATAAATTAAGAAACTTAAATGATAATAATATACAAGAAATAATGCCTGGTAGGTATATTCAAATTAAATATTTTACGTTTTATTTTTATAAATATTTTTGATTTTTTTAGATATTTAAAATAATAACTCATAGAAGTGTATATGATTTATTCAAACTTTTGGTTTGAAAGCAATTATGTTTCTCTGCTTTTTGTAATTTTGCTTGTCGTTGCTTTTCTTTTCTTTCTTCAAGTTGCCGTTGTATTCTGTTGTCTTGTTGCGCTTTCTGCAAATGGAACATTAAGGTCAGATACAATTGGTTTCTTAAAATATGTATTTAACGTGCGATTTTCATTTCTTATTTTACAACTTTTATCGGAAAATTTTTATTTTAGATAAAAAAAATGTTCTAAGGCTACCGGGTTTTAAATCTTTTTAAAACAATCATGTACCCGTTATGACCTCACTTTTTTGATAAAGTTTGATATTTGTAGGGATGCTAACGATAGTTCGATACTTTGAAAGTATCGATACTTTTGCTGCAGTATCGAGTATTTTTGGAACGATTCCAAGTTGGTATCGATACTTTCGTAGCAGTATCGGTATCGAAAATAATAATTATTATATTATACTGCCACCGCCATTTCTTAATTATTTTATAAAGTTTTTTTGCGACAGTTTCTTCCTAAATTCTGAATAAATTAATAATATGGCATTTTTTTTTTTAATTTTATATACCAAATTATACATTGATTATACATTGTAATAGGTACGTTGCATTTTATAAAATATTTTTTTGTTTTTGTGCTTATTTTTATCAGTATTTTATAGTTTATTTTATCACTTTATGTTCACAGAACATACTTGATAAATTTCCTATGTTATAGGACACAATTTATATATATTTTTTTATATTTTATTTTTAAAAGTGTTGTGGATAATTTCGATACCGATACCTAAGAGCAAAGATTAATGTACATGTTAAAATCTCAGCAACAAGCCAGTCAATCTTTTCGGAGATTGATCCCTTTCCGGTTTCGTTAAATCATCCGATTTACGAGGCTTAATTATCGTCACCACGATAGCGAGGTATTCGTATCGTGGCTGCCTTTTTGGCCCCCCTTTAGTGGACGAAAGTTTACTAGAGGTTACTGCAGGTGTAAACGTGAGTTGAAACCTGTGGCAGCTTTTTGAGCTTTCTTTTAATTAATTTACGTTAATTAGAAGGATATCGTGCTGTGTAAAGTCTAGCGAACACAATAGTGTTTATCTTGATTGTGTGTGTGAAATGATTTTTCTTGTTTCTATTGTAGATTTGGTTTGTTTATAAACAAACATCGTATAATAATATCGTATTATATAATTATCGCATTTGTATATAAATTTATTATATTTCTTAGTGAATATAATATATTTCTTAGTTAATATAACTAGTATAAGATTAATGTACATGTACATTAATCTTTGCTAAGAGTATCGATACTTTTTAGACAAGTATCGGTAGGATCGATACTTGGCAAAAAGTATTGGTATCGGTATCGGAATCGATACTTTTCATTATTTTGCATCCCTAGATATTTGGGCATTTAAAATTATATGGAATCACGAAAATCGCTAAAAGGTTTTTGGCAATAACTGATGTGATGTAGTAAACAAATCAGCTTCATACAGTACGTAACTAAATATTTTACAATTTTAGCAACTTAAAACATTAGGAATTTGGCCCAAATACTACAAGAACTCTATAAATTGAGTCTTTATTTCTTGGTTCTGAACCAATTTTAAAAATATGTGAAAATAAAATTTTCAATACATACGATAAAGCTATCCTTGAACAATTTTAGATCGGTAAAAAACTCTTCCATAGCAATTTTTTGCTTATCAAAAGCATAATATTCTGCTAAATTGCCGTAAGCGAGTTCAACTTGTTTCATCATTTTTTGCATTGCTGTGCACTGCTCTGCAGCATGGATTGTGAATTCCTAAAAAAAAAATATAATTAAATAATGATGCTACAGTAATAGTTTTTTTTGTGTGGAGCTTAGAATATAAAAAGGGAAGGAAGGAGCATTTTTCATATTGTCATACGACCACGATGGTGTTTCAATATGGCCGCGTACAGTGTACAGTTATCCGGGCACCGTGGTGTAAAATTTTTTAAATTTTAACAGAAAAAAGCATTTAATAGATTATAAATTTTGAAGAATCGTTTTTAATTAATATTATAAATTCTGGACGGTAAACTAATAGATCGAATAAACAGCAATAAGATTCATTAGAAAAGAAAACAGATTTGTGTGTTATTCTTAAGGAATCTACTCGCTTAAATAACATACTAACTACTAGCGTACAATACTCTGCTGCCAGAATGTCTTTGAAATTATCTCCGTACGACCTCGTACTCATTAGAGTTTTTTTGACGCCTATTCCGCTATTACCATAACGTTATCTGTCAAAATTGTTCACGCTAACGCTATTTCGGTTACCGTATTCCGTTATGTAGCGAGCGTTACCGTATACTTTACCGTAACTCTATTTACTGTCAAAACCGACAAAAATGTGTAATTTCATAACCCCAAGCAACAAATTGTGATATTAATAAAATTACATATTATAAGTTTAAAACTGTCTAAAAAATATGAACATTCAGGAAAATAAAAAACGTTTTTCAATGTAGACTTAATTTTATGTTTAGTTATTCAAACAAACGTAAATGAAAAATGCAGAGAAAGAGCATTAAATGAGTATATAGATTTAATTTTGAAAAAATTTGTTATTAGAGATCAAAAAATATATAAAAATGATATAACATAAATCACAAACTTTCTACTTGCCAGAAATCTCTGTTGTTGTAGAAATTATAAAAGTGAGGTTAAAATTTCCCTTACGTAGGGGTTAGGGGTACGACGTTGTTTACTAAAGAACTCTTCCGATAGTCCGACTTTACCGTATTAATAACGGAACCGTATTTTTCCGTGAACAAATCAAAAGAACTCTCTATTATTCGCACAATACCGTAATTAATCCGAAATCTATTGACACCAGACACAAGCGCAGATGCTTAATTAAAAACACAATTAATTTCCCCAAGTTTATTTTATTTTTGCTAAAATAATGTGATTGTTGAAAAAATTGCATATTAACATTATTTATTTAAAAAAACTACTAATTTATACATATTTTTATTTTACTACTATTCACATGAACTAAATCTGGCAGAATTGTTTTTGAATGACACAAGTTGACACATTTGGCATTCGATTATTGATTTTTTACCGTCCTTCCCAGACGGGCTACAATTTCAATAATAATAAAAAAAGTTCAATGAACTGGGTCATAGATATGTAACAAATGTATCGATATATTCTAATCGATCTCAATTTCTTTTTAACGTTGAACTATTGTCTCGAGGATTGCAACTGCTTGTTAATAAATAAAACACAATGTCTTTAACAAAATCTCTGCTTCTCGTTTGACTTTAAAAAGAAGATTGAGAAAGCAAACTGAATTCTGTCATAAGGCGCAAAGTATATAACATAAACTCCATAGTACGGTCCTGACCGTACTTTTACGGCCGTCAATTGTAAGTCTAGAAAACAAGAAGAAAAAACGTGCTTCGTGAAATGTTTGTAAAAAGCTAAGGGCTTCATATTATTCACTTTTTGTGCGATTATAGTCGAAATATGCGATTTTTTTTACAGTGCGAAAATTATTCTCTAACATATCCAATTATGCGCAATTCGCATAATTATGCGCCAATCGGCAACACTGGGAATGAGTCACAAATGGTGTTTCAAGATGGCGGCTCTAACGTCATGTTCGTCGCATGTATCTGAATGGTAATAACTCGTTTGTATTCTTCCTTCCCTCTTAATATTCTAAGTGTGGATTGTATATTTTTGTTCACTTCTTTGTAATTAAATAGGTACTCATAAAACTATTAATTTTGTAGCCTAAATGTAGGAACTACGGACTAAGAGTTGACGCTTGGAACGGTTGAATATAAAGTATAAGAAAAAAGCGCTACATAAAAATACGTACAGCGTTGTCATATTTGACACAAATGTATAAGTTCATATGTAATGTTACACGGATTTTATCGAATTACAAAAAATTAATTTAGGTTAAACTTACCTCCATAATATTGATGAAATTATCGTCTTCAGATTGTGGTTTTTTATTGTTCGATAATTCTTTTTTTAACACTTTTAAGTAGTTTTCAGTCTCTTTCAAACTCTTTTGTATTGATTCCAATGACGCTTTGCTGGCCCTGAAATTATGAAACAACATGTAAGATTCTTCTTTATAAGTACTTGACGAGGGCTGATTACTTAATGATTTCTGAATAAACATTAATATTCTAATAAATGCAATAAAACTGTTACAAAATTTGGTTTTATTCCTGGATTTTGAAAAAGGTAATCCTCGTATATGAATAATTGATTACTTACCTGTCAATATCTGGCATGTCTTCGTAATAACTCAGTAAATTTGGCCATTTTTTCTCAATCACTGCTACCACATAATGAAGTAATGAGGACTTGTTGTTTACATCTTTAGTGTCGATCAACTGAAACATTTTTTAGTAAATCGGAGGCTGAGGCTTCAACCGCAGTTGTATGCACCGTAACAAAAAGAGCCAAGCTTTACTAAACCTAAAATACAATCTGGCAACAGCGAAATATTGTGGGAATTTCGTTGGCCAGATATGAAAAGAAAATTTATTCACTGTTTGTTTGTTTAAGCCATAACCTTAAAAATATTCATAAATATTTTCGCGGATTTCGTTCATATTCGATTCAATTATGATTTAATGTTTTCATAGTAAAGAAATAAATATTAAGTTTATTATGAACAGGGATAAGACTGCAAAAGTTCGAGGGCCTAATTTTATGGTGTCTGAAAAAATGCAAGTTGCAAATAAATACGTATCAATACTCGAGGATAAAAAAACAGATCGGGTATCAGCTTCGTTGAAAGAAAATGCGTGGAAATAAATAGAAAACGAATTCAATGCCTCATCAACAAGCTGTGCTTTTAGAAAAGCTTCATGTTTAAAAAAATGTTATGAGAATAGAAAGAAAGAGCTACGGAAGTCCTTGGCTGAAGAAAGAAGGGTGACAATACTTACAGGTGTTGGTCCTAAAAAAAAATTAGAAGAGCTGAAAGTGATGAAATTTTGCAGTCAATTCTATATAAAAAGGCTTACAAATAAATTTGATGATTTTGTTAGGCGAAATCTGCGGAAGAAACTTAATGAAGCTTAATTAAATTATTGTTTCGGTGCATTAAAAATCTGTGATTTTAGGCCGGCTTAAGCACAAGCCTAGCTTTAGTACATACGGTGAATACGGCCATGAGTAAAACAAAAATAAGTCTAAGGCATATTTCGAAATATCTATTGGATTACTACGCCAACATTATTTGCCTTATTACCTAAAAACGGCTAATAAAAACCTTGTTTTACCTTTGGTAAAAAACTGATCTCGAAACCATATGCAGCACCAAACATAGTACCCGAATTCAAGTAGTTTCCAACTAGCAATACCACTTCCAAAATCTTAGTGAATTTCTCAGATTTAGCTTGTTCACATGCCTTCAATAAAGCTGAGATTGCCTGAAAAAAACTGCTACGATTAGATTAAATGTCAATCAGGTTTGATTGAAAATAGCCTTATTAAGCACATTATACTTACTGGTAAAGTATCGTGTACTATTTCAGTAAATTGTTGTCTAAAACACAATGCTTTCAATCTGGGTATGATTCTCTGTATTTCAGATATTTTCAAACAGAACTGTTCCGCTTCTGATAGTTCATCATAAGACTCTTTGAATATTTGGAGCTTAGCTAATTCTTCTGCAGCTGGTAAACACTAAAAATATAATAAAATAGAAATAAGTTTACGGGATTTCAGAGCATAGCTGCATTGATTCAAGGTTATTGCAAATCCATACCTGCAATAACTGTTCTGTCAGATCTTCGTTTATAATTGTCTGGTCACACTTTAGTAGAGCTGTTTTTATGTCATCATAACTCAATCGCTTTAAACGTCCATTCAGTAAAATTAGAAGATTTTGTGCAACTTTACTCTCCAGTACACGTAGTTGCTTAACTTTTTTCATGTTGATCGAATTTGTAGTTCTGTAAAAAATAAATAAATTTCGTAGGTACTTACGATCTTAAGAAATAGTTCATATCTGGTATAATAAATTACGGGCGATCTGAGGTTGGGAAGGCAGAGTTTTTAAGGGTAAAAAACGGTTAATCTCGATTTCCGGTAAAACTGCAAGTCCTATGAAAAAAAGTTAAATGGCAAAGTTGTAGAAAATAAAAAGGTCTACAACTTTTGTATCGACACTTGTTTCACATAACCTCAAAATTTATGCGAAAAATTTGAATAACCGAGTTTTTGGTTTTTTATTTTTATCTTTTGCAAAAAAAAATATTTTTTCACGAAATTTGGTGAAAACTTACCTTTGTATGTCCCAAACATAGAGTAATTTTTGTTGATTTAAAATATTCATTTTTTCACCTTATTTAGACTTAATATCGAAAAAGCACCCTAATTTTCAATCGAAAATTCCCACGTCAAAATATCTGCTTTTTTAAAAAAGTTGGTGTGTTTTTTGTTAGTTGTTCTGATGGTATAAAAAAAATATACACTACTATGGTAAATGTTCTCAGAAAATGCAAATAATGAAAAAACTCGAAAGAAAAAACCTACGAGGAAGTTGATGATTAGATGAAATTGTGGATGAATGCAGAGCGGAAATAATCTTGGCGACGAAGACGGTGATGGTCTTGAAGATTTCGAAGATCCACTAGAATCGGGAAGGTTTGTCTAATCTAACGATGAAGAAATGCCATCAAAGAGACAAAAACTAATGGAGAAGTAATTAGAATGCAAGATAAGGTTGTGTTGTTGTAAAGGACTGTATTTATCCTTCATCTAATCCCTTGTGTCATATTTTTAATTTAATTCTACGAACTAGCACATTTCCGGACTTGTGGATAACTGCAAGAGTAATTCCAATTCTGAAGAAGAGAGACTCTAGTATCATTACTAATTATAGACCTATTTCAATTTTGTGTAATTTTTCTAAATTGTTTGAAATAGTGTTGTATCAATATATATTCTCCACTGTTAAAAATTCTATTACAACTAAACAACATGGCTTTTTCCCAGGCAGATCATGCGCGACAAACTTGGCTTGCTTTTCACAGCATCTTTGTGAAGTCTTGGACACGCGTGGTCAAATTGATGTGGTGTATACGGATTTCAGAAAAGCCTTTGATCAGATCGACCACTATGTTCTATTGAGAAAGCTTGAAAATTTTGGTTTTTCGTCGGGGTTGGTCGTCCTACTTAAATCTTATCTATTGGACCGTCGCCAGTTTGTGAAATATGAAGGGTATGAGTAATTCAAGTTTGTACCTACATCAGGCATACCACAGGGATCCAACTTAGGTCCATTGCTGTTTATTATTTTTATTAACGACATTTTCGATTGTGTGTTATGCAATGGGCTACTGTTTGCCGACGACTTAAAACTTTTTCATGAAATTCGTAACCATGACGACTGTTTGTATCTTTAAAGATGCTTGCATTTTCTTGCGGACTGGTGTGATAGAAACAAGTTGCATCTGAATATAGACAAGTGTAATGTGACCTATACGAGAAAAGACAATAGAATTACTTTTAATTATTACATTGACGGTTCTGTCTTGAATCGAGAGACGGTTCTCAGGGACTTGGGTGCCTACGGCCTTGGGCAATTATCAAGCAACACGCTTTCGGCATTCTCTATGACAAAATTATCTTGGTATTATCAAGACCCTAGGGGTATTTCTAGCGATAATCATCCGAGAATACTCACCACCAGGCTATTCTCTGTAATTATTATGTATAAGTATGTCAAACTTTCACTCAAAACTTACTTCGTCAAAGATTTAGCTGGTTTTGATGCAAACTTCGCGGCTAATCCGTTGAAAATGTCTGGCTCTGCTAGTTTTTCTTCAGATACTTGAATCCAAAATGATTTGGGATTAAGTTTTTGTGGCAATATCTGGAAATGCAAAAAAACCTATGAAATCTTATTGTAGTTATTTGCTTTTTTATTTGTACATAATAGACTACCCATTTTAATATTTGATTTAACATTTTTCTAGTTAACAAAACGAACATTTTATTTCACTAAATTACAGCTAACTCTTTGGGATTTATGATAACTCATAAATATTTGGCTAATTTAATTCTAACTTTTAAAAATCACGTCTTCAATGACCTCGACCAACTTCAACGCATTTTTCAATATCAGATAAAAAGTGGTTCATTACACGGCGTAGCAAACCTTCGTCTATTCCTTCAAGTTCTTCACGAATTTTGACTTTCAGTTCGTCAATTGTACCTGGACGACCCGCAAACACTTTGGCTTTTAAATATCCCCACAGCAAAAATCGGGTGCCGTTAGGGGGGCCTCGAAAGCCAAGGCAAATCTCCGACCGAGAAATGAGTCGGCCATTAAACATTTCTCGCAGGACCCTCATTGAGTTTCAGGTGGTATGAGCTGTTGCCCCATCTTGTTGGAATAGTAAGGCATTGTTTAGTAGTCCTCGTCTAATTAATTCTGGAATGAGAAATGTCTCTAGCATATTAACGTAGCGCTCGGATGTTACTGTTACAGCGCGGTTATTTTCATCCTCAAAAATTAAGGGCCAATAATACCAAAGAGATCCTACTCCACACCACACACCAACTTTTGGATTATGGAGGTTATGTGTAAAGATTTCACTCATTCATTTGACCAGTATCTAAAATTCTGTTTATTTAAATTTGCTTCGTCGGTCATTGGGAGACTGTGAATTGCTCCTTGATGTAAATCCAAAAATTTTTGACACAATGCTAACCTTGCTTCTTTATCTTCATTGCTATAAGGTGCTATGCCATTTGACAGTTTAAGGGATGAAATTTTAAATCCCTTTGAAGAATTCGATCTAACTTCCCTTCGATATTCCTAGGATAAGGGTTTGTCGATTAGCAGACCTTTTAGGACTTCTCGTAAACACAATTCTAACACGTTCAATATTTTCTGGCGTACGAACTGTTCTTCGACGTCCAGGCTTCTTCAATCCCACAGAGAACAACCTATTTAGTTATCTCGTAGGGAATTTATTAATAATTTCAATGAAACAATTTCGTCGTCTCCACTATCAATTTTTAGAAACTTTAATCAAAGGGACATGTTTCAGAGTCCCAGCTCCATCATCAGCCTGTATGCTATGCTTAGTACAATTAAGCGCTGGCAACTATGTTTATACGAAGAGCGATAGGTGGTTGTATAGTCATAGAATAATAACTATAGATAAGAAGGTTCAGTAGACGCTAAAAACGGCACCGACTCGTCGCAATCCCAGCCCGCTACTATGTTATACTATATCTATATATACGATAAGATACTATACTACAATTATAAGTGCGGCGAACTGCTTTGTCGAGAGAGAGATAAAACGTTCCGACACGAAGTGAAGTAAATGTATATTAAACTGTGGTATAGTGGGTATATGCCAGATGGCAGTGTTGCCCATTGTTGCTGAATTATAGATGAAAATGCTTTGAGGCACGCTTCATCTGCATAAGAAGGTGTATGATAAATAAATAGGCTATTGGTGTGTCAGAGGACACAAGCACTGGCAAGGATGTCAACTGCCGCATACAGGGAAGAGAGAGACCGAAATTAATAATATGAAATGAGTAGTCTATTATGGGGAACCCGGTATATTGTGACACAGTAATATTAACGATTTGTTAATTGTAATGTGAATTTCCTGTAATTTATCTTACCTTTTTCCAATTAGCCTTCTTCATAGGGCATTGCACCTCCCAATTCTTTTTAGGCTGGAGACCATACGGTAACACTGGCTGCCTTGCGAATCCAAACATTGCTCCCATACCTGGCGGTGGAGGTGGAACAACTCCACCTTGAAGAGGTGGAGGCGGAGGAATAGCTCCTCCCATATGAGGTATATTGCTTGTCATCATCATTGGAGGTGGAGGCGGTGGAGGGGCTCCTCCTGTCGAATATGACGGTGGTAAAGGAGGAGGAGGTGGTGGTCCTAGTTCTTCACCATAAAGAGGGGGAGGAGGAGGTGGTACTGGTATACTGCTTGGCACTGACATATCAGGCAAAGGTGGAGGTTTTGGTATAGTGATTTGATTATTTAAACCATCCGCGGATAGGTTTTGACTATCAATTAATTCTTCTGTGGGTAAAGATTGAAATTGTGTCATGCAGAAAGGTATTTCCGGTAACGGTGGAGGTGCGGGAATATTCGCACGTAACATTTCATCAATCTGCATTGTATCATGAACTAAGGGGTTAACTGATGCCTCTAACATCAATTTAGAGAATGGATTTGGTTCTTCCTTTGATGAGGATAACATTGAGTTATCTGGAGTACATTCTTCTATTGGTAGTGGATTAGGAAAAGAAAGAAAAATATTTTCTTCCATTTCGTTGTCTGATTTAGGTTCACAACTTCTTGATAAACTTATTTGAGGACCAGATGATGGCAAGGAATTCGAACAACTTGTCGGTGATGTTCTTCGATCTGGATTTAAGTCTCCAGTAGGCAAAGATGAAATATCATCATTAGTATTTGATGTTAGTACTTTGGTTATTGAGTTTTCTTCGATAGGATCTTCAATAATTGGAGTTACAGACTGTCCAGATAATGACTGTGTTTTTGCCTTCAGGGAAATCTTTGACGAGGTTTGTATCGAAATATACTCATAAAAAGAGGAATTCTTTAAACTATCTGAAGAATTATTTTCTTCTATTAAAGGTTTTAAAATTTCAGTCGATTTAAGATGATTTGGAACTAATGCTTCTTCTACTTGGCAATGCGACTCCATAGTTTTTCTTAGTGGGTTCCCATGTTGAGTCTTTAAATATATTATTGCGTTTTGTTGGGAAAGTTCCAATTTTTCAGGTCGTATTGACGACAATTCATGACATTCTGTGGTAGGATGACAATTTTTGTCATGATCACATTTTGATTTCATTTGAGGTTTACTGGTTGGCTTACAGTTTTCTTTATCGTTGTGTTCATATATTTGTGAAGTTCTATCATTACAAATAATGTTTCGGTCCTTTGTTACGACCATATCTTCACTAGATCTTGTGATTCGCTCCGAAAACGTAGATAGTTCTAAGACATCAGAAGATTCTTCGCTACTAAATGTGTTTAATTCGGATGAATGTTCTCGAATGTTATTTGGGTCAGTAAGAGACTTTGGGAAAGCAGACTCTTGATTATGATTAAATAATAAATTGTTCCCAAGTGACACCAAAGTTTTATGTAGATAGTCATCCTCGTTCCTTTTGATTTGTAGTATTTGTGTAGACAATATACTTTTACATTTTCTAATAGTACCGCTTATTATCTTTAACTTGTAGTTTAGGAAATATTTTGGACCTAGTAAAATATTTTCTGTCGAAAAAGCACCGGAATATTCACTTCTAATATATTGCAGAATATATTGCTTATCAATTAAAATTGGAATGATATGTTTAAGTGTAAACAAACGTTGATCCTCTTTTTGTAAATGAAGATTTGGATTTGATGTGCGTGAAATTAGAGATTTCATCATATTCTTTGTAGAATAAAATGGATAAATATCAGATTTGTCACTAAGTTTACGGTTATCACAACTTAAAACAGGCACGTTTGTGTTGTTTGGTGTTACTGTTTCACGCGATATATCACTAACATTTTTTACTACACTATTGGTAGTTGTTGTCCTCGACCGGTTTGAAACTTTATTAGTATGTATTAAAGTTTTTGTTTTTGGTGTTATATTTTGATTTTGTTGTACACTGTTGTTAATCTGTCCTTTGTAGTGCGAAATTGTTTTAGAAGCGACGTCCAGGTCGTTTTTGAGGTCCACTAGAACAAAACAGAAACAAATAAGTAAGATAAGATACACTGCTTTGGTTTAAATGCGAGATCGGGTGTAGCGGATGATGCTGTTGATTCTGTTGCTTATTTTTATTTAAGTAAGTACCCTTTCTTCACCTTTTTTATTAGGACCGAACTTAGTATAGTAGGACTACACCACGACATAACGATACCAGTATTATCAACATTTGCGCCCTCTAGACAGCGGAGGCTTCACTACTACAGCCTATATACGAGGGTTGCCTTTTATATTTCGGGATTTGGCAACCCTGGTGTTGCAATCTGGCAACTGACAGCTCTATCGTAAAGTTGGACATTTTTGAGGTTATACGTACTCAGAACGTTTTGACATACGAGCGCTATTTGTGTTGTTTACAGTAACTTAAAAGATTCATCTCGCCCCAAAAAAGGAATTAAATCGTGGACATTTCCGTGCGATTATTTTTTACAACTTTCAACGTGGATTAACTCAGCAACAGTGCTTGGATGAACTTAATTCAATTTTTGGCGATGAAGCTCCATCAAGGACCAGTGTTTATCGATGGTATGGTGAATTCAATCGTGGTCGTAGTTGACTCCAAGACGAATTTCGTGAAGGTCGTCCAAAATCAGTTGTTGTTCCGAAAACCATTGATGCTGTGCGCGAACTGATATTGCAAGATCGTCATGTGACATATCAAGAGATTGAGACAACCTTAGGCATTAGAGGGACCAGCATACATTCAATATTGCATAAACATTTGACTGTCAAAAAAAAATTGTTCGCGTTGGATCCCACACAATTTGTCAATCGCTCAAAAAAAGGCTCGTATCGATTGGTCGAAAGAAATGCTCAAAAAATATGATCGCGGTGCTTCGAAACACGTCTATGACATCGTGACAGGTGATGAATCGTGGATTTATGCGTATGAGCCCGAAAGTAAACAGCAGTCGACTGTAAGGTAAAGTGCCCGAAATCCGTCCACTGTCTTAAATTCGTCCCCCGGTCTAAATTCATGTACAATGTAGCAACGTTGTCAAACAGTACAAGCAAAGCTTAATAACCATTCAGTTGACGAGAGTGACCTTGATAGGGTTGTTTATTTTATCTATTTCCTACTGAAACTTGAAAATTAAATATTATAACAGTGCGATACAGTATCAAATCCAGTTTAAACAATTATATCTATTCCTCATGGTAAGTTTTTCATGATTTATCCGTTGATATTTATAAATCAGTATATGAATAAAGCGTAAAGCAGTTATCACAGGCGGGTACTCGCAGACATTTGGTCAGGAGCAGGCGCCATTTTTATTATAACTAACTCCTAAATCTGTCCCCCTTGAGTTTCCCAAGTTCGTCCGGGGACGAATTTACGAGCCTTATTTTGTTTTATTGAAATATATTTAATTTATTTCTGGCCACGTAGGAAAATTAGTTTCTAAGAATGTATAACCGCTTCAAGTGACTCTGAGGATGAACCCCAGGTGCCACTTGTATCCACGGATGACGAGGATAGTTCAAACGACGAAGATCCTATTTGTGGAAGGCTATTTTCTGAAGATAACAAATAACTATTATTCACGATTTGCATTTTTGAGCACCCAAAACATCGATTTGATGAGTCATCCGCCGTATAGTCCTGACTTGGCACCGAATGACTTCTTTTTATTCCCGTACGTCAAAACAAACTGAGAGGTCAACGTTTTTCGACACCTGAAGAAGCGGTTGCTGCATTCAGAATGCATGCTTTGGAGATACCTCAATCAGAGTGGCAAAAGTGCTTCGACAATTGGTTCAAACGCATGCAAAAGTGTATAGATCTTCATGGGGAATATTTTTGAAAAACAATAAAGTGATTTTCGATGATTAATATTTGTTTTTGTTCTCTAATCCCGAAATATAAAAGGCAACCCTCGTATACATGTGCAATGGCGATCGCGCATCTCTTATAAAAAGCATATACGCCATATCAAAAATTAATGTATGTTATCTCTCTTTTCTTAGACAAGGAAATAATCTAAGTCTCTTTTGGTCAATAGCGTCTCCAGCTTAGACAAGGACAAGGTCTCCAGTCAGAATATGATACGTGGACAATGTTGTGGAATAATTCGTAGTGCGCTTTGTTTTTTATAAACGAAACTGTTTTATTAAAAAAACTATTAATACAAAATATGAATGAACTTAAAATATACCTCTAAGGTTATTAGAAATAAGAATTCATAAGTTACATAAAATTAAATGGATCTTTAAAATGAGTAGCACTCTATGTAATAAAATTGTTACAGGTCTTATATGTATAAATTTTGGCCTTTTCGGGTTTCCCATTTCCATTTTTATATCGCATTCTTTTGAAAATGTTCTTAACGCGTTCATAACGAATAATGGTAGGCAATAAAGTAGATTTCTGTGAGACACCTGGGGAATTCCTAACCCATTTTATAGTCGAGGCCTAGTAAATCGCAAATTTAGGTTCAGTTGGTTTTTGTTTAAGCAAACATGGATGGTAACTGAAATTACTCCTAATTGTTTATAATAAGAGTTAAATTACGCCAATAATAAAAAGGCATGGATGACTTCTGAGATTTTCGAAAGATGGATTAAAGAACTGGAGACGAAAATGAAAAGCCAAAATCGAAAGATTGTGATATTTATAGAGAATTGTCCTGCACATCCAGCTTTTCTAAAGCAGGTTTTACTGAGAAAAATCACGAATGGGAGGAAGAAGACGAATTCGATCTCGCTACCTTAAAAAAAACAATGTGGTATTCGACAAACATCTGCTATCGTCGATGCAGATTTTTTACTTGAAGATTTCCTAGAAATCGACAATGATGTTGACACGACAGAGCTCTCAGCTGACCAAGACATAATTGACGATATAAAAAGTATTGAGAATCACGAAGAAGAAACTGAAATCGGGGAGTGTCCTGGCAAATTTAGGGAAAACGAAATGAGAAATGCATTTGACATTGTGCGGGCCAAGAAAGGGTACCTGATCAAATCTTTATGCATTTGAATAAATGCGAGAGATTTGTTGAGCAACAATAATTATTTTTCAAAAGTAATTTCCAAAAGAAAATAACTGATGTATGTATGTATGTTATTTAGCAATTTCTCAAAACTACACAAATTATTATATTCTTATGTAGGTAGGTTATGGACATGCTATGTATTTAAACTTTCAAATATTTAATAAAATCTTTTATAAATCAATATTGCGATTTTTTTGTTGCTTGTTGATTTTGTCTTTATATAGTGAAAAACTCTATAGTGTGACGAATATTAAAATGTCCCCTACGCTTAGAGATAAATAAATACGTCCGGCAACACCGCTAGGCATCTAGTCATACTCGCGCTGCTTTTGTCGTCGACCGCGATCGAATAGAATGGCAGAAGACTGGAAAGGTTCAGAACGTTCTTGTGTACTGTGGAAGGCGACATGGTATATAAAGACAGAGGGACAGACAGGAAAGAAATCAGTATTGAAGTGAATAGTCCATAGTTGAGAACAGTGTTGGGACATAAATAATTAGTACACCTTCACCCCTCTCGATAGGCTCGGAATCTCATTAGGGATGGGATATCGATAACATAGGTACATTAATCTTTGGTGATATTATTCGGCATAAAGGCTAGCCTCCACATAAATACGCATGTGCAGTAAAAGGAATTTTTAAATACATATTACATAGCACTTGTTTATTTTCGGTCCATAGACTGCAAAAAATTGAAATATAATCGATAACTAAATTACGAAGTATCGATAAATCGAAAACAGCTTTTTTTCCGTTATGTACTTCATATTTCAACTTCTTATATTAATGAAGTTACAGACTTTTAAAACGCTTAAGCCCAGACTCCCGAACGTCTAAAACAGACTGCTTTGCATATTATGAGTAATACTTTCGTAAACAGTCATTTCTTAAAACATCTTAGATAGATATGTGTTAAATTTTTGAAATCAAAAACTTCTTCATTAAAAAAACTGTAATATATATTTCTATAAAATTGTGAAAAGAGCCTTGAAGTTTTCGACATCCCAATATACAGATTTTAATAATTTATAAAAGCGCTCAATACTTACAGATTGTTTCATACAAACCATTCTTTAACAATTGATTTCTAAAATGAGTTTTGACGTCGAGGTATTTGTCATCCATTACAAAAAGGGCTTTCAAAAATTGTAGAATTTTATCCTGAAAAAAAAAACATATTGGTATTACCGATTTGTCAATAACTGTTATAATATATTTTTGGAATTTGTTATGAAATAAAGAATCATTGATGATAATTTATTTACTGAAGATGCAACGTTCTTCGGTAGGTTCTTTTATCTTTGATACCTTTTGAAGCAAAACAATCAAAAATTTCAGTTTTGTCCATATCTAATATCGCAACTCTTTGCAAGATTAAATTACCCCTACAAAGATAACGATCCTAGCAAGGAAATTATCACCTTTTTACCAAGCTCTATTTTCGTTAGTAGTCGCCACTCGTTTATTGCCGCTCACAGCCGAAGAGACTATTGAGCAAGCTCCAGGACCTCCTCCCAGCTTTAAAGCCCTCTATTCTCTTGTTGAAGCTTATTATAAGTGCCAAACACTCTGAACCTAAAGCTTCGTTTTCAGTTGCAATTTTGCGAAATTGCTTGCTTCTTTTTCTTACGGAATTATCCTGTATTCTGATAATGGCAAGGCACTTCAAAGGCAAGAATGTTAAGCAGGACAGCAGCCTGGGTATAAACACTCTGATTTCCTCCTTGGAATGGATCACCCCTCAGAAAAATAAATATAGAAGTGGCATAACAAGAAAATAATCACAAAAATGGTTGAATGCTGCAGAAATGTTTACTAATAAAATCCAACACTGTTGCCAGCTGTTCGTTTTATTCATAGAATTAGAACACGTATTTCACATTGCAGCGCGGCTACCATTATGTTCGCCAAATATTTAACGTCAAGAAATCAATCAAATATATTTATTTATTGTCATTACATGTCATTACCAAAAAAGGTTTACACAAGTCATAATATTAAATATTAAAATATTACATAACACAACATAAAAACATAGAAATGTATATAACTTAATCAAAATAGAAAGTCAGTGCTGGGGAATTCATCAATGGAGTAAAAAGCCTGGTCAATTAAGTAGTTTTTTAATCTATTTTTGAACATTGCAAGGCTCAGTGTTTTCAAACTATCTGGCAAATTATTATAGCATGTGGGACCATAATAATTCCCAGAATTTCTGCTTCTACCCAACCTCATATATTCAGGAAGAATGTCATTTTTGTTTCTGGTATTGTGGTTGTGAACTTCATCATGCCTTATGTACAGATTGTAATTATTTTTCACATACATAATTGAATTGTAGATATAGAGACACGGGAGTGTAATTATTTTACATTCTTTAAATTTAGGTCTGACATCCTCTCTAAACTTTAAATCTGTCATTATTCGAACCACTCGTCTTTGGATTGCGAATACCCGACTAGCATGACAAGAGTGTCCCCAAATTGACAAAGCATATGAAGCCGCACTGTGAAAAAGGCCATAATATGCTGATTTCAAAACATCAAAAGAGACTTCACCCTTCAAGCTTCGCAACATGAATACAACCTTAGACAACTTGGCAATGGTAACCTCGAATATAATATGATTCACAAAAATACAGTTCTACCTGATACAAATGCGTGGCAACGCCACGGAGGCATTTGTATCGATTTGTTTATTGTTTAAGCTTGACGTTGACGTTTGCAGTGCTACGTACAGTCTACAGACAATTACTCAACCGAAAAATAAATTAATATATAGGGTGATCCATTTAGAAAAAAATAAAGTTTTTGTTCCCTCGGGCTACGGCTCATGTTTCCTCTTTTATACGTAGAAAAGAAAGTATTTTTCAGTACATACATAACCATACTTTTACATTTTTTGAGATACCTACTTAAATAAAAAAATTTAAAGAGGGGCCACATTATAGTGGATCACCCAGTACCTACTCAAGTTTATTTGTATGATATTTTGGTAACTTTATTTTTAATTGTGCAGCATTCGGAATAATTTTACTAGAATTTGTCATCAATGAATAATTCGAGTTTAATTAAGGAAGTTGATCATTTTTGGAAGAGGATAATAACTGTTGGCATATACAGGGTTGTTTAAAAGAAAAAGTTGATGGCCTTTTCCAATTTTCCTTATTGATCCACATTATTGATCACATAATATATAATAAACTCTTTTAAAAATAAAAGCTCGAAAGACATTTTTTATTTGAATATCGTAATCATTAAATATATTAAGGATATAATAATTATACCATTGACAATATTGATTAATTTGGCGATCTCATCCGGTATGTTTCCGAGTTGTCTGAAATTTCGCAAAATTATACTGTTATTCAAAAAAGGATCTCCAGATGAATTGAACAACTATCGCCCTATTTCTATAGAGCCTGTTCTAGAAAAAATTTTTGAAAAGATACTCTATAAACAATTTTGAAAGAAATAATTTATTTTCTCCGAAACAATTTGGATTTAGACCGAAACTTAACACCGTGTCAGCTATAGAAAACTTTATAAATAGTGTTATAACCGCTTTTGAGAGGAGAAGGCTTGTGGGGGCTTCTTTTCTTGATTTAACAAAGGCGTTTGATTGCGTCTCACACGATATCTTGTTGGGTAAACTGGAGCGATACGGTATGAGTGCGAATTCGATTCGTTTGCTGAGTTCCTATCTCACTGGTAGGAATGTTGTAACGATGTTTGAGTCAAAGTCTTCTCAGCCCTTGTTGAGCTCTTGTGGAGTCCCACAGGGCTCGGTGCTCGGACCTCTATTGTTTTTGATTTTCATTAATGATTTACCGCTACATCTGCCATGCTCTGACCTGACATTGTTTGCAGACGAATCAACTATTGTCGATGTTGAACTGTCGAGTGATGTTCTGGCCTCAAGTATGATTAATTCACAGTCGAGGGCTGCTGATTGGTTTGCAGCTAACAAACTCTGTATGAATGCCAATAAAACAGCTACTAAAATATTTACATTACGTGAGACGGATGTTGCTGTTTCTGATGGTCTGGTAAAGTTTTTGGGTGTCACTTTGGACCAAAAGCTATCCTGGGCGGGTCATGTCGAGGTTAACAGTGGGCCAAGTTGTATCAGGTTGTGTTCATGTTGCGAAGCTTGAAGGGTGAAGTCTCTTTTAATGTTTTGAAATCAGCATATTATGGCCTTTTTCACAGTGTGGCTTCATATGCTTTGTCAATTTGGGGACACTCTTGTCATGCTAGTGGGGTATTCGCAATCCAAAGACGAGTGGTTAGAATAATGACAGATTTAAAGTTTAGAGAGGATGTCAGACCTAAATTTAAAGAATGTAAAATAATTACACTCCCGTGTCTCTATATCTACAATTCAATTATGTATGTGAAAAATAATTACAATCTCTACATAAGGCATAATGAAGTTCACAACCACAATACCAGAAACAAAAATGACATTCTTCCTGAATATATGAGGTTGGGTAGAAGAAGAAATTCTGTGAATTATTATGGTCCCACATGCTATAATCATTTGCCAGATAGTTTGAAAACACTGAGCCTTGCAATGTTCAAAAATAGATTAAAAAACTACTTAATTGACCAGGCTTTTTATTCCATTGATGAATTCCTCAGCACGGACTTTCTGTTTTGATTAAGTTATATACATTTCTATGTTTTTATGTTGTGTTATGTAATATTTTAATATTTAATATGACTTGTGTAAACCTTTTTTGATAATGACAGTAAATAAATAAATAAAATAAAAATCTACTCAGCAGCAGATCTTGACTGAAACCCTGTTTCGGGTAGACTCCGTGTATCTTAAAAGAAAGATGTTTTAAAGGACTAAATACTATGCGAAACGAACACCAGAAGATCTGTTCATATGAACCGAAAAATCTCCTATGGACCTAAACGTAATTATTCAAGAAATCACTGGTTATCAGCTTCCTCAGAGTAGGTAATACCTACTTGACCGGAGAGTAAAGATTTATTGATTTGTGTGTAAATTAGTAGGTGATTCTTCAACTTACCACAAACTTAATCAACTTCTTTTTCGTCCACTTCCTAAACTTAATCCTTTTCTTCATCATAATCACTAAATTTATATAACGAATTAAATTAATGAATATAGTTTAATAAATTAATCTTCACTCAAACTTTACACTATAAATAATTTATTCATTATACACAACACAAAACAAATCACTTATTATTAAGGTTTTAATTTAAAAAGTTCATTCTTAATCGCTTATTTTTTTTTTTTTTATAAAAATAATTCCTCTGTCTGCATCTTAACTCTTCCCTTGCCTTTGAACTACTGATAATAACAACAGATATTGTAGCTTTAGCACCATATTTTGATAATAAGAAGGCATCTCTGTCGGGATTATTTGTTTATAATGCACATACAGGTCATTCATAGATAGTCAAATACAAAAATAGAAAGAAATACCTACGTTTTTACGACTATGTTGTTATTGTAAAGTTGTACTTAAATTGGGATTGTCAAAAAAGGTTCTTTTTTTTCATTCACCTGAGACAGAAACCGACCTACCTGTAAGTTTTTGAATAACAAATCTGTAAAACACATTTTTTATTTTGTTTGTCATAGTGGGTAGGTATAGTCGGTTCCACAATAATAATAATAATAATATCTTTATTAACCATAAGTTGGTACTACAACAAGTACATTGGTACGTCATGTAAAACTAAAAAAACAATACAACAAAATACAATACTATATACGAGTATATATAGAACAAAATTCACAAAATACCCATTGGCATATCCCACAACACTATACCGAAGCAGAAAATTCCTGCAGGCTGTAGAATGCACCATTCGTCAAATAACTCTTTAATAATTTCTTAAAACTACTCTCAGTTTGGCAGTCTCTCATGCTCGAGGGAAGAAGATTAAAATACGAATAACCTGAATACAACGGCGATCTCTTATAAAACTCGTGTTTAGGGCGAGGATACAAACGATCTCTCCCTCGAGTATGATAATCATGATTATCTCCGCATGTTCGGGCTCGACTCCTGCTGGTAAATATGGAACAGAGCAACTTATAAAGATATATCCACGGGACAGTGAGGATATTATTTTTCCGAAAAGCATGTTTACAAGTCCCTCTATATGGAATATTAAATATATATCGTATTGCTCTTTTTTGCAGTATAAATACTCTGTCCACCTCTGTGCATCTACCCCAACTGACTATATTGTATGATATCACTGAGTATATAAAAGCATAATACACAGAAATAAGTGATGATTTGTCCATATAATTCTTTAAGGAATGCAGGACGTACAGATTTCTATTGAGTTTGCTACAGAGGTTGTCAATATGTCCAACCCAACCCAATCCCGGATCAATAAGTACACCCAACAATTTGGCTGATTCAACCCATGGCAAGAGAAAGCTATCAAATCGCAAATTATAATCTAATGGACTTTATTTTTCTGACACCAAAGCCGAAATTCTCCTAGGGTCACATTGATTTTATGTCTTAAAATTTCAGGATCTTTATCGTATATAAGTACGGTAGTGTCATCCGCGTACATATATAGTGTGCCATGCGAGATACCTGTGGGAAGATCGTTGACATATAGTAAGAATAGCGAATTCGATGACTCCTTAAGTGCAGTAAAATTTAAATCCATATTATGCGGAATATTGTCTTTCAACTTTGCCTGTAAAAGCGAAATCCCTCTCAGTAATTTTGTGAAGAACTTTTTGCAACGCTGCTTCTGCGTGGTATGAAGGCCTTATTTCTTGAATTTGGTAATAGGTAATGATTATACAGCTTTTTGTTATTTATTCTTTTTGCGGCTACCGTTCAATGCCTTTACCTTTTAAGATTTATCATAATTACACATTAATATAGAGGTCAGTCACATTACAGCGCAAATTTGTTTGTAAGTACGCCCCTGCCTACTCCACGCAATTGACAGACTACGAATGTTGCATAGCGCACGCCCAAAGATGTTCTCGTTGTTTACATTTCAGCACCGTAAATTTGCCATTTTGTCGATTATACTGTGCTCACCTAAAGTTAAGATATCAATGGTAGTGTCATGATTTAACATTAAACAATTGGCCGTTCGTTAGTAGACAGCACAGGGATAAAAATGGAGCGCTACAGTAGATTGTAGATTCTTTTATCGGAGTCGTTTAGGCGCTTTGGCCTCCCCGCACTTCGACCTGCAGAAGATCTTTTGTGAATGACTCTAATCTATGAATTGCCCAGCTGTCCCACACTTTTCATAAAGTTGATGATTTCTCTGGGGGCTAAATTCCTTGCCTCGTCGGTTGTTAGGGTCACCCCTCGAAGGTGTTTTAGCCTTTTGCAGAAAAGTGCCATGCATTCACAGAACACGAGTTCTGTTGTCTCTGTGGCGTCTTCGCAAAACCGACAAGTGTCGTCCTCGGTTAGGCCCATCTTTTTGAGATGGTACTGCCCTGGGTGGTGTCCCGTAAAAAGGCCTGTAATTCGCCTTAGGTCGCTTCTCTCCAGTTGGATAAGCTTCCCTGCGTTGGCCTCTGAAACCCTTTTGATTGTCTTAGGCCTGGAGTGTTTCTCCAGTAGGACTTAAGTTGTTCCTTTTCCCATCTCCGAAGTTCTTCCTTCATATGGCTTTTTGGAAGGCCAAAGATGGGTTCCGGGCCGCAGAACGGAGCGTTTGCGCCCTATTTTGCAAGTTGGTCCGCCGCCTTGTTCCCCTCTATGCCTTCATGTCCTGGCACCCACGTCAGAGTAATCTTTTTCCCCTGAGCTGCCAGTTGCTTTAGGGTCTGTTTGCATTCCCATGCTAGCTTTGACGTGAAGGTGTAAGACCTCAGTGCTTTTAACGCAGCTTGACTGTCTAACATAATATTGATCTGCCGTTCGGGGATGCCTCTCTGCAGGCATTCTTGAGCACAACGATTAATAGCGTTGATCTCTGCTTGAAATATAGTGGGACTTTTCCTGAGAGATTCAGAGAGCCTGCATTTAGGCCCGTATACTCCCATGCCTGTGTTCCCTTCTATTCCTTTTGAACCGTCCGTATACAAGACGGATGTGTTTTCTGGGAATCGTAGTTCCCCATTTAGCCATTTTTGACGGGCTGCAATGACCACTTCAAATGGGATTTCAAAATCATGTTTGCGTGGCAAAGCGTCCGACGGTTTTCTTCCTGCTGAGAGTGGGGTTAATAATGTCCACCTGTATCTTTCTCGTGAATGGTACCAACACTGTTTTTTTCGGATTTATATTCAATCCCTCAGCGTCGCACCAGTTTTTAATTTGGTTTAATGCAATTTGCATGCGGTTGGATATAACCGATGTGTGTTTTCCCTTAACTGTGAGAACAATGTCGTCGGCTTAGCTTTGCAGAGTAAAGCTTGCCCTATCCATTTTTGAAATGAGATGATCCAGCACTAGTGACCATAGAAGAGCGCTACAGTACACAACAAAGAATTCTCATTGTAGAAAATTTTTTTCAAAGTAGTGAAAGTTTGGCAGCCACAGTTCGCATCGGAATTCCCCAAATAAAGCCTCAAGCCAGTGTGAAAATATTAATGAAAAAGTTTGAGCAAACTGCTTATGTTGAAATAAAATCAGAAAAAAGCGTTCGTCTTAGTTGCTTGACTGAAAATATCGCTGCGTGCGTGCAAGTTTTTGAAACTTCACGTCGTACGTACAAATTTCAATTAATTCAAGAGCTAAAGCTGTAAAATCATGGGCAACGAAGAGTATTTGTTTTGATAGGATTTTTTATGGTGATTTTTTAATTCGCCGTTTAGATCCTGCGATTTAACGCATTTGGACTTTTTTCCTATTTAAAATCACAGAGTTTATGGGAACAAACCCACATAGATTAATGCCTTAAGAGGCGAAATTCAACGCTGTATCACTGAAATACTGCAAAATTTATACGCAACAGTCTTTGAAAGTTTCATGAAAAGATCCAGCAAAGCACAGGCGGTCATTTGTCTGATGCCTGACTCATTATTCAAATATTGCATCTGAACTTTTAGAACGCCCTGTATAAAAGTACAAGTTTAACGTTGCTTTACCGTATAATTCAAAAGCAAATACAGGTGCCCCAAACTCTGTATACAACTACTGTTACTTTTTGTGATTATTCAATTATTCTTTGATACTTGGGAAGTCCTCATAGAGTGTCACGTGCGTAGGTATAATATGACGATAACCATTCATTTTTTTTTTGAAGATTAATAAAAATATTAAAAAATTAAATTTCTAATTATGTTTCGGTACTTTCGATAGGCACTATTTTTATTTTGAGCCTAATAATCAAAACATAGTTTCAAAGCTATTTATATAATGAAAGACAGTTATAGTGATAGTGCATATAGCTTAACACCACCTCAATTTAATACTTTTAACTCATCGTATTTAGGCTTACGCCAACAGGGCGAGTATAGGCAAATTTCGAAAAACAAATATTTTCCTAAAAATTATGATATTTAGTTTATTCATTATTATTTAGCATTAAAACAGTCGTAAAAAAAGTATGACCATTTCCTACTCGTAGGAAATATATGTCCTTTTCATTTCAACTATTTCCGAATGGCTGCCATCGGGATTTTTTCAAATTTATGTATGTTAAACATGTTTCTTAGAATGCAATATTTGTTTAAATCTGGCATATATATTTATGACTTTCGCCTATGTTGTTAGACGACAGTAAAAACACAGAATTGTTGTTAATGCTGTGGTAAAAACTTAAAAGTAGGTACCTAGGTATAATTGAGATAAAAATACTTGAAAATGGGAAAATCACACCTGTTTCAAATATCCACAGCTGTTTTACCTATCTGAGTTCAATATTGTTTGATTTATGGCATGGCTTTTACTTAGGTGTATAATTCAAGAAGCTTTCTGCAGGTTTTGGGGTGCCAATCTATAACATCTCTACTATAGGACATCTCTCTTGACATAAAATTTGTGTAACACCAGAGCCGTCCATAGGCGCACCCTTTTAACTTTTCATAACGATACATGCCCTACGATATTTTAAAAATCTTTTATGTATTAACAATTCTATGTTCATTTGTATAAAAGTATAATGTATTTTTCTTTGCCGCTCCAACACGGCAACATATAAACCTACACTGAAAAGAAGTTTAGACATAAATGCACACATACCTAGTCCGTGTATAAGTAGATACATTTTTAATAATATGCTTCTGATATTATAAACTAACAACAAATTTTACTCACTTAGTCAGTGACATTTTCTGTAGAACGTAAAATTTTTATAATATATGTATTCGTCACTTCATTATTTTCACACCTTAACTGACTATGAATATTTAAAAGAAGACGCTGGCTTTGCACATGTAAATCTTGATGCTTAAACTCCCAGCGTGTTCCGCTCGTGTCGTATATAAGCCGTGTCTGATACAGTGACTGCAAAAAGTTTCATCCACTTGAGGTTTTGTTAAAAATTATTATCTAATTTGATTGATCTTCTTTCATTTTATTAATCTAAAACTATTGAACAAATCATGGTTACAATATTCTGCCACCGTGTTTTACTGTCGAACACAAATATTTACAAACTCTTTTTTTTCGATTAATCATTAACCCAATAATTTTGCCAGTCACTGTAGTTATTTTTATTACTGTCGGTATCCTTTGGCAGGCATGATTTATTACACGTCTTATATATACGAGGGAGAAATGTATCAAAAAACGCTGCATTCGATGCCCTTTTATAATGTAAAGAGTCATGGGAACGGATGGCCCCGGTAGAATCGTTAAATTTATATATTTTAAATTAACTTTGGATAAACTATACGTATTATGTTATTAGTGTTTTGACCTTCCATTCGTGACGTCACAATTTAAGCTTTTGTCCTATTATGTAGGTATACTCGTATCGGTGGTTTATATTGTGTAATGGTGTTTAGAATATACCTACCGTTCTTCTTTTAACTTCCATTAAATCTAATTTAATCCTTTCTATTATATCCTTTCGCCATAAAACCATAAAATGCCCTAAAGTTAGGTACCTAAAAGTAAGGCTCTCTTACTTTTAGACTCAGTATAGAAATTTTATGACTTCATGAAGCAGATTGAACTATTGTACCTATCTGTGCATAACTTCGCCCATATTATGCATGTTTACTTTACTGGTGTATAAAAAATATTTCGAGTATTTACTCAAACTATAAATCGGATACCTACCTATTTAATACTAGGCGTTGTGAGGACTGTATATTTTTGTTCAGTTCTTTATAATTATCATACCTTGAACATTGTCTTTATGTTTATAAAGACAATGCCTTAGACAAGGGCCCTCATAATCCCACTCATACTCGGGTAATATCTACTGTATATAGGTAACTATTTATTTCTAAATTAAAATTAAATACCAGTTGCATGTTGCATAAAAACACAATGAGTAACATACCTATAATAATGTTTATTGACGAGTAATGAACATAGAATAATGTTTATGCTAATAATTAAAACCAAAAGAAAGAAAATGCAAAAATGTAGAGATATCGAAAGTCAAACTATAGCCTAAATGTAGGAACAAAGAGTAGATAGTAGGAACGGTTCTTGTTGAATATAAAATATAGGAAACTAGAGCTACATAAAAGCACAGTATATACTTATTAATGCTGTGATAAAAGTATGTAGGTATTATGTATGTAACCTTTTCGTACTTGACGCAAATGGATAAGTTCATACGTAACACTAGGTATGAAGGGATATTATTGTTTACAAAATTTGAAAACTATTGCAATGCCGATTTTATAGCGAATCTGGTTTTTAGCTTCTTCGTTTAATATAAATGATTTATTAATTTGATTCTAGGATAGGCAGTTACCTTAGGTTCGATTCGGCTATAGTCAGTTTTATCACAAACTTTATTTGTGTGTAGGTAAGTATCTATCTATCTAATATACATTTTCTTAGAAAAATTATATTACTTAGTATTAGGATTATAAATTTTGTAGATACCTACTGTAAATACAACCTCGGTATAAAATAAATACTGTCAATACTAAACAAAAAGATTCCGTATCAGAAATTTCTGAAAAATTCGAATACATTAATATTAATTTTTGTCAAAACTACTAACAATAATTCTTTTGATTTTATCTAATAATGTTTTGGTTATTGTGTTACAGATCGCATCCTCGAAATGAAATCCTGGAGCGCTTTAGGATTTAACTAAAAATAATTATTTTGAATACATCTAATAATTTTAAATCAGACCACGTCTACTCCACAAAATTCTTTATATACATGCTCAACTCGTAGTTGAGAGACATGTTTCGGAAATTATTCCATCATCAGTGGCATAACATATGAATTTTACATAATAATTATATAGTACCTCGCATTTCGTGCATTAGTACTTACATATTTGTAATTTGTAGTAGTTGCCATATTTATTAGTTTAAGGATGGATGGAAGAGTGGTAGTATATGACATAATTATATATCTCTTCAAGGTATAATTTACTAATTAGTACGCAATGCTTGGTAGCTAATATAACAGAATTTGATTTATTATAGATGCAGAGGAACAAGAAAACCATCATCCGCACGTTAACTGTACTTTGCATTAAATGCTCTTGACTTACATGCTCAAATATTTATTAAATTAGACAAGGACTTGACCCATACCCTAATTGAAATAGTAGCCCCACAAGGCTAGGTGTCTGGGATAAGTATTGAAGTAATTCTTAATAAGTAAATGTGTACTATAGTGTTGACATACAACATAGCAAGTATATTGTTTTAGATGCCTACTAATAATTATTGTTCGTGAAGTGGACCAAAATTATCTTTTGTTCATGTAGGTACTAATAAAATACACTATTTTTCTTTGGGAATTACCTAGGTACTCATCTAAAATTATTTGTGAAATAAAAGTTCAATCCACGTTACTAATCCAATTTAAACTCTTATTTTATTATATTATTGAAGTAGTAAATTTTACGTGGAATTTGCCCTTATAATTTTATTATTTCGCACAGTTTAAACTATGAGAAAAACAATTTACGAATCCTCTTCGCTACATTTACATAACTACCTACTTAAAATAATTTAAAACATAATATTTACGTTACGCTAAAACAAGGTTATGTTGTCTATTTTTTAAAATATTCTTCATTTGCACATGAAATTGATGGCTTTTTGTATAAAACGAGTTGACAACGCTGCACAGTTTATTCCACGATCACAGCTAGGGATAATAAAAAAAAATATATATACCGATACTTTTTGCCAAGTATCGATTCCTACCGATACTTGTGTAAAAAGTATCGATACTCTTAGGTATTGGTATCAAAACTGTACACAACACTTTTAACAATAAGAAATGGTGGTGGCAGTATAATGTACAATAATTATTTTTTGATAGCAATACTGCTACCAAAGTATCGATACCAACTTGGAATCGTTCTAAAAGTATCGATACCAAAAATACTCGAAATGCAGCAAAAGTATCGATACTCTCAAAGTATCGTTAGTATCCCTAATCACAGCACGGTCAGTCACATCGTTTCTATTATATTCGAGAATATTGATTTTTCATCGTAGGAGAAATTCAAGAAAGAGAATTGGCACTTCAGCGATGTGATCCTCTTCTCTTATGCTCGAGAATATGGTGCTTGACTTGATAAAGCCAATGACTGTAATCTCCCGCTCCTAACAATTATTTGTACTTTATATTCAAAGAGTTCTATATTTATATTGACAGGGAATTTCTTTTTTCACTTCAGCTAAACTGATGTGAGATATGACCGAGAGGACGGAGGCAACGCTGTGACAATTTAGTAGGATGTGCCTCGCTTCGCTCGATCGTTGTATTTCCGGATTTTCAAGAATAAACCACCTGGTGCAACACAAAAGGGTGGCTAGATTTTCATAAAAGGAATGTGGTAAATGAAGTGAAAATGTAGGTATTTTTTAAAGGTAATATGCATGCAGCAGTGCAGCAAGAGGTTTGGTATTAAATTTCTTTTAGCGGTGATCACAAAAATAAACAAACATATATTTTGAGTAACGGTGTATTTACATTGATTAATATCAAAATTTCGATATATCGCTAAACATTAATCGATTGATTTTCACAGTAAAACCTAGACATTTATAAATCTTTGGTAAAACCTTAATGAAACAAACAGAAGCGAAATATAGGTATTTTCTTATTTCATATCTACTAATAAATTACATAAATTTCGAATAAACCTTAAACAGAAACATTCATACAAAGTACAACGAATGTTAAACTTAAAGAAACAGTAAACTAAAACCGTGTTACAAACATTTCAAATGGTATAAAGTGAATTGAACAATAAACCGATAACTCTTAATTAAATCTATAATGAAAACAACAATTTCATAAGATTACCTACCTACATATAAGTGGGTAGAGCTATTTTAGCCAGAGAGAACATAAACCAAAATAAGTCAATAGATCTGGATTCTTCCTGGGAGTCTTTCTGTAGTTCCGCCTTTTGATTCTAGATACGGCCATGACTGATCTGAGTAAATGGAATAAAAGTGGTTTTGCTATGAACATGTAAAGGAACCGGAACATGTGGGAATTTTCACGTGTATAATATACGCACAGAAAAGAATCTAATCAGATTTTTTACAATTCATTCTAATTTTAAGAGTGTTTGTTTTTTAAATGGCTTTGGAAATTTGAAATGTATACACATTTAAAAGTACATTGTTGACATTTGTATATTGTACTTGTTATTGTATCCATTAGGCTTTTGTTCTCCGGATGATGATTGACTATATGAGAATCAATGGACATTTTTTGAATAAAAGAATAATTACATATAGGACAAAACAAATGTTTAGAATAATTGCTATGGGTTAATAAATGTGATTTTAAATTATATTTTCTATAAGTGGTGTAATTGCAATGTGAACAATTAAATTTTGGCAAATCTGATATTTCTTTATGATTTATCATCATATGTCTTTCAAGGATAGTTACGTAAACAGTTTGATAGCTGCATTTTGGGCATTGATGGATTTGACTTGTTATTGTTTCACAGATGTTTATTTCGTTTTTATGATTACTTAACAAATGCGAATCTAATTGCAATTTTTTATTAAATTTTTTACCGCAAAAATTACACAACAGTGCAATGTTTGTCATGTGTATTCTTCTTCGATGCTTACTTAAACTACTTTTATATATACTTTTAAACTTGCATATATCACAACTGAACCATTGTGCAGTTTGTTTATGTATTGTTCGATGTCTATTTAAACTACGTTTATAATTACTTTGGAACTCACATATATCACAACAGAACCATTCTGCATTTTTCTTATCATTATTTGTTTTGCAACTGCGTTTACTACTACACATTATTTTCTTATTTTCCTTTACTTTCCTGAAATATACAATCATAAACTTAATTTTACTACAACTAAATTAAAAAATGAACAAGTACCCCCCAAGGTTGATTTATTTGTGTTGTTTAAAAGATCTTTTACAAAACTCACAAGTAAATTTGTAATTGATTTAAAGTTGCACGTATAACATTGCAACCATTTTAGATTCTCTGAATAAATAAATAAAGGCATTTATTTGCAACGTTAATGAGTTCACTTCCAGAACAATAGAATAAGTCGCAATCTTCGCAAATGAGATTAAAATGACTACCACATATTATACTCGCCGGTGACCTTTTTAAAATATTGGTTCTCGCTCGATTGCAGTAGAACATTTATATTTAACGCAGAAAGCAATCCCGAACAATCAACCTTCCCACAAATTAGGTTATGCAGAAAACACAATGCATTCAAAGAATTTCTTTAGGGTAACTTGGATTATTTTTTGATTTGCCTCTTTTACTTCTCTTATCACTGACTTAAGTAATGCTTTAAAGTAAATTTGCTTCAATATGTGACTACAACAGTCTATGAAAACCGATTAGTTTACGAGTTACAGCAAAGTGAAAAAGACCAGAATCCTGAAGAAAAGTATCACCAATTAAAGGTTTTGGGAGCCTGTAAGTATCTTATATGGTTTTGTTCTGAGAAGCTAGAGCCCACAGATGTACCATGAAGTCATATAACCGAGCCTACAACAGTTATAGTTATTATGAGACTTACCTCGATCCATCAGTTATTTCATTAGTTTGTTTTATATCACATTCTTCTTTATTATTTAAAAATTCCGACTCTAATTTAACAGTGACGTCGTCTATTGCTTTTGGTTCATTTTTAATTTGAATTCCATCAGATTTTTCATTAGTTAGTAATGCCAACGTGTCTTCTTGTTTTATATCATATTGTTCTTTAATATTTAAAAATTCTGGCTCTAATTTAACAGTTACGTCGTCTATTGCTTCTGGTTCATTTTTAATACTTAACATTTCTTCCATACTAGTTTGATTTATACAGTAACTATCGCTTCCAATGAGCTTTCGCGGTTTCTAGTATAATTATCAGTACATAAACATTATTCTATGATAATTATTTCTTCGGAGGTTATGTTTTCCTTTTTCCTATTCCTTAAGCCTGTTTTAGATGGTCATATTTTTATTATTAATATTAACAAATCATATATGATCGTGTAATGCAGCAAAAATTGTGATAGAAAAACTTATTGTTTTCGGAAATTAAGCCCGTTTTAGATGGTCATAAATAAACGTTACAATATTATTAACAGCAAGAGCAAGTTTATTATTTTTATTATTATACCTACTCAAATATTAATTTAATCTTTGGTATAATGGAAAGACGACCGACAATATAACAGTAAAACTTAGGTTAGGGTTGCATATCTACCATATATTGTTCAAAATTTACAGTTTTTTTATTCCCAAACCAATATTCCACCATCAATCTAACCGCCCATGACGTCAGGCCATCAGTGATTGTTATCATCAGAAAATAACGCTGAATAAAAGGTAATTGCAGGGCCTTTTCCTTTTACGAAAATAAATCTAACCACCCTTTTATTTCTGGTGTTTTTGCAATTATTACGACAATTTATAAACGGTCCTCGTATCGTAAAAAGAAACTTGATCATACCCTGTAAGCCTAAGCTAGAAGATGGCGGCCCCCGTATTCAGAATGCATGTGTGAGATTTGTGTGCAGAGTTCCATATGGTGATCAATATAACACCATTCATAGTTCACTTAAAAGAACCAAAAATTGAATTCAGAATAAAGTATCTATTCACTATGTTATTATATTATAAAACTTTAAATAGTCAAACTCCGACCTACTTTTTTTGTTTTTTAATACGCGGATCTGACATACATGAGAGAAGTCTGCGTTTTAATGGTTTTCTTTTCCGTTGCATAGAGAGGTTCACGTTTCGAGGGTTCCTTTTCCTATATGAGCGCAAAGATGAATGAGTACTTGGATATTCTCCACTTTTCACCATACTCATGTAGACGAGAACTGAGGCATAGACTGATGTTATCAGAACATAGGTATTGTATTGCATTTTTTTGCTGAGTGTATTTATAATAAGTAGTTATTTTTATTTTTTTGAAGATTCATCTTTGGGGAGTCATGTCGTTTTCTTATGGGCTGGGTGTAAGAGTGGCTTTCAAGCCAAATCTCATGCCCTTTGTGGTAATGATTTATGATAATGTATTAAGCATTTTATTATTATTATTATATTAGAAAATACGCGCATGTTGACGCTGATTCTCCCCACTCAGCATATCTCTGCTTTTTAAACACCGGTGAGGCACACGATCGAGCAAAATGGCGCACAGCTTACTAAATTTTCACAGCGATGCCTTCATTCACTCTGTCATATCTCACATCAGTTTAGCTCAGGTGAAAAACGAAATTCCCTGTCAACTGTCAATATAAATTTAAAATCGGCTATCAGCTGATTCATTTTCTCGTTTGATAAATATTATTCTATGCTCGTTTCTCATGATGCAGAGATAAAAACACAATTATTTGTACTTTAAAATTAAATTATTGTGTCTTTACTTAATTAAATTCCCGATTTCCACAATAACCACTTCTTAACTAAGGAAAACATGACCACCGAAGAAATAATTATACTTACTAGAAATCATTGATAACCAAGAACCGAGAAATTTCGAAAAAGTACATACAAATAATGACAACGGACGCAGTAATAACATAACAAAGCTCATTGGATTCGATAATAACTCCGACAGTTACTGTATAAATCAAACTGATACGGAAGAAATGTTAAGTATTAATAGTGAACCTGAAGCAGTAGACGACGTAACTGTTAAATTAGAGCCGGAATTTTTGAATAATAAAGAACAATATGATATAAAACAAGAAGACACGTTGGCATTACTGACTAATGAAAGACCTGATGGAATTCAAATTGATATCGCCGGCAACTTATTTTTTACAGACCCGATATTAGGTAAAATAAAATTGGAAGACAATTCGTGTACAAACATATTATCAGAACCAGGTAAGTAAATGGAAAACTATTGACCCAAAAAGCGCTACTTAATAAGTTTGGTTTCGTTAGATTGTAATAATTGCCCACGAGGATGCATAAACTTTTGTGACTGTAGAAAGAGCGCAATTACAGAGGATAAACCTCTTAGAGCTCCGTCGTGTACCGAAATAGAAATACGTCAATCCAAAATTCAGGGCAAAGGTGTATTTGCTACCAGAGCATTACCCGTCGGTTTCCAATTTGGTCCTTATGAGAGTGAAATGTGTCGAGTCCAAGGTTTAAATAATGATAAAGTGGTATGTTGAATTACACTGTTGTCTTCGTTTGTCACACTATTTTGTTAATTTCTAGGCAGAAGAATCAAATTGGACTCAATACATTAATTGTGCCAAAACCAGTGCTCAACAAAATTTAGCAGCTTTTCAGAACAAACAGACTCTGTACTATAGTACTGTGAGACCAATCAATAAGGATGAGGAATTGTTAGTCTCATATGACGAGCATTCTCATCACATAGATCATACCAATGATTTAGGGTTTTGCCAGAATTGTCATATTGGTTTTAAGACAGAACGGCATAAAAAACAGCATGAACAATGCTGTAAATTTGTTGAAAATTATGAAAGTGATATTGTCACGCATTTTATTTCGAGAGGATATAAGGAAAAAGCATCGAGGTAAGTCTCATAATAATTATAACTGTAATAGGCTCGGTTATAGGACTCCATAGTACATCTGTGGTCTCGTAACTTCTCCGACCAAAACTATAGAAGATACAGGCTCCAAAAATCTTTAACTAGTGATCCTTTTCCTCAGGATTCTTATGTTTTTCACTTTGCTGTCACTCGGAAACTAATCGGTTTTCATAGACTGCTGTTGTCACAAATTGAAGCCATTTAGTTTAAAGCACTATTATAAATCAGGGATCTAAGAAAAATCAACAGTAAATGAATTTCAAACAAGATCGATAAGCCCCTACAAGATCCATAATTAAAAGTCACTCCTGACTAACTATTCTTTCACAACTATGGAAAAGGTAATAGACGAATAGCTAAGAAGCGAAACTTTAAATAGGAAACCGCTTCACAAAAGGCAATTCGCCTACCAAGCGGGAAAATCGACGATTAATGCCCTGCAATGCTTAGTAAAAGACATCGAGAAGTCATTTAAGGCAAAAGAAGTATCCTTATGTGCCTTTATCGATATAGAGAGTGCTTTTGACAATACCTCACATGGATCCATCAGTAGAGCACTAGAAGAGAGGAGTGTCGACTCCTCACTGGTGAAATGGCTTCAGGCAATTTTGAAAGACCGTGTCATTACGGATGAAATAGGAGAAGTGTCTGTAACAGAGACAGCGCCTAGGGGATGCCCACAAGGCGGTGTATTGTCCCCTCTTCTATGGTCACTAGTGCTGGATCATCTCATTTCAAAAATGGATAGGGCAGGCTTTACTCTGCAAAGCTAGGCCGACGACATTGTTCTCACAGTTAAGGGAAAACACACATCGGTTATATCCAACAGCATGCAAATTGCATTAAACAAAATTAAAAACTGGTGCGACGCTGAGGGATTGAATATAAATCCGAAAAAAACAGTGTTGGTACTATTTACGAGAAAGAGAAAGGTGGACATTATTAACCCCACTCTCCCGCGGTGAGCAAATTTGCCTTTCGAATAAAGTCAAATACCTGGGAGTAATCCTGGATAAACGACTAATCTGGAATCAGCATATAGAGAAAACCATATCGAAAGCCACAGCGGCCATATGGACGTGTCACAGGCTACTGGGTAGGACTTGGGGGCTAAAGCCAGAGCTCACATAATGGGTGTACCAAACAGTCATCAAACCCATGGTTACATACGCCTCATTAGTATGGTGGCCAAAAGTTAATATTAAGCATACACAATGCCGTCTTCAAAAGTTGCAACGGCTTGCATGTTTAGGAATAACAGAGGCAATGCGAACTTGCCCTACAGCAGCGATGGAAACGTTGCTGCATCTGATACCTTTGCCTGTCCTAGTCAAAAAAGAGGCAGCAATTAGCGCTCTGAAACTGGCACAGGTAATGGAATACAAATCTGGCGATCTAGAGGGACATATGGTAATCCTGAATCTAATACCTTTGGATTCAGGAAGAAAACCGTCGGACGCTTTGCCACGCAAACATGATTTTGGAATCCTATTTGAAGTGGTCATTGGAGACCGTCAAAAATGGCTAAATGGGGAACCACGATTCCCAGAAAACACATCCGTCTGGTATACGGACGGTTCAAAAGGAATAGAAGGGAACACAGGCATGGGAGTATACGGGCCTAATTGCAGGCTCTTTGAATCTCTCGGGAAAAGTCCCACTATATTCCAGGCAGAGATCAACGATATTAATCGTTGTGTTCAAGAATGCCTGCAGAGAGACATCGCGGAACGACAGATCAATATTATGTCAGACAGTCAAGCTGCGTTAAAAGCACTGAGGTCGTACACCTTCACGTCAAAGCTAGCATGGGAATGCAAACAGACCCTAAAGCAGCTGGCAGCTCAGGGGAAAAAGATTACTCTGACATGGGTGCTAGCACATTAAGGCATAGAGGGGAACGAAGCGGCGGACCAACTTGCAAACGAGGGCGCAAACTCTCCGTTCTGCGGCCCGGAACCCATCTTTGGCCTTCCAAAAAGCCATATGATGGAAGAAATTTGAAATCTGGTTCCCTAATAATGGGGTCGTGATATTTACGCAGGACAATGATATTATGTAGGGCTATTTGCATGCCAAACGACATGCTGGAAAACGGTCATTAAGGATAGTTTCTTAGGTCTTCATTAGGTCCTGTATGATAGCGTCCTATACCAAACAAAGGCCCCAAAAAATTGAAATCTGTTTTCCTAATAATGGGATCGTGAAATTTACGCAGGACAATGATATTATGAAGGGATATTTTCATGCCAAACGACATACGCCTAAATGGTCATTAAGGATAATATCTTAGGTCTTGATTAGGTCCTGTATGATAGCGTCCTATACCAAACCAAGGCCCCAAAAATTTGAAATCTGGTTCCCTAATAATGGGGTCGTGATATTTACGCAGGACAATGATATTATGAAGGGCTATTTGCATGCCAAACGACATGTTGGAAAACCGTCATTAAGGATAGTTTGTTAGGTCTTGATTAGGTACTGTATGATAGCGTCCTATACCAAACAAAGGCCTCAAAAAATTGAAATCTGTTTTCCTAATAATGGGGTCGTGAAATTAGAGATAATGTTACACAAAACATAATCCGTTGGCCTTTTTTGACCACAAATAAGTATACAGTTTAGTTAAATAAAACCTAAATGGAGTAAGCTATGGACAAAGGCTCATAGGTACAGAAAAATCTTGGAGACAACAGTTAAAAAAAATTCGATAATAGAAAGTTTTGACAAGGACAAACAACCCAAATTTTTGAGTACCTTATCAAATGGGATTACAATTTTAAGGCTGCCTTGAAATGATTCCTGATAAATTCGCTATAAATCCTTGCTCTCTACATTTATCGCCTGATCAACACATCAATACAAAATGAAACACTGCTTAAAATAGCTTCCAAACACACTAATGTGTGGAACTTCTAAAAACAACAAGTTATATTTTTGGTATGGAGCATTTCCTTTCCTTGGGGGGTACTTGTTGATTTTTTAATTTAGTTGTAGTAAAATTAAGTTTATGTTTGTCTATTTCAGGGAAGTACAGGAAAATGAGAAAATAATGTCTAGTAGTGAAGGCAATTGCGAAACAAATAATGATACAGAAAATGTGAAATGGTTATGTTGTGATATATGTAAGTTTAAAAGTGTTTATCAAAGTAGTTTAAATAGACATCGAAGAACACATACGAAAAATAGTGCGCGGTTGTGTAATTTTTGCGGTAAAACATTTAATGAAAAACAGGATTTAGATTCGCATTTGTTATATATACATAAAAACGAAATAAACATCTGTGAAGCAATAACAAGTAAAATCCATCAATGCCCGAAGTGCAGTTTTCAAACTGTTCGCGTATATAACCTTAAAACTCATATGTTAAATCATAAAGAAATAAGAACAGATTTGCCAAAATTAAAGTGTGGACATTGCAATTTCACCACTTATCAAAAATGCAATTTAAAAAGACATTTATTAACACATAGCAATAATAAACCATTTTTTTGTCTTATATGTAATAAATATTTTATTGAAAAACGGTATATTGATTCTCATATACTCAATAATCATCCGGAAGACAAAAACCTAACGGATACAATCACAAGTACAATATACGAATGTCAACAATGTACTTTTAAATGTGTAAGATCTTTATATTTCAAAAGCCATTTAAAAAACAAACACTCTTAAAATAAAAATGAATATATATTCGTGTTATAGTCAAAAATCTGCAGTGGGACTCTGTGTCGTATAGAATTCTATAGTTCGCTACAATTCTACATGTGCGGCACTCTGCGTGACACATTATTCGCTTCAACTCGACTAAAACAGTCGACTCAAAGCGTTACCTCTGGACGTATCGAATTCTACAATATCGTAAAAAAATAACCTCACTTTTCAGTTTTGTGGTTTGTTGCGGTTTACCGGTTTGTTTGTTTTAGTGATAATTATTTTGTAAGTATTAATAATTAGTAATTAATAAAATCATTTGGCATCAGTTTTATGTAAAAATTCATTTGAGCCAATGTTAGAAGGCGAGTTTTTCGTAATCTTGCAGTATACATGTGTGAAATTATGGTCTGACCGCGCCGCTGGAGGAAGGTTAAATAATTCATATTATCTATATACCTAGGAAGACATAATTTATTAGCTTTTTTTTCCTGTATGTAGGCATTTGTTGATTGGAGATCAAAAACCAAATGCAAAGCAAGTAAAATACGGCAAGAAATGGAGAAAACTGGTGTAGGATCAGCTAATTATATCCCTTTATCTGATTTAGAAAAAAGGTTGTTACATCTAATGGGGACAAGTGCAGTAGAAGGAGACAATGTTCCTGAAATAGGAATGCGATGCCAATATGTGAAAAGAAATACACATAATTTATTATTAGAAATATTTTTACCCATGGCTGTAAGATCGAAAATAATAACACATTTGTATATTTTATGATAATAAATATTTAATAATTTTAGTGTTGGTAAGTACTCGTATATATAAACATTTAGTAAATAAATTAAATTTATTAACAGAAAAATATAGTGGTTTCCTTTAAATCTGTAACGGCCATAATATAGGTACACCGTTAATTGATATACCACGTTTAGTTTAACTAGACACTTTAAAATCGTTGGATGGACTACCTTTGTTGTCCGTCGTAAAGCGCCGATTAAAACAATGTGGTTTAACAAACAGCAGTGCATATGGCCATAATTTAACAACTTATAAACTGTTTTCTTATATATTATTTTATATATATTTTGTGTAAGTTATGTTCATGTTACTTCATAAATCCCAAAAAAAATGACTAAAGACTAAACTGAAAAATCACTAAAGAGAATTCCAAAAAGTCCCTAAAAATAACCAAATTCATGGTAAATGTTTTTAGGTCGCTTAATATTGCGCCGAAACTTGCCGAAGAGTAGTCGACTGCAACACAGAGTACCGTTTCAAGTGACTGTCGCTTTCTATAATAGAATTCGATATCGAAAGCTACATGTAGATATCTATACATGCACAGAGTCCCACTGCTGATTAGATTCTGTTCTGTGTATATTATACATGTAAAAGTCTGGTTGCACTGAAGATGTTTCAAATTACAATGACAATAAACTGCTGTTTACTAAGGACCAGTTTTGTCCTTGTTTCAAACTCGAATTTCTCGAAAACCTTTAAGTTTTTGTATATTTTCTTTCGTGTAATAGCAAATAAATGTTGTAAAAAATTTTATTATTTTAATCGGAATAAAGAAATGTTAACAAAAGTTATTTGTTTTTTTCTGTAGAATAAGATTCTGTAATAAAAAATCTATGTTTCTATTTAAAAAACCAAAGTTGACCTTGAGATAACCTTGAAACGGTTGTCAAATTCGCAAATGGAGACCACCACTGCATTTGCCCCACAATAGCAATCGCTTACAGATCTTGAGATATCTTCCGCCCACCCACTAATGTGCCACCCTGTATATAATTTGGGACAGCTGGGCAATTCATAGATTAGAGTCATTCACAAAAGATCTTCTGCAGGTCGAAGTGAGGGGAGGTCAAACCGCCTAAACGACTCCGATAAAACAATCTACACTTCCTCATGTTGACCTTAAGCACATCGTCGTACCTACCTATTTTGCTGCCCTACCTGATTTCATGAGCCGACCTTAAGCTGTGAATAAAGGATTCTCTTTGGAAGGCGTTCCGTTGGCATGCGAATTACGTGGCCTAGTTGCCTCAGCTTACTCCATAACGCTGATGTTTGTTCGTCGGTCCTGCCATTTAATTCCAAAAATTCTTCCAAGACATCGTTGATGGTACTTCTCTAGGGTTTTTAAATGCCCCCGAAAAGTGGTCCAAGACTCACAGCTATACGTAAAGGTAGCAGTATACACTCGCAATTTAGTTCGAACGTCGATGTTATGATAATCGAAGACTCACGTCCTCAGACACCTAAAAGATACGCTCGCCACGAGAATGCTGTCCAGGTTCTGAAGTCTACCTCCGTTAACTCGAATACGTGGTGCGACAACCACAGTGTTTGGTGCAGGCTGGCAGAGAATCTGTGTTTTCTTTATATTTAGTTCAAGGCCCGATACTCCTGTAAGCGCTGTTAAATGCATTTAGTATATATTGAAGTTCTGTATCAGCTAGGACAACATTGTCATCCGCGTATTGAAGCTCAATAACTGATGTGGATGCGATCTTCGTCCCAGCTTGCAGTCTACGTAGGTTGAAGAGTCCGTCGCCATTAAATCTGTAGACGATCTCTATTCCCCCGGCACCTGCCGATAGAGGTTTGCTCGTTATAATCAAAAAGAAATTTGAAGCATTTCAAAATTATTATAAGAATATCATTTAACAATTCAAAACTATCCAAGATTGGAAAGTTGGTCAGCTGATTTTTGCCATTAACGAAAAACAAAACTACCACTTTCTCAACCCAACCTAAAGCATGCAATATGCAATGTGGCGAGGTATCTTCACGAGATTTCTCTGTCTGATACTCCAAATTTTTAAAAACCTACAGCCTTAGTATATCTTTATTTGAACTTTTTTTCCGAAAAATGTGCCGTTTTTAAGATATAAGGCTGTCTCAAGATAGTATAGTGTTTGATAATTTGTATTTTATTGTACCTACGAGTTATCTAAATAAAATACCTACATGATGATAGTAATAATAATAGATATTTTACAAAATTTGTTCGGTACCGACTTTTTATCTTATTTCACAATGATACTTTTCCCGCCATATGTATTGCGCATGCGAGAATCGAGCAAGCAAAGTGGAATCCTTCCCCCTAGCCGCTAGTGAGTCAACCACCGATCGTGTAGAACGAATACAAAAAATTGTTGACCCGCCCAAGGACACGATGGTTGGCGATTGGTCCCGATCGTGTAGAAGGCGCATAACTCTATTATGACTTTACATGTTTGATCCCACAACGGATTCCTCGATTGAACGCATAGCATTAGTTAGGTAGTCCATCAAAATAATTCTCTACGCAGACGACACCACCCTGATTGCCCGCAGTCGCAGTGCGGAATTGGTGACAAGTTACCTGCAGCGAGCAGCGGACAACTTCACCGAATGGTGCACCAGGTGGAAGACCAAGATTAATGCCGAGAAGAGCACCGCGCTCCTCATCAGAAGAAGACAAGTGCGCCCCGACGACTTCGTCAACATCGAGGGTACTGACATACAATGGCAGGACACTGCAAAGTACCTGGGGGTAACTTTGGACAGATCCCTGTCATGGAGACCGCACATCGAGAAGAGCATCGCGAATGCCAAAGGCATCATTTCGAAGCTCTACCCGATGATCTGCAGAAGGAGCAAGATGCCCTTGCAGGTCAAGCTCCAAATGGTTAAGGCAGTCGTGCGACCTGCCTTGACCTATGCCAGTTCAGCATGGGGACACGCGGCACCATCGTACCTGAAATAATTGGAGGCCACGGAGAACAAGGCAAGAAGGATGGCACTGAGTGCACCCTGGTTTGTGTCAAACGCACAGATCCGAAGGGACCTCAAACTCGACGCCCTCAGGGACGTCATGAGGTTGAGAGCCCAAAAGGTTTTTGCAATGACAGAGACCCATGCAAACCCCCTGATTCGCGAAGCAGTCAGCTACAACGTAGAAGACGGTGCCAGACGGTACCGGAGACCGAGGAGTCAACTCTGACGAAGGAATCCACAGGACTAGGACACCAATTAATATTGTTTCTTTCAGGTCAGGTATACTCATCTAAATGTATGTTTCAGACTGTTTTCTAGGCACCACCAACAGAGGACAACAGCAACAGACGACAATCAACATAAGAAAACAACAGCAACAGAGGACAATCAAGCGAGGACATGGAAAAGGGAGGGTTCCCGAAGCATACTACAAAGATAAGGCAGAGTTTTAGTTTGGGTTAGAGCGTTGATTGAAATTAAATATTTCAATCAACGGTTAGAGTCCCACACGACCTAGGGAAGTGGTAAGGAACTCCCTAGGTGTCATGATGATTTCTCTGCCTTGGCATAATCAAAATCATTAAAAATATTATTTTTGATATGACTTTTTCTTCTAAATCTACAAATGAAAAAGTTTTTCCTCTTCCAAACTCTATCCAATGTGTCCACGGTGTGATTGGTTTATAGACGCTGGGGGCGCCATTGAAGCCACACCAAACATTGTACCGTTAGATCAGATATTAAGGTTAATTTTCAAATTAAAAAAAAAAACATGTAATTCATAAACTTAACAAGTTTATTTAAAAACAATCAGCAAAAAATTAAGTAATTCATTTAGGTATTCACAATATTTCACGTAAAAAATTGTATACTATTTATTTATACATCTAAACTTCTTTTTGTAACACTGATATATTGAAAAAAGTGTGTAAACCACATAATACAAGGGTAGCTCTGAGTCTTCAACTCTATTCAACAGGCTTGACTACCCGCTCACCTCCACACTCACTGAGATTATTCAAAGAGGACCAAATTTAATAGGAACAAAAATGAGACAGATATTTTTAGACATTTATAAACTCTTTTCCATGGTGTTGTCGATTATTTTAGCCTACATAATTTATGTGTAGTTTGGAAAAGGATATAGGAAGCAGATTATTTCTATATTATGTTATAATTATTGTAGGATTCTAGGCGTAATTGATTCTGTAAAATGGGTTGATATATTGCAACCACTGGTAGAAATATGGCGTTGATATTAAGGGGGTTGAGTAAACTCGACATTGGAAATCCCATGCAATAAAAATAGGTACCTAGGGTATCGCATTTTTTTTTTTTTTTTGAAAGGGTCCGTACGACTTAAGTCCCCGGTTTCACTGCAGCCTCATGGGCTTATTGTGAAAAATCCCCTTATATTATGCCACCCAATCCAGCAGCCCTGTACCCTCCACTAACTTGTGGAGTTCAGTTATGTGTTGGGTGTCAATATCTGCTGGCGCAATCAGCGCATGCCCAAAAATAGCGTGTCGTCTTCGTTGTAGAACTACACATTCACATATTACATGGTAAGCTGTTTCAACTGCTCCATTACACAATCTGCATTGCAGATCCCCATTGTACAGCCCCATCTTCTTTAGGTGGTCTCTCAAAGCGCAATGCCCAGTAAGGAGTCCCATAGTTATTCGCATGTGACTCGTGACTCCTGCTTAATGATAGCAGTTTTTCAGTGCGTTTTGTTGCTGCACCAGGTATAAACCTCTTCCCATGCTCCTGCTTGGGAATATGTTCCCAATATCTCTGGTGCTCGCTTTTGGCCCAGCACTTGAGGAGAGGGCATCGCATTAAAAAGTAACATTTATTGCAGTTCATAAAAATATCGTGGTCTTCTTTTAGTCTTGTCTTTTAGGTAGTGTTTTGAGCACAAATCTTCCTTTTTGAGTGTGTGTGGGTCACTTTCTTACCTCATACCAAAATAGATATTTCCTGAGACGTGCGTTGAATAGCAAGGCAGTAGGCTTCTTATAATAGCCAAAATAACAAATAATTTAAAGGTAAGTTTCCATTAAACTATCTAAATATACTATAAATAACGCGCCAGTTACGCGTTGTTACTCTATGGTGTGTGTCGATTCTAAATTTACTTTTATTGAGCACATTAACATTATCAAAGCTTTGACATTATGATGAGTACGGCTGGTCGAGCTTATTGTTGATACTGTATCGGGCATTTGTACGTTCAAAACTAGAAGATGCTTTATTGATCAGGTCCGTATTACAATATTCACCAAAATTCACTTGGGAGCATTCAGCGCCGGTTCTTCAAATATTTGTTCCGCTTGGATGGCACATTGTGTAGACAGGCGACTTCATCAACAAATTGGTCCTAGGTCGGTCGTTATAAAATAAATTAAAAGATCTCGAATTTTGCATTGGTACCAAAAAATACAACTTTTGTAAGAGTTCAGCGCAATCAATCTTACTATGCAATATATTAAAAAGGAATTTAACTGCATGAATTTTTCGTCTTAATTCTAAACTTTGTATTTGACATCTTGTTAACAAGATGTCATACTCTATTCCTCTTTCTGGGTATGATCCATCAGTTTTGAAACATAAGTATTTTAAGAACTTACGCTGAACTCTCTTAACAGAAACATTGTAACAGTTATAATATGGAAACCATATTAAAGAGCAGTATTCCAGCTTTGACCTGACATAAACATAGTATAAGTTATTGTACCCATATTCTCAAAAGATCTGGAATTTCTCACAATGTAGCCATAAGACCTAGATGCACTCAGAATTATGTTATTTATATGTATATCGAATGAAAGAAGCTTATCAAAGGTCACACGAGGATCCTTAATGGACTCAGGACGATTTAAAATCGTCTCACCAATCGTATACTCGAAATGAATGGCTGATTTTTTTCTGGTATATGACATAACTTTACACTTGAAAGAGTTCAAGTACAGTTTGTTTTCCTCACACCAGCATTGAACCAAATCCATATCTCGCTGCAAACGATTACAATCGTTAAGATTATTAACGGAAATAAATATTTTCATATCGTCCGCAAAGCGCATTCTCTGACAACAAGTAGTCCGGCTAAGTCATTTATAAAAATTAAAAACAATAATGGGCCCAGATTCGGCCCTTGCGGAGCACCAGATGACATATGGTATCTTGACGATTTATATCCATTATGGAGAACATATTGGAATCTATTAGTGATATAGGAATGGATTAGCGAAACAGATCCAGCTCCAAGCCCAAACACTGTAAGCTTGTTCAACAGACCCACGTGATTTATTCTGTCAAATGCTTTGGCAAAGTCCGTGTAAATCACATCGACCTGCCCTCCTCCATCAACAGTTTCTGAAGTAGATTGTGTAAACACAGACAGATCAGTAAGCGTGGACCTGCCACGATATTATCAAAAACAGGCCATTTCACTAATTTCTCCACGAATCTGTTGTAAAGCTTCAATATGTAATTAATTTGATAATTAATAACATAAAAGACAGTAATGTAACATATTTAGTAACTGATATCATAAAAGTGGTAAAAGGAAAAAAATATAGACTTACAATAAAATATGCAATAATTTTGTCCGTGAGTGTATTTGTGGATTTTGTGAGCCTCATATGCGACAATTTTGTTTGTTTACAAAACCGCCTGATTGAAAATGAACGAGTTAAACTTTATAACGGATATGTTTGCATCACTACGGCCACTACGACCGTATTGTTTTGGTCTATTGTCAGCAACAGTACCGTGACCCTCGAATTTAGCGATTAAATTACGCACAGCGGTCTCAGAAGGAGCCTGATTACGTTTGATAGTAAATTTTCACAATTAAAATCCTTTGTTCCAAGAGTGTAGCGTTCCATGATTAAAATTTCCCAACCACTTCCTAAATAAATGTCAAAGGATGACAGCTCAATTCTTTAAATTTCATCATTTGACAGTCAATTTATTTCCTAACCTCAAATTATAGTTAGCTCCTACAATGATTGTGTGCAGTTACAGTCAGATTTATTGATATTGGAGAACTGGTGCTCGCACAATAAATATGCCTCTGAATTCCAGTAAATGTAAGCGTATGATAATATCAAGGAGACGAGAACCGATAGTATATGAATATGCTATAAATAGCATAATTCTTGACAGGTGCACTGTTTCTAGGGACCTTGGTGTGACGATTGACTGTGAGTTGTCTTTTAATCAGCATATTCACAATATAACTCAAAGCTCTCTTCGTACACTTGGCTTTATCTTTCGATCCACTAGCGGTTTTGAAAATTCAGATTGTCTCATTGCATTATACCATGCATTGGTCCGATCTAAGCTAGAGTACGCATCAGTCATTTGGTCTCCGATATATCAAACCCATATCAACAAACGGAAGGCGCGCAACGCCTTTAAAATCGATGGTCGCTTTCCACCGCGTGGTACTGATCATTTACTTTTATTAAATAGATTTCACTGGAATCTCCCAGAATTGTAGCATATTAGCTTCTTCTTTTTAAATTGATTAACGGCCTGATTGATTGTCCCTACTTGTTGGAACAGATTAATTTACATGTCCCACAGTATAATGCAAGGTATTCATATTTATTTAGAAATCCTCAAGTACAATCTAACTACGAGGGTAGAGCCCTATATTGAAAGCCTCGAGTTTGTGTAATCACTATAATTTTCACAGGAACATAAATTATTTTGGAGAGAAATTGAATACATTTCAGAACATGTTGTATCGTCTTGTTTGAGTTGAATATTCATTCAATCTTAATATATTTTAGTTGTAAGTTTATGTAAATGTGTAATTTGTCTTCTAAGTGGGTTGGTCCGTCTTAGGGTAACGTGGATTGTCACCCTGGCGTACTTTTGTTTTTGTGTTGATGATTGGTTGGTGTTTGATATTGTTGTATATTTATAACTTACATAGAATTATTTTTGAGTTAAACATTGTAATTGTCTTGTAATTGGGTGCAAATCTGTTAGACAATAAAGATTTATTTATTTATTATGTTTCTGTTTGGCAATTATTATTAATTTTAAAGAAGTAGTCCATTCTGAAGTGGAGTGAATGTATTGTAGTAGGAAATAAAAGTCTGACTCCACAAAATCAATTTAATACTTTACACTCAATGTGTTACATCCAAACATGTTTCGAAGCTCACTAGCTTCATCATCAGTGGTAAATTTCGAGAGAAAATTGTACTTGCAAATATTACATATGACTAGGTTGAGAGTAATGCGTTGAAGTCACCTTGAGGAAAAAATTTTTTTGTTAATGTTATTAAAATAAAATCATGTTAACATATGTTATATCTGGTTTTTCTTTTTTGTAATCATTGCAGAATAGAATTTTTTATTTTTTAACAAAGTTGTGGTCTGTCTTTCTACGCAGTACTTGATAGTCTATCAAGTACTGCGTAGAAAGACAGAAAATTTTTTCCTCAAGGTGACTTCAACGCATTACTCTCAACCTAGTCATATGTAATATTTGCAAGTACAATTTTCTCTCGAAATTTACCACTGATGATGAAGCTAGTGAGCTTCGAAACATGTTTGGATGTAACACATTGAGTGTAAAGTATTAAATTGATTTTGTGGAGTCAGACTTTTATTTCCTACTACAATTATTATTAATATTATTAGTCGCGGAAATAGTCAAACGTTCCGGCACTTTTTTATATATCACGAATATGCTTTTTCTCATTTAATTTTTTTTGGTCGAGGTCTTTAAACAAGTACATTACAATAAAAATAAAACATAAAGTAATATTGAGAGAGAGATGTTATGTTATCTCAATCAATTCTCGTGCTAGCAGTATAAGCTCTTTGTAAATGTTATAAATTTGGGTCACACTGCCTGCCGATCACCACTGATGAGTCGTGGATCGACGAAACGGCCGTCTGGTGAAATCATGGTAGTGTGAAACAAATTTCCAACATAACTTAAAGTCTTGTTGCTTTATGTAACAAGCAATTCTTAAAGTAATATTGTTGTAATAAACATTATTAAATATTGATTTTTTTTATCACTTTAACAGACGGACTGGGCAACTGCTAATGTACCTAATTATGTATGTATCTTGGAAATCATATAATTCGTTCCAAAATGATTTTCGAATTTTTTGAGGAATAAGTAATGGAATTATAGCCTTTTACTCAATTTTATTTACTTTCTTTGAATTAGGTAAGCCTACTGTTAAAAGTGTCACAGTAAACTGGACCCTGTAAGTAGGTAAAAAACATGATCCAATGTTTGGATACTGGTTTTAATCCTATAGGCTGAAATAAATACCGGGACCGGCAAAATAAACAGTGCAGGTGCGATTGGCGACTACTTCCGCGGTGATGGAAATGGGAACCGTTCTCAGTCGTAGCAATGGTTTGGAGCGGAGAGCATCGCGGCTTCGTCGTTCGCGCGTTTTTTTGAAAGCTGTCATCATGCTATTTGCAATATTGATGATCGCCTTCTTGACCTAGTTATTTCTAATGTTGTATGTCATGTTATTCGTAATAATTGTCCTTTGGTAGAAGAGGATTATTTTCATCCATGTCTGATTGTTAGCGTTTCATTGCTCTCAGGTAAGCGACAAAAACGTTTTACTAGTAATGCAAATAATCCATCATATTACTTTAAAAAAGCAAATTTTCATGCTTTGTATAACGCGGTGTTGGATGCGGACTGGTCGGAGTTACGACATATTCCTAATGTTGATACATGTGTTTCTAGGTTCTATAGCATCTTGAATGCGATTAATGAGTGTAATTTTCCTAAGTGTATGGTATTCAGGCGTAGTTTTCCTTCCTGGTACACATCGAATATAATTGCAAATATCAAGAAAAAAGAAAAAATATTTAATAAGTTCAAGAAGACTCATAGTGAGGTTTTGTACCAACAATTTGCAACTCTTAGATCTAGATTAAAATTAGATATAAAAACTGCGTATACGTCATATATTAGTAATGTGGAAAACAGTATAAAACATAATCCCAAAGAGTTTTGGAGGTTTTTTCACTGAATATAGTGATCTGCAGGGCGTTGTCGATGCATTCGGAACCTTTTTCCAGGGTGTATTTATTAACTCCTCGAACGCGGATTCTGGTCATGATCCTTATGTTGATTCGTTTTCGATTGAATCAGTTACTGAGGATGAAATATTAAAAGCATGCAGAAGGCTCAGTAACAGGATGACATCAGGTCCGGATGGTCTTCCATCTTTCTTTGTAAAAGACTGTATGCCGGTTCTGGTTGGGCCGTTGTGCTTAATATTTAACTTGGCCCTTGAAAATAAGGTATTTCCACAGGAGTGGAAGAGGTCTAAGGTTGTTCCTATTCTGAAGTCGGGTGACAGATCTGTGATTGATAACTATCGCCCGATTTCCATTCTGTCGAATTTTGCAAAAATTTTTGAGTCTGTACTATATGATCGTATTTATAGTTTTGTTAGAAATCAGATTTCCACTGTACAACATGGTTTCTTTTCCCATAGATCTACTGTGTTTAATCTAGCGGGTCTTTCTGAAAATATTTCTGAGGTTTTAGATCGTGGATGCCAAATTGATGTAATATATACAGATTTCACTAAGGCATTTGACAGAATGGATCACGGCATTTTGATGCGAAAATTTGACCAGTTTGGTTTTGTTTTAAACCTAAAATTGTTTCTTCAGTCATACTTGAAAAATAGACCTTAGTATGTTTCTCACAATGGCTACCAGTCTCATACATATACAGCTTGTTCAGAAGTGCCTCAGAAATCGAACCTTGGACTCCTCTTTTTTATGTTATTTATCAATGACCTGGAGAATGGAATGAATCGTGATCGGCTGATGTTTGCGGATGATCTTAAGTTGTACAGTTCTATTGATAGTATCGTTGACTGTGCTAACCTACAGAACAATTTCGAGCTGGTGCATCAATGGTGCGTACTAAATAAACTTTCACTTAATCCGTCGAAGTGCAAATATATCAGTTTTACGCGCAAGAGGGTGATCATTGATTACGTTTATTCCATTGATCAGGTGCAAATCTCACGATGTGAATCTGTCACTGATTTAGGAATTATATTTGATTCGAAATTTACGTTTGCTGAGCATATCAATTATAAGACACTAGATGCAGGTAGGACATACGGTTTTCTGGTTAGGAATTGCAGGGGATTTAGAAACACAGATACCCTTAAAACGCTGTACTTTAGCTACGTGCGCTCTAAACTGGAATATGGGTCACTGGTATCCATATTATGTGACTCATCAAAATGCGGTCGAAAAAGTGCAACGTAGATTTTTGAAGTACTTAATGTATAAAGAGGATGGTCATTATTCTCCAAGGGGTACTGACTACCAATTAATGACAGATCGATTTGAGATACCAAGTCTTGAACTTAGAACGGAAATAAATTCTTTGCGATTTCTTTACAGTTTAGTTCACTCCAATATAGATTGTTCCCACTTGCTTCCAAGAATTAATTTCAACGTTCCAAGGCAACATTTTATGAATCTTATGTTGAGATCTCCTATTTCTATTTGTACTAGAAACTACAATCTTATGTGTAAATATTGTGATATTTTTTCGTGTAGTGTTAAAGAAATTATGGATTGTGCCATGTCTCATGTTACTGATTAGTATTACCATTAAGGGCTAGTTTTCTTTTTATTTTAATTTAAGTTTATTTTTTTGTGGTTTCACCGTTTTTGAATTATTATTATTTTGTCCTGTAATTGGCTTCGCTGTTGGACCATAAATGCTATTATTATTATTATTATCATGACTCAACGGACCTTCCGACAGCACTTTACATTCCACGTCATGATTCCGTTCTGCACCGCCATGTTATCGCGAGTTGTGTTCGTGCGCAAAACAGTGAGAACTTCCGAAAATGTCGCTCTAGTGAGAGCAGCTGTCGAACAATCAACACCCACAACCAACATGTCCGACCGCTCGGTAAGGCAGATTTTGGATAAAGATTTATTCTTTCATCTCCCAAGATTATGGTGATTCAGATGTTCCCTGTGTGGCTACCTCAAGCAAAAGGCATCGTACTCACAATTCGGAAGAACTGAAGATTCGTATGATGTGTGCCAGAACTCAGTTGAAAGCTTCCGTAAGACATCATCTTGCAGATCTCATCTTTAAAACTTTAAAGTGATATATGGGGTAGTACTGGCTCAAAAAGAACAAACTACTTTGTCGCAAGTTGCACCAATTTTTTTAATAGCGTTTCAAAACTGCACTGTTTGTTTTGCCGCACCCTGTATATACTTACTAAAGTATCAAGCCAATTTATATAAAAATATAAAAAATAGTCCCGAGATTCTTCCCAATAATAACAATTATTATTATTATTAATATAATTTACAAAAAATATTGCTACAGAATATTTACATCATGCCATACTTTTTGTTATAGCTAATTGAAATAAATTAATCTTTATATTTTTGATATGAAAAAATTATGCCTTCTAATATTCTATACTTAAACTTGTTAGTTAAGCAACAATAATTAATGAAATTAACAAATAATTTTAGTAATTTCTAGGCATTTAAAAAAATTAATTACAAAATTTTATCGCTTTAAACTCAATGTGTTTAAGTAAAATTAGAAGTTAATTAACATATTAATTTGTTTAAGTTTAAGTACGCATAAAGCTTTTAAAAAATTGATTTTGAGCGTTATATAAATCACTTGTCGCTGTTTATTACATCACTGCTAAGGACACTTGTGGATTATGCTGCTATTTCACTGAAAAAAAAAATAGTAAAAATTAGAATATTATAATATAAAATCGTAATAGAAAATGAAAAGCTTGATGAGAAAGAAAATTAAAGAAAACCCAGTTGTTATTATTTTTATTTGAGTAGAATGTCCTTGATAAATGGTTAAGAAAATACAGGGTGTCTCAAAAAAAATAATATTCGTATCAAAATTAAAACAAATTGTGGTGTCGCCACAAAAGTTTGGTAAAAAGAGGTTGACGTCTCATCGATTTAAATGCAGTCTATCACGCTTACGGTATTTAAAGTAACATTTTGTATGAAGGCTGTTAAGATGACTGCCATGTCGTTACATATATTTACACTTTAGAATTGACTTATCTCCATAAGAAGAAATCCATAAGGCTTAAATCTGGACAGCGTGGAGGCCAAGTTAAGTCACCTCTCCTGAAGATTAATTTCTCAGGTAAAATTTCACAAACTCGCAGTAGGGGTGCAATATTAATACATATTTTCCGATCAAGAAACATCAGAATCGTGGAACGCCAGTCAAATGGTTTACATCGGAGAAAAGGGACAAGCTCATGGCCATTAAGATAGATTGTGAGTCAACGGGCGACGCTTCTCATCGGGCCCTGTATAACTCGTTGCAAGCAGATTATAGCAAGACTATTGTTGACCATAAAAAGATGGCCTACGAGAGATATATAGCTATCTTCACTAATAAACCACGTGATATCTGGAGAATAATTAATAATGAAAGAAACTATTGTACAATGCCAGTTAGTACTCGGCTTACACCTACCGAGTTTAACAGTTTTTTTGTATCTGTTGCTAATAAAATTACTGAGGCCATGTCTGTGGATCTTGATGAGCGGGTGCATATGTTAAGTCGGATATCGATGCAGCCTAGCTCCTTTTTTATGTTGCCCATCTCGGAGTTTGACGTCCTGGAGACCATTCGCCACTTATATGCACAGATCTTAGTTAAGCCTTTAATGCACATCTTCAATTTATGTTTGTGCGGCGGCATTTTTCCTGAGCCATTCAAGTTGACTAGAGTTATCCCTGTATTTAAAAAGGGTGACATTGATAATGCTTCTGATTACCGACCGATTTCTATAGTTCCTATATTTGGAAAAATGTTTGAGATTATATTAAAACAAAATCTAACTTGTTTTTTTGGAAGCGAATAACCTTTTGTGTCCTGGACAGTTTGGTTTCAGGGGTGGTCGGTCGACAATTCAGGCGGTGGCTCGTGTGGTCTCTGACATAGTCGAGGGCCTGAAGAGATGTGAATTTATTAATCTCACCTTATGTGATCTGAGCAAGGCCTTTGACTATGTGTCTCATGAAGTTCTTCTGACCAAGCTTTCTCGATATGGTGTGCGGGGACTCTCGTTGCAGCTGCTTCGGTCGTACCTGACTGGCAGAGGACAGACGGTGGCTCTTCAGTCGGAGCTGTGTGAGGTGACAGTATTAACGAGTGGAGTGCCCCAGGGCTCTGTGTTGGGTCCGTTGCTCTTTGTCGTTTATATTAACGACTTATATAGTTATTTGAATCCTGGAAGGGTCACTCTTTATGCTGATGATACCTCTTTGGTGTATTATGGCGCAGTGTTTCACAGCTCGAAGGTCTTGCGGGGCACCTTGAGGGAATTGCGAATGGCTGGATCACTAGTAATCTGCTGAAACTAAATATTGATAAGACCCAGAGACTTACATTTTCTAGTGCTAGTAGTCATGCTCGGGGACGAACAGCCAACTTATTGGGGATTATTGTTGATGATGCGCTTTGCTGGGCGTCGCACGTTGATTTTCTCAGGGGTAAGTTGTCTTCTAGTATTTACGTTATTAGGAGGCTCAAACATTGTCTGAGTCAGCAAGCTCTGACAAACTGTTTATTTTTCACTGTTCCATTCTCATATTTCTTATGGAGTGAGTCTCTGGGGTAACTCGTCATCGGCTATGCAAATATTTAGAGTGCAAAAAAAGGTGATTCGCATTCTGGCAAATGCTGGAGATCTGGAGCATTGCAGCCCATTTTCAAATCTCTGATTATAATGCCTCTCCCGTCTTTATATATATATTATCAACTGCTTGAGATTCACAGATGTAAGCCCGATTTGTGTATTAACTCAACTTGTCATGAGTATGGTACAAGATCTGCCGACTTGGTGCGGGCTCGGCGATGGAGATTGACTAAGTCTGCAAGGAATTCCCAACAGATTCGGTTATATAATGCACTTCCTCGTAGGGTCCGGGAGTACAGTTCAGAAATGTTCAAAAGAACTATAAAATTATACTTGCTCAAGCATGCTTTTTATTCTGTGGAAGAATATTCCAAGGAAGTTGTACATTTTAGCAATTAGTCGCTTTTAATTTGTGTGTACCTATGTTACTTACACTTTCATGTTTTTATATATATATTATAAACTTTTTTTGAGACACCTTATATTAACGGTAATTGCACCAAATTACCATTTATAGTACGGTTTTGGTAGTGACATCTGAAAACTGCACCAAGAATTGAACATTTTCGAAATTTTAGAAAAAGTAGTTAAAATGTAATTTAGCTGTAAGATATTATCCATTTATTAGCAGACTTTCATAGTGCAGAACCCATAATAACATTAATTTATTAATATTAAATTTTAAAACCACATCCAATATTTCCTGAAATACAAACTAATCAGCAGAGCTGGGCAGTATCCAGGTACAATTTCTCTATGCAAAAGCAGTATTCGAGTACTTTCCAAATCATTATATCCGATATCCGTCTCGGACAAATATAGTATTCGATACTCGAGTACATTTCCTATGTATCCGGATACTTCAAATGTATCCGGATATTCCATATGTACCCGGATACATTTTTGAACCTTCGGATACAATTTCTCTATCCAAAAGCGGTATTCGAGTACTTTTCAAAGCACTATATCCGATATCGGTAACCGTCTCGGAAAAATATAGTATTCGATACTCGAATACATTTCCTATGTATCCGGATACTTCAAATGTATCCGGATATTCCATATGTACCTGGATACATTTTTGAACCTTCGGATACAATTTCTCTAGCCAAAAGATGTATTCGAGTACTTTTCACAGCACTGTATCCGATATCGGTATCCGTCTCGGAAAATGTAGTATTCGATACTCGAGTACATTTACTATGTATCCGAATATTCCATATGTATCCGGATACATTTTTGTTCCATTATGTTTTTACAGTGGGGGGAGACAAAACGGGTATACACTAGTATACAGCGGCGGACTGAAAGAACAGTCAATGTGTTGCATTTTATTAAAGTCGCAATTACGCAAATACACATACATGTATCCGAATACTTTCTTCGTATACGCCGATACTGATACTGTATAAAGGGATAGGGTAATAAGGCAGTAGGCTGCCCGTCAATACTGTGCAACATTCACGAAATTACGAAAAACTACAGTAAAGCTCGGTTATAACGTAGACAGTTATTACGTACTTACTTTTATAACGAATTTTTCAAGTCCCTTTATACAGTATCCGTGTATCCGACGAAAGTATCCGGATACATGTAACCAGATACTTAATAAGTGTATAGTATCCTAGCCTAATGTATCCGGATACTTTGAAACTATCCGTATTCCCTACTATACGATTAACCTGTATCCGAACTCAGCTCTGCTAATCAGTGATAAAAACAAAAATAAAACTTTAGTAAAAAAAATGGAATAACTTAAATATTTCAAATAAAAAATACACAGCAAAAAAAATAGAAAAATGGTATGTAATATTTATATTAGATATGAGTTTGCTATTGCAGACCAAATTATAAAAAGCTTTCCAAAGTAATAGTAGAAAAAATGAGTGCATTTGAAACTGTACAAGCCCTTTTTGCAAATGAGTATTTCTATCAAGCAATTGATTGGAATTTCGTGGTCCCACGTAGGTCACATATTTCTACGCCAGTGGGATTACGCAGCCCTTATGTTTCGTTATCGCAGCTTCAGGAACAGAGAATGAACATTCAACGACCACGTCCACGAAGTATCGAATAAATGTCTACGTACACTGGGTTTCATATTTAGATCCACTGCTAGCTTTACCAATATTAAATGTCTCACTACCCTCTACAATTCACTTGTAAGGTCTAGGCTCGAATATGCAGCAGTAGTGTGGTCACCAGTTTACCAGATTCATATCGATAAGCTGGAGTATATCCAAAGAAAATTTTTGTATTTTAAAACGCACGGCTATTTTCCGCAGAGAGGTTTTTGTCATAATACTTTGTTAGCAACTTTTGACTTCCAGTCATTGTTCTCTAGACGTGTCATCTTTTTTCAAATATTCTTATTTAAAATTATTAACAACTTCATTGATTGTCCTCGTCTGTTAGAAATGGTGAGCATTAATGTACCACAGTTTAACGCACGAAATTGCTTCTTATTTAGACTAGATCGATTGCATGCAAACTACGAAGGTAGAGCACCAGTATTTAAAGCCTGTGCATTGTGCAACAAGTATAGAGTCCCTAATGAAATAAATTTTTTCGATACGAGTTTGATGAGGTTCAAGACAGATGTTAAACGTTTTATTAGTCAACTTAACTTATAAAATTATGTGGTAGGACTGTTAGTTTATATATGATGTAAGATTTAAATATACTCATCGGTTTAGTTATTCTTATTTTTATTATGTATTATTATGTGGTCTTATTGGTTTCAAACTTGAAATAGATTTTTTTTTTTTTGTTTTCTATTACTGTTAGTTTATATTAAAATATGTTGTTATTGTAAATAATTTAAGCATTCTCTTGTCTTGTAATTGGGCTATTCTTGCCTGTTAGACAATAAAGGTATTTCATTTTATTTCATTTCATTTCATTTCATTCAAAACAACATTTAATGAGACGGAAGCTTCCAGAAACCAATCAGTCTGCCTTGCTTTGTAGAAGAGTTCTTGCCTTGATTGGCGGCCAAATTATAGATGATTTAGAACAAAGAATTGTTGTCAAAAAATTTTGGGAAGGAGTTACTTTTTTAAGCCCAACTTCACCGTGAGCGATTACAAGTCAAGGCAAATCAAGAATCTGGCCCTCATCCTTGATTATTTCGTCTACTAGCTGTCGTTGGTCCAGATACCTTTTAAGTTGGTTGTCGAATGTCCATCCCTTGATCTAGGCTCTATGCATGATGTAACCCTTTCTACGACTCTGGATTAAAACGACATTTTTATCTGTTCCAAATAGAATTTCTATCTGCAGAGAACCCAAGCACAATTGAAAATTTGTTCATACATTTTTGATAGACTTAAGCGACATCAGACGAATTTATTTTAAAATCCCTTAAGCTCGGCTAAATAAAAATATAAAAAGCCACTTTATGTAACAATAACAACATACACACATGGGGAGTGCTCTTATTAAAAATACACAGATGCCGTTGAATAACAGTGATCATTGCTGTCCTTGTCCTCAGTATGATATTCATCAGTTTTTAACGAACTTGCTCTAGGGTAACAAAAACAATTGCTTTGTAATAATAGTTAAACATTTTTCCTCATTAAATCGAGAGGAACTACTTTTGCATTTTATATTTTTTTATAACACTTACCTAGTCAATTCGCGTCCGGCTATTAAACCAGTTCGAGATCGTGATCGGACAAGCTGCGCTCTTCTTTCAGCTAAGTAAGTTCAAATTATTATTATTAGTAATATTATAAACTAACAGGTGTTCCAATAAGAGTTTCCGGATGTTTTTTAAATAAAACGAAAAACTAGTAAAAAAAAAATGTTGCCCACGAGGCACGAATAGCTCTCCATATTTAAGTGTAAAAGTAATAGTTTTATGACCTTTTTGTCATTTATCTAAATTTAATAAATTTTTGTTTTGTTTTAGACATTAGCTATTTTTTTTTCAGTATCGGGTTTTGTGCCTTTTTCTTCTCTTTGGAGGCACTATTTATACGCAGATATTTTATATTTCAGATCTAGGCCAAGTTCTTGAACGCAAATTAATTGATTTTTTTTAGTTTTATTATAAAATTTATTTTGCCCCCTTTTCTACTATTTACGAACGCCTATGTAAACAAAATTGTTATGCTGCATGTTGTAGGTTATCTGTTAAGTGGTTTTTGAGTTATCACGGATACAAATTTTTTCTGACCCTTTTATAGAATTTTCACGGACGCCTATGGAACATTAATTTTTGTCGTGTATTTTTAACACCAATTCAACTAGTTAAATATAAAATTTTTTACATTTTAATTTTTTTTATTTTACCCCTTTTTTACTATTTACGAACGCCTATGTAAATAAAAATTTTATGCTGCATTTTTTAGGTTATCTTATATGAAAGCTATATATAATTAGCCAATTTTTCTGGTATATTTGGGAAACATTTTTTTTTCGTTTTTGACCCTTTTTAAGACTATTTTCGAACGCCTGTGTGAACTAATTCTTTTACGTAACATTTTTTAGGTTATATTCTATCACAACTATAAAAAATTATTCAATATTTCGGATAAGTTTAGGAACTATGATTTTTTACATTTTTGAACCCTCTTTTAAACCTCTTGCCTACGCTCAATGTTCATCACCACCTATAAATATCCTGTAGTATTTTCGTACCAAATGTGGTTAAAATCCGTTAAGTGGTTTTTGAGTTATCACGGATACAAATTCTGACCCTTTTATAGAATTTTCACGGACGCATATGGAACATTAATTTTTGTCGTGTATTTTTAACACCAATTCAACTAGTTAAATATAAAATTTTTTACATTTTAATTTTTTTTTATTTTACCCCTTTTTTTTACTATTTACGAACGCCTATGTAACTAAAAATTTTATGCTGCATATTTTAGATTATCTTCTATCAAAGCTGTATATAATTAGCCAATTTTTCTGGTGTATTTGAAAAACTTTTTTTTTTCGTTTTTGACCCTTTTTTAAGACTATTTTCGAACGCCTGTGTGAACTAATTCTTTTATGTAACATTTTTTAGGTTATATTCTATCACAACTATAAAAAATTATTCAATATTTCGGATAAGTTTAGGAACTATGATTTTTTAAATTTTTGAACCCTCTTTTAAACCTCTTGCCTACGCTCAATGTTCATCACCACCTATAAATATCCTGTAGTATTTTCGTACCAACTGTGGTTAAAATCCGTTAAGTGGTTTTTGAGTTATCACGGATACAAATTCTGACCCTTTTATAGAAATTTCACGGACGCCTATGGAACATTAATTTTTGTCGTGTATTTTTAACACCAATTCAACTAGTTAAATATAAATTTTTTTACATTTTAATTTTTTTTTTATTTTACCCCTTTTTTTTACTATTTACGAACGCCTATGTAACTAAAAATTTTATGCTGCATATTTTAGGTTATCTTCTATCAAAGCTATATATAATTAGCCAATTTTTCTGGTGTATTTGAAAAACATTTTTTTTTTCGTTTTTGACCCTTTTTTAAGACTATTTTCGAACGCCTGTGCGAACTAATTCTTTTAGGTTATATTCTATCACAACTATAAAAAATTATTCCATATTTCGAATAAGTTTAGGAAATATGTATTTTTTATATTTTGACCCCTTTTCCACTAGTTACGAACGCCTATGAAAGTAAGTTATTTATGACACATTTTATAGGTTATATTCTATTAAAGCTATAAATAATTAGTTAATATTTCTGCTATGTTTAAGAAGTACGGTTTTTTTAAATATTTTTTACCCCATTTTACACTATTTTCGAACGCCAATGTGGTCTAATATTTTATGTTAAATATTTTAGGTTATATTCAATTAAATGCGTAAAAAATTATGCAGTATTTCGGATAAGTTTAAGAACTATGAATTTTTTTAATTTTTGAACCCTATTTTAAACCCCTTGCCTACGCTCAATGTTTCCCAAAATCTAATCAGCTCCTTGCCATGTCCAATAGTATTTTTGTACCAAATTTGGTTAAAATCTGTTAAGCGGTTTTTGCGTTTTCGTGCATACAGACAGACAGACAGACAGACAGACAGACTGACAGACAGACAGACATTTTTTTAAAACTACTTATTTATGTATAAAATGACCAAAAACAAGTATTTCCGGTGAAATTAAAAAAAATTTTTTTTTCATGAAACTAATAGTCTCCATATATACATATATTACATATATGATATGGAGAGCTAAAAATAATAGTTTATAGCAAAAAGCAACATAATCGTTTACAAAAAACGTGACCACACTGACGCAAATTCTCTGGCAGGCCACAACTCATTTACGATTACATCTGAGCAAATTTGTAGTGTTATCTCACGAATAATGCGTCGAATCTCATTTTTCAAGTCTGGAATTGTTGTCATATTATGCCTTAATTTTAATGTAACCCCACAAATTAATTAACATCCCCATTTCTTAAATGAAGAAAGAACACCGTCTAACCGATGCGTACGGGGATTTGCAGCCACACGTTGCCGTACATCCTCAATATTATCAACCGATCGAGCTCGCCGTAAACGTTCTGGTACTCTCACATTTTACACAGACACAGTACTTTCAAATTTGCGCACAATATTGCGAATAGTTCTTTCCGATGGACGATTTTGTACACCAAAATAATCACGAATGGCGGGAAACTACTGAAGATTGTTTTTCGAAAAGTAAGTTTTGACAATGTAAACACGTTGCTCTACTGTATGTCGCTCCATAGTTAAAATTGTACAGGTGTGTACTTCAAATGAAGCAATAAAAATTATCGGAATATTTCTGATACCAAAATATGTATAAACAAACAACATTCGGAACCTCTTAATGGAACACCCTTTACAAAGAATTTCATTAATTTAATGAATTATTATCCTTCAATATTTATGAAAGGACCTAGATCTTTATTTTCTAATGAACCCCAGTTTCATAATAAACCGGTATAGAATAATTTATATCATTTGACGCGCGATTAAGTGTTCATTCATAGACTATAGAAAAAAAATTCGTCCTGTGCATTTTTTTTTTGTCGGAGTTTAACTTGCTATTTTTACACCCTGTATAAAATTGGATCAATGTGCTTCAAAATTTATACAACAATTTTGTTTTAGGAAGCCGCTGTAAAAATTGCAGCTTTCTGTCAGTACTCTCGAGAAAAATTTAGCATTATTTGATAATGCTGTTTTTGGTAAAACAATGGCAAATGAATTCATATGTTAAAAACAGTAAGAGATACCTATACGGCATGTCAAAGCAATTAGGCTCACAATCACACGTAGATTTCAAAAATCCAATAATAAATGGTGAGTTTCATTTGAAATTTTAAAGTTGGGTTCAGTATAACATGATCTAGCAACAGCACACTGGTAAAAATAGGTTCAAAGGTAGATCCCGAGATCAAACAACAGTACCCAAAGTATCAGAAATATATTTCCTTCCGTTCTCTAGATACTTCTAATAGGCCATCAACTTTGGCTTATCCTGTATATAATATATATTTATGAAAAGATCTAGATCTTTATTTTCTAATTTGGACCATAAGTGTGTTTTGCTTTCAGGATTGTAATCAGCACTAGTTTCACAAGATGTTGGTAGCGACATCTAGTGTAAGAAGGCTGCAAAATTTCAACGAGAAGTTGGTAAGCCTGTTCTCGTTTATCCATATATTCTCTACTTTTCACCTTCCATAAGCAAGGATTCTTCTGGAAAGTATTTATGAACACGCGCGGGGAGATACCATTTTTATACAAAATAGAATTCCTTGTTCCCCAGTACACAAAACTGATAAAAAAAATGAAATGCTAGGACTTTCTTGGGTACACACGAGCATATTTGTACGCGACAGCCACGCAAAATGAAGTTCTGACAGATGTTGTCACGCCGTGCCTAAACGACCTGTCGACTCGTCGTGCAAATGTGTCAGTTTTGCATGATCGTCTGTGGCCGGGTTAAGGGCTTAATAAGGAAGCGCCCATGAACTTGAGTGAGTTTGATTGTTGCCACGACAATAGCAGAATACAAAATTTCCTGGATTCATGGATAACAATGCAGTTTTACACTTTTATTTCTGTTTGTATTAAGTATATAAGAGAATTCATGTCCATACCTTCAAAAAACTCCGTATCGCAATCGCAGTCTTTAAATACAAAATCAAATGATATCAAGTAAACATTTTTAACTCAAAAACATATTTTTTAAACGAATAACAAAATTATTTACCTCCAGCTGGACGGTGGCCTCGTTTTCTTTTCTGCTCTCTACCAAATGCGCTACCAGTCGATAGAGCCTCAAGCAAACTGAAAAATAAACAACAAATATTAGGTTATAAGTCCTTAATTTGAATATCAAAAATATCCCACACATGGAAGTACCGAATTCACTGAAGATCAGCGGGCAGAGCTCTAGAGATGTTGGTCGCAAAGGGATTATAGTACTTTTAGTTTATACCTTACACATATTGAAGCAATTTATTTATCCAGAGTAACAGTGCAAACTTGTTCCTAGAGCTTAACTTCAAATAACTGGTTTCATGGTAGCTTCATGGGCTTATAGTGAAAGAAAAATCACCGTAATTTTATGCCACTCAATCCACTAGACCAGTGGTCGCCAACCTTCTGAATGTATTGAGCACCTTCGGTAATTGTAGAATGTACAGTGAGCAACTTTTTTTTTTGAATGTACAGTGTTTTTGGGGCCTTGGTGTGGTATAGGACGCTATCAGACAGGACCTAATCAAGACCGTTTAGGCGTATGTTGTTTGGCATGAAAATATCCCTTCATAATATCATTGTCCTGCGTAAATTTCACGACCCCATTATTAGGAAAACAGATTTCAATTTTTTGGGGTCTTGGTTTGGTATAGGACGCTATCATACAGGACCTAATCAAGACCTAAGAAACTATTCTTAATGACCGATCCGAAGAATGTCGTTTGGCATGCAAATAGCCCTTCATAATATCATTGCCCTGCGTAAATTTCACGACCCCATTATTAGGAAAACAGATTTCAATTTTTTGGGGCCTTGGTTTGGTATAGGACGCTATCATACAGGACCTAATCAAGACCTAAGAAACTATCCTTAATGACCGTTCCGAAGAATGTCGTTTGGCATGCAAATAGCCCTTCATAATATCATTGTCCTGCGTAAATTTCACGACCCCATTATTAAGAAAACAGATTTCAATTTTTTGGGGCCTTGGTTTGGTATAGGACGCTATCATACAGGACCTAATCAAGACCTAAGAAACTATCCTTAATGACCGTTCCGAAGAATGTCGTTTGGCATGCAATTATCCCTTCATAATATCATTGTCCTGCGTAAATTTCACGACCCCATTAATAGAAAAATAGATTTCAATTTTTTGGGGTCTTGGTTTGGTATAGGACGCTATCATACAGGACCTAATCAAGACCGTTTAGGCGTATGTCGTTTGGCATGAAAATATCCCTTCATAATATCATTGTCCTGCGTAAATTTCACGACCTCATTATTAGGAAAACAGATTTCAATATTTTGGGGCCTTTGTTTGGTATAGGGCGCTATCATACAGGACCTAATCAAGACCTAAGAAACTATCCTTAATGACCGTTCCGAAGAATGTCGTTTGGCATGCAAATAGCCCTTCATAATATCATTGTCCTGCGTGAATTTCACAACTCCATTATTAGGAAAACAGATTTCAATTTTTTGGGGCCTTGGTGTGGTATAGGACGCTATCATACAGGACCTAATCAAGACCTAAGAAACTATCCTTAATGACCGTTCCAAAGAATGTCGTTTGGCATGCAAATAGCCCTTCATAATATCATTGTCCTGCATAAATTTCATGAACCCATTATTAGGAAAAAAGATTTCAATTTTTTGGGGCCTTAGTGTGGTATAGGACGCTATCATACAGGACCTAATCAAGACCTAAGAAACTATCCTTAATGACCGTTCCGAGGAATGTCGTTTGGCATGCAAATAGCCCTTCATAATATCATTGTCCTGCGTAAATTTCACGACCCCATTATTAGGAAAACAGATTTCAATCTTTTGGGGCCTTGGTTTGGTATAGGACGCTATCATACAGCACCTAATCAAGACCTAAGAAACTATCCTTAATGAGGAATCCTCCGCATGTCGTTATGCATAGCCCTTCATAATATGAGTGTCCTGCGTAAATATCACGACCCCATTATTAGGGAACCAGATTTCAATTTTTTGGGGCCTTGGTTTGGTATAGGACGCTATCATACAGCACCTAATCAAGACCTAAGAAACTATCCTTAATGAGGAATCCTCCGCATGTCGTTTGGCATGTAGATAGATATGTTGGGAGCTACGTACGAGAAATCTCTTCGCGAGCTACCAGAATTCTCGTCGCGATCGACGGGTCGGCGACCACTGCACTAGACTGTGCTGTTCGGTTATGTGCTTCGTTGTAAGGCTGCGAATTGACGTAGAGGACTTATAACTCGGAAAAGTGATATTGATATTATTGGTTGTCGGTTTTAGAGCAGCTTGTTAATTATGCATTTAAATTGTTGGGGGAATAAACGATATTATTTTCCATAGGTTTTCCGGATTTCAAATTCTCTATCGAGCTTGGAAAGCTGTAACAGAACATCATGGCACAGATGTAAGAACTCAATCCAATCAACAATACAAACTGTCTCAGCAGGTTTCCAATCTAACGTTTATCGCAATGACTGTGTTTCTTCCTCATGGAGTGTAACCCAAAATCAAAAGTTGCAGTGATTCCCGCTCCGTTTTGGAGCCTAGTGAACTTTTACGGTCTCCTCAAGGATATATTAAGGGTAAATTCGCTTATGGTCGAAGATGTCCCGTTATAAATTAGCTAAAGCAGTGAGATCTATTTTCCCTTGATTCCTCTCACTTGAATGACCTTCATTGCAGATTTTCAACGATATAATACGTCAGAATACCTAGTTGATTATTGACCAGAGAAGTACACACTGGAACAGCTAATAGAGATGAGGAGGACCTTAAATAAACCAAGTTCCTTACGGATTAACCTGGCAGACAATCTCCCGCTGACTGCTCAGTAGGTTTGGTTCTTTCGCATACAACTTCATGTCGTCCATACGAATGAAGTGTGAGATTCTGCGAGAACTGAACGGATTTAGTGCAAGCCAGATTCAAAAAGTTTTGGTAGAGTTCTCTTTCAATCGCTCGCTTGTCTCCATTGTGAGGTCCTCAGGCGTGTAGCTTCTCAATCGATAACTAGGTGTCCTTTTCTTCCCCTGACTGAATTTGTGTGTCAGCTTTGTTCCCACGTTGAAATTTTGTTAAATTAATACTTAATTTCCAAGTACTTTTTTGTATCTATTCTATTCCCACACATGGCGAATGGTCCTTCAGAAGACTGGATCTCTATTCGAAGCAGAGGCATAGTAAAAAACAGAAAGTACTTCATGAAAATTTAGTCAAAACGTGACTATTTAATTTTAATGCCAATTGGAAGCTGGTAGAATAGGGGTCTTGCCAGAGACTTGCTGCTGAAGCTAAAATTAAAGACATAAAACTTTGTGAAGCAACATACCTGTCCATTACACCTTCCTGCGTTTGTGATGGATTCATATCAATTAATCTTCGTTTATTTCTCTCTTCTCTATCTTGTTCCTGCTTCAATTTTGCTAATCGTGCTTTTTCTTTCTTCTCTTCAAGCTCTCTTTCAGCTTGATTGTCCATTCTTGCTTTCTACAAACAAATAAAGATATTTTGATTTAGTTTTCAGGCAGGGAAAACCCATTATTGATTATTTTCTTACCACAAAACTATCCTTAAATGTTTTGATATCCGTAAAGAACTCCTCCAAAGTATATTTCTGTTTATCAAACGCATAGTATTCAGCTAAATCGCTATAAAGTGACTCCATTTTCTGAAACATACTTTGCATCACATCACACTGTTCTCTAGCTTCTTCCGCAAATTTCTATTTTCTAAGTTAAAGAAAATAATTTAATTTAATGAATTTCTACTACTGCTAATAAAGGATATATAATGAGTTTAAAGGATACATCCATAATTTCAACAAACTTATCGTCCTCACTTTGTGGTACCCTATTATTTTTCAAATCAGTCGATAAATTCCGTATACTACTATCCATTTGTCTTATACTCTTTTGTATTGTATCTAGCGATACTCGACTAGCTCTGGAAAATTATAACAATAAAATTACCAACAAAATATTCCCCTGTTCGCCAGAATTTCGATAAATGGCCTCTAATTGAAGGTTTCTTTTACAGCAAGTAGTAATTAAAAAAGTTCCTTATGTACCACGGTAGTTTAATTGATAAAACACCTGACCGGCAATTGGGAGATGTGGGTTCACATTCCACTTATCCCACGAATTTTTTTAATTCGCACATGTTAGGTAATTTAATTTTTCTCAGCTTAGTTGAATATTTTCCTTTCGTGTGTTTATATGATTTATTTGCCGTTTGCAAATAGAAAAAACATTGCATTATGACAGTGTGTAGTCTTTGATGCCTTTAAAATAAAGATCGAGACATAGTACTGCACATAGGAAGCAAGGCTACGAGGCTTTACAAACAAATAATATACAGATATCGACATACCTATCAACATGTGGCATTTCATTTTCGAAATTTAGAATATCCGGCCATTTTGTCTCAACTATTTCAACAATATAGTGCAACAGAGTTTGCTTATTATTTACATCTTTTGTACCCGTCAACTAAAATAAAACACACACATCAACTTTAATAACTTGACATAACCACAGTTTAATAAACAGTTATTCAACTTCGCGTCGGCACTTTGATGTCCTCACATTCTGCGCAGGCGCATTTGACACGATATTTCATTCATAAAATCGCAATAAGAGAACGTGCTAAAGGTCGACAGAGCCTGGATTTAAAAAATGGTATAAAAGGAGAAGGCCAAATCTATGAGACAGCCTCACCTACACCTCCACGTGAAATGAAGTGGTGACATCATGGCCTGCCATTCATCTCACGTATATTTTGTTCTAATAAGAACAAACAATGCGCTATTATACTTACCGCAATAACTTTCAACACAAATTGGAATAACGTTTAATGCTTTAGTACGTTGTTATCATGGGGGGAGTGGTGTAGTCGCGCGTGCTTCAGCCTGTTGCGTAGGTATTATTTTGATGTAATTGTTTTCGTTCGATTTCGCTATGGACGATAGCCAAGCAGGGCCTTCAGGAACAAATCGGCCTCGTTTTTCTGCTTTTCATAAAAATTTGCAACAACAGTGAACGTGTTAGGACCAACATGAAGAAGAGTGGGTTAGATGTGAAGAACAACTGGGAGCAGATCGCTAACGACCGACCGAGATGGAGGCGTACAATTTACGAGGGCCATCAAGTTTTTGAGAGCAGCGTCGACGACATGAGGATGCGAAGAGACACCATGGAAAGGAGAGAGAGCGCATCGATGGGTGTATCAGTTTTGTGACAAAATTTGAGGCTCTAGGATCAGTCTGTTTAGCCATCTTAGGGCTCACAACAGAAATCCCTAATTCATACTCGTTAGTGAGTGGATTCTGATGTTGATGAGTTTTATTTGCCCGCGTAAACTACGGTTTAACAACTGAAAACCGAGAAAAATACCATAGACCAAGAGCACATAGATAAAAGAAAACACTACGTACAGTTTTTCGTCCTTTGGAAAAGTAAAAAATCCCAAAGAGGAGTTATCTTTGTTGTTGCTTTTGTAAACAAACTCAAACACTATTAATTGTGTAGCGGGCTGGTTTTTATAACATTTTAGATAACTTTTTTATTGTTTAATTTTGTGGACTGTATTTTTATTTTTGAAAATCTGTGAAAATTGGAAAGACTACCTTGGTTTTCTTCTTTTCGTGCATTGAAGGCCCTCCTCTTCAATTCCAGTGCGTAATCCAATAATTGTCAAAAAAAATCTCAAAATTAGGCACACTTCACCTTTAACTTAGGTTAACGACTACTATTTTTAAGAAGGTGCGAATCTCCAATTTCTTATCGTAGTGAATATACAGGGAGACCAAAATACAAATTATTATACATTATTATTATTTAAAGAATTAAGACCGATTAGCTTATTACCAGTTTTCTCTAAATTATTGGAAAAAGTGATAAAAGTTCAACTTTGTAAACATATAAATAAATACAGTATTTTGCCTGAGACACAATCCGGTTTTAGAGAGGGTCACAGTTGTGCTACGGCTCTACTGGATGTCACTGACCAGATTATAACGGCTACTGATAATAGTCAATGCAGTATCTTGGTACTGCTTGATTTTTCTAAAGCATTTGATACTTTAGATCACAATGTTTTATTGACAATTTTACGTTATTTGGGACTTGGGACTATCAGAAAGTGCTGTATTATTTCTGTGCAATTATTTGCGTAATCGGGAGCAAAGAGTATTACTAAATGGTCATATCTCTTCTACATTGAGAATTTCTAGGGGTGTGCCACAGGTAACTATCCTTGGACCTATTTTGTACAGTCTCTCCACGTTACAATTTCCTAGGTTTATTAAGAATTGTTCAGTGAAGATGTATGCGGATGACACGCAGCTTCTCTACTCTTTCAACCCAAATTCTATTGATTCTGGTTGCCGGATTGTTAATGATGACTTAGAAATCTTAAATAGAATTTCATTAAAACATGGTTTGGTACTTAACCCGAGTAAATGCGTCTCAATGTTGTTCGGAAGGCCAGTTGAGGTTCGGAGATTGAGTGATCGCGTTATGGTCAAAATTTGAAGGCACGGTATTGCCGCTTAAGTCTGAGGCGAGGAATTTGGGCTTGATTATGGATAGTCGTTTGAGGTTCGATGGGCATGTGTCGGAGTGCATAAAGAAAGCTGTGGGGAATCTAAAGTTGTTGTACAATTCACGGCACATCCTTAACATTAAGCTTAAAACCATATTATGTGATTCCATTGTACTGTCGAATTTCAATCACTGCGACGCTGTCTATGGTCGGTGCCTTACAGCACATCGTATACAAAAGATACAGAAGTATTGCTTACGTTTTATTTATGGCATTAGAAAAGGACGGCCAGTTTCACACAAACTAAAAAGTGCAGACTGGCTGGATATGAAAACCAGACGCTATGTGCATCGAGCTGCATTATACCACAAGATTATTACACTTAAACAGCCTGCATATCTTTACAGAAGAATTTCGTTTCGCACAGATGTCCACAACTTGAATTTGCGTTTTAGAGGCAGCTTAACGACGCCTGTTCATCGAACTGGTATATTTGAGAGAAGCTTTACATTCGATATAGCAAAGGTAGTTCAATTTCTGCATTTTCGAGGCACCTTAAGCGTAGTCTCACTTAATTAGTATATAAATGTTTGTTTTGTATAATTTGCGTATGAAATTTTTGTAATTAGAGAGCTATGTGTATTGTTTTTTTTTGTGTATAAGGTTGAGTGTTCAAAACAGCTTGCAGACCAAGTTTGCCAGTTGCACTTCCGCCTTTTCGGGGAGTGACTGTATGTTGTTTATATATATACTGAGTATTGTATGAGCGATGTATGTTACTTACTGAATAAAGATTATTATTATTATTATTATAGAGTAAATATTGCAATTAGTAAAACAATAATAATTAGGAAAGAGGGAACGTAACAAATGGTATACAAACCGGCAGAATATTTTTACGGCTTCCGATTTAAAAAAATAAATATAAATATCCTTCTCTGATCTGAAAGAGACAAAACTATTATGTAGTGGACAGCTGACGTAAAAGCAATATGCGCATGCCCAAAATATGAGGAAAACGTTCCTATTGGTGGCTTCACAGAACGTCGAGAGTTGAACAACTGGTTCGGTACGGTATAAACTCTGACGACAACAAATTGTGTCATTAATCAAAGAGTCACACCCTATACTTATGTAAAATAAATTTTGGATCATACCTTGGTTAGAAAACTAATTTCAAATGCATATGCCGCTCCACTTTTACTACCCGAATTCATATAATTGCCCATAAGCAGAATTAACTCTAATATCTTGGCGAACTTTTTACTTTTTTTGATTTCTTCACAGGCAGCAGTGCCTGCTACAATATCCTGCAAAATAGAAATAAAAACATTGACATTTTCACGTCCTTCCATACTGAATATATTATTATCTTCACAGGATCAATCAAGTAAAACAGTTCCAACTATGCCAACGTTTCGTCCATATACTTAGACTACTTAAGGGCTACAGTGAACAGCATTATATATTCATTGTAGCCCTGCAGAGGTCTAAATACATGGACGAAACGTTGCCATATTTGGATTGGTCCTATATCCTGTGAAAAAACCACACAAATCAGCCAAAATACATGGAGCAGAATCCTTACCGGTTTAGTATCGTTCACCATCTCTTTATAATGATGCTTAAAACTAAGTGACTTCAATCTTGGCAAGAGTCGTTTAACTTCAGACATTTTTACACAAAACTGTTCTGCTTCTGTTAAATCTTTATAGGAATCCGTGAAGCTTTGCAGCTTATTCAGCTGATCAGCTGGGGGTAAATACTAGAATGAAAAAGTATAGTTTGAAGTACGATTTATACTCTAACTTGCTGCGGTGATATTCGCTCAAAAAACCAAAAAAACAAATTAATAATACTGTATGCTAATATTATAAATAGAAAACTAAAAATAATAATTGTAACATCCTGAACTAAGCCTAACTACTTTGCTTAAAAAGTATAAATTAAAAAAAAACTAGCTGTTGCCCTCGAGGCACGAATAGCTCTCCATATTTAAGTGTAAAAGTCATAATTTTATGACCTTTTTGTCATTTATCTAAATTTTTGTTTTGTTTTAGACATCAGCTATTTTTTTTTTTTTTTTGTATCGGGTTTTGTGCCTTTTTCTTCTCTTTGGAGGCACTATTTATACGCAGATATTTTATATTCCAGATCTAGGCCAAATTCTTGTACGCAAAATAATTGATTTTTTTTTAGTTTTATTATAAAATTTATTTTGCCCTCTTTTCTACTATTTACGAACGCCTATGTAAACAAAATTGTTATGCTGCATGTTGTAGGTTATCCGTTAAGTGGTTTTTGAGTTATCACGGATACAATTTTTTCCTGACCCTTTTATAGAATTTTCACGGACGCCTATGGAACATTAATTTTTGTCGTGTATTTTTAACACCAATTCAACTAGTTAAATATAAAAATTTTTACATTTTAATTTTTTTTTCATTTTACCCCTTTTTTTTACTATTTACGAACGCCTATGTAAATAAAAATTTTATGCTGCATTTTTTAGGTTATCTTATATGAAAGCTATATATAATTAGCCAATTTTTCTGGTATATTTGGGAAACATTTTTTTTTCGTTTTTGACTCTTTTTTTAAGACTATTTTCGAACGCCTGTGTGAACTAATTCTTTTATGTAACATTTTTTAGGTTATATTCTATCACACCTATAAAAAATTATTCAATATTTCGGATAAGTTTAAGAACTATAATTTTTTTAAATTTTTGAACCCTCTTTTAAACCCCTTGCCTACGCTCAATGTTAATCACCACCTATAAATAGCCTGTAGTATTTTCGTACCAAATGTGGTTAAAATCCGTTAAGTGGTTTTTGAGTTATCACGGATACAAATTTTTTCTGACCCTTTTATAGAATTTTCACGAACGCCTATGGAACATTAATTTTTGTCGTGTATTTTTAACACCAACTCAACTAGTTAAATATAAAAAATTTTACATTTTAATTTTTTTTATTTTACCCCTTTTTCTACTATTTACGAACGCCTATGTAAATAAAAATTTTATGCTGCATTTTTTAGGTTATCTTATATCAAAGCTATATATAATTAGCCAATTTTTCTGGTATATTTGGGAAACATTTTTTTTTCGTTTTTGACCCTTTTTTAACACTATTTTCGAACGCCTGTGTGAACTAATTCTTTTATGTAACATTTTTTAGGTTATATTCTATCACAACTATAAAAAATTATTCAATATTTCGGATAAGTTTAAGAACTATGATTTTTTAAATTTTTGAAACCTCTTTTAAACCCGTTGCCTACGCTCAATGTTAATCACCACCTATAATTATCCTGTAGTATTTTCGTACCAAATGTGGTTAAAATCCGTTAAATGGTTTTTGAGTTATCACGGATACAAATTTTTTCTGACCCTTTTATAGAATTTTTACGGACGCCTATGGTACATTAATTTTTGTCGTGTATTTTTAACACCAATTCATCTAGTTAAATATAAAATTTTTTACATTTTAATTTTTTTTTATTTTACCCCTTTTTCTACTATTTACGAACGCCTATGTGAATAAAAATTTTATGCTGCATTTTTTAGGTTATCTTATATCAAAGCTATATATAATTAGCCAATTTTTCTGGTATATTTGGGAAACGTTTTTTTTTCGTTTTTGACCCTTTTTTTAAACTATTTTCGAACGCCTGTGTGAACCAATTCTTTTATGGAATATTTTTTAGCTTATATTGTATCACAACTATGAAAAATTATTCCATATTTCGAATAAGTTTAGGAAATATATATTTTTTATGTTTTGACCCCTTTTCCACTATTTACGAACGCCTATGAAAGTAAGTTATTCATAACACATTTTATAGGTTATATTCTATCAAAACTATCAATAACTAGTTAATATTTCTGCTATTTTTAAGAAATACGTTTTTTTTTAATCTTTTTTACCCCATTTTACACTATTTTCGAACGCCAATGTGGTCTAATATTTTATGTTCAATATTTTAGGTTATATTCAATTAAATGCGTAAAAAATTATGCAGTATTTCGGATAAGTTTAAGAACTATGAATTTTTTTAATTTTTGAACCCTCTTTTAAACCCTTTGCCTACGCTCAATGTTTCCCAAAATCTAATCAGCTCCTTGCCATGTCCAATAGTATTTTTGTACCAAATTTGGTTAAAATCTGTTAAGCGGTTTTTGCGTTTTCGTGGATACAGACAGACAGACAGACAGACAGACAGACATACAGACAGACAGACAGACAGACAGACATTTTTTTAAAACTACTTATTTATGTATAAAATGACCAAAAAGAAGTATTTCCGGTGAAATTAAAAAAAATTTTTTTTTCATGAAACTAATAGTCTCCATATATACATATATTACATATATGATATGGAGAGCTAAAAATTGCAAGAGCATGGATCGAACCCACAACCTTCCGATTACAAAGCCCACATACTACCCGCTAGCCTACACTCGGTACACATCTACTTTGCGAATTACCACGAGCACATATATTTATTTTTCGCAATTAATGGCACATGGTGTGCAATAATTGCATAGGTTATGTAATATTAATGCATTCTGCGTATCCTATGCCAATAGCGCTCCATGTAGCGCTACTTCAATAGGAAACGGAAAAATTACGCCCGGTTAATTGTTCTGAGAATAAAACTTCTCCTAAGATCTCGATACATGATGCTGCGAAATGTTGCATAAAGGAAAAATGTTCATCAAATCTCACTTCTCAATCCCTAACTGCGTAATATACATCATACCCAACAACTCCATGGCCCTTGATTTCAATGGGTTAATGATGCCAAATCATCTGAACGTCATCCAGGTATTAGGCAGTGCTAAACGATATGCCAATACGGGTTCTGGCACGATAAATTCTCCTTTAGACCATTCTCTTGTCAGAGATCAGCCACTCTTTAGACCAGAAACGCCAAGGATCTAGACCTGAGCCAGATTATTGATTCTCCCGATATTAGAGAGTCTGTTTTGACAATTCCACACTGTTATTGATGTGGATCCTGATGAGCTTGGCTATCAGAAAAGATTTTTATAGACTTTCGCGCACAGTGCTCCTGGTGATTTTTTTTTGTAAGGGTCCGTTCGACATGTGTCCCCGGTTTCACTGCAGCCTCTTGGGCTTATTGTGAAAATTCCCCGTATTTTATGCCACCCAATCCAACAACCCTGTACCCTCCACTAACTTGTGGAGTTCAGTTATGTGTTGGGTGTCAATATCTGCAGGCGCAATCAGCGCGTGCCCAAAAATAGCGTGTCGCCTTCGCTGTAAGGCTACACACTCACATATCTCATGGTGAGCTGTTTCAACTGCCCCATTACACAATCTGCATTGCAGGTCCCCGTTATACAGCCGCATCTTTTTTAGGTAACTCCTCAGGGCGCAATGTCCAGTGAGGAGTCCTATAGTTATTCGAATCTGACTCCTGCTTAATGTTAGCAGTTTTCAGTTCGTTTTGTTTCTGCACCAGGTATGAATTTCTTACCATGTTCCTGCTTAGGAATATGTTCCCAATATCTCTGGTGCTCTTTTTTGGCCCAGCACTTCAGAAGTTCCCGCGCCGTTCTTTTAGACAAGCCCAGCGCAGGTTCAGTGCCAGTATATGGGTTTTCAGAGGCTTGTCTAGCCAGCCAATCCGCTCTCTCGTTGCCTTCTATTCCCGAGTGCCCCGGGACCCACACTAGATTAACCCTATTGTGTTCCGCCAAGGCTCTAAGTTCTTTTTGGCATTCCCATACCAGTTTCGTTGTCACCTTTGGTCTTTTTAGCGCCCTTAAGGCCGCCTGGCTATCTGAACATATATTGATTCGCTTATTTGTATAGGCCATCAATTTATTTAGTTTTGCACACTGTAAAATTGCAAATACTTCGGCTTGAAACACGGATGTGTTTTTCCCCAGTGAGAATCTTAGATTCGAGTTCCTTGTCTCACTATATATTCCTGCACCACTTCCACCTGTAAACCAGGTTATTAAGAACTTTTCGGTCCATAATATGTGCCTCGAAGTTTATGTCCAAATCAAATTTTGATCTGATGTGGTCCATGGACATGTCTATGATACCATCCCCAATACATGCCCCAATTTTGGTATGTCCCCGATGAGTGGGTACAGTTCCTGCCAGCCCTCGCAGTCTAATGAATGCCGCCCCTGCCTCCATCCTTACCATGATGTGCAAGGGTGGGAGGTTCAGCAAAACTTCCATTGCCGCTGTCGGTGTAGTCCTAATAGCTCCCGTGATAGCTAAGCAGGCAAGTCTCTGTACCCTGCCCAACTCAGCAATGACGGTATGCTGTTTCATCTTCGTCCACCAAACCAGCGACGAGTTTGTTATCATGGGTCTGATTACCGCAGTGTACAACCAGTGCATCATCTTTGGATTTAGTCCCCATGTTTTCCCATGAGAGCGTAAGCTTTGGGTCTAAAATGACCCCTAAATACTTTACCTCCCCGGACATTTTTACGATTTCACTTTGAAGATACAGTGGTCCTAGTCCCTCTGTTTTCTTCCTCCTGGTGAAAGCGATCGTTGCTGACTTTGACGGGTTCATTCTTAGTCCCTGTTCCAAAGTCCAGTTTGTTGCTACATCAAGGGCCCTTTGCATACGTTGCCTTACTGTGCTATTAAACTTTCCCTGGACATATATGACTAGGTTATCTGCAAAAACCGGAAACCCAAATCCTTCATTGTCCACAACTTTTAGCAAATCGTCTATAACCAGGTTCCACATCAGCGGAGACAGTACTCCCCCCTGCGGGCACCCTCATACAGGCTTAGCTATTATTGTATACCCCATTACTGAAGTACATACCATTCTTCCTTTAAGCATGCAGTTTATCCACCTGCAGCAAGTCGCATTGATGCCTCGTTGCCTCAATGTTTCTAGGATTGAGTTCGTTAAAACGTTATCGAAGGCTCCCTGTATGTCCAGGAAGGTTGCAAGTAGAACCTCCCTGCTCTCCAGGGCGTATTCCGCCTTACTAAATAATTGATGCAGCGCTGTCTCAGTCGACATGCCGCTTATTGGTTCGGGTGTAATGGCACTATTTCCAGAGCCCCGTCCCGAATATGTCTATCTATTATTTTTTCCAGCGTCTTTAGCAAGAAAGACGTTAGACTTATTGGTCGCATAGCCTTTGCCCCTTCCTGTCCAGATTTCCCAGGTTTGGGTATAAATGCTACTCTGCTCATTTGCCAACTTTTTGGCAGGTAACCCAGTGCCAGACTGCCCCGATATACGCTCCTGGTGATACTCCCATGTATAAAATGTGAAGAAACATTCACAAATTGCTGTCGATCAAACAAGTAAGAGTTGTCACCAGAACTAATAAATGCACACGACGCGACTTCCACCTTTACCCGGAAATCCAAAGCTTCACAAGTGTACTGTGCAAAAGCTGCTAAGTTTGTGATTGAATTTAATTAAAAACTGTGCCCAAATATTCGTTCTTACTTGCTTATCTCAAAACTATACCCTAACTGCAACCGCCAACGATAAGTTTATAAATAGACGTGGGTTTTACGTAAGTCCCCATTTTGTTTCAAATTTCTTACCTGTATTAACTGTTCTGTAACAGTTTCCGTTAAAATACTTTCATCACATCGCAATAAAGCTTTTTTGATATCCTCAAAGTCCATATGTTTTAAACAGCCATTAAGTAAAATTAATATATTTTGTGCTACTTTACCATCCAATACTTTCAATTCTTTGACTTTTTTCAAGGTACCGGTATTGACGTTCCTAAAAAATCAACATTGCTTTAGGCATTCCAACGAATATGTAGAGAAATTTATAGAAAAAAAATATTTTTGATTGTACCTAATGTGGAAACTACTCAATTTCAATTACCCTTTACAATAAATAAAAAATAAAATCTTACTTTTCAGCCGTATCTTCCGTAGCAACTTTAGCAGGTTTAGATGAGAATTTCTTCGCCAAACCGTCCAAAATATCCGGTTCCGCCAAATCTTCTTCTTTCGCTTTAACCCAGAATGATTTTTCCGATAACTTTTGAGGTAATATCTGTAGGCAAAATGTATTATATTAGTTCAATTCAATAGTTAATGTATCCATGTGGACTCAAAAGAAATACAATTGACAAACACCAAGCAATCTTCGCTCATATATCCTGAATATCAAAGCAGGAATGAGCTTTCAAACTGCATGAACAAATACTTTGTTAATGTGGCACTAAATATCCTTAAGGGGCAGCATATTTGTCAAGGTGGTTCTAACTATGAATTTGCAGACTCAGAGGAAATCAATAATCAATCAATAAAAAACAAAAACAACTCAGGAATCGATGGAGTCCCTACAAATGTTCTAAAGAAATGTGTATCTTTTACAGCTCGGCCGCTGTCTTACGTCGATTTATAAAAAAAAATCCTAATGATTTTAATAACTGCGCCAATAACCTTGCTCTCTTCATTTTCAAAACTACTTGAAACAATTACACACAAAAGACGTTTTAACTTCTTTCAAGAAATTTGATGATGATTTTACTAACTGGGCCAATAACCTTGCTCTCTTCATTTTCAAAACTACTTGAAACAATTACACACAAAAGACGTTTTAACTTCTTTCAAGAAAATTAATTATTACATAATATTGAACATGGTTTCATTCCAACAAGGTCCACAGTATTTAAATAAACAAACGTATTTTAGATACTCTGGAGACTGGAGGTTCCTCTTGTGGGATATTGTTGGATTTATCTGTCTAAAGCATTTGACTCCATAAATCACAATATTGTATTGAAAAAACTTGAATCCTACGGAGTCAGGGGCCTAGCTTTGGGGTGGGTTAGTTTTTTTAAAAGATGCTACTGATGCTCATGAATCGGACTTTCGGATGATCTTCACGGAAGTGCGTCAAGGTAGTATTCTGGGCCCTTTATTGCTCATAAAATATATTAATGACAAGACGACTGGGAAATCCCGCAAGGGATTTCCCAGTCGTCTTGTTGTAGTCTTATCTATGACAAACGTCATTGAGGGTTGTAAAAAAATTTCAAAAAAAAAATATTGAATATCGAAAATAAATAGAAACATTTTTGAGTTACCCCGTAGATCACCTCTAGGAGCTTATAGTTTAACTTTCAAAGAAATCTTGAATTGAAATCTAAAGAAATCAAAATATTACTTTTTTCTCCTTAACAAAATAAAGAAATACATTTTTGACTCAACCCGTATATAAATTTAAAGTTTATGCTAAAAATTGACTACCGTATCTTTCTATTTTGAAATTCGTTGGTTTAACCAGATGTTAAAATAACGTTAACGTTAATAGTGGTGGACGTTATTTTTTAGAACTACCATATCTCTCTATTTTGAGATTCGTTGGTTGCAGTTATTATTCTACCATATCTCTCTATTTTGAAATTCGTTGGTTTTTCATAATTTGGAAATATTTTTTTCTAACGTTGGTGTCACTTATTTTACTAATAATTTGCTTGTCAGTTACCTTTTGTGTGCGGTAGCTGTCACAGTTTATACGACATTTGGAATAGTGATATTTATAAAAGGAACGTAGTATCTGAGTATCTGTGGAGTGAGTCATATTTTTAGAGATTAATGGCCGCATTAAATCCCCTTGAAAAGTACCCGTTGGTGGGATGTAGCAAAAAACAATTTTCCATATAGACAATCGTGCGGCTGCACCTTCGGTGCAGCTCTAAGTTAAGTCACATAGATAGCAGTCCTTTTTATGCAGATTTTCGACGACAAAAACAGCACTATCCGATTTTAATATATATGAAGCCATAACTGGTCCGAATTCGATGCTACTTTACTGTGATGACGCTACCCTTGGGATTCTGGTTGGCAGGTATGACGACTTGAGAGGAAAGTATGCGGAAATTCTTGAGAGTGCTGAGCGATGGTTAGCCCAAACCCAGCTTCTCTTAAACATCAGGAAAACTAACACAATTCACATAAGTAACCATTCTGGGAATTCTAGTAGCACAACTGCACTTTTCAACAATTAAATTACAGAATTGCTTGTTCCATTACATAATGTACCAAGACTTTAAGTTATGTTGGCCGTTTAGTTGATCCACAACTCATCAGTAGTGATCAGCAGGCAATGTGGTACAAATTTCCAACATATACGAAGAGCTTATACTAGCACGACACACCGAATGGCAACAAGATGTATGTGGCGACATCTTGTCTTGTGAACTTTCACCGGGCTGCTCACACTAGATGTCGCCACATATATCTTGTGGCCAATTAAATTAACGTTTATCAAAATACAAAATTACTGCGTCTGACAACAGCCTCTGTGTGAAAGTGAGTAGGGCAGTTTCAAAAACTCTAATGGATAAGAAAAATATAAAACCTACATATTATGGTCTTTTTTTTATTACGGGGTAGATGAACCTATAAAAGTTCGAAACATGTCTCCTATAAAAAATTTGATTAGACATTTAATTATATGATTCTTTATTAAAATTAATTTTTTGCTGAAGTATAATAAAAAAACCTTACCGTTTTCCAATTGGCCTTCTTCAACGGCCCCTTCACGTCCCACTTTTTCTTCGGCCTTAAACCGTACGGCAAAACATCCGGATTGGCCATACCGGGCAATGGCACCATTCCAAAGGGTGGAGCTGGTGGTCTAGGTCCACCCATCATTGGCGGTGGTGGAGGTGCCCCACCCATACCAGGCATCGGTGGTGGAGGCGGTCCCCCACCTCCACCTGGCATAGGTGGAGGCGGTGGACCACCAGGCATGGGTGGCGGAGGAGGACCACCCATACCAGGCATAGGCGGTGGCGGCGGTGCTCCCCCACCACCGCCAGGTAGTGGAGGAGGCGGTGGTGCACCACCACCCATACCGGGCGGTAAGGGTGGTGGAGGTGGTGCAGCGTTTGAGGTATTTGTGTTTTTCGTACTATCAATATTGTTGTTTGTGCTTCTACCTTGGAGTAATTCCAATTTGGCTTGGTATTCGGTTTTGGCAGCTAAAGCTTCTTCCAGTTGCTTTTGGAGTTGTTGCACTTTTTCGTTTTCCACAGGCGGTTTATCTGTCAGAGCAAAATCATTGTATTTCTTACAAAAGACCAAGGTCTGACTTTCAAATTTATATCCAGGGAGATTATTGATTCTCAAGGTAAAAAGTGTTTGTCTTAACCATCATCTACTTAGTCTAGGCCCCATCCTTCGCACACCTCGTTGATAGAGGATCTGCAAAGCTCTAAGATTGTCTATCCGTCTTGAAACACGGACTGGAGAGCCAAATATCTTTTAAACGAAATCAGAGGAAGAGTATAATGGGCCCATCGAGAAGCTGGTTGCCTCCACAGTTTGCCCAAAGGTGTTCATAATCCTCATCCAAATTATAAAACTGTTCGGAAACGAAACGAGGTCTATTTTTCCAACCTTAAATGGAGCAGATCTCCGGCTTGCTTGAACATATGAAACTTATTGTGAAAGGCCATCTGAATGGACATTAACAATTAAGAAACATTCCCTAGCTATTAAAATCTATTAGTGATATCAATAAGGATAGTCCAGCTTGGTCGCCATTTTTAGTGACCTGACTTGGACGACGCTAAGGGTTGGGGATGCAGAGGGAGACTTTGTAGATGTTAGTTTCTTCAAATTATGTTTTAATAACGTTCTTATTGGAATAGCATAGACGATTCACGGCAAGATTTCTGCATCCCACCTTGAGTTGATGTTGCCTTTGATCATTTTTATCAAAGTTGTGATACACCAGCCCTTCAAGGCTACTTTTCAGGGTAGTGAAGACTGTTTTCTCAGCAAACTATCTAGTCAAAGTTAAAAATCTTATAAATAAGCGACGCTGTATAATTTAAGATATTTTGACCTATTTTTGAATAATAAGTATATATTTCTTACCTTTAAGCTCATCCAGTAAAGGCTGTAGATCAATATCCAAATGATTTTTCTTAAAATCAGGATCCAAACCGCTTTTATTCAGTACTATTTGAGATACAACTTCTTCTATTATTTTGAAGTACGCTGGCCTTGAAAAAGGAAATGGTACAGTAAAAAATAAAAATACATATAATAAAAGTCTCACCTAATATTAAAATCGTCCCTGATAAACAGCAAATGCTGCAAAATACTCAAGAAATACGGCTCCGCCGCTGTATCTAACGTAATGTGCTTCAACACTTCGAAACAATCCTGAATATCATCCATATCGATACGGACCTTGTCAAATCGTTCATGTAGTTCGTCAGCGTCATTCTCTTTTTGAGTTTCAAACACCTCTAGTTGCGTCTTCAAATCTGGCGTTGCCTCATTTTTCAATTCAACTAAAATTTTCAAAATATAGACTTCTCCACGAAAATAACGCACCACCAAAAAACAACCAGATATTTAATGATCTTTTTTATCTAGACCATATATCCGATTTGAACGATTTTTTTTCTTTTTGATATGGTAAGATAAATATTTTTTTGGATTAGGTTTTTTAAGTATTTTTTGTATTAGGTTTTTTAAATATTACAATTTGATTATTTTTGGGTATTGGTCAGTAAAAAAAAAACTTTCGTTCTCTTGTCACACAAGTCTGTAAAGTTATATTTCAAAAACCTAATACAAAAAATATTTAAAAAACCTAATCCAAAAAAATATTTAAAAAACCTAATACAAAAAAATATTTAGAAAACCTAACACAAAAATATTTAAAAAACCTATTACACTAAAACATTTAAAGCACCTATTACACAAAAATATCTAAAAAACCTAATACAAAAAAATATTTAAAAAACCTAATACAAAAAATATTTAAAAAAACCTAATCTAAAAAAATTTAAAAAAACCTATTACACAAAAATATTTAAAACCCCATTACAGAAAAATATTTCAAAAACCTAATACAAAAAAGTATTTAAAAAACCTGATACAAAAAAAAAATAAGTCATAAAATTATTTAATTTATTATCAATGTCCTAGGGATATTATAGGTGAGAGTTTGATGAAAATAAAACACATATCGATTGTCACACACTGTATTAACAAAATCAAGTACCTCGAGAAACAGCACATCAATAAAAAAATCGTCCAAATCGGATACCTAGATAAAACCATACCCAAAAATAATCAAATTATAAAAATGCAAGTTCAAAAAATCAAGCTACATTAAAACAATTTTTAAATATTTTTGCGTAAAATGTTTTAAATATTTTAGTGTAATAGGTTTTTTAAATATTTTTGTGTATTAGGTTTTTTAAATATTTTTGTGTAATAGGTGTTTTAAATATTTTAGTGTAATAGGTTTTTTAAGTATTTGTTTGGATTATGTTTTCTAATATTTCTTGTATTCGGTTTTTTATATATTTTTTTGTATTCGGTTTTTAAATATGTTTGCGTAATAGGTTTTTTAAATATTTTTGTGTATTAGGTGTTTTAAATATTTTAGTGTAATAGGTTTTTAAGTATTTTTTTGGATTAGGTTTTTTAAATATTTCTTGTATTCGGTTTTTTATATATTTTTTTGTATTCGGTTTTTTAAATATGTTTGCATAATAGGTTTTTTAAATATTTTTGTGTATTAGGTGTTTTAAATATTTTAGTGTAATAGGTTTTTTAAATATTTTTGTGTAATAGGTTTTTAAATATTTTTTGGAATAGGTTTTTTAAATATTTCTTGTATTCGGTTTTTTAAATATTTTTTTGTATTAAGTTTTTTAAATATTTTTTGTATTAGGGTTTTTTAATATTTTTTTAGATTAGGTTTTTTAAATACTTTTTGTATTAGGTTTTTTAAATATTTTTGTGTAATAGGTTTTTAAGTATTTTTTTAGATTAGGTTTTTTAAATATTTCATGTATTCAGTTTTTTATATATTTTTTTGTATTCGATTTTTTAAATATGTTTGCGTAATAGGTTTTTTAAATATTTTTGTGTATTAGGTGTTTTAAATATTTTAGTGTAATAGGTTTTTAAGTATTTTTTTGGATTAGGTTTTTTAAATATTTCTTGTATTCGGTTTTTTATATATTTTTTTGTATTCGATTTTTTAAATATGTTTGCGTAATAGGTTTTTTAAATATTTTTGTGTATTAGGTGTTTTAAATATTTTAGTGTAATAGGTTTTTAAGTATTTTTTTGGATTAGGTTTTTTAAATATTTCTTGTATTCGGTTTTTTATATATTTTTTTGTATTCGGTTTTTTAAATATGTTTGCATAATAGGTTTTTTAAATATTTTTGTGTATTAGGTGTTTTAAATATTTTAGTGTAATAGGTTTTTTAAATATTTTTGTGTAATAGGTTTTTAAATATTTTTTGGAATAGGTTTTTTAAATATTTCTTGTATTCGGTTTTTTAAATATTTTTTTGTATTAAGTTTTTTAAATATTTTTTGTATTAGGGTTTTTTAATATTTTTTTAGATTAGGTTTTTTAAATACTTTTTGTATTAGGTTTTTTAAATATTTTTGTGTAATAGGTTTTTAAGTATTTTTTTAGATTAGGTTTTTTAAATATTTCATGTATTCAGTTTTTTATATATTTTTTTGTATTCGGTTTTTTAAATATGTTTGCATAATAGGTTTTTTAAATATTTTTGTGTATTAGGTGTTTTAAATATTTTAGTGTAATAGGTTTTTTAAATATTTTTGTGTAATAGGTTTTTAAATATTTTTTGGAATAGGTTTTTTAAATATTTCTTGTATTCGGTTTTTTAAATATTTTTTTGTATTAAGTTTTTTAAATATTTTTTGTATTAGGGTTTTTTAATATTTTTTTAGATTAGGTTTTTTAAATACTTTTTGTATTAGGTTTTTTAAATATTTTTGTGTAATAGGTTTTTAAGTATTTTTTTGGATTAGCTTTTTTAAATATTTCTTGTATTCGGTTTTTTATATATTTTTTTGTATTCGATTTTTTAAATATGTTTGCGTAATAGGTTTTTTAAATATTTTTGTGTATTAGGTGTTGTAAATATTTTAGTGTAATAGGTTTTTAAGTATTTTTTTGGATTAGCTTTTTTAAATATTTCTTGTATTCGGTTTTTTATATATTTTTTTGTATTCGGTTTTTTAAATATGTTTGCATAATAGGTTTTTTAAATATTTTTGTGTATTAGGTGTTTTAAATATTTTAGTGTAATAGGTTTTTAAGTATTTTTTTGGATTAGGTTTTTTAAATATTTCTTGTATTCGGTTTTTTATATATTTTTTTGTATTCGATTTTTTAAATATGTTTGCGTAATAGGTTTTTTAAATATTTTTGTGTATTAGGTGTTTTAAATATTTTAGTGTAATAGGTTTTTTAAATATTTTTGTGTAATAGGTTTTTAAATATTTTTTTGGATTAGGTTTTTTAAATATTTCTTGTATTCGGTTTTTTATATATTTTTTTGTATTCGATTTTTTAAATATGTTTGCGTAATAGGTTTTTTAAATATTTTTGTGTATTAGGTGTTGTAAATATTTTAGTGTAATAGGTTTTTAAGTATTTTTTTGGATTAGCTTTTTTAAATATTTCTTGTATTCGGTTTTTTATATATTTTTTTGTATTCGGTTTTTTAAATATGTTTGCATAATAGGTTTTTTAAATATTTTTGTGTATTAGGTGTTTTAAATATTTTAGTGTAATAGGTTTTTAAGTATTTTTTTGGATTAGGTTTTTTAAATATTTCTTGTATTCGGTTTTTTATATATTTTTTTGTATTCGATTTTTTAAATATGTTTGCGTAATAGGTTTTTTAAATATTTTTGTGTATTAGGTGTTTTAAATATTTTAGTGTAATAGGTTTTTTAAATATTTTAGTGTAATAGGTTTTTAAGTATTTTTTTGGATTAGGTTTTTTAAATATTTCTTGTATTCGGTTTTTTATATATTTTTTTGTATTCGGTTTTTTAAATATGTTTGCATAATAGGTTTTTTAAATATTTTTGTGTATTAGGTGTTTTAAATATTTTAGTGTAATAGGTTTTTTAAATATTTTTGTGTAATAGGTTTTTAAATATTTTTTGGAATAGGTTTTTTAAATATTTCTTGTATTCGGTTTTTTAAATATTTTTTTGTATTAAGTTTTTTAAATATTTTTTGTATTAGGGTTTTTTAATATTTTTTTAGATTAGGTTTTTTAAATACTTTTTGTATTAGGTTTTTTAAATATTTTTGTGTAATAGGTTTTTAAGTATTTTTTTGGATTAGCTTTTTTAAATATTTCTTGTATTCGGTTTTTTATATATTTTTTTGTATTCGATTTTTTAAATATGTTTGCGTAATAGGTTTTTTAAATATTTTTGTGTATTAGGTGTTGTAAATATTTTAGTGTAATAGGTTTTTAAGTATTTTTTTGGATTAGCTTTTTTAAATATTTCTTGTATTCGGTTTTTTATATATTTTTTTGTATTCGGTTTTTTAAATATGTTTGCATAATAGGTTTTTTAAATATTTTTGTGTATTAGGTGTTTTAAATATTTTAGTGTAATAGGTTTTTAAGTATTTTTTTGGATTAGGTTTTTTAAATATTTCTTGTATTCGGTTTTTTATATATTTTTTTGTATTCGATTTTTTAAATATGTTTGCGTAATAGGTTTTTTAAATATTTTTGTGTATTAGGTGTTTTAAATATTTTAGTGTAATAGGTTTTTTAAATATTTTTGTGTAATAGGTTTTTAAATATTTTTTTGGATTAGCTTTTTTAAATATTTCTTGTATTCGGTTTTTTATATATTTTTTTGTATTCGATTTTTTAAATATGTTTGCGTAATAGGTTTTTTAAATATTTTTGTGTATTAGGTGTTGTAAATATTTTAGTGTAATAGGTTTTTAAGTATTTTTTTGGATTAGGTTTTTTAAATATTTCTTGTATTCGGTTTTTTATATATTTTTTTGTATTCGGTTTTTTAAATATGTTTGCATAATAGGTTTTTTAAATATTTTTGTGTATTAGGTGTTTTAAATATTTTAGTGTAATAGGTTTTTTAAATATTTTTGTGTAATAGGTTTTTAAATATTTTTTGGAATAGGTTTTTTAAATATTTCTTGTATTCGGTTTTTTAAATATTTTTTTGTATTAAGTTTTTTAAATATTTTTTGTATTAGGGTTTTTTAATATTTTTTTAGATTAGGTTTTTTAAATACTTTTTGTATTAGGTTTTTTAAATATTTTTGTGTAATAGGTTTTTAAGTATTTTTTTAGATTAGGTTTTTTAAATATTTCATGTATTCAGTTTTTTATATATTTTTTTGTATTCGGTTTTTTAAATATGTTTGCATAATAGGTTTTTTAAATATTTTTGTGTATTAGGTGTTTTAAATATTTTTGTGTATTAGGTGTTTTAAATATTTTAGTGTAATAGGTTTTTTAAATATTTTTGTGTAATAGGTTTTTAAATATTTTTTTGGATTAGGTTTTTTAAATATTTCTTGTATTCGGTTTTTTATATATTTTTTTGTATTCGATTTTTTAAATATGTTTGCGTAATAGGTTTTTTAAATATTTTTGTGTATTAGGTGTTTTAAATATTTTAGTGTAATAGGTTTTTTAAATATTTTTGTGTAATAGGTTTTTAAATATTTTTTTGGATTAGGTTTTTTAAATATTTCTTGTATTCGGTTTTTTATATATTTTTTTGTATTCGATTTTTTAAATATGTTTGCGTAATAGGTTTTTTAAATATTTTTGTGTATTAGGTGTTGTAAATATTTTAGTGTAATAGGTTTTTAAGTATTTTTTTGGATTAGCTTTTTTAAATATTTCTTGTATTCGGTTTTTTATATATTTTTTTGTATTCGGTTTTTTAAATATGTTTGCATAATAGGTTTTTTAAATATTTTTGTGTATTAGGTGTTTTAAATATTTTAGTGTAATAGGTTTTTAAGTATTTTTTTGGATTAGGTTTTTTAAATATTTCTTGTATTCGGTTTTTTATATATTTTTTTGTATTCGATTTTTTAAATATGTTTGCGTAATAGGTTTTTTAAATATTTTTGTGTATTAGGTGTTTTAAATATTTTAGTGTAATAGGTTTTTTAAATATTTTAGTGTAATAGGTTTTTAAGTATTTTTTTGGATTAGGTTTTTTAAATATTTCTTGTATTCGGTTTTTTATATATTTTTTTGTATTCGGTTTTTTAAATATGTTTGCATAATAGGTTTTTTAAATATTTTTGTGTATTAGGTGTTTTAAATATTTTAGTGTAATAGGTTTTTTAAATATTTTTGTGTAATAGGTTTTTAAATATTTTTTGGAATAGGTTTTTTAAATATTTCTTGTATTCGGTTTTTTAAATATTTTTTTGTATTAAGTTTTTTAAATATTTTTTGTATTAGGGTTTTTTAATATTTTTTTAGATTAGGTTTTTTAAATACTTTTTGTATTAGGTTTTTTAAATATTTTTGTGTAATAGGTTTTTAAGTATTTTTTTGGATTAGCTTTTTTAAATATTTCTTGTATTCGGTTTTTTATATATTTTTTTGTATTCGATTTTTTAAATATGTTTGCGTAATAGGTTTTTTAAATATTTTTGTGTATTAGGTGTTGTAAATATTTTAGTGTAATAGGTTTTTAAGTATTTTTTTGGATTAGGTTTTTTAAATATTTCTTGTATTCGGTTTTTTATATATTTTTTTGTATTCGGTTTTTTAAATATGTTTGCATAATAGGTTTTTTAAATATTTTTGTGTATTAGGTGTTTTAAATATTTTAGTGTAATAGGTTTTTAAGTATTTTTTTGGATTAGGTTTTTTAAATATTTCTTGTATTCGGTTTTTTATATATTTTTTTGTCATCGATTTTTTAAATATGTTTGCGTAATAGGTTTTTTAAATATTTTTGTGTATTAGGTGTTGTAAATATTTTAGTGTAATAGGTTTTTAAGTATTTTTTTGGATTAGGTTTTTTAAATATTTCTTGTATTCGGTTTTTTATATATTTTTTTGTATTCGGTTTTTTAAATATGTTTGCATAATAGGTTTTTTAAATATTTTTGTGTATTAGGTGTTGTAAATATTTTAGTGTAATAGGTTTTTAAGTATTTTTTTGGATTAGGTTTTTTAAATATTTCTTGTATTCGGTTTTTTATATATTTTTTTGTATTCGGTTTTTTAAATATGTTTGCATAATAGGTTTTTTAAATATTTTTGTGTATTAGGTGTTTTAAATATTTTAGTGTAATAGGTTTTTTAAATATTTTTGTGTAATAGGTTTTTAAATATTTTTTGGAATAGGTTTTTTAAATATTTCTTGTATTCGGTTTTTTAAATATTTTTTTGTATTAAGTTTTTTAAATATTTTTTGTATTAGGGTTTTTTAATATTTTTTTAGATTAGGTTTTTTAAATACTTTTTGTATTAGGTTTTTTAAATATTTTTGTGTAATAGGTTTTTAAGTATTTTTTTGGATTAGCTTTTTTTAAATATTTCTTGTATTCGGTTTTTTATATATTTTTTTGTATTCGATTTTTTAAATATGTTTGCGTAATAGGTTTTTTAAATATTTTTGTGTATTAGGTGTTGTAAATATTTTAGTGTAATAGGTTTTTAAGTATTTTTTTGGATTAGCTTTTTTAAATATTTCTTGTATTCGGTTTTTTATATATTTTTTTGTATTCGGTTTTTTAAATATGTTTGCATAATAGGTTTTTTAAATATTTTTGTGTATTAGGTGTTTTAAATATTTTAGTGTAATAGGTTTTTTAAATATTTTTGTGTAATAGGTTTTTAAGTATTTTTTTGGATTAGGTTTTTTAAATATTTCTTGTATTCGGTTTTTTAAATATTTTTTTGTATTAAGTTTTTTAAATATTTTTGTGTATTAGGTGTTGTAAATATTTTAGTGTAATAGGTTTTTAAGTATTTTTTTGGATTAGGTTTTTTAAATATTTCTTGTATTCGGTTTTTTATATATTTTTTTGTATTCGGTTTTTTAAATATGTTTGCATAATAGGTTTTTTAAATATTTTTGTGTATTAGGTGTTTTAAATATTTTAGTGTAATAGGTTTTTTAAATATTTTTGTGTAATAGGTTTTTAAGTATTTTTTTGGATTAGGTTTTTTAAATATTTCTTGTATTCGGTTTTTTAAATATTTTTTTGTATTAGGTTTTTTAAATATTTTTGTGTAATAGGTTTTTAAGTATTTTTTTGGATTAGGTTTTTTAAATATTTCTTGTATTCGGTTTTTTATATATTTTTTTGTATTCGATTTTTTAAATATGTTTGCGTAATAGGTTTTTTAAATATTTTTGTGTATTAGGTGTTGTAAATATTTTAGTGTAATAGGTTTTTAAGTATTTTTTTGGATTAGGTTTTTTAAATATTTCTTGTATTCGGTTTTTTATATATTTTTTTGTATTCGATTTTTTAATATGTTTGCGTAATAGGTTTTTTAAATATTTTTGTGTATTAGGTGTTTTAAATATTTTAGTGTAATAGGTTTTTAAGTATTTTTTTGGATTAGGTTTTTTAAATATTTCTTGTATTCGGTTTTTTATATATTTTTTTGTATTCGGTTTTTTAAATATGTTTGCATAATAGGTTTTTTAAATATTTTTGTGTATTAGGTGTTTTAAATATTTTAGTGTAATAGGTTTTTTAAATATTTTTGTGTAATAGGTTTTTAAATATTTTTTGGAATAGGTTTTTTAAATATTTCTTGTATTCGGTTTTTTAAATATTTTTTTGTATTAAGTTTTTTAAATATTTTTTGTATTAGGGTTTTTTAATATTTTATTAGATTAGGTTTTTTAAATACTTTTTGTATTAGGTTTTTTAAATATTTTTGTGTAATAGGTTTTTAAGTATTTTTTTAGATTAGGTTTTTTAAATATTTCATGTATTCAGTTTTTTATATATGTTTTTGTATTCGGTTTTTTAAATATGTTTGCGTAATAGGTTTTTTAAATATTTTTGTGTATTAGGTGTTGTAAATATTTTAGTGTAATAGGTTTTTAAGTATTTTTTTGGATTAGCTTTTTTAAATATTTCTTGTATTCGGTTTTTTATATATTTTTTTGTATTCGATTTTTTAAATATGTTTGCGTAATAGGTTTTTTAAATATTTTTGTGTAATAGGTTTTTAAGTATTTTTTTGGATTAGGTTTTCTAATATTTTTTGTATTCGGTTTTTTATATATTTTTTTGTATTCGGTTTTTTAAATATGTTTGCGTAATAGGTTTTTTAAATTTTTTTGTGTATTAGGTGTTTTAAATATTTTAGTGTAATAGGTTTTTTAAATATTTTTGTGTAATGGGTTTTTAAATATTTTTTGGATTAGGTTTTTTAAATATTTCTTGTATTCGGTTTTTTAAATATTTTTTTGTATTAAGTTTTTTTAAATATTTTTGTGTATTAGGTGTTTTAAATATTTTAGTGTAATAGGTTTTTAAATATTTCTTGTATTCGGTTTTTTATATAAAAAAAAATTAAATATTTTTGTGTAATAGGTTTTTTAAATATTTTTTTTTTTGATTAGGGTTTTTAAATATTTTTTGTAACAGGTTTTTTAAATATTTTTGTGTAATAGGTTTTTAAATATTTTTTTGTAACAGGTCTTTTAAATATTTTTTTAGATTAGGTTTTTCAAATATTTTTTTGTATTAGGTTTTTTAAATATGTTTTTGTAATAGGTTTTTTTAAATATTTTTGTATTAGGTTTTTTCAATATTTTTTTGTAATAGGATTTATAAATATTTTTTGTAACAGGTTTTTTAAATATTTTTGTGTAAAAGGTTTTCAAATATTTTTTTGGATTAATTTTTTTTAATACTTTTTGTATTAGGTTTTATAAATATTTTTGTGTAATAGGTTTTTAAATATTTTTTTGAATTAAGTTTTTTTAATATTTTTTGTATTAGGTTTAATAAATATGTTTTTGTAATACGTTTTTTAAATATTTTTTTAGATTAGGTTTTTTAAATATTATTTTGTATTAGGTTTTTTAAATTTTTCTTGTAACAGGTTTTTTAAATATTTTTTTGTAACAGGTCTTTTAAATATTTTTGTGTAATAGGTTTTTAAATATTCTTTTGAATTAAGTTTTTTTAATATTTTTCGTATTATGTTTTATAAATATGTTTTTGTAATAGGTTTTTTAAATATTTTTTGTAATAGGTTTTTTAAATATTTTTGTGTAATAGGTGTTTTAAATATTTTAGTGTAATAGGTTTTAAATAAATTTATATTAGGTTTTTTAAATATTTTTTGTATTAGGTTTATTACATATTTTGTTGTAGTAAGATTTTTTTAAATATGTTTGTGTAATAGGTTTTTTAAATATTTTTTGTATTAGGTTTTTAAATATTTTTTTGTAATAGGTTTTTTCAATATTTTTTTTGGATTAGGTTTTTTAATATTTTTTTGTAATATGTTTTTTCAATATTTTTTGTATAAGGTTTTTTTTTATATTTTTTGTACTAGGATTTTTAAATATTTTTCTGCATTAGGTTTTTTTAAATATTTTTTTCGTTTTTTGTTTAAAAATCATTGCTAATTAAAATTGAATGATTTTAATCACATCAACCCTGCCCTAGGGCAGTTTTCAGTTAAATGTTGAAATTATTGGATGAATTCTGTCACATGACAAGAAAGGTTGTGAGAACTGTCAAAAAAATTGCAATTTAATGAATAAGTAATTAACTCTACTCATATTTAATACATCACGACATAAATATTACAATCAACTCACCTAATTTGTCATATAATCCATTTCTAACAATTTCATTCCTCAAATGCATTCGAAATTCAAAGTCTTCAGTTTCAGACAAAATTGCGTTAATAAATTGATAACAACCAGCCTAAAATATCCAGACATTAGACACGGAAATTTCAACAACTACTGTTCTACAGTGCAAATGATTCAGCATTCTACTATGGTTTGCCAAAGTTCAAGAATCAGTTAGCATAGCTAGACACATGATGTTATGCATGATATACGATATGTGGCGGGAAATTAATGAGATTGGCAACACTGTAAGCGATCTGGAAATGCTGCACTGTTGTTCTTGATAGGGTACGTGTACCCTATGAAGTGTGACGTTTGAAAAGTCAAAAGAGGCTTAGCTAAAGACTGTACTAAACTTTATCAATACCTGTAATTCCTCATTGTTAGTTTTGACTATTCCATTAACAATCGGAACAAATCGTTCCCTATTTAATTCTTCAGCAACTTTCGTGATTGCTAACAACACTTTTTTGGCCCCATCTTGACCATCGTCATCTTTTAAAAAACACAACGCAGCTAATAACTGCAATGCAATGCATTGTACATTCATCTCAAATGCAATTAACTAAATCCACTTACCTTTAGTGCCTGATTCATGGATTGAGCTTTGTCGTGGTCTAAACACCTCGCCATAATTTCAAAACCTTTATCATACTTGAAAACTAACTTCAGACCAGTGGTGTTATTCATAAATTTCTCTAAACCACGCATACACTCATTCTGTAGTTTTATATCCTTACTGAAACAAAACTGATGGCAAATCGGAACGTGTATGATAAGCTAACCATCACTTACTGTTTAATTCCTACTTCTAACACCCTGTATATGAGTTTCATGCCATCCGCACCAAATCGTTCCACCCACGACAATGGATTATTTGCTAAAGCTATCCTAAGGCTTTCCGTACACGACTGCAATTTGTTTAATTGTATGTAATCGGTTTTTAAGTGTTGCTCTAGGTAGATGTGATAGTCTTCTGGTTCATTAAATCTATTTCCTGAACAAAAAGGAAATATTTAACTCAAAAAGTTTAGTACAAAGGATATACGAAGACTGTTTTTCTTTAAAACTGTCAAATATGTCACAATTTCGAAACAAGTTGCAAGTATTGTTGGAGGATCCGATATAATCATTTTTTTAAGTTCTGCATGATCACCTTGACTTGACAGGAGCCAGTGCCAGATGGGTACCGAGAAAGCTCCCGCTACCCCAAAAACTTTATTATTATTATTATTAATCGTAAAATAGTAAACGGTAAAACCGATGAAACTGTTGCTCAGTTCCTAATTTGAGGTTTTTGAAATATCGATGTCATCCTCACTCAACTTCTATGGCGAGTAGTGTACTAACTGATCGCCATGGTCCTCCATGAAATTGTCCAGCCTGTTCTTAAAGCTGTCAACCGTTTGCGCCATTATCACCTCTTCAGGTAATGAATTCCATGCATATACAACTCTGTTTGTTATAAAATTCTTCCGAGGAAGTCTAGCACATCTCTCCTTGTCAAGTTTCTTACTATTGCCACGCAGATTAGGATTTCTAGCAGGATGAAATACATCGAGATTCACTGAGTAGTAGCCACTAAGTATCTTGTATGTTTGAATTAGATCGCCTCGTTGTCGTCGATCATAAAGACATGTCAAATTTAAAAGCCTCAATCGCTCCTCATATGGTATATGGCTAAGTGCATGAGGTAGCTTAGTGAATCTCCTCTGAACCCTTTCCAATGCCTCTATGTCCTTAATGAAGTAGGGGGACCAAACGCTGTTGGCATATTCCAATAGTGGTCTGACATACGATTTATACAATTGCAATATTAGAGAGTTTGTTCTCGATCTGAAAGCTCTCTGTATCAGATACCACAGTCTATTAGCTTTCTTCACTGTGGCGGAAATATGGGCCTCCCACTTCAAATCCGCTGTTACTATGACACCAAGATCGTTCTGCTGATTTACAGATTTAACGGCATTTCCATTGATGAAATATGGAGTCCTGGGATTATTAGCTCCGATGTGTAGTACCTGACACTTCTCCAAATTCAAGTTAATCAACAAAACCGCCGACCAGGACACTACCCCATCAATGTCGATCTGGAACCCATTATCGTCCCGCAGTGGGTTACAAAACAATTTGGTGTCATCAGCAAAGAAGCTCATGTTTGACGTGATGGTTCTTGTTAAGTCTGATATATATGCCAGAAAAAGCAATGGCCCCAGTACAGACCCCTGCGGGACACCACTCAAGACCGGCAATTTAGCGGATAATGCACCATTCGCTCTAACTTGGAAAATTCTTTTTGTAAGAAACATCTCAATCCACCCCAGGAGTGCCCCCCGCACGCAGTAATGCTCCAATTTCAGCAACAAACGAGCAAATGGCACTCTGTCGAACGCTTTCTCAAAATCCAGATACAACACATCCGTAGGCCCAACCCAACATCAATATGGCTGGTCCACACATTGAGGCATTCCAGAAGATTCGACTCCACCGACCCTCGGGCATAAACCCATGTTGTTCATTGGGAATAATATTTGATTCAACCAGAAATGAAGTCATATTTCTGGTAATGACTTTCTCCATGCATTTACAAAGTGCGCAGGTCAAACTAATAGTTCGATAATTTTCTGCAGCGAACTTGTCACCCTTTTTGAAACTCTCTTGCATTGTTGGACCTCTGTTGTAGTAGATAAGGATGGTGTGTTGGCTTGGATTGTTACTGCAGACGATACTTGAGTTCATCATTATGAACCTGAGTCCAAGCAGGACGCCATGTAATCAGCCGGAAAAGTCATGGCGACCATCTTTTGGGACTGATCAGCAGCTTGGAACTTGCTGGAGGGCAAGTTCATGCTGTAGATACTGATTTTTCTAAGGCTTCCGATACAGTAAATAATGTTTTGATTAGGTACAAAGCTTAGATTTAGTTGGGCTCTTTAGTTCAATGGGACTTTCATTATTGACCAGAAGCTTGGAGTAGCAGATAGATCGCAAAGACGAGCTTGCACATAAGCCTTTCGACAGAGTAGACGCTTTCCGGTGCTTTACTTCAATGGATCGTACCTACGTGACAGAACTCACATAGAACTAGAGACATTAGGCCCGAAGTATTAGGAACGTAAATCACGATATATTTAACAGGAATACCTATATGGGCCTTTCATTATTGAGCAGCAGCTTGGAGTAGCAGGTAGATCAGCTGAGACGAACTTGCACATAAGGGTTTCGACAGAGTAGGAACTTCTGGCCTTTCCGGTCCCTTACTTCAATGGATTGAATCAGCACCTACGTGACAGAACTCAGATGGAACTAGAGACATTATTCCCGAAGTATTAGGAAAGCAATCACGAGATATTTAACAGGAACATATGGGCCTTTCATTATTGAGCAGCAGCTTGGAGTAGCAGATAGATCAGCTGACACGAACTTGCACAAAAGGCTTTCGACAGAGTAGAAGCTTCTAGGGTTTCCGGTCCTTTACTTCAATGGATTGAATCGTATCTACGGGATCGAACCCAGATAGTAGTAGAGTAAATAATCTTCAATCTACACCACTATTAATTTCTTTGGGTATACCACAAGGTCCGCTCCTTAGCCTATTCAATATATTTTATATTTATCAATAATATCATTGACTGTGAGGAATGTAGATATCAAGCTTTTCGCAGATCATCGTTAGTAATATCAATCCTCTCAATAATGAAGTACTTGTAAAGGATTTGGGAGTTTTTATTGATAATTCATTGTCGTCTGTTCCTCATATCAGGGTCATTGTTTCGAAATCCCTCCAGATGTTAGGTTCCATCAAGTGCCTCACTTGGAATACCAGTACTGTGTTTGGAGACCTTTATACGTCGCGTCGGCCGTCGGAAAATATTGAGCAGGTTTAGCACAGGAAGAAATCACCACCACTTATGAAGTTTAAGGTCACACAGTTGTAAAGATTAAGGTGTTTCTATAACTGGAGATTATAACGCTTCAATCTTGGCACACTTAAAAGAAGAAATCAGAGAAAAAGGAAGATGAAAATTGAAGAAAAGTTCAATGCTCCAGTATACTCTATAGCCCAAACTATTCCGCGTAACTAAAAACAAAGTGAAGAAAGTTCAACAAAAATCTTCCGTTCTCAAAGATCCAATGCAAGATCAAAGAACTAGTGCTGCCGACTGGTATACAACGCTTTGTTTACCGGAATTTATTGCCGAGCTTCGAAAAACCAACCCCTAAAGAGGAATCATCCTACACCAAGACAATGTAAGTTACCACACAGCTGGCAAGACAGCTGAATCCTCTGTACAACTCCATCCAAGTCCACCGATTTTTTTACCTCTCCGAAAATCAAGAACAGACTACGAGGTTGAAGGTTTTACTCGACGCCTTCAAAATTCCTCTCATTCCCTCACAAATCCTTGTAATAGTGTTTTATCTCTTCTTCTTAGGACGCAGTCTCCCCACGAAGGTTCGCGATCCAACTGGCTATAATGGTTCTCTGAAAATCTCTATAGATATCCGCCCAAAACCATCGACGAAGGTCCTTTAGCCATGAGTTCTGCCGTCTGCCCACAGATCATTTGCCCTCGATCTTTCCTTTAATGACGAGTCGGAGGAGCTCGTACCTCTCCCCCCTCATAACGTGCCCGATGTATTGGAGCTTTCATTCTTTGATGGATGTCAGCAGATCTTTACCTGTGCCTATTCTCCTCAGTACTTCCTCGTTGGTTATCCTGTCTACCCAGGATATACGCAGTATCAGCGATACAAGTACATCTCAAAAGCGTTAATGCGGCTCTCCATTGATTGGCAGAGTATCCATCTCTCGGAACCATAGAGTAGCACTAGCTCTAGCACTAGAAAGATATAGCAACGCAATACGCGTATGCGGAGCTGTAGGTTTAGGTCTCTACTAGTGAAGAGGTTCTTCATGGACATTAATGTCCTGGCCTGTTCTATTCTTGATCTAATTTCCATTTTAGGGTCACTGTTCTCGTTGCCGAGGGCTCCAAGATAATGGACGGCACTTGGTTGTTAATTTGAAGGATCCCCGTCTTGGTACCTTGGCGAATACAACTACCTTGGTCTTGGCAACGTTCATGTGTAGACCATATTGTAGGCTATGTTTAACAATGAGGTCCATCATATTATGGAGATGTGGGAGGCTGTCGGCGACCACGACCGCATTGTCAGCGAATCGTATATTATTACTAAGGGTGCCGTTGATTTTAATGCCTTCTTTCACATTCTCCAGTGTCTCCCGGAATATTGCCTCCAACTATATATTAGGGAGATGGAACAGGACACATCCCTGTCTAACATCCCTTCTGATTTCTATTTCTTCGGATATTATGCCCTCTCTGCATCGCTGTGTGAGAACGTTGAGAGAAAAGAGAGCTTCGCGCGTGCCCACTCCGTTCTTAAATCCAAATTGCGTTTCTCCAGCCTGTCCCTCGCATCTGGCGTATATGCGAGTGTGGATGATATGGAGAAAGACCTTGAGGACGTGTTTTATCCTCATTTCATTATGCAATTAGTGGCTCCTCTGTGTCTTACCAGACTCCCAAACCTACACAATCTCATTAAATTCATTTAGATGGATCCAATGACGCCTCACGTCACGTCCATCGTCCAACCATGGAATTGCTTCAACGGTTGAAACAGATAACGTGCCCTTTGCTCGTAATAGATTATCTGTAACAAATTATTGTGAACGTTCCCTAAAAGTATTGGCCGTTGATGCAAACGCTTGTTCAAGTGCTAATCATGGGTTTTCATGGCTCCAAACAGAACGGATTGTGTCGTCAAAGTTTTCAGACGCCAAAAAAGAAATGGAGAAAACGAACTCCCAAAACAAATCAAAAACAGCCAATGAACGAATTGATCTTCATGCAGAAAAAAACAGAGCAATATCAGATTAACAAAAATATTTATATAAATACCCGTTTCTTGTAGACCTTTCTTCTTTTTCTGCATAACCAACATAGCACGTTTCTGATCCATCGGCATACGACGAAGTGGTAGTTTCTTGTCATCGTTTAGATTCATGTCACTCTAGAACAATAAAATAAATAAAAATCCATAGCAACTAGAGGTCACATCCTTTTAATACTCACCAACATCTCTTCAATCTTCACATCAACTTCTTTATCCGACATCTTCGCCACCAACTTCTCGTAATCCTCATCCGCTTGCTGTTCCAGATCCGTTTCCGAATTGGGTCTGGGTCCCATCGATGACACTGGTCTGGCATTTGTCGGTTTCTTTGTGGTCCCAGTTTTGAACCAAGATTCCAACTGATGACAACAAGATATATTATGACATAGATTATTGCATGATGGAATTGTCTTGGTGAAGGCTGACCAAGACGGTAGTGATGGCTTTAATGAGGACCATGAGGTCGGCCATGCAATGTTCACAATGTTCATTATTTTGTATGTATGAAAAATTGTTTCATTTAAATTTAGCAATACACTTTTCTAATGTTTAGCACGTAAATTTCCATAAGCTTGTTGCTCTCAATCATTCTGCTTTCAGGAAACCAAGCTGAAGTATTATACAGGCTGTTAATTTTGTAACAAGACACCACGCCACTGGTATTATGTATACTAGTTGGGTGATTTTATAGATATTTTCTTTTAGTTTGGGAAATATAATATTTTTGTGAATATTATTTTAAGTATATTGTTAACAAATGTTCCTAAACTCTCCTTTAAGTTATAAAATTTAAGGGTCTGTTTTCTATCTATCTTATCGTTTATTGATATGGGTTTTACGAAGAGCAATAAACACATCTACATGAATAACAAAAATATATAATTTTTGGTCAACTTTTAGAAACAGATGGACCATGTTTTCTTGTTCAAAGAATGACATGTTTTAAATACAGTGTGGTCTCACTTTTGAATATCGAAATACCTTCATGTAAATTAAATGTCGGACTTTTATTATTATATACAGAAACAAATTGGAGGGTGTCACGGTTTCCCATATCAAATAATATATATAAAGGGGAATAATATAATGGGTTTTTGTCCAGTCCTCGTTCGAGATTCAAGTAAGTCAGTTCTAAAAATGTTTTCTTGCAAGCTGTTTTAAGATTTATAATTTTCTAAGTTCATTTTCTTGATTATTACTAAAAGTTAAAAGTTATTTAAGAATTGCTTGTTACATAAAGCAACAAGACTTTACGTTATGTTGGAAATTTGTTTCACACTACCAGACGGCCGTTTCGTCGATCCACGACTCATCAGTGGTGATCGGCAGGCAGTGTGACCCAAATTTCCAACATTTACAAAGATCTTATACTAGCACGAGAATTGATTGAGAGAGAGATGTTTTTGGCGACATCTAGCGTGAACAGGCAATATGCCGGGTGAAACACAGTTCACAAACGATGGCCGGACAAGAAGTAACAACTCCATTATATCCTATTGCCAACACTAACCCGCAATAGTTTAAAATATGTCTTTAATTCGTAGTAGATTTTTTGCTGAAGATTGTCATAGTATTATTAGCAAACCCACTAGTTAGGAGATTTGTCTACTATAATTACCGACATTACCCAAAGTATTCCATGCATTCAATCCACACTGTAAGCATCTCAAACACCTGACGCCCTGCACGATTATTTCAACAAAATTTAAATACGACCCTGTTTTCTACTCTTTCAACATGGCGGCCACAGGCTGAATGAGATGAAAGGCGGCAAGACAGAGATTATATTCTCTCCCTTAGTTGTTCTCTGTCTCGACTAGACAAGAAATTCATAACGTTATTCGTCAAAAAGTTCATGAATTAAACTTCATCTTGATAACACAAACAAAAAATGTTCATGAAATCATCCCTGACTCTGCGTCTACTCTACGCTGCGTAAAATATTGTTGATTGAGTACTGCCAAATTCTTACTCATCATCAGTATTATGACGAATATTAAAATGTCCCCTACGCTTAGAGATAAATAAATACGTCCGGCAACACCGCGTTGCTATACTATTGTAATCGTTCGCGACTCAAACTAACCAGAGGCGACTCTGTACATATCAAATAGGCTATACCTCGTCCGGGGCAGCGCTGTGTTAATTTGGTAGAATGTGCCTCGCTTACAGTGGAGATCTGGAATGGACGTACGCGTGCCAGAATGTTGTAGAACAAACGACTATTTACAGGAAGTGTTCGAGAAAGAAACAAACCATATAAATAGCCAACGTATAACAGGGACAGACAATCAATCATAAAGTGAAGAGTGAATAATAGTTGAGAATTGTGTTGCGACATATAAATTATAGTAAAATAAATAGTATAAATAAATATAGTTATTCTAAGTGTAAATAAATTAGTTTTAAATAAAGTACATAAATATTTCACACAACGAACCACGAATAAGGTTACAGTATTTTAAATATTACATTTTGACACTAACAAATAAGCTTTCGAAAAACTTTTTAATTTTAATTAAAAATCACTTATTTAAATTTAACAATAACTATTTAAATGATTATTATTATTTAGTAAATAAAACTGCACAATTTCAATACATTTTTTCCTTTTCAAACCAACTGTAAGTTGCAAACTTTATCATTCATTATTATCAGGTATAATTTTTCTAAAACTGAATTTCCCACCCACATATTTTTAGAATGATTACACATCAACTTTATTTGACAAATATAAACAAAATTTATTGTTTTATTACATACTGAATAATTCTAACTATGAATGTAGTATTATTGTCAACATCAGTATTGACAATAATTAGTTATTATTTTTGGGAATCGCTTAGCTTAGAAAATTTAACCACCTATTATAGTAAATAACTAATAAAATTAGCGGCTATTTGAAGAGATGGTGACAAATATTTACTTTTTAATAAAGGTATTTTTACATTTTTTTTTATTTAAATTATAGGATTTAAGCTAAAATGCAACTACCTGACACTAGTATACGCATGACCAATAATTATTAACTGATGAATTTTTTAACTGTATTTTTTTAACACGCTTGAAATAACGTTATTTCACAAATATGTAAGAAAATAATAAATTTTCAATAACAACTTTATATTTTCCAATAAACAAGAATCATTTAATAAAATCAGAATATAATATCAATTATGGCATCCGTTCTATATGCCGGCCCAAGAATATGTTTTCCTTTCTTTTTACCAAGAGTACTTTCTTTCCTACTCTATCATCTATAAATCTACTATAATAATATAAACACACAAAAGTAGAACATGTAACTCACTTAATATTATGGAAAAGATAACAAATAATTATTCCCAGCCTATAAATTAAAAATATTTGTTAGACACGTCTGGTAATAAAGTGTCTTTAAGAGTCACATGAACCGTTGACACGTTAAGGTATTCTTACACGGCCAACCTGACTATAATTCGCTCTCGAATTATTCTGGAAACTTTCTGAACTTCTTTAACGTTAATCTGCAACAATGAAAAAAACACAAACCAAAAATTTGCCAGAACATGCTATGTTGATAAACTATAAACGTGCGAGCGCATTACAAGTGGCATTGTCTGGCCATTACTAATCCTTCCACTTGATTAGTGAAAGTTCATAAATTTTCCTAAATGGCGGGACTACTATTTAAGCATCCTGGCTTATAAACATTCCGACTTTTAACAGGCTTGTCAATTACTTTATTGTAGTAAAATAATAATTATCCATGTTTTGCAAAGCGTTCCGGCTTTCAACAAACTATCGTAAACAATTAATCGAAGAACATTACATGTTTGCAAAGCGTTCCGGCTTTCAACAAACTGCTCCTCAACATTTAAATCTAGGCAACATATACCAACTATTATAAACAAACTTGTTTGCAAAGCGTTCTGGCTTTCAACAAACTCAACATAAACTATTTTATCGGAGAACAGTCCTCAAAGGTATAAAAAGCTTGAGATATCAAAAATGATTTAATACTTTTGTTAAACTGGACTTCACCAAGGTTGTTTATGTGAGACGGCAGCTTATTATAAAATTTAACACAATAATAGTCAGAACCTTTCCTAGTCCTCAATAGGCGGAGAAATTCAGGCAATATGTCATTTCGATTTCGCGTACCATAATTATGCAGATCAGAGTGAAGAGTGAAATGCGAGGCATTGGTTCGAATGTAGCCAAGACAGTTTAAGATGTACAAGGAAGGCAAAGTAAGTAGTCCGTGTTCAACAAAATACTTTTTACAGCAGTCACGCCAACCGAGCCCCAACATTGGACGTAAACATCTCCTCTGTAGCTTAAAGATTTTCATTGCATGGGAACTATGTCCCCAGTTCAAAATACCATACGACATACGGGAAACAAAATAACCGTGATATACCGTCAACAGACTGGCGATTGAAACACTCTGCGCAAGCCTTCTGATGAGATATATGACCCTGGACAGCGAGCATCCAAGCTCTCGAACATGACTCTCCCAGGTTAATTTAGGATCAAGATGAACCCCAAGGAACTTCACGCGAATATCGCTCTGAAGATCGATAGGCGCAGAACGTAAAGTAAAGTTCATGCGCTGAGTTTTAGCCTGATTCAAGCTCAATTCATTTGCCAGAAACCAATTGCCTATGTCAGTCTCAACAGCATTAACCAACTCCCCTAAAGGGTCGTTTGGTCGATATCTAATCAGACTAGTTGTGTCGTCAGCAAAGAGGATTGTATTTGAGTCTTGTTGAAATTTGTATAAATCATTTACGTATATTAAAAACAGTAAAGGTCCCAAAACCGACCACTGGGGCACACCCCGTACAACCCTTCGTCTCTCCGAATATCGTCCCCCATACAAAACGTGCTGAAAACGATCGCTGAGATAAGAGACAACCAAGGCAACACTGTCAACATCAAAGTTATAGTAAGAGAGTTTCTGAAGAAGTATCTCGTGTGAGACACAGTCAAAAGCCTTAGTGAGGTCATAAAAGGAAGCAAAGGTGTCACAGCCCTGCTCCATGCCATCCGAAACATATTCCAAAAGGTTATTAATTGCAAGAGTAGTAGATCTCTTATTACGAAAGCCATATTGACTTTGCATAAAAGATTATTTGCTTCAAAATATTCAGTTATTTGATTTTTAATAATAGATTCAAAGATTTTTGAAAAAATTGGCAAGATCGATATTGGTCGATAGTTATTGGGATCATCAACCGATCCTTTATTTTTGTAGATTGGAATAACCCTTGTCTCCTTCATTAATAAACAACAAACGTTTATAATAAAATCCATTTTACCAAGTTCTTTGTCCTCTAATTATTAATTTGAATTACTTTTTATCTTGGGTTGTAGGAGTCATGTAAGTATATATATTGACATATAATTAATTTGTGCATCTAATTTTGACCTCATATACCGGGTGTTCCATTTGAAATAAACAAGTTATTTAGAATTAAACTTTACGTTCATTTAACTTATATTATTGGACACCCTGTGTTTAGTATTGGGTGTTTTTTATATTTGGCGTAACAAGTGATGAGTGGGTATATTTATCAGCCCAGACTGACTTAAAAAGAACAAACGAATAGGTGTGAATTTTTTCATTCAAATTATGTCTATATTTTTATAAAAATTAAAATATTTAAAAAACTGTCAGGTTTAGGTGAGATGTACTTTAATGAAAGTTAGGATTATTTTGAACTAGGAATCTAAAAATATATTCATATACAGGGCATTCCATTTAAAAAAACACAACTATGGTTCATTTCTTATATTTGGGACACCCTGTATAGATTCACAAGATTTTTAAAATGTAGCCATAAATCATTTTTATCGAACCCATGGATAAAACTTTAGGAAATTAAATAGTTTACCCACAATATTCCGTGTCCTATGGCGTGAATAACACTGTATATAATTTGTTTTATACACAATTATTGGATGCATTAAATTTTTATAGACAGAAAAAAATATGTACTTATTGCTTTCAAGGTATTCTCTCATGTCAAAGTTATTATTAAGTATGAAGTAAGTGGTAACGAATTTCTATTATCTACACAAAATTAGAATTATTTTTTTTGTAGGTGCTAAAACTGTTTAATAATATTATTATGACATTTTTATAGTTGAGCAAAACTGAGGTTTAAGTAAGTTTTATGAAATTATACCACCGCATCTTAAGAGGGCAACTATTTATATTTTAAGCCTTGGCAACACTTTAAATTGTGTCAGCTAACGTTTTTACTGGATAGTTTATATTGTTGACTTTAACCTACGCCAAACACTCTGTCAATAGAGCAATATTTGTGTTATTTACAATTATTTGACAGTTGTGTGTTAGTGTACAGGGTGAGCTCTGTCTCGTATACTTCTAGAAATATGTGTATGTTTCTCTAAACTTCTACGCTTTGTATATAAAAAAAACTATGACCCGTAGGAGAAAAAATATATAACTCCAACAATACGTGGTTTTTGACCCAACCCTGTATTAATCATCATCATCATGAGTCTGAATAAATATTTGTGTTTACTAATGCAGTAAATTCTCTGTAACTTACATAAGTGATCGATATGACTGCTACATTTGATGGATGTATCATTTTTAAGGAGAATAGTTTGATTGTTTTTAATAGTTGAAGACTTTAACTTCAAAAGTGCCAAAAACTTTAATAAGAGTTATTAACAAAAAAGTAATTTTTGAGGAAACACTTAAATTAAATAGTGTTGATTTATTTTTATTTTTAATAAGGCAATACAAGAAAGCTTATAGACTATTTAAAGAAGAAGATTAACAAAATTATAATTCTCTAGACAGAAACAAAATAAGACATTTGTAAAAGGGTCAAGGTCCATAGTCATCAAACGCACAAAAAGTTATTAGTATTCATATAGCTGCGTAGTTTCTCGTTGGTAATCCGTGATCTTAAACTCTGATTAGTTAGTCTTAATTACGTTAATTCTTCGATAGACTTTCCTCTTTTTAAAACATTTATTTATTTTTTTGCATCAAAAATAAGGGCAAGTTTATGAAAGGATGTCTATCCCAAAAACTGATAGTTTTCAAAATATTGGCAATTTTACAATTTTCTATTACAATAGTGATATGAATTTGAAATTTAATTGATTTTTGTTGGCCATGATGGCTTTAGATAGCAAATAAATATGGCACTTGACAAAAATAATCAACAACTATGACAAATTGTAGACATTAATTAGAAGTAATAATCATGGCGGGCGTATAAATTATACTAACGCATACTATCTAAATTTGTTTATTATTTATGGAGAATGGTGCTTTTAGAAAATCCAGACTCCACTGCAAATTTTCTCAGAGATGTCGTAGGATATGCCGTGAAGTACCCCAGTATAGCTATTTCTACAGCTTCATCGTCACAAATAGGTTTCCTTCGTTTTATTTTTATCTTTACGGACCCGAAATGTTTGAAATTATTGATTATCCGTTTAACAACTTTTGGTGATGGCTTGGGTTTTTCTGGGTACCTGGCAGAAAATGTATCACACGTTTGTGACATCACTCTGTCACATTATCCATAAATAATAAACAAATAGATAGTATTCGTTAATAATTCGTTATAATTTATATGCCCGCCATGATTATTACTACTAATTAATGTCTACAATTTGTCATAGTTGTTGATTATTTTTGTCAAGTGTCATATTTATTTGCTATCTAAAGCCATCATGGCCAACTAAAGCAATTAAATTTCAAATTCATATCACTATTGTAATTTGGGATAGACATCCTTTCATAAACTTGCCCTTATTTTTGATGAAAAAAAATAAAAAAAATATAAAATGGGAGGTTGCCATTTAAAAATGTTGAATTATGACACTTTTTTCAATTTGATTTTTTACCCTTTTTTTGAAATACCCTGTATTAATAGTTACTAAAAAAATATACGTAGGCGGCTAAAGTAGGTCTATATCTCCTAGAATAGTCTAACAAATTAAATTATTAAAGCTTCCATATAATAAAAAATTGTTATTATTCTTTATTCTGAAAACGTCATTTTTGACATAAAATTTCAAATATTTCGAAAACGGCTGGCGATAGGTATAACATATTATGTATGAAATATGTTTAGAATTACAAGGAGAATCCAAAAAAAAAATAATTTATATAGGGTCGTATTTGAAATAAGGAAATTGACACCCATTTCCGGTATAACCGGAAGTGCTAGAATCTTCAAAACATTTTAGCCGAATTGGTCCCGTCGACCTAAGTACCACACCAGATTTTCAGATTGTTGCACAGTGTAGTTTCTCCATAATCGATCGCATCCCTTCCCGGTGGGACACCCGGTATGGTGAAAAACTCTCTATAGTGCAATTTCGCTCGACATTTTAGTCTTTCACTATAATATAGAGTAGGTGATTATTAATAAAATTAATTTGTTAATTTTAAATTCTACACCACTTGCTTATCTAAAAATTGTATCTAGCATCCCTCGTAGAGTCTGAACGAAATAAAAATATAATATTCAGAAAAATACATACATATCCATACATTGTAAAAATCCCAAATCACTTTGTCGGCCAATAAACAATATTATATCCTCCACAAAAATTTAAACAGCAACGATAAGAGTTTATAATTAACACAACTACATAACACTTGCATTATACTCGTAGTTAGTTTCCATAGATTAATAAAAATATTTCGTATATACCTATAGTTATAAAATTCACCCAACACTGCTTTTAAAAATTAGGTTAAATTATAGAATGACACTTTACTTTATTTATAAATATTACCAAATCACATTTTAGAATATCTTTCCAAACAAGATTACGTATTTTTAACAATCGTTTTTAAAATACTAGTAGGCGACGGCCAGTAACACTTTTTTGCAAACACGCGCGTATTTAAACAATCTAAGCCTATTACGATATTAAAATTAATTAACAGAATAATATTGCTTTACCTAGTTATAAAATGAGATAAATTTATAAATATTACCATACTATATTTTAGAGGGGTTTCCCAAACACCATAAATATTATTATAAAATGTTTATTTCTAACAACCGTCTTTCAAACAGTAGTAGGCGATGACCACTAACATGAGATAACGCGCGTTAACAACTGCAACTGTCATAATTGTAGTTGTTTGATTGCCATAGGCCTACTGCGATATTAAAACAATAACAACAATAACTTTTATTGATTGAATTAAATTATTGGGAAATGAAATGGAAGTGTGTCGCGCTCGCGATTTGCCAAAGATACCTTCTAGGTACTAAGTATTTAAAAATGAATAAATTAATCTTTAATTATTAAGGTTGAAAGGACGTTTTTAGTAGAACACAGTTACTTTGATTGTACAGCGATGTATTGTTTGTTGTTGTATGTTGAAACAGACATTTTTTATTCCAAAGAATGGCAAGCGATAATAATGATGTCATAAAAACATATTATACATACATATTTTAGCATGTGTGCGATGATATTTAAATCTGTATAAAGACGAAAATGAAAATGTATGTAGTACAGTCTATAGAGCGAGCTAAGGAATTATATTGTCAAAGATTATACGGGGTCTAATAGTCTTCGGCTGAAATATTATCAAAAGGTTGACAGTTGTTTTTGTTAATTTCAAATTTTCAAATTTCTTTATTTCAGTCATAAATTGTACATTTCTGTACATAGACATGTCAATATGTAAACAATAATGTTTAAAATAAAAACACTCATAATAACATTCAGAGAAAAAAATAAAATAAATAAACAACAAATAAACAAACAAATGAACAATTACAATCGCTAAAAAAAACTACCGTCTATTAGTATCAACAAACTCCTGAAAGCTGTAGAACACGTTATCAATCAAATACAGCTTTAATTTGCTCTTAAATTGTGTCTCAGTTAGGCAACCCTTGACGTCCTCGGGCAGGAGATTATAACATTGGTAGCCCGCGTATTTTGGTGACTTTTTGTAAAATTCGTGTTTGGGACGAGGCAAGCACAGTCGGTCCCTTCCCCTAGTGGAATACTCGTGGTTGTCTCCACACGTACGCGCGCCATCTTTATTTTTGTAAATGACAGAGCGTTTTATATAGGTAAATAGATGGGAACGATTTTGTTTAAAAGCCTCCCTACAAGTACCCCTAAAAGGAATATTAAAAATGCAACGCACTGCTCGTTTTTGTAGTATAAACACTCTGTCAATCATACTAGACCTGCCCCAGACCACTATACCATACGCAATTGCTGAATAGATCAATGCATAATATATTGAAAGTAAGACATGCACACTCATGCAAGTCTTCAGCGAATTAATAATATATAAAGATGTATTAAGTTTTTTACAAAGGTGGTCTATATGCGTTACCCAGCTGAAATCCGGATCAACAAAAACTCCTAGCAGTTTAGCAGAATCTGATAGAGGTAGATGGATATGATCAAAGTTTATGTTGAGATCCAATGTTCTGAACTTATTAAAGTGTATAGCAACTGTTTTGTCAAAGTTGATCATCAGCCTGTTACTCCGACACCACATTCGAAACTCATCGAGCGTGACATTTATCTTATGTTTTAGAATTTCAGGATCCCTGTCACATAATAAAAGAGTGGTGTCATCAGCATACATGTACTGAAAACCCTGTGTGATATTTGCAGGAAGATCGTTAATATAAAGTAAAAATAGCAATGGGCCCAGTATACTTCCCTGAGGAGTGCCCAGATCAACATTTAACAGATTCAATTTTAACCGCGATTTTTCGGTCCTTCAAATAAGAATGTATCCACTGACTGATCGGTCCACGTATGCCAACTTGTTCTAATTTTTGCCATAGAAAGTCTCTATCAACAACGTCAAATGCGCTGGACAAATCGAATAAAAGAGCCACTACATGGGAGCCGTTATCAATCAGATCATGAACCTGTTAAACAAATTCGACGGTGCAGGTTTCAGTGGAAAAACCTTGTCTAAATCCGTGCTGACAACCGCTTAACACGTCACACTGGCTTAAAAATTCAAAAATTCGCTCGGCCACAAGTTTCTCAATCACCTTCGACACAGTGCTTATTAAAGCTATTGGCCTATAATTGTCTAATAAAATATTGTAATCATAGTGTTCTGTATTTAGTTTTGATTTTTTCTTTCCGCTAAGTTGTGTAATTCATATCCAAACTGATGATGACCCTAGTTAGGGTCGAAACATGTTATTGTTATTGTCTGAAGAAGAGATAAACTATTAAAACAGCGTGTTATTATCCAATAGTAGTGTGGACCAGTGGCAAGGAATTAATATATATTAATTTTAGACTTGAAACCGCCTTCCGAACACACCCTGTTATATGCTTTGTAAACCTCAAATCTTTATCAAGTGAGAGTCCTAAATTCCTTGCATTACTTTCTAGTTTTATTTGTACATTATCAATTATGATATTTAACTGATTTTCGAGTCGCTCTCTAAGTTGAGGTTTACAAAACAGAACCGCCTGAGATTTATCAGGATTTATAGCCAAGCAATGGTCGACTGAAGCTTTTTTTAGATGCTCTATATCCGCATTAATTTTGTTATTAGATTCAGTGATTTTATCCGAAACAAATGTGATATACAGCTGTGTATCGTCTGCATAATAATGAACCTGACTATGTCGCACAGGACCTTCTTTAGTTTCGTATTTAGAAGTTTTCTTTGAGCATATCTCAATATATAATATATAATATATTATAATATCTCATACTATAATATGGAAGAAGCAAGTGGAAGTAGTACACATCAGCAGCGTAAATTATATTTACGCTGACATCAGGTAAGCGCAGTTATTATGAAAAATTATAGTTTATTTTTTAATTTTAACTAAAGTTAAGTTTTTTTAATCAACACTCCTTTTAAGAACAGAAAAATTTAGTTAAAAATATACAGATACAGATTTAAATAAATGTTTGATAAATATAAATAAAGGCAAATCCATAAAAGCAGAGCTTTTAATAGTACCTGGTAGGATGAGATGATTTGCTAACAGGTAGCATAAAAGTAATTTGATTGACAGTTTCATAAAATGTGTTTTATTTAGTATTATTATGAAGTAATAATAAATGATTTATGCGACCTGGCTTCGACTGTCCTACCTAAATAATTACTCCTCTCTGAGATGGATTACTTTATTACATAAACATGACTTAAATGGTGGAGCATTTACGGACAACCTGTATCTCTGACCTTCCTACACATCCTAAATTCTAATAACTAGGTAAAGTGCTATCTATAGCCATGACCAATATTTATCACAAATAAAAAAAACAATAAACCACTCAATGGTGCGCATAAACCATTTAAAATCACTAAATAACGTTAGAGCTGAAAAATGCACTTTGTGCTATTAATTATTTTGATTTCTGTACTGAATTACCATTATAAAGTGATGTCAACTCTTAAGGCAAAAAAATAACTTGATTTAAGTGGTTTATAATACATTCATTGGTTGAGTCATATATACGAAATTAATAAATTGCATTCATAACTATTGTAAAAGTTATTAGTTTGGTTATCGTTTAAAATACGAGGGAAGTTCGACTAAGGTTTGTCATAATATTATTTTATGGCACGGCAATTTAAGTGCATAGGGTGGCTCGAATTGAGATCTGGAAAAGTTGGGAATTTACGAACCCAACCAATTGTCCTTTCGAAAGTTATAAGATTCCGATTAGAGATAGAGGGAGATATATTTATTCACCATCTTATGTTACAAAACATGTATAGTACGTCAAAAAAGAACAAAAATTAATCAATCAAAGTTACAGCAACAAAGAAAGGCTTACAAACAAATTAAAATAGCAACAACATAAAACAAACTAAAATCTAGAAAAATCTTACAATATCGCTTCTGAAATAGTCCTCAAAGGTATAAAAAGCTTGAGATATCAAAAATGATTTAATACTTTTGTTAAACTGGACTTCACCAAGATTCTTTATGTGAGACGGCAGCTTATTATAGAATTTAACACAATAATAGTCAGAACCTTTCCTAGTCCTCAATAGGCGGTGAAATTCAGGCAATATGTCATTTCGATTTCGCGTACCATAATTATGCATATCAGAGTGAAGAGTGAAATGCGAGGCATTGGTTCGAATGTAGCCAAAACAGTTTAAGATGTACAAGGAAGGCAAATTAAGTAGTCCGTGTTCATCAAAATACTTTTTAGAACAGTCACGCCAACCGAGCCCCAACATTGTACGTAAACATCTCCTCTGTAGCTTGAAGATTTTCATTGCATGGGAACTAGGTCCCCAGTTCAAAATACCATACAACATACGGGAAACAAAATAACCGTGATATACCGTCAACAGACTGGCGATTGAAACACTCTGCGCAAGCCTTCTGATGAGATATATGACCCTGCACAGCGAGCACCCAAGCTCTCGAACATGACTCTTCCAGGTTAATTTAGGATCAAGATGAACCACAACGAACTTCACGCGAACATCGCTCTGAAGATCGATAGGCGCAGAACGCAAAGTGAAGTTCATGCTCTGAGTTTTAGCTTGATTCAAGCTCAGTTCATTTGCCAGAAACCAATTGCCTATGTCAGTCTCAACAGCATTAACCAACTCCCCTAAAGGGTCGTTTGGTCGATATCTAATCAGACTAGTTGTGCCGTTACCAAAGAGGATTATATTTGAGTCTTCTTGAAATTTGTATAAATCATTTACGTATATTAAAAACAGTAAAGGTCCCAAAACCGACCCCTGGGGCACACCCCGTCCAACCCTTCGTCTCTCCGAGTATCGTCCCCCATACAAAACGTGCTGAAAACAATCGCTGAGATAAGAGCCAACCAAGGCAACACTGTCAACATCAAAGTTATAGTAAGAGAGTTTCTGAAGAAGTATCTCGTGTGAGACACAGTCAAAAGCCTTAGTGAGGTCATAAAAGGAAGCAAAGGTGTCACAGCCCTGCTCCATGCCATCCGAAACATATTCCAAAAGGTTATTAAATGCAAGAGTAGTAGATCTCTTATTACGAAAGCCATATTGACTTTGCATAAAGAGATTATTTGCTTCAAAATAATCAGTTATTTGATTTTTAAACATAGACTCAAAGATTTTTAAAAAAATTTACAAGATCGATATTGGTCGATAGTTACTGGGATCATCAACCGATCCTTTATTTTTGTAGATTGGAATAACTCCTTCAAGACCGCCGGAAATACAGCGTCACCAATGCAATGGTTTATCAACTCAGTAAGCGGCACCACTAGCAGATTCCTTAAAGTCCCAATAATCCTAACATTAAGCTCATAACAATCCGAGCTTTTTGTGTTTTTCATACCTGATAGTTTTTCACGTACTTCATTAAAGGTTACCAAACCAAATCCAGCAGCTCTAGTGGGAGACATATATTTCTCAAAAGTGACCGATGTGGCTGATAGCTGTTTTATGATATCATCAGCCGCAGTGGTAAAGTAATCATTTAAAATATGCGCAGTCAAGTTCTCAGCTGTCTCGAGATTTGGAGTTGCTTCCCAATCGTTGACCAGTCTCCACACAGCAGCAGGCCTATTAATAGCGGATGCAATATACTCCTCATAAGCCCTTCTTTTGGCCTTAGAAAGTTCAGCTCGATATTGTTTTTATAGTGTCTTAAGGCGACTTTAGATACAGACTGAGAATCCGATTTATGAATCAAATGCATGGTGCATAGCAGATCTCTCATCTTGCGCAAATCATCGTTGAACCAATTTATGCGACCCAGCGCTGATCCAGCAGTGACTGTTTTAGATTTGAGAGGAAAACAACTTTCAGCTGTATTTGCAATGACTGTCAACATCAAAGTTATAGTAAGAGAGTTTCTGAAGAAGTATCTCGTGTGAGACACAGTCAAAAGCCTTAGTGAGGTCATAAAAGGAAGCAAAGGTGTCACAGCCCTGCTCCATGCCATCCGAAACATATTCCAAAAGGTTATTAAATGCAAGAGTAGTAGATCTCTTATTACGAAAGCCATATTGACTTTGCATAAAGAGATTATTTGCTTCAAAATAATCAGTTATTTGATTTTTAAACATAGACTCAAAGATTTTTAAAAAAATTTACAAGATCGATATTGGTCGATAGTTACTGGGATCATCAACCGATCCTTTATTTTTGTAGATTGGAATAACTCCTTCAAGACCGCCGGAAATACAGCGTCACCAATGCAATGGTTTATCAACTCAGTAAGCGGCACCACTAGCAGATTCCTTAAAGTCCCAATAATCCTAACATTAAGCTCATAACAATCCGAGCTTTTTGTGTTTTTCATACCTGATAGTTTTTCACGTACTTCATTAAAGGTTACCAAACCAAATCCAGCAGCTCTAGTGGGAGACATATATTTCTCAAAAGTGACCGATGTGGCTGATAGCTGTTTTATGATATCATCAGCCGCAGTGGTAAAGTAATCATTTAAAATATGCGCAGTCAAGTTCTCAGCGGTCTCGAGATTTGGAGTTGCTTCCCAATCGTTGACCAGTCTCCACACAGCAGCAGGCCTATTAATAGCGGATGCAATATACTCCTCATAAGCCCTTCTTTTGGCCTTAGAAAGTTCAGCTCGATATTGTTTTTATAGTGTCTTAAGGCGACTTTAGATACAGACTGAGAATCCGATTTATGAATCAAATGCATGGTGCATAGCAGATCTCTCATCTTGCGCAAATCATCGTTGAACCAATTTATGCGACCCAGCGCTGATCCAGCAGTGACTGTTTTAGATTTGAGAGGAAAACAACTTTCAGCTGTATTTGCAATGACATTAGTAAACGTTCTACTATCAATGCTTATACTTTGATCATCGATAAAGTCCCAATTAATATTCTCGATTCGATTGTACAAGTTAAAAAGTCCGTATTGAGTTATAAGTCTGTAACTAAGTTTTGCAACAGGCTCCGTCGGGGAAGTGCGCCCTTCAAAGGTGAAAGAAATGCCATTGTGATCGGACAGATGATGTAAATTAAAAGGTTTGAATGTGGTGGTGTTAACATTTATGTTTGTGAATACATTATCCAGACACGCACTACCTCGAGTTGGAAAAGACACAGAGCCATGCAAGCCATAAGCCCGAAAAAAATCACACAGGTCGGCCGCTCTTGGATCAGCCGTTTCAAAATGGACATTAAAGTCTCTCGTGACAATGACACTCTGGGATAAATTTATACTCTCCAGTACCTTAGCCATAATCTCAAAAAATCGACAGAGATCTCCATTTGGCGATCTATAAATAGTGACAATGTGGGTAGAAAAGGTTTTTAGGAAAATTCCCGCAGCCTCACAGTTCACCTCTTCCGAATTTCCGGAGACATTCAGAATTTTGTACTATTTATATTGTTTTTTAGGTATATTCCTACACCTCCATGATACTTTGCAGGTCTACAGATTAGTTCCGGAGATATACGAGAAAAACCGAAATTTTAGTAAATCGGATAATTTCTTTTTCTGGCTCCACTAGTTCCACGGCAGATACTCTGTTTGAAAATTCTAGTAAGACAACATAAATACAAACATGGACTTATACATACAGGGTGATTCATCCTGAGTGGCCTATTTAAAGTTCTCGGGGACTACAAAAGATATGTTCCTGAAACTTTGGGGTTCGGTCATATCGGAAAGGTTCTATATTGATGTACTATTTCCGGGTTTATATTACTTCCGGTTATACCGGAAGTAACCACCTACTTTGTTATTTTCTATTTTTTTTCAGATTCCCTAGACAATATAAAGGTCACTTAATGGTAATAAATGTAAAAACAAAAAATCCAGGGCCGTATTTAAAAAACAAAGTTGATGATGGTTTTTTCAAAAACGAAACGTTGTAGTGAAATTTTATAAACGCTATATTTTTCTCCTCAAAAAGTAACAATGAGAAAGTGCTTTTCATTTTTTTATATCTGTAAAACTAATGTCAGAAATAAATTAAAATCGCAAAAAATCGTTTTCTCAAAAATTATCGAAAACGGCCAAAGTTAGTTTAAGTTTGAAAACAAAAGGTATTTAAATTTTACAACTTTTCTCTAATTGTACATTACATTATAACTCTTACGGTTTCAAAGATTCCAATGCTATCCCATTGTTATTTTGGACACAGTGTATATCCAAGAATTCCAAAACAGCTTAAGTGTTACAAATCAAAAAATATGTCAAAAAGTGGATTTTTAGTTTAGCTCTTCATTGATTTAAATTGATGCCACTGTGATAGGGAATAATATGTACATATTGAGCGTTTTAGAGGGTTCATATTGAATGAATGTTAAAATAAATTGCATATTCACATTGGCACTTTTTCCGCTCTATCGAATGATGTGAAAACTTTTGGCATCCGGCGTTTCATTTTTGAGCAGCTATCATGAACTTTGTTTTTTAAATACGGACCTGTTTTTTAAATAATAATAATAATAATCTTTATTAGAAATTAATAAAAGTAAAAAAAAAATACATTCGGTAATACATACTTAAGAAAAAAAAAATTGCTAAAAGGCGCATGTTCAGCATAGCTGATATTCTACATGAACCTAAGAGAAAAAAAAATATGTTGAGTAAGAACATCAATGAACACAACAAAAAAAAACTGTTGAAAATTTTATCTTAACTAATTTGATTATTTACAAACCAACTAACTTAATTATTTACAAATTCGCAAGGACTATGTGGTAGGAAGAATAAAAGTTAGAAGAAGAGAAAGAAAATTTAGATTAATTATTGAGAAGAGAAAATTGCTCGTTGAACAACTTGTCGCATATTTTTGACCGAAACTTGGATATCGAGAAAGACCTAAAATTGTGAGGCAGTTTATTATATTCTGTGGCTATACGATATGAATCATATCAATATCAATCAATATATCATATCTTTTTGTCTAAATATTGGATTCTAAATGCATTTTTTATGGCGAAACCAGCGATCTATAAGACATTGACGTTTCGTGATTTTTATGACCAAGAACACCAAGAAATTTTCAGATACGACTCTGCATTTCTAACAATTTCGTAAAAAATATCCAAAGGAAGCTATGAATTTTTACTTAAGTATAATAACATAAGGGAGATTAGTCATACTTATAGGAATTTTTCAATATCAGTAAAACAGAAAAATATCTAATTCGCATCAACTTACACCAGACTGTGTATCTCGACGTTTTCTCCTAAATGAAACACCCAAACTCTTCATCTTTTTCTTTGCCTTTTCGTCAGCCATACCTAGTTTTACGTTTTACACTTCTCACTTTTTTACACAAATGCACACTTTTAAACAATAAAACATAGTCACAACCTATTAGTCCTTTTAAAATGTTGTTAAATGTGCGGAACGAAGTCACAAGTATGCAGTAATATAAAACGTTAAGGACATATTATTATTATTACCTTTACATTGAGAGATAAAAATAAATGATAAGGACAAATAATAACTATTTGGAAAAAGTATTTTATATTCCTGATAATGGCGTAAAATGAACAAATAAACCGCGAGACCAGCTCAGTTGGCAGATTACAAATAACAATAAAACGTTATCTTTGTAATCTGTGTTTAAAGTGAAATTCATACCCGCAAAAATTTTGATTTACTAAAAATAATATCTGCTGATTGACAGAATAATAATTTGACAACAAAAAATATACCTACATGTATTAATTGCTGAAGAAGGTAATTATTTTTTTTAATTTACTTATTAGACATCAAATGACTTCCACATTAGTTACTGTGATCAAAAAGTTTTGGGCACGGCTAGTTCGAATATGCAGAGACAAGAGAGGTGGCAACACCGCGTTTTTGGGTGAATGCTGCCAACTAGTATTGATAAGTGTGTATAAAATACTGGGTGAACTATCACTCAGTACAAAAATTTTAACTGGAGGTAGAGAAAAATAAGATTTAACAGAATCGCCTTTCAAAAAATTTCCAACATTTTTATTAAGGCTGAAAATATTTTTTTTGTAAATCATATTAAACTCTTTTACGACGCCTATGACCACCTGCCCAACTGTAGATGATTTTGTGACTTGCAATCATGCGAAATATTAAATATTATGTTAGCACCTACCTTTCGGATATGTCTAACATGCCATAGAATGATTTTTGAACTTCCTGGGGACCGCTTGGTTTTCCTCGTTCCTGTTCTTGTGTAATGTCAGGTACTCAGCGCGACGACCACGACAAGGTGGATCCCCTCCGTCAGGAAAACCCCAAAGGGTAACAAAAAACACACAAATGCAAATAACATTAGCACTTCAACGCACTACAACAGCAAATGTTCAAAGAGCGCGACGACCACGACAAGGTGGATCCCCTCCGTCAGGAAAACCCCAAAGAGTAACAAAAAACACATAAATGCAAATAACACTAGCACTTCAAAGCACTACAACAGCAAATGTTCAAAGAGGCCACTGTTAACTTCACTTTATTTACGCGCTTAATCACTGAACTTCGGATACGTGCAAAAACACCAGAATTATTGCGGATTCGATCAGCTGCCCCTCAATTTATAGACGTAACTGCTGTTCATCACCAATCTCCGTTTCATAGACAATAGTCTTCATGTAGATCTAAAATTACATACCTATACCGTAAATTGTTGTGCTTCAAATTGATTCTTAAAGCCGATCACTTTCATCACAAAATTTAAACAAACAAATCATAGATAGTGTTTATTGAAACAAATAAAAAAAACGGTTAATAATCTTACGGTAGAAACCTGCATTATAATATGATAAATATTTTGAGAATTTGTTTTTGCAAATCAGCAATTTTATTATTAATGAAATCTTAAACCTTTCCTGTTAATAGCAAAAAATAACAACTAACAACTAACTTGTTTTAAGTTATATTGACATACAAAAAATATTTGACAGTTCACAATTTCCTGAAAACTACGGTATAAACCACAGATCTAGAAGTTTCTAGATCTGTGGTATAAACCTGCATTATAATCTGATAAATATTTTGGGAATTTGTTTTTGCAAAGCAGCAATTTTATTATTAACGAAATCTTAAATCTTTACTTAGCAAAAAATATCAACAACTAAGTAACTTGTGCAAATAAATTACATTGATACAAAAGATATTTGACAGTTCACAATTTCCTAAAAACTAAAACATAATAAGTCGAATTCACGCCATTACCGATTATAACCGGTTTAAATTTTTGCATTCACGCGACCCCGATTATTGGCGGTTTCACTATGACGTCACGAAAAAGACCTTCATAACATTATCACAGCTAACATGTGTATGTTAGCTGTGACATTATATTTTCTTTGCGGTTTCACAAGAGTCCGAAACCGTCAGAAACAGTCGGGATTCTGCGCAAACCAATGATGTGACATGATCACCTACGGCTCATCTCACTTGAATTTTTTTTTGTAAAAGGAACGTGAAACTCAACATTCTCATTAGCTAATTTGCGCTTAATTTTTCACGTAACTAGATTTCTTTTCATAGGCTTCGAAACTGCCAGAAACAGTATGAATTCTGCGCATAATGTTGTTGACACGCGATGTAATTGATTTGCGCAGAATAGAGACTGTTTCTGACGATTTCAGAAGCCTGGGAAAACAAACCTAGTTACCTGAAAAATGAAGCGCAAATTAGCTAATGACATTGTGTTTATTATAATAATAAACACAATGCTAATGATATTGTTCATGAAGGGCTTTTTCGTGACGTCATCATAGTGAAACCGGCAATATCCGGGGTCGCGTGAATGCAAAAAGTTAAACCGTTTATAATCGGTCATGGCGTGAATTCGACTAATGTTTTAGTTTTCAGGAAATTGTGAACTGTCAAATATTTTTTGTATGTCAATATAACTTAAAACAAGTTAGTTGTTAGTTGTTATTTTTTGCTATTAACAGGAAAGGTTTAAGATTTCATTAATAATAAAATTGCTGCTTTGCAAAAACAAATTCCCAAAATATTTATCATATTATAATGCAGGTTTCTACCGTAAGATTATTAACCGTATTTTTTATTTGTTTCAATAAACACTTATCTATGATTTGTTTGTTTAAATTTTGTGATGAAAGTGAACGCCCGAATTAGCGTAACTTTAAGAATTAATTTGAAGTACAACAATTTACGGTATAGGTTGTAGGCCTACATATTATTATTGTGATTAGTGATGAGGGAGACGTTTCTGTTGTAAAACATGAACGATTTATGTAAAATAATAATAATTTTAGATCTACATGAAGACTTGTCTATGAAACGGAGATTGGTGATGATGAGGTTCAGTGATTAAGTGCGGAAATAAAGTGAAGTTAACGGTGGCCTCTTCGAACATTTCGTTTTTTCGCTACGCGAGAAGTCGTTGTTATAAAATTATCCCATTTGAGTAAAATAATCGGACATTTTAGTGTGTTTGCGGCTTTTGTTATTAGTGTAGTTGGTCCATATGCGAAAATATCCTTTTAGCAGTTTCCAAAAGCGAAGAAGTAATGTACAATTATGCAGATGAACTTATTTATCAGGTATTTTAATTATTATTATTATTAACAAAACTGTTCATTTTCGCCGTCTCTACAATTGGCAACGCCGCGAATATTAACCCTACAGCTATTCATATGTTGGGGGTCATATTGAAAATTGGTTGTCATAGGCGCCGATTTACCTGGGAAAACGTGGATTTTGTAAACATCGAATAAAAATTCCGAAACAAATTTTTTATAGTTTTTCATGCTCCTCTGAGCACGTGGTTAAAATTTTTGTACTGAGAGTGAGAGAGATAGTTCACCCTGTATATTTTGTGTAAGTACAACACTGGATAAACTGTTCCTTAATAAAATACAGTGGTATAAGCTGGAGCATTTTAGGTAAAATGACTGGATAGAAACGTGTTTCTTCTAAAATCATCAGTCAATATTAACATAATGAATAAATAATATAGTGGCCAACATAATAAAGTTAAAACAAATTCAATGTTATTGGTGCTGACACAAATTAGTTGGTGCAGGCTATCTTCGCCCTTGAATACCTACAATTTGCGTAGCTTTCCTATTTCGTATGGGTAATTTGGGACTGAGATAAATAGAATTCAAAAATGGGTATAATTAGGGCTTTAGTAGTATAAAACTACTATAAGTCAATAAATATTATGAACAATCATATATTTACTATACCATCCAGTATTAATGGTTTAGTTTATGTGTATGTACATGCAGAATAGACAATTTGAATATTATAGTTGTTAAATGACAATAATTACCTAATTAATACCTATTATTTTAACCAGTCCCAATATGTTTTGATCTCAGTACTATACAACTGTAATAAATAATAAGGAAGTATCAAATTTTTGTTAATTCCTCTAAACTGCAATATATAATTTAATAATTACGTGTTCATTAGTAAAATCAAGTAGGTACTTATGAACATGAATATAATTACTACATAAATGCCTAGTGTTTAGGTACTTACAAAACTTCCTGATTTCGCTTTTTCATGTCTAGACATTTTGTACCATAAATTCGAGGTTTATATCACATAAATATGGAATGTAATTGTTATTAAATATTATCTGAAACAATAAATATAAACAATAATCAATTATTTCATACAAAAACTAATATAAATACCAAAATCAAGGCGTTAACATAACCTCAAACAATAAAAACATCTTTGCAGTGAGCGACTTACTATTATTTACTATTAGTATGTATTCCACATCATGTGTTCAGCAATAATAATTACAAATTACATTTTTTTCTTGTTCCATTCTACTGGTGGTAATTTATTTCTTCTTTCAAATACAATATAAGAGAGAAAAGTAAATCCAATAATAATTGAAATGATAACAAACACTTGTTGATGTGTTTAAAAACCGTTATTTTATTATCTTGTAAAACCAGTTATAGAATTATTTATGCATTTACTCACATAGCAATGAGTTTAGTGTTAATCATTAGAGTGGAATTTGGATATTAATGCAGATTATTAAACTGCATTTTCCTACCTAATATACGATTGATACAGGAAATTCATAATATTGGCAACATTTTTAAAGCTCTCTGCGTCCGTATGGGAGAAATACTAACCTTTTAAATATGAATAAAACTAACTACTATTACCATTAAACCTAATTATAATCTCAATTTTATTTCGATTTATGTATACTTTCTTTCTTTCAAATATCAAAATTATATAAAAATTGTATTTTTTTAACTTAAATTAACTAATTAACATACAAAACAAAACAAACGTCATCATATATATTTTGTCAGCTGTCATACCATTTATTTTGACAACACTCTGAAGTTAATTGTAGGTGCTTTTCGTTGACTCACTTGTATCAGTTTATCAATAAAAACTTTGAATTATTATGTCTTTGTCCTATAAAGACAATGATTGTTTTATAAATGGAACCTATAATAAAACGTTTAATAAAAACATCTGATATTTGGTGTAAATGGAAAAATTTTCAAGTGATTAGGTCTCTATGAAAGATGAGAATAATGTTGATTGGTGTTCAGAGATATAGATATCTCTGTTCGTGTTCCAAAAGATTTAGCCATTGTCTTTAAATGCTCTAGCTAAATCCAAAGAGGCTAGATTTTGCTATTATTAGAAACGTCATCACATTATTACGTGCTCTAGTGTGTGTATTTATATCTTAGATTATATAAGATATAGTTAATCTTACATGTAGCGTGCAATATGTATGAAGCGTTTTCAAATCGATTTTTTTCTCAAACGATTAATTTTTGTTAAAATGGGTGAGGGATTTTATTGTTGGTAAATTTTATTTGGATAGGATTTGTAAATTAAAAATAATGGTTATTAGATAGATCTCCGGCTAAATTATTAATGTTAACAATATTTTAAATTTACTTTGCACTTGTCACAAAACGATATTTTTCACTATATTGAATAAAACATAGAATTCAAATTTATACATCATAAATCAACTCAATGAAAAAAATAAGAGTTTGAGCTATGGCCAATAGCAACCATGTGAGGTCATCACTAATACGGCGTATTAATAATTTTAGCACTTGGAGACTGAACTTTGAATAACTTAATGGTTGGTGCTAACAATTCTTTGGAACAGTTTCAGAATCATTTAGTTTATATAATATTGATATGTTATTATTTCTTTACGTACATTTAGTTTATTATTTATTACATTTTCTTCTAACAACACAATTGTTCTGTGATGTGTTGGAACAAACTTATTGCGACCTGATAGTGTCATGCCTAGCAGAACGGTAAGAACATGGAGCGGAATTAATTTCATATTCATTGTGTCGCAAGTCGCAACACTTTGGCTGCATTAAAATAGGAATCGTGAATATACCTTTCATTGAGTAGAGAACCAAAAATATTGGTACTCTTTTACACAGGAAATATAAGAATCATTATGAATACAATTTAAATGAATGTTATAGAAATAGGTATTTATATTTATAGTGGGTTACGGGACTAATTTTAAATTGACAAACATGACACTTATCAGCTGATTATATAGAGAAGCTTCCTTTTTATCGATTTTTGCCCTTGAAACAAACCACGTGCTTGGCAAGTGTCAAATTTGCGCAGTCCTGCTCCGATTTTTACTCACACCTTTTTAACTGTGACAGCAGGGGCAACCATTTGTTTTCGAGGGTGAGTTGATAATTTAAGTGAATTTAAGTTTATTATTTAAGCCGTAAGTAACTTAATTAATAACTTTAAAATACCAGGTGATTTTTGCAATGGAAATTATTTGTTTTGTGTTTTATTTGATACTATAATTTATAGGAAAAATTCGGTTTGTTTGCTGCTTATGTAACACGTTAACGATTTTGATTCGAAAATTTCTGTTTTGAATTTCTTTTATTTTACTGTTGTTTGAACATCTTCTTTTAATCTGGCATAACATTTAAGTAGGTTCTTTAATTTTTAAAGACATTATTCCCGATTGTTTTTTAAATAAATTTATGGCTTATTGAAGATGTTACGCAACTTTATTTATTATCCAATATTTAGAAAATTCTAAAAGTACAAGTCAATTACTAGATCATCAGTATTACACCATACAGTGCCAAGATAATATAGGGCAATAGGATAAATTCAATCTGTTCACAATGTTAATGTGTAGGTCAAAATTGTTATAGGTTATGTCATCTACTTTTAAGTACTAATGTTTTATCACATATTGATTGTACTTATGTATGTGCATATAGTTTGAAATTGTACAATAATAGGTACTTCAATCAAGAGATTTAAGACTATTTTAAAATGTGGCTTCATTTTAATATTAGAAGTCCTATAAGTTCTGTTATAAACTAAATTCAAATTGTGACTACGCAGGTGTATATAGTTTCTCGTTTAAGGGAAAACATTCCTTGTAGACTTGTAGTTTAAATTATAATTAAGTACGTAGAACTAATTTATTTATTGTATCTTTTAGAAGCTCGTTGGTAGGTACTCCGCTAAGTAAAAATGACATATTATGGGTTTAGGCACAAATATAATAAATAACTTTGCTGCAATAAATTATTTAAAAATTAAAACTGTCGCTGATACATAATAAAATTATGATATTATCATGTGATCGCAATCATAAATTTGCAAAATGTCCGTCCAATTACAGTAACTATTTCCAGAAACGTTGGTCTGAATGGAATGAATTTGAATTTTGAATCATATTTGATTGTCACATAATATCATTGTTATGAATAAGTCGAAGTAGAGCAGCTACCTCCTTTTAACAATTTAAACCAATTTAATCGCAGTTTGAACTAGTTTTGCTTAGGACGAAGCAGTACATAGAATGAAAGTTTAAATATATTTGAGAGGGTCTAATTTTTTTATAATTTTAGTATAAGTATTTATTAATTAAATACGTACTTAATATTTGAACATAGATAACTGTAATTAAATAATGTACATTATTACCTATTTAGTTTTTATTTATCATCACGGGACAAATCACAGTCTATTGAAAATTATCCTAGTAGCTTGCGATAACAACCCTTCAACTTTTTATTGTTGATTGACATAAATAATGACACTTTCTGACGTTTAATAATAATTCTTAATTGCTAACAACAATGCCCATCATTTGAATAATGTGTCATTTTGACAATAACTACAAACACTAAATAGTATATTAAGTATAAAGGGCGGTAAAGCATTCGTTGCAGCCCGCCGCTGTATAGACGCACGAGTGAGCGAAGCGAGCGAGGGCAGTTATACAGCGAAGGGCTGCAGCGGCTTTACCGCCAGTGGTGCTTACAACTGTTTTTCGCCTGCCTCTTCATACTACAATATTAAACCAAAAGAAGTTTATTTTAATAATTAATTATTACTGTTATGAACTGACAGTTTTTGACAGAAATTAATGGGAGTATTTTTTGACGTACATGATAATAGGCGTTATCCTTTGACAAACTCAGATCAGATAAACTTATGTGACAGGCTCACATGTCAGTGTTGAGTATTTTAAATGTAGAGAGAAACTGTCAAATTATTATCTGAGCGTCTACGCTATAGAAATTTGATTTTAGAATCTTAGGTATATTTCGGTACTACAATAATAATTAAAAAGTGATTACTAATTAATAATGGACAAATTTAAATAATTAAATGAGTTTAGCCGAATGGCAGACGACTACCTAAGTAAACTTTCTCAATTAATTGTCAACTTATCCTCTAGATGGAATGCACATTAAGTTAAGTGAGTAAAAACTACTGATGTTAACGTTATTATTGGAAATCTAACAGTACCGCCATCTATGAAAAAAAATTAAAATGAGCGGGCGCTAACTGGTCATTTACCGCCCGCATATGCGGGCGGTAAAACTCTGTTTAAGTGCAGGCAGGCGAAAAAATTATTATTATTAGTTCAGACAGTAAGCGGTGAAACCGATGAGACTATCGCCCGATTTGTAAAAGATAAAACTTGGCTCAGTGCATAAAAACACGACGATTTACTATAACGAGTAGTGGACCATGCAGCTGCCCCGATCTTTAAGCGTAATGTCCAGTCTCTTCTTAAAACTATTCACTGTTGGCGCTGATACAACCTCCTCCGACATATCATTCCACGCATATACCACTCTATTTGACAGAAAGTTTCTTCGAGCGAGCTTGGCGCATCTTTCTTTGCACAATTTCTTGCTGTTACCACGTAGGCTCGGATTTCTATTAAGATGAAAGATATCCAAGTTTATTGAGTAATGTCCGCTAAGAACCTTATACGTCTGTATCAAGGCGCCACGACGACGCCTTTCTTGAAGCGGTGTTAAGTTCAAAGTTCTTAGCAGATCTTCATATGGCAGGTGGCACAGCGCTTGTGGAAGCTTGGTAAATCTTTTCTGAACTCTCTCCAAAGCCTCAATATCCTTAACAAAATAAGGAGACCATACACTATTGGCATATTCCAGGCCCGGCCTGACAAACGACTTGTTTGAGCTAAACGAAATAAGCACTAGTTGAAAAAAAAAAAAAACGTTAGATGGCGGACCCGATATAATATAATCTGAAATATATAACCTGCGTAAAGATACAGAATTTTAATAATTATTATTATAATTCTATTATTATTTTTATTATTTCCAAGAATAATAACAAACTCACTACTTTATGCAAAAATTCGAAATAAAAAAAAAAGTTGCCAGAGCTGGAATTCGAACCCAGGACCTTCCGCATGCAAAGCGCACGCTCTATAACCTCAAAAACCCTTATTAGATTACTAAACCCTTCAACCAATTGAGGTAAATTTTGGTATATGAGTATGGGCTAGTCCTAGAATGAACCCATTAGTGTTTGGTTGAAATCGCTTTAGCCCTGCTAAAGCATTTTTTATCTGAAAGCATTTTTTATCTGCTCTACAGCGATAGGTTACTTCTGATATTTGCCTTCATAATTCTCGAGAAAATTGCGTTTAAAATTTCACCGGTTAGGTAGTTGGAACCTATAATAACTCTTATTAGAATATAATAAAGTAATTTAATAAGAGTTTTTGGGGTTATTGATAGAGCAGGCGCTTTGTATGCAGAAGATCCTGGGTTCGAATTCCAGCTCTGGCAACTTTTTTTTCTTCTAATTTTTGAATAAAGTAGTGATATTTTATTGGAGTTAGTTTATTAAGGATCCAGTTACACTGGAAGCAGACCCCAACTCTATTATTTTAAATGGAACACCCCATATATAATATATTTTCAAAGGCACGATAAAGGGTGTCTCTATTACTGTTGAACAGTTTCAACCTCAATTTAGAACAATAAAGTTGTTGTTGTTGTTTTTTATTAATGATGAAAATGTAATTTCAGAGTGGCCACAATAAAAAATTTCCAACAAAATGTTCTCATCGTTCCTTTCAAAGGCCTCGTGCCAAGCTGCTGAAAACAAATCATTACAATGCACACAAGATGCCGCTCCCCAAATGGGAATGGTCAAATCCTTGGTAGCTGGACGTACCATTGCAGCTGCCGCAACTGCAGCAGCAGCAGCTGAAGGGGATAGCTGCGAGTTTGGATCGGTGCACTATTTCGCCCTTTGCGGGCTTGGAGGTAAGTAAGTGGGGCTAATAATCTTTGGTGTCTATATCAGGTACGTTTTTTATTAATTTGGTTTAGGTTTCACGGCCACGAGTGCTGGGAAAGCAGCAGCTCCAATAAAGCTCTTCCTTATTATTGTAGCTATGTTTGTATGTCATTTGTTTGCTTCTGTTGGTTAATCTCATTGTCCTATAATGACGATGACTCTTAAAGAGGAAAAACTTATACAGAGTTGATTTCATGACCTTCGGTATCTGCTGGCATTCACTTCTACGATGTAGATGAGTGCTTTGGGCCAGTCTGACCAATAACTTATCATGAGGTTCTTGGGGGTCGTCTTGTTAGGAATCCAGCATCAAGTAGACCAGGGCAGGTCGTAAAACTTCGCTTTATTCTTTCTACAGATTATCAGCTAATGCCTCTAAAGAAATACTTTGAATTCGCGATGTTTCTCTTGATTTGCAACCTTCATGACAACTGTTGGTCGAAACAAACAAGATACTTTGCAGTATTGCTTGAAGAAAAAGACTGTCCGCGAAAGTTAATGAAAATCGTCTCTGAATGCCAAGCGGCCATAAAGGCTCATGAAGATCCACATCAAGAAATCGTGAAAACAGGCTCTCAAATATCGGGGAAAATTCTGGTTTGGAGAGAAGTGAAATGGTCCCAATAAACCCTTGTGTTCACTGAACAAACCTACGTAGGTAAGTTCAAAATGAGTGGGTCTTTCTTCTATTTCAATGGGACAATGAACTCCTTAGAATGTACCAAAACTGGATGATTTTGCGAAGAGTTCTGAACTTTTGTCGTTATCCAGGTATTAAGTATGTATTTGGCAGTGCTAAACGTTATACCAGTTGCGGATTCTGCTCCGATAAATTCTCCTTCAGCCCCTTCTCTTGCTAGAGAGTCTGCCATTTCATTCCGCCTTAAACCAGAATGGCCAGGGATCCAGCGTCAGGTTATTATTTCTGCCGATATTACACAGTCTGTTCTGACAATTCCACACTGTTCTTGATGTGGATTTTGATGAGCTTAGGGCCTTTATAGCCCCTTGGCTGAGAAAATTTTTATTGACTTTCGCGCACAGATATTCCATAAAATTATTGTTCTTAGGTGTGGTGTCGCCTGCATGTAAGGCCAACGAGTCGTGTTGGGTTCTTGCGATATTAATTCATTTTACGAGATTGTGCGTCTGTTTTCGCCGTGCCACTGCAGACTCTGTTTAATAGGTCTCTGAGATCCAATATATTCCCAAAAGCTTGGAAAATTTCCCGCATTTGCCCAATCCATAAATCTGCTGAGAATGATCATGTTGAAAATTATAGACCCGTCTCGCTTCTGCCCAACTTCTCGAAGGTTTTTGAAGCGGCATTACACCGAAAAATATTTACTCAAATTAAGCATCAGATTGATCCACAGCAACACGGTTTTTTCCCAGGCCGCTCTACAGGATCATTCGCTTGTCCTACGGAAAATGTCGAGGTTGGGTTTTCATGAGGATCTTTTAACCTTTTTTGCCTCCTACTTGTCTGATCGACAACACTATGTCGAATACAATGGTCATAAATCGGAAACTTTCACACCCACCAGTGGAGCGCGTCAGGGCAGCTGTTTGGCACAATTAATATTTTCAATTTTCATTAATGACATATCCCAGGAACTTCCAAGCAACCATTTGATGTTTGCAGACAATCTGAAGTTGTATAGTGTTATTCGAGACACTTCGGATTGCGTATTGTTGCAGCGCGACTTATCTAAGCTTGAAGATTGGTGTAACTATAATAAATTGCCTTTAAATATTAATAAATGTAAGTTTGTCATATTTTCGAAATCGCAAACTGTTTTTGAATATCGCTATCAGCTGAGTGACACTACGCTTGAGTGTTGTGATGTTGTCAGGGATCTTGGAGTTTACGTCGACACTGAATTGTCATTTAATTACCATATTCAAAGTATTACCCGAGATGCACTACGCATGCTTGGTTTTTTGTTTCGTGTTACCAAAGATTTTAGTGATATTGAATGTATAACTAATTTGTATTGTGCTCTGGTAAGATCTAAGCTTGAGTACGCATCGATAATATGGTCTCCCATTTACCAATCTCATACAGGACACATTGCATACATACATGTTATTTAGTTTAGCCAAAAACACAAAACTAAATTCCTTTATTCTTCAGGTATTCTCTCATGCGGGATTACTCACACTGCCGTCGTACCCCTTGACTTGGTCAAGTGTCGTATCCAAGTCGATCCAGCTAAATACAAGAGCGTATTCAATGGCTTCAAAGTAACAGTACGTGAAGATGGTATGAGAGGTTTGGGTAAAGGTTGGGCCCCAACATTCTTCGGTTATTCCGCTCAAGGATTGTGCAAGTTCGGACTCTATGAAGTATTCAAAGTAAGTAGTACCTTTTAAGTAAGTGTGTTGGATTGTTTTAACTATTGGTATCGTTTTTCAATTATAGGTATACTACACTAACATAATTGGTGATGAAAATGCATATCTATATCGTACATGGTTATATCTTGCTTCTTCAGCAACTGCAGAATTCTTTGCTGATATCGCCTTATCACCCATGGAATCAGCTAAGGTGAAAATCCAAACGACACCTGGATTCGCTAATACTCTTAGAGTAGCATTCCCGAAAATCTACGCCGAAGAAGGTTAGCTTTAATAATAAAGAGTGTTATTTCAAAGACCTCATAGTTTTGAACTCTTCTAGATACAATTTTTCGGCAAAATCTGTTTTTCTAATATTTACTTGGTTTTTTACAGGACTTAATGGTTTCTATAAATCTTTGGTACCATTGTGGATGAGGCAAATCCCGTATACCATGATGAAGTTCGCCTGTTTCGAACGTACCGTTGAGTTACTATACAAATTTGTTGTGCCTAAACCTAGAGCAGACTGTACCAAAGGTGAACAATTGGTAAGCAAAATCATTTTATTATAAAACAGTAAGTTTTGAGGCCTGTGGACTGAACAGAAAAAATGCTAATAGCTTTATTTTTATTTATTTTATTTATTTAAGACAGATAAATAATCCAATTAAAGGGCAGGAAAAATTACAGTAAATTCTTAATATCTAACACTAAATTTATATTCTAAGAAATATATTTTTTATACAAGACAAAGTTGAATTAAAAATATCAATTTGCTCCGACACAGAGTTACAAAGTAGTATGGCACATAAAATATAAAGGGGAACGCAACAACAAATTAGTACGCGGGGCCGGAAAGTAAAATACGATTCCGTTATTACGGGTACGTAGATTTGGGACACAAAAGGAATCTGGCTTAAAAACTCTGGACAGTCAAGAAGTCCATTAATAATTTTAAAGAGCAATACTAGAGCGGAATATTCTCTCCGAGTATTTAATGATACTAGATTAAAACGGTTTAGCAGAGGAAACCCAATGGATGGATAAACCCCGTCAACCCGAAACCACAGCAACTTGTCAAAACGACGCTGGATTCGTTCAATATTAGTTATGTGTGGCATACTACAGCTGCATATTCCAGTTTAGATCTGACAAATGCGTTGAAAAGAACAATGAGTGTTTGAGGTATCACAAACTCTTTCGAATTGCGCACAATAAAACCCAGAGATCTATAGGATGCTGAAACTATAGTATTGTAATGATTAGTAAAGCTCAGTTTACCATCAAACCAAACACCTAAATCTTTAAACTCATCACAAGTTGTTAATGGACTATTATTTATACAATATGAAAATTTGACAGGTTTTATTTTCCGTATATAGGAAACACTAAAACATTTATCAATATTCAGATAAAGATTATTACGGACACACCACTCATATACAACATTTAAATCGTCCTGCAGATGAGAACAATCTTCAGTACTATTAATGACAGAATATACTTTGAAGTCGTCAGCATATAATAATGAACTATTTGTCAAGTCACTAGAAATATCATCGATAAAACACAGGAACAACAATGGTCCAAGGACAGAGCCCTGGGGAACACCAGATGACACTTTAAAATTTGCGGAACGAAATCCTCGACTTTCCACATACTGAAATCTATCCTTGAGATACGACTTCAAAAGCAGCAGTAAATTATAAGATAATCCATAACGACACAGTTTACGCAGTAGAATACCATGATCAAGTCTATCAAAGGCTTTAGAAAAATCAGTGTAGATTACGTCTACCAGACCCCCGTTATCAAGTCGCTCAGTTAAAAACTGACGCCTAACATGGCTCATAATAATATCATGGAGCACAAATTCAAAAACTTTAGAAAAACACGACTGTATGGAAATTGGTCTATAATTTGAAATATCCTGTTTATCTCCCTTCTTATGAACCGGCGTTACTCTAGAAGATTTCAAATCAGAGGGGAAACTACACGATCGCAAAGAAACATTGAATATTGTACACAATGGTTTAGCAAACACAGTGGCACAATCCCTAATTACAAAAGATGGTATACCATCAGGACCCGATGTAAATTTAGCTTTTAACCTTCTCAAAGCTCCATAGACCTCTGTCTCAGTAATCACGCGATCCGGTAAATGAGACACATTCACACAATCCCTGATCAATATCAAATGCCTGAGATGCAACGTACGATTGAAAAATTCCGCAAATTTTTTGACAAGCTCTTTTTACTCGCAATCAACGAATACAGTTAATTGGCATCTGCTATGGCTGGAATGATCACTTGTGCGATCGAATATGACCCTCTCTGCCTGCAAAACGACCACCACAGGGAAGGAAACTAAACCTAAAGGACAACCGAGCGAAACTGGGTTTCTAACAACACCTGCAGGACAAGCTCCCGGAAGAATATTCGGATGATATTGAAGAACACAACATTTTTATGTCGACTTTAATAACGGTTGTTGATACTTAGGTATCTTATGTTGGAGTTCGTTCAAAAGATTAACCAGCCACTACCATTTGTAAAGCAAGAAACAATACGATTTTATAATGACTTCTCAATCTCCCGAATCAGCGACTGGACAAAAACCCATTGTTTTTTTATGCGCCCTTTATATATATTAGTTGATATGGGAAACCGTGACACCCTCCAACTACTAGCTTCTGTATATAATATTAAAAGTCCGACATTTAATTTACATGAAGGTGTTTTGAAAATGGAATGTTTAGACCATCCTATAACTGAAACATCTGGTTACCTTTTCTAATATATGCTTTTATCTTTGGCCTAACTGATAAACAAACTCAATATTCTTCGAACAAGAAAAACGTCGTTCTTTTAGGTAAAACTTCTTTTAGGAATATTTGTTAAAAGCCCAACATAATAACTTTATTACTTGCAGATTTTGTATAATGTTTACGAAAAGATTATACTTCTAGACATATTAGGTATGAGACATATCTATAAAACCCAAATATATATACAGGGTAGGACAAAAGTAAATTCTATTGCCCGTGTTTCTTGTTACAATATTACTCAAATTACAGGCCTCTTTGATATAAGAAATTTATTAATCACTGGTTTTCTTTTCCTAGATTGTGACATTCGCAGCTGGTTACATTGCTGGTGTATTCTGCGCCATCGTGTCTCATCCAGCTGATACTGTTGTCAGTAAATTGAACCAAGAGAAAGGCATGTCAGCATTGCAAGCCGCCCAGAAATTGGGTATGGCCGGTATGTGGAAGGGATTAATGCCCAGGATAGTGATGATTGGTACATTGACAGCGTTGCAATGGTTCATCTATGATGCCTTCAAGGTATTTTGAATACTTATTAATTAAGTACTCTCTTTAAATAATTTTGAAAATATTTGAAGCAAAAACTAGTATCTACATTCGTAGTCTGCTGTTGTCATTCGCAATTAAGGAGTGGGAGTAATAGCTCCTATATTATTTATCCTCTTTACATTAACCAATGGCGTTTAAATTAATTATCTTGTTAACTCACATGGTTATTTTTTCAGGTCGCCATGCGCATGCCCCGTCCACCACCACCAGAAATGCCAGAATCACTTAAAAAGAAGTTGGAAGCTCAAGGAAAATTATAAAATAATTTAAATGAATTTTATTTATTTGTATTATATAATTTTTAAACAGATAAAACCGAACTCCATTTGAAATTAATTCCAAAACCGCAAAACATTACGATTAGAACAGTTTTGGGTCTTTTAAAAGACATTCTTAATAAGCGTAAAACGAAGGTATTATTATTATTTTGAAATCTACTAATTTTTACTTGTTTGAAATTGTCAACCACGTCTTTATTATGTGTTTTCTAGGTTATTTTAATAGGCTGTATATATTACATAGTTAAATAAACAGGCTGTCTGTTGGTAAACAATTCTACAGTGTTTTATTTAAAGAAACGTTATAATATACAGTGAGGCCTAAGAGTCTCTATAAAATTTGAAGGAAATAATTTTGTGAGAAAAGCTCGCACATGTCACTTTAAGTTGCCCGTTTTTTTGACGTTATAGAAAACTATACATGGTCGATTGTCTACTAGAAACCAAATTGCATAATATGCTCAGAATCTGTAGGTAGAAAATCATTATCGAATTGTTGCTCAACATCGGTATACTCATTTACAATTACAGTTCTGTAATTCTCAGACTCATTTGAGGATTTTCTGTGGCTTGGTTGTTCATAATTATGATTTATTTCCACATCTGCCATATTACTGTTATCCAGTATTAACGTTGGGTCCGTACCTGCAAATGGAAATGGGTACATACTTTCCAAAGTCGCGCAAAAAATATGGTAACACTCGCATTGATGTTTTCTGAAATATCTCCCATAGTTTCCTCTATGATCACGTTTTGTTCAATCACGATGTCCCATGTCATAATACCTGTGCCGCGCTGCTTATGGGAAAGTCATAATTTTCAGCTAAAACAATTGGTAGTTCGTTCAAGTTATCTGATGTCGTTTCTTCTGTGCTAACTAAAACAATGGTAATAATATGGAACGGCAACACAACAAGAAAAAATCAGAGGTGCCATTTTAGAGCACAAAATTAGCTTTATTCATGTGAACGGAAAAACGATAAGAATGTAAATTTCGCAATCACACAATATCTCACTTGCAATCGAAAATCTCAGATTAACGCTGCCACTGAATATCCGTTCGCTCGCAACGCTAAACTAGACTAAATGCCGTGTGGCGCCTCTGTCTAAACTCAGTACGATATCGAATCCCTCTGCGCGAATGAGGTGCGCAAACTTGCCGCGCCCACCTGATTTTATATTCTCTCCCTTAGTTGTTCTCTGACAGTGGGTTACAGGCTGTAACCCACTGTCAGAGAACAACTAAGGGAGAGAATAGTTACAGGAGTTGTAAGAAAGTACTCTCAATTAGGTGTCAGCGAAGTTTCGCAGCTTTATATCCGCTTTCTCAAGCATATTTTTTTTTTAATTGTTTGGAATTTTGTTAACTATCTTGTCGACGCTGGTCTTCAAAAACTTGATGGCTCTCCTAAATGGCACGCCTCCAACTCGGTCGGTCGTTCACGATCTGATCACAGTTGTTCCTCACATCTAAGCCACACTTCTCTAAGTTGGGCTTAGGAACACACTTGTACCTCTTTTGCTACCCTCCCTGATTTTGTGAGATGACCTTAAGCTGTGAATAAAGGATTATCTCTGGAAGGCACGTTCCGTTGGCATGCGGATTACGAGGCCAGTCCATCGTAACTGGTGCCTGACAATCATCGCCCCAATGCTAAGTAGTTGTTTCAGCTTCCTCCAGAATGCTGTTTGTTCGTCGATCCTGCCATTTAATTCCAAGAAGACATCGTTTATGGTACTTCTCTAGGGTTTTTAAATGCTCTTAAAGAGTGGCTTCTTTAGAACTAGTACTACTTTTGCTGCTGTCGTATAACCGGGTGTTGTTGGGTTACCGAGTGGGAAGGGTTCTCGGTTGCATAAATAAACGATCGACGGTATCATTGAACACTTTTAATAAACATAAGGAATAGTTATAATAACCTAAATCTACTAATTATTAAAGTAAGAATTATACAACATAAATGTAACATAACATGAGCTAATCTAAGTCCGCGAAAATATAGTTTTTCTCTAACCTCTCTTATATGTCACTCCCAGTAGAACGCGCTTTGTTGTCTTCTTCTGTTTACATAGAATACGCGCGTTAGTAGTGATGAAAGCTAAAGATACTACAGCTGCGTTTCAAATGCTCAGCAAACTATCATTTTACAAAATGGTTAGTAACAAATGACGCAATAAGGGAACTACTAGACACCGATACAATCTAGCTCTAACCAGAAAAGATGGAATACCATCGATGCGAGATCAGTTTGGATGTTCGCCTTTTTAAGGCGTCAATGGACGAGCTGATTCAATATCTAACTATAATATCCATTCTGAAGGATTTTGCTAAATTCTTTGTAATAATCCTTCATGACCAGATCTCGCAACACTGATCCTCAACACCAAGTGAAGCCTTAAAAGAATCGAAGGATTTATGTGTCGATAATCAGCAGATCAGCATCATCTTAACCTCTTTAGTACTGCTGTGCTGTAGAAGGATGCATGATGTCAAATTTATATAGAAACGTTGTTCATAATGAAATTGACTTTGCAGGTCTATTCGCCTTGCAGTTTCGGATTCCTCGACTCGAGCCCTAAAATGCTAATATTTTTCATTTGAATGTAGCACACTCTAATCTGGTATTTCAGAGTGCTATTTGTTGTACGTGTCAACTCATGTAATCTCATTGTGACAATGTTGTCTTTCAATTTTGGTTCCTGTAACTGGGCAAATGTGCCTATTGGAACTGATTACGTACTATAAATGGTACTGTATAGTCATAGACGTGAGTCATCACGAAATTGTTAGTGTTTCGCACACACTTTTGCATATCTTCTGTTTTTATCGTGGTAGAGCGACTGAAACCATGAACGTCTCGTCCATCTTGGACTCGTTTAAACTCCTCAAAATTTCGGGTGCATGAGAAACATTCAATGGCTTATTTAAGTACTTCTTTTAATAAAAGTTTAGTTTCAGTAACGCGTATACTAAGTTTCATTTTGAAATCGCTGGAGCATTTTGAAACTGCAAAACAATAAACTTATACCTACCATTGTGCCTTATAAAGACAATTCTTATACCAACGAAGTCATACTGATTTGTATACAGATCGTGATGGTGAGAGAAAGCTTTATGCTGCAGAAGAATCAGTATAATTATTTTTAGCGACACCTTGTATTGATGGTTAAACACTCCTAATAATCTGTAGACTACCTGCTATTAAATGCTCCTTGCATAATTCAGTTTTCCCTTATGTTTACTGAATTTAAATAAGTTTCATAAAGGTGTTAAATAATCTATACCTACTTGTTTTTATCAAACAACATGTCATAAATTAGCAGGACCTTAAAGTAGAAAAGATACATTTTCACAATAAATAAATAAAACAGCCGATTATAATTTTGAAGATAAAACATTTTCATGAATAACAATAACTGGTCTTAATACATAAATTTAAAACAAAAATATAAAATATAGCAGCAAATACGGTAGGTAGTCATTACAATTTCTTTATTATCCACCTTCAAGAAAAGCTGAAGAACTTAAGTGCTTACTTCAAAATGTTCAATCTTTTTTATTTAATGTTTTTGTTAGTTGTAATTTTTATTAGTAATAGTTTATTTGTTTGTTCTTCAGCACTACCTGACCTGTCGTATTTGGGTGAATCCATTTTTAAAGGTAGGTACCTAGTATAAACAATAATTTGCATTTTGAGTGTAACTACTAATAAGCTGTCTTTGGTGTGAGAGATATTTGAGTATTTACAGCATTGGGTATTTGGAGATTCGGTCTTAGTAGTCTTAAAACTGCAAAAAGTAAACACTAATAAACACAACAGACTAAACACTGTATTATTTAAAGTTAAGTAAAGGTTTATTAGGTTATTTGGTGAAACCATAGAATAAGAAAGTTAGCGTAGCTTTCTTATTCTATGGTGAAACGGAGACTTACTACTACGCGCTGGCATAACATAATGGTTAACGACCAATACGGTGAATCTCCGTTTGGTAACCAAGTCTCTCTCGCACAAAAGGCTGCTTTAGAAGTTGCAAGGATTGATGTTTTTGAAATGGAACGAGAGATAACTGAGAGACACAGCAACAATTTTGATTTGGAATTTGTGTTATGCGTCCTGTACCAGGACTAATCGTCAGAGTTGCAGAACGTAAGCGTGAACAGCTAGACACCATGATCTCAGTCAACAATTAACTTTTTTAGTTAACATATTAAGGATTTGTGTGGTAAATTGCTTACCTAAATACTGGGGTTCGCTTTGTCTTTTAGGAGTACCTCCTTCTCCTAATTTAACAGAAACGTCCATAGTTTTGTGTGATCCATCATGGATGAACACTTTTGTCGCTTTTGTTTTAGAGCCCAGTACAGAGACAGGCAAAAAAGTGGAAGAATGGAATGAGAATCTCGGCGTCAATCCCGAAGAATTGGGCGAATACGCTGAGGGGGACATAGTATTTCCGAAACGAGGCCGAAACGGACTAGTTGGTGAAACGTTCCGATGGAAAGATGGCGAAATTCCATATGAGATTGCTGGAATTTTCACTCCCAATGATTTACAGATTATTAATAACGCAATCAATATTTATCACAAATATACATGTGTTAGGTAAATATAAAGATACTTTAACCTAAAACTGCTTCGCTTTAACCGTACCTCGTCAAAGTTGATGAGTTAAAGCGCAATAAGCAAAACGTTAGCTTGTAAAAGCAATGCAAATCAATCTGATCACCATTGTCCAAGGATTTCTTGATACGGCTGATGTGAATTAATACATATGTATCCAATTTTTTAGATTTCGAAAAAGAGTACTTAAAGACACCGATTACATATCGATTGTGAACGGGCCTACAGGATGTTGGTCGAGTGTTGGACGAATTGGTGGCAGACAGGAGGTGAATTTGCATAGTCCATCATGTACAACAAAAGTTGGTACTGCAATCCATGAATTGATGCATGCTGCCGGATTTTTACATGAACAGAATAGATATGAACGTGACGATTATGTGACGGTTATGTGGCAGAACATCCAAAAAGGTATTGTTAGGGTCAAAACTATTTAACACGTTGGTCCCATGGGACCAACACAGTTTTCGATAGCTGACAAGCCGTTGGTTTGTATTTATATGAATTTTACTACGGAAAGGGACCAACACGGCTCAGAAGGTTTATGAAATAAAGTTGGTTTGTTATTTTGTTTAAAATTGCGCTGTGCGGTCCCGGTTAGCTTAAAATAAGGCAACAATATAGAGCGACTAATTGCTGGTTTTCTTTAAACCTTTAAAAGAACAACTAAACAAAAATAAACAATTGATTACAATACAAAACATGGTAGGCATAAAAATGCTTGTTTCTCACAATTTTCACAATAAGTGTCCACTTTTTTGGTTTTATTCATGGCGTATTTACGTCCTTCTTGTTCTGCGTTTTTCTGGTATAGACCGGCAAATGAGTCAGCGAAAGAACAACAAAAATACACAACACTTATTACTCTTCGTCAATGTTTACGATGACATGAAATCAAGGTTATTCTGGCGTGCTTCTCTGGGACCAACGGCGCAGGAGCATACAACAGTACCTCAGTGAGCCGCCTTGGTCCCATTGGGCCAGCACATATTTTTCAGTTTTTAAACCATAGCGTTTTTATGCACAAAACATTTTTAAAAAATATGCATAGCGGTTAACGTGTTAATAGAGGAGTTTTATACTACGATCTCAGTAATATGACGATCTACGCACATATTGAGCAACGTCAATTTAGACTCTCATCAATATAGGACATGCGGATTGGACTAAAGCTAACTAACTACAATTTCCATCAATTTCTTGTCTTGATTTTAGGTTCAGAGCCGAATTCACAATGAATCTTTCTTCTTCTAATTCGACGTCAGCTTTGTGAACTTATTTTCTAATCATATAACTTTATTTTAGGCCATGAACGAAACTTTAATAAAGCAGACAAAGGTACTACGGATGGATTTGGAGTTGATTACGATTTTAGAAGTGTTATGCACTATTCCAGCACAGCTTTTTCAGTAAACCAATCACCAACCATTGTACCAAAGGTAATAAATCATCAATAAATAATCTTTTCGTGAGGTACTATTCAAATTGCTAGAATATAATCACTTATTTTGTATGATATTCAGGATTCCTCAAAGTTGACCAAAATGGGCCAGCGTGACGGCTTCAGTAGAGGCGATTTAACAAAAATCAATTTAATGTACAATTGTCCTAAGAAGACAGAACAAGTAATAGATAGTATGGCAGTATCGACTGGTACTGACACAAATAATAACCATAACTTTTCAAATGCACTTGTTAATGTCGCTGGAGGTATATTATCGATTTTGTTTCATTAAAAACTTAGACAACTAAGCACGTCTTTCATTTTTACTCAACAGTACAGGTTTTTTGGCAATGACTTAGTTTTGGTACCTCCCTGTTGATAAACCCTCATCCAATTTAATCCTCAGTTTTTCCCTAATTACTATGGCTTAGTCTTGGGGTCTCCAAACTACGACCCCGGGTCAAATCCAGCCCGCGACAGCTTAAGACTAGTGTCATCAATCTGGCCTGCGACAACCAATGTCTTATTGTTGTTACTATTTCTGTGATAAGTTGAAGGAGAAAACAGAATGATAATTAGGTACTCGGTTTTATTTACTTGCAGGGTAAAACTTAACGATAGAAATGATGACGCAGAAAACTTAAGTATCTAAGCCTAAGCATATAATACATCTGAGCAGTATCTGACACATCCAAAGCTGAGGAAAACCACGCAAGATGTCCAAACACCCTCCTAGCCATGGTGTTTGCTGATAAACTGACACTTTTAAATAAGTTTACCTTTTCGGGGCATATTTCTTCGGCTACTGCAATCATTCTTCACTATCATTTCTCCATCGGTGAATGGTTTTCCACGTTTTCTGATTTCAAGAGCCACATGCAAACTGGCGCGAGTTGCAGACTCTACACAAATATTGCTGCGATTTCAGCCTGCGCTTCAAATTATTCCGTCCGTTTGGAGCAATTTTGAAGATGTTTGGATTCATAGTATCGTTATATAGTAATGTTATATTCTTTGAGAACACCTACGGTTTCATTACAAATTAATAGCGTCTTATTACTGGACTCAATCTCAAAATACTGAAAGTTCCATTTATCTTTGAACCTTCTGCATTCACTGTCTATTTTTCGCTTGTTTTCCATGCTAATAAATCACACAGAAAACAATACGTCAAATCAAAGTACTGTTATGCACGGGTGTTACTTTATTTCACATAATAAGACAGTTTCGCGTCCTTCGCCTTTCCAACGCAAACTTACTCTCAATTGCGCCGCTAGGAATATACTGAATAAATCATTATGGGTCTAAGGCCTCAAAGTTTGGAGATCCCTGCTCTAGAATGTTGACTTCGGTATACTGCCATCATCTTATTATTATTAACGTTTTGTTCCGATTTATTATTACACTTATCATTTGACAGTAAAACAAAACAGCGTTTATAAAAATGAAGGCAACCCCCAGATTTATTAAAGGACACGGGCTCGGAGGCAGAATTCCAAATAGAATGCGTTTATTATTATTTCATTCATTAGTTGATAGGAGACTATCCCTGGTTCAGTTCTTATACAAATTATTTAACTCTTTAATAGATTGTCCGGACTAGTAGTTCCTCAAGTCGCTTTTTTAATCCCAACACGGATGACTAGAAATCCACTGCCTTTGATAATCCCATCCCAAATACAAATTTCCTTGAGCGCACCCCGATATATGCTGCATCCCTGCTGTTGAACGCGTATTGCGTTAATATAGATATTAATGTTATCGGCAGTTTTATTTGGTTTGTTCATAATGAATTGCATTGTACTTGATGTAGCGATATTGATGCTCGAATTGTTCTGATTTTTTTTCTCTTCTTTTCTCATTGTTTTTTTATTATATTCTTATTGTATTTACTTACGTATATTCATGAATGTATATACATTTTTGCATTGTCTTGTAATTGGGGTTTCCCCGTGAGACAATAAAGATTATTAACAATAAAAAAAACAAATAAAATATCTAAAAACATTTATTATGCATAATAGTAAAAAAAACAAAACCACTCAGATCATAATCCATAAATACATTACATAAAAACTCTATGTAAATATTAAAATATGTACTTTAAATGCGTGAATAAACTATTAAAACCCTCATACAGAAATTCTTATTACCTAATTTGACTAAAAAAATACTTGTAATACATTTCACGAGCGCTGTCTTAAAAGTTCTCGGCTAGGCGCAAAAATGACAATAAAACAATCATTGTACTAAATATTATTTACTTTTCATTGTTTTCAAACTGGATACTCTCATATGCTAAATTAAAACACGTTTTACCACTTTCCAAAACACTTTTGGTCAAGTGGTAAAACATGTTTTAGTTTAGTGTTCTACGCCAAAGGTTCTACTCATCCATTATACTCTCATATGCATTATTAACTATAAAACCGGCAGGTATAAAGATGTTTTTGCATTGTTGCGATCAGAATAAACAGAGCTTAGAATTGTAACTCTTGCAGAAATGTGGATATTCCAGAAAAAAAACTAGTGGAAACAAGGTGCATTGAAAACGGTGGACACTAATAGTTGGCTAATGTCATCCAGTAGACGTCAAAAATTAAAATCTGACGTTTCAGGACCACAAAAAGATGGTTGTTAAAAATGGTTGGTCAAAAAATTCATAAGCAAAAACCTGCTTTGCAAATAAACAAATAGTTTCAGTAATTGCCCGAATATTTGCAACTAAACTTAATTCTAAATGTGAAGCACAAAAGTATTTTCGAAAACACAATTTTGTTAAACCGAAAACTTAGCAGACAGCCCTCACCTTGGTTATCAAAACTAAATTATCTATGAGGTGGTAACCTATAAAATCATGTTTATCTAAATATATTTATATTAAACTGAACATAACGTAGATAACAGGTAGAACGAAGATTGACTGTGACATTGTTAATCCAGTAATGCAGGCGATTAACCACCAGGACAGTGAGAATACCATTGCCTTCCATAATAGATGAATTACACCCAGTCTGAAACAATTATTTAGTGAAATTATTCTCAATTATTAATGCTGTTTGAACTCCTATAATTAATATCTTCAAAATAAGATATGCCCTCTGGAATTTAGGACCACTTTCAATCTTGATTTTTACTAACGCCTTAGGTATTAACCGTGAAAATATTGTTTGCTAATGAAGATAGTTCAGTTTTTTATAAAAAAATTTCAAATTTGAATTATATTTGTTTAGACAGTTCAATCACAGTATAATAAATAATACAGAATTCTGACTCTCCGCTTGCGAGGCGTCCTGCACATCTCGTCGCGCATGCCGCCATTATGGGTGAAAACGTCAAAATAATCGCATAGGAGCCTCCCCTCCAAGTGGAACATTCCGGCGCTATGGAGACCGAAGCAAGTGGGAGATACATATCTGATTGTGTTTCGTGAGCGACCTTCATGTTGTCGTACTCTGTGCGCGGAAGGCTGAGCGCGTTACTTAAATGAGTTTAAGCGAGGAATGCGCTCCGTTTCAAGCGGTCGTTATCGGCAGTGCAACGGGCATGGCGAGAATGGTCTGTGTTCGGACGTACGCGCGGCGGTTGGAAGGGCATGCGAGGATCGCGCCCTTATGGACAGCGCTTAAACATCGCGTACGTCTTCCTCAAGGCAACTTTGAGCTGGGCCATCCCCCCGCTACAATATGGCGACTTATTGATTCCATGCCTCGTCGTGTACCATCCCGTCCCAGCAAGGTTGCATTGCGCTCTCCATGTGAGGGTAAGTTACACTACTTTACTGTACTACTGCCATACCAACTGATAGACACCCGCGTTCAGATTATACAAGATGTCCTCGTGAATTGTTTCCAACAGTGTATTATTAAATCGCTCAAGATTTTGGACATTATCTAATAATATTATAAAATTACTTACATTTTATCCCGTGATTTAGCAGATGGCAGCGTTTTTCTGTCATCATTGCTAAGATACACCCGTGCACCCAATGTCAAACTCTCGAAATACACTAGCCATGATAACGCAGTAATTTCCGTATTGAATTCAGTTTGATCTCCACTAAGTAAGTAATCTTGCAGATCCTCCATATTCCTTGAATTAAACTTCCATTCAGTGAAAATGAATTTTTCCAACCGAGTTAGAGATGAGTTGACGTTTCTATGTAGTTTCATAAGCCTGAAACGTAAATAAATAAATAAAATAAAATTTGTCTTTTTTTTACCTTTTCAAAAATATATAATAGTATGCACTTTTTCTCAGAAGCACGCAAAGAAATCACAATTTTCTAAAATTAAATGCATAATTGAATAGTAGGCCATGGCTATTTTGTCATTCATGGCTGACTATTACTATTTGAATGACAAAATAGCCATGGCCTACTATTAAATTCGGCACTTAATTTTAGAAAATTGTCATTTTTTTGCGTGTTTCTGAGAAAAAGTGCAAACTATGATATATTTTTGAAAAGGTAGAAAGAAGACACATTTTATAGTCTACAAATATACGAGAAATCCGCAAATTTCTATCCATAAAAATAACGGATACCTCGAAAAAGTACCCACACCCGGTATAATTTAATATTTTTACGTAAAACCTTGCAGTATGTACGATTACATACTGCTGTCACAAAAATGTAAAAAAAAATATAATCCAGATCAGTCACAATTTTATATCTCAATCAGAAACGCTACAAATGGTTCATGTCACAATCTAGGAGATCAACAAATTATTTGGACCTCAACTAGATAATGATCAGATCCGGCTTCGTCATAATCATTTTGAGATATTAAAACAAAAACTAGCTTATGGCTTAAAATTTAAATCCTAAGTGCTCTTTCACACGGTCAGTGTATTTGTCCATCCGAGTTTTCGCCCGTCAGCCGGACAACTGGCAATACAGAGTGAAGCATGGATCCTTTCACACCTTCCAAACACTCGGATGTACCCGCTAGAACCCACGGAGCTGGGACAGAGAACCACACTGTACTACAAACGCGTTTACATGATCTGGGTGTTCATCGTAGTAGTGTGTAATCTGTTGTCGAGGGTATGTTTATTATAATCATTATTATAATCAGTCTAATCGAAGAAAACAGTTGGCGAAACCTCCTCATTTGACCGAATCTCGCTTGACTTTTCTGGCCGCTTCCATTCGTATGATTAGGCTTGATGTCATAACCATACACCCATGTTTCATCATCAGTTAAGACACTTTTGAGCAGATGTCGGACGTCGTTCATTCACAGAGCACGTGTTCTGTTGTCTCTGTTGCGTCTTCGCAAAACCGACAAGTGTCGTCCTCGGTTAGGCCCATCTTTTTGAGATGGCACTTCACTGGGTGGTGTCCCGTAAAAAGGCCTGTAATTCGCCTTAGGTCGCTTCTCTCCAGTTGGATAAGCTTCCCTGCGTTGGCCTCTGAAGGTTTGATAAACCTTTTTGATTGTCTTAGGCCTGGAGTGTTTCTCCAGTAGGACTTAAGTTGTTCCTTTTCCCATCTCCGAAGTTCTTCCATCATATGGCTTTTTGGAAGATGGGTTCCGGGCCGCAGAGCGGAGCGTTTACGCCCGCTTTTGCAAGTTGGTCCGCCGCTTCGTTCCCCTCTATGCCTTCATGTCCTGGCACCCATGTCAGAGGAATCTTTTTCCCCTGAGCTGCCAGTTGCTTTAGGGTCTGTTTGCATTCCCATGCTAGCTTTGACGTGAAGGTGTAAGACCTCAGTGCTTTTAACGCAGCTTCACTGTCTGAGATAATATTGATCTGCCGTTCCGGGATGCCTCTCTGCAGGCATTCTTGAGCACAACGCTTAATAGCGTTGATCTCTGCTTGGAATATAGTGGGACTTTTCCCGAGAGATTCAGAGAGCCTGCAATTAGGCCCGTATACTCCCGTGCCTGTGTTGCCTTCAATTCCTTTTGAACCGTCCGTATACCAGGCCGATGTGTTTTCTGGGAATCGTGGTTCCCCATTTAGCCATTTTTGACGGTCTCCAATGACCACTTCAAATGGGATTTCAAAATCATGTTTGCGTGGCAAGGCGTCCGACGGTTTCCCTTAACTGTGAGAACAATGTCGTCGGCGTAGCTTTGCAGAGAAAGCCTGCCCTATCCATTTTTGAAATGAGATGATCCAGCACTAGCGACCATAGAAGAGGGGGCATCCCCGAGCCGCTGTCACTGGTACCGCCACTTCTCCTATTTCAGCCGTAATGACACGGTCTTTCAAAATCGCCTGAATCCATTTCACCAGTGAGGAGTCGACACTCCTCCCTTCTAGTGCTCTACTGATGGATTCATGTGAGGTATTGTCAAAAGCACCCTCTATATCGATAAAGGCACATAAGGATACTTCTTTTGCCTTAAATGACTTCTCGATGTCTTTTACTAAGCAGTGCAGGGCATTAATCGTAGATTTTCCCGCTTGATAGGCGAATTGCCTTTTCTGAAGCGGTTTCCTATTTAAAGTTTCGATTCTTAGGTATTCGTCTATTATCTTTTCCATAGTTTTCAGTAGGAAGGAGGTTAAACTAATACCTGTAGGACTTAGGGTCATCCTCTGAACGGCGTCCTGTTTTCGGTATAAAGGCTACTCTAGTTTCCCTCCAAGCCTTGGGAATATGGCCGAGGATAAGGCTTGCTTTGAAAAGCCTTTGCAACGATGGTTCATTTTTCAAGATGTAATACAGAGAGAGTCTAACATTTATATCTGTCAAAATACAAAATGGCTGATAATGTCAACATATTCTGCTGGCGGTGTACCAACATAACAAAAAAGAAAAATGTCTAACTTACACTGGTCTTCCTCCGGTCAATCTTGTAAAAGTGTCTAAAAGCAGCGCCGGTATTATGTGAACAAACAGTGACGAAATTCTGTACCAAGTAATAGAAGGCAACAATTTCAATCGTGGGTACCAAACGGCTGATTTCAATGGATAATCGTGTAGATAGTCATTAATATAATTCTCAACGTTACGCCATCTAAATGGATTTCGGGTACTTGAGGTACAATGGTATACTGCCACCTTTTTTGATTGAGTTAAACCTGAAAATAACAAAAATCATTCACATATCTAAGTAAGAGTATTCTGAAACATAATCGGAACACTATTTCACTTACCTGCCCGAAATCCAGCAACTAATAATGAGTTAACTACAATATCCACTGGAATATAATCATAAATCAATTCTTTAGCAACTGGCAGTCGACGAATCACGCCTTTGGATGCCCCCATTAAGAAGCCCTGTGGTCCATTTTTGCTGATAGTCCAACCAGCCACTGGCTCCCTCCAAGCCCCAACAACTAAACAGTATACCAATTTAGTAACCAACTAGCATTATTTATTAATGTCACTGATTTTGAAAGAGAAACTGAGAAGTCAGCCCATTAGAATTCCTGATATGGTTAAGTCTTATAAATTTTAGTGTGAGCCCACATAAAAACACATTACTTACTCATACTGGGGCGAACAATAGCACACGAAATCTGCTCCTCGACTTTCTGGATTTCATGCTCAGCCATATGTTTGGTGATTGTATACGTATTGGGATGATCACCTAACATATCTGGAGTTCGTTTTTCCAGTTCTTCAGGGCTTAATTTGGTCACTATATCAATCATTTCGTCAGCATCTTGCGATAGAGGATATATAACCTGCAAAAAACAGTTAATTGTATGATTTTTAAGACAGGAAATGGGCCCAGTAAATCAAGTAGCATGCCTACATCTTCCAGAAGATTTTTAATGAACGTTAAATGTCTTGGGTCCTGGACCAACTCACCTCGTCTGCTTCTAATCTCCATGAGTTCACATAGGCACTGCTAACGTGTACTAAACACTTCAAATTAGTACATTCTTTAGCTAATTCAACCACTCGTCTAGTACCCAATAAATTGATATCCGTGGTCATTTTCAGAGTGTCACCAAAATCTAGGGTTGCAGCTGAATGAAATATTATCTGTACATTATCGGTGATTATTTTTTTGTCTTCTGCAGATAGACCAAGATTGTCTTGACCTACATCACCAGCTACAGCTTTGAGTTTATCAAAAACCTGTAAAGAAACCGATTCATTTAGATCATAAAACCATAGACAACAAGTAAGAGATTAAAATAATTAAATTAGGGATCATTGATGTAGTTCGATCTAAAGATCGATTGGCTTCCAATGCCGAAGCATTTTGTGATCAGATGTACGGAAGTTTCGTCCTCTTCTGCTTTCGTCAGAGTTGTTCTCGAGGTTGAAATTGGGTGAATTTCGGCCTTAACGACGATGAGACGTGCTCCAGTCCCTTTATTAGTCTTAGAGATATCTATAAACTGTCTCATAGTATTTGGTAAGTTCCTAGCTAGTAGTTCCTTTCCAGTCTATCATTAGTAAGCTTTGTGGTGAAAATCCTCTTAAAGTCTGGTGGGCATATCCAGGTACTTTGATGTTTTATTTTCATATCTCAAACAGCTAAGTAAATGACTATGTTTGGTACATGGTAGGTAATCTTCTTCTTGGTCGGGAGCTCGACTGCGAGCATCGTGATCATGGGCTATCTTTTGTAATGGCTTTCAATTGTTGTCGATCTTCGGCCAATTTGAATGTTTGTGTTAAGTTTTCCTCTGTAATATTCGTTATGAGGTCTGTATATCTTGTTGGGGACCTTCCTCGGGATCTTTTGCCATTTACTCAACCCTCCAAAGTGAGTCTTTCTAATCCGTTCCTCCTCACTACATGGCCAAAAAATTTGGCAATTTTTTCTACTACTATTGTGTGTAATACTGTGATTGCATTTCATCTTAATACAAGCAGCCAATAGACTCAGTTGCTGTCCTTGAGGCCATAGTTCAACCTTAAAAATATATAAGTAGCCACCAATTTGGATTTTTAGCTAACAAATGATGCTATATTCTCCGTCTTCAACAATGTTTACTCCAATTTGAAAAATCTCCACTTTACAGCATCAATCTTCTGTGATTTCTCCAAAGCATTCGACTGTGTAAGTCATAACATCCTAATTAACAAGATACAGCACTACGGAATTCGGGGGGTTCCACTGGGATGGTTTAAGTCGTACCTTAGCAACAGAAGTCATTGTGTGAGGGTCAATGCGGCTGTATCTTCTTGTAGGCCGATGGATTGTGGAGTTCCACAGGGTTCGGTGTTGAGTCCTATTTTGTTTTTGCTATTTATCAACGACATTACATGCCTAGACATCAGCGGTAAAGTATGTCTCTTTGCTGATGATACTAGTTTCACTTGGCGCGGCCCGGATAGTGTGGCTCTTCATAGTACCATATCCAAAGACTTAATCACCATCAAATCATGGTGTGACTCTAACCTGTTGTGCTTGAACACTGCGAAAACTAAATCTGTGTCATATAAAGGTGCGCTGCAGTCTTTTGAACTTAATAATTCCACTATTGACGTCGTTTCTGGGCCTTGTTGTTGACAGCTCCCTGAAGTGGAAGTTGCACATTGATGCGTTATCAAAAAAATTAAGCTCTGCCTGTTTTGCGTTAAGATCAGTTTCCAAAGAACTTAACTTGTCAACTTCCATAACAGTCTACTTTTCACTCTTCGAATCCCATCTTCGATACGCCCTCCCATTCTGAAAATTTAAATTACTAACACTACCTTCCTTATTCATATTGGAATCGGTCTGCTTAATCCGCGAACACCTGTCAGATGTCTCTGAAAGACCATTCCATAATTATCTCCTTAGAAACTGCGAACATGATCTTTTATCTGCCAGCCCCATCCTCCGAATTAATCAAAAGCTCGATTATATACAATGCAAAAAAAATGCACAACCATCTGCCAATGGAAATCAAATTGCTATCATCCCTTCCTCGATTCCGTAAAGCTCTAAAGACGTATTTGTTGGAAAAAGCTTTTTATACAGTAGGTGACTTTTTTAATGTGCATTAATTTTTGAGCGATTCACACACTGGATAGTACTTAGTAGTTTGTATTGTGTGTTTTGTATATATATGTTTTGTTTGTTTACCTGTCTACAAAATTATTTAATTTTTTTGACAAATATATATTTATTTATTTATATATATATATATATTTATTGAGATCGATTCGAATATATCGATACATTTCTTGCATCTCTATTAATGAAAAAAAGTTGACATTTGAGCATCCGCGTCTAATTAAATGTATCCGTTTGGTGGGCAATTTTGTTTACAACAACATTCGTCACGTCAAATACTAAAATGTGAAGATTAAAGACCTCTTACACTGAAACTGAACAGAGTTGTCCAGTTCTTCTCATGATTTCACCTTGTACAACACTAATTTCATAATGCTTTCATGAATTCAATATGAGACAAAGATAAAAATGGAAAAACCTGAGAAACATTATTAAATAATAATAGGAATAGAGTGTGTGGACTACATTATAATGAATAATCAATTATACATTCTGTATTCCTGCTCTCATGAATAATAAATTTGCAATAGATGTTTATCCGACTAATATGACATAAGTAGCAACTAACTGTTTAAATATTAAAATAATTTAAATTGGCATAAATGCAAAATAAGATAAAAATATTTTTAAATACTTTAAATACAGCCCAAGAGAGTAATATGACTTTTAAAAGCAAAAAAGATAGACAAATTCTTCGAGAAATTGAAAAGGACCCGTTCAACAAATATTCCTGATTTCCCTGATCTCTTTTTTTTGTTTTTTAATATATCAAACGCGGCCAATTGATTTAGTTGCAATCCTCGAGACAATAGTTCAACCTTAAAAAGGAATTGAGATCGAATGGAATATATCAATACATTTCTTGCATCTCTAATAATGAAAGAAAGAATATATCGATACATTTCTTGCATCTCTATGATCCAGTTCATTGAACTTTTTTTTATTATTATTGAAATTCTAGCCTGTCTGGTTTATTACTGAAATTGTAGCCCGTCTGGTGAGGACGGTAAAAAATCAATATTCGAATGCCAAATGTGTCAACTTTCTTCATGTGACTAGTAGTAAAATAAAAATAAGTGTAAATTAGTAGTTTTTTTAGATAAAATGTATAATACAAAAGAAAACACTACTTGTCCACTAGACGATTTTTGTATGTATATTACCTGAAGAAGGCAACAGATGTACGTTTCCGAAACGTTGTTTTTAATAAAATATTTTGACATTAAATAACAAGTCGTTATTTAACCTGTGTGTAATTTGTGAGCCTCATCCCAAGAAGTTTCAAATCTAGATAAAATAATGTACCAATATTTGATTTATTATTGTGGAATTGAGTAAATTAAATTTGTTGGAAAATCAAGTGTCTAATAATGTTCCATGTGTAAATCTATTGTCTAATTTGTGGATTTATTGAGGAAAATGTGGTGGAATATGTTTATGGTGAAAATCTTCAAATAAAGTGTGGCATCATCGAATTTTTCTTCATATTTTCTTGATTGTTGCCAGTTTTGAATGAATTGCATTGAATGAAATAAAATTTATTTTAGCACAAATAAAATAAAATAAACTTGGGGAAATTAATTGTGTGTTTAAATAAGCATCAGCACGTGTGTCGGGTCTAAATAGATTTCGGATTAATTACGATATTGCAGAAATGATAAGTACGAGGTGTAGGATAATTTGAAAGAAATGCTGGCAGCATAGCATTGTACGTTTGTATCTTGTTGAAGCGATTAGATCCCATAAGAATAACACACAAATCTGTTTTCTTTTCTAATGACTTTACTTTTTTGTAGGGGATCTAAAAGTTTTGTCCAAAATGGTTGTGCATTTGCTAACAGTTGACCACAAATGTATTCGAACGATTTTTTTCTCTAGCTGGTTTGCATCATTTTAATGAAAATGAATTTCAAACATCGTTTCAATGCTGTTGTGCAAGAAAATCCCGATTTTGTAGTAACTTGATTAAATGAAAATCAAAAAGTGACGATTTGGGAACTGTTTTAAAAATGTTTCCCTTCAAAAGAGCCTCAACCAAAGTAAACGTTTCCCTGCGCTGACTATTTAAACGTATGTTAAAACATATGGCATATTTTACACTTGTTTTGATTGTGAGAAATCCCCGCACTTTACCCTGTTTTCGTTAAAGATTATAGTGAATAAGAGCTATCACGTTATACTATAGTAGTTGAAATTCCTTCCGATGATTTTCTTCCTATTTATTGTATACCATACCTGATCCTTCTGGATATTCCGCTTCAGGAACAGGGTCTCAAAGATTTTATTCTTCTTAATATCCTCCAATCTCTCTGAGATTTCCTTTCCTTTTTTCGGTCGTAATAACAAATAGATGTTACCATGATTTGGAATAGATCTCAGAATTTTCTCCAATAGACCTATTCCCAAAAATCCACTACCACCAGTAATGAAGATATCTTTACCAGCATAAAAAGTCTTAATGCTCTCTGTCGCCGCCATGTCTGTAAATTAAAAGAGAACCGCATTAGTAGAAACAATTAAAAGAAACGTTTTATGGTCTTAATGCATAAAGAAAAAGAACACTAATGAGATGCGACGGCGCCAATATTTAACAGAAATCATGGCTGTAGATATAGGTATCCAGCAAGGTCATTATTGTTAGACAAATGCTACATAACTCCTAAGATAAACAAAGAAATGTTTGTTGTCTGTCAATGTAATACACGTAAGAGGTTGCATGTTCATGTCCATTCAATTAGTTCAAAATGCATGCTCTAGATTTATTAACAATTTAAGGAAGTACGATCATATATCTAATACTTATGTGTGAGTTTAATGTGGTTGAAAATTGATAAACGTTAGCATTTTCGCATCTATAAAAAATAGACTTTAGAACTTCTATTCATCAACGGAATATTAGATATCTTAATAAATTGACCATTTCGCTAATACAACTAAAAATATTGAACGTGATAGTAGCTTAATTGTCAATGTATTCTTTATCGTAACTGGAGTAGCTAATTGAGGTAGACTTCGCCAGATTAAGGCTGCATACAAAAATTTTAACTAAATAATTTTGTAACTTGTAAATTCAATTTATTGTGATTGTATATTTTCTTTGCAATAAAGGTTATTAATACATACAGAGACAAATCCATTTCCTGATAATATTCCCATAATGAACATTACGCTGACTTTACAAAGAATTATTATCTTTTAGGTAAAATTTATTAGTTAGTACGTACCTATAGTAGTATTATGATAAATATTATATGTTAGTTGTATGTTTTTAATCAAAATCTTTCTTCTATGTCGTTTATACCTAAGCATACAAATAAGAACTCTGACATTTATTTAGATTAAGAGTTATTGGAACTTTTAAATAGTTACTTGCACTATTCATCATTCATCTTAACTTATTACTGACTGTCTCAGCCTTAACTGCTGTCGCAAAATTATTAGAATTATGTACTCGCTGTTTTAATTTCACATCCTAAATCATGACCTCGCTTTTATTGATTTTTTAATATTATTTGTTTCATTTTAATTAGATTCTGTTTCTGTGGGTACTTAGCTTTTATAAATTCCCGCAAACACAGCAATAAACAATAATAATAATGAGGTTATGTGGATTAAAACAAACCTAACTGCCAAAAATACGTTGTCATGAACGTCAACTCCGCCAAATGTCAAAATAAGGCCTGCAGCTGAATTATAATTTTACCACAGCATAAAGAACAGCATTCCGGTCCACTTTGAACTAAATAATTCCAAATTGTGACGTATGACGCCTCCATTTTAGGAGAGAACTCAGGTCCTGACTAAAAATAATTATATTTAGCAATTTCTAACCACAGTACTGTTTTTTTTATTTTTGTGAAAATATTTAAGTACATAATGTCGCTGTCATTACAAATTTCACCATATAATTAATTTGTTTTTACGATTTTTTTAAAAAAATTCCTGTTAACATATTCTAAAGTAAACTAAATCCTAATGCTTATATACATATAACCGCAAAACAAAATCTATTGGATACAATGAACACGGGTGACTATGTTTTAGTGTATTACTAATATTTACAAGATTACCACATAATATATTTGGTTTCAATAAAAAATTTCTCGAAGTTTCTTAGAAAGATGACCTCGGTATGAGTTTACAAAATTCACAAAGGCATCATGCGGATTATTTAAGTTTCCAAATATGTCACCCTCAGCACTTTCAATTAAATCTCACATACACTACACACATTATATTACATTACAAACAAAATATGTATCTCTTATGTCGTACAAGCCGACAATGAACTCTTCTATATTGAACACATGAGTGAACGGTATCGATCTACGTCTATGCGCTTATTGACACGTTCTCTCCTATAATGGCGGCATGCGCGACGAGTTGCGCATGGCGCCTCGCAACCGGAGACCCGGAATGCTGTTTGTTTTTATACTGTGATTTTACTATTCGTATAGAGTAGGTAAAGTTTTGAAATTTATGGCCCTTTGCAAATTACACCAACAATTTTAGGCAGCATCATTGTCTTTATAAAGGCCTTTCCAAGTAAGACCTTTGATACTAGCACGTACTTAAGGACTCTCGGACCCCGGGAAAACCATATTAATGCTGTGGCAATTTATATTAGCGAGCGTTGTATACACCTAGAAACCGATCTGATTAAAAGGCTCAATCCAAGTAAACCCCGATTGCTATTTAAAATTGTACACGGGTTCGATAATAAACTTTTACTTTAGGTTTTAATTGACGAAAGTACAAACGAAGAATATCAAATTTTATTAGTCTGTACAAGAAATCTCTTGCGGGATTTCCCAGTCGTCTTGTCTCGATGACTATGACAAAAGTCATTGAGGGTTGTATGAGGGTTGTAAAAAAAAATAAAAAAAAATTTCAAAAAAATAAAATGTAAAAAATTTTTTTTTAAAAAAATCAAAAATAAAAAAAAATCAAAAAATTTAAAAAAAATAATTTTTTTTTTTTGATTTTTTTAAAAAAAATTTTTTTACATTTTATTTTTTTTTACAACCGTCATACGACCCTCAATGACTTTTGTCATAGATAAGACTACCACAAGACGACTGGGAAATCCCGCAAGGGCTCTACCAATGACGCCACAGAAACCTGATAACAAATATTGTATTTTAATTTTAATAATAATATATACCTAAAAATACCGTGAAACTTAAAAAAAATATACAAAAAAACTTCAAATTAAAATTTTTTTTAAACATTTTTTAACCACCCTGTGCAATAATTTCATAAACCAATCTAAAAATATTGAAGATAAATAAAAACATTTTTGAGTTACCCCGTAGATCACCTCTAGGAGCTTATAGTTTAACTTTCAAAGAAATCTTGATTTGAAATCTAAAGAAATCAAAAAATTATTCAAAATATTACTTTTTTCTGCTTAACAAAATAAAAAAATACATTTTTGACTCACCCCGTATATATGATATAATATAATTTAATAATAAATACCTAAATACAAGTCTGAAGAATATCCTCACACCACTTCCACCGAAGTGAACAGTAACATGAAATCTGTGACTATGAAATTACATACATTTAAATACTAACTACTAGGTAATATGAATAATTTCATATTATTTACTCATTAAATATATATTTGGACTAATAATACGTATTTGTGTAGATCCGAATGACTATAAATTTTTATTAAATCGCTAATTAATGGACTCTGTCCTAAGTAGGTATTTCATATTTTATTTTCACGAAAAATAGCCCCAAGGTTATAACTAATTATTCATTTAAAAAAATATCAATATTATTTTTATTTGTGAAAACAAGAAATGAATACTTTTAACTACTATAATTTAATGACGGCTCACTCACCAAATAAGCCTGACATCGTTCTCCAAGACAGGGCGATCAAGAAGATCTGTCATCCAAAAGCCCAGTTGCAATGACTACTCATGCGGAAGACATCAATAAATACTTTGTATCTATGTAACAATATTTGTCTTGTCAGCGTCTCAGATGTCCTGGACGCTGTCAGTGGTATAGCTTCAGACGCTGCAGGAGAAGATGGAATATGTTAACGCTGTGTTTGCCCGTGATCAGTCAACCTATTTGCCATATTTGAAACTGCTGTTTGGAAAGAGGCGACTTTCCCGATGCATCGAACGCTCATAATATAATCCTGCTCCCCAAAATATCGGAACCGCATCTTTTAGTGATTTACGCCCACTGTTTCTGACGGTTATGGACCACTGATTAGGAAGTATTGTGTTATGTTTGCGCTTATAATGGCCGGTCAATGTTATAGCGTTTGCTTAGAAGGACGGAAGATATTTAAATAATTTCAAAATTTTGTATGAATTTATTGTACCAACTGCTTTCTTGTGACATTAGAAATTTAAATTATAACTAAGATTAAACAGCTGATTGGACTTGACTAGTTAGGCACATAAACATAAAAACGAGCTAGATTTGTCTAAGAGGAGCGACAAAGAGAAATCAAACAAAAAAGAGCCAGATCTCGCTCAATCAGGCGAGCTGTGGCAACGCTGTTTGATCATCTTTCGAGGTTGTACCTTCGTAATAGACCCTTGTGTCAATGTCATCAACAAAAAGTGTTGTATGTATGGCAGATTGTAAATTCGAAGGCATATCAGAAATAAGGAGTATGAAAATTACCGTAGTGCACACACTGTATAAACATAAACAGCAGATAGCTCTAGGCATTAATAGTGCATGGAAATGTTAGAACAGGTAATAAAAGTAGTCATAATGTAAAATTAATGAAAAGCAATTTGTAAAAGTAACTTAGAAACCAGATTTACTAGTTTAAATAACAAAATATTTATACAAACGTAAGTAAACAATGCTTTGACTTTACTATGTACCTGAACGGATAGATACGTACAGGGTGTCCAGATTTCGTTGTAGTTCCATTTAAAAAAAAACATAAGTTTGGTTCATATTTTGAAACTGAAACCAAATAAAAAAATTAGGGGTACGCCTATGGACGCCACATAAAAACATCTATCCGAAGCATTTTTCGATAATATGATCATAATATGAAAAAAAATCTTATTTTCGCTTGTAGAATACTATCCGCTTAAATTATTTGAAGTTAATTTCGGGACACCCTGTATATGCATCCGACTGATCAGGTTGCAAGAGGTCAAATAAGAGGAGAAAGAAAGACTGCTCAGATTAATCTATTTAATTTCTCTGATCTATGGATTAACCTGGATTGTTCTTTTATTCATGCAGACGTAGGGCTGGTAAATATTAAATATTTTTGCTCCAAACATTTTCAAGGACGACAGCGATTAATCTGAATTTAAGGTTAGGTTGTGATGTTTTTATTGTTTCTTAATTTATGTAGGCTTTTTTGTCGTTGTCTAGGGGTTTAAAAGGTTAAAACACGGGATGTCTCAAAATTGATTTAATTAAACACAAAATACAAGTTAAAAATGTTAATTAAGTAGGTATGATAACGGGGTAAATGTCATGTTTTAAAAATTATCCATTATGCACTAAAATTATGCATTATTATCGCTAAACCCGCATTAACTATTGAAACATTAAAACGAAGAAAAAGCTAACACACTTCCTTTTTAGCGTCACATTATATAAGAAATACCTACCTAAATTAGATAACAAAAGTAATTCTACTTGTAACATGCAAAATTCCTACATTTATTTATTGTATTTTGAAACTTGAAAATGGAACAAGTACGTACAAATAATATTTGTAATAAACAATTTTTAAAATTGAAACCAATCGTGAAGTCTCGTTCTCAAACAAATTTTATCCTCAATTAAAGAAAAGATACACTTGATAACATGTTTATAACCTATAATAACAATCTAATGTGACTAGTAGTAAAAGGGTACAAAAAACAAACTCCTCTCTGTCAAAGCAAGTTAAAATGAAAACAAGCATAAGAAGACATTAACAACAATCTCAACAACAATGGCTCGTTAGGAAATACCTAGTTCGTATTAGAAATTTCTACTCGAAAATGATCAGGTAAAAGGCGGTATTTTTTATTGGACGTTACCTACTTTTCAGCTCAATGCAATGTACAGAAAGTTATTTACTTAAGAAATAAGAATATAATGCAATTTTTGATTACATCTACGTACTTAACCTACCTACCTACATACGCATGCATTTCATAAAATTTCTTTCCTTCATCATTTACGTAATAATATTAACTTTATAAGTATAATTAATGTTTGCTAGGTTTCCGAGTTCGATGTGCTCTATGCAATATGATATACTTACCTACAAGGGTCAAAATTTGCCTTGCAAATGAGAGATCAAGACAGTAGTCAAATTTCTAGGTTTCCCCAAGGGAATGCCTCAAGGGTCAATTCTTGGACCACCATTATTTAGTATTTGCAAATAAAACTCAACAAATGCTATATTTCATTGTTTGTACACGAATTAACAATAATATACAGGGTGAGTCAGGTTTTTGTAGCAGGACTTTAATCATCTTATAGAATATAATTTTTTAAGATGAAAATCTTAATATGTCTCTGCCAATAAACATTTCAACTGTACACGTAAAAAATTATTCTAAATGTTAACTAGGGCTTTGAGGGTACTTAGTCTCACTTTCGTTTATTGGGTTGTTTTTATGGTGGCACGTTCAATTACTACACGTGCGGTATATAAGGTTCATTAAATAAATCATTATTCTGGGTTTTAATGCAATTTAAAGTTCTCCGTCTTTAAAAAACAGCCATTAAGTAGGTATATACCTAGCTGTTATTGGTTTAAAGATAAAGTAGCTAGGTAGTACTAGTACCTAACAATGTTTAAATTTAAATACGACTGTATATTATCTCAATCAATAAAAAAATTTATACCTAATCATTATTATTATGAACAAAAATCTTTCTTCAAAATGCGACTTCGGTTTCAAATAATTAGCCACAATTTTGCAGAAGAGTACATAGTACATAATATAACCGAATATCCGGTATATTGTATAATTCAAAACCCTTTAAAAAATAATTGCTAGTATCAGCTGTTTGATGTTTTGATTGATGAAGTACCTACAATATTTACATTTTTTTATTACTTAGGTAGTAATTTCTACATTTTTGGGAATACAACATACAACACACACATAGAAAATGATTCACTGATAAAAATTTTACTAACAATAACTAGATACGTATTCAAAAGTAGATGTTAGTAAACAATAATTATTATTAAAATTACTCTTACTTACCGGTCCTGTCTTACAAACAACAATAATTAATCATAAATTTGCACACACACACACTCACACACGTCTCTAAAACCGTTAAGTTTAAATGCTTCACCACACGACGTGATGGAATAGACAAAATAATAGATTAAAATTTAATTATTCCACTATTAACTATTCCACATATCTACAAAACTAGTTCTGTCCAGGGTTGCCAACTATTCAAAATGCAATCCGCTAGAAAAAGAAAAAAACCGACTAAAATAATTGTTTTTGGAATAAAAAACGTCTTACAGTAAGGTAAAACGTGGAAAAAATACTTAAAAAAAATTATTAGTACTAACAGAAGTCATCAATCATCATAAAGTCACAAAAACAACTCTTTTTAAATTTAAATAAAAATTAATTAAATTTTCACAATTACTATCATAGCATTTTTTGGTGCCTATTTTAGTAAGAATATCCTTTGGGAAAATATAATCTTTACAATATGTCAAGCCTTTTCAGACCGTACCTTACTGAACGTATAGCGTTTACCATCTTGGTACTCATTTTACTATGTTCTTAGCAACAGTTAAAGTACCTACTAAAAATCCTTTCCACATTTGCATTGGAAAAGGGTAATACAAGAATTCCTAATGCAAACTCGCAGATTTCTTGTAAAGAATTTTGATTTTAATGTTAAAATATTCCGTCAAGTTCCGTTAAGAAAAATTTTTAATTCCGTCAAGAAATCTAGCGTAAATTCTGCTAATTTGGCAACACTGGATCTCCCATGTCCCACCCCCACCAATGACTTCTAATCTGATTTCTTATAGTACCGCAGCTAATTAGGTGTGATAGTACTTTAGATGTTGTTATTGGTCGTAAACGTTTTCGTTAGTGTTGTAATAGGTTACCTTAATTTCCCTGATTGTGGGTAATACCACAACTGTGGCAATACGTATTAAAAGCTTCAATGAATCCGAATATTTAAATTAATTTTCGTATCAATGATGATACGTAGGTATACCAAAATTATCCGATTATTTACACCACTAGTTCACTTTCGTTCTAGGTTCATTATATCAAATAAAACGAGTTATCCTACTACAAACTCAGATGGACTGATTAGATAGATACCTACCGCTCACCTCATTTGCATTTGTTTTATATAAAGCAACAAACTGTCAATTATTTTACATTTTACCCTTATCTAAATATGAGCAATTTTCACTCACCTGTATTAAACGTTCCTTCTTTCACGAATTTGATTGACAATTAAATCGTATTTTTATGTTGATCGCAGTGCATATCACTGCCTTTATTGAAGAAGAAATGTTCATACATTTAAAAGCTATTTTAATATTCAGACAACTTCATATTATGGATTTCCTATGAGTATTGTTTTCTTATCCTTATTTGAATATTTATTTAGCAACAGTAGAACGTTTGTACGTCAAATATTTTCAGTCAACCTCACTTTATTTTTTATTTTATTTTGCAAAACTCAATTCATTGTTGCATTCATAAGCTAACAAAAGTGGGTCTGAAGATTATTGGCATATCAGTTTAACTAATGTGAATGGTAAAATCATTGTCTTGATAAACAAAGAGAATGGTAAAATGAATGCACTGCGGTAGGTGATCATTTCTCATCAGCCCAGCTGATCTGAGTTTGTGAAAGGATAACGCCTAATCACTGCATTATGCTGTGGCCTTATGTCAAATGTCAACTAAATGTCAGTGTTAATCCACATCAAAGAAAAGCGGAGTAAAAAAAATGAGAAAAATCAATCAAACTATCAAACAAATTTATCATCATTGAGGCGGTTTTGTGTTAAACATTAGTTTTTTAAGTAAATATTTATATTTTAGAAGTAGTAATACATTCATTCAACGTATGCAAATCTTTAGAATTGGACGGTTGAGGAAATTCACCATTTAAACGCCACTAAAAAATGGAAAGGGCCGAAACGGCAATGACGGACGAGCGTCTTCACATAGTAAGTTTAGATGTCTTGTATTGATATAATTTATTTTATTGTGGAGAAGAATTTAGCATTGTTTATTATGTTCCAAAGCATTCTTTTCAAAGTTTTCATAAATTTGTAGGACTGGGGTAATGAAAAACTATACAGGACGCAAAAACAAGTCGAAAAGAACCAATATGATTTGGAATCCTGGTCGATTTTGCTGCGAGAAGCACAAACTAAACACATTTCAGAAGTTAGGGCTTTATATGAACATTTGGTGACTATATTCCCCAGTGCTTCTCGTTACTGGAGAATTTACATCGAACATGAGGTATACCAATGTTTATTATAACCCTATTCCTAATGATTGTTTAATTGTATTTTTTTTTCTCTTTTGTAGATTAAATCAAGAAATTTTGAAAAAGTCGAAAAGGTAGGATTATGTATAAGTCTCATTAGTAAGTCTTATAAATGTATTGATGAATACTGCTACGTAAATAAATATGAAATAGCAACTATTTTTTCTATATTTTTTTCATGTCCTAAAATAGTTGTGTTTGAAAAATCGGGAGGCACTTTTGCAGTATAATTTGAAGTTATTTGAAATTTAAATTATTGTTTAGATCAGAATTCTTAACTGCAAGGGTTCTTTCTGGTTTCTGTAACCCTTATACCCTAAAATAACTTATGGAAAATCAATTACCTAATACATACACCCAGTTTTTCTTTTAAATGTGTTTGAAAAAATATTTGTTAATGAACTAGATGCTTTACTTTGTTTTTTTTTCTAGATTATAAACCTTATCCCAAATATTCCTAAACTCCCACTTCTTAGTAAATAAATTCTAGTTTAGACTCAACATTGCGTTTTACTTGTAAATTAAAGTTGTCTAGTTCATTAACCAATGTTACCAACTACTTTTTTCCTTTAAGTTTTTAATTTATATTATATTACATCGATACTTGGTTCCCAAAATTGTAAGACTGCTTAATATATATATGGTCTTGGGATTCTTTTTTTGTTAATCAACTGTAGTTCTTCAAGATATCCACCGTGCTTTAGCAAGGAGTCCCAGAGCGCCGAGTGAGTTTAAAGATGTGGCTGCTCCATCAGTGTCTTATTGTTGTGGTTAACGTATTTAGCTTTTCTTTAACATATCTAACCTCCGTTCGTCGTCGTACGTAATTTTTAACTTGCTTCTCGCTATTTTCGAAGTTCACTTTACGTATTCTTGAGGAAGCTGGACCATTTTGCTATTTGCTTATAGTGTCTTCACCGTTGTTTTTCCGACTTCACAACTGCGTGAAATATAAACTCTTCCAGGTTTTACAGAAGTTAATATAGATTGAGAACGCAGAGTCATCTTAATTTTTTCGAAATCTTCAAGGGCCCACTATTGATCAACCTGTTTTTTAACAACATAGAGCAATGCTTTCTATATAGTGAGTTCAAGCTGTTTGCTGATGCTCTCAAGTGTTTAGGACGATCCGAGGTGTCGACGACTGCTACCTTTTGCAGCAGGATGTCACACGGTTCGGTCATTGGTGCGAGATTAAACGGCATGGATTTAAACGTCTCGAATCAATTTGACTCGTTTTAGAAATCCTCTTTTTCATGATTACTTCAAGGGTCAATCGGCTATCGAGTTCAGGACCACGGTTAGGGCCCTGGGAGTTTATTTACACAAATTACCAGGCGTAGTTTTATTCCTAGGGCATGTCGTTTGGCCAATGAATGTTCAGACCTGGACTGGAATTTTTCTACCCGATTAATGAGTTCCTGGGCCACTAGATGCGGGCCTCGCGAGAGGGCGGCTGTTTTAACAGATTTTCACAACTGCTTTACGATTAGTATTGAGCATTGGTTTGGGTCGTTGGATAGGACTGTGACTTTTAAAGGAAACCATTTTTACGTTACTATTACTGCGTTCACTCGTAGAAACCCAATGTGTCCTTTACGGTAACGAGGCTGCGCAAAAACTCGTTTGGATTGCGGCTAAACATCCCCAAACACTCCTTTAATGTGGTCAAACAGTTATGTTTATGGTAGATCATGAGTAATTGCGCGGACAGCTTGGATATTCATGCAAAATGTGATACACCCGCTCAGGTTAGATGTCTACCGCCCCGGTCAACTCAGGCATTTTCAATCTTTCGATCGTCGAATATCATTCCATGGGTTTTATCGAATATTTCTGGCGTAATGACTTTTTTTGAGCGACCTGAACGTTCAGAGTCACTTGAACTTGTGCGTCCTCAACGGTACTCCGTCAACCACTTGAAATTGATGGTCCCCATAATACTTATCAGGCACGACACAACATTCACTTTTTTTTTTTCATCATTTTGGAAATGAACGAGATTAGCTGCTTTCAATACCTGTCAAACATAACTAATGACGCAGTTTGCTCAAAATTTTACGGTAGTCTACGGATAGATGGCAGTGGACAGGTGCAGTGTTGCCATTAAAGTTACTACGTGGGAAATTCAAAAAGTTAGCAGACGATGAAACTGTTGTCTTGTTTTTGCTAATTAATTACTTAAACCTATTTCAAAACACTGGGTGTATTATTTTTGGTAGAAGATTTATTGTAAAACATTTTTTGACAGCTTTTTCAAAGATGTTTAATGAAGATCTTGAATATAGAACTATGGAAGTTATATTTAACATACGTGAAAGAAACAAAAGCATCTTTACCGTCATACAAGTAAGTAACGTAGTGTTTTGTAAGGTTTTAAAGTATGATTTTACAAAACTACAATGTTGTAGAGAAAAAATGGCACAGGCATATGATTTTGCGTTGGACAAAATCGGTATGGACATTCATTCATATTCCATTTGGAATGATTACGTGAATTTTCTGAAAGGCGTTGAGGCAGTGGGGTCGTACGCGGAAAATCAGAAGATTTCCGCTGTTCGGAAGGTTTATCAGCGGGGTATTATTAACCCAATGACCGGTATGGAGACGTTTTGGAAAGACTATATCGCGTTTGAACAAGTAAGTAATTTAGAAAACGTATTATGATTCATATGAGTGACTAAGTGTTCTTATTTTTTAATTGAAGATAAAAAAGTCTTCTTTGCTTAGATGTCTAGACTACGAAAATGGAAAAAGGTCGAAGTTTCTTATTTTTAGTATATTAAACTGATTATTTATGGGCAAGTTGATGTTATTTACACCCATTTATGTAAAGCAAATGACATTAACTAGTCCATCTAACTTTACAATTACTGTTATATTTTCTAAGGTACTCGAGGTCTTGTTAAACGCCCGACTTTCGGATTATTTCGAACAGTTCGATCTACTCTCTCCATGTCAGTTTGGTTTTAGGAGAGGGCGAACAACAACCGGAGCGATCCTGAGTGTTGTGGGCGATGTAATGGCGTCTTTTGAGAATGGTAAACACTCTGTATTGACCACGACTGATTTGTCTAAGGTTTTTGACTGCATTTCCCATGATACCCTTCTGGAAAAGCTGTCTTTCTATGGAGTGAGAACCCTTTGGGGTTGATTAAATCTTTCCTGTTTGAGAGACAGCAGCTGGTCGAGTTGAACGGTGAAACATCTTTTCTTAAAGGGTGAGCTATGGGGTGCCGCTGGGCTCTGTGCTTGGCCCATTACTTTTCATTATATACATTAAGGATATCTCCCATTATATGTGAGATATCTCATTTCCGTCCCTTTTTGCAGATGATGCCAGTTTTGTGTCGAGTAGTTCAAGTTTTGACAATCTGAACACTATATCCCTTTCGGTCTTGAATGCAGCCAATAAATGGTTTGGTGCGAACGGGTTAAGGCTTAACGAGGACAAGTGCAATGTTCTGAAGCTGTCTTCTAATTTCTCCCATATCAGTGGTGACACTTGCTTGGAGTCTATTTGGATGACAATCTTAACTGGTACTCTCACATCGAACACCTAAAACCCCAAAGTAAGCCGTTCTAAGGACATGAAAATTTAAGTAACACGCAAGCTGTCTAAGCAAAAATAGAGCACTGGACAACTTGCGTGTTACTTAAATTTTCATGTCCTTAGAACGGCTTACTTTGGGGTTTTCCATTCACACTTGACTTACGCCATCGTGCTTTGGGGTGGTTCTTCGCACGCCTTGAGAATTTTCAGATTGCAAAAGAGGGCGGTCAGAATACTGGTTGGCGTTGGGCCACTTGACCACTGCAAGCCGCATTTTGTAAACCACGGTATAATGTCATTGCCGTGTGTTTTTATCTATCATACCTTATTGGAGATCCATTCAATTCGGGATTCACTAGGGCCTCACTCTAGTAATCATACCTACAGTACTCGGTCGGCTGATTTGTTGATCATTCCAAAATATAAACTAACAAAATCTAAAAATAACTCTTAATTACAAATTTTATAATAAGGTACCGAAGCAGATTCGGTCGTTTAACTACAAATTATTTAAAACTAAAATAAAGACATATTTGTTAAAGCACTGTTTTTACTCTGTCGATGAATTTCTTGAGAGTGATTGGTTGTAGAGTTCTTGATTCTTCTTGGCAATATTGCGTTGTTTTGTTGTGCGGTATTGTCCTAATTGTTGTATATTGTCGTATATATTTTTATGTGATTTGTATTTGTGTTGTATTTGCAAGTATTGTATTTATATTGACAAACTGTATTTTTCGAATCTATCTATCTATCTAATTAGGAAACTTCCAAATTTTGGTTTAGACTTGGCTACCGTCTTTTTGAGTCAGGCTTATCTGCATGATAGACGTCAATTCGTACCTGGGGGTTCCCCAAGAATCAAACTTAGGGCTCCTACTCTTTCTCCTTTTTATAAACGGCCTTGGCGAGTCTTTAAATTGTTCTAAATTAATTTTTGGTGATGACCTTAAGATATTTACTTCTATAAATATTATTAATGGTTGTGGTGAGTTGCAGAGTTGCCTTGATTTCGTAGGAGTGTGGTGTGACCTCAAAAAGTTGGCTCTTAATCCTGCCAAAGGCAGGGTTGTTACATATTTTTATAAGAAACAGTGTACCATTAGTTACAACTATGGTGTTGATCCTTCAAGGATTTGGGAGTGCTCTTTGATTCTGCCTAAGTTTAAAGGTCACATTTTTTACAAAATATGAGAGCAGGTGTCGGAAATCTCTGTCTAGTTGATTATATATTCGACTACCAGCATACTAATATTGTTTTTCCCCTTGTTTCGTGTAAATGAAAGTCACTGTGCTTCTCCATCGCAGAGCACCTGGTGTATATTGGACTCAGAACCCTCAAAAGATATATAGAGGCAACTGTCAAAATCTGGTTACTCCGACACGCTTGCCTACATAATGTCCGATATTTATCATTCGTATGGTTCGCTTGTGTATAATAAGTACTCGAATGATATCCCTGGCAAGACCCCACCACTATATTATAGGTCAGTACCGAATACACCGTGGAATAATAAACACGGAGCAAAGTACCACTATCAATTGAGCCTTTAAGATTATACAACAGAAATAAGTTAAGATAGATAGATATATTTATTCACCATCTTATGTTACAAAACATGTATAGTACGTCAAAAAATAACAAAAATTAATCAAAGTTACAGCAACAAAGAAAGGCTTACAAACAAATTAAAATAGCACACACACATAAAACAAACTAAAATCTAAAAAAATCTTACAATGTCGCTTCTGAAATAGTCCTCAAAGGTATAAAAAGCTTGAGATATCAAAAATGATTTAATACATTTGGTAAATTGGACTTCACCAAGGTTCTTAAGTTTCTTACAAACGGAATCTATGTGTTCGTTCCAGTCCAAAAACTTATCGATTCTTACACCAAGAAGCTTTGTACTTTGTAATATAATCCTTCACAAACAGCAGGAATATCAAGGGAACCAATACACTTCCCTGTGGAGTTCCCACATCTGAAGTGCACTCATCAGACACAGCCTCACCCACTCTAACCCTACAGGCTCTATCCTTCAGAAAAGATAGGACCCAACGCGTCTAGCTTTTTAGCAACAAAATTCATATCCACCGAAGCAAAGGCCATGGTCAAATCAAAAAGCAAGGCGATCACCAACTCATCCTGATCCAGCAAAGTTCATAAAATTAACAGTATTCGACTTAGTGGAAAGACCACCCCGAAAGCCATGCTGACTTGGGGACAGTGCCCCATTCTTCTCTAAGAATGACACCGTCTGTGAATACATAATTTTTTCTAAGATATTTGAAAGATCAGATCTTTCTTTTTAAAGACAGATATGATTGTGACAGTTTTTAACCTACTCGAGAAAACTCCCATCTTAATCAATAAAGAAAGAGGCTCAGAGAACTTAAGAGCACACTCCTTTACGACTCGTACGGGCATCTCATCGATTCCTGTGGATTATTGTTTTTCAGGTTCTTTATCACATGAAAAACATCCTCAGGGTCAGCATAAGAAACATTGAATTTCTATTTATTATAGATAGTGTTGTATCATTCGAAAAACGTCCAAGCCAAGTTTCACCAAATTCGTTAGGCATCCGATACCCATCAGTAACAACGTCCTCTATCTACTTGAAAGGTTAAATTTTATGGTGCCAAGAGTGACTGCCAGAGAGCTAATACTAATGTTCTCTCTGTGTGTTTAACTTAATTGTGATCTTTACTAAACTAAATCAGGTATTACCACTTCACCAAAACACTTTTTTTTTTAATTCTCGACGCGCGTTTTGTTAAAAATGTTTGCATCCTCAGGAGAGTAAGAGAGAATTAAAACTAAACTAACACTAAACACCGTCCACTATATATACTACTTGCGTACCAGGGCGACGCACTCTGGTTGGTCGCCGCACTACCAATGAGAGGACATACGTCACAATATACTGATTATTTTAAACTAAAGAATACAAAATACTATTAGGGATTGAACCCTTATCTTTCTTTAGTGCCTTTGAATTATTTTTCATAATTTAGTAGGGCCTCAGTCTAATTCAGTAGAACCAGACCGAGGTATGGGGTCGACAGATACTGACGAATTCGTTTCGCTCTTATTATGAGCTCGTCAGAGTACCATAGTCGTTCCCCATCTACAATATCGGCTAGTGTTACCTATCTAACAGTCTCTGCTATGTGCGTTGACCAATCCAAATTCTGATTCAAATAAATGCCCAGAAAGGGCTTTCCTCATCGAAAGTCTGGAAGCTTTTGTTCTAAATAAAACCGCGCTTGTCTTGTTATGATTCAATAACAATCTATTTCGTGTGAACCAAGACAAAACCCTTTAGAAGAAAACACCAGCATCCTGGTACAAAAACTGGAAATTTGAATTACTCACAATCAAAATGGTATCATCAACAAAACTTATTAGATTCACATCAGATTCGCCGAGCACAGTATTTAAATCATTAAGAAAAACACGTACACCCTGCGCTATACCTCAATCCGTGAAGCTTTCCATTTCTCAAAAGATGAACTGAATAGTTATTTTCTGGAATAAGTTGTATATTGTAAAATAATTATTATTGTGTGGGTCTAGGTATCCTGTAGAACATAAACCAATTATTATTATCGTTTTCCAGGCAATAAACCCAATAATTGCAGAGAAAATGAGTATTGAACGAAGCAGAGATTACATGAACGCTAGACGTGTTGCTAAAGAACTAGAAGTACAGATCAGAGGCATCAACAGAAATGCACCTAGTGTACCACCAAATGGTACTCCAGATGAACGAAAACAGGCAAGTTGAAATTCCTCAAAATTACCCAACAAACAGATGACTCCAACCCTGCTGGTCGTTTTACTAAAATAATCTTTGTAGGTCGAATTATGGCAAAAATACATTGCATGGGAAAAAGGCAATCCTCTCCGAACTGAAGACACAGCCTTACTTACGAAACGTGTGGTGTTCGCATTAGAGCAATGTCTCCTATGTCTCGGCCATCATCCAGACATTTGGTACCAAGCGGCTCAATTTTTGGAGTACAGCTGTAAAATTTTGGCAGAGAAAGGCGTATGTAAAGCAGTGTTATTTCGTGGCTATTTTTATATTTAAACTTTTCAGGATGTCAACGCGTCGAAATTATTTAGTGAGGAAGCTGCCAATATGTTTGAGAGAGCGATCAGTTCATTATTGAGCAAGAATCAGCTGTTATATTTCGCGTATGCTGATTACGAAGAAGGACGTTTGAAGTATGAAAAGGTTCATCAAATCTATTCTAAATATTTGGATATTAAGGATATAGATCCAAGTTTGGTAGGTCAAATTTTTATTATAATATGTATTTTATTCTGCAGACGGGCGGCCAAATATCTAGGAACGCCATATGACAATCTAAAACAGGCTTAAGGAAAAGGAAAACAAAACCTCCGAAGAAATAATTATACTAGAAATCTTTGATAACAATGATAACCGAGAACGCTCATTGGAACCAGACCGAGGCATGGGTCGACAGATACTGACGAATTCGTTTCGCTCTTGTTATGAGCTCGTCAGAGTACCATAGTCGTTGGCCATCTACAAATATCGGCCTGCATTTAAGCACAATAACAGTAGACACATGTAAAGACGTATCATCTACATGTACATAGTAATGCATATCCTATACCATGCAGAGGCCGAACAAACTCAATGTATAGGTAAAACTAGTCGTAGAAATAGAAATAAATATAAAAAAAATAATATGAACACAAAACGCTAGCAGGAGACCATTTTATCCTTTTGCCAGCATCTCCCAAATATTTGGGTTTCATCAATGCTCGGACGGTGGTCTCCAAGCGTTCTGCCGTTAATGCCAAATAATGAAAAATTAAAAGGATTTCAGCATTGCTGAAACCCAAATATTTGGGAGATGCTGGCAGAAGGATAAAATGGTCTCCTGCTAGCGTTTTGTGTTCATATTATTTTTTTTATATTTATTTCTATTTCTACGACTAGTTTTACCTATACATTGAGTTTGTTCGGCCTCTGCATGGTATAGGATATGCATTACTATGTACATGTAGATGATACGTGTTTACATGTGTCTACTGTTGTGTATCCTATTGTGCTTAAATGCAGGCCGATATTTGTAGATGGGCAACGACTATGGTAATCTGACGAGCTCATAACAAGAGCGAAACGAATTCGTCAGTATCTGTCGACCCATGCCTCGGTCTGTTTCTATTGAAATAGACTGGGGCCCTGCTAAATTAAACAAAATTCCTTGTGTAGGTTAAACCAGCATTTTAGTCCGCTTTGCCATTAAATTATTTTTCATTTATCATATTTACGGACATGAAACCCTTTTAATATATAATAATAATCATAGCATTTATTGATCAACAGAATAATCCCTTTACAGAGCAATATAAACCATATAAACTAAAACAAAAATAAAGAAGAAATGACAAACAACATAAAGCAAATATTCACAATTCAAAAGCCTCCAGAGCAGCTTTCAAAAGTGATCCCCAGGAACAGGCGACTTGGTATAGAAATTCGTCACCGACCCTTCGCAATAAAAAGCTACACCATTACGGCTGCCCAATCGCCGATACTCATTCAGATCGTCTATTAAAATTAATAAAAGAGTGGGCCCAAATTTGACCCCTGAGGAACATCCAAAGATGCCTCGTAGTCATGGGACCTATAGCCGCTATAAGAAACCTACTGGCTTCTATCGCGCAGATGTGAAGAAAATAGTGACCTCATATTACCAACGAATCCATAATGCCCAAGCTTCTGAAGAAGCCCCTTGTGATCCAACCTATCAAAAGCCTTAGCAAAGTCCGTATATATAACATCATATATGTTCTGTTGACTCAGTTCCTTAAATATATATCTGGTACGCCAACACAGCGGGCTTTTGATGACATTTGACGTTGACATCGTGCGCAGAGGGCGGTCGTATGTGTATGACCTTGAGGGAACCAAAATCTGGAATTTGGACCTTAGCAATTTTCCATAATAAATGAGCCAGAACTGACATAGCCTATTCTTAACGTAATTGATTTTCCTCTGTTAATGCCTTTTTCCTATTCCATGTTTCAGGCCTATATTCAATACATGAAATTTGCCCGACGTGCAGAGGGTATAAAATCAGCTAGAGGAGTCTTTAAACGTGCTCGGGAAGATGTCCGTTCGAAATATCACATTTTCGTGTGTGCAGCATTAATGGAATACTATTGCAGCAAAGATAAAAATATCGCATTCAGAATATTTGAGTTGGGTCTGAAAAAGTTCGGGGATGTACCGGAATATATCACATGCTACATTGACTATCTGTCACATTTGAACGAGGACAATAATACCAGAGTCCTTTTTGAACGGGTGTTGTCGAGCGGTAGTTTAGAGAATGAGAAATCAGTGTAAGTCTTTATAACTCTTTTAGGATACTGTTGTTGTATCACTGTTTTGTTCTTTTCAGTGATATTTGGAATAAATTCCTGGAATTTGAATGTAACGTTGGTGATTTGCAATCAATTGTAAAAGTTGAGCGACGTCGTGCTGATGTTCTGTCAAAAATCAAGGAATTTGAGGGTAGGGAAACTGCCCAATTGGTCGATAGGTATCGATTCCTGGATCTGTTCCCATGTTCACCACAAGAACTTAAGAGTATTGGGTAAAACAAATAACTTTTGACGGTTATCGTGGCAAGATAAACATAATTGAATTTCAGATACACTGAAGTAATCTCGTTATCCGCATCATCTTCAACGAGTAAAAGTCAGCTGTTGCAAACCATTATAAACAGCGAAGTGGAAGTTCCTTTGCCAACTCCAGATTATGCACAAATGGTCCCGTACAAGCCTAAAGCGAATACTTTACCTGGAGAACACCCAGTTCCAGGTAGGACTAAATATAAAATAATTAATCGAGTTATTCGAACATGGTTCTATGTTTGTAGGTGGAACTTTTCCTATGCCCCCCACAGCAGCGCTGGTGTGTACAATGCTGCCACCACCTCATTGCTTCAGGGGGCCATTTGTCCATGTGGATATTATGATGGATATATTCAACAGAATCCATTTGCCAGAAGCATGTAAGTATTGTCATTTTCCAAATTTGTTCATCGTATTATTTTAACTCTGAGATGGATAGGTATCAACCAATATACCCTCGGTTGAGGGTCCGGTCCACTTATTTTGAACCTACCTACCTAGGTACAATCATATTAATGATGTCTACTGGGAATCTTTTAAATTAACAGACGATTGGTGTAGTAGGTACATACAGGGTTACAATAAAAAGTGCTACACCAAAAAGATGCCGAATCCCAGTAGCATTACCGTGGTAGTATTGTTTTTCTAACTTATATTGCAAAATTTTCAACAAAAATGCATTTCTCACATTACTGTATATATATATTACGCCCCCTAGTGGTATAGTTAGGAACTAAAAAACTATTTCCAACGATTTCCCATGGTGAATTTACTTCAAAGAATTTTTTTTTCCATTGTCCTACGACTATTATTTCCTGAGATATGCTACCTGTCCACCCTTAATGAATACCCGGTACATATCATATAAAACACTCAAATTATTTTAAAATTTCTTTAAAACCAACTTTTGCATTATCATTTGCAACAGGGAGTACAATTCTGGCTTATAATTTCAGCTCCACCTCCTGCTGAAAGTCCCGGTGACATCCGGCTCTTTGATCTCGCGAAATCAGTTCATTGGATAATTGAGGAAGGTGGAGGGAATGGTCTAAAACGCCGAAAACGCATGGGACTGAATACGGATGGATCAGACGATGACGACTTACCACTGCCTCCTATGAACGACATTTACAGACAGCGCCAACAAAAAAGAGTGAAATAAAATGATTTTGTAAACGTTTATTGTTAGTTTATGTTATATATTAAGTTAGTACGTAAATAATTTTGTATTATTATTTGAATCAGTCAGAATAAAATCCAATCACTAAAGATACCACTCGATTGGAGCAACGTTAATATATTATGACGAATATCATAATGACCTATTTAGAATCTTTTTCTAATCTTTATACATGACTTTTGACGTAAGTACCACAAGTCTCTGATTGTTTTACTTTAAATAAAACTTATTTGAATTACAATAAAACATTAAACAGTGTTTTAGTAACATTTTATTAACCATTTCCACTTTCCCGAAGCGATTTTCGTTCAAAATATCGCTGCAAAGCTGCGTCGAAAACATCACCAACGGTTCGCTTCTTCCATATATCAATCTTAGGCTTCTTTGATCTGGGTTCTTCATCTATTTCTTCATTTTTTATTTCTTTAGCTACGTCTTCATTAGTTTCTTTGATATTTTCCGCATCATCGACTTTGGAAGTTACTTTAGCAGCAATCGCAGTATTATCACTAAGCACAATACTGCTTTCTTCAGTTCCTGGTTTAATACTTTCATTTTTGACAGCTTTCTTTTCTTCACTTTCATCTTCAGATGAGGAATCAATACTGAAATCGGAATCTGCATCTAAATTCGATTGTAAATGTTCCTTTTTAGCAGTTTCCACTGTGTTTTCTTCATTTTCTGATTCTTCCTTATCAGAAACACGTGTGTTTCGGTATTTACGATTTTTTCTATTTGGTTTTGCCGCAATTTCAGATTTTTCTTCTTTCTTTTCTGTCATGACTTCTGCTTTTTCCTCTTTATTTTCTTCTTTTGGAGTCTCGTAGTTAATTTTTTGATCATACAAATGCCGATAGAATCCATCTAAGTTGCCTTGTTTAGTAACATCACCAATGCTCTCAAGATATTCTTCACGTTTCTCTGCTTCTTCTAGAGCTTTTAGTTCTTCCAGTTTTTTCTTATACGACGATGTAACGAAAGATTCCTTATCTTTGAATTCATCCCCTGAAACAAATAACATACAAATAAGGGTAAGTTTACTTTATCCAAGAAAATATAATAACCCACCTTCTGCATCTCGTTCTTTCTGGACCTGTCTCTCGATCCTTCTTTCATGTTCACGTTTCCGTCGCTCAGCTGATTCTAACAATTTGGTGATATATTTCGGCTTCTTCTCAACATCCGTTTTTGACAACAGTGTCTCTTTTCTCGCTTTTTCCATGTCATCGTATATTTCATCATACTGATATACTGTTGGGTCCTCTTCTAATGCTTTAGCTTGGTCAAGGATGTCTTGAGTTTTTAGTTTTGAAACTCCTGTAGGTTTTTTCGGTGCTATTGTACCTTCGTTGTCCGAATCGTCATCGAATATTGAGGGGCGAATTAGTGATACTTTTCCTAATGTTTGGGTTTTCTGTTTGTTAGGTAATATTAAACCATATCTAAAATAAACACAGTAATAATGTAAAAATTAGCAAATCAAGTTTTAGGTAAAACATACTGTTTGGACATTGTTTTGAACTAGTAATTAATGGCAGGTACGATAATACAAAACAGATAATTGTATTTTTTCTAAAGGTATGATCGTTTGATGAAAATAACTCTCACTTTGCAGAAAACTGAATCAAATAATAATTAAAAAATTTAACAATTCATTTTCTCAAAAAATACAGGTTATGTTCGTCTTTAGAGATAAAGATATTCGAAATTATCGATATTTTGGTTTTCGATCTCGATTGTGAATAACATAAAATACCGTTGACTTTATAAAGTCTGAAAATACTTTTGCAAAAAAAAATGTAGATTATCAATTTTAGCCAAGATAGTACACATAATACTTAGTTTCTGTGTGTTGTGTTTGCTTCGTTGAAATCAATTAATTTGGGAAAATACATCATTTTTACTGTACTTTATAAAAACCATTTATTGCAATAAAAAAAGCAAGAAGGAGTAACTGATATACACATCTCTATTAGAGTAGTCCAAATGGTATTGACATTGCGCTGTCAATAGGCTCTTTCCCTTTACCTCTCATATCAGTTGAACTGATATAAGCATTGTCTTCATACTCAGCAGCTGTATTAGTTTATCAATGGAACTATGAGATGAGTTTCTACAAGGATCTCATGATAAAGTGAGGAGAATTCACTCTAGTATTTCGTGACGTCATCATAACAGCTGTTTTGTTTACAATTATGATTTAAAAAGTAAAGAATTAGCATTACACTTAATTATTGTTAATTCAATCAATATTTAGAAAATGGTAGATGAAGGTACTAGAAAAACTTTAAGCAGCATACCTTTATTAAAAACTAAAGCTGGTCCAAGAGATAAGGAATTATGGGTTGAGAGATTAAAAGAAGAGTATCAATCACTTATTAAAGTGAGGTGTAATTTATTTTTGTAACCATATGGAAACTCATTTTCTTATTTATATTAATTAACTTCTAGTATGTTCAAAACAATAAACAAGCTGATAACGATTGGTTTCGTTTAGAATCAAACAAGGAAGGTACGAAATGGTTTGGGAAGTGTTGGTATATTCAGGACCTGTTGAAGTACGAGTTCGATGTTGAATTTGATGTAAGTTTGTAGTATAAACGGCTCAGCGTGATTAGAACCAAAGTTGTTACTAGTAGTGTATATTTTCTAGATTCCTGTTACCTATCCGACAACTGCGCCAGAGATTGCATTGCCGGAATTAGATGGAAAAACTGCCAAAATGTATAGAGGTGGCAAAATATGTTTAAGTGACCATTTTAAACCACTATGGGCTCGGAATGTGCCTAAGTTTGGTATCGGCCATGCTATGGCATTAGGGGTGCGTTAATTTGGTTATAAATTAACTATTTATTATGCTTTTTTTTTTGTTTTTTGTAGTTGGGACCTTGGTTGGCTGTAGAAATACCATCACTTATCGAGAAAGGTGTTATAAGTTATAAAGAGAAAACAGTAGAGAAGTAAGTAAATAATAATTATTATAATTTTTTGTATTTTAAATAAAATTTTTATAATATGTTATTTAAATAGTTTTCTTTACGAATAGTTGTTTTCTAGCTTAGACGCTTAGAATTGGCTAGAAAACGCGTTTATAGGTTAAGTAAAAACTGGAATATATCCATTTAAGAACGCTGAAAATTATCACTGATTTATGCTTCGAGATTTTCATATTTATTACCCTGTGAAATGCATTTTTATCTTCGTTGTATTTTTGTGTAGTAATGCCACGAAGTTTTTGATAACTACCCGGACTACCCCTACACTTAACACTGATTAACGGATATCCTTTTTTTTTAAACTACGCAATAAACTAAACAATAATGGCACTAATAAAATACGCAATATCCAAAACTCTGTTTTAGTGAAAGCATTGTCTTTATAAAGACAATGGTGAAAGGCACTCACATGAAACATAACATAACCATAACCACACCAACTCTAACAGTGTTTTGATTTTTTGACGTTGTGACTAGAAAATGGCGGAAAAGTGGATGCGCGCCTAAGCTCATTCTCCCTTCTGCATTATCTGTGGTAGAGTCTAGAGAAACTTTATGAAGGTCACGTAATAAGTCTAATTTCATACTTACAAATTTATTGAGACAAGAGTTATTGCTATTTAAACTTAAATCAAACAGCAAACTTGTAAAAGTGAATTTTAATGGGTATTTTATTGTATGTCTATCGCCTAACGCCTTGCGATCGCCCATGGTTGTTATTTGCCCTTCAATGTGCTCATTCGAAATATATAAGACTCAGGAAAATTGAACATCATCACATTAACGAAATCAATACATATTATTGCATGTAAAGGGTATCCCATTTTGGCTGTCCTTACGGTTTATCTCGGTTATTTTCAAAGATAGAGCCTTGTGGTTTTCGCGAACCTAAGCTACTTTTTATGAAACACGCTTATAACTTTTAATCAAATGACAAAACTATATATTTTTCTAAAGCTCATAACAAGCCCGACAAAAATATACCGGGTGCCAATTTAAAAAAAAAATACAGTTTGGCTTATATCTCTGAAATCGCTTTCCTCACAATTTATTTAACTCCGTTACTGGATTCTATCCAAAAATTTCTATCAGGGTCAGTTTTTATTTTCCCGCTAAGTTAAACGGTAAGCGAGATACCAATAGGGGGTCCCAAAATGCAATATTCCCAATATCGCCCTGTAACTCGGAAACTAAGAGTGCTATGATCATTTGGTTGAAGCACTTTTCGTTCCACAAAAGAGTAACTCAGAAAAGTATGCGAGATATCCCGTAAGGACAGCCAAAATTGGACATCCTGTACCAGGAATCAACAGTTATGTCATGCTCAAGAATGTAATTACTTATTATATGATGTCGTGTCACAGATTTACTCTGTGGTCATGTGATGTTTGATGTTCATGTACATTATTTGGCCTAAATCCGGTCCTGTCTCAAGAAACCTATATTTTAAAAGGCAATTAAATAACATGGTAATAATATCTTTTCTTTTGCATTTTATGCGAGTCTTTTTTTTTTGTATTATTATCTATTGCAATCGAAACAAAAAATGAAGTGCGTACTTTATTTAATCGTTACATAAAACACTACAGCGACCTTGTTAAACTGGTATTTGGATCAAGTTGTCTTCTTCTAGTTCTTTATTGCAGCTATTTATAACTATTTAAGTGATTGTTGATTCTTGAAGAATATGATATACGAGGTGCGACTATAAAATAACGAGGTTAGTGTAAAACATGTTTGAAAATCTTGAATTTATACATTTTTGTCATATGGTCACAAATAATATTGCATCCGGTCAAAGTAAGTATTTTCGCTGATTAATAATTTATAAGTTCATCACTCTAAAGACAAATTCACGCCATTCACCGATTATAACCGCGGTTATGATTGATGAGTTGTCCTTGGTTTTGGCCCTTCATTACAACCGATTCAAACCGCTTCTAGCCCGCGTGAACGAGCGAGAAGTAACGAGTGTTGATGTTATATCTATAATAAATAATTTATTTAACATTTGTATTTTTTGAGGTTATGTCATAAATTATTTACGTAGCTTTATTACTTACAGAAAAGTTGAACATCAATGAGAATAAGGAAACATTAATAATGGCCACATCATTTATAAGAAGAGTGGCCAAGTCCAGATCATCTACCTCTATTTTGTAACCTAGGTATTCCTTCATAGTTAATTATAACAGCAATAAGTCAGTTTTCCTGTTCCGTGTTTTGGCTATTGTGCTTTATTCAGAACGCGTTTCAAATTCAAATGATCTTTATGTATTACATCACACATTTCACTTGCTGCACAGTAAAAAATTAAACCAGATTGCTTTCCTAAATTTTCTATGTTAACTAATTTATCTTTTTTGCCAACTGTTAACAAATCGCATCGTTAGATCTACGATATTGCTTTGATATTTCATGTCCGTCCCGATTTCTTTGTAACGCTTCTTTGGTTTTAGTTCATCTAATAATAAAAACGTCCTCTCTTTCTTCTCTGCCATCAATTCCCGTAATCTTTGTTCAAGTTCTCAGATCACAGAAAACTGTATCATAATAATAATTAAACAATTCATTTTCTCAAAAAATACAGGTTATGTTCGTGGTTCGTCATTAGAGTTTAGAGTTATACGATATTTGAAATTATCGATATTTTGGATTTAGATCTCGATGGTGAATAACATAAAAAACCATTGTCATTGTCTTTATAAACAGACAATTTACAATTTCTGTATAACGTTCATCTAATAATAAAAACGACCTCAATTCCCGTAATCTTTGTGCAAATTTAGCATTCATCTTAAATTATTTAGAAGAACTACGCACAAATTTTAATAACTAGGTTAACAAGTTGTGTCCCTCTACTACAATGCCAAATGCTAATAGCACGGAAACTGCAACGGATTGTGACTCAAAATCAGTAGCTAAATGCGACGTGCGCAAAAAATGCTCCACAAGCAAAACAAAAGCGCGCCATCATTTATTTCGCATTTTGTGCGTTATAATGTATGCCCAACGCGTTCTGATTAATTAGCTTTATTCACTGTTCGAAAAAAGAGCTTCTACAATTTCGGCTATTGCGAATAGCAGATACTTATAGCAAGGTGAGGCGCAGTATAGTCGAAATTTTAGGTCAAAGCTATGCTAGCGACACCCTGCGTTACAAGAAATGCATTCAGGCGCATATGAATTGGTAACTCTTCCATCTGGTTATTTATTTCTCTATGGTGGCGTCAAAGTATGGGTATTATAAAACTGTTTTGACAGATAACTAAACGTTAACTGTAGGAAGACGTCACATTTCATAGTTAACTGCAAAATGTAGGAGTTGGCCTATAACTTTATCGGGTGGATGAAGTATGAGTTAAAGTTAACTTTGTAGAAAATCGTGATTTTCGACAGTTCTTCTGTCAATAATGTGAGATTATTAACCTGAATTTTATTGTTTTTTTTTTGCAATAATGTTAGGAAACGATATTCATTTTATTTTTGAAGAACTATTAACCGGCGATGAAGAAGATGCTGTAAATATTGTTGAACGCCCTCGGCGACAAAGGGTATTTAGAAATCAAGTTGACCATTTCACCTTGTGGAACGAAAAAGAATTTCATCATCTTTCATCTCTAGATCTGTTTCAAGAGCCAACCAATATCCACACTTGCCAGACGTGTATATTATGTGCTTATTTTCATTGCATTGTTAGATTTGAAGACATTTTGATCTTTATTTAGTTGAATAGGTATCATGGTTTATAAGATATGCACAGTACAAAATAATAATTGAAGAATATGTTTTAAGAATATTGGTATTAAATTAAACGCTGCCCTACATTTAACATTCATTGGGCCTTTGATATTTCTATAAAAACAAAAATAAGACAAAATAATTACTAGAAAACAATTACGGTACATAAATAAAACAAAAATTCTAGGTTAGAAATGTATACGTATATAAAACAGACATTCTAACGCTAAAGTTAACCATGACTGTTAAAATTAAAGTTAACTTCAAACATGTTTATAATACCCACCCTTAGAATGTCAATATTTGATTATTATTTCAGAAAAATATATTTTACACAAAGTTGCATTGACAAATTGACCGGAAAACTGTCTACAGAAACGCATCGAAAATTTTTAATTACACCTGTTACCAAATCAATAAAAATACAAGTAAAATGGAAGATGCTTTAATACCTACTATAGACGACGTGCACAATATACCTACCTACCTATTACTTACTATCCATATAAAGTCGTAAAACTTTTGTTTTCGTTTTGGTATTCACTTATTGGATATTGTTATATGAACAAATGTACCGCTGTGTACATCCGCATATTTCAACGTTCAATTTATATTTATTAATACTTGGGTATATAAATGGAGGTGAAAACTACTCCATTAACTTCTTCACTTTATACGTTATTATTATTGCACACGTTAATGTTTTGTGTCTATTCTCTTGCTTAACTTTTATTTTCAGTAATAACATTATCTCTATATTTAGAGGGAAAAAAATGCTTGATCAGTCCCCAAATGTTATATAAATATTTGAGGAACGAGTGTTGAGAGATTTACTAAATACCTACGTGTATAAAATTATTATAGCCTCTCTTCCACCCTATAACTACACGCCAAATGCGCAAAATTTGTACGATTATTAGCAAACTTGTACTAATTGGTAGTAGGCTAATTGTTACCTGTCTATACATTATACAATGATTTTCTGACCAAGCAACAGATCGACAGACTTCTTCACATTCCAATTCAGATTGTTCAAGATTAATGCTTTTGCCTGTTTGTTCAAAGCTCAGAAAAATAAACAAACATAGAAGTGACATAACAAGAAATTAATCACAAAAATGTTTGTATCTTTTGTTATGTTTACTAATAAAATCCAACACTGTTGCCAATTGTTCGTTTTATTCATACAATCAGAACTTGCATTTCACATCGCAGTTTAAATTTTTATTAGGGTTGGTCACGGTGTTTTTACATTGCAGAACTATACAATATTTAAAATACTTCTTTTTGTATTCGGCTTTAATTATTATGTTCAAACAATATTTAACGTCAAGAAATCAGTCAAATATAATTTGAATCACAAAAATCTAGTTCTACCGGATACAAATGCGTGGCAACCCCGTGGAGGCATTTGTTTATTATGTACGCCTGACGTTTGCAGTGCTACGTAGGTACTGTTTAAAAACAGGAATTTAATGATTTTCAAGAGACTCTTCTACTTTAGTGTGTAAAACTTTAAATAATGGTGAAAAAAGTGCTTAGTTTGCATGTCGAGTGATTTTCCGAGTGAGGTTACGTTTCACACTGTTGTTTTCTATTGAAATTGCGGTGTTTTCGCGGTATCAAATTGAGTCTTGTTCAGCTACATAGAACATATACCGATACATATCAGGAAAAATTATGTCAAAATTGTTTATAAATTTTTATCATTTTGGCGAATTCATTAAGCTTGAGCGAGGATACAAAATATTATATAATATCAATGAAAAAATGTATTACGCATCAGAGAGATAATAAAAAGATTACGCTGTAATTATACTTACAATTATTATTGGTATATAGAGACAAACTGTTTGCTGGAACTGAAACGATTGTGTCTGAAAGGGTCGGAAACGTCACAGGTATGCTGATATGCACAAACTTTTAAAAGTAGATACCTTACCATAAAGGGACGATATACGATATGGTGATCCTATATCAGAGACATGTCCATGCCACAGTAAAATAAATAATACAGTATTCTGACTTTTCGCTTGCGAGCCGTCCTGCGCATATCGTCGCGCATGCCGCCATTATGGGTTAAAACGTCACAATAATCGCATTGACGTAGATAGATACCGTTCACTCCTGTGTTCAATATATAGTTCATATTCGTCGTGTACGAGATAAATAAATATTGTGTTTGTAATCTAATTCTCTGTTTTTGGTATAATGTTCGTGAGAATTAAAAGGATTTTATTTTTATTAACGTGTCTTGTGATTAATACAACGAACAATCAGGGAGGACATGTGTGTGCTGCAAAATGTTGTCCCTATAAGCGGTACAGTTGTTCTAACCATTTTTCACGCTTCCCCAAAGCTCCTGTTAGGTGAGTAATGAGTAAAAATAAAGATGAATACTAGATAATTTTATTAATATAACAAAAGTTGTCTCCTGGCGAGAGAGCATGATAACGCAATCAGCTAGGGGTTATATTATTGACAATATATATATGGCCCTTGTTTGACTAAAATTGCTGAGAACAGGATTCAGTTGATGCAGAATTCAGACACACGGCTTGTATGTGGAATTCGTAGGGGTGAAAGAGGCTAGCAAAAAGATTAAGGAAATCGGCTGGTTAAGAATGAAACAACGTCGGATTTTCATTCACTAATTTTGATTAATAAAAATCATCAGATGGAAATAGGCGGAATACTTATATGAAAGATTGAAGTTCCGGGGATCGGTGTATGATGTGAATATTCCGCATAAAACTGTCATTACGCCACCGCTAGACTCAACATCAATCTTTGAGCGGTCATTTTCCTATACGGTTTCAAAATATTACAACGCTCTACCGGAGAATATAAAAAGTTTACAGGGGTTTTCGTTTAAGAGCGCTGTCTGACACGTAATAGAACAAATTAATTTGTAAACATAAGCTACCTACTTAATTTGGCCAGCGATGTAAAACATTTTCAGATAGGTTTAAGCTAAAATATAAGTTACGTTTAGGTTAAGTTAGGAAGCACTGCTTCAACTTTTATAAAAATGTCTTTTTTACTAATAAAGTCTTTATTATTGTTGTGTTTATTATTATTACTAAAAATCACCCAATCATGTCAACATTTAACTGATACCACCACTCAAGGCTGTTTTCAATCACTATGACACAGCAGAAATATTTCTGAAATTGACAGCGATATTATTATGTACTTAAATATTTTTACAAAAATGAAAATACAGTACTCTGGTTAGAAACCGAAAACTATAATTATTCTTAGTCAGGACCTGACTTGTAACCCAAAATGGCGGCGTCATACGTCACAGTTTATTTCAAAGTGCCAACGTGGAGTCGGAATGCTGTACTTATTACTGCTGTGTCCATGCGTCTCTGCCCTATATCTAATCAGATCACTTATTCAAAAGAATTATACTACGCCAGTGACTTTTGTTTACAGCACTGCTGGTGTTATGCTGTGAGGACAAATTTAAAAATTAGATGACATTTCTATGTTTGTTTATTTTCGGAGGTTCAAAGTAACAGTTCCATTTCCATATACCTAAACCTAACCTGAAAATTTAAGAAGAATTTTAGATCTTGTATCATTAAAATGAAATTGCATAAAAGTATTTTTCAATATAAAAGAATATTTTATACACACTTACAAAACAATGTATACAATATAAGAAAATGTGAAATTTAACCTACCAAATATTATTTATTTTAATAACAGTTATTGTAGCAAAAGCGTGCAATAAAATTCTCTTAATAACATACATACTTTTTAGTAATGATGCGTTTACAGTTTATTCTGCCATAATATATGATACTAAAGATAGTATTGTATGTTTTTTATAAATGTAGAAATTTCGCTAGGGGCATAACGAAAATATACAGTTTGCTTCCGCTTTTTCAGTTAAGTCATTATAGGAATTTAGTTTTGAGGCTGTTTGATGAGTCCTCAGTACCGTATTATTATTTAATTAATTACCTTTGTAATTAATAATCACCGGCTGTACTTCTTCCTCTGAGAAATGGGTAACTTTACTACTCATTTATTTGTAAAAACTGATAAGATAAGGTAAGTTGGTATAGACAATAGACCCAATTACACTGTCTTGTTATATAAACTTAACTTAAGCAACTTAAAGTTCACTTACTGTACTATATATAATAAAGTACTTAGGTACTTATATTGTATTTTCATTTTAAATGGGTAATTATTTTAAACTTAAATTGATTGAAGTTGTTATAAAATATATCACAATGTTCTGATCATTATTGCAGTACTTAGGTTATTTTTTGATCTTGTTTTTACTATCGGGCTAGCAAAATTTGTTGTGAATTATTTTAAACAAATACAGTGTACTTGACAATATTCTTCTGCTAAAGAGAAAAGTTAGATTATAATCTTTTATTCTGTACGCGGTTTTTTAAATTTAGTTGAAATTCATTTCTCAGATGAATTTTTTCCACAAAATAAGTGCCAAACTATGTCGATTTTTTCTTGAATCATATCAAATAACAGTGTTTTGTCTCGACGTAATTCGTGGACTGTATGTATTTGATTAAAATCACTTGACTTGTTTTTACTACTTTATTTAGGGTATAACCACAAAACATACCCATGTTTTGTGGGTATAACAACTAAATATATTGTGCATTGTTTCATAGCTTTGGCACAGTATAATAAATAATACACTATTCTGACTTTCCGCTTGCGAGCCGTCCTGCGCATATCGTCGCGCATGCCTCCATTATGGGTTAAAACGTCACAATAATCGCATTGACGTAGATAGATACCGTTCACTCCTGTGTTCAATATATAGTTCATACGAGATAAATAAATATTGTGTTTGTAATCTAATTCTGTGTTTTTGGTATAGTGTTCTTGAGAATTAAAATGATTTTATTTTTATTAACGTATCTTATGATTAATACAATGAACAATCAGGGAGAACATGTGTGTGCTGCAAAATGTTTTTAAACTAAATGAAAGTAAAACATAAACACAAGTTGTCTCGTGGCGAGATAGCATGATAACGCAATCAGCTAGGGGCTATATTATTGACAATATATATATGGCCCTTGTTTAACTAAAATTGCTGAGAACAGGATTCAGTTGATGCAGAATTCAGGCTCACGGCTTGTATGTGGAATTCGTAGGGGTGAAAGAGGCTAGCAATAAGATTAAGGAAATCGGCTGGTTAAGAATGAAACAACATCGGATTTTATTTCACTAATTTTGATTAATAAAATCATCAGATGAAAAATGGTGTAATACTTATATGAAAGATTGAAGTTCCGGGGATTTGCGTATGATGTGAATATTCCTCATAAAACTACGCCCCCGCTACACTCAACATCTTTTTTTCCTAATAAAGTCTTTATTATTGTTGTGTTTATTATTATTAAAAATCACCCAATAAGGTCAACATTTAACTGATACCACCACTCAAGGCTGTTTTCAATCACTATGACACACCACAAATATTTCTGCAATTGACAGCGATATTATTATGTACTTAAATATTTATACAAAAATGAAAATACAGTACTGTGGTTAGAAACCGAAAACTATAATTATTCTTAGTCAGGACCTGACTTGTAACCCAAAATGGCGGCGTCATACATCACAGTTTATTTCAAAGTGCCAACGTGGATTCGGAATGCTGTACTTATTAATGCTGTGGCTTTGTACAAGCACAGCATTAATAAGTACAGCATTCCGACTCCACGTTCGCACTTTGAAAAAAACTGTGACTTAAGATGCCGCCATTTTGGATTACAAGTCAGGTCCTGACTAAGAATAATTATAGTTTTTGGTTTCTAACCACAGTACTGTATTTTTATTTTTGTAAAAATATTTAAGTACATAATAATATCGCTGTCAATTTCAGAAATATTTGTGGTGTGTCATAGTGATTGAAAACAACCTTGAGTGGTGTTATCAGTTAAATGTTGACATGATTGGGTGATTTTTAATAACAATAATTATAACTATTGGAAAAAGTTCTTATTGTCAAAAAAGAATTAAGATTGTCAGATTTTTGATTAGTTTTCAATTTCTATATTATATTGGTCAGTTAAAATCGTTTCAGTTTTGTATTTAGTTTGTTATTTTTCTTTATTAATAAATCGTTTATTTCAATTTTCGTGGTTTATTATGAATATCGTTGTAGTGAGTTAAACGGGTAGTTTAATTCACAAATTACAACAACAGCAACTTTAAAGGCAAATTTTTGCAAAGACTTCTTGAGACTTTATAATGATATTGTCAATAAAATAACAACTAGCCACGCGACAACTTGTGTTTATGTTTCCCTTGTATTTAGTTTAAAAACATATTAGATACTGTCATTTGGTAATATAAATTTTACGGTTATACAAATAGTTGTTATAAACGTAAAATTATCTAGTATTTATCTTAATTTTTACTTATTACTCACCTAACAGGATCTTTGGGGAAGCGAAAAAAATGTTTAGAGCAAGTGTATCGCTTATTGGGACAACATTTTGCAACACACAAATGTCCTCCGTGATTATTCATTGTATGAATCCCAAGACACGTTAATAAAAATAAAATCCTTTTAATTCTCACGAACACTATACCAAAAACACAAAACACAGATTTAGATTTAAACACAATATTTATTTATCTCGTACACGCCGACAATGAACTATATATTGAACACAGGAGTGAACTGTATCTATCTACGTCTATGCGATTATTTTGACGTTGTAACCCATAATGGCGGCATGCGCGACGATATGCGCAGGACGGCTTGCAAACGTGAAAGTCAGAATACTGTATTATTTATTATACTGTGGTACAAGTAAGTATATGACAGTATGACATTTTTAAAATGCGGTGTTGCCACGTATTTCACAAATATATAATATTATAACAAAAGTAATGATGAACATAACAAACAGCAAAAAACACTGAAGAATTGTTTAAACAATTACGTGTGATATATCACATATTTTTGAATGGAAAATGGCTTAAAATTTAATAATAAAAAATCCAGGGCTTTATTTAAAAAAACCAAGTTGCGGATTTTTTTTCAAAAACGAAACGTTGTAGTGAAACTTTCTAAACGTTATCTTATTCTGCTCAAAATGTAACCCTGAGAGAGTGCTTTTCATTTTTTATATCTGTAAAAATAATGTCAGAAATATATAAAAACTAAAATCGCAAACAATTGTTTTTTCAAAAATTCTCGAAAACGGCTCGAGTTAGTTTAATGATGAAAACCGCATTTAAAAGGTGTTTAAATTGTACAAGTTTCTTTAATTTAATCGACATTGTAACTCCTACTGTTTCCAAGATTCCAGTGCTATCCCATTCTTATCTTGGACACAGTGTATATTCGTAAAGTATACAGGGTGTTCCCTATGTATTATTACAAATGAATACAGGTGATAGAACAGTGAATTTTAAGAAAAATAGTTCATAGGTCCGCAAACGCATTGTAACCGAGATATAGGGCGTCCAAAATTAGCCCCTGATGATGGTTTTTTCTAAATATTAACGAAACGTTTTTAGATACATCAAGATGACATTGTCAACAATGTTCTTTCGACACAATGCATTTCCATAGCAATCCAAGATTGCGTAAATAAATCTTTAAATAACTAATATTTTTAATATTGATTATTAAGTAAATTTTTAAACTCTATTTACTCAAAAACTATGCATTATATCAAAATAAAAGAAGATGACATTTTTTAAGCAAATTACATTTTTTGTATTATTATGAACTCAAAAAGTGAAATATTTCAGCAACAAAAAAGTTGGGGCGTTATTTCCCCCGCCTCCTCTAGTTTGATACGCTCATGACTATAATTTTGGAAATTCTTTTGGTTTGACTTGTTAAGAATTAAAAATCAAATACATGTGTAAAATTTCATTGATGTAACGTTTCGTTAATTTTCACAAAAAAACCATCATCAGGGGCTAATTTTAAAAACCATGTATCTCAGTTACAATGCGTTTGCGGACGTATGTTTATAGGACCTTTTTATTCTTAAAATTCATTGGTCTATTATTAACTGCATTAATTTGTAATAATACATAGGGAACACCCTGTATATAAGTAGAAATATAATAATAATTGTTACAGCACGAAATACAAAATCACCTATAGATTAAAGAGGTATTCGCGCGTTCAAGCCTTTAATCAAGTCCCCAGAAGTCACATTTGAATCTTTCGATCAATTATGCATTAATTGGTACAATTACTGTATCGTTATTAGGCGTTCTCCTTCTATAAACTCACATCAGCTGCTGGTGATCACCTCTATAACACTCATCTAACTTGCATTTTTGTTATAAAAGGAACGACAAACTGCCAATATTATCATTTTGCTTGGGGTTAATTTCTCATTAGGGATACGGTATCGCGTCAAAAGTATCGATACCCGATACCAAGTAAAGTATCGCATTTCGGTATCGATACACTATTTGGTATCGAAGATCAAGCATCGATACCTCAAAGTATCGATACTCATAAAAAAAGTACCTATATTGAAAATAAAAATTAACGCGTTTTTTTAAGTCGAAGTAGGTTTACAATGTTACAAATAAAATATTAGAAATAAATTATATACTATATTATCATTGCTGTTGTTAATATTATTTTTAATTTTGGAGGTTGCAGTTACAGCAGAAAATTAATTTAAACATTGCTCCGCTCATGATAATTAAAATTTATACCTAACACAATAATTTAATTTATCAATTTTACGTTTAAACTTTTAACTCTTTCTATCTAGATTTCTAAAATTATCAAATATGTCTTCTTCTATGACGTTACTCTTGAGAACACAGTGTTAAAGCGTTTATGTATGTTGGTACCGATACTATGATTTAAGGCGTGTAAGTATCGATACTGTTTAAGTATCGAACAAAAAGTATCGATGCCAAAAGTACTTGGTATCGGAACCAAAGTATCGATACTGTACTAGTATCGTTCGTATCCCTATTTCTCATTCTCAGTGAATCAAATTCGCGTTGAAGGATCACGCCTATTACGAGTATTACCCCTAGAGGTTTGATACCATAATTCCGAACCACTCTGTATGGTTTCTCAAATTTAAGTGAGGCAGCGGAAGGAGAATGTCCCCTGTTATTTGGCGCTAATTATACCAGTCACGTTTCAAATAGAAAAAAAGTTAAACAATTCCTTATTACTGATATATAAATATGCGATAAGAATTTCGATGTCGACGTTCGATGAAACGAATAAACCAATTAGATTTATGTTTGTAGGCAATAGGTCAAATAGAATAATTCACATTTGCGTTTACCTAATGTTTAGGTACAAAAAAAGAAACGTCTCTTCTGTACTTTCACGGATGGATGATAGTTATGGCCACAGCATTGGCTGTTACTCATTTTGTCCGTTACACCATACCTATATACATAACTTCCATGTTTAGTAAACTTAATGTTCCCATAGAAAATTTCTTACTGCATTAACTAAGTATTTAAAAAATTTTTAGCTTTGATGATATCAATACATTCAACAATAAAAATATCATTTTGCCTCCGTATTTAATTCAAATACCACCTACTGATAATTGAAACGTCGTCGTCCAGTCAGCGCCCGTTCACATTAGGTCGTACCGATATATACAGGGTGTCCCACAGTGGCGGCTTGTGGGTAATTTTTTTAGGTAGGCACTCAGTACAAAAGACAAAAGACTATGGCATACTCATTGGTGACACAAACATAAATCTAATGGACCTTGATAGCTATTCTACTCTGGGGTATCTTAGTATTTTGAGTGAACATAACTTTCAATCTTTAATTAATAACTACACCCGAGTTGCAGGCAATAGTAAGACTTGTATTGACCACGCTTTCCTAAAATTAAAACATAAAAGCTTAGATCACGTGTCTTCCTTTATAGTGGAGACATATTTAACCGATCATTTCCCTGTTATTGTAAGCATAGGTGATGGAAGCCGCCACTCTCGGAGTGGGGTTTTGAAGGAGGTTGAAATTCTTAATTCTGATAAGTTTGTTGGGCACGTTAGGGAAATTGACTGGACTACATTTCATGAAATAAATTGCCCTAACATATTAGCTCAAACTTTAATACAAAACATCATGCAATGTGCGCAAAAATCAACTAGGACCGTTAGATACAATCACAAAAGTAGAAAGTTGAAACCATGGATAACAAAGGGCTTGGTAAAATCCATAAATACTAGGGATTCTCTGTATAAAAAAATGAAAAACAACAGAATTTTTAACCTATAAGAACCACCTACAAAAATTAATAAAAAGGTATAAGGAAGATTATTACAAAACTAAGAAAAATATGTGCAAAAATAACCCTAAGAAATTGTGGAATATAATGAACGATATTGGTGGAAGGTTTATACTTAAAGATAGAATTGGAGCGGTTCAGGATGAGCAGCGGAATCTAAAGACAGATGCAAGGGGGATTGCCATAGCATTTAATTATTTTTTCTCTTCAATTGGCCGAAGACTTTCTGACAATATTCCAGAAACTACTTTTCCGGCTGTGATTGACAGGGCCTTTTCCACCTTCTTTTTGAGACCTACAAATGAAGAAGAGGTCGTTTATGTGATTTCTACTTTTAAAAACGACAAAGCACCTGGTTTTGATAAGATAAATTCAGAATTGATTAAGCAGATTGGATAGTGTGTTAGTGGACCTCTCGGACATATAAAATGAAAGGAGATCTATCAAATTAGATAATAGTTTTCAATAAAACCTCAAGTGGATGAAACTGTTTGCAGTCACTATATCAGATACGGCCAGTATACTACACGGTATATGACACGAGCGGAACACGTTGGGAGTTTAAGCATCAAGATTTACATGTGCAAACTAACTTTAGAAACACTATACATAAATATATTTTAGACGCCGATTATTTTACTTACTTAGTACTATTAATTATTATTATAATTATTAGCCATTGACAAACAGATTAATATCATCTACGTTGATGCATGTAAATTATAGAATGCCAAAGGTGGATACATGTACAATATCTTAATAATTACCACTTATTAAATGAGAAAAATTTGTGCAAACAACATTAAGATTTCTTCTTTCTACACTTGTACTTTACAATTTAGATATACAATGAGTTCTCGATGTACGAACATTCACTTTTTTCGTCATAATAGAAAAATAAAACATTGTGAAATCGATCAGTTGGCGACTGTTTTGTTTTTTATGGAACAACAAAAATGGAAGATGAGTTATTATTAGCTTCTACGAGGGTTGCCTTTTATATTTCGGGATTTGGCAACCCTGGTGTTGCAATCTGGCAACTGACAGCTCTATCGTAAAGTTGGACATTTTTTAGGTTATACGTCCTCAGAACGTTTTGACATACGAGCGCTATTTGTGTTGTTTACAGTAACTTAAAAGATTCATCTCGGCCCAAAAATGGAATTAAATCGTGAACATTTTCGTGCGATTATTTTTTACAACTTTAGATGTGGATTAACTCAGTGCATGGATGACCTTAACTCAATGTTTGCGATGAATCTCCATCAAGGACCAGTGTTTATCGATGGTATGGTGAATTCAATCGTGGTCGTAGTTCACTCCAAGACGAATTTCGTGAAGGTCGTCCAAAATCAGTTGTTGGTCCGAAAACCATTGATGCTGTGCGCGAACTGATATTGCAAGATCGTCATGTGACCTATCAAGAGATTGAGACAACCTTAGGCATTAGTGGGACCAGCATACATTCAATATTGCAAAAACATCTGACTGTCAAAAAAATTTGTTCGCGTTGTCAATCGCTCAAAAAAAGCTTGTGTCGATTGGTCGAAAGAAATGCTCAAAAAATACGATCGCGGTGCTTCGAAACACGTCTATGACATCGTGACAGGTGATGAATCGTAGATTTACGCGTATGAGCCCGAAGTAAACAGCAGTCGACTGTATGGGTGTTTCAAGATGAGCCAAATCCAACAAAAGTTGTTCGCGCACGAAGCACCTCCAAGCAAATGGTCGCCTGTTTTTGTCGGAAAAACTGGACATGTCACAACCGTACCACTAGAACAACGCAGAACAGTCAATTCTGAGTGGTACACAACCATTTGTTTGCCAGTTGTCTTCCAAGAAATCAGGAAAACCAATCGCCGAAGACGGATCATTCTTCACCACAACAATGCGAGCTCTCACACATCGGCTCAAACAACTGCATTTTTGAGCACCCAAAACATCGATTTGATGAGTCATCCGCCGTATAGTCCTGACTTGTCACCGAATGACTTCTTTTTATTCCCGTACGTAAAAAACTAACTGAGAGGTCAATCCCCCTGATTAACAAGTGCAAATTCTTGACGCTCATTAAATACAGTTTTTGATTAGAGTAATATGTGATCAGTAGAGTCTCGATATCGTGAACGAATTAGGGATGAATGTGGTCATGTTTTCGACGAGTTCATGATGTTACTAGATAAAGTTAATCGCATCGTGGTTTTTTAGGTTTCCCTATTACCAAAAGGATACAGTCCAGTCGCATTTGTACATGCTAGAAATGTTGTTCTTTCTTTGGCTGTTTTTCTTCCAGGGGCAGTTTATTCTTCACTGGATACGTAGGTCTTTCCGGCTTTTTAACTTAAGTCCATGATTGTTTCTTCAAGTTTCCGGAAAAATGGTGAATACAGCTTGGGCTGAGAAGATAGTTTTTCACCAGTAACTGATAGGAAGCGTATGCCAAATCTTTTCTTAAGTCAATGTAAAATATATAAATTTAACGATTCTAGCGGGGCTATCCGTTCCCATGACTCTTTACATTATAAAAGGGCATCGAATGCAGCGTTTTTTGATACATTTCTCCCTCGTATATAAGACGTATAAATCATGCCTGCCAAAGGATACCGACAGTAATAAAAATAACTACAGTGACTGGAAAAAGTATTGGCTTAATGATTAATCGAAAAAATAGGATTAGAGTTTGGTTGTAATAAGTGGACTGTATATTAATTATTATTTTATTTGTTTATTATAATTTCTTGTTTTACAACGATGTTTACCATACAAGTTAGTTGTGATCTGGCGGTAAAAAAGAAGCGTCTGTTTTGTTTGCAGTGTTGCCAGATGAATATAATTTAACAGCATATTAAAATTAGGCAGAGTTGCCAACTACATTCTATTTAAAATAAAGTGAAAGATTTATAACATACCGCCGGCCTTGAAAAACGATAGGTATTTCAACAGAAGAAAAACTTATATTAAAATACACATACACACAATCAACTTAAAACTATTAACAAATATTGCACATAAATTAGTCAATGCATATGTTTGTTTAATCACTGACAATGGGTAACATACACAGTTTTGTGACAGGTCCTTTGGCAGTCTTTACGTCAACTACTCGTACGACTCCATCTTCTCCTGGGTACAACTTCGTTATGCGGGCTAATACCCACTCGGACACATGCGTGCTCTCACCTTGTAGTAGAACCATTGTGCCGACCTTAAGGATTTCAGACGATATCTGCTTCCATTTTGAACGTTGCTGTAGTTCAACTAAGTACTCGCGTTTTCAAATGAACATACAATTGTTAATACATACAGGATTTTTAAAATATCGTAGGGCATGTATTGTTATGAAAAGTTAAAAGGGTGCGCCTATACAGCTGCGGTCGGTATTGACATTACAAAGGGATATCGAGTTGTGGCTTCTTTGGCTGTTTTTCTTCCAGGGGCAGTTTCTTCTTCCCTGGATACGTAGGTCTTTCCGTCTAAAAGCTTCCGTACAAGTCGGTTTCATCATAGCGTTGTATACTTGATTATAGTCTAAGTTTAAGTCCTTGATTGTGTTATAATATTTTGGTATATAAGGGCATTGTACTATTCAATGACCTGCAACTTGTTTATATTAACACACTTCATATTCTACTTGGTGTGTTATTGTATTTCAATCATTATATCATATAACCCAAGATTGCTTTCTGTTTGGTTTTTGTTTATGTTAACTCTCTAAACATGTCAACGACTAATATTTTAAAAAAAGGCTGAATGTACAAGTTTTAATTTGGATGTCGAAAGGGAAGTGAACTTTTAGTTAGTCAGATGATTGTATTGTTAGAGAATAGTCGAGGATAGAAAAAGCTATTGTATTTAACGGATTAAATTCAATTATTTGTATTATATTCGGGTTTTATTTGAATTTACTGTTATTATCCTTACAATTGTTTCTTCAACATTCCGAAAAAATAATGAAACCGACCGAAAAATTCATCGTCCCAGTTCAGCCTGTATAAATTTGTCAAAAGGTCAAAAAATCTAGAGCTACCGAACCAATTTCTGGTCAAATTCATTTTTGCTCTCAACAGGAAATATATCAATTTCCTTTGACGAGGAGCTACAAACCGTTCAAAACAAATTTTACTCATGCCTGTCGGATCTATTAAATATTTTAATCCATAAAATTCTGAATGAATTATTCATCTCATTAATTAATCAACTAGTTTAATACAACGAAATTACCTTATTCAAGTTGTTATACCATAACAAATTAATAGAAATCTCGTAGATCTTTGGCATTGTATAAATTAATATATGCTGAATAATTTCAAGTCGTGACCTATGAGAAATAAATAATCTCCAAAGCAGATGAAATAAAAATAAACATTGATTTACATTCACTATCTAGCTGTAATGATTGTACTGTAATAAGAGTAACTAGGTATTTTCTCTAGTTCACGGCAAATATTGTGCTTGAGGTTGTAGTCCTTTTGATCTTAAAAATAATATAAAAAAATCTACCTGTCGGTCGTGACCACAACGAGTGTGGATTGAAAAGTTATAAAGCTAAAGCAGTTCTGCAAAAAATGAAAATGTATGCATAATTTTTTACTCTTCTGTAAGGATAATAACACTAAACTCAAATAAAACTCGATAAGGTCCATTTTGGGAAAGCAAAATATTTTTTTCCAATTTCGCAAAATGGAGAAAATGACGTCATCAATGTTATTTTTCATACGAACATACAACATACCTGTATTTTGCTACAATCCAAAAGATATTTTTTCCCAAACACTTTTCGAAAAAAAAAATTCTATCTCTTTTCGCTAAAAAGTTTATTATTTATTTATTATTATTTAATTTAGCAATGTTACCAATCAAGAGCTCCATGGAAAAAATTATTCTGCTTGATTATTAGCATAGAATAAGTAAGCTTCGCTAACCAGAAGTTTATCTTCGTGTAAATAGCATTGATTTGTATGGGATTTCTTGAAACTCGCGCAGATTTTGTGCGCATCATAGTATTGTTCACAATATCAAACAAGCGGGCAATAAATTCTGTACTAACAATTAAAATAGTACACAATTTCACATAAGCGGAATATTTTCGAGCAACTTTCGCAATAAAAAAAATATGTTTAATTTAAAAAAACTTTATTATAATAATATTTATTTCTGTCGCATTCGTACTCATGTACATAGACCAGTCGGTAGCCAAAAGTACAAAAATAAAAGTATAAAATACGTATGACTAATAATAAAAACATAATAATAGCTACATAAATATCTACAAATCAACAATAAACAATTTAAACAAAACAGAATGACATCATTGTACAACATTATTTAGAAATTTTTGCAAATGTGTTGTCAATTAGAATGTTTTTTACTCACCATATCATATTATATTTATATATGTATATGGGGTCTGTTTCGTGAATTTTTTTTAATTCCCCCGGAAAAACGTGTTTTCAGTCATTTATATGTAAATAAGTAGTTTTAAAAAAATGTCTCTCGGTCTGTATCCCCGATAATTAAAAAACCACTTAACAAATTTGGCACAAAAGTACTACAAGATATTATGCAGGTGCTGATTTACTTGGGTGTATTTAAGAGGTTTAAAAAGTTAAAAAATTCATATTTTTTTTGGTTTAATAGAGTATAACCTAACACATTAACCATAAAATTAGATTAGATGGCATAGTGTAAAAAGGGGTTAAAAACTTTAAAAAAAATATATTTCCAAAACATAGAAGAAATATTGCCTAGTTATTTATAGCTTTGATAGAATATAACCTATGAAATGTATCATAAAAACGTGCTTACCAATCCGTTCCTTATTAGTGGAAAAGGGTTCAAAATTAAAAAAATTCCTAGGCTTGAATAAATAATATGGAATAATTTAAATAGAAATAAAAAATAGCTGTCTACAATAAAAAAAAAAATATAGCTTGTCATCAAGAGTCTTAGGAAAAAGATAAATGACAAAAAGGCCACAGAAATATTACTTTTACACTTAAATTTGGAGACTCATGCCTCGACGGCAACAGTTTATTTTTCCTTAACATTTCTCTCAGTCTGACAATCCCTGATTATGTCCTCTGGAATACTTTGGCGATTTTTTAAGGAATTTGGGCGCGGTAAATATAATACGGTCTTTCTGGTTGCACCCCATTTTGCTGTGAGAAAGCTAAAAAGTTGGATCCTTGATCGCTCACTATATCCCGCACATTAAGGCTAATTAAATTAATTTTATTGTTTGAAATATAATATCTTTCAAATATTCAACTTTACATGAATTGTGGTTTTGTGGTTGAAAAAAATGCTAAAAAAAGTTGTAAGTGTTGATATAGTTTAGATCCAAGAAAATATACAGTTACTGCAAATTTCTTGAACTCACTTGTATATGTCAGACCTTTCAATGATTTCTTGGATAAATTATACTGCATAATAACAAAATTAGCCAAGCCTTCCTTAAAATTAGTTTTAACAAACTCAATATAATCTTCTTTATCGAATGGTCTGTTCGAAAGTTCCGGTAATTCTATCGAACTTTCTTTTAAGGTTCTGCACCTCCATTTTCAAGGCTTTTTTCTTGGATATTGCTCAGATATTCCTGGAGATATTTGCAGTGGTTCTGTAATTTAGAATTTCATCTAATACCTACATGAAGATAGAATTTGTAGTTAAAAGTAGCTTACTATCTAAAGGGTTTTTTTCCAAATTCAAGTCATCAAAAAGCAGAGAAGATCCATCCGATATCGTTGATGGTTGTGGAGAATCGCCGCGCACTTAAAACAAATTAATTAAATATGTACATACGACTGACACAACACTCATCAAACATTTATCTTGCTCGCTAACCACCTTTTAAAAAATAGTCGGTATGGCTTCCCTTTTGTGCCTGCTGTTGCCAAAACCAGCAAACATTTTCTCCTCAAAATGTTCACTACAAACTTTGCGGTTAAACACTTTTTCCGGTTCGTTCGATATCAAGTCTAACCTGCCAATGTTTTCCACCCATTGAAGTTGCCTTGAAAATTATTTAAAAAATATAGCTAAAACATTCAACATTTTGTGTAGGTACATTACATACCTTATTGGATCACTCGGAACTTTGAAATATCTTATTAACTTTACAGTTTTGTGGCTGTTGTTACTACAATAATTTGGCATTGTCTTTCACCACACCAAAGATTTATGTAGGTACACAATTATTAATCTATGCTTTCACTACCAGTTAATTAAATAAACACTATTACACTATTGTTCTTAAAACTAGAATTCAATAAATCTTATAACCAAATAACTAATAAAAATGGAAAAACGTTGAAAACTTTTTAGAAAATGGAATAAACGAATGTAAACAATCATTAATATTCGTCCATATTGGAATTTTACCCAATTCGACAGCTTGCGCACAAAATCGCGCGAACGAACACAAAATCCCATCGAAAGCGTCAAGTAAAACTTCTGGTTAGCGTAGCTTTCTTATTCTATGTTATTAGTGACAACTGTTGTCACAATAATTATATTTAATTGTCAAAATAATGAATATTATATATGAAAGGTAATTATTTACAAAGTCTATACCAAAAAAATGTTCTCGACAAACGAAAATATATGATTTTATGAACAAAAAAATGTTTTTCAAGATATTTGACTTAACCATGTAAATCATCAAATGCTACATGGTAAGCAATTTTAAACTTATTATTGTATCACACTTTTTGGTTTATTATATAATTTTTATTATTTTCTTTGTGGAAAAAATATGGCTGACAATTGAAAGAAACAAAGATGATGAGACGAAGCTGACATTGCCTGCACTATATCAAACCAAAACGCATCTTCTGCAATAAATTAAACAATTTTTTATTTGGTCTGTCGAAAACATTTTTGTTATAAACACGTTGTAAATAAATACCTGTTATTACTTTCTGTATCGTATTTATTATTTTGACAATTAATTCTTTATTATTTTGACAACAATTGTCACTAGTAATGTGACAGAATAATTGTTTTTCATGGAGCATTTGATTTGACATGACTATGTTGAATTATATTTTAATACTATTTTTTTGTCAGTTTTGGCATTCTAGCTTTTTAGCGGATGAAGATAGAAAACAATTTATTAGTAAAAAGGTGCCTATTTAGGAAAATTAGGGCTTTCGGAATATGGCAAAATATTCAAAAGATTTTTAATATCTAATCTCGTTTTCATACAATAGGCCTGTGGCGCCGAGTACATTCAGCTTTTTTTAAAATCTCAGTCGTTGACATGTTTAGAGAGTGTTAACATAAACAAAAACTATACAGAAAGTGCAGTGCCCTCACTGTTTAGGAATCTTGCGTCATATGATACAATGATTGAAACATAACTAATAACACATTAACTATTATAAGAACTTGCAGGTAATCGAATAGTATACAATGCTGTTTCTAAACTAAAAATATTTTAATTTTGGCGATGTCGTCTATGGGCCTTGTCTGCTTGGTGTTGATGATAGCTGGTATTCGAGGAAGAGAACGTGGTGTAAGTGCCAAGATTTCTGAGCTGGGATGGCTGAGAATGGATCAGAGGCGTCTGCTACATTTACTTGTTTTTTATAATAACATAATACATAATAAAATTCCAACATATTTGTTTAATAAAATTGAATTCAGATCAAGTGCTCATCCTATAAATACCAGAAATGCTCATATTATTACTCCACCCTTACACTACACAGCATTATTTGAACGGTCATTTAGCTATAGTGTTTCGAGATTGTACAACGTACTACCCGGCGATGTGTCCGGTTTGTCTGGCCACCGCTTCAAATCTATTGTTAGGAAATTAGTAGTTAGCAACACTGCTTGTTAAAAGTTTTTGTGTTTATTATTTTTTTTTTTGTATTAAACCGGGTTACTTATATGTGTAAGCTTTCATTGAGGTCACATTTATTGTTTTTGTTTTTTTTTTTATTGTCTTGTATATTTCTCTTGTGTATGTCTAGAATAAGTAATAAATTAGGTTAAGCTAGGAGGCATGTGCCTCAACTTCGCCTTTTGTGTACCTACTATATCATAATAAAGTCATTATTATTATTATTATAACACTTTTATTTGTTTTAACCAAAAATGATGGGGTCAAATATGGCACAAAAACACAATCAAATTTCGACTTTTAGCTATAAAGTAGCATTAGAATTTTCTATTGCCTGACAGTAAGCTGATCGTATCGTATTTTTTGAGTTCCTTCAAAACATGTACTGTCAGGATTTTCCTCACCGTATTTTGTTCGTTGAGTGAGTTTCATGGTTCAGAATACTCATACACTTTTTGATTTAAGAAGACAATGCTTAAAATTGGGTCAGTTGACTCTCCTGAGCATGTAAGGATTACAGTTCTTTTGAACAGAAATTGAAATACCAGTGTGAAAATCATTTTGCTATAACGTGATTTTCAGCACGTCATTGGACCGTAGTATGTTATTTCTTCATAAATATTGCTGAACTGGAGAAATTCTTCCAAATATCAAGAATAGGATGGCGCTCTCTACTTTCTTTCAAGAATCAGACTAATAATCCAAAAACTTTGGACGAAATGTGCAAAAACGTAATGATACATGACACACTAGGTTCATTTATGACTTAAGAAAATTCGACCATTTGTCCCATACTTTTGCTAGTTCGAAATGGTTAAATATGGAAAACCGTTGCCGTCCTCATTTGGGTGGATTTATGTACAATATTCTTCATTGCGAAAGTTCCCCCCGTCGATAAAAAACAGACTGATTTTCAAAACGACTATTCACCAGCTGAACATTAGAAATCCTGAGAAATTGACAATACCTCATCATGACACTGCTCTATTTCTCAGAACTTTCATATACAATGCTGTAAAGCTAACTCAGTGCTTATTACGTTAACGCGAGTGGAGAATTTTGAAGGGTTTAAGAGACGTTAAGGGGCATGCTCACAGGTGTTCAATTGCAACAGTGATTATGATAAATGTTTGTTTCTTAATGCATCTCTCTCTGAATAATATTAATGCATTTATGAATGTTGAATTCCAGGTTACAAATGTTTTAATAAAATTACTTCATGACATTCTCTCTGGATTTTCTATTGTGATTTATTTGTAATATTGTAGATGCTTTTTGGTCAAGTAGATTGTGCTAGACTTCGCCGAATTGTAGCATTTCTTTACTTATGACATTTCTCATAAACTTTCTATTATGTAACTTTCATATAATATGTATATTTTTGATCGTTTTTGAATAAAGGCCATTTATTATTATTATTATTATTATTATACGCATGATATTATTTAAACAAATAAATTGCAAGAAAGGTTCTTTCAATTTTTCATCATCCTTTAAGTGATGATCATAGAATGGTGGCTGATCCTTATCCAGCACTATGCTAGTATGTTTATGGTAAGAAAGCTCTTAGTTTAGAATTAAATCGATAAAGTGATTGTAGGTTCTTTGTTATTCCGCCTAAATGTTAATTTTTAATAGTTGAACATTTGTTTACTTAAAAGTCGTGCTGATTTCGGCTGTATTATTTTAATTTTTTGTGGTTGTAAGTTTTTGTAATACTCAATTTGTGGAGCTCCGAGTCAGTTGTAATTGATTTTATAAAATTCTTCTTAGTTTTTCTCTACTCATTGTTAATAGTCTACAGTTTGTATATTTATTACTTTGTAACATTATCGGTGGATAAATAATAAATTTAGAATATGTTACTCTCAGTGGTGTTATTTAATCATTTATTGCATCTAATTGTAATTAATTTCCTTTCTATCATTTTCCTGGCTAACTAAATTAACTAGCCAAAGTAATATTCGAGAATAGTCACCAGTACTTACTGCAGAAAAATGTTACATTGCACATATTTCGAAAACTATGCGTTTTTGGGTGGTATCTTTAGTTAAACTGCCTTAACAGACTCTCGAAGACCGGTTTTTTGAGATGATTTTTCACCGGAACCTTTGAGCTTTACCATAGGACACCCTGTATATTTTATATCAATTAATGGTCAATAAAGATTATTATTTCAAATCCAATGGATATACTAAATTGCCTAAAATTTAAATGCACAAGCACTACACCTCGAATTTGGATGGTTCGAGGCACTTTCTACAAAAGCTTGTTAGCCATACAAAAGACCGACTGACTGTGTGAACATTTGGTTTCAGGAAGTGCCATCTCGTAATATAATAATACGTACATGTCTCACTACAAAAAGATTATTATGCAGCACATAATGTTGTTATATTATAAGCTTCTTGCTTATTACACTTAATAGTAATAAGAAAAAATAACTTATTTCAATCAAAAAATTACACAATACAAACTTCACTAATTTGGTGTAAGAGGTAATTTTGTTTGTGTGTAATAAACTGTGTAACACGCAATATTGTTTCAATTAAATATAACTATACGAGGGATATTCTACAGGTTGATTCATTATGGTTGTGTTATAATATTTTAGTATATAAGGGCATTGTACTATTCGATGACCTGCAACTTGTTTATTTTAACACACTTCATATTATACTTAGTGTGTTATTGGTTATATTTCAATCATTATATCATATAACCCAAGATTGCTTTCTGTTTCGTTTTTGTTTATGTTAATTCTCTAAACATGTCAACGACTAATATTGTAAAAAAGGCTGAATGTACAAGTTTTAATTTGGATGCCGCAAGGGAAGTGAACTTTTAGTTAGTTAGATGATTATATTGTTAGAGAATAGTCGAAAATAGAAAAAAGCTGTTGTACTGAGCGAATTAAATTCAATTATTTGCATTATTATCGGGTTTTATTTGAATTTACTGTTATTATCCTTACAGTTGCAACAAAGAAAACTGGATATTCCCGAAAATAATTCAATCATTTTTTGCCATTTGAACCCATGTCCGCTAAAATAATCTGCATTCTTTTGACTTTCATTAACTGTTCATTGGCGTAGATTTGGGTAATTTTACACATAATTTAATTAAAGACAGCTTTGACAAGCTCCATTATTTTCAATTATGACTATTTTCAAAAGAGCAACTTATAAGCTACAAAAAAGTTAATTACGTCGATGTTGTGGTTTCTACCATTTTTATGGAAACCGATAAATTGCAAGTTAATGGTAGATTGAAACCAAAATAGCGTTTACCAGAAAACCAAATGAAAAATTAAAGTTGCCGTGGTAAACGATTTAATAATATGATAATATTGTAATATGAATCACCCTATATAGTACTAATACGAGGATCATTCAATAATTAATGAGACAAATTGTTGTAGCTTGGAAACGGTTTATTCAATCAAATCAAAATTTTGGATACTTTTCAACATAATATACCCCAACACTTGCCTCATCGTTCCTTATTGTTTTGTCACTGGTTTAACACTGTTTTGGCTGCTGTCCGAGGCAAGTTTGCACCTGAATTTTGACATCTTTGTTACAACCGAATTTGTTGAATTTTTAAAGCGACCATTCGTATACATCTTATAACTGTGCTGTTTTATGAGGCTTCGAAACGTCGGTCGCAATAATAAATAATAATAATAATAATGTTACCAACCAATATAGTAACATACAATTCAGCTACAGTTATACTAATGAACATAAAACTTAAATACACTGGTAGACAATCAATCTTACCACAGAAATCAACTTAATGATTTGTGCGTGGTCTGATTTTTCGCCTTGTATACAAGCGCCAGTAAATCAAACAAAATATAACCATCACATGAACATTTTTGGAAGGCAAAACGAAATTCATAATGTAAACTTAGCACCGTGCTAATCAATCAACTAGTCTGTAAAATAATCTTCTTGGAACAGATAACATCCACCTCCTAACTTGTGTTTTGAACATTCCCCTACTGTTTGATTTTCTAATATACTCAGGAGTACTGTCATAAAGGCGTGGAGCCAAATATGAATATGATCTTTGTCCAATTGTTTTTGACGCAGTTTTAGTTTTAATTCTCTTATTAATTTTGTTTCTCGTGTCATAATAATGATCTATAGGTAATAACTGATTTTTATTTTTATTTTGGGTCAATAATATATTGTAGGAATATTTCTGGCTTATGTCAAAAAACTTGCTTTCATTGTATAAGTCGTCAGTAGGATAAGTTCGTTTTTTTCCCAACATAATTTTTATAAAAGATTTTTGAATTATTTCAAGATTTTTAATATGTAGTCTATAAGCTGCTCCCCAGCCAACAATGGCATACTGTATGAGCGAATATACCAGAGAATAATAGATAATTTTTAGATATTTTTGTCCTATATTTTTTAGTTGTTTAAATTTATATAGTCAGTTAATTTTTTTAATAATGTCGTTATATGAATATCCCATTTTAAGAATCTGTCAATTTCAATGCCTAAATATTTTATGTAATTTGTTAATTTTATGTTGAAATTGTTGTTTTGCTATGATTTTATTGTCAGTTTATCAAAGGGTGCTACTTTTACTTTGTTGCAGCTAAAAGAGATAATTTTTGTTTTTTCAAAATTAATGGTGAGTTGCATTTGATCGAACCAACTCTTTACGATCTCCATTTCCCGCTCACCAGTCTCTTTTAAATTTTTATGATCACTTCCAGTAAATTGTATCACAGTGTCATCAGCGAATGAAGAAATATTGCCACTTATTTTAAGATTATATAGACCATTTAAGTACAATGAAAAAAGAAGAGGACCCAAAACCGTACCTTGTGGTACGCCAAATAAATAAATAATTTACTATAACTCATAGTCGTTCTTCCTGGATCCTGTTAACCTTCTCCTCACAATTATTATTATTATTCAGTGGCGGCTTGTGGCAGTTTAATGTGGTCAAGCATAACATAAAATAAAGTCATATACTTAATAGGTAGCTAAAATTAATAGGGATATCCCTACTTCGTCAACTGCATAAAATATAGGTTATGTTTATAAGTAAGTACCTCACTTAAGTATTGTTTTCTTTAAAAAGTGTAATTAGTATCTAGAATATATTTACCTATTTCATAATAATACTAAATAAAACACATTTTATGAAACTGTCAATCAAATTACTTTTATGCTACCTGTTAGCAAATCATCATACGTCTCATACCAGATATTATTAAAAGCTCTGCTTTTATGCATTTGCCTTTATTTATATTTATCAAACATTTATTTAAATCTGGAACAGGTGTGTCTGTACATTTTTTACAAGATTTTTCTGTTCTTAAAAGGAGTGTTGATTAAAAAAACTTAACTTTAGTTAAAATTAAAAAATAAACATAATTTTTCATAATAACTTCGCTTACCTGATGCCAGCGTCAATATAATTTACGCTGCTGATGTGTAGTACTTCCACTTGCTTCTTTCATATTAAAGTACGAGATATTATAATATATTATATTATTAAAAAACCAATATTTTACGGTACCTACCCATTTATTTATAAATATGTAGGTAACTAAATAGAAAGACTAATTTGTATTCAAAATATCAAAAATCAAAACTTTAAGCTTCCCGAAAAGTAAATAAAAATAATATTAGTACAGGTACAACACAGAGCACGACTGTGACAGCACTAGAAATTTGCGACTGTGTGATAGAGATAGATATACCCAATCAAAATAATAATCGACATATACGTACAAAACACTCGCCAAGCGTTGTCATATAACCATATTTTACATTAAAATGTCTGCTGCATCTATATGAAGCGTGCTTCTTATAGTGTTTTTTTAATGGCAAGATTCGTATGCTATGTTTAGTACAATTAAACGCTGGCAACTATGTTTAGACGAAGAGCGATAGGTGGTTGTATAGTGGGTATATGCCAGATGGCAGTGTTGCCCATTGTTGCTGAAGTATAGATGAAAATGCTTTGAGGCACGCTTCATCTGCATAAGAACGTGTATGATAAATAAATAGGCTATTGTCATAGGACACAAGCACTGACAAGGGTGTCAACTGTCGCACACAGGGAAGAGAGAGACCGAAATAAATAATGTTTTACTATTATTACACGAATCAAAAAGGGGCAGGTTGAAAATTAAGTATATTAATTTATGGTTTAAATTTTATATGGAGAAAAATAATAACACAATAAAATAAAATTAAATACTTAAATCATTGTCTTTATAAACATAGTCTGTCAGCGCTTGATTAGTACCTGTCTAAAAAAACCAGACGGCGTTGTCGTAAAAAGTCGTTCATTCATAAATTTGGGTTTATAGTAAATGTGTAGCAATCTTGGTGGAAAAGTGGGGGAGCCATGTTTTTCGACCAATCAGGTCGTGATTTGAACATACGGACATGTATAATAAGTTCACGTATTTTTCTTTCGCTTCCAGCCATAGACAATGTTGCCAGCCGTCACATAATTATCAGATGCTACCTTATTTTTCATTTTATAAATAGTTCCAACATTATTTTTTTTGTGACGAATAATTCAAAAATATAATTAAATGTTATTTTGCTTGATCTGAGTTTTCCACATTTATTAACTTAGTTTTAACGATATCTATTATAAAAAAGTTTCTTTGACTTCATTATTTAGGCGATCACATAATATTGAGTCGTAATAGTCGCAACACTGTATCTATTAATAATAAAATAAGAAATAAATACATATATAAGGTAGGTCCTACTCGTACATAAAAAAATATACGAAGTTTTATGCTTAACAGAGATAGCTATATAAATATATTTATTATTTATCCTTTTTCTCTATGAAATAATATTTAGGGTGATTTTAAATTACGAGATACAAAGCCGAAAGGTAAGTTCTGATCCATTTTTTTATAAAATACTTAATAGCACAAAAAATAATTTACAATGATAATCGAATGAGTTTTCAATGAGCGATAGGATTTTCTGGAGTTTGTATCTAAAAACATGTATTGTTATAGATGTCTGGACAGAAGTGTTCGTACTTCGCTTGTGCACATTCTAGATGGAACACTCCTGGACTACGGCAATTTATCTTCCCAGTCAAGGACTCTGCCAGATGTCAAGAGTGGATCATAAATTCAGGTAAATAATTAATGAACGATTAAGTAGGTAATCTTTTATATCTAATTGTGTTTGAGACTGAGACGTATAAAGACAAGAATAGCCACCCCCGCAAGACCAGCAGTATAATAATAGACCAGGTCAATAATTTTATAAAGACAATGACCAGGTTGTGTCTTGCTATCTGCGATACTGTAGTGACGTTACCAGAGGCCAATAAAATAATCTAAAATATAGTTGAAAAAAAAATGTAATTGTTATTTATACTTCAGCTATATTATTTTTCCGAATTGCTTGTTACATGTAACAAGACTTTTAGTTATGTTGGAAATTTGTTTCACACTACCATGCTTTTACCAGACGGGCCGTTTCGTTGATCCACAACCCACCAGTGGTGATCGGCAGGCAGTGTGACGCAAATTTCCAACGCTAGATGTCGCCGAAAACAACTCTTTGTCACTATATTTTTTTTTCTGTTATAGAATTTTGTTGAAGTTGTGGGAAATAGGGCTACTGGCGAACCACCCACTGAAAAAAGGTAACGCGCCATTAGCAATACTTCATGAGTTGTGTGGAAATTTGTTTTCAATTATAGTGCTCTATGGTTGGAGATTATGAATAATGGTAGGAAATGGAAAAGAAAAGTCGCTGAAAGATTTTGTAATCCGCTCCATTAAAATATATTAGCTGATGCACATTATTTGTTATTTATTCCTCTATTTTTGTATGTTTTCTAACATCCTTATTAATTTCTACTGTTTATGGAATAAACAATGTTCTTTAGTAATTACAAAGTTGTTTGTTTTGTTAAAACCGATACTTAATAAAACAATGAATAAATGTTAAAAAACTGACCCTCTTGAGAAAAGAATAGCTCTCCATGTAAATATAGATATTTTTGTTTTTTTTGCCCTTTTTACTGCCTTATAAAAAATGTGCACTACATTAATTTTATATCGCAGATATTTTAGACCAAACTCAAAACGAAAATTTGTTTTCAAAAGTATTCCGTACTTGGTCTACAAAATATGTTATATAAAGTTTATGTGCATAATAACGCTTAGTGTCAGAGAAATAATAGTCATTTGTACAAGGGACAACAAAAATTCAAACTTTTATTTACGAACCACAAGCCATTTTTAAATTTCTAGGCATTAACAAAAGATCACATTTTCGTCAAAACACATCAATTATAGTAGTAAATCTTAATTCCAAAATTAAATCGATGAAAATCGATAAAGGCGTTTAGAAATTATTCAGAAAAAACGATATTAATTTGAGAATTTTAGTGCCCTGTAGAGGCACATCGAAGCAACATGACATGTCTATTTGCCTCGATTGGCTTATTTTTAGTTGAGGAATTTGTGGTTAAGCGTTGTAGTCATTTCATGAACACCCTGTACCTATATCTACATCTACTTAAATAAATATTATTTTTCACTACCCATTTTTTACAGTAACCTCGTTATTATGCTCATCAACTTTTTATAGCAGATTTTGTAGACCAAGTATGGAATACTTTTTCAAACAAATTTTATGTACGAATATTTTTGGTTGTCCTTCCTCAAAATTGTATGGTCTGGCAACCTTAGTTGTAGAGAAACATCTACATCAAATTTTCTGGTCTGGCAACCCTAGTTCGAGTGAAATAAACTAACAGAGGGGAACTTTTCAGTGTTTGATGAGGTCGTTCACCCGCGCCTGCTCCCCTCTACCAAAATATGTAAAAGAGGAGAATTTTGACTTTCATTCATAAATCGTACTTCAAAGTTTGGCCACCAGAGTCCAGCACCTGCCGGTACATAGCGCTGACAGACTATCCTTTTAAAGACAATGCTTAAATATTATTAATTTTACTGATTATTTAGCCGCCACTGTTGTTATTATTATTATATTATTGCACAAATTGCAATTTCGTAATATTTATTTAGACAGTCCGTGAATATTAGAAAACACCTAAAAAACTATTTAAAAGCCAAAATTATGTCTATTTATATTAGCAGTTAGCATAATTATTGCCATAAGAAAAGGCTCTATTCATAGAAATTTGGTGTTTCTCGGTCAACTATTTTAAAATTACATTATATCAATGTTTTATTTGCACGTCTGATCAACTTCACTTTTTCTACACATACAAGTTTCTACTCAATGTGTTGTTCATACTACTAAGTGGATAATTTATTTGTTATTACAGTCTCTCACTTTGTTTTATTTATTAGATGTTGGCTAATATTTTGATTCTATCGATAAGTCACCATATTTAAAGCGCTTTGCAATAAGTTTAGATTTAAATAATATGTATGACAAATATATTTCTTTAAACTTGTTGTAATAATAATAATAATTCACGTCCTAATTTATAGAAAATTGTGGATATGGATCGCGAATAAGGTAGCAACAGATGTTAACAAATTAATGTAATTTTACTGCTATAGGTTTATATTAATTTTTTAACAGGTTCTGTACAAGTAAAACTTGCTGAAACACATGTGGGACACAGCGACGACTTAAGAACAAAAAGATTATCAAATGCAGAGCAACACACTATTGTTTCCCAGTTAATGGCAGGAGTATCTAACAGTAGAATTATTCAGGATGCTAGAACCATTCATAATAATCAGTTAGAAAGGATAAATTTGGTAACACTTTCGTGATATTTATTTAATAAGATACCTACATATAGATATTTAAATTGTTACATCGAGTATTTGGTTTGGTGGGTTTTTTATAAGAGTGCATTTGCTAGTTAACGTTTTTAATTTATTATTACTTTTTCAGAGTGCGTACTATTTCAATCTAGATATTTTGTTTTTAATTGTATCAATTTTTCACATTACATACTATTTTTTCTTATTGTGACTTGTATAATATTATATTAGATTTGTTTGGTGTTGTACTTGTACACTTTATTTATTTATTTTGTTAAAAAATGGAAAAAGTTTCCAAAAGGATTGGGCAATCTAATTGTTATTTTTCCTGATGTTTTGTTGCATTTCTTTTGAAACACCTTGTATGTATGGTCGTGGTGTATTTGTATTAATTTGTATGTTTATAGTATTATTGTTTATTATCATTGTGTATAATTTAATATATATAGCTAAAAATAAACTATTGAGAATAATGTGCCTTTTTTTATTTCCTGACTTCCTATCTGTAATGCATAACATGATTTTAAACTTAGATTATAATCAAATTATACATAAATAAATTTAAGTATCGTTTTTTCGATATACGAAATGAAGGTTTTTCAGCTACATCAAGAAATATGTACTACAAAGGAAAGTTCAACAGACTTTCTTAGCGAATACCTTATACGAGTACATATTAATATTTAAATTATTTTACTGAAAAACTCATTCCAATTAATATATCGACTAAATTTCAGTTTCAAAATAAGTTGAATAGCGGTTAAATTCAAATAGCGCGCCAAGGTAAGCCCCGCCTCAAATGCTCTGATTGGCTCGGCACGTGGGCTTTTTAATGTATGTTATAAATGTAACTGAATTTCGTTGCATCTCCTCCTTTAATGTATGTGCAGAGGTGTGCGCAGAATGCCAACTTTGGTATGAGGTGTATTTGGACAGATGAAGCATACATCAGTAGCGAGAGAAAATTTAAACTGACACTCGTTTTACCACTTCACCAAAACACTTCTTTTAAATCTCGACGCGCGTTTCGCTAACAATGTTAGCATCCTCAGGAGAGCATTAAAACTTTAATTTTCATTCTCTCCTGAGGATGCTAACATTGTTAGCGAAACGCGCGTCGAGATTTAAAAGAAGTGTTTTGGTGAAGTGGTAAAACGAGTGTCAGTTTAGTGTTCTACGCCAAAGGTTCTACTCATCGATTATAGAGAGAATATTTAATAGGTAGAATTGTTATACATGGGCCGACACCAATCCGCATTCAACAGTGGCGGCCAGGAACCCAGGTCGATTTGGTTTTAATGTATCCGTGGGTATGTTTGACGGCAGAATCATTGGCCCCTATGTTTTTCATGGTATGATAAATTCAAATAGATACATTCAGATTTTAAGATCACAAGTTGAACCGTTCTTAGACGAACTACCTTTGGATCAACGGAGAAATGGTATTTATTTTCAACAAGACGGCGCACCTCCCCATAATTCAAGGATAATAACTAACTACTTAAATCAACATTTTGGTGATGAGTGGGTAGGAATTGGAGGGCCTATAGCTTGGGCAGCCAGAGCACCAGACTTGACACCTTTATATTTCATTCTTTGGGGACGAATTAAAGACTTACAAACAATCAATTACTTCAAGAGAGTTGTTGGTGGAAGCATTCTACAATAGGTGATGTCTAAAACAAAAAAAATATATATAAATTTTAGATAAATGACAAAAAGGTCATAAAATTATTACTTTACACTTAAGTACGGAGAGCTATTCGTTCCTCGAGGGCAACAGAAAGAAAGAAATCGACCGAAATTGAGAAACGCCATCTAGCGGCTTAACCTTTACAGATAGCCAAATTTAATTAGCATCCTGGAGGACTTTGATTATTTTTTTTCTATCTTCGACAGAACTGGAGTTCCCAAAACAAAACGCCTAATTTGGGCCACCCTGTACGGTATAGAACCATCGAAATTTGCGCATTCTGTACATATTTTCCATCTCGTCTAGTTTTCGAAATACACTGCAAATTAAGTGACTTTGGGACTCCATGTACAAACTTTTATTTGTATACATCTAGATAGTAAATTAATAATTAGAGATCAAATAATAATTATCTTTCTTTGTACTTAAATGAATATAAGTCAAAAGGTTAAATCACTGATTGCCATAAAATAGAAATAAAGATAAAATAATAATTATAATATCTACAACATAGAAAAGTTTTTGGTTACCTACTTGTTCTCTACAAGTGTTGATATCTCAAATCGTGCACATGGATGAATTCTTTTGGATAAACAATCATATTATTATGTACAATATAGGTACCCAGATATACGAATTTACTTTTACTTTGTGATTAACTCTTTACATTTTTCGGTATGTCCTTAATTATACATTGCAAGTATAAATGCTGAAAACACCTTAAGCTATAAAACTAATGTATTGGAAATCAAAAATCTTAATAATACAGTGCGTCCACATACGAGAATCTGTCGTTTTAATTTTAACTTTGTGTCTGAATATTTGTCTCGCTAGTCACTTAAAAGTATGCCCACTATTAAAATACATTACAAAAAATATCTGTACCATAGGCGTCCATGAAAAGTCTAAAAAAGGGTTAGAAAATCTGTATTCACGATAACTGAAAACTAAATTAACAGATTTTTAACAAATTTGGTACAAAAATACTTCAGGATATTTCTAAATCCTAATTTTTGAAAAAAATTGAGCGTAGGCAAACATATCCGAAATATTGAATAATTTTCCATTGATTTAATAGAATATAACCGCAACCATTTAACATAAAAAACTTTCAAAGACTAAAGTAAATAGTGGAAAAGGGGTTACAATAATTGAAAACATCGATTAATTAAAAAAAAAATACGCGTGAATACTTCTTTCACGAGAGAGGAACGGAATACGAATGACGGTACAAAAGGGACAACCGAACGTTCCCTTTAAGCCGCTATATACATAATAGTGTATGGTATAGGATATAGTGTGTAGCATACACTCTCTCTCTTTCGTCTCGCAAAAGAGATGAAGCATAGAACAAATGAGGGAGAGAGAGACAGAGATATTTGTGGTGTTTGCTACACACTATATCCTATACCATACACTATTATGTATATAGCGGCGAGAGAAAACGAGTGCATGCATAGGCACAGCTACACTTAGGGTGTTATTTTACAAGTCAAAGATTGGGTATTATACGAGATACTGTTGTAGTTTGAAATTCTCGTAAAAGAAGTATTCACTTCAAAAAAATTCGCGTGCAGCACAGTACATGTGATAGAATGGCTCCACACCTAATCTACCTAACCTAACCTAACCTAACCTAACCAAAGAATGCAGCTTACAAAGACTAACTTAATAGCAGTCATGACTACAATTTTAAAACAAAAGCTAACCTTCAAATGAAAGAAAAACACGCGGAGAAAGAATATCAAAACAAGTAGTAAGTAAGTACATCTTACCGGAATGAATGTTAACAAACGACTGAATGAAGAATGAAGCAGTGTTCCCAACACTTAAAACCGAAAATATCCCCGAATGAGTATCAAAATACACCACTTTACACACAACATTGTTGCCATATTTTACAATGATTACATAGATATAATTTTCCATGTAGATTGAGGTTATGAATTTTAGAAAATGTAATTTTAAACTCATGCTCACTAATAATAAAAAAGAAAGATATGATTAATAATATATTGCCTCTATAGCAGTAGAAGGCAGGAAGCCCTACTAGAAGAAGAGTGGTCACAGGCGGAACGCAGACTGGCGGTCATATCGCAAAAAAAAAGAAGAAGCAAAAAACATTTTGACAATTGAAAAAATCACTAATGTTAATCCTTATTTTTCTGAGTGTTAATCTGATTAGCAGGAGGCCATATATAAGGAAGAAGAATCATATAAATATTATGTTGCTAGCTTTAAAATAGTAGCCCTTTGATTTTTGATTGCATACAAATTGTAATGTAATAGAAAATAAAACGTCAAACTCCACGAAATTAATTTAATACACTACACTTAATGTGTTAGGTCGATTAAATTACCAAACATGTTTCGAAGCTCACTAGCTTCATCATCAGTTGCAAAATTTGTAGAGAAATTGTATTTTTGAAAGTATTACATTATTAGGAGTATATTAAGAGTAATGTGTTGAAGTCTGAAAAAAGACACTTTTTTATAATATGATTGTCACTCCACTTCAGAATGGACTACTTCTTTAATACAAATTATAAGTTGTGTGCATTATTCAGTTATAAACATAGTCGGCAAATTATCCCAAATAATTTGTTGTTAGAAAATTACACACAGTGACTTCAAAATATCCCGATACGGTGTAATTACACCCGAATTGGGAACATTGGAATGAAGTCAGACTAGCGACGCAACGCTGAGCTATCGTTTTTGACGAAAAAAGCACCGAATACATCTGCGCATGCTCAGAGAGACAGATACAACGAAATATACAATAGCGCCATCTACTTTAAAAAGCGTTTTCAAGCAACTTTTTTATTTGGTCTCTGCGGACCCTGAAGGTCATATGGATAGACTCTAAATCAAAAGTTTAGTCGAATGATATATAGTATTGCCCTCTAGCGATGGACCGCTAAAACAAATGTGAGCCAAGTTCTTTATGGAATAAGTAAGTAGTCTATGCTTAAAAGTTTTGTTAAAATCAAAAGACCCTTGGATTTCAGACTAACACACAACTTTCCCTATAAGATATTATTATATAATCAAAAATATGTGACCTGCGTAACGAAACATAATTTTAATAATTATTATTATTATTGTATTATTTTCATTATTTCCAATAAACTAACGTAACAAAATAACTACTTTATTCAAAAATTAGAAAAAAAATTATTGTAGATCTAGGAATCGAACCCAGAACCTTCCACATGCGAAGCGCACGCTCTGTCAATGACGCCAAAACCCTTTATCAAATTACTGTATTATCTTCTAACAAGAGTTATAGGTTCCAACGAAATTTGAAACGCAATTTTCTCGGAAATAACGGCTTATCTACAATTGAAAAATCCATATTTTCCAACGTAACGAATTGAAGTCTCGTTACAAAAATTGATCATTTACGCACTAATAGGTTTAAAAAAACTGAATCCCCTTTCGCATATTTCACAGCACACCATTGATATTTATACCCAACACAAATTAAAGGTTAATTTACAGTAAACAAATAATTAAAAAGCGTGGTCCATTTTTGTTATGCCTAAAACTTGTTTTATTTTTAGATTGGCATACTCTCATTGTCTGTATTATCTGCAAATTAGAAAGCAATGAAGCTACATTTTATTCATTTCCTGGATACATTTTTAATATCATCCTGTTTCCGTCTCTCACAATTCAATAACAAATAAAGTACACTCTCCACTGCCGTTTGTCGAATTTTTATTATTACTTGAATTATAATTTTATAATTGTTTGTATTTGTTGATATTATTATCCTGTAGTAGTTGAATGTCATTCAAGGAAAAATAGAGGGAAAGCGTGGTCCTGGTCGCCGAAGAACATCGTGGCTCAGGAATCTTCGCCAGTGGTATGGAGTAAGCACTACGACACTGTTTAGGTCTGCTGTGGACAAAGTGAAGATCATGCGACTGATCGCCAATGTTCTGGGAGGACACGGCACTTGAAGAAGAAAAAGAAGAAGTAGTTGAATGGAGAAAAATAATAATGTGATGTAACTTGTCAGTTGAGATAAATCAAAACATCAAATTATAGGCAAAAATAGATGATAATTTTTTACATGGTCCTCCGAGAACACCTGAACTAAACGTGGAATAGTTATTTACAGTCCAAGAATACCTCTGGAAGAAATTTTTGACAAGAACTGCCAAGAAAATGTCTTGCAAAAATTCTTTAGCAGATATAAGCCCGTTGGACGGATTTAATAATGATAATAATGCTGGGTCGGTTTAAGAGTCAAATGCAAGAAATGAACAAGATAGTTCGAAAAGTATAAATTCAAAAACATCGAAGTCATCGAAAAGAATCATTGAAAAAAAAGAAATTAATTCTAGAAGCAGAAAAAGCCAAAGCAGAACTATTGAAACATGGATTGGAAGCAAAACGAAAAATTATTGAATTAGAAAGAGAAATTGCTGAAGCAGAATTAGACGAGGAATTTGAAAATGACGATAATGAAAGTGGTAGTATACTTAGTGACAGTAAAATAAGTTTGCGTTCTTCAGAAAAATTAAATAATGTTAAAGCCTGGATAAATAATAATGATTGTGCAATCAAAGACCAACTTTCAAGTGTAAATCACGACAGTTTCGTTAATGAAATAATAATTCTTTATCCAAATTATGTCATGTGATTGAAAAAGCAATAAAAAGTGCACAAAGTCCTGAATTATCAGAAAAAATTTTGAATAGACAAGTACTGGGTAAAGAACTTCCAAATTTTGATGGTAAACCTGAGTCTTGGCCGTTGTTTATTTCGCAGTATAGAAGAAGAAGTGAAGTTTGTAAATATACTGATGATGAAAAAATGGCAAAGTTACGTATATGTTGACGGTGCCCACCCTCAGGAGGTGCATTCATCTTCTTTCCGCATATCGGTGGGTCAGCTTGATATCGATGATGTTCTCATGTCACTCCAACAATTAAAGCCCAAAATGACTTCGGGACCGGATGACATCCCGGCTTTCATTTTACGAGATTGTGCGTCTGTTTTCGCCGTTCCACTGCAGACTCTGTTTAATAGATCCAATATATTCCCAAAAACTTGGAAAATTTCCCACATTTGCCCAATCCATAAATCTGCTGAGAATGATCATGTTGAAAATTATAGACCCGTCTCGCTCCTGCCCAACTTCTCGAAGGTTTTTGAAGCGGCTTTACACCGAAAAATATTTACTCAAATTAAGCATCAGATTGATCCACAGCAGCACGGTTTTTTCCCAGGCCGCTCCACAGTAACCAACCTAACCTGTTTTCTAGAGGATGTATTTCGTACCCTCGGGGAGGGTCTACGGATCGATGCGATTTATACAGATTTTTCGAAGGCCTTTGATAAGCTGAATCATTGGCTTGTCCTACAGAAAATGTCGAGGTTGGGTTTTCATGAGGATCTTTTAACGTTTTTTGCCTCCTACTTGTCTGATCGACAACACTATGTCGAATACAATGGTCATGAATCGGAAACTTTCACACCCACCAGCGGAGCGCCTCAGGGCAGCTGTTTGGCACCATTAATATATTCAATTTTCATTAATGACATATCCCAGGAACTTACAAGCAACCATTTGATGTTTGCAGACGATCTGAAGTTATATCGTGTTATTCGAGACACTTCGAATTGCGTATTGTTGCAGCGCGACTTATCTAAGCTTGAAGATTGGTGTAACTATAATAAATTGCCTTTAAATATTAATAAATGTAAGTTTGTCATATTCTCGAAATCGCAAACTGTTTTTGAATATCGCTATCAGCTGAGTGACACTGCGCTTGAGTCTTGTGATGTTGTCAGGGATCTTGGAGTTTACGTCGACACTGAATTGTCATTTAATTATCATATTCAAAGTATTACCCGAGATGCACTACGCATGCTTGGCTTTTTGTTTCGTGTTACCAAAGATTTTAGTGATATTGAATGTGTAACCAATTTGTATTGTGCTCTGGTAAGATCTAAGCTTGAGTACGCATCGATAAGATGGTCTCCCATTTACCAATCGCATGCAGGACACATTGAATACATACAGCGCAAATTCCTTAAATATTTAGCGTTTAAAATTGACGGTAGATTCCCATGTAGAGGATTCGATCATGGAGCACTGCTCGATCGCTTTCAAATGGTTTCGCTGGCTGCTCGCAGAGTGTATGCCGGACAACTCTTTCTGTTTAAGATTATAAATAGCTTGGTGGGCTGTTCAAATCTACTCCGATCGTTAAATTTTAACATACCGCGCCCCTCTGCGAGGAGTAGCAGACTATTTCACGTTCCTGTTTTTCGTACTAATTATGAATCCAAAGCACCACTACTTCGAGCATGCCAAACATGTAGCATAGAAGGATTTAGTCAAGAAATTAACTATTTCAATGAGCCTGTAAGATCTTTCTGCGATCAATTGTTTCGGTTCCTGCAAAATCTGGCCATCTGATGTGTGTGCGTATTTTGTTTTGTAGGATTATTAATTAGTTTATTATTGTAGTAGCTTATTTATTTAGTTATATTGTCTTGTAATTGAGTCTGTAACCTGTTAGACAATAAAGAATATTATTATTATTATTATATAAAAATGTTTAAAAGGAGAAGCATTAAATTGTGTTTGAGGTATGATGCTACACCCTAAAAATGTATATTTAATTATAAGCACATTAGAACTGCGATTTGGGCGATCAGCTCTCATTCTAGATTCGATTATAACTGATATCGAGAATTTTCCAAATATTAAAGATAATGATTTCGACACATGCATTAAATATTCATGCAAAATCCAGAATTTACATTCTACATTAGAACAATTAAATGCCAAAAGTTGAAAATCCGATTTTATTAAAGAAAATAGTTGAGAAAATCCCTAGCAATTTAAAAATTCAATGGGGTCAAGTTGTTTATCAAAAAGAGCAACTAAAATGTGAAGTACCCATAACAGATTTTTCAGATTGGTTAAATTCTATTGTTCAAGCAGCTTGTTGTGTTCGTACGCCTAAATTTAATTATCAGACTCAAAAACGTACAAATTACTAAGGGGATGATGTTCTTAGGTCATGTTATGAAATACTTAAAGTTCCCATAAACATACGTCCGGAAATGCATTGTTTCAAGATAACCCAGATAACATTAATGAAATATACATATTGATTTCAAACTCAACATGACACAACATGTAACTCTTCCAAATTAATTTTTTTTTTTGAAAGCTACAATGTTGTTTTATCGGTTTCAATTATTATCCAATTAAGAGTTATAATTAACTTTTATTTTTATGTAAATATTACACTACTTACTTATTCTCATAATATTGTCTTCCTCTTAAATTGGTAGCGTAATTCGCACATCTTCGTTTCTTTTTTATGTAAAGAATAAATTAAGTTAAATTCAAATTGCAGCAGTATACAATATACAAGATGAGTAGTTAAGCTTGGTGGCAGAATATTACTTGAAAAAACTCCCGGCCGCGCATCTTAAATATTAGATACAGGGTGTCCAGAAAACGAAGACAGCAGATTCCACAGAAAAAAATTCTTGCCGAAATGAATATATGAAAGTGCTTTTCAGAGAAGCTACAGCTCTTTATAGGTAAAATATTCACATTCCAGCTTAATTTAATGTATTTTATTTTTTATTTTAATGTACAGGGTGTCCCAAATTCGATGGTTTTTGCGGGTTATCTTGGTTGTTAGTAAAGATAGAAGGATATTACAGATATCAGAGAAATTAAAAAAACAAAATGTTTAGAAAACATGAGGCTACAGTATGATTTCACTTTACCAAGTCAAGTCAAAACACAAAAACAGAACGAAACAAATATACAGATAGGTGTACACTATTCCCAAAATCCTATATCTTTATTTTACAAATGTAATATATCTAAAGTATATAGTATTAAATACAAATCTACAAAACAGCAAACAAATAATCATTAATAGAATAGGGCTCCAAATTCAGACGTAGAATTTTAACTTCATTCTTGAACTTTCTTATTGTCTGTATTTGCTTAATAGTATTAGGCAACTTGTTAAAAAACTTTACACACATGAAATGTGGGCTAGTTTCAGATAGTGTAAGGCGGTGTCTTGGATATAATATATCATTAGTTCTCGTGTTGTATGTACGCTGCAAGGATGTTTCAAAGAGAGTTCTATTTTTGAAGAAAAATAAAAGACATTCATATATATATAAACCAAACACTGTTAAAAATGTTTCCTGTTTAAAATGATTTCTACAGCTCTTCCTATAAGATCAGCCCATAATGATTCTTAAAGTTCGTTTTTGAGCCACGAATATTTATTATTATTATTATTATTATTATTTATTATGTTCTAGTTCACCATATTTTAATTTTTTACAATTTGGACATTTTAGTTGTTTTTTCACAGTTTTTCGGTTCATGGTTTTCCCCGCACTTATGACAGCATAAGACCCCCTCACAACATTTTGCGACATGACCAAAACCGCAACATTTAAAATACATTGCTAGATTAAAGTGTTCCTGTATCTTCACTAATTCAAAATCGACAACCCCCTGTTTCAGGAACCATTTCGCCACTTCTGGAGAGGCTTGCAAGACCCAGTTTTCTTTAAAAGGATTTCTGCATCGTTTCTTTGTTATTACCTTTATCTTATTTTCAATCGGATAATTTATATCATTTTTAATGTCTTCGTTCTGACGTATTATTTCATGAACGAGCTCTTCATTTGAAAATCCTTTTTCAATTCCCATAAGAATAAACATTGGTTTTTGTGTATCATTTATTTGAATATTGCTCTTCTCTTTTAATGCACTTTTAAGTTTGTCTTGTTGTTCTTTAGTATGTGTTTCAATAATAACTGCTCCACTTTTTAATGGTCTAATATTTTTAAATCCTCCCTTATTTCCTTCTTCAGATGTTGTATTGTCTTGTTTGCATCATTTTCATTTACTATTCGTACTAATGTCTCATGTTTCTTCGAAGTTGGTGGTGTATTCCATGGTGTACTAGCTTCATTTCTTTTTGTTATGTTGTTCTGTAGTACATTGGCATACGTGTTCCTTATCTTTGTGTCGGTATTTGTTATATAATATTTATTGGTAGAATTGTCTTCAAGTTTAGACAATCTATTTATGTTAGCGTTATGTTTTGTTTTTCTAAATCACCAATTTTTTGTACTAACAATGTAAGGAATTTTTGAATACCCAGTGAGGCTTTCAAAATGTTTATTCTCTCCTCCTTATTTATAATAACTTCACCTAATTCATTCTTTTTAGTACTTATTAAGGTGACTTTATCAATCAGTGTAAGTATTTCTAATATATTTTGTAGCGAACAAATTTCATCCAATTTAGGATTATCATCTGGCTTTTCTGGTAACACATTAGCATCTGCAATTATTTCTGCAACAATTTCTGGAGAAACATACTGCCTTTTTTTACAACCTCGCTTTCTGGAGAAGATCCAGACCGGTTCCTTTTCTTTTGGTTTACTTCCGTTGTCACGTTGGGTGGAGTTCTACACACTGAATTTCTTGGTCGGAATACATCATACTCCCCTGCAATATGCAAATTCTCAGAAGAGTTTTCGGTAATTTTGTCTTCATTATTTTTGACTAAATCATTTGTACTCGTATCACCCTGTAGTTCTATACGCTTATTTGCCTCAACCTTATCATTTATATTTCGTACTGTTTTTGTAGCCATTTTTCTAGTAGTACCTACTACCTACTATTTGATATAGTTCGTCGTCTGTGCCTCTCAAATATTCCAGTGAGTCACATCTTCTGTGGCCTTTTTTTGCTGGTTGCCGTTTCTTTTTCGTATTTTTGACAAAAATGCGTTTGTACCACACAAATTGGTAAATTATAAGTCTTAAATTCACAATCAAAACCAGAGCGAAAAAATACACGTTTTCAGATAAGTAGTGAATTTATTAGTTAGTATTAGTAAATACGTTCTATATTAACGAAATTTAACAGATTTCAGTTTGATTTGGTTGTTTTTGAGATTTTCTTACACTAGTATACTTCTATAAAAATTAATGATACATATTTATAACACTAAACAAATAAAATACCTAGGTACCTATCCTATATAGCAGCAATAAAAATACCTGTCTATTGTCTATTATTTTACAAAAACCCATGACATCTCTAAAATTTATACTTTTTTGATAAATCTGATTTAGTATGAAAACTTATAAACCCTACATTTTATTTTCTGCTGTTAGGGAATTTTTCTAAATTCTTCAATACAATCTTACATGCAATAATATGCGTGTATATTAATAGGAAGCAGGCAGGCAGCTAGGTGCCTGCGTTTAGTTTAGACTGAGTGGTTGAAGGTTAACAGTAGAGGTATACGGTTCATTCTAAACTACATGCGGGATGGATATGACATTATCACTGCTATATTGCTGTTTGAGCAGTGTCGTCTCATTGATGCGCCTAATAGGAACTCATACTCTTTAATCACAGGGTGACGGTGCGGTAATAGTAGTGAGCTGTGAGATTAATATAACAAATAACTAAAATTAGAGCAGTTTCCACATTAGAAAAATAAGAATAATTACTATTATAAAAATGTCCCTGAAATCAAATCTGAGCAGGCAATGCCTGCGTTGCCTGCCCTGACGAGCCGCCATTGTATGCACTCACGTTTTAATACACACTGTACCCCATCATATAATAATTATTACTTCCCATTATTATAGTTGCAAAAAAAGTTAACAAATGTGCAAACAAACATTTACAAATTTCAAATATAAAAAAATTACAAAATCTTCTTTTAGTAAACTAAGTATTTCTCACAGAAACAAAGATTTACGTTTGGCATGGTTTTCTTATTATTATTTAGCAAACCTACATATAGTTTAGACACAATTATATTATATAAAATGCGATATTCTCATTCCATCATTCATTTTCATAAAGGAAACATTGAAATGGAATAATATAATATTTAAATAATTAATCGCAAAACAATGTACTTTGTTTATTTAACGTATTGTGATATATTTTGCTTCGAAATGTTATTTTTAGTTGAATTATTCGCAAATATAGTTGGTATGTTGAAAAAATGTTTTAAATTGATAGGTACCTACCCTGTAAACCTTTACAGGGTGTTTCATAATATATGCGCAGGACTTTAGGAGGTGAGAGGTCGTCCAAAAATATGAAAAAAAGTTTCTATTGACTGACTTTCTAAAGTGCACCATTACCGAGATACAGGGCTTAAATTGAAAAAAAAAATCCATTTTGCATCGTACAAAAAACAGCTTTAGTAAGCATTTTATACTCATAATAAGCTATGTTTTGTGCAGGAATTTTGTTTTTTTAATTCATAATTGGTGAAGATTTTGAAGGGGTAATGGGTGTTTTTCTCTCCAATTTCTACGCCACTGGAAAAAGTACGATTTCAAGATACCCATTTAAACCACCAATGTTTACTACCCAAAAAAGGTACTCCTGGTTATATGCTCTACAGTTGATCGTTTTCAGGAAAATCAACTTGCTCTTGATCATAGAGTACTTTTTTTGTATTAATTTTTTGACAAATACATATTTAATTATTTATTACGTATTTATTCCTGTGACATTGATGACCTTAAATAATTTTCAACAAGGTTTAATTTGGAAAAATAACGTTCACAAGTTGCGTTTATAACGGGGAATGTTAAAAAAATTTGGATTGAAATTGAAAAATAGTTATAAGTTATTGGTTATACCAGAAGTTGGTGTCAACTTGATTATTTCAAATAGAACACCGTTAGTGCTGTCTTTATCGTCGAAAATCTGCAAAAAAGGACCGTTATCTATGTGACTTAACTTAAAGCTGCACCGAAGGTGCAGCCGCAGGTGTGTCTGTATGGAAAATTTGTTTTTTGCGGCATCCCAACGGGTACATTTCAAGGGGATTTAATGCGGCCACACTATTTTATTAATTAATTTAATTACATCTACAAAAGTTCATTTTGTCTGCGACGCAGACGGAGATATCAACTATTTCCCATCCATCTGACTTAATTTATTGACAAACATATGATCAGATCCATCCATCTGACGGCACTGTCACTTTAGGTTATTAACACCTTTCCAGTAATATTACTTCAAATACACAATGACAACTTCTAAATTTACTACAACTCTATGGAATAACCATTTTATAACACTACAATATACAACATGTTGATAGAAATTGATCTTAAACATGAAAATAATACCGAAAACTTTTAGACTCTTAATGTAAACAAAGAAAATAATAATAAACTATTTGACTATTTGTCTGTCGTGTTAGTAAAAACATATTACCAAAACCAAATTATGTCGTGAACTAGAGGTGTCAACTATATTGGAATTTGTCGATTTTTTTTTTGAAAACCATTTTCATGACTATATTTTTAGAAAAACATATGGGACAAGCAATTTCGTATAATTTAAGTCACAATCGTATCAAAGAATAACGTCCACATTCGTAAATTCGAGTTGAGTTTTTCTGATTCAAAAATCTCATCTGCTTAATTGTATCACAGCATAGGTAATAAGTTAGAGAGATATGGTAGTTCTAAAAATGGAAACCTGACAAACCAACGAATTTCAAAATAGAGAGACATGGTAGAATAATAACTGCAACCAACGCATTTCAAAATAGAGAGATATGGTAGTCCTAAAAATGGAAAAATAACGTACATCACTATAAAGGTTAATGTTATTTTAACATATGGCTATGCGCTAAGTATTTTTCAGATTATAACAACATTAATTAATAAGCAGCATGTACAGGGTGATACAAAAAAAACATTAATTAGCCCACAGTTAAGAAATTTTGAGCATACACTTTAAATTTATATAGATACGGGGTGAGTCAAAAATGTGTTTCATTATTTTGTTAAGGACAAAAAAGTAATATTTTGAATAATTTTTTGATTTCTTTTGATTTCAATTCAAGATTTTTTTGAAAGTTAAACTATAAGCTCCTAAAGATTAACTACGGGGTGACTCAAAAATGTTTATTAATGTTTTAGACACGGCAGATAGGTGACTTTTTATATATTATTATAGTTTTAGATTCTATGTAAAATTTCAACTAGACTTTGTGTATCATGTCCTATACCTAAGTCTTTCCGTTTTTGACTTATTTAAGTTTTTATGTCAAAAATGACGTTTGCGGGCTCTAAAATCATTATAAAATTTTCCTATATAAGGAAACCTTCATTAATTTATTTATATACTATTTCTATTATGAAAAATAGTCAGTTTATGAGAGTTATGAACTGTTTTGCTAAATATTAATACAGGGTGTGCAAAATATCACATCAAACATGAAAATGAGAAAGCTGTCAAAAGTCAATATTTTTAAATAGAAACCTCAATATTTTATAGTTTTATCTTATTTAGAAACAAAAATTAGGGTAAATTTGTATAAGGTCGTATATCTCTAAAATGTTTAGTTTTTTAAATATTCTCAAATGAGTAAATTGCATACGGTAAGTATCGGTTAATGATATGTGGTATTTAAGGTTTTGATTTTTACCATTTTTGAGGATTAACGAGGATTCAATGTAGGTTAGTGCATTTGTGAATTACGTTTGTGAGGTAAAAAGTGAAATTTTTGTATAAAATTGAGACTTTTTATTCGGTGCCAAGTCAGGACTATACGGCGGATGACTCATCAAATCGATGTTATGGGTGCTCAAAAATGCAGTTGTTTGAGCCGATGTGTGAGAGCTCGCATTGTCGTGGCGAAGAGTGATCCGTCTTCGGCGGTTGGTTTTCCTGATTTCTTGGAAGACAATTGGCAAACAAATGGTTGTGTACCACTGAGAATTGACTGTTCTGCGTTGTTGTAGTGGTACGGTTGCGACTAGTGAATCCGAAAAAACAGGCGACCATTTGCTTGGAACTGCTTCGTGCGCGAACAACTTTTGTTGGATTTGGCTCATCTTGAAACACCCATACAGTCGACGGCTGTTTACTTTCGAGCTCATACGCGTAAATCCACGATTCATCACCTGTCACGATGTTTCGAAGCACCGCGATCGTATTCTTTGAGCATTTCTTTCGACTAATCGACTCGAGCCTTTTTTTGAGCGATTGACAAATTGTGTGGGATCTAACGCGAACAAATTTTTTGACAGTCAAATGTTTATGCAATATTGAATGTATGCTGGTCCCTCTAATGCCTAAGGTTGTCTCAATCTCTTGATAGGTCACATGACGATCTTGCAATATCAGTTAGCGCACAGCATCAATGGTTTTCGGAACAACAACTGATTTTGGACGACCTTCACGAAATTCGTCTTGGAGTGAACTACGACCACGCTGAATTCACCATACCATCGATAAACACTGGTCCTTGATGGAGCTTCAAAAATTTAACTAAGTTCATCCATGCAGTATTGCTGAGTTATAATCAACGTGGAAAGTTGTAAAAAATAATCGCACGAAAATGTTCACGATTTAATTTCGTTTTTGTGTCGAGATGAATCTTTTAAGTTACTGTAAACAACACAAATAGCGCACGTATGTCAAAACGTTCTGTACGTATAACCTCAAAAATGTCCAACTTTACGATAGGACTGTCAGTTGCTAGATTGCAAAACCAGGGTTGCCAAATCCCAAAATATAAAAGACAACTATTAGACAATTATTAGACTGCAGATATGTTTGATATCAGCATTAAGAACATCTAAGTACAATTCTGTTCTTAATTTTCCTGTAGGTACTAAACAAATACAATATTAATTCTAACTGTGAATGTTTCTTCGTAAATACCTTGACCACTGATTATACATTCTTTTCTTTTTAATGTTTCGCGCAATTTAGAACAGAGCAATTATTTGTTGAAATGGACGTAAAAGAGCTCCTTTGATCTTTCATTGCGAAACCCGAAATTTGAATAATTCTTACGTTTTTTTTATTGTTTCTTCCAATGTACTGGTTAATGTACCTGTACCAATAATAATACCAGATTTCAAAACAACCAATTTTAAAAATAAATGCAACACAATGTTTTCCGTCAACTTTCAATATGCATAATGTCTTCAGCACAATTTAATGATTTTAAGAAAGAAGAGCAAGCACAACGAAAATGTTATTAAGCTCTTTAAATTGATAAAACATAATTGAGATAATACAGGGTGTTAAAAGTTAAATTTTATATCATTCTGCTTCTAAATTTCTTTGATTGGACTGTCCATAGATTTGAAATCAATTAAAAACACCTAAGTTCGAGTAATTATGTTGCATTTTCATCAACTTATAGTTTTTTTTTTGAAAGGGTCCGTACGACTTAAGTCCCCGGTTTCACTGCAGCCTCAGGGCTTATTGTGAAAAAAAAAAAGAAATTAAAAGAAAATAATTAAAAATTAAACATGTTCAACAAAAATGTAAAAATGACATGCGTAAAAAGAAAAAATCATATGTGGATATAAATGTATTATTTCGATGTCATTTTTACATTTTTGTTGAACATGTTTAATTTTTAATTCTTATATAAAAAATCTTTCCATAATGTGGTAAGTAACAGGTATAATTAAACTTCATATAGTATTTATCAAAACAATTTCAAATTCTTTTCAGACGTATTAATTTATATAATTAATCAGACAAATAATGTCCAATACAGATAATTTTTAAACTATGAAAAACCACTTATGATGAGGTTTATGACGTCGAAACATGTATGGTTCTGGCTGTTAAATTGAATTATATGCATAATTTTGTGGAGTAGACGTGTTTCAATCATAATGATATAATTGTCAATATTTGACGCTTCTGTAAACGTAACTTTGATTATGGCAGTTGCCTACAAGATGGTTTCTGCAATTTGCAAATTGTATTAAGTATGACAAAAATGTACAAAATATGCGTGTATATTAATATTAATAGGAAGCAGGCAGATGCCTAGGTGCCTGCGTTTAGTTTAGACTGAGCGGTTGAAGGTTAACAGTAGAGTTATACAGTTCATTCTAAACTATCACTGCTATATTGCTGTTGTGAGCAGTGGCGTTTCATTGATGGGCTTAATAGGAACTCAAACTCTTTAAGTATGACAAAAATGTACAAAATTCAAAATATTGAAGAAATGGAATATTTTAGGTATATAGGGAAATAATATATCATTTAAAGGGTTATTTTGTTGTCTATCGAACGGTACAGTCGAATATACAGGGTGACCCATTAGTGTGTGGGAGGAAGATATCTCAAGATCTATAAGCGATAGAAGAAATGTACAACCCTAAAATGTTTTCAATTATACCGGGTAGTTCACAAACGCGCAGCAGACCAAACAAAGAGAGGGTCTATTTGCAAATTATTAAAACACAACTGTAATTTAACTTTTTGGTTTTTAAATAGAAAAAAAAAATTAAAATGACAAAAAATTGCAACTTTTATTTTTTTTTTGTTTCAATAATTTTTTATAAAAAAACGGTTAGCCTTAAGCTTATGAAATATGATATCAATAAAAAGTATGGGAAAGGAACTTCTCAAATTTAGGCAGGTATACAGGGTGTCCCATTTAAGATTTTCCCATAAAAATACAATTTAGATAATGTGGCCACCCTGAAAAATTACAAATTAGAGGTCAATGAAATCTAGTAAAACGAAGAAAAGAAGGGAATTCAAATGGATTTGGCATGAAAAATTGATATGTATTTTGTTTCTGTAGTAACCACAACGCTTCAAATTTATGTCAAAATTAACCATTATTTAAAAATATTTTAAAAATTACTGGACCTTGGCTTATCAAGCCTTATATCATTGTTCTTGTCTTTTAGAGCGCCATTCATTTTTTTTTAAAATATACAGGTTGTCGCATTAAGGAAAAGCAAGTTTGGTCTGCTGCGCGTTTGTGAACTACCCTGTACAATGGAAAACATTTTACGGTTGTACACCTTTTCAGTGCCTAAAAGTTTTGTAAACGATTTGTTTGTCTATCGCTTATAGATCTTGAGATATCTTCCGCCCACACACTAATGAGCCACCCTGTATACCATTCCATTGATATTTTTACAGTAGTCAAAAAACATTAACTTTTTCGCAAAAAAAATTGTACGAAAAAATCTGTTAGGTTTTGGTATAGGGAATCCTTAACAAAGTGATCTTTAAATTGTGTTTTTTTTTATTCTTTTCTTTTCTTGGGATTTAAGGTTCTTATAAGCGAATTTTTTTTTCCTTTTGAAATATGTTTATTTCATGTCAATGTACAACGTTTCGGCTTATTCGCCTTCCTCAGGTACATCTCCTTTCTTACCAACATCGCATGATTCTTTGGAATTTTTTATTGTATACCACTTTTAGTGGGTATTTTGTTTGAATGTTTTTTTAGCTTGAACTCATTCAAAACATTTTCAAAATGATGTTGCAAGTTTACATTGGTAGGTTTTAGGTGTTCTACAATTAGTTTACTTAAAAATACTGGTTGCAAGTTTTCGTTTCTGCATCGAAGTAAAAAAATCCTTCTATTTTTTTGGTTGGCAATTTTTTTTAAACAATTTGAATATTGCTTACATTTACTTGTAGTGTGCTCATCATGATGTTGTTCGATGGATCTGAAGATAGATGCCGACATATTTTCACCCTTGTCATATGTATTTTGGTAATGTATTTTTCTTGAACCTTGTTACAGTTTTTTTTATTCTTTTCTTTTCCTCAGATGTACCTGAGGAAGGCGAATAAGCCGAAACGTTGTACATTGACATGAAATAAACATATTTCAAAAGGAAAAAAAAATTCTCTTATAAGAACCTTAAATCCCAAGAAAAGAAAAGAAAAGAATAAAAAAAACTGTAACAAGGTTCAAGTTGTGGTCCTTCCATTTAAAATAACATAGTAGGTGGTTACTTCCGGTATAAACGTGGTTACTTCCGGTATAAAAGTTGCAATAAAGTACTATAAATCCGAAAATAGTACATCATTATAGAACCTTTTCAATATTACCGAACCCCAAAGTTTTAGCAACATATCTTTTGTAGTTCCCGAGAACTTTGAATAGGCCACTCAGGATGAATCACCCTGTATATTATGCAATTACGTTTGTTTACTACTTTTGTTACGTCAAAAAATGGGCAACTTAAAATGAAAATGACTTTTTGTCTACACTTAGGGCTGCACAAACCATAACAATTCTGCATATTCTTCAATTGAAAAACTCATTTTAATTTAGAAAAAATAAACATTCGTAATATTAAAAACAACTACGAAATAATAAAACAATTTTAACTAATTTAAATTTGTTGCTGCCAAAGTTTTTTTTATTGTTGCGACATTCGTTTTCCATGGCAAGTTTGATTTTTCATTTGGTTTCATTAACTTGCAATTTATCGGTTTCTTAGAAAAATGGTAGAAATCACAACATTGACGTAATTAAATTTTTAGTAGCTTATAAGGTAGTCTTTTTAAACAAGTAAAAATTTAAAATAATAAAGCTTGTCAAAGCTGTCTTTAATTAATTTATGTGTAAAATTTACGAAAATGCCCCCTATCTCTACGCCAATGAACAGTTAATGAAAACCAAAATAATGCAGATTATTAACAAACAACAAAGTTAATTTGGCCACTAAATTTGGACACCCTGTATTTTGATAACGAAGCATTTGCGGACATGGGTTCAATGGCAAAAAATGCTTAAATTACTTTCAGGAATTTTCAGTTTTCGAATCACCCTGTAACGTAGGTTTGTAAGACTAATTTCACATAAGTATTATTATAATGGAGACAGAAGCCCTACCTGTATCTTTTTAAGAACCACATGCCTACACAATAGAGAATTATTAGTTTTACGACTAATGAGGGTGTCCTTTAAATTTTAATGCACTTAAGGAGTCAACGAATTATTGTGGAACCGACATTACTTATTATTTATTACATTGACATATTATATTAGTATACTCGTATACAAAACAAGATAATAACAGACAAAATGAGTAAAAGTGAATTTTCCTTTTAAATTTTCTTCTAGACATCTACGTGCCTGACGGTACCACACTAGACTAACAAATAAAACCACAGGCTACCTATTCGTTTATGTCAATAAAATAAGTGAATGTATTGTAAATTGTACTTACCTATAGTAAGCGAAACAAAAAAAATAAAAGTAAAGAGTTACTTCTTCTTACTTCCACTTTTTGTTTATGATATATGTGAAGATGAGTATTTGGGTAGTTTCGGGATCTTCATCAGGTCAAAGTGGGAGATGACTGTATTTAAATGCTTATGGTTGCAACAAGAAGACATCATTTCATTGTGGTTTGTACTGTGTTGAAGGATGAGACCGTTTTTGGTAAGTCCACACAAATTCAAAACGTTGTTTTTTTGTTTATCAAAGTGTTAATTTTCGGAAAAATTGTGTCGCATAAATTTTATATATTTTTTCCTTTTGCTAAACTTTAAATTTTACTTAGAACCATTCTAAAGCCGGCAAAGTGTGAAAAATAGAAAAATTAAGAATATTTACTGTAGTATTTCTAAGTTAACGCTCAAAACAGGTACTCCACTAGCTAATATCTCAAACGGCGTTGAATTTAAAGCATAGGGTTACGAAATAAATGTAAAAACTAAATTAAAAGACAAATTAGAGAATGAAATTGAAATTTAACTTGTATTTTCATTAACTTCAATTTTATTATGGTCCTTTATAAGATAAACTTTGTAAATTTACATAAAAACTACACCTAATTTATATGCACGTTCTTATTAGCGTTTTTTTTTTTCAAAAATTATAACGTCAACTAAAAATATCAACAATTCGTTACACGAAGTGTAGAACGTCTTAAAACTCTGGTGTTTGAATTCAACACCTTCAAATATTTTTTGTACGATCGACCTTTTTTGATTGTTTACCGTGTCTGTCTTTATGACAGTAAGTGACATTTACTGGCTGACAACCCAAACACGACGGTAAGTAATTCACTTACCGTTCAGAGAACGGTAAGTAAATTCACGACGGTATATCATTGCGCATTTATGCTGACGTCATTATTTTGATTTTTAAATTGTATATTAAACGGCATGAGGTATGAACTTTTATAAGCATTTTCATACCGTTCTCTGGAATTATAGCGGCTATTCCAACATTCCATGCTTCATCAAGAGATTCACATTCAAAGTCACTCATTTTCAATAATAATACTTATTTAAATAAGTTTTGACAAATACATGACATAAAAAATACGATAACAATCATAACAATAACAATTAGTTCCATGACAACGTTCAACTGCAACTTTGTAGAGGGTATTCAGCTAACCTGAATTTGTATTTAATTGAAAATATTAATTATTAAAAATAATAAAATTGCAATTTCAGCTATTTCGATCGTACAAAAAATAGTATAAGCATCTCAAACAGTAAGTAGTTTACCGATCTCCTCCAATTTTGGCGACTTCGCTTCGCTCAGTCGCCAAACATTGTCGTCGATCGGTAAACTACACTTACTGTTCTCAATACTTAATATACTATTATTATATTATTTGTCGGCGTTTTTACACAGAAAGTTTTAAATCAAGAAATTGAGTTGTGCTTAATCGTAAATTTACACAGAAATTGCGAAAACATCATGACAAGCTACTTTTAATTTAACAAAATCGGATGGCTAGATTTTTTTGAATTATAATATTTTGAAGAATTTAGTAGATATACAATTTTGCAAATAATAATAATAATTGTGTTAAAAATTAACACTTGAAATCAAAATTGATTTAATTCTATCCTAAAGATATCGAAACCCTTGTCGAAATTTAAAATAACTGTTGATAAAGTGGCAAAACGGGTTTTTTAATATTACTCGTCGCCAAAAATTCAGTATAGTTTTGATTTTCAAAAATTTGTTTTCATCAATTAGTTGAAGAATTAGCTAACATTTGTCTTCATTTCGAAAGGTACAGAAATTGTTATCAAGTTTTTAACTAAATACGGTTCTGTTTATTCCAATATATTACACAAAATTTTACGTTATTACCAGAATGGGATAGCATTGGAAGGGTAGCAGCTACAATGGTTCAATTAATGGTGTTTTCAAAAGTAAAGTAGCTCTAGCCGATTTCGAGAACTTTTAAAAAAAATATTTTTTGCGTTTTAGTTTTTATTTATTTCTGACATTATTTTTATAGGTATAAAAAAATTAAAAGCAGTTTATTGTTACTTTTTAATAAGAATTAGATAGCGTTTACAAATTTTGACTACGACGTTTCGTTTTAGAAAAACCACCATCAACTTTGGATTTTTTATTATTAAATTTAAAGGCATTTTCAATTCAAAAATAGGTGGTGTATCACAGATTATGGTTTAAATAAGTTTTCAGTGTTTTTACCTTTTATTTAAAATTATTCAATAAAAATCGCTATAGTTTGGCTGTTATTTGGCAAAAATTTCAACTAAATTTAAAAAACTGCGTACAGAATAAAATGTTGTGCTGAGACAGAAATAAATTGTCAAATAATAATAAATAATTGTGAGTAACGACGAGAGAATGTTTTTGCAAAAACCCATTACTCTGGATTCAGTCAATTAACTGTCAAACTATTGTGCGATTTTTCTTGAATAATTTTAAATAACAGCTAAAAACACTGAAAACTTGTTTAAAATATTACATAATGTGATATACCACCTATTTTTGAATTGAAAATGACATTAAATTTAACAGAAAAAATCCAGGGAAAACAAAAACAAGTTGTTGGTGGTTTTTCAAAAACAAAAAGTCGTAGTTAAAAATTGTATTATTTGTTGTGTTATTCACCTCAAAAAGTATCAATGAGAAAGTGGTTTTCATTTTTTTTATATCTGTAAGAATAACGTCAGAATTAAATAAAAACTAAAATCGCAAAAAATTGGTTTTTCAAAAATTCTTGAAAACACCATTTAAAAGGTGTTTAAATTGTACAACTTTCTAAGATATTAACTTTCATGAAGTAAAGTCAAATTCAAATGTTTATCTTTTGACCAATATTGCAGAATTATGCTGTAAAAATGTAATACTTCTTGAGCACGGCACTGGAATTATAATAGATACACTAGAAGAATCAAATTAGTATTTAAAAATTCTAGTAATTAATAATACTATTCTTTTTTTTTTTGAGTCAGAGCTGTACTCGTATCTCATAAGACTTTCAGTGACTTTACAATAAAATAACCAAGTAAAATTTAAAAAAAACCCAACTAAATATGTACGTTAGTTATTATAGCAGTAAAATTGAAACGTACTCGTAGCAATAAATAATTATATAACGTAATTTTTATTGCTTAAGAATCCGTGAAATTAATATTGTTCCGAGCAATTTAAAATAAACAATAATCTAAATAATGTATAGAATTATAAGTATCATTAAAAATAGAAGACAATTAAAACATAAAATATAATACACACTGATATTTAAGTACCATTATTATGTTCACTGCTATAGACAGTGTTTATAAAGTTTTAATTACTACATATTTCTAATATTTAAATGCGCCCGAGACAATCCTAAAAATTTACCAAATTTGCGTCATTAGATTTATTTCTATTAAAAAAATGTGTATCTACCTTTGTAAATGTCGTGGGACACAAGTTTTACTTTATTTAATTAAAGTCAGACGTGAAATCTTTTAATCATGTCTTATAATTAGAAATGGATTACCGGTCCATGTTTGGTTAAAAGTTAATTTAAAAAAAAAGGCTACATTTGGCGAAGCATCAAAAAACCGTCTGCTGTCCGTTGTCGCAATATAATAATAATAATAACATAAACTTTCTTTCACATTAACGATTTAAGATAAAAGAACTTTTACTCTTCGGTATTTGTATTTGTATTTATTTTATTATCATTTTTCGCAGTATTGACCTCTACTAAACCAAAAAAATGTACACTACGGTTTTATTAGTATGACCTATTCTCTTTCACCTTATTTTGTTAGATTCCGAACAAAATATTTTCTGCGCTACGTTTGGTATTCTTTTCTTTGTTATTAAACTTACCAATATAGAAAGTACGATGTAAGATAATGATAAATTATAATAATAGTCTATGGAAAACACAGTTTGCATTGCAATTTAGACTAATTAAGGTGTCTATTATTGTGTTAGTTTTATTGAGCATAACTTTCTTCTAGGAAATTGGTGTCGGAAGACGATTCAAGTGGGAACTTATTTGTAATGCAAAGGTCATTGCTTGTTAACTTACCAGTTGAACTAGAATAGATTTAAAATCTTAATCCTGTCATTTCTGTCGCAGATTTAAATCTTTTGGATAGGGATTTTTTGAATGAACAAACTCAGATAGTCTCTGGAAACTTCCTTCTAAGTATGTGTGAAGTATTTGTTTTTATTTCTTATTTCTGAAATATTGGCAAGACTCATCAACATGCAAAGATATCTCAATCATAATGCGATTGAATTTTATTTAGATGCGTTGGTAAATCATTGAATTTGTTTTATGTTTGTTATATTTTCGGCCATTACCAAAATTCTCCTTTCGTTTATAATGACCATTATTTTTTTTCAAATTTTTTTTCTTTATTTCAGTCATAAATTGTACATTTCTGTACATAGACATGTCAATATGTAAACAATAATGTTTAAAATAAAAACAATCATAATAACATTCAGAGAAAAAAAAATAAAATAAATAAACAACAAATGAACAATTACAATCGCTAAAAAAAGTACCGTCTATTAGTATCAACAAACTCCTGAAAGCTGTAGAACACGTTATCAATCAAATACAGCTTTAATTTTGTTTTAAATTGTGTCTCAGTTAGGCAACCCTTGACGTCCTCGGGCAGGAGATTATAACATTGGTAGCCCGCGTATTTTGGTGACTTTTTGTAAAATTCGTGTTTGGGACGAGGCAAGTACAATCGGTCCCTTCCCCTAGTGGAATACTCGTGGTTCTCTCCACACGTACGCGCGCCATCTCTATTTTTGTAAATATGACAGAGTGTTTTATATAGGTAAATAGATGGGACTGTGAGCAAACGATTTTGCTTAAAAGCCTCCCTACAAGTACCCCTAAAAGGAATATTAAAAATGCAACGCACTGCTCGTTTTTGTAGTATAAACACTCTGTCAATCATACTAGACCTACCCCAGACCACTATACCATACGCAATTGCTGAATAGATCAATGCATAATATATTGAAAGTAAGACATGCAAATTCATGCAAGTCTTCAGCGAATTAATAATATATAAAGATGTATTAAGTTTTTTACAAAGGTGGTCTATATGCGTTACCCAGCTGAAGTCCGGATCAACAAAAACTCCTAGCAGTTTAGCAGAATATGATAGAGCAAGATGGATATAATCAAAGTTTATGTTGAGATCCAATGTTCTGAACTTATTAAAATATATAGCAACTGTTTTGTCAAAGTTGATCATCAGCCTGTTACTCCGACACCACATTCGAAACTCATCGAGCGTGACATTTATCTTATGTTTTAGAATTTCAGGATCCCTGTCACATAATAAAAGAGTGGTGTCATCAGCATACATGTACTGAAAACCGTGTGTGATATTTGCAGGAAGGTCGTTAATATAAATTAAAAATAGCAATGGTCCCAGTATACTTCCCTGAGGACTCTGATACAACAGATTCAATTTTAACTGCGATTTTTCGGTCCTCCAAATAAGAATGTATCCACTGATTGATCGGTCCACGTATGCTATGTTCTAATTTATAATGACCATAGGTTTACACAAAAATAGTGCTTCTTATTTTGCATCATGAATATTTTCTTTCGCTTATTCTGTTATTTCTTCTAACTGTTTAAGGTCGTATAAAAGCATATTCGGCTATTCGTCTAGAAAACTTAAATTATTGTTCTTCAGTTAGTATTTATACCTTTTGATGATGCAAAGTGTGGTCATGAATTCGATTGCGTTTTGGTATTCGGAAATATGGATAAGTTTTTCGCAAATTAACTGATCTTAAATGGCTTAATATGCGAAATAGGCTTCATCTGAATTCGGTCTCATTATATTATAAAATCATTCAGTCTCATAGTCCTGGTTTTATAAAAAAAATAACAAAAGTATTCTACTTGTAATAGAGCCTTTGCTATTTATTCTCTTTGTAAGATTATTTGTATTTAAGTTTTCTGCTATTTTTGTAATTTAATCTTTTGAGGTTTATATTATATTTTAAATTATTTTTCGGAACACAAATAATTTTTTCCTAAATATCCCCCCCTCTCCCTTTCATGAACAGACATAAACGAAATTTACTTTATTTCTTTAATCCAAAAAACTCAACCAATTATTTTTTTTTACCTATTACGTCCCTGTCAATTTGCGCAGCGACAAGCTGCGCATGACACCTATGTACATGGAAAACAACACATTTTAAATTTGGAGACGACATGTTTAGACATGTTTCAAAAATAGAAGAAAATATTTGATATTATGTTAATTTGTTTATTTTTTTTTTTAGTTGCTAACCACACTAGTCGCTCTAGCTAACGCTAGACCAGAAGCCGGGTACAGCTACAGCCCCCCAAGTAGTTCATATGGAGCTCCAAGCGGCGGTGGTGGATTTGGAGGCGGTGGAATAGGAGGTATAATGAAAAGTTTTTTAAAACACCAAATATCAAATTTAATATCTTATTTTTATTTTAAGGTGGCCATGGTGGTGGAGGCGGTGGATTCGGAGGAGGTGGTGGATTCGGAGGCGGCGGTGGCGGAGGCGGTGGATTCGGAGGAGGTATTTATAATAACCAAATTAGGTTTGGAAATTGTGTATTTTACAATCTAATTTTCAGGTATTGGAGGTGGATTCGGAGGCGGTGGTGGATTCGGAGGTGGTGGTGGATTCGGAGGCGGTGGTGGTGGTGGATTTGGAGGCGGCGGCGGCGGTGGATTCGGCGGCGGTGGTACCACTGTCCAGAAACACATCTACGTCCATGTCCCACCACCAGAACCAGAAGAGTTCAGACCACAGAGACCTATTCAAGTTGGACAAGCACAAAAACATTACAAAATCATCTTCATCAAGGTAAATTACAAATACAACCACTTTGGAACTGTTTATTGACTAATTTCTGTTTGGAAACCTAATTTACGTGATTTTTTAGGCGCCAAGTGCTCCAGCTCCAACTGCTCCAGTAATCCCAGTACAGCCACAGAATGAAGAAAAGACTTTGGTATACGTTTTGGTGAAGAAACCAGAAGAAGCACCAGAAATCTCAATTCCAACACCTGCACCAACACAACCAAGCAAACCAGAAGTCTACTTCATCAGATACAAGACACAGGTAAGCAACATCTGACGATCACAAGATTCTATCGTTAATGATTTACAAGAATTCATAGTGAACTTCAATCCTTGTCCTGTCATAGGACTGAAGATGCAGTCCTATCGCGATGAATACATGAAGAACGAGGCTTCCCTTGTATTGTTCTATCTATTTTTTCTCATCACTTTCTATCCATCTTCTAAAAGCAGCAACTGAAGACAACTTCTAGATCTGGAGTAACTGGCCAACAGCGACTATTCCTGTGCACTTTTGGATCGATGGAACGCTGAAATCGCAAAGAAACGGCCATATTTGCAAAAGAAAAAACCGTTGTTTCACCAAGACAATGTACCGTCTCACAAATTGATGAAACTATGGCAAAATTGAATAAATTGAGCTTCGAATTACTTACCCACTCACCGTGTTCTCCAGATTTAGTCCCCAGCGACATTTTCCTGTTTTCAGATCTGCTGGAAATAAATTTACATCCTCACAATGATAGCTTTGATCTTGTGACACTAGGCCTCAGCCCTCCAAGTCTTTAAGACCTTCAAACCTTTGTATATCTAATTTGGTTAATTTTTGTTTCAGAAAACCGCAGTAGGAGGAGGCGGTGGTGGTGGATTTGGCGCTGGTGGTGGCGGTGGATTCGGAGCTGGTGGCGGCGGTGGATTCGGCGCTGGTGGTGGTGGCGGCGGTGGATTTGGAGGTGGTATTGGCGGAGGAATCGGAGGAGGTAAGAAATCTCAAACATTTCATCAAGTTGTACAACCAACTTTTCTCCTTCAATAAAAGTAATAAGCTGTAAATGCCCTGTGTTCGACTAAAGATTGCTTCTTGATTATTTTCAGGTGATGGACATGGAGGCGGTATTGGCGGAGGTAGGTCCTTTAAACATTTAGTTTATTATTGCTAGAACTTTTTACATCCAGCTCGAAGGGCCACAATTGTGGACTGTTTGTTCTCTCTTTTATTTTACTAGACATATATGCTTTGTTATTCAAAAAACAATTGAGACTTAAAGAATATTTGTTCTTCAGGAATCGGTGGTGGTAGCGGAGGCGGTGTCTCCAGCAGTTACGGCCCACCAGGCAAATCTGGCCCGTACTAAACCTCTGTTCCAATCAAAACATCATCTGGAAGGTAAACATGCACTTACCGAGAATATCGCCTAGTCTCCGTTTCGGTACTAATAGCCATCATCAGTATTATTAATGTATAAATGTAGCATAAATGACCCGTGTGAACCGTTAAACGGGCACTCGCGGTTTTCTTGTTAGAGTATTGTCATCCTTCTAGAAACATTTTTGTTTCAATAATGAAATAAGTTGATTGTGGTTATTTCAAAATGGCATCTTTTTGAATCAAACCTGGTTTTTATTGTGGTGACGAAAACTTGTGTTTGATGGACTTGAAACCATTTTGGAATAAATCAGTTTATTTTATAGAATTTTTGTGATGTTTTTCCGATAAAAATTTGTAATTACAGTTAGTGTGATTTATTGATACTAAAGATTATTCGAACAATGTTACCGTATGAAAAAAAAATGAACTGTAATGATTTTTATCGTAAAAATTTCATCACAAAAATATTACTTTCCCCATTTGTAAATAGTTTCATGCAATATATTTCATGTTGTATCATCATCACCTTCGTGTGTGTATTTTTTTTTGTATTATAGTTATGTTTATATTAATTTTTTATACTTAGTTTGTATTTCAATGAATAAATACGGTGACAAATAAATGTATTTTTTATATAACTTGATGTTTTTTATTTAATAAAATAATTTATTGGGGCAATAAGGGCAATAATAGCGCTTAAAAGGACGAAAAAGCATAAGCAAAAAATCAGTCAAACTCAAATTACGTATAAACAAAAAATCATTTACTCTCTAAAAGGTTTATAATACCTAAACCTTAAGATTGTTTAAATAAATTGAATTTTCTCAAAATCTAGCCTAATTTTCATCTTTGAAATACTTAGGAAGTATTTAAGTGATGTTGACGAAACTAACTCTAAAGTGTAATAATAGATCATATTTGGTATTCCAATTCAATAAACTTGCAATCTTATACAGGGTGTCCAAAAATGAAAACTACTCAAATAAGAACTTTAAGTTGTTATAACCTCATTAATTTAAATGGAACGTCATATTTCTGAACTTACCTAGCAATGTACTTACTAATTACCTGTCGAATGGTATATAGCTAAGTCTGCGCGTTTTGACAGAAAAAGCCAAATAATTGTTTTGTACACCATTTGGTGTTTTTTAAATAAATGTTTTAATGTTTCTAGTAGCCTATGGTATCAGAAATGTCAAATGATCTATACAATAATTATAAAATTCACTATGAATTATTCTTAATTATGCATAAACAGCATTGATGATAATAAAAAGCACAGATAAATTTCTACCAAAATATTCATAACATGAGTTCGAAATGTTGACCGTCCATTTCGAAACACTTCGATATTCTTTTTTGAAAACTACGGCTAACTCTGGTCAACATTTGCGGGGTACCAATTTGAAAAGCATCTTTTATGCGTATTTTCGTATCGTGTGGTATTGTTGGAGGCGTCTTGTAGACAATTCCTTTCACGTATTCCGATAAAAAGATATCCGGAAATATGGGAGGTCAATTTTTTCTTTCAATTCACCTGTGATGATAACGAGGAGCTCCATCTAATTGAAACCACATGGTTGTTCTCCTGTTTAAAGGAATTTCTTCTAATAATACATGAACTTGGTGTAGAAGGAAATCCAGTACCATCATACCATTTAAGGATCCCTCAAAAATTAGGGTACTAATTAATATCGGCCCAATGTTCCACCCCACACATCAATGGACCATCTATTTGGATTGCTGATGATTTTGTATTCATGGGGATTCGAGGCAGAATAATAATGGTCGTTGTGTCTGGTCACTAGGCTATTGTTGTGAAATGTATATTCGTCACTAAATAACACATTATCAGAAAATGCTTCATTTGCTGCCACTTTATCTAACACCCACTTGCAAAATTCAATTCTATTGTCAAAATCATTTCCATAAAGCTCTTGACAAAGCTGAATTTTATAAGCATGAAATCTATGTTTTTTAATCACTCGTGTAATACTTGCCTGACTAATATTGGTGTTTTCGAATATCTGATTTTGACCAATATGAGCATTTTCGATTACTGGTCCAACTGTAGCAAAAATAGTTTTTCCATTCGCGGTGACAGGTTTTCTTGTAACGTAGTTCTTATAGCTAACACTTTCAGTTTTCTGAAACTGATTTAAAAGTCTCTGAAAATAAGCTGGTTTTGGATGATTTCGTATGGGAAACCTTTGAGCATAAACTCGAGAAGCCATTAAAGAATTTTGATGGCATTCTCCATGGATCAATATGATATCAATACGTTCTTCTTTTGAGTAAATAATCTTCATTTTAACAAAGCAACACCAAAACTAACAATTGTAAATGAATAACATTTAGTAAAGCATGAACAGCAAATTAAATTGATAAATAATTATAGGCCGAAGGACTTCGGTCAATGGCCTTTTGGGGTTTTGTACCAATAAAGTACGTTTTATTATTATTATTTAATACTACTGTGTTATGTTTCTGCTGTATTGTTTAGTATATTTACAATTTTTTGTGTATTCTTCAAACTAACTTCAAGGTGATTGATTTTGTTTGTAAATCTGATGTGATTTGTTTGTATTTTGCAATTTTATGCATTTTTGTTTGTTTTTGTAGTGCCTGAAGAAGCGGCAATAAAGGCTGCGAAACGTCGCATATGAAGTGATTTGAGGTTTCTGTTTTTTGAAGTCCTCTACCCTGTGAGATTTTCTATCGGTTGTTTGTATACAGGGCTATTCGTAAATTTGCTGTAAAAATTATAATAATATTATTTGAAGTAATCCATTACGACGCGGAGCGGGATGTATTTCTAAATTAAAGGCGTCTGCTCCACAAAATATCTTTACGAAAGATGCTTACATTAGCCAAGCATGTTTCGGAACTACAGTTGCACTAATAAATCTTACAAAAGTTATTAAGTTTGTGATAGAACTTCAGAACGCCTATTTGCAAAAGCTGGTTTAGTAGGCTCTAAACTTCGGAATCGACTTCATGCGGGGTAAGCTCGTTCATTATTATGTCTTAACTCATGGTACACTTGTACGTTAAAAGATAAGCTAAACTTTAACTAGTGGAACTTACCTATACTCTCTAAACGGTCTGTACAAAATCATACCACAGATTTGTGGGTTAAAAATAATCCGAATAAACGTAACTTGCCTTAGTCCAAAATTGCTGCGTTTCGGAAATACAGGGTGATAAAGTTGAAAAATAAAAACTGAAAATATTTAATGTAATAGACATTTTTCAACGAATTATCTAAAAAATTGGTACACACATGGGTTTTTTGGAGTGCCAAACCCGAATATGGACGCCACGTTACTGTGGCCATTAGAGGGCGCTCCACACTGCAATTGTGATGCAATAAAATAACCGTAACTTTTTCCTCGGTGTAATTTTTCACCTTTTTTGCTCACGAAATAATGCACTGTACCTTTCCAGGCAATAAAGATACTCTTGTTTAAATTCACTAAAGTAAGTCGATTTCGAGATATTTCGGTTTTTAGTGTCTGGTGTCGTCCTGGAATATTTTAATTATTTTGAAAAATAATAATTTGTTATTGCATTAAGGATGAAATATGATTATTAGTATCAAATACCAAAGGTTAGACTTCTGTGGATTCATTACTGCGCAACGAGAACATAATATGAATTCTGCTTACGAGAAGTGGTATAACAAATTTGCACAACGAACACGTATATGCTGATGAAAATCTAAATGCTACCAAAGTAACTCTTTCTCAACATGAGTTTAGGATTCACGTATTGGCAGGAATAATTAACAATTTTATTATCGGCCCTATTGTTTTTCCGCCAAGACTAAATGGCGTTGATTATTTGGAACATTTACAAAATACGTTGCTAGGTTTATTAGACGATTTGCTATTACAACTTCGGCAGGGTATGTGGTTTATGCATGACGGTGTTCCACCACATTTTATTTTAAATGTTCGAAATTATCTACATGAACAGTAACCAGACAGATGGATTGGTAGAGGCAATCACGCTCATGTAAACTAGCCGCCACACACACCGGATATGACTCCGTTGGATTATTTTTTATGTGGACCTGGTATACTCCAGACAAATCGATAGTGAAGAAGAACTGTTGGGCAGAATACTAAAGGCAGTTAATGCGTTGAAGAACAATGCCGAATTGATGCAAAGAGTTCATTTAAATTTTTTCCGTCGTATTAATCTTTGTATATGTTAACAGACGCAATTTTGAACAATGATTACAAAATTATAAATAAAATACAAATTTGCTTATATAAAAATAAATTCTTCCTTTAGAGACATCCTGTATATCCAATTTTTATGCTACGCCAAAACAATTGTGATTTAGTTTATATTTTATTTTCTGAAGAAATATTATTACTTATTATTAGTAATTATATTTTAATTTTTAATATAAGATAATATACTTAAATTTTTTTTGTTTTTTTTTACTGTAAAGCACAATACAGTTCTATAATAAAGGTTTTATATTTTATGCTAAATTTTATTTTTTATTTATAATTAAGGGCATTTATAATAATAAATGGTTTGAATTGTTTTAAGTCATTACACTTTTTCCAGATGTCTCGTCTCGAACTTGTCTCGAAGGATTTTATCTCGTCTCGTCTCGAATTTCGAGACAAAATGCATTCGAGACGAGACAAGATGAGACGTCTCATGTCTCGCGGCAACTCTAATACTCGGTAAAACGTTGTGCTATCTTTGGTGTTGTGATATTTCCACACCGGTCTTGAACATGGCGATTTATGAAATAATTGTTTTTTCGCCAGTGTAAAAATATCCACTCAATACAATCATGCACCGTGAACACATAATGTAAATTATTATGAGCCCAGATAGACCTTGAGTTGAACTTCCGATGATGAAGGCGGATAAGTGGAAACACAGAATTATAAACAATTGTTATATCATTTTATTACTTTTATATTAAAATTACATGTTGTCTTGATGCAATTAAAATACTTTTGTGTCCATCGTTACATTCGTTTCAACATTTGTCACCGCAAATAATAATTGCTTACCTAAACCTACTTAAAATGTAAAATATAAAAAATCACATTGTAAAAAACATAATTATGTACAAACATATAAAAATAGCTAATCTACTTTGAGTCGGTCTATTATTAAGTATTTTATTACTAGGAGATTCAGTATTGTCTTAGTTCTAATATCCATTGTTACCGCCGCCTCCACCAGGAGCGCCATATTCCGGAGATGGTGGGCCAGCACTTGGCGGGCTGTAACTGCTTCCTGGTTGTCCACTGTCTGGGTACCCTCCACCGCCACCTTTGCCTCCATTTTCTTGTTTCTGGAAAGGAAAAGAAAGATTTTAGATGAAGATCATATCTTGAAAACTTCTATTAACATTATTATATTAGGTATTCACAGTTATTTCAATTATGAATCAAAATATCTAGATAATGATTTTTATCCATTTCAGCAGCATTGAATGATTTGACTTGTTGTGCTGTACTAACATGTCATCTACAATATTCCATAATAATGGAACAGCTTTAACAGAACTCTTCTCATCTCTCGACATTTTTATACCTTGGGGATTCTCTTAGCCCTTGAATAATAAAAACTCTGAAGCTTGCTGTCTTTTAACAACAGGATCGAAATAATGAACTTCTGAAGCACTTTTCATGAAACTCTTCGCTACGAAGGAATCAATGCTTAGAAAAGGAGCAAATCTACTTATCCTCTGGACCGGGAGAAAAAACAGGTACTTGTACTTCTGAAATATTTGGCAAACGACCTTAGGAACATTAGGAACAGCTTTCAGTATGTTAAGTGTACTTTCACCAATCATAGTATTGACGCAGATGTATCACAGTGCTCCAACCTGTCACTTGAAAGTTTCACAGTCTACACGACACATCAAACTGATCACATAGTACCGTTATGAACCCAAATAGTTTTCTGAAGGCGCTAGCGGCCTGGCTAGCGCCTTCAGAAAACTAGAGCAGAACAAAATAAACTCAACAGATCACAATCATTCATCGGTGGTTCATAATAAATTCCCGACTTGAAGAGATTTGGAGTTTATTTAATTGAGAATATATTATTGGCAGTATTCTTTAAAAAGACTGGCAGAGAAACCGTAATTTTAGACTTTCCGTATTATAATGAGCACTAAAGTGAAGTACGCTCGTGGTGTTCAGCACAACATTGGTCCTAAACTTCCTTGGTACACCACTGGTCCAGTGGCTCTTAAGCTCGTCCTGATCTAGAGAAACGAAATGGTGAGATATTTGGCGAGAGCCGAGGCTGATTATTTGAACAAGCTTCTAGCAATTGACGCTTTTAGTATAATGCAAGTAAAAAGCCAAGATTCCCGACTGCAACTCTTTGTTCTTTTTCTTCACCAGAGACTGAAACTTGATAGTCTACATCAAAGCTTTCAGAGATGAGACTGGAGAAAGCCTGATAGTATTTCTGTTTTTCTATTGAACAATTAGAGCTGAAATGAAGGATGTATGTTTTATCTTTTTATCAATTCTATCATAGGAAAGAAATACCCTCGGGGATTCCTACAGAAACTACTCTCTCATTCTGACCACTCCAGGGTCCAAGACTAGTGGACCACACTGAGTCTTGGACCACTTATCGGAGGCATTTAGAAACCCTCGAGAAGTACCATCAACGATGTCTTAGAAGAATTATAGGCATAAAAGTCTTGGAATCAAATGGCACGACCGACGAACAAACATCAGCGTTCTGGAGGAAGCTGAATCAACTAGCATAGAGGCGATGGACTGGCCACGTAATCCGCATGCCAACGGAACGCCTTCCAAAGAGAATCCTTTATTCACTCTTCTTTGGTAAATCTACTTACAATTACAGTTTTTCTTAAAGTTTTTGGGGCCCAAATAAGTTGAAGAAAATGAGGTTCAATTCCAATCCAGGCATTGACAAGCTTACTGCCTTTGGAAATTATTTCCTATAATGGCGTAGGATTCTCTTTAATACTTATGGACATTCATAAAAGCACCTAGATTTCTCATTTAGTGACTAGTCCCTACAGCACAAAGCCTATGATTGCCAAGCTGTTCTTTTCTTGAAAATTAACAGTTTGATTTCCAAATCGTCCGCTATTTTCCACATACTGGTTTCAAGGCTCTGTTTTTAAGGCAGTTTCCGCAATCTGATATGATTATATTAGAATTTTTTTTTATTCTTTAGTTCGAAGAGGTTAAGAAGGGAAGCTACTGAGCAAACTATGAAGATCTTATGGCCAGTCTCGTCGATGAATGGCAAAAATGGTCGAAGCAACAGGAATTAAATAAAAAAATAACCCTGCAACTGATGACATATATTGGAGGCATTTAAAAGCCCTAGAGAAGTACCATCAACAATGTCTTAGAAGAATTCTCGGTATCAAATGGCAGAACCGACGAACAAACATCAGCGTTCTGGAGGAAGCTGCATCAACTAGCATTGAGGCGATGATTGTGAGGCACCAGCTGCGTTGGAATGGTTTATTCAGAGCTTAAGGTCGGCTCACGAAATTAGGGAGGGCGGCAAAAGAGGTACAAGGATGTTCTTAAGACCAACATGAAGAAGTGTGGCTTAGATATGAAGAGCAGCTGGGAGCAGATCACGAAAAACCGACCGAGATGGAGGCGTACCATTTACGAGGGTCATCAAATTTTTGAAGAGCAGCGTGGACGATATAAGGATGCGAAGAGAGAGCCTCGAAACGAGAGAGAGAACGCATCGATGGGGCAGCGCACCCACAACAGCCGGTAAATGATGGTCATTGGGTGTGTCAATCGTGTGACAAGGTTCGGTCTGTTAGTCATCTTAGTGTTCACAACAGAAATTACTGAGTTGGAATAATTCATACTCGTTAGCAAGTGCATGGTGATGATGATGATGATGAGTTCTTTGGTTTCAATTGTTCAAACGCTTGAGCATTACCTGTGTCTTATATCTAATAAAGTAAACTTCCGGTTTACTGGGTTGCGTTGGTTTTGGCGTTGGAATAACTACATCTGGAGCTTCTTCTGGCTTCTTCACCAATACGTAGACTAAGGTCTTTTCTTCATTTTGTGGTTGCACTGGGATTATTGGAGCAGTTGGAGTCGGTGGAGTAGGTGCCTAAAACAATATTAATTTATCATATGCACACTAAGTTACGTTTTTATATAACAAACAACCATCTTCAGACAGCAATGATTTATTTCTTAATTACCCTTGGTTTTATATTATATAAAGTGTAGTTACAAAGAAATAATTACTGGATGTGATCTCAGACTTCGAGTTTCATTTATGTTTTACCCTAAATCAATTATTTTACACCCTTAATTCTATATAACTTAATGCTGAACCTTAATACCTTGATAAATATGATTTTGTAGTGTTTCTGTGGTGGAGCTACTTGGATGGGCTTTCTTGGTCTCGGAATATCCTTTTCTGGAGGCGGTACATGCACGTAAACATGTTTCTGTACTACTGGCGCCTGTTCAGGTGGACCATACTGTGACGGTGGAGGTCCGGGTGGACCTGATGGTGGACCATACCTTGACGGTGGTGCTGGTGGACCACCGCCGCTATAGCCATTTCCATTACCGCTGGGTCCGTTTGGTGTGTAATCGTAGCCATTTTGTGGACGAGCATATGCTGAGGCAACAATGGCAAAAACTAGCTGAGGAATAAAAAGTAGTTAATTAAAAAAACAGCAACGGTCATTCCTTGTTATTTGACGAGCTAGGAAAAAATTAACCAAGGTATCTGGAGCTCAAGTTTATTAACCAATTGAGCTAAATTTTGTGTATATGAGTTTGGGGGAGTCCTAGGATTAGTTTTTGGTAAAAATGGGTTTAACCCTGTGATAGGGGTAGACACAACCGCCAAATTTCCAAATAGCAGTAGGGGAGTTTTTGGCGTCATTCATAGAGGTTGCGCTTCGCATGCGAAAGGTTCTGGGTTCCAATCCCAGCTCTGACATTACTTTTTTTTTTTTTAATTTTTCAATAAAGTTTCTTACGTTAGTTTATTGGAAATAATAAAAATAATACAATTATAATAATAAAACGCAGTTTTCTTCAGGGCGTTTAGATTTTCGAGCACCACCCCAATCTCTTTTTGTATGTTGACGACAATTATGAGATTTTTCGTAAAATTTCCTAAATTTTGATGTATCACTTGTCATGTTTATCTTACAAACCATTAGCAACAAAACGATTCAAAAATATTGAGTCTATACAGAAATCAAGATTGCCATGACCAAAGATTAATAATGTCATATTTTCTAAAAGGAAACTTCGATAGGAGCTACTGAAAGGAGCGCAGCTTAAATCCTTTAATCGTGTGGGCAGGTTATTATACATAGCATAGAGAGAAAATGAAAAAGATCTGAGAAATAGTGCAGTCCTGTGAGGAGGAGGAGACAAAAGGCCCTTAAACCGAAGATTTAGTGTGTGGACATCAGATCTGAAGCAAATTTTACTGTATAAGTAAGGAGGATTCTTGAGTGTTACCACCGAATGAAATAAACAGGCATAGTGAAATCTCGTCCGGCTCTCCATATCCAACCACCTTGACGGCTTCAGCATATGTGAGACTGGATCAAACTTGCGGATGCCATAGATGTATCTTAAGCAGCATTTCTGCAGACGTTGAATGCGATCTTTATCATGACTCGACAAGCACGGCCCATAGACTACGTCACAGTAGTTTAAAAAGCTTAGGACCAGCGCATCTGTCAGCTTAATTTTTGTGGTGGGGGTAATTTTAAATTAGCGTAACCCTTATTTGAATTAGCTGATATGTGTAAACTTTTTGCCGAGGATTTGCAAGGAATTATTTTGACCTTAAATGATTCCTTTGCAGTGATTTTATTTTTCCGAAACAGTAGCAAAATCTGGTCTGAGTTGAATATATCTAGTGCTGTATTTAAGTCAGAGTAATTAAAATAAAATTTTATTTGGCGGTCATCAGCATACCTACTCATAATTTTGACAGTTCTTCAAACTTTAATATATGTTAGAAGTGTATATACAAAACATTATAGGAGCCAGGATCGAGCCCTGAGGCACACCAGACATGCCGCCACCCAACTCTGACACCCCATTGTCCGTCTCAAGATATTGAAATCTACTGATAAAATAGCTCTTCATTAATTTGATTGCCGCATTAGAAAACCCTGAGTAACCCAGAATAGATCCACAAAAGTTGATGGTTGATAATACCCAAATTGTAAGATGCGAATTTTCCTAGACATTGGGTTGGAACAGATGGACCCATAGTTGGCCATCGCATTACTTATCAGTGAAGGATTTTTTTGTGGGGTTATTTACAAAATAAAATAGGTATATAACATCAAGGACCATACACTGCACAATTTGTGAAATGCAATTATATCGGCATTCAGAGAGTTGCGAGCAAGCCCCATAATAATTAAATGCTCGAGGAAGAATAAGAAAAGTGTGCGAAACATGGGGAACAATTTGAACAGTATTTTGGTTATATTTAATATCTAATTATAGCCTTGAAATTATTAGATAGCTGTCATGACCTACTAAAAAAATAGAAATTTCGAAAAATGTTACTTAAAACAATCTAGTGAACCCAATTTACAGCTTCTTGATAAGTTCCCGGATAACTGAGATACGAGGGGGTCCCAAAATGCAAAGTTTTCAAAAACGCCCTGTATCTCAAAAAGTAAAAGTGTTATCTTAATTCTGATTGTGGCATCTTAAGTTTGATAAAAAAGTAGCAAAGTGCTCTGAAAACCGTTTCCTTCAACAGCCGAGATAACCCGCAAAACCATCGAGTTTTGGACACCCTGTACTTTCAGGATCTTGTCAATATAAAGCGTGTTGTTCTCATTAAACAAAATATCACTGATGACGATGATGTATGTAATGTAGAATGATACAAATAATATAGTTTTCCCTACCCGATAATTTTCTGAAATTAAATTTCACAAAAATAATTAACTCACTAGGTACTTACTTAAAAAATATAAAAATTATTATTAATCTTGTAATAATTTTATAGAAAACTTTCAATTTATTAATTATTTTAAATACCTTTACATGAACTAATTATGTATTATTATTTGAAATAAATAATAAAATATGTAATATCCAAAGGTAAGATTATATTTATTACCTAATTTAGAAAATCTTGATTTATACAGAGTATCTACTGCAATATTGGCAGCTTTATGTTTTTTTGTATAGGAAAAATGAATAGATATGTTAATTTTTGCGTTGCTCATAAGGGGCGCTACTTAAAACCAATTGCTATTATAAATTATGTCATAACTTTTCATCCTGTATATTTTACGCTAAATAGGTTTTAAAATCTGAAAGAGTAGCCTTTTTTCGTGAGAAGTTAATTCTTGTTCATTTTAGATATTTTAATCCGTTTTCAAGAAAAAACGATTTAATGCAGTCTCATACGAGAAAGAAAACTAGAAAAGGTTTTGTTAAATAATCGTTAGTTTTCAAGAAAAACAAGACAAAAAGTGTGCAGCACCATCCATTTCGACACATTTTGTAATCCAAATTCTGAGAAACACGATTTCATCGGCAGCCGCTGGTATTCAACGACAGAACTTCTCGGACGAATCAAGAGTTTCTTTGTAGACTAGGTTTTTCATCCTTGACAAAATCGATAAATCCAGTAAGGCCTTCTACGTGGCCATGCAAATTCACTACCTCAACCAATTTAACAATAAGGAAAGATGATGTCTACATTTTCAAATTTTGATAAAACTCGATTTCCAACTCTTCGATGCCACTTTTATAGTAAGATTTCTCTTCTTTCTCGTCAAAATAGTCCTCAGTTTCAGTGATTACTTCATTATTGGACTTAAATTTCTTTCCAGCAAGCATTGTCTTGAGATCTGAAAACAGGAAAAAGACGCTGGGGGCTAAATCTGGTAAGAAATTCGAAGCCCAATTCATTCAATTTTCATCGATTTGTGACACGGTACATTGTCACTTTTGTCTTTTACAAATGTGGCAGTTTCTTTGCGATTTCAGACTTCAATCGATCCAAAAGTGCACAGTAACATTCGCTGTTGATGGTGGTTCCTTTTTGGAGGTACTCGATGAATATTATTCCGTTCGCATCCCAATAAACAGACGCCATAACCTTACCGGCCGACTATCAATCGTTGTTGGTTTTGGTTTTGGCAAGATCTTCCCCCTCCTTCTTATCTTATAATTTCCTATTTTTCGCAAGGACATTCTGAGGCCTACTGATTTTAGAAAGTAGCTCAAATTTGATAGGTTGAAACGCCAATTTCTAGAGAACAAACACACTAACCGACACGTTAGAATCTCGAATGCTTATTTAAGAATATTTTTTACTTCTGTCAAAACATTCTTACGGCACTTCATTAACCCAGATATGCCTAAAACCAAACTAGCTAAATAACAAGAAAATGGGCCTTAAATATATTATTCACTTAGCAAATTAAACTATGTTTTACATAAATAAAGTTTATTCTTATTTAAATTTGCAAAAAAAAAATGGTGTACTATATACGATGTGTTCACGGATAAAGTTTGGAAGTGGAAAAACTTTTTTATTTGTCGATTTAGAAGAAAAGGTCATTCTTCATAAAAACGTCTGCTTGTGTCGAAACTACAATTTCAAATACCAAATTTACGATTACTATACAGGGTATATCAAAAATTACATTTTAATGATTTTGATTTTTTTGTTTTTTTTAATGTTATGAAAATATTTTCAATACCGTGATTTATTACACCAATTCTGCAAAAAACACTAATAAACTTTTTTCTCAAAGTGGTTAATTTCATAGCTACTATTAAAATAATAAAATTAAAAAAACAAAAAAATCAAAATCATTAAAAATATTATTTTTGATATACCCTGTATAGTAATCGTAAATTTGGTATTTGAATTTGTAGTTTTGATACAAGCAGACGTTTTTATAAAGAATGACTTTTTCTTCTAAATCTACAAATAAAAAAGTTTTTCTTCTTCCAAACTTTATCCTATGTGTCCACGGATAGAGTTTGGAAGAGCAAAAACTTTTTTATTTGGAGATTTAGAAGAAAAAGTCATTCTTTATAAAAACGTCTGCTTGTGTCAAAACTACAATTTCGAGTACGAAATTTACGATTACTATACAGGGCATATCAAAAATAACATTTTTATTGATTTTGATTTCCTTGTTTTTTTTTATTTTATTATTTTAATAGTAGCTCTGAAATTAACAACTTTGAGAAAAAAGTTTATTAGTGTTTTTTGCACAATTGGTGTAATAAATCACGGTTTTGAAAATATTTTCATAAAATTAAAAAAAAAATCAAAATCATTGAAAATGTTATTTTTGATATACCCTGTATAGTAATCGTAAATTTGGTATTTGAAATTGTAGTTTCGACACAAGCAGACGTTTTTACAAATAATGACTTTTTCTTCTAAATCGACAAATAAAAAAGTTTTTCCTCTTCCAAACTCTATCCGTGGACAGATTGGTACTATACAATCTAGACAAATGCCAAGATATTACATTTAGTTAGTATGGCACTGAATAAAACATTTGACATGGACACCTATACTACATTTTGCGCAGCGAGTAGTTGTACGATCATGGCAATGGCCACATCTCGTTTGCTTAAACTGTGGTACCACCAAGTGATCTTAACGTTCGTATCTTGCATAAGGATGGATTTTCAAGTTACAGATGGTCTTCCTCTCGAGTATGAGCCCGGTTTCTTGTTTTGGTATAGGAAAGCTGTGGCAATTCTTCTCTTAAATATTAACTGATTCATTTCACCACCCCACCAACAGTTCGAACCTATTTTTGTCTCCGAAGTCCTCATCGGTGAGATCTTCTTGCGGAGGAAATATAGTTATATCATCAATTTGCTCTAAAATATTATCCTCGTCAAGTAGAGAAAATAGGAAAGCTGTGCAAATTCTTCTCCTAAATATTAACTCATCCATTTCACCACCATACCACCAGTTCGACCATATTTTCGTCTCCGGAGTCCTCATCGGTGATTTTTTCTTGCGGAGGAAATATAGTTATTTCATCAATTTGCTCTAAAATATTATCTTCGTCATCTTCCAATATGCTGAGAGCCTCATGTGAAATTATGAACATTTTCAAATATACTTGTCATACTCTTTAGAAAATTACACCATAAAATATGTTGACAAAATATTAACACCTTAACACAAATAAAATATTAGAACCTATAATGTGTATGATAGTTATCATTATAATACCTATTTTGCAAATGCAATAAACTACTAATACATGTTTATACATTATTCTAATACCACAATATTTAATTAGCTTGTAAAACGTACCAGTAGCCACTGATTTTTCGATTTTTGTCAAACTTTTGAAGGGATATGTTAGCACTTATATTTTATACATGTCATCTGAACGTGACTCCACCGATGAGAGCAAATCAGTATTTTATTGATGTACTATATATAGTACAATAGGCATATCTCGGTTTAAATGAAATCCAGCTTAACTTTGACCTGTATCATAAAAAAAGACAACCATTTCGGGATATGTATGTATGTATGTAAACAGCAAAGACGAAGAATGTGCGAAGCCAGAAATAGGGACAAGGAATCTGCCGTTATCTAAAACGCAATTAAATACAGGGATATCAAAAACAACGGCTTTGCACATTCTAAGAAAATATGGTAAATTCAAACCGTACAGTGTAAGAAAAGTATACAAATTTCTACCAAACTAAGTATTAGGGTAGGATTATAGCAGCTCGATATCTGGAAATATTGCGGGAATCTATAGAAACACTTATGAATGATTTATAATATACTTTCAACAAGGCGGAGCATCGGTCATAACGCACAGCTTGTGAAGAAAGTTTAGAGATTCCGTGGTCTTACCTCCCTAGATTTTTACTTCTGAAGAAGAATAGGAGGCTTTACATATAAACGCTGCCAAATTGAATTGCGAGAAGCGTTGGAGGTAGCAGTGAGATATGCTTTTGAAGCAATATTAAGGGTGATCCAACAATCAGAGTGTGTACGGTCCGTAATAATGAGACTATTGATGCAGCAGCAAAGAGTGTTTGTGAAGACCGTAAAGCGTGTAAAATGCACCGCGTTCACCAAAAATTGAAGCCTTGGTTTCGTTTTAATTTCGGTTTATGGGACTTCAAATTGATCCATTTTTATTATCGATACATTGTGGCTAGCAACGAAGCTAGAAAAAACGGCTACATTAACAAGCAAAATTGCATTATCGAGGGAAACGGTCGATGAAAACATCAGCTCAAGAAATGGTCTTGTTAATTGGCCATCAAGAGCTTGGGATCTGACACCATTGGATTACTTTCCATGGGAATATATTAAATCTCTTGTTTACGTTGATAAACCCGAAATGATAACTGGTGTTCTTCATGGAATACCGGCCGGTATGGTCGAAAATTGGACCCACAGATTGGACTATTTAAAAGTTAGTCGCGAGCAACATTTGTAGAAAATTGTCTTTAAAAACATGAACCAAACTAACTTCCGAAATAAAGATTTTCCTCAATACATTGATTTGTATGTGTTCCATTAAAAATTCTTTGGATCCTCTTTTATTTTATATATTTATAACAGCTGCTGTAAGTTTATTTTGTTTTATTTTTAAAGCGTTACACCCCAGAATTACAAAATTTTAACAATTATTATTATTATAATTGCATTAATTTCATTATATCCAATAATAAATTAGAAAAAAACATTGCCAGAGCTGGGAATCGAACCCAGAACCTTCCGGATACGAAGCGCAGGCTCTATCAATGACACCGAAAACTCTTTATCGAATTACTTTATTCTTATTATATTCTATAAGAGTTATAGGTTCCAACTACCTAACTGGTGAAATTTTAAACGCAATTTTCTCGAGAATTATTAAAAATGCTTTAAAATGATGTATCACTCGACCCCTACTGCTGAAAAAAATATACGTTTATGTCATAGCCTCAAAATATTTTTTTACAAAGGAACCGGAACATTACTTGGGTCTTATCTCATTGTTACAGAAGCAAAAAACATTAATTTAATTAGAAAAAAAATGGCCAAATTTAAAACCACCTTATAGTATATCTTTTACACCATTCTGTTTGCTTGCACACTAAAGTCGATGAGTTTTTTGTATCTCTTCTAAGAAATCTCATGAACATTGAAAAAACCAACCCTTATCGTTTTCAATCAGTCAATCGCAGTTTTTAATTCTCGTTCTCTGAAATTGAGCCCTTGGAGTGCATATGTTGGCGAAAGCTTCAGCACTCCTAGTAAAGGAACATGGTCAAAATGCACAAACATGTAACTGATATAAAAGTAAAAAAGCTAAAATCATGTAGTTTTCATAAACGAATAATGTAACAAGACTTTAAGTTATGTTTCGTTGACCCGCAACTCATCAGTGGTGATCGACAGGCAGTGTGACCCAAATTTCCAACATTTACGAAAAGCTTATACTAGCACGAGATACCGAATAACAACAAGATGCATGTGGCGACATCTACTGTGAGCAGGCAATATCGCGAGTGAAACAAAGTTCACAAATGATGGCCAACAAGAACAACTCCATTAAAGTGTTATCAATAGGATTTAATGGAGTTGTTACTTCTTGCACGGCCATCGTGTGTGAACTTTGTTTCACCGGGCATATTGCCTGCTTACAATAGATGTCGCTACATACATCTTGTCATTAGTTAGCTACCAAAAATGTTTAATTTTTTATTTATAAGCAAAGTTATTAAATAAGTACAGTTTAATAATAATTATGAATTACAAGATGTCTAGGTAGGTACCCTTCAAAAATTTTCTATTTAAAATAAGCTGCTCACTGAAATCACATTTCATTCTTCCCTTATGTTTAAAGGTAAATTTCTCAATCATCCCCAAGAATAGCTGTCAGATTACACCAACATTCACAACAATATCATTCCTGGTACTTTCCAAAGAATCAAATTTGGTAATTTTTCAAGAAAATTTCCGCCGAATTTTTTTTTATTATTCAAACAGCATAAATGATGAATGATTTGATAAAATAATTATGATTAATAACAACCTACCACTATGAATCTCATTTTAACTAGTCCAAAAGGGAGGCACTTGAACTGAAAACGAACAACACGCCAAAAAACTGAAAACTGACTGATACTGAAGTGGATCAATAGAATTTATACATGTTCCGGTAGAGATTATTAATGGATGAGCCAATATTCGGTGGAAGAGAAGTGGAAATTCATAACACATAGATAAGAAATTAATATACTTAAATAATTTATTATTATTATATTGAAGATCCCCCTCTTTGTCTTTTTTTATACTTATTAATATTTCTTCAGTTTGCAATTGTATATGTACGTAAGACGCATGCAGTTACACTTTGACGATCAATTTGTGTGTAAATGTACGGGGTCGTTTCTAAAATATTATAAATACACTACATGGAAAAAAAATAATTAAAATACCTAAGTTTTTGATTTTAAATCAATACCCATATTGTACCAATTTAGTGAAAATAAAATGCCTTTTATGTATGAAAAGTAACTGATTCGACATTCTGCAATTAAATTAAAATTCTGCAAGCCTGCAACTTCCCTATCACATACAGTGTTCCTGCAAAAAACTAGACGTGGAAAAACTGAGGATGTTACTCTAATATAATTTCATCATGAATTTACGAGGTTCCACGAAACCGTCAAGAGTTATCCCTAGGAGAGTATTATAATATTTTACAGAAAATTACTTTGTGCATCTAATTTTGACCTCATATACCGGGTGTTCCATTTGAAATAAAGTTATTTAGAATTAAACTTTACGTTCATATAACACGCGTGGTCAAATTGATGTAGTGTATAGGGATTTCAGAAAAGCCTTTGATCAGATCGACCACTATGTTCTATTGAGAAAGCTTGAAAATTTTGGTTTTTCGCCGGGGTTGGTCGGCCTACTTAAATCTTATCTATTGGACCGTCGCCAGTTTGTGAAATATGAAGGGTATGAGTCATTCAAGTTTGTACCTACATCAGGCGTACCACAGAGATCCAACTTAGGTCCATATTGCTGTTTATTATTTTTATTAACGACATTTTCGATTGTGTGTTATGCAATGGGCTACTGTTTGCCGACGACTTAAAACTTTTTCATGAAATTCGTAGCCATGACGACTGTTTGTATCTTCAAAGATGCTTGCATTTTCTTGCAGACTGGTGTGATAGAAACAAGTTGCATCTGAATATAGACAAGTGTAATGTGGTGACCTATACGAGAAAAGACAATAGAATTACTTTTAATTATTACATTGACGGTTCTCTCTTGAATCTCATGGACTTGGGTGTTTATTTTGATGAGCGTTTCTCCTTTGTGGCTCATGTGGAGCACGTCTCGCGATACTGCACTAAGCTGCTTGGTTTTATCCTAAGAAATTGTAAATATTTTAATAACACCAAAACTTTTAAAATTTTATTTAGTGCTTTTATAAGATCCAGACTGGAATATTGCCAAATTGTATGGCACCCTATCTATGATAGACATGCTGAGACTCTAAACGCGGTGCATCGAAGATTTCTGAAATATTTGATATTTAGGGATTATGGTGTTTATCCGCAGAGGGGAGCCGAGTATCAGATTTTACTATACGAGTGCGGGGAGACCTCACTGGAAAGCCGTCGAGAACTGCTAGCCGTTAAGTTTTTGCACAGTCTATTGCATGGCTCAACAGACTGTGAGTATTTATTGTCTAAACTGAATTTTCTAATACCACGACAGGTTGGCAGGCTTAGGTTCACATTTTACGAGGATCCTTGTCGTACCAACATAATGCTTCAGTCTCCTGTACACTATATTTGTGACGGTTTTAACAGAGTATCGCACTTGCTTGATATCAACCACAGCACGCTCGCGAATATTGTTGCCACAATGTCGGGCTTGTTTTGGTGAATTAGAGTAGATATCTACTTATTTGTAGTTTCTGTTATTATATTGAATTATGTTTTGATGGTTTATTCTGTTTTTTCTGTTCTCTTTTTTTAATTTTCATTCATTCATTTTTTGTATGAAAAGATATTTTTTTTTGTTCTTTATATGGACACGGATATAATGTGATTATGTTTATACAATGCAATGTTTAAAATGCTGTCTTTTATTTTAAATTTTAATAAAAAAACTGTTTAATGTAGATATTTAATTACAAAAAAAAAAAACGAAATAGAATAACACCTGAAGAAGACGATAACCCATCGTCGAAATGTTGTGAAATGGAAAAAAAATAAAATTAGACAAGCGAAATGTAAATTTCGCTAAAAATTAAAAAAAGTTGTTTTGGAGAATCTTAAACCCAAAGAAAAAAAAATACAAAAAATACATTTTTAATGTATATCATTATCTTTGTAAGTTTTGTTTTATTCTCTTTTTTTTTTTCTTACATTTTTTGTATAATACTGTTACAAACTATTTGATATTTGCTACAGTTTTAGTTTTATTTATGTTTTGTAGTGTTGTGTACTTAATTTTGTTTAATTGTATAAACAAATATTGACCTTCATGGGATTTATAGTTCATAATGTTTCCATCTAGTCGTGTGCGTTTAAAAATCCTTCAAATCAAGTTACGAAGGGGCCACAAAATCCAAAAGCTTGCAACATTACCAATAAAAGATTTTATTTTGATTTTTTGGAAAAACTGTGGGTGCATTTTTGGAGTGACCTTTAATTGGAACATTTTTCTATAGCTGTTAAAAATATGCAAAGCAAAACATAAGTAAATTTCGTATTTAACTCAGATACTCTGAAAAAGACAAGCTGTCAAGATTTTTATATAGGGCGTCCCACCGGGAAGGGTTTCGATCGATTATAGAGAAACTACACTGTGGAACAATCTGAAAATCTGGTGTAGTAGGTAGCCAATTCGGCTACAATGTTATCAAAAATGTAGTACTTCCTGTTATAACGGAAGTTGGTGTCAACTACCTTATTGTAAAAACGAACATATATAAATTATATATTTTTTGGACTCCACTTGTAAATGTCATATTTATTTGTGTTCTAAAGTCATCATGACCAACTAAAATCAATTAAATTCCAAAGTCCTACAACTAATAGAAACATGTAAAATTGCCAATATTTTGAAAAGTATAAATTTTTGGTATACACAGTGTCCCTGGATTGTTTGGACGACCCTTGTATGTAAGACAAAAATTTCTAGTTGGATTTAAATTTGTGATCTTAGTTTCGAAAAATCAGGGATGGCTTTAAAAGTTCCAAAAAACTTTTATTGTCCCCCCGTAAACTACTCTTTGCAGACGAAATACACAAAAATGTAATTAAGAAAAGTTGTTCAGAATCAAAGGTTGAGTAGGTGTGTAAAATTTCAAAATCCTAGGAAGAAGAATTACAAAATGGTATTAAAAAAAGTTATTTAGAAATGAAAGTTATGCCGGACTGTTCAAAATTGTACACACCTACTCAACTTTTCATTCTGAACAACTTTTCTTAATGATGTTTTCACGTATTTCGTCTGCAAAGGGTAGTTATGGGGGGACGCAAAATGTTTTTTGAAAATTTCAAAGCCATTCATGATTTTTCGAAACTATGAGTAGGTACGTCACAAATCACTTTGAAATCAAGCAGGGCTGGACCTAAAGAGCTTAAATTCCAACTCGAAAATGATGAAATGAAATGCATCAAAGGAGTCAAAGAAACCTCACGAATGATGGTCAGATCATATCAGATTGCCGTTCAAATTTTCAGTATACTTTCATCCGTTGTCGGTGTTGCTGGCTATCTTAACAACACTTAACTTCAAACAAATGTTTTAACAAAAGTTAACTCAAAGTCTTCTCAGCCCTTGTTGAGCTCTTGTGGAGTCCCACAGGGCTCTGTGCTCGGACCTCTATTGTTTTTGATTTTCATTAATGATTTACCGCTACAACTGCCATGCTCTGACCTGACATTGTTTGCAGACGATTCAACTATTGTCGATGTTGAACTGTCGAGTGATGTTCAGGCCTCAAGTATGATTAATTCACAGTCGAGGGCTGCTGACTGGTTTGCAGCTAACAAACTCTGTATGAATGCCAATAAAACAGCTACTACAATATTTCCATTACGTGAGAAGGATGTTGCTGTTTCTGATGGTCTGGTAAAGTTTTTGGGTGTCACTTTAGACCAAAAGCTAACCTGGGCGGGTCATGTCGAGGTTACCATTGCCAAGTTGTCTAAGGTTGTGTTCATGTTGCGAAGCTTGAAGGGTGAAGTCTTTTTTAATGTTTTGAAATCAGCATATTATGGCCTTTTTCACAGTGTGGCTTCATATGCTTTGTCAATTTGGGGACACTCTTGTCATGCTAGTCGGGTATTCGCAATCCAAAGACGAGTGGTTCGAATAATGACAGATTTAAAGTTTAGAGAGGATGTCAGACCTAAATAGTTTGAAAACACTGAGCCTTGCAATGTTCAAAAATAGATTAAAGAACTACTTAATTGACCAGGCTTTTTACTCCATTGATGAATTCCTCAGTACTGACTTTCTGTTTTGATTATGTTATATACATTTCTGTTTTTATATTGTGTTATGTAATACTTTAGTATTTAATATGACTTGTGTAAACCTTTTTTGGTAATGACATGTAATGAGAATAAATAAAATAAATAAATAAGTTTGAATTACACTTTTTCCAAGTTTCATCTGAAATTTTGTTTTTGTTTTGTTGTTTTAACCATGTTCCAGGCTCAAATTCTGTTTTCATAGGCATAAGTTCCACGTCAGTACTGTATGGAACCTTAACAGCCACAGAATAGAACTTGATTTACTTATTAGTAGCCATTAGTTACAATTATACACGGGCAACATCTCATTTATGGAAAGACCCCCAAACGACTCATCTGAAAATCGTTTCTCTAAATAACTTTTAAAAATGTCTGTATCATTCAATAATTTTTAACTCGCCCACATATTTTGCGAAACCCTGTATATGTGGATAACGCTTATTTCACATTCCATATTAGGTATATTATTTAATAGGATTCTCATGACAAAAAATTACCTTTAATGAAATGTTACTAAATGTTACGACCTACCTACTCTTTGTTTTAACTATTTACTTGAATATTTAATACTTAAATTAATGAGACAGTCATGTAATATTTTGAAATTTTGTAAACTTCTAACAACAATCATTATTATTACCTACTTTACTCATATTAGCTACTTAATTGTTTATTGATATTTGTCAATTTCATAATATTTTCGGTTTTTTCGACAACAACATTCCAAGCGGTATTAATACATCGCCATGATAAATTCAGAAATGCTCAGCATAGTAGCCACAAGGGGGAAAGGGAATCAGGTCATTTCCAATTTTTAGTAGATTTTCAAAAAAAATCTAACTATTCAGGAGATCGACGCAACCGATGTTTTGAAAATCGTTCATTTCTTGATCTAATCTTAATGACAGCAAGCTATTGCAGGATGATTTGGATAGGTTGGTTGAGTATTGTGCTCAACGCAGTTTATTTTTGAATTTGCTAAACTGCGTTGCCATATCATTTACTAAAAATAACAATGTCCATGATTGCGACTACACTATTGGAAACCATTCGTTGGTTAAGGTCGCAGAAGTGAGAGATCTGGGCGTAATCATGGATAATAAAATGATGTTTAAGCAACATATTGACGCTCTATTACTCGTATTAGAAATTCCAGAGATATCAAGAATCCTAGAACATTGCTCTCTTTATATTATTCTCTCGTTTACGGAAAGCTGAGTTTTGCATCAACAGTGTGGTGTCCGCAATATGCGTGCTATATACAACGTATCGAGAGTATACAACATAAGTTTTTGAAATACTTGGCATATAAGTCCGACATCATACTGAGTTTTCCCGTGAATTACAATCCCATTATGCGAAGATATTCAATCATATCATTGCAAAAGAGAAGACATCTCTGTGATTTATTATTTATATATAAGATGTTAAAAGGCTTACTGCAGTCAGATTCTATTTTAGAAAACATTATTTTTAACGAGCCACTTAGAACATTGAGGAACAATGAGTTATTTGTTATTCCATTTAGACGAACTAATGCTGGACAAAATTCTCCTATCTGTACTGTACTGTGGGTACTGTTTTGGATCTTTGATCTGTGTGTACCCCGAATTGCTAAATAAATAAATGATCCCTGAATCCTAAAAATTACGTCAGGTCGAAAGTTTATAGAAGGGGTTTCTAAAAAAGCTGGCCAAAATTTGTGAGCGAATTGGGGACATCTAATCATAAAAAAAACCTAACTTGTAATTTTTCGAAAAGTCCTTTTGTAAAAAGATACAGGGTGTTAAAGATGACTGCCTGAGGACGATTTTTTTTTTATTTTCGAAACGAGTAAGGATGAATTACCAAATGTAGCATATTTATTCACCTAGTTAAATGTCGTAAACTGACATGAAATTGAATAAAAAAGGATGACCATAGGCGGGTAAACGGGAATCCTTGTCTTAATTATAACCTAACTTTTTTGCCATATGATGTTTATTCATTTTGTGTCAAAAATGTGATAAAATAAAGTTTTCTACATAAACAAAGGCATACTTCTTTTTTCTCGAAAAACTTAAAGCATTCTGCAGGTAGCAACCGCTTATTTAGGTGTCGCAAAACGTTGACCTCTCAGTTTATTTTTGACGTAGGTACGCGAATAAGAAGAAGTCGTTCGGTGCCTAGTCAGGACTATGCGGCGGATGACTCAACAAATCGATGTTTTGGGTGCTCAAAAATGCAGTTGTTTGAGCCGATGTGTGAGAGCGAGCTCTCATCATTGTCGTGGCGAAGAGTGATCCGTCTTCGGCGGTTGGTTTTCCTGATTTCTTGGAAGACAACTGGCAAACAAATGGTTGTGTACCACTCAGAATTCACTGTTCTGCGTTGTTCTAGTGGTAGGGTTGCGACATGTCCAGTTTTTCCGAAAAAACAGGTGACCATTTGCATGGAAGTTCTTCGTGCGCGAACAACTTGTGATGGATTTGGCTCATCTTGAAACACCCATACAGTCCTGCTGTTTACTTTCGGGCTCATACGTGTAAATCCACGATTCATCACCTGTCACGATGTCATAGACGTGTTTCGAAGCACCGCGATCGTATTTTTTGAGCATTTCTTTCGACCAATCGACACGAGCCTTTTTTTGAGCGATTGACAAATTGTGTGGGATCCAACGCGAGGAAATTTTTTTGACAGTCAAATTTTTATGCAATATTGAATGTATGCTGAATGCCTAAGGTTGTCTCAATCCCTTGATAGGTCACGAAATTCGTCTTGGAGTTAACTACGACCACGATTGAATTTACCATATCATCGATAAACTGTTGGAATATGGAATCACCCATTACACCACGTCACAATGTTATAAATACAATAATAGATTGTCAAATTAATTAATATATTGTCAGTTAGTTTTTGTATAGTTTTCGTTAATAAAAGTTAATATCTAATTTTATAGTTGTATATATATTATAAAGTATCCATAACCAAGTCTCTGCTGCATCAGGTTATGGGCCCAGCACGCTTCCACAGCGAAAGTACATTGACGAAATTTTAGAAAAATTCAATATGACAAGTGAACACTGGATGGCTGCAAAAAGAGATCTTCGATATTTACAAGGAACAAAAGATATTAGTTGATATTATTCAAGATGTAATGATGAAATTTATGGTTTAACTGATGCGGATTGGGCGAATTGTACAATCGACAGAAGATCATATACCTACTGGCTATGTATTTAAGTATGCCAACGCAGCAATTAGTTGGGAAGCACGAAAGCAACGAACAGTCGCACTCTCAACCGCAGAAAGTGAATATAGGGCATTAACTGATTCTGCAAAAGAAGCCCTTCATCTGAAAAAATTAGCGAATGATTTGGGTATTAATCAAGAAAAAATTATTATCTATAATGATAATCAAGCTGCAAAAATATTAGCTGTTAATCCAACAGTTAATTCAAAATCAAAACACATCGATATAAGGCAACATTTTATCCGAGAAACTGTTGAAAGTGGTAGTATAGAAATTATGTATCGGACAACCGAAGATATGGAAGCTGATATATTTACTAATTTACTCTATCTGGACCGAAACATAAATATTTAAGTTCGCTGTTAGGACTTCATCCACAGTGACGTTCGTGAGGAGGAGTGTTGGAATATGGAATCACCCAATACACTCACGTCACAATGTTATAAATACAATAATAGATTGTCAAATTAATTAATATATTGTCAGTTAGTTTTTGTATAGTTTTCGTTAATAAAAGTTAATATCTAATTTTATAGTTGTATATATATTATAAAGTATCCATAACCAAGTATCTGTTGCATCACAAACACTGGTCCTTGATGGAGCTTGATCGCCAAAAATTGAATTAAGTTCATCATTCATTCATTTTTGGGTCGAGATGAATCTTTTAAGTTACTGTAAACAACACAAATAGCGCTCATATGTCAAAACGTTCTGAGTACGTATAACCTCAAAAATGTCCAACTTTACGATAGAGCTGTTAGTTGCCAGATTGCAACACCAGGGTTGCCAAATCCCGAAATATAAAAGGCAACCCTCGTAGTAGGTTCTGCAAAAAAATTATTTCGTCGTACTCTTAATTATTTATTATATTATTTGCTAATTTATTTCTGTTTCTGTTTCACCAACATTTTATTCTGTACGCGGTTTTTTAAATTTAGTTGAATTTTTGGTGCATTTTGAAGTTATTAAAAAAACGCCTTTCTCAGATGAATGTTCTACGCAAAATAAGTGCCAAACTATGGCGATATTTCTTGAATAATTTTGCTTGTTTAAACCATTACGTGTGACAACCTATTTTTGAATTGAAAATGGATTTAAATTTATCAATAAAAAATCTCCGGCCGTATTTAAAAAAAACCAAGTTGATGATGGTTTTTCAAAAACAAAACGTCGCGTCGTAGTGAAAATTTGGAATCGCCATCTTTTTCTCCTCAAAAAGTAACAACAATGAAGTGCTTTTCATTTTTTTTATATCTGTAAAAATAATATCAGAAATAAATAAAAACTAAAATCGCAAAAACTCTCGAAAATGGCTAAAGTTAGTTTACTTTTGAATACAATTTGAAAGGTGGAGTGTTAACGTTTTTGGTGCTATAGTCGGAGACATCATGATTGGACCATATTTCTTTGACGGTCATCTAAATGGAAATAAATTTTTACGATTTTTAAAACATGATGTTTGGATGAAGTTCCACTAGACTAGACGTTAGGCAAAAACTGTGGTTACAGTTGGATGGAGCTCCAGCAAATTTTAAGCGTACCGTGCGCGATTATTTATACAGTAAGTTTCATCATCGATGGATCGGAAGAGTACTCCAGCACTCCACTACTGCTGAAAAGATGAACCAAAAGACCTGTCGACTTTGAAACTTTAGGTTTTATTAACTATGCAAATTTGAGGCAGCAACACGCCTAATGGCTTAATCGATTATTTTCGATTAATCGATTAGGCTGTTTTGAGGAGCAATTTATTTAGAGTAGGAAGCAATCCTAGCAGAAGCAAGAAGACTTTGAATGTACATGACAGACCAAGCGATACCCCGGACAATACTACCCGACCTTGCTCCCATTTTGCACTATTTTGAAAGCAAATAACAAAATTGGGCAGTTGTTACCAATCAGATTAAAATTAATAGGTACGCAATCGAAAATATATAAACAAAAACAAATGAAATTGATATTTATTGAACAATACTTTTATTTTCAATAAATAAATAAATAATACGTGATAGCATTCACTATGTCTATTTTAAAATTGAAAGTATTGCTAAAGAAATTTTTACTACTACTATAATACTATTTCATTCCAAACACGAAATGCTATTAATTTTTTAATGTGACTTCGTTTTACAAATAATAAATAATTTTGCCCTATTTTTCTTGCACCATAATATATTTATAATTTGTGGATATTGTTATTGGGTTTTAATAATAATAATAATAAGCTTTATTGCTCAACAGAATCTATCCATATACAGAACAATACATTAAATAGGAAATAAATTCGACAAATACTAACTACATTACAATTTTACAAATTACAATACAATTTAGCTTCATCTAAAATTCCCACATCACATTATGACAATTTAACATAAAATATATAGGAGACTTCAACATTAAATTCGTTCGAGCCCTCGGGCAGTAAAATGTGCTACAATGCCTACCGGACACACGCGGTATACAAAAATTAATTTGGGACAACAACTCTGTGCAATCTATTTTATTGTTCAGCAGTCCGTGCAGGAAGGTAAGAGCCACAGTCGCCCTACGATATTCTAGGGACTCAATATGGAACCTACTTGTCAGATCGGTATACTCAATTCCTCTAGCAGGGTATACGTTATCACATTTATAAGCTAGGTATTTAAGAAATCTTCTCTTTACACGCTCTACAGACGACTTATGACTGACATAATAAGGATTCCAAACTAAACTACAATACTCCAACTTGGAACGCACAAACGAAAAGAATAGAGCCTTCAAACATCCAATATTGTGAAACCTGCACAATTCCTGACTATAAAACCATAGGACTTCATTGCATCCACAACTTTACTTGCTATATGATCAACAAACGTTAATAGACAATCGAATAAAACTCCAAGACCTCTCATAGAATAAATACAATCCCCAATTGAGTAATGATAATCGTGGATTATTAATCGTCGAGTATAAGTGACAATTTTACATTTTGAGGTGTTTAGCGGCAAGTAATTTCGGACACACCAGTCCTGAATCGAATCCAGGTCCGTCTGAAGCCTCACACAGTGCGACAAATTACGGACACTTGTATATATTTTCAGGTCATCAGCGAACAAAAGACTTTTGCAATTTATAACATTTACAATATCATTAACAAATATGAGAAATAATAAGGGGCCAAGATTAGTCCCTTGAGGCACACCAGATGTCACTGTAAATTCATGTGAGCTAAAGCCATTACAGCACACAAACGGCTTTCTGTTAGACAGAGATGATTTCATAAAACAGACAAGGTCCCCAGAGAAACCAAAACACGACAACTTACTAAGTAACACAGAATGATAAACACGGTCGAATGCTTTAGAAAAATCGGAGTATATTACATTCACCTGACCCTGTCCATCCAGTACCTCAGACGCATACAGAGTAAATGTAGCCAGATTAGTGAGAGTAGATCTATTCCTCATAAAGCCATGCTGGTTAATGGAGATCTGACCCAAGATCAAACTGTTGATACGCTCACAAAGGATGGTTTCAAAAAGCTTCGAGAAGTTGCATACAATTGATATCGACCTATAATTTAATATTTCGGCACTATGACCACCATTCAGAACCGGGCAGATCCTAGCAATCTTTCAGAATTCGGGAAAACTCTTAGATTTCAATGATAAATTGAAAATGAGTTGTAGAGGCCTGGCCAAAGCACCTATACAGTCGCGAATAACCTCCTTGCAGCAGTCATTATGTCGTTCTCAGTGACATCAGTTAGAAGAAGATTAAAGTTGCTATGCTCGCCACCCCTTAAAAAAATCCGCAAATGTATTGACTATATAATGGGAATCCATATAAGAAGTATGCTAGTATCGCATAATGCCTGGACTACCAGTTGCCCGGTTTTTGGAACGAACGTAAGACCAGAACCTGCGACTGTCACTCTTGATAGCCAACTGAGCATCACTAACATAACGCTCCTAAGCAGTTTTAATCTGTCACACTTTTTTTTAACAATTTTTGTCTTCTTCAGGACTAATACTAAAAAAAAATCCTATTGAAGACAAAATTTTTGTTGAGAGGTCATGAAATAAAAAAGTGTCATGAAATAAAAAAAAAAATCATTTTTGTTGTTAATAAGAAACTAAAACCCAAGAACAATATCCACAAATTACATATAATATAATTTTATTTTAAAGATTTGGTCGAATTTTAGTGGGGCTATGTTAATTTAAAAGGTAAAGAAAAAAAAGTCAAACTATTCAAAAATTATTTGTCGTTGCCGCTGCTGCGGTCAGTAGTGAAGCCTTCAGAATAACCCTCAACTGAAGCCATATCATCACTTCCAGTTGCCTCTCCTCCAAACAAAGTTGTCAAAGTGCCACTACCTTCAGCTGATTGCGGTCGTTGAAATATAAATTCCAATATATTTCCATATCCAAGATACTCATCGCTATTAGGAAGTATTACCAATAATTTCTCACCAATTCTGATACCACATTCGATTATTCGTCTAAATAGAATGAGGTTTTCATCAGTATAGATTGATCTAGTGAATCTCAAGAAGCGTATGCTGAGATCTAAAGCTCTAGATAGACTCATACCTTGATTGATCAGCAAACTGATTACCGACTGGGATAGACCTGCTTGTATGCCGAATGTTGAGTCATCAGGATAGGTTGTTCCGAATGATATAAACCCAGAAACTTGTTGAATTATACATATCGATATCACCTAGAAAAAAAAATTAAAGCTTTTGATATTTTTTAAGTAAGAGGTCATACACTCGACTGGTTTGAATCCTATTTTCGTAATAGATCGCACCGTGTTAGGGTTTAAGGTTGTTTGTGTAAGCAGTTTCTTTTTTCTGCAAAGTCTGATGTCCCTCAGGGTTCGCACTTAGACCAATATTGTCCATTATTTTTGTAAATTAAATGATATTCATCATTTTCTCCATATGATTTTTATTTAGTACTGACCTTCAAACGATACGTGTATAAATTTGACAGCAATCTGACTATTGAAACTAAAACTAGATTCGAGACAGTTCACAACAAATTCATCAGGTTTGTGAGCAGTTCAGGAGACTGTATTTGTGTTTACAATAAAAATAATTTAATATTGAATTAGTTGTATTGTATTGGCACTTCAATCACCAAATGGACTTGCTGGGTCGTAGAAAACGACAATTTAAGCAAAGAAAAACCATCATCATAAAACAAGTACGTACGCCTTTTTGTTAATAATAAATGTCAAAGATTGAATACCAACAAGAAAAATTCAAAATCAATCCTAAAGAAACAAAATTAGGGTGATTAAGCCTCACTGCTTCCCTCTCGTGTACGCCTCTGAGTAAACCTAACCGTTAGGCATAAATAATATTTTTTCTTTTATAAAAACATGCATGTATACAAAATTTTGGTAGTTTATTGTTAGCGGTTTCCAAAAAAATCAACTTAACTGGTCTCCATGGTGTCTCCAAATGAATTAATATTTTTAAAACTAGTTTAGCTATTTAAATGAAATTTGGCACGTTTGGAGAGATAATTTAGATACATCTTCGCCCTCCTGCATACATAAATTGTACAGCGCAGTTTTTTTAGGCCAGAATCTATTGACAAAAAGAAAGTCATCATTTTCCATTTAGTTTAGTAAATATGATTTTTTTTCAAGTATTGACCCTTTTTTATACCCTTTAACTACGCCCTATGAGTCCCAAAATCTAATCAGTTTCTCGCTATATCCAACACGATTTTTGAACCAAATTTGGTTAAATTTCGTTAAGTCATTTTTTATTTATCAGACTGACAGACCGACAGGATGACAGACATTTTTTAAAAAACACTTATTTACATTTAAAATAACCCAAAACATATGGTATACAATATGTGTATTGAAATTATTAGAAAGCAACCCTCATGAGAGTCTGATTTTTCAAACACAATCGAAAAATTCAAGAATATACAGGGTGCTCCATTGTAAAATTACAAACATAATAATTAATAACGAAAAAACTACTTACGATTAAGCACAGATTTTTCGTAGCCATAATTTCCCTCTATACATAACCACAACTATTCATCGAAGCAATATTGTAACTAGTAGGTTTTTGTAAGAAAAAAATTTTTAAATCATTTAAATGCTATTAAAGGCTAATTAATATCAGTGAACGGAGATATTTGTCTGGAATGAAACGATTGTAATCAGAATGTGAAGGAATTTTAAGCACGTTAACATTTCGCGTAATTTTTATAAACATTGTGACAATTTTCAAAAAAATATTATTGTGTTTCCAAATACACTGCTCAAAAAAATTAAAGGAACACTTTTGGATAACCCTGTAATTGTTTGGCTTGCTGTTATTAACAAATGAAAATTATATTTTCATAATGGATTTACATTTTATTTTAGTGATTTGTTAAAAAATAAACGTGATTATGCTCATTAAGGGTATCTGTGTTTCTAAATCACCTGCAATTCCTAACCAGAAAACCGTATGTCCTACCTGCCTCTAGTGTCTTATAATTGATATGCTCAGCAAACGTAAATTTCGAATCAAATATAATTCCTAAATCAGTGACAGATTCACATCGTGAGATTTGCACCTGATCAATGGAATAAACGTAATCAACGATCACCCTCTTGCGCGTAAAACTGATATATTTGCACTTCGACGGATTAAGTGAAAGTTTATTTAGTACGCACCATTGATGCACCAGCTCCAAATTGTTCTGTAGGTTAGCACAGTCAACGATACTATGAATAGAACTGTACAATTTAAGGTCATCCGCAAACATCAGCCGATCACAATTCATTCCATTCTCCAGGTCATTGATAAATAACATAAAAAAGACGGGTCCAAGGTTCGATCCCTGAGGCACTCCTGAAGAAGCTGTATATGTATGTGACTGGTAGCCATTGTGAGAAACATACTTAGGTCTATTTTTCAAGTATGACTGAAGAAACAATTTTCGATTTAAAACAAAACCAAACTGGTCAAATGTTCGCATCAAAATGCCGTGATCCATTCTGTCAAATGCCTTAGTGAAATCTGTATATATTACATCAATTTGGCCTCCACGATCTAAAACCTCAGAAACATTTTCAGAAAGAACCGCTAGATTAGACACAGTAGATCTATGGGAAAAGAAACCATGTTGTACAGTGGAAATCTGATTTCTAACAAAACTATAAATACGATCATATAGTACAGACTCAAAAATTTTTGCAAAATTCGACAGAATGGAAATTGGGCGATAGTTATCAATCACAGATCTGTCACCCGACTTCAGAATAGGAACAACCTTAGACCTCTTCCACTCCTGCGGAAATACCTTATTTTCAAGGGCCAAGTTAAATATTAAGCACAGCGGCCCAACCAGAACCGGCATACAGTCTTTTACAAAGAAAGATGGAAGACCATCATCATCCTGTTACTGAGCCTCCTGCATGCTTTTAATATTTCATCCTCAATAACTGATTCAATCGAAAACGAATCAACATAAGGACAATCATGACCAAAATCCGCGTTCGAGGAGTTAATAAATACACCCTGGAAAAAGGTTCCGAATGCATCGAAAACGCCCTGCGGATCACAATATTCATCGTCCCCAAAAGTCATAACACCCGGCAATCGTGTAGACTTATGTTGCCAGTGAAAAAACCTCCAAAACTCTTTGGGATTATGTTTTATACTGTTTTCCACATTGCCAATATATGACGTATACGCAGTTTTTATATCTAATTTTAATCTAGATCTAAGAGTTGCAAATTGTTGATACAAAACCTCACTATGAGCCTTCTTGAACTTATTAAATATTTTTTTTTTTTTTTTGATATTTGCAATTATATTCGATGTGTACCAGGAAGGAAAACTACGCCTGAATACCATACACTTAGGAACATTACACTCATTAATCGCATTCAAGATGCTATAGAACCTAGAAACACATGTATCAACATTAGGAATATGTCGTAACTCCGACCAGTCCGCATCCAACACCGCGTTATAGAAAGCATGAAAATTTGCTTTTTTTAAAGTTATATGATGGATTATTTGCATTACTAGTAAAACGTTTTTGTCGCTTACCTCAGAGCAATGAAACGCTAACAATCAAACAGGGATGAAAATAATCCTCTTCGCAGCATATGGTATAGGTCCTGATTTTCTTTTCATGCAGGATAATGCAAGGCCTCATGATGATGGAAATGACTATAGATTTTCTTAACGAGCATAAAATTCTAAAAATGGATTGGCCAGCGATAAGCCCTGATGTCATTCCAATTGAACCCTTATGGGATATATTGGACAGACGTGTTCCATGTCGTCCAAATCCACCTCAAACCCTTCAGCAATTAACAGAAGCCCTAATCGAAGAGTGGGACAGTATATCACAGGAAGACATTCGAAGGCTCGTGAGAAGTATGCCAAGAAGATGCCAAATAGACATTCGTGCTGCTGGAGGGCACACGCGATACTAAAACACATTGGTTTGCAGATAGCGGAACATTGCCATTTGAAAAATATTTTCTTTTCATTTTGCTATTGGCACTTTTTTTTAAATGTTGATCTTAGTTTACAAATAAAGGATTAGTTGAAAGTTCTATTAATCGGTTTATTACAAGAAAATATGTGTCTTTCAGAATCTAAATGGTTATCTGTATATAACTATCAATTAATAAATTACAGGGTTATACAAAAGTGTTCCTTTAATTTTTTTGAGCAGTGTATATTTCGTGTAGTAGCCCTCCTCTAAAAATTACGCCTCTCTAAAAAGGAACTTGGTGAACCAATAAAACTAAACTTTTAGCTTTTCGTAGTTGATTGTATAGCCCTTGATGATGGAGCTTGAAGCTCCGAAACATGTTTGGTAGCGTAATATATTTGATTTCTTTCGTGGATGATTGATTTTCATTCCCAGTAGACTTCAATTTGTTTTGGGTTATTTCGATACACCCTGTATTTGCAATGGAAACTCTATCCGCACCATAGTTGATAGCATTAGAAAATGCAAACAAAATCTTCATACTTTTTTGTCTTAAATGTTCTCTGAAATAGGAAACATGTGAGCTCCAATTTTCTTTATAATACCAATATTACGAGTATCTTATGTAGAATGATTTTAATTATAATTATTTGAAACAAAAGAGTGGTTATAATCTGATGATCAAATGGTAGGTATGCTCTCTGTATTTTTTACGTAATCTATACAAAACCGATTTTAGGTCGAAACAATTAGCCATTTGTTTATTATTGTTATTAAAATCATCTAATAGGTAACTTGGATTGTTATACAGGGCTTTTATTTTAAAATTTACACCGAGAAAAACTCGTCATCTGAAGTAGAGACGATATACACTTCATCAAAGTATTTTGTTTACGGACGAAGCTACCTTTACTAGAAACGGGGTCACAAATATTCATAATACACATATCTGGGCAGAAGAAAATCCTCATGCCGTAGTAGAGACACATCATCAAGTATAAACTTTAAAGTCAACGTGTGGATTGGTGTCGTGGATAGTTTCTTTTTGGGTCCTGGAATTTTACCCGGGAATTTGACTGGTGATTAATTTTTAGCATTTCTTCAAAACATACTGCCCGATTTACTTGACGATTTGCCTCTCTTAATCAGACAAAACATTTGGTTTCAACTTGATGGTGCACCAGCACATTTTGCGAGGAATGTTAGTAGATACTTACATGGAAACTTTCCCCAACGCTGGATTGGGCGAGGCCAAGATGCTCCTGTTAAATGGCCAACCCGATCCCCAGATCTAACTCCGTTGGACTATTCAGTCTGGTGTTGTATGAAAGATTTTGTTTATAAGGTTCTGATTTTGAGTTAAAATCATTTAATATAGAGAATCTTACAAGCTGGGGAAGATTTTAAGTTGAAGCCTCATATTTTTCCAAAGACTAAGATTTTATTTACTAAAAAGAGCTCGCATATGCATTGAAAAAAATTTAGTTACTTTTTCAAGTTTTTAAAATAATATGTTTAAATAATTAATATTTGACTATGATGCTTCAAATTAAGTTAAAAATAATAAACAATTTCGTGATCGTAGTGTTTAATTGTATTACCTTTTTGAAAACTGTACTTAATTTGATGCACGGTAATGGTAATTTGATTTAGTAGTGAAAATACCGTGAGCCGCGTAGACAACAAGAGCCAATACTTTTCAAAATATCTCAAAAACAAATGATTTTATCCAAATTTTATAAGAGTTAAAAAATAATCAAAAATACATAGTAACCTATAAAAACTTAGTTTTAAAGTCATTGGCGTACGTAATAAAAACTTGGGGGGTCAATGGGTACTGAACATCCCGTATTTTGGCTATTAAGAAATTGTTTTTTGTGTTGTTTTTTGGAAAGAAGTAGCTCTTTATGCTGAAGCAACACACTAAATTTGAATACAATATTTCAATAAATACTAGAATTATTTAAAAATATTGGTTTTAAATTTTCAACTTTGACGCCCTGTATATCGAACATGGAGGGCTAAAATGAAAAATGACATCTTAAAACTCATATTATTTTTGCTCAAGCAATCTGTGGTTAACGGATTGACCGCCTGTTTCCGGACACCCTGTATATCATTATCAATAGCAGCTAACCATAGTCCATGAACTAATGGCTGGGGAAGGACTACCGGAGCTAGGCTGACCCTATGAGTGAGTATCCATGAGCACCGCGGTTGGTTGGAAAAAGGGGCTGAACATCGATGCCTGCTTTTAAGGGAAATCGGTGGACGCACCCTGTATGTGTATGACAAATGAAATAAATGTTTGTGAAATTGAATTGGATCTGCGTTGAAAGCATGGTAGAACAAGCACTTTATGATCCTGATTCTAGAGCAGGAAATTATTCACAAAAACAAAAATTTAATAAATTTTAAATATTTATTTCAGATTTTTATACACAATTTTTGTTTGTTCATTTTATTTATCTCCTAATACTTTCTAAATTTTAAGTATTTTGTTTAAAAAATATTCTTCTATGAAGAAATTTCAATTTGGACCTAATTAAAATTTTAAAATCATATTTTATTATTGGTCAAAATTGAAAGTCTTGATGTGTATAATATTATAATTAATTTATAAATAACTATTTTGTTCTACTATTAAAAATTTATATACTTATTAGGTATATTTCTTTTAAATCTAATTTAAAATCAACATGAAATGGATTTGGAATCATAAAAAGTGGATATTCGCATTTTGTCCTTTGTTCAATTGCAGGCGTTAGTATGAATTCAGTTAATTTCCAATTGAAACATGTTAATGATGCATCGTATCTACTGTCGGGACATCTTCAGATTTGATTTCTCGTTTGTAAAAAATTTTGCTCTCCGGTCGCCATCTTGGAACATCGCTAGCTTCCTCTTTTTCAATTTCATTTTCTAATAGCTGAAAAAGAAACGAAAAATGATTAACTTTTAGGATACATTGAGCGTAGGCAAGGGGTTTAAAAAGGGTTCACCAATACAAAATTCATACTCCCTAAACTTATTCGAAATATTGAATAATTTTTAATTGGTTTAATGGAGTATATCCTAAAACAGTAACCATAATAGACTTGGTTACATAGGCATTCTTAAATAGTGGAAAAAGGGTCAAAATAAAAAAAATCCCGATGGCAGCCAGTCGGAAAAGTAGATTTTTGATTAATTAATAATAATATTAATAAACAAATAATAGAATATTCTGACAGTCGCCAAATATAACCAAAGTGTCATATTGACAGTTATTTTAACTGAAATACCCATTATACTATAATACATACGTAAGTACGGTCTTATTGTTATTTCACAGGTGTTTATTTGTCAAAATAATTACAGATGTAGCGGGTTCAATTTGTGATAAAAAATCTCTCCTGATTTTCTATCGTAGGGGCATCGTCTTTGTGCAAAAAAATAATAATTTTTTAAAAATCTACTAAAAAAATTCCAATTATAAATTTATTCGAAATATTTATAAAAAAATTTCCCTGTACGGGAATTTATTGGAATGTTTAGGAAATTATTAAAAAAGAGAAAACAACTTTTATCTATTGACAATTGAATAGGTCTTTATTCTCTCCTGACATTTAAAATTGCAAAGCTGAACTTTTTCTGTAAATTATCACCTATCATCGCACAACAAAACCACGAACTAGATTATCTGAAAGTGGTGTCAGTAGTAGTCCATTGTTTTTCATACCAACAGATTTAATTATAATCGGGTCGTGTTGATGCAAATGATTTAGAACTATAGAAATGTTTTATTTATTTATTTCCGTTTAAACTTAAATTAAAAAAAAAAAACAGAAAATAAAAATACAAGAAAAAAAACGAAAAATTTTAAAATTAGAGACCAATTAAAAATTTTTTTTGCATCAAAAATAAATAAATAAAATATCACTAGCAATTTGAAGAAATATATTTCGCATTCTGTCGAGCTGTTTTAATGTAATATCAACATTTTCAAATGGTATAACCATCATGATCTACAAAAAGAAATGTGAATAACAAAATAATGTTAGATATTTAGTATTTTATTATTTTATTATACAAGGTGCCTTTTTTATGTAGAAAACTTTATTTTATCACATTTTTGACACAAATGGAATAAAAGTCACAAGAAAAAAAGTTAGGTTATAATTAAGGCAAGGGTCCCCCCGTTTACCCGCTTATGGTCATCCTTTTTTATTCAATTTCATGTCAGTGTACTACATTTAACTAGTTGAATAAATATGCTACATTTGATTAATTCATCTTTACTGGTTTCAAAAATATTTAAAAAAATAATCCTCAGGCAGTCATTTTTAACACCCTGTATCTTTGTAAATAAGGACGTTTCGAAAAATTACAATTTAGGTTTTTTTCATGATTAGACGTCCCGAATTCGCTCATTTTGACCACCTATTTTAGAAACACCTTGTATATACAACAACACAAAATTTCCCATAGAGGTGACCTCGATGGAAATTCCTATAAAATTGATGTGGAAGTTGTTCTTTTTGCTACTGATGATGGAACTGGTTTAAGTTCCGAAACATGTTTGGACAATATTTATGAATTATTTTTGTGAACATTCGACTTTTATTTGTCATTGAAAAAATAAATATGCTGGTTGAGAGTTTTAATAGCTTTTTTTGACCTCGAGCTGCCTGTTTCGACAAAAATTAAAATTCTCTTGTACAAAAGAAATAAACAACACGTATTTTACGCATCTAACACGAAGAATTCTTACTAACGCAACTATTTACAGTAGTTATTTTATTACCTCATTGAACTTGAAATTGTTTCAAAGAGAAAGTTTTTTTCGTTAATAAGCATTTGTGGCGTACATCGAAAATATTAATTTTCCTCTAGAAAATGTTATAAAAATGCATCATTATACCTACAGTGTGTCCGATGGGTTACAGGTGCAGGTGGAGATAATAGCATACTTTTTAAGAGTCTTACGAACGGCCGACCTTTATTTATTTTTTTAGTTTTTATTTATTTTCATTTTTTTTTTAATTTTTAATTTTTTGAACAATTTTGTCATTTTTTTCTATTTTCAATCAAGAATACATTAGGGTAAAACTATATAGTTCCTAGAGGTTATCTACGGGGTAAATCAAAAAATGTCCCACTCATTTATTAATACCCTTAATAAATTTTACGAAAAAAATTGATTTTTTTGATATTTTTTAGAGTTTCACTATATACAGAGGAGTTTTTTTTAAGTTGTGTAGTTATACAATTTAGATACAAGGGAACTCAAAAATGTTTTCATTTATTTTCTATGATTTTTGGGCAAGGCAAAACCTAATTCATAGGAAAACTTTTGAGTTTTCTTAGTTTGTTAGAATAGTGTAATAAAATTTTTTATTTATATACAGGGTGTTTCAAATGTAATTCTATTTATTTGATTAGGTTTTCAACCCATATTTTCAGTTTTTTTATAATAACCTTTAATGACTTTTGTCATAGATAAAACTACCACAAAACGACTGGGAAATCCCGCATGTATCAAAGTTTTGGAGCTGCATCTATGGTCTACTACTAGAGTTACGAAAGCACATAACCGGCGAAGTAAGGGTTGAAAGACGCATTTACAAACAACGTTTTATTAATATGTACGAGGGTGGTTTGATAAGTCCGTGGATTTCATTATTATTTAATAGTCTACGGCCTTGATATGAAAAAGAATCCTCAAATTTACTTGGGAAATGTTGAGGGATAGTAAATGAGTTAATGCCAAATCTTTGTGTCAATGCACATTATCTAGTTTTAAAAAACTTAGTGATAATGAATATTCTTTCAAAGCGAAAAGCTCGACGATATTGCAGTGGTATTACAATTGAATACAATTCATTTTATCTTATTTTTAATGAATCACAAGAGGTATTTCTCCTTTCTGCGACTTGTGTCCTCTTTAGCCAAGCATCTTCAAGTATAATTTCTTCGCTTTTTTAAAAAGTATGTTAGTGGTCACCTCAATAGACCGCACCGGCCGAAGTACGTCTTCGAGTGAACGCCATTGGTTTTCCCGGGCAAGATTCAACGTAAACTGATGACATATCTGTCATAATGGTCTGAACAGACTCTCCTTGCTTAGTAAGGAACTTTATAACGACGCGGTGTTAGATTTTCTTCATACATTTCCTTTTTTGTCCCGAGGAACTTGATCAACGATAGTTCCAAAATTAATATCCAGCATAAGATAAAACTTGAGATTTATACTTTGATAAGTCATAGAACATGTAGCGACTAAAAACATCCCCACCATAAACTTCCATGCCCCCATTCCGCAGAATTAAAATCTTCAATTTTTCCAGAATTAGAAAAATAAAAAAGCCATCGCACTGTATTGCGTTTTGTCATCACAAAAACGCAATACAGTGACTAATACACTGTACGCCACCTTCTCACTGAATGTGATAGGGGTTCACCTTGTACCGCAACTATATACACTGTGTCCAAGATAAGAATGGGATAGCATTGAAATCTTGGAAACGGTAGGAGTTACAAAGTTGGTTAAATTAGGGAAAAGTTATACAATTTAAACACCTTTTAAATGGTGTTTTCAAAAGTAAACTAACTTAAGCCGTTTTCGAGAATTTTTGAAAAAACGGTTTTTTGCAATTTTAGTTTTTATTTATTTCTGACATTATTTTTACAGATATAAAAAAATTAAAAGCATTTTCTTATTGGTACTTCTTGATGAGATAAAGATAGCGTTTACAAATTTTGACTACGACGTATCGTTTTTGAAAAACCAGCATCAATTTCTTTCTTTTAAATACGGCCCTGGATTTTTTATTGTTAAATTTAAAGCCATTTTCAATTCAAAAATAGGTGGTATATCACATGTAATGGTTTAAACAAGTTTTCAGTTTTATTCGGTACGCGTTTTTTTAAATTTAGTTGCAATTTTTGTGATTTTTTAAGTTACTAACGCTTTTCTCAGATGAATGTTTTACACAAAAAGTGCCAACTATGGCAAGTTTTCTTGAAGAATTTTAGAGAAGCTAAAACACTGAAAACTTGTTTAAATCATTTAATTATTGAATTGAAAATGGCTTTAAATTTAACAATAAAAAATCCAGGGACGTATTTAAAAAACGAAATTACTGATGGTTTTTCAAAAAAAATAATGTCAGAAATAAATAAAAACCAAAATCGCAAAAAACCGTTTTTCATCAAATAAACCCTTGTTTAAGGATTACGAAAACCTTAACTGACGGCAGTTTCGTTTCATCACTATAAAAGACTCCAAAAACTGTTCCTAATTAAGGCATCTGCACAACATATTAATGGAATATTCCTAATCACTACAGTTAAATTATAAATATTGACTTACATCTTTTAAAAGTTCCCTTAACTTGTCTATTCTGTCGCCGTTCGATCTCGTGGGAAGGTATCTGGCTTCAACCTGGGTCTTCAGCAAGCATAATGAGGCCAACAAAATTGTGGTGAGCAAGAAAACTTTTGAGAACATGTTTCTGGAAGCCAAAAATTCGTAATTAATACGACATAATAATGACAATTTTTCACTTTCCGTTATATCCAAGTATCAGATTCGTGAGATCCAGGAATAACATTTAAGACAAATATGGCGCAGTACATGCATACGAGGGTTGCTTTTTATATTTCGGGATTAGAGAACAGAAAAAAATATTAATCATCGAAATTCACTTTATTGTTTTTCAAAATATAACTAAAATAAATAAATATACTGACAGTCAGTGTTGTATTTTATTTATTTTTTCTTTGACACTGCCGTATTTTGTATTAATGTAAATTGTCCCTTATTTTAGATTGGATTGTTGTGACTGATGATGGGAGTATAGACTCTAGAAACATGTCTCACACATCATAATTATAATAAAACTTTATGACGTCTTTTTTTTTCTTATAATTAATATTGCATTTCATTGTGAGAATTGACCATTTATTCAAGTTATTTAATTTAGATCAATAAAAGCTTCTTTTTATCGTGTAGATTTATTTGTAGCTAGTACTTACCGAAGGGAAAAAATTTAGAGAAATCAAATAATAATCTAAACACAATATAATTTTAATAGAACTTATAAAATTATTCAACATTTCGATAATTAATTTTGTTTCATCAGTGTTGTTCATATATTTATCTCACATTTTTTGTGGTTATTTAAAATTTTATAAATCTAAATTAAAACGTACTTACTTTTTTTTTAAATTAAGAAATGTGCACTACACTTAATTAAAATGTTGTTGTTATAAGTTGCAAAAGCGACTAAAGGCTGTAATCTATGCCAAAAATGTTGAATTTCCGAATTTATATAGCTACCCCAATTTTAAAATTCTATTGCGTAGGTAGATGCGCGCGGGAAATTGCCATTCCATGAGGGATGAATGAAGATTCGATTTCATATTCGGGAAAAGATACCGCATCAGAAAAGTGTGGGGGGGGGGGGAAGGGATGACAGACATTTGATGTATTTTGTGTCTGTATGGTTGTTAAACAGAGCGTGAATAGTTTTTAAATTAATTTAGATGGGGGATGATAAATGGTTCTATAGGATGAATCAATTATAGTATACAGGGTGTTTCAGAAAGACGTGGCAATATTTAAGGGGGTGATTTTTCAGGTCATTTTATGCAAAAAGGTCCCGTAAGCAAACGTCAGGAAATGTATTGTAACAGTGATTTAAACTCGATTTGACAGACTTATGTTGCCCACACCAATGCATTTACAAATTTGGGTTGTGTTGTCCGCACCAATAGATTGTTTAAATATTTAAGATATAATTTATTTGTTTATTTATTAATACAAATCAGTGGAAGCTTAATAATAATAATAATAATTGCTTTATGGCTCAACAGAAAATCCATTTACAGAGCAATCTTACAAAATTACTGAATATTAATAATAATAATACAAATAAACCGAAACAGAAAGAAAGAAACATCATAGATTCAACTTAAATGTTCATTCAAAACACCCAAAACAGTACTTAAGTCATCAAAAAAAATATCACTCTCATCGCTTATAAAGTTATATGTCCGACACATTGTGTAGACAGGCGACTTCATCAACAAATTGGTCCTAGGTCGGTCGTTATAAAATAAATTAGAAGATCTCGAATTTTGCCTTGGTACCAAAAAATACAACTTTTGCAAGAGTTCAGCGCAATCAATCTTACTATGCAATATATTGGCAGTCATCTTTAACACTCTGTATCTTTGTAAATAAAGACTTTTCGAAAGATTACAATTTAGGTTTTTTTCATGATTAGATGTCCCCAATTCGCTCACAAATTTTGGCCATGTCTTTCTGAAACACCCTGTATAATAACCCGCACTACTATAGTCAACCGCTTTATACCTAGCATGAACCAAACTATCGGAGCTGGCACTTTCTCGGTAGGCGTGGTTTCAAAAAGAATTGAAACAGGCGCGCTCGCGAATTATTCACAAATATTCTTCGTATATTGAAAAATGTTCAAGACTCAAATACTCAAAAAGGTTAAGCTTCGTTCATCTTCGCCAAACGGTTCCAGACAGTTGGTTTATTGGATTGGGAGAACTGTTTGACAACACTGTTTCTATAACAGCCAATTTGACAGTTCTTGACTGTTTTGGAGTACCTAACATGCGTTTGGCATTTCATCATGAACTTCTGCAGATGGAAATGTGCTTCATATTACATGAGCATGGGATGCATAAAGTTTTCATCAACATTTACACGTTGAAATGTCGGTCTGAACATTTCGAGAGGAATATTTTCAATTGATTATGTTTAATAAATGTTACCGAGGTGAATTTTATCCAAATAGCCGTACTTAGCTGTCAAAGAATAATCCAAAACCTCGACCCCGCCTTATGAGCTGGAAATGAGCTATGATGTTCACTTCACTTGTGGAAATTTTGGTCGATGGCTTAAGAATTAAACTTGTGTCCATTCAGTATACGGAAAATTAAAGATCTTAGTTCCGTGCTTGCAAATTCCACTTGTGCAGGAATTAAAGCCACATGATCATCGATTGCGCCGTACATTTGATCAATGGGCCGCAGGCAAAATTGCTATTGACTGCTACGAAATATAGCCTGATGGCAAAACCGCGACTGTTTGGGTTTCTTGATGAAATGCTATCCGGACCCTTGCCTTTATCATATAGGGTAAGTGGACGTCGTGCTTTTGTCTTGACAGTTTTGGTTTGTCGAGTGGACTCGTCTCATTGTTTAGGTCATACTTGTTTGAACGATCACAATTTGTTTCTTATGAAGGTTTTGGATCACGTACGTTCTCGCCGACGTCTGGTGCGCCGCAGGGATCCAACCTAGGACCTCTGCTTTTTATAATATTCGTTAATGACCTGCTGCATTCGCTGAACTGTGGACGCCTGGCCTATGTTGATGGCCTTATAAGATCTGCACGGTCGTAGATTGTGCACGTGACTGTGTCGCGCTCTAGAGCGACTTGGATGGTTTGAATGGATGGTGTAATGCAACTTGGTATTGGCAAGTGTAGTATTGTTAGTTACACAGGGTCTAGGAGTCTATATATCTGCGTCACACTAGTGCAATTGAATCTATTCAACGACGGTTTGCCTTTAGGAGGGATGGTGCTTATTTGCTCCCTGGTACTGATCATGGACCTATTGCTGTTGGATTGTATTTGCCTGGTCGGCAAAATAAATATGTGGGTGCCGAGGTTGGCGACTAGGTTATCATTATCCTGCGAACTAGAACGCTGAGAAAAAATATGAGGATCTGGACCCAAAATAGGCAGCAAATAATTAGTTCAAACGTTTTTCATGGCGACAATTTCTGCAACAAATGCTTTGGGATAGTGTGACGCATCTTTAAATGCTTGAAATTTCTACACAAAAGGAACATGAAGTATCAGAAAGCACATGCATCAATAAATCTTTAAAAATCTTCCTCATTTCCACAAAATCTATATCAAAATTAGCAATTTAATTATAAATTTATAGTTACAGTTTATCTGGCAATCAAACCTTGTAGATACAACCCGTTTTACATTTAAACTGGATCGAAGTGTGTACCTACACAATAACTATCCAAGTAAGTTTTGAAAAATAAAATATAATGAAGATAAACAACAATAAATAAAGTGTGTCCTCCCTAAAATGTAATCTATTTGAAAAGTTTTATCTGGGGTAAGGTCAGAGGTCAACACGGGAATGGTAGTGGAAACAAAAGAATGCTGATGCGCTTCAGCTATTTTGTAGAAAGCATTTTTGGGGAATTTCAAAACTTGAGGTATAGTTTGTGCCAAACTATTTGTACCTACATATTCTTGATAACGTCTCAAATATATCAATCAATCAAAATACCATAACAGTCCAGAAGAAGAAAACTGTCTTCTTTTGCATTTATATGAGCTGCTCCTACTGCAATACCTACCAAACAGCCAGCGTTTTAACAGATATGTGAAAAGTCGAGTAGGTTACCAGATATACAATTTTTTATGGTATTTATACCATATTTTCCCCATTTTTAGCTCTCCATATCATATATGTAATATATGTATATATGGAGACTATTAGTTTCATGAAAAAAAAAATTTTTTTAATTTCACCTGAAATACTTCTTTTTGGTCATTTTATACATAAATAAGTAGTTTTAAAAAAATGTCTGTCTGTCTGTCTGTCTGTCTGTATCCACGAAAACGCAAAAACCGCTTAACAGATTTTAACCAAATTTGGTACAAAAATACTATTGGACATGGCAAGGAGCTGATTAGATTTTGGGAAACATTGAGCGTAGGCAAAGGGTTTAAAAGAGGGTTCAAAAATTAAAAAAATTCATAGTTCTTAAACTTATCCGAAATACTGCATAATTTTTCACGCATTTAATTGAATATAACCTAAACTATTGAACATAAAATATTAGACCACATTGGCGTTCGAAAATAGTGTAAAATGGGGTAAAAAAGATTAAAAAAAAACGTATTTCTTAAAAATAGCAGAAATATTAACTAGTTATTGATAGTTTTGATAGAATATAACCTATAAAATGTGTCATGAATAACTTACTTTCATAGGCGTTCGTAAATAGTGGAAAAGGGGTCAAAACATAAAAAATATATATTTCCTAAACTTATTCGAAATATGGAATAATTTTTCATAGTTGTGATACAATATAAGCTAAAAAATATTCCATAATAGAATTGGTTCACACAGGCGTTCGAAAATAGTTTAAAAAAAGGGTCAAAAACGAAAAAAAAAAACGTTTCCCAAATATACCAGAAAAATTGGCTAATTATATATAGCTTTGATATAAGATAACCTAAAAAATGCAGCATAAAATTTTTATTCACATAGGCGTTCGTAAATAGTAGAAAAAGGGGTAAAATAAAAAAAATTAAAATGTAAAAAATTTTATATTTAACTAGATGAATTGGTGTTAAAAATACACGACAAAAATTAATGTACCATAGGCGTCCGTAAAAATTCTATAAAAGGGTCAGAAAAAATTTCTATCCGTGATAACTCAAAAACCACTTAACGGATTTTAACCACATTTGGTACGAAAATACTACAGGATAATTATAGGTGGTGATTAACATTGAGCGTAGGCAACGGGTTTAAAAGAGGTTTCAAAAATTTAAAAAATCATAGTTCTTAAACTTATCCGAAATATTGAATAATTTTTTATAGTTGTGATAGAATATAACCTAAAAAATGTTACATAAAAGAATTAATTCACACAGGCGTTCGAAAATAGTGTTAAAAAAGGGTCAAAAACGAAAAAAAAATGTTTCCCAAATATACCAGAAAAATTGGCTAATTATATATAGCTTTGATATAAGATAACCTAAAAAATGCAGCATAAAATTTTTATTTACATACGCGTTCGTAAATAGTAGAAAAAGGGGTAAAATAAAAAAAATTAAAATGTAAAAATTTTTATATTTAACTAGTTGAGTTGGTGTTAAAAATACACGACAAAAATTAATGTTCCATAGGCGTCCGTGAAAATTCTATAAAAGGGTCAGAAAAAATTTGTATCCGTGATAACTCAAAAACCACTTAACGGATTTTAACCACATTTGGTACGAAAATACTACAGGCTATTTATAGGGGGTGATTAACATTGAGCGTAGGCAAGGGGTTTAAAAGAGGGTTCAAAAATTTAAAAAAATTATAGTTCTTAAACTTATCCGAAATATTGAATAATTTTTTATAGGTGTGATAGAATATAACCTAAAAAATGTTACATAAAAGAATTAGTTCACACAGGCGTTCGAAAATAGTCTTAAAAAAAGAGTCAAAAACGAAAAAAAAATGTTTCCCAAATATACCAGAAAAGTTGGCTAATTATATATAGCTTTCATATAAGATAACCTAAAAAATGCAGCATAAAATTTTTATTTACATAGGCGTTCGTAAATAGTAAAAAAAGGGGTAAAATGAAAAAAAAATTAAAATGTAAAAAATTTTATATTTAACTAGTTGAATTGGTGTTAAAAATACACGACAAAAATTAATGTTCCATAGGCGTCCGTGAAAATTCTATAAAAGGGTCAGGAAAAAATTGTATCCGTGATAACTCAAAAACCACTTAACGGATAACCTACAACATGCAGCATAACAATTTTGTTTACATAGGCGTTCGTAAATAGTAGAAAAGGGGGCAAAATAAATTTTATAATAAAACTAAAAAAAAATCAATTATTTTGCGTACAAGAATTTGGCCTAGATCTGAAATATAAAATATCTGCGTATAAATAGTGCCTCCAAAGAGAAGAAAAAGGCACAAAACCCGATACAAAAAAAAAAATAGCTGATGTCTAAAACAAAACAAAAATTTAGATAAATGACAAAAAGGTCATAAAATTATTACTTTTACACTTAAATATGGAGAGCTATTCGTGCCTCGAGGGCAACAGCTAGTTTTTTCTTATGATACCTGTAGACCATCGAAGATACCATATATCCATGTTTATACCATTTTTTGCAAATGCATTCAATCCTTCACAATAAAATAAGTGCAGATTGAAGTTTAAGAACTATGAATTTTTTTAATTTTTGAACCCTCTTTTAAACCCCTTGCATACGCTCAATGTTTCCCAAAATCTAATCAGCTCATTGCCATGTCCAATAGTATTTTTGTACCAAATTTGGTTAAAATCTGTTAAGCGGTTTTTGCGTTTTCATGCATACAGACAGACAGACAGACATTTTTTAAAAACTACTTATTTATGTATAAAATGACCAAAAACAAGTATTTCCGAAGAAATTTAAAAAAAAAATTTTTTCATGAAACTAATAGTCTCCATATATACATATATTACATATATGATATGGAGAGCTAAAAATAAATATGGCCTAATATGACCATTAGCTCTAATTGTCAATAAATGTTTTGATCTTCAAGAATTTCCAAGTAAATTAAAATTAACCAAAGTAACACCTGTTTACAAGAAAGGAGATCCGGGAAAGGTAAACAATTATCGTCCGATCTCTATTATACCAATCCTTTCGAAGCCAATGGAGCTTGCTTTTAATAATAGGCTATATAGTTTTCTCTATAAGTATAAACTGCTTTCAGACACACAGTATGGATATCGAAAGCAAAGATCTACCAAGCAGGCATTGATGAGGTTAGTGCAGTCTATAGTGGGTGCAATGGAACAAGGACACATTCTGACGGCTGTATTTTGCGATCTTTCTAGAGCATTTGACTGTGTTTGTCATGCGATTCTCTTAAAGAAACTGCCCCTATATGGCATTAGAGCAAATGCTCTTAATTTCATAAGATCTTACTTGACTGATCGACACCAGTTAGTTGACTATATGGGAGAGAGGTCTGAAGTAAGGCCTGTGACAACCGGAGTACCCCAGGGCTGAATTCCTGGTCCACTTTTATTTATTATATATGTCAACGACTTATCATCTTATTTGAGGGATACTCAAGTAATTCAGGATGCAGACGACACCACAATTTACCAGGCTTCCGAGGGTTTTAATAACGTAATCCAAACCAAATTAAAAAGTGCTGAGAATTGGGTTGCCTCTAACGGACTGTCTCTTAACTTCTCGAAAACGGAGAGGATTGATTTTACACTAAGGAAACATTTTACTAGCGAAAACAATACTTATAAATTTCTTGGAGTAATTGTAGACCCAAAATTGACATGGAAAGATCAGATCGATTGCCTTGCCAAAAAATTGTCCAGTGTGGTTTATCTCTTGCGAAAACTATCGACTACATGTTCACAAGAAATCTTGCGTTGCGCATATATGGGATACTTTCAGGGCCTGATTAGTTATAGCGTTCTGTTTGGGGCAAGGCACCGCAATGGCAAATTGTCTTTACAATTCAAAAAGCGGCTGTACGCGTAATGGTTAAAGCTGGATATAGAGAGCCATGCAAACCCTTCTTTAAAAAATTAAATATTTTAACAGTTCCTGCTCTGTATATTTGGCAATGCATTTTTTATATTAGGGAAAATCTCAATACTTTAATAAGTCATGAGGATCTACACTGTTATGAAACGCGGCATAAGAAAAACCTGTGTCTGCCCCGGCACAGATTAGCTTTGACTTATCGACAGTTTCAGGTTATGGCCGTTAGGTTCTACAACCACCTTCCTCGTCAGATAAAAGATATTGCAAACAACAATAAATTTAAAGTTGAAGTGAAAAAACAACTTCTTGAGATTGTCCCATATGACTATCTCACCTGCAAATTTTGAGTGAATTTTTTTACACTCTAGTGCTTTTTTAATCTTAAGTTATATTATAGTCTGTTGATTGTTGTTGTAATATTTGAATTGTGCCCCTTTAGACTATTTATTGAAGTTTTAAGTGATTTTTATGTACTTTGTTTTACTGTTTTGTATTTGTACTATTTACACACGCATTTGTTGTTTGAGTATTTTGTTTGTTTATATTGTATTTTTATTTATGTACATACTGAATGTGACGATGCCAATAACTATTGTTAGATAGGCAAATAAAGCAAAAAAAAAATTATTGTCAGTAATTTGTATCCAGTCCTGTATTGAATATTAAAGTTATTTTTATCCTTCAATCATAAATATGGCTGATTGTTTGCCACATCTCGATTTTATTATATTGAAGAAATCCTAGATAAAACATAAATATACCATACTCTTCTTCAATATACTATATTTTATTTTTATATGACAACACTGAGGACAGTGTTTTGTGTGAATTGGCGCTGTTCACGATCAGACTGTCACCTGTCACTATACTCACCCAGCTCACCCTGTGACACGAATATATCGATATATATAGGTATATAAAATATCACTATTTTTCATTAGATATAATTGTTACAGAAACCAGCGAGGATTTATCTCAGTTAATAAAAGTATTTGCTTCATTTTCATTTTAAAGGTTTCTGTGTAAATTTAAACAAAAATAATGATACTTTAAAATGATAACAAACATCATTATTTTTCAAGCGAGAAGTCAATCGCCATATTTAATTTTGGGACGCCCTATATAAAAAGAGACTGGGCTAACAGGAATGGACATATAGGATCTCCAGTTTGTTATACATCAATGGTCCATGTATTTTCAAGGAGCCCGACGCGACGCACAGTGGTACAGAAGTCTAAATAGCTGGCCAAAACTATTAAAAAAGTTTTTCTAAAAATGCGGATTTTTACAATTAAATAAGTTCGGCAACATAGTAGAGTAGCGCGTAGCGTTAAAGATACGTCTCAAGGTCAACGACCTGCCGCAATACGCAGCACGAAAGTGACTCGAACAAGTGGAATCGTTAAACACGCACGCGCTTAAAAATAGGCTTTAATTTGTGAGTACGTAAAAAAGTGTAGATTTAATTCATTTTTAATAAAACAAAATGGCTGAAGTAGGAAAAGGTACGTAGTATTCGAATATGCTAGTAATAATAATTAATTATTTATTTCTAATTAATAATTTAAGTAGAAAATACAAGAAAAAGTTAAACCTTTCAAGAACATATTATTTATTTTGGTAGAGATACAAAAAAAAGTCCACGGAATTCCGCAACAAATCTTGTTGGATATTGATTATTGTTGTCTACTTATTCAAGAAAAGTGACATTTGTCTGCCACTAGCTGCCACCCTGGCTTTGGAATTTTTTTTAAAACCTAAATGCACGAAATATCAGAGCATTTCCGCTTCATTAATTAATTTGAGTTTTCTTTTTTTTTTCAGACTCAGATAACGTTCGTGGTCTCTCGAGAAAAGACCTCTTGTTTTTAATAAAGGGCCACTTAAATCAAAATATCAAGGACATATGTGACATTGTGCAAAACGAAATTAATAGAAAATATAAGTGCGATTTTGAATTAACTGAAAGTGATAAAACTAATGTACGTAATACCGTACAAAAAATAAAAATTAAGTGGCAGGAAGTGCACCGAACCGAGAATAAGTTTTTAGGCAAATTTCAAAACTGGCTAAACGAAATGAATATTGTGATCAATGACGATAAAAAAATTGAGATCATTACCCGTATGCGCGTCACTGAACATAAAATTCTTAATTGCATGTCGAAAAATGCGCAATAACTACCTCTTAAAAACCACTAAATTTCATTTGCATATCTCCACCGGTTTCAGAGCAATCAATAAATCTTCAGTTTTTAAGAAAAACTTTAACTGTATCTCAGCAGAAAACGAAACATTTGCGGACATGTGTTTATATAGCAAACTGTCATTATTTTTTCATGCAGAAGGACCTCCTGAAGTTTGTCGTATATATAATTATACAGGGTGATTCGTGGTAGATATTAGGTATGACTATTTACCTATAGGAGCATGATATATCATTTGAAAAAGACTTTAATTGCTGTTTAGAATATGTGATAATAAAGAGGCTTTTATTTGTTCAAGTAGTTCACACTAAGGTCAATTGCGATTACCCTGTAACTAGACAAAAATATAAAAAAATTTGTGTAATATACTATATTGACTGTATATAAGTAACCAAATTTGTAGGATGATCGTAAATATGTCTCTTAATAATCGTCGAACCTAACATCAACCATAAATCACCCTGTATATTTTTGCTTCCTTATTATTTGTTTGACTTTTATACGACAAACTTTCCTCTGCCGATCTATTATTATTTTTCAGTTTTGAAATGATTTTTGTTGGTAATTAAATTTAAGTTATTTAAGCAAGTTTTCTAAAACTCTCCAGCCATTTAAGTCCGTCATTTTGTTTTTTTTTAAATTCACCATTTTTTTAGTAATCTGTAATTATAAAAGCCTATTATACAAAATCTCTTTTAAATCAAGGTGAAATTAAGATTTTGGCCAGCTTTTCGGGATTTTGTACCACTGTGCGACGTTTTGATCGGAACGTAGTTTACGTTAGTAAACCGTAGACGTAATAGGTATATAATACAATGTATTTAGTGGCTTATCATTGTACATTTGTTGAGAGAAGCAGTGTCCGTTCACTTGTAAATCTCCCATGACGGCGTCCTTTTGTCTAGCCGGTAAGGCGTCGTCATCGCAACAACGTCATAAAAATAACAGAACAAAACGCATCCATCATTTGTCCTATTTCTTTTTTAGCAAACTTTTCGGATCCACACCACTACTAGTTTATACTTAGATAAACACAGAGTTTTCAGGGTTAAAGATATATTACTTTTGTCGTTTTATAGAGTTTTCGGGAAGGAAATGCAACAGCTATTAATAGGCGCCCACATCGATTTTGTGTTTGTAGGGGCATAAGGATAGTTAAAATCCAGCATTAAATCTTAGCATAGCTCAAAATTCATTGTCTGGTAATTTAATCAAGCTTAATTAATGTTATACCTACTCAAATATAAAGGTCACCATAAGAAGATGTCCAAGTCTAACCTTAGTGATATCAATAGCAACTGGACAAGGCCCATTTTCTTCGCCGTGCCGTTCACCTTGGATGAACTCCCGGACATCCGTCCGCTCAGCAGCATTTGTTGTCATTAATGGGAAAAACTGCCTACTTTACACCCTACACTAACCCAATTACCTAAATACTTACTTAAAAATGATAAATAAAAAAATTAAAAATTGCAAGAGCAGGGATCGAACACACAACTTTCCGATTACAAAGGCCACACGCTACCCGCTAGGCTACACTCTCTACACTTCTGACATGCGAATTACCACGAGCACATATATTTCTTTTATCCAATTAATGGTACAGCGTGGGCATTAACCGCATAGGTAATGTAATAATTCTGTGTATCAACAACAGCAGTGGACCGGGAGAGCCCTTTCCAATAACAACTGGAGTAAAGCAGGGTTGTGTCATTTCCAGGACCGACGATCGAAAGGAGGAGAACGCATCGATGGGGCATCGCACCTACAACATCCGGTAAATGTTGGTGATTGGGTGTGCCAGGATTTGTGGCTCGAGGATCGGTCTGTTTAGCCATCTCCTAACCTAACCTCGTCGTAATAAAACTCCATGTAAGGTTTTTTTAACTTTTATTAGTTTATTCTTTGTGTTAAGTACACATATTTTATTTATTTACAAACAAATCAACTGCTGTCCGTTGTTTCCAATCTTCCCAGTTCTCCATCATGAGAAGACATATTGGTTGGCAATGCTAGTCCTTTTGGTAGTTCTTCTACTTTTAAGGAACCATGATACCTAAATCAATGCGTTAACTATTAGGCTTCGTTCAAAAATAGACGCACAACAAATGTTTAGCAGGGGCATTATGAGCCCCCTCTATCTCCTGAGTTACGAAATTTCATTGACAATGGGAGAAAAAAGCCAACTTCATTTTCATGCAATCTTACGCTTCATTAGCCGGTGGAGTGTTTAATTTGCCCACACTAGAGTATCCACACAGATTTAAACACCGATAGGCTTGAGGATGTTAATAAAAATGTACGAAACATTGACTAATTATTAAATATAAGAAGTTAACTATACAGGGTGTTTCTTAAAGACTGGGAAAATCCTGAAAGGATCCGTTACATGATTTCATGACAATTGAACAAAACATGTCTCAAATAAAAATGTTTATAGTTTGCGAAAAGCAGAGTTGTCAAATATCGTTTTTTTTTCACATTTGTTAGGTTTTTCGGGGTCATAATGTATCTACCTTCTAACCCATATGAACTTCTTTGTTCGCCGACCCTGATCTTTGGAAATTAAGTGTATCGAATACATTTTCAGTTTAGACACTTTTTTCTCTCTTGCTTTTATTTAGAAAGTCACCGTTTCTGAGTTGGATTGGGTTGGAGAAATAGCCAGTTTCAGGATTTCCCATTCATTTAGAAATACCTTGTATATAACATACCTGTTATAATGGGCAACAAAATGGGCTGTCGTTTTATAAGATTTGGAACATATCTTACAAATAAAACTCGTCGTGTCGCTCGGAGATTTGTCGGAATTATGTTGCAACATATGCCGCGTGAGACTGTAGGATTGTCGACAGGCATATGGACATTCGGTACATTTAAAATGTTTTTGACCTTAAAAAAAACAAACTCAACGTAACAACCAGTAATATCACCTGCAACACGTAAACAATGTAGCGCTAAGGCAACTTCTCTATTAAGTATTTAAAACAGCCATTAAGAAACAACGAAGAATAGTTTTCTCTTAGAAGATCATATCTGCACACTATATATCATCATCTTCATGTACCAAACTGACTTCTGGGTTTCCATGTCTCGAACAGTAATTTGGGGCAATATTCCTGCTTTTGCTGCTTTCAATGTCTCAATAGATCGGGGAAAATATTTACGTAGGCCACCAAGCGTCTCCAGGTAACAAGATTACGGGTCCTGGAGACATTTCCCTTAACCTACTTGCCATATAAGCATAACTCCATCTTGGATCTTTAAGTTCTCAAAGTTCTGGTTCCAAAAAATTGCTTAGTTAGCCAAATGATCCAACAGCATACTTAACGGTAACACGTGGGTTATGAATTAGCCTTTCTGATGCCTAGCAGCGAAGATTCTGCTTGACCACACACCCAGATACGTGAAGGTGAATATTTTGAAGAATATCGTTGGAGCATTTGCAGCGGTGGGACTTTAGGTTTGTATTTCTCTCAGAATGACCTGACAAACGCAAAGCAGAGGCATGTTCAGGTGATGATCTGCTACCGAGCGCGAATTGAGTTCTTTCGGTCGTCATCACAGGTTCGTTATTTTTCATAAATATTTCTATCATCTGTGTCGGCTCTCAGAATGGTGTGATCTAAATAGACTTCCTCTAAATCTGAACAAATGTAAGTCGGTGACATTTACAAGACGTCAAGATCCGTTTTTGCGAAACTACACCATCGATAATTCAAATTTGGAACGCTGCGCTTTAAACAAAGATCTTGGTGTATACTTGGATGGTGATTTATCTTTCAACTACCACATTGAGCAGGTTTCTGCTAATGCTTTGCGAATGTTAGGATTTAATTTTAGACAGACCAGAGAATTCAACAACATGGACTGCCTGAAAAGTCTCTATTTCGCCTTTGTTGTGTCTATTTTGGAATTCGCTACAATCATTTGGTGGCCTATCTACCGTGTTCATATACAGAGATTGGAGAGTATCCAACGTAAGTTTTTAAAATATTTGTCATTTGAAATTGATGGATATTTTCCTCCTCGTGGGTGTGATCACGGCCTGTTACTGGCAAGGTTTGGATTTCGGCCGTTAGCCGAGAGACGCATCTTCGCGTCTCAGATCTTTCTTTTTAAGTTGATCAACAATATGTTGGATTGATCTCGGTTGCTTCAGCAGCTATGGTTTCGTGTCCCTAGGGTTCACTCTAGAAGCGCTAGTTTATTTTGGGTGCCACAGATTCGTTCTAATTATGAATCTAAAGCACCGCTATTTCGGGCTTGTAAATACAGCAACCGATTAGTTATTAATGAAAACGTTGATTTTTTTAATGTATCGCTTGATTCTTTTAAGAAAAGTTTGCGGGCTACTGACTTGTATTTGTTTTGATGAATAATGTTCATGTGTTAATTATTTATTGTTATTATTAATTGTTCTTGTAATCCTCTCAATTTTCTTTCGTTTTGAACGTGTATTTCCTTTTTTGTATTTTTCTATTTTTCAGTTAGTTTTAAGTTAGTTCTAAGTTGGGTATTTTTGTATGCTAATGCTAGGCAATTGTTTTTGTTAATGTAAGATTTTGTCTTGTTATTGGGTAGCAAAACCTGTTAGACAATAAAGAGATTATTATTATTATTATTATTATTATTATTATCAAGGCCAATTCATGACGAATAAAAAGACAAGGCGCGACCTACCAGCTCAATACACTAAGCTCACCTTCCCTTGCATTGTCCTCACGTGACAACGTGACATCCTAGGTTCGTAAAAACGTCTATGCGAAAGCCAGAAGCAGACAGCTTTAAGAATTATTTTTGAAGCAACAGAAAAATCAAACTACTTACTTACGTAAAAATGTAACATGGACCTACCTAAATGGATTTGTGTGTGAGCTTTTAGTGTTCCTAAGTGGCGAAAACTTTTCTCGCAATATTCACATTTAAACAATTTGACATTGTTGTGAATACGCCGATGTTCTCTTAGATGGCTTTTCTGTCGAAAGCTTTTATTACAATCCTGACATTCATATGGAGTTTCACCTAAAAATAAAGTTTTATGATTATCTAAGGATTATATTACCTACTTGTAATTTTCCACGTTAATAGACCATTATTTCCCCCCATAATTTATGATTATTTTTACTATATTATTAATATTTCCTAGAACATTCTAAATGTTATATTAAATAGTTTCACTGAGTTTTATTATCGTTATAAAGAAAGATATTAAGTTTTTTATTCCGTATTCCCTATTCTTTTGAAAAACAACTATACAGGGTGGTCCAGTTTCGAAAGTGGAAAGTATACTTGACTGTGAGCTGACGCGGCACCCACTTTGCACAGAGTGAAAAACATTACCATCTGATATCTTTACAATGTCAGCTAGCTCGTGCACCTTCAATTTGCGAAAGGTCATAACCAATTTGTGAATTTTTTTGACGTTTTCTGGAATAACAGCGTCATTTGGGCGTCCACTGCGCTCTGCATCATTTGTGCTGGTACGACCACATTTAAAGCAGTTATTTATCGTCCAAAATCAACGTCAGTCACGGATAGCAAGAATCTTATGGGGGCCATTTTCCAATTTTTCATCGTCTGTCATCCCTACTATCATTTTTGGGGATGGCAACTATCCTGATGTATTTCATCCTGCTAGAAATCCTAATCTGCGTGGTAATAGTAAGAAACTTGACAAGGAGAGATGTGCTAGACTTCCTCGGAAGAATTTTATAACAAACAGAGTTGTATATGCATGGAATTCATTACCTGAAGAGGTGATAATGGCGCAAACGGTTGACAGCTTTAAGAACAGGCTGGACAATTTCATGGAGAACCATGGCGATCAGTTGGTCCACTACTCGCTATAGAAGATTAGTGAGAATGACATCAATATTTCAATAACCTCAAATTAGGAACTGAGCAACAGTTTCATTGGTTTTACCGTATAAAAATTCAGCAATCCAATTCTCTACCATTTGACTAATCACTGGAAGTGTTCGAGAAAGAAGGCCAACTATATATATATAGCCAACGCGATTGTGTATATAAATATTAGTAATTAAGTGTATTTAAGTACCTAGTATATTTAACAAAGTTAGTTTTTAGTGTTTATAGTGTAAATAAATTGTTTTATATTTTTAAAGACATCAGTTTTAATAACACCTAAGAACCCGGAGCAAAAAATAAAATCGTTACACTATATACCTACTACATACCTGTATGTTGTCGCATATGCAACCTTAATTCTGTAGGTCTACAGAACTTTTTGTGGCATATTTTGCATTCCTCATTACGACCATTATGTAGTTTTAAATGAGTCTTCAAAACGCTACACTGCCGAAAATTCTATCTCAAAAAATACAGAACGTTAGGTAGTTAATATGTTTATTAAGAAAAATATTACAATAAGTTACTTTTCCACAAATTTCACATGAATAGGGCTTATCTCCAGTATGAGTCCTTTCATGGCTAACTATTGCTGTTCTTGATTTGGCTAATTTATCACAGAAACGACATTTGTAAGGTTGTTCGCCGGTATGGATTCTCATATGAGCATTCAATCTACTTCTAAACCTAAAATCATACGCAATAAAACATAATGATAATGAATTAATTCCTCAAAGGAAATACCTGAAAGTTTTTCCGCACACAGGACATAAATTTCGCAATTTATCTGTATCGTCATTATTCAGGCATTTATAATCATTACTTGGATTCGTACATGTATGATTTTCATTTAAAGCGTGAGAACCAAATGTACTTCTGCTTAAAGTAACTAATTATAATTATTATTAGTTATACAACATGGTTCACCCTTACTTAATAGGTATTCGTTTTAATATTCAAAATACTTTACCGTTCTTTGAGACTTCAAATGTTAAGATTCGTTCATTCTCAGCGTTACCTTCCTCACAAATTTCCTCCTTTAAGGATTTACTTTGATTTGAATTTTCTACAAATAGAATATTAGAACAACATACATAAGAAAACATTAACAAACCATTTGTGATTAATCCTTGTTCATATGAATCATATGGGGGCAGCTTATTCTGATTGTTTGTAATTTCTTTGTTAATCTTCTCTTCCTAAATGTAGGTATAGAAAATAATACCTTCTAATTCTAACAATCAAGATGAAAGTACTTACATTTTCGAGATATGTATCTAAAAATTCCTTAGATTTAATGCATAACTGTTGAAAATCATATGCAGCATTCAGTTTCATTTCACATACATTGCATATTAATGTTGGGTGATGATTATTATTAGTTAATACAATCTGAAAATATTAAATCTTTTAAATTTAGTTAAGTGAGACAACTTTTTAGTTATGTGTACTGTTGAGTTTAAGCAAGTTGATAATTTGATTAAAAGACTTAGGCCGCCGTTACTAGCTTCGAGTGGTGTCATTTTGTTTGATTTTACGAGGCATGTCCTGCATAATTGTTTTAAATTTCTTGCTATTTCCTCCACATTCATAATATACCAAAAACTTTTTTTAATTAAAAAAAACTGCAATCATAAAAATTAAAATTGTAAACAAACTTTCAAAAAATGTCCTTAACCTGGTAAGTGGAAGGTTACTGACAACTGACAATCTAAAATATAATTTTTCGTGTTTTTATTAGCTGAGCAAAGCCAGAAATTTCAGAATATCATTTACAATTACATCTCAGATCAGCTGATATCACGTTTGCCACTCACCTCAGCTGCATTTTTGTTGTAAAACTAACACATTTGTCACTTGCTGGTCAATTTTGTAAAAGAAATGTGTAATGTGATTTGGAAAAAAAAACTGGTTAATGTTCCTACAACATAAATTTTATAATTTGTCATATTCGTAATAATACTCACAAAATAGCGAGAGTTGAAAATTTTATTACACGTATATTTCCAATAATTCTAAGAAATTTATTTGGCTATAGAATAAGTAGTGGTTTATTAGTTTCCTTTTCTGTTGAAATGATATATTTATCATGTTGTAGTATTTATTAGCAACAGTCGAAAATAATAGTCAATTTCCGTCAATTATTCCCTTTTATGCCATGTATCAAATAATATCATCAACCTCACTTTATCCAACTTCCTTTTACGAAACTTAATTGAACCCAGAGATATGGATACAACCCACTCTCCATATCTCTGATTGAACTAAGCCATTGTCTTTTAAAAAACGTTTATAAAGACAATGACTAAGCTCAGAAAAATAAATGTTTGTTTATTTTTCTGAGGAACCAAGAATATCCTCAATCCTTACTTTTACTTTGTGAAGTCGCGGTGACTTCACAAAGTCAGATGTCAAATACAAAAAAAAAACATATGTTTTTTTTATAAACAATAAATAATTGTCAATAGTAAATATTATTAAGTACTTATAATTTAATATAGCATTATTTTCCACTAAAAATGCAAACTATAAATGATACATGTTGTATATGTTTAAAAATGTATGCAAATCTTGACTCAATAATCCGACCAGCCCAAGATGATGATATAACAATTAAAGAGAAACTAAATATTTGTGTACCAAACAAAGTAAGTACTCATCTGACCATATACCTACCAGGCTAGCTTTGTATTTTAGTTTATGAAGGAATAAAATTAATTTTTTCATGGTCCATATAAAATCTCTTAACGGAGCAATATTTCCAGATTTGGTACGAAGAATTCCAAATATGCAAACAATGCACATTACAACTTTATATTGCATACAAATTTATTACAACATGTGTGAATGGTGAACATGAACAGCGACGTCAAAAGTTGTACGAGTCCAGTAAACAACAAAAGGATTCCAAATATTTAACTACTCCGCGTAATACAGATGCAGAGCAATGTAATGATGATATAATCTTTGTTCAGAACACTGAAAACGAAGAATCAATTGTTAAAATTGAAGAAATAGATATAGTTGATTCAAGAATTGATTATAATGAAGAAATTGATATTTTGGATAATGAAGATTCATCATTGGTAGATGTTGTGGATGAAAATAAACATCAAAAATTGACATTCGATATTGATATTGACATAGACATTAACAACAAAAATGCATTTTTAACGCGAAACGATAAACATTTTCCATATCTTTGTAAAATTTGTATAAAAAAATTTCGCTCTTTAAAAGGCTTTAAGTTGCATCAGAAGGTATGTGTAAAAGATCCAAAATGTGATTTATGTGGTAAAGTTTTCTCGGGAAAGGATAATTTACTGAAGCACAAGAGGGCGATACATACCACCCTTTTTAAGCATACCTGTACAGAATGTGGGCGAAAATTTGCGACTGAGGGTATACGCAACAAGCATATGAAACGGGCGCACAAAATGCTATAAAAGTGTTGATAGGAGTGTGTCTAGTAGTTATGGTGCCCAAAAATGGATTATAAGTAAAATATAATAGGTATCGAAAGTGATTTTTATAAACATTAGAAACATAATTTACCGGTCAGATTTTTGAGCAGCGAAGCTGCAGTCATCTAACTTTAATTACTTTATAAGTACCTATACCTATATATTATATGGATTTAGCTTTTTTTCAACTTATATCTAATATATGTATGAAATTAAACGATTTAGTACACACAATTTGCGATTTAATCATGATGGGAGATTTGAATGTGAATTTTTTGCAGACAGGCTCAGCTGAAGTCGAGAAAGTTTTGTCAATATGTAATAATTTCAACTTGATTCAGGTTATAAATGAGCCAACTAGGGTCACTAATGCGGGTCAATCACTTATTGATATAATTTGTATCAGTGAAAATCTGATTCTTGATTCGTCGGGTACTGAAGATCTTCACTGTAATAGTGATCATCTGCTTGTCTACTGTAGTCTGTTTTTTAAACTTAATAAGAGAAAACCAACTGCTATTACCTACAGAGACTTTGGGAGCTTTGACACTGTGGAATTTGCAAGTGATGCTGAGCTTATTCCATGGGGTGATGTCGACTTGGTTCAAGACTTGAATCAAAGAACTAATCTACTAAATGATTGCATTTTGAACTTGTTTGACAAGCATGCTCCTGTTAAACATATTCTTGTTAAGCGTCCTTATCAACCGTATATTACTTACACGATTAAACAAATGATTAAACTAAAACAAAGAGCTTTTAAAAGATATTTAAGTACTGGGACCACTGCTTCGAGACAATATTATGTAGAATTGCGTAATTATGTAAAAAGTGCGATCATAGCAGAAAAAAAAGCATATTTTCGGTTTACCTTAAATAATCAGTCTAATCCAAAACAGCTTTGGCGTAGCGTTTCTCAAATGGGATTGTCTACTGGTAAAAGTAAAAATAATGAACTGCCTGAATATCTGCAATTACCCGATCAGTTGAATGACTATTTCTTGAACGCGTCTGGTCAATCTGTCATAAGCGCGGAAAAATTGAGATTTTTTGATAGTAACAGATTTATACAAAATGCTTCTTTTCGATTTGATGCAGTTACGAATACTGACGTGATGAATAGTATGAAATCAATAAAGTCCAATTCTTATGGTGTAGATAATATAAATATAAAAATGTTAAGTCTAGTCATGCCCCACTGTGTAAGCGTTATAACAGACCTTTTTAATGACTCGTTGGGCTCTGGCATTTTTCCTGACATATGGAAAAGTGCCAACGTCATTCCAATTCCGAAAGTGGATTCACCCTCTTCTTACAATGAGCTTAGGCCAATCAACATTTTGCCGGCACTTTCGAAAATGTTTGAACGTCTTGTAAGCAATCAAATTCAGGATTATTTGCGGCTACATAATGTGCTACCTTCTGAGCAGTCAGGTTTTAGGAAAAAACATAGTACTAATACCGCCTTGTTAAAGGTAGTGGATGACTTATCAAGCGCCGTCGATAAATCTCAGTCTGTTGTCCTAATTTTATTGGATCAAAGTAAAGCCTTTGACCTTGTTAACTTTGAAATGCTTTTAGCGAAATTAAGATACTTGGGCTTCGATGATGCGTCTGTGAAGTGGTTCAGAAGTTATCTTTTTAATAGAAAACAGCGGGTTAAGCTAAAATCAAAAATTTCTAGCTTTGGTGAGACGTTGGGGGGAGTTCCTCAGGGCAGCATCCTTGGACCTCTACTTTTTTCAGTATTTACATTTGATATTGGATTTTTAATTCAAAAACTGAAGCTTCATATGTATGCGGATGATGTACAGTTATACTTTCCTTTTGAAATTAGTGAGACAGAAAATGCATTTGTGGATATTAACAATGATTTGGGGATGTTTTCTGGTTGGTGTAAAGACAACGGACTTAGAATTAACCCAAATAAAACGCTCGCCTTATGTATTGGCAATAAACGCAACAGTGATAGTATTAAATTAAATTATGGTGTGTCTGTTGATGACGTTGCTGTTCGATGGGTTTCAAGTGCTCGTAATCTTGGAGTTATTCTTGATGACGATCTCAAGTTTGAATCACACTGTTCTTCTGTATATAAAAATTGTTTTTTTAAGCTTAGGTCACTGCATCAATTGAAACATATTCTTGATGAGGGAACTAAATTGAAAATTGTTAAGTCACTTATTTATCCGCATATTGACTATTGTTCCCCAGTATATTATCGATCCTTAACTAACTTTAACCAGAACAAAATTCAAAGGATTCAAAACGCTTGTGTTAGATTTATTTGTAACGTCCCATATCGTGCTCATATCACACCTTTCTTAACTCAGCTTTATGAACCTAAGATAAATCTTAGGACTGAATATTTGTATGTGATGATGCTGTACAGAATTTATACTTCGAAGACTCCCAAATATCTTTATGAATTATTGAGACTACGATCGAGTGTACATGGTGTGAATATACGTTTTAACAATTTTACAATTCCGCAACATGCAAGTAGTAAATTTGAGGGCTGCTTCTCGTATGTTGCACCATCTTTATTGAACAAATACTATAACTTACTGAAACTGCCACCTATACAATTTCAAAATAATTTAAAAGCTATATTATTTAATTAAATCTTAACACGGTCTCAAAAAATTGGATATTTTTTTTTTTCTTTTTTAGTGATTTTCTTTTTTTTTCTTTTTCTTCTTTATTATTGTGAATTTACAAATATAGGTAGAGTGGAAGAATGGCCATGAGCCAAATCTCTTGCCTTTTGCAGAAGTATGATATTTATATATTATGTTACTAAAATAATATTCATTGTAAAAGACTGTCGTATAGCCTTTATGTCTGAATATAGTATGTTTTAAAGACGTATTGGATATTGGCAAATATTTTATTTATGACTGACTTTTTTTTTTTATATTAACTGACATGACATTTTCTCATATTCCAACAATAACAATGTAACAATACATTAACATACAGGGACTAAACTATTATTATTAACTAAATATTTAACATTTCTTCCACCACTCGACAATATCAATTGTCCATATCAATCCGACATAACTTTGCTACTGGCCGACGGAATATGCCTGATGCTGTCTTCAAATCTACAACTCTGACTTTTCCGTCAGGAAAAAGAGTCAATACCTTCGCAAGTTTCCACGATTTCCGTGGAGCACTTTCGTCAACCACTACCACAATGTCTCCTTCGTTAATTGGTTTGCCATCTTTATTCCATTTCGATCGTCTGTTCAAGGTCGGTAAATAGTCTTTAGTCCATCGTTTCCAAAATGATTCTACTAAATTTTGGGACTTGCTCCATTCTTTTCTTAGATCAGTAGTAAGTGGACCATAATAATTTAAATTATTCGAAGTTCCTCGAAGAAAATGGTTAGGCGTTAGTGACTCTAAATCATCAGGATCTCCGGAAACTTTCGTTAATGGTCGTGAATTTATAATGTTCTCAACCTCAGCGAATAAGGTAAGTAATAACTCATCTTTTAAAACTTGTCCATGTAACACGTTCTTTAGAGATGATTTTACTGAACGAATTAATCTCTCCCACACTCCGGCCATATGAGGTGCACCTGCAGGCAAAAATTTCCAATCTATATGAGAGTTTAACAATACTTGTCTCATTTTTTCCTGGTCTAAATTGTTTAAAGCTTGTCTTAATTCTTCAGCTCCTCCTCGAAAATTCGTGCCGTTATCGGAGTAAATCACCCGGGGCTGAATTCTTCTTGACGCCATTCTTCTCACAGCCATTATAGCCGAATCAGCCGTTAACGAATGAGCAACTTCTAAATGTACGGCTCTTACAGTTAAGCATGTAAATAGTACACCCCATCTTTTTTCACGTCGTCTTCCGACTGATACATACATAGGTCCGAAATAATCGACACCGCAGTAAGTGAACGGCTGGATATTCGGTGTAAGTCTAACTGCAGGAAGTTGACCCATTTCAGGATGTTCTGGTTTCGCTTTTGCAACTCGACATTTCTGACACTTTTTAAAGGCGGCTTTTACTGCTACGCGTCCTTTCAAAATCCAAAATCTCTGCCTAACTTCATTTAAAACTGTTTCAATCCCTTGGTGATTATAGTCATCGTGATATTTTTGCAGTAAAAGTTGCGTATATCTATGTTTAGGTGCCAAAATTAATGGTCGTTTTGTAATTTGTACGTTGTTGGGTGCAAGATCAATCCTTCCTCTTATTTTAAGTAGTCCGTCACTGTCTAATATCGGTGATAATGCTTTTAGTGCACTATTGGGCTTTAACATTTTATTATTGGTCAGAATTTCTATATCTTCATGAAACGAATCCCACTGACATTGCTTAACCCATTTTAATTCTGCTTCTTGTACATCCGCTGTTGTCAATTCTTTAGGAACGTTCTTATTTTTAAATTTCTTAGATATCAAAATTCTGGCATATTTAAATACGTAAGCTGTGGCTCTTATTAAGCGTGACCATTTTGAAAATCTAGAAATGTCAGGTAAATGAGAGCTAGAATTTTGAAGTTTACAATTCTGAACTGTTAAAAGCTGAACTTCATTATTTGCTTCACCTTCTATTAAATTTTTACCAAAGTTTTTAGAAGGCCATACGTTTTTATCCGTTGATAACAAAAATTCTGGACCAGCATACCATTTCTTAAAATCTGTCATAATGTTGTGATCTTTGTCATGAACCCTTGTTGCGAGATCAGCTGCGTTTTGAGATGAAGGAACCCAGTGCCAGTCGGATGAATCGGTAAGTTCTTGGATTTCACCAATGCGATGTGCTTCAAACTGTCCTAATTTTCGTCCATCGCCTTTTATCCAATATAATACAGTTGTCGAATCCGTCCACATATAAAGTTTGTTAATTTTAATTTCTAAAGTATTCCAGACAGTAGTTTTTAAACGACTTCCCATCAACGCTGCTTGTAACTCCAAACGAGGTATCGAAATTGGTTTTGTAGGCGCTACACGAGCTTTTGCCATAATTAAAGCCACATCAACGTTGTCATTTCTACCTACAACTCTTAAATATGCAACACTAGCAAATGCTTGTTTACTAGCGTCACAAAATATGTGTAGTTCTATTTGTTTAGCGGTAGGGATCTGTTCACAGTAACATCTTGGTATTTTTAGTTCAGAAACTTGTCGAAGATCGTTCAACCAGATTGTCCACTCTCTAAATAATTCGACATCAATAGAATCATCCCATCCTATTCCGCTACGCCATATATCCTGTATAAATATTCTTCCCCGTATTGTTAAATTTACTACTAGACCAAGTGGATCAAAAACAGCCATAACAAATCTCAAAACTTGACGTTTGGTAGGTCGACAATCTTGAGTAAATTCAATACAGTCCATCTTTACTTTAAAACAAATGATGTCAATCTTAGAATCCCAAAATAGACCGAGTACGCGTTGAATTGAATAATCACTATTACATAAATCCTTACAAAATTCATCGTTTTCCGATAATGATTTCATGACGTTTTCGGAGTTTGAAATCCAACCAACCAGGTCAAAACCACCCAATTTCTGAATTCTTTTAACTTCAATTATTCTTCTTAAAGCAGCTTCTTCATCATCTGTACAGTCGAGGTAATCGTCAACATAATGCTTCTTAGTAATAGCATTTATAATTTCAGGATCTTCTGTATGATCATAGGCATTCAAATTTTTAATGTACTGGGCGCATGTTGGCGAACATGAAGCTCCAAATATCATAGACTGCATCTCATATGTTTCGTAATTATCCTTGATGTTATTTCGCCAAAGAAATCGTAGTGAGCTTCTATCTTCTTTTTGAATTCCAACACGAAGAAACATGTCTCTGATATCTGCACAAAATGCTATTTTTCTCTGTCGGAACTTCATTAAAACTTCCACCAAGGGCTGTAAAAGATCTGGTCCTGCTAATAGGTTATCATTCAAGCTGGTACCATTTGACTTGGAAGCGGCATCAAAAACTAACCTCACTTTATTGGGTTTATTAATATTGACAACTGGAAAATGTGGTAAACACCAGCACCTTGGTCCTTCTATTTTTGCTTCTTCCTTTAACAGTTTTCGTGCATATCCTTGACTGACGTAACTTTGAATTTTGTCACTGTATTTTTCTCGTAAACTACAGTCTTTAAGTACTCTTCTTTCAATGCAATTTAATCTTCTAATGGCCGTTGTTTTACTTTCTGGTAGGTGAATGTTGTCTGCTTTCCAAAGAAGTCCAATTTCATATTTCTGTCCAGCATACTTCGCAGTTCTTTTCATAATTTCAGTAGCTCGAATTTCGTCAGTTGTCGTTTTAATTTTCTCAGGTAATATTCCAAAAGCATCACATGAGAATGACTGCTTAACTAATTGATGAAGTTCTTCGTCCGATTTGTGAACGTCGCATACGTGAAATGAATAGAATTGTTTCGTATGTGCTTTAGTATCCTGGTTTCCATGCATAATGTAACCTAAATTTGTTTTTGTGGCAATAGGTGAATTTTCAGGACCCTGTATAACTTTACGAGCGACAGTAACGTGTATATTATCTTGCCCCAATAGGATCATTGGCCTCTCATTAATTTCTGAAAATGGGATGTCTCTCAAGTATGGATACGCTTTCCAGTCTTCCTCTGTTATAATTTGTAAAGGCATAGATAAATTATTAACAGTTCTAACATTCTTCAAGGTAAACAATTTAGCATTTGGAAAATCTCCAGATATTTGTAAATCTAAGCAAATTGATTTTTCATGTTCTGATACGAAATTATTTGTCCACTGAAGGCATAACGTTTCAGATTTTCCCTGCAAGTGTAGCTTATCAGTTATAGATCTATCTATTAATGTTACTGTAGAAGCTTCATCACAAATTGCTACTGTTTCTACAAATTTTCGATCTTCTCCATAAATCTTCACTTTAACCATTCGTAGTAACACATTTTTGGAACCACTGCCTGTAGCTAGCACATTTTCTGAAGACGTACTAGGAATTTCCCCATTGTTCTGTTCTCTTCTGACTTCATATGTTTGGTTTTCAGTGTGAAGTAACTTATTATGCATACGACGACAACCATCTACATTACAGGAACGTTTTAATCTACAATTTCCGGTTCTGTGTTTGCTTCTGAGGCATGAGAAACACAACTTCTTTTTACTAACAATTTCCCATCTAGTCTTTACGTCATCGTTTGTTAATTTTCTACAATCCCTAATCTTGTGGCCTTTACCATCACAATAAGGACAAATTAAGTCTTCAATATCACTTGTAATAAAACTAGATTCATATGGCTTGATTTTTTGAGGTCTTTGTATGTCAAACTTAGGTGTACTTACATAGCATGCAGATTTAGCAATGTCGACAATAAAATCAGCGAAAATGCTTAGATCAACTTTTTCACTACATCTTCTTATTTCTTCACCCCAACGAAGCTTCAGAGTGTCCGGAATTTTGTGAACCAAACATTCTAATACTTCCGGATTTTTCAGATGTTCGGGTTGACCCAAAGATTTAATGGTCGCTGTCAGAGAACTTACATGGCTTGAAAAATTTATTAACAACTCAAGTTGATACTCTTTAATTTGTGGATAGGTCTTTATTTTGGAAATTAATTTCTTGATAATGATATCTGAACGTCCGAAACGCATTTTCAATGTGTCTATAACTAGATCAACATTTTGCGGAGACAACATCATTCCCGAAACTGCAAGTTTGGCTTGACCTTTTAAACATTTTTGCAACTTAACTATTTTTTCTTCATTAGAATAATCGCACATAGCTGATATTCTGTTAAACTGACTGATGAAAACTGGCCACTCTTCAGGATTTCCGTCAAAGTATGGAAAGTCGCGTTCGACTACTTGTCTTGTGATAAATTTGTCGTTTACTTTTTGATCAGCGGTGTTTGAAATTGTATTAAAAGCTTTTGAAATGGAATCACACAGTACCTTTATGTCTGAATTTTCAATTTCTCTGGACTTAGACAGGTTTCCTTCGTTCGAATTCAGTTCTTCAACCCACTTACTAGTTTTCTGAATAGATGTTACGCTCTCTATATCATCAATTAGATTGTGAGTACATACTGATGAATCAATATCACTGTTGTCGGCTAATTCTTCAATTTCATTTTCCATTTCCAAAATTTTGAGTTGATCTTGTAATTTCTGGGCTTCCATTTTACTTTCTATTTTCTGAATTTCGATTTTCTGAATTTCGATTTTTTGACGTAACTTCTCGCCTTCTAAAGCTTTTTGTCGTCTTCGTAATTCACTACTTTTTACTGACTGCTTGGAATTACCTTTAGATATTGCTTTACTATGTGTCTTTTTTGATGACGTGAGATCAGTATTATTATGAACTTCAGCAACAGTTTGCATTAGAGGAAAACCATGAAATGAAGATATAGAACTGACTGGCTTACTTTTCTCCTGTCTGGAGGATTCTAATATCTTCGCATCTGATGGTTCTATGTTATCCATTTTCACAAACTTGTCTGTTGTTAACAATTTTTGTAATTTTACTATTTCTCCAGAGGACTCGGTTGTTAGCTCGAATGGACCAATGTAAAAGACTGTCGTATAGCCTTTATGTCTGAATATAGTATGTTTTAAAGACGTATTGGATATTGGCAAATATTTTATTTATGACTGACTTTTTTTTTTTATATTAACTGACATGACATTTTCTCATATTCCAACAATAACAATGTAACAATACATTAACATACAGGGACTAAACTATTATTATTAACTAAATATTTAACATTCATATTATGTTATTAAAATGTGGTACATATTGTATTTGTATTTTTTGGTACATATTTGTATTTTCTTTTGAATTTTATACTTGTGCAATAAACGGTTTATTTATTTATTTATTTATTATTTATTTATTTACTCAAAATATATTTCCTTAGTGTGAGGCAGCTTACCGAAGAAAAACAAATTCTTTATACTTTAATTGTACTACCGAATTTAGCAGACCTCAGCGGAGAATAAAAGTGTAATATATCGTGACAACGGGATTTCAAAAATGGGTGGGGATTGAAGAATTAATTAAATTTCCAGAAGAAATTCTGTGAATTTACACATCTTTATACTTAAAACATTTTGTGTCTGAAATTTCGTTTTAAAATTCGGTGAAATCTGAAGACTTAAGACACCCTCGTGAATTTTATCGCCAAAGGTTATCATTGTGAGTCTTTGTTTATTGTTTAAACAATTTTTCTGTCAGTTTTAAATTTTTCCGCATGCATTGGGAGAAGCTTTGGTGAAGTACTTTATTTCGAATACAAACCTAAAAATAAATGGTAAATGCCAAAGCGCATTATCTAAATAGGTTGCCTCCATTGATCTTGACCTACCACAAGCAGCTACGTCACCGGCGACCGGCTTGCTTGATCACGGCATTATTTACAGTTATAAACATTTATCTATGGAGATTATGGATCTTTTTTCTGTGAGCTTCTAATTAAAGATTATAAATTAACAATTTTTATTAAATGCAGGCCGATATTGTAGATGGGCAACGACTATGGTACTCTGACGAGCTCATAATAAGAACGAACGATTTCGTCAGTATCTGTCGACCCATGCCTCGGTCTGGTTCTACTGAATTAGACTGAGGCCCTGCTAAATTAAACAAAATCCCTTGTGTAAGTAAATATAATATGTATTTATCTGGGATATCGTAACGAAAATCTCTTAAAACTAGTGACCACAGAACGGCGGTCCCCACTGACGTCAGAACCCTCGCTCAGTCCCCTCACACAAACCTGCTCAATGAGGCAACCTATATAGTTAATACGCCTTGGTGCCTCTAACCTCATTTCTAATGGTTAAAAACCGGAGTAACCGGGGTTCTCTCTTTCGTGAACTGCACGGATTATTTTGATGAATTTAACTTCCTTGGCAACACTGTTTATGTGTCATTGTCATATGTCATTTATTAAATGTATATATTCAGCTGTATGTGTGAAAAGAAAATGTTAAAATTGAAAATAATTCCAAAATATAATGGCAAACACGTTTTTTGATTTTGATACCACAATAAATGTAAGTTAATTAGTAATATATTTGTTAAAACAATATATTTATAATAATTGTAACATAATTTTAGTATTACCAAATGTGTAACGAAAAAGATAATAACTAGGTACTTCACAACATTTCAATAATTACTTCATAAATATGTATCTATTTAACTTTAATATGTTTATAAACGTTGTTGTAATGCTTTATTTATTATTTTAAATATCCTGTTTTCTAGAATGATGAAAATTTACTGCCGGACGATGATGATTGCATCGAAAATGAAGAAGAATACGATGCTCTTAATGACGAAACTTTTGGTGCATTAGATGTATCTTCTGTTGATGACGATTGGGAACAGCAACATGAACAATTTGCTGAAATAGCAGAAAGTACAAAACATTCAGATCATATAGGTACGTAAGTTATTGAGAAATTATGTCCCTATATACTAAGTATACCTACTGTGTGACCCAGTTTTGTAGAGCATGATTCAAAATTAAGTTTCTTCTATTCAAAGTAAACTAAGTTAAGTCTTGGATTAAGGTTCTTAGTGTAATTTTAGTTTATGTTAATGATATGTTAATTTACCTATACTTAATTTAATTCTTTATTCTCTTTTCTAGAAAATTCTCTGTCTCAGTTAGTTTTAAGTGACGATTCCGATAATGAAAACATAGAACCCTTTACGGTAGCAAAGAGTTCCGTGTGGTCTTTTACGGCAGAAGACAAAAAACATGGTAGTGGAATTTTTAATAGTTCGATCATATTGTCTTCATTGCAGAAGGCATCCAAGTCATTTGTAAGTACCTGTTTTCTGTTTAACATTAGCCGATTTTATATGATTTTTTTTTAAATTTTCAGATTGAGTCGCATGCTGCCTCAGACAGTCCTAAATTCAATCATGTTAACCATGGTTTGCAAAGTCAGTCGCCATTACTATTACAAAACAATTTGGTACCGAAGAAAATTTGTACAGTTGAGGAATTGGAAAAGAACCTAATTAAAAATTCAAAAAATAATATTTTACAGCAGCAGCAGCATGGTATACTGCCTCAGCATCCCCATCAAATATTGCCGCAAAGGCCTATGCTGCCGCCTCCGCCACCTGGGCATCATTATCGACCTATGATGCAGGTAATTTGGTAATCTATTTGCTGAAATAAATATTTACGATATTTATTTAGGTTGTTGACACAACAAATCAAATCATTGATATAATTTTTTCAGCATCCAATGCCCAGGTTGCCACCGTCAGCTATTCCACCACCGCAAATGGGTAAGTCATACAATTTTTGTATTAATGGGAAAAACTATCTACTTTATTCTAAAATTATAAAGAAAAAAGTTAAAATAATAATTATAACATCCCAAACTAACCCAACTACCTAACTACTTTGTTTAAAAATTATAAATAAAAAGTTGCAAGGGCAGGAATCGAACCCACAACCTTTCGATTATAAAATCCACACGCTACTCGCTAAGCTACACTCGGTAAAGATGTACTATGCGAATTATCACGAGCTCATATAGTTATTTTTCCAATAATAATGTACTATTTATGCATTGTGCGTATCCTATGCCATATGCGCTCTACGTAGCCCTACTTATTATTATTAGTTAAAGTAGTGAGCGGTTTCCCGATGAAACTACTTTTATACCAATTTATTACGGATAAGAATTTTAAAAGTAGTGTGTAATTGTCGCAGCACCATTTTCCAGTTCACAATCCAAACGATTCTTAAACGCATTGACCGATGGCTCACTTACTGTGTCCTCATTAAGACCGTTCCACATATACACCACTCTGTTCGTCAAGAAATTCTTCCTACACATTTGCGCACATCTCTCTTTAGAAAGTTTTTTAGAGTGACCTCAATTCTTTTCTGTCACTAACATGAAACATATTAAGTGGTGTGTTATAGTAGTTATTTACAATTTTATAAGTCTACGAGCAGCCAGTGTTGTTAAGTTTATTCTAGTAAGGCGATCCTCATATGGTAAATTCCTCAATTCTCGTGGGATTTTCGTTATTCTTCTTTGCACACGACTGAGCGTACTCCAGAATTGGTCGTATGTAACACTTGTACAATTTTACAATCAGAGCGGTGGAGTGGTCATTAAATGTACGTTGTATCAGGTAAGTCATTGACTTGTCTCTCTTGACGACCTTTATAACTTGCTTTTCCCATTTGAGATCCTCAGAGATGATAACACCCAAGTCTTTTTGTTCTGCAACCTCGGTGAGGGTCTGACCATTTATCACAGGCGCGACACGCGGGTTGTTCTTTCCGAGGTGCATAACCGAACACTTTCCAACATTCAACGTCATCAGCCAGTCACGCCTCCACGGCCCGAAAATCTCCCACCGCATGCTCATATTGCGTAACAGGATTGTAATAAATCTTGGCATCATCTGCATAAAACTATCTTGGACCGTACAAAAGATGCCAGATCACTGATATATAAGGCGAACAAGATTGGTCCCAACACCGACCCCTGAGGAACTCCGCTAAGGACATCAAAGGACTGCGAGTAACATCCTCCGATCCTGACCCTGGACTTTCGCTCAGTCAGAAATTTTTCTATCCACACTCCCAGACCACAGCAATTCAGCTTGCGCAGCAGTCTACGAAACGGAACCGTATCAAATGCCTTCTCAAAATCCAAGTAAACAACATCTATTGGTTCATTGTTATCGTTAATCGATGTCCAGTCGTTGACACAAGTCAACAAGTTTGTTTCTGTTGACCTTCCCGGAAGAAAACCATGCTGCACCGCCGGAATTATATTGTTCTCGAGCGCAAAGCCAGTAATATACTTCGTTATAATTTTACATATTTCGAGGTTAGGCTAATTGGTCTGTAATTTCCAGCAACATGCTTGTCACCCTTTTTATAAATGGGAACCACAATGCTTTCAGCCCAGTGAATTGGAAATGACCCTGTCTGGAATATATTCGTAAAAACTCTAGCAAGAGGTTCAGAGAGAGCAGCCGCACACTTTTGCAGAATCATCACAGAAACGCCGTCCAGACCCGGACTCGAATCTAGAACATTTTCCGATGTAAAGACAACATTGTCAATACCAGCACCATAAAGGGCATCTCTCATTATCTCAGGCATCGGCCCACTGCCATCCATTGTAAAAAACGAACTAAACTTTTCTGCAAAAATGGTTGCAACATCCTGTGGATCCGTCGTCATTTCATTCGTCAAGGGATTCCTAAGTGTTATGGACTGCACTGAGGTTGTAAGACTCCTTTTTATATATGAATAAAACTTTTTATTCGAAGAAGTTGCGATCTCACTCTCATATTTCGCTCGTACCATTTGTATTTCCCTCTTTAATTTATTGTTAGCTTGTCGATATGAGGCGTACGTATAATTGTTTAAACTTGTATAAGAAACGGAAAAATCCTTACCAGAAAGACCGCGATAAATTTTGAAAAATGTACCAATCTTAAAGATATGAAAATTTGGGAGTATACTAACCTCCACGGGGATGAGACGACTAAAATATTTTTTAATATGGTGCAACTTCCGGTAATACCGGAAGTAGATGTCAACTTGCTTATTTTAAATGGAATGGAAGTTATATCTTCTTCTCGTCAACAAACGAGGTGACTATACAAGCGGGGTTTTTGACAAGAAAAAGCTGGCTAGAATTATTTTTTGTATTTAGCCCATTATATATATATATACATTATATACGGACTTCTCCAAGGCTTTTGATCGCGTCAACCACGGACTTTTCGTTCATAAGCTTGAGTTCGCCGGGTTGAGGCTACCTGTCAGGTAGCACTTAGTTTGTTCGACTTAATGAGTTGCATTCTCGGGAGGTAAGGTCACTTCTGGTGTTCCCCAGGGATCCCCATTGGGCCCACTATTGTTCAACCTATTTATTAATGACATAGAGAGAGCAATGCTTTTTATATAGTGAGTTCAAGCTGTTTGCTGATTATCTCAAGTGTTATAGGACGATCCCAGGTGTCACTGACTGCTGCCTTTTGCAGGAGCATGTCACTCGGTTGGTTCATTGGTGCGAGATTAACGGCATGGATTTAAACATCTCCAAGTGTTTTTGTATCAATTTTACTCGATGGAGGATTCATCTATCTTGCTCTCACAGAGTGGACTCGCTCCATGTTCCTCCCAGAGCTGTTAGTGCGAAGCATGTGTTTGACGAGCCACATTACAGGTCAAAAATTCGTTATACAACGAAGAGTACGGCAAGGAGACACCATCTCTCCAAAGTTATGTACAACACTTTTGGATCATACTTGTAAGAGGGCGTCCTCATAGCCGATGGTATGTTGGAAAAGCTCTATCACGCGTCCTTACAGGTCGGACTGAAAATCAACATACCAAGACACAAATAATGACTCATCTAAACAGTAATGTTTCTATCGCTGGAAAAGATATTGAACAGACCGTGTCATATAAATATTTGGGACATGAAATTAGACTAGGAAGGGATAACCAAACTTGTGAGCTTCGCCGTCGTCGCATAGTATTAACCTGGGCAGCATTTGGTAAATTAAACTATATATTTAAGTCGGACTTGCCCGTATGCCTCAAAAGGAAAACCTTTAATCAATGTGTGGTGCCCGTTCTTACTTATGGAAACATTAACACTTCCAAGAAGGGTCGTAGACAAGATCCGTGTAACCCAGAGGGCTATGGAACGCTGGATGTTGTGTGTCTCTCTTAGAGACCCAAAACGAAGAAGTACGTCATAGAACAGGGACAATCGACGCTATAGAACGAGTTGCTACATTAAAATGGAATTGGGCAGGACACGTTTCCAGATTATGTGATAACCGATGTACAAAATGTATTGTTGAGTGGAGGCCAAGGCAAGTAGTAGAGGCCGTCCACCTACTAGATGAACTGACGACCGGAAACGTGTTAGTAGCGAAAATAGGGACAGATGGAAAAGACTGAGGGAGACCTATATCCAGCAGTGGACACGTATGGGTTGACGTTGATTACCAGACAAATTACGCCAGGTCTAGTTTTATTCTTAGGCCAATAAATGTTTCGACCTGGAACTGGACTTTTTCTCCCCGATTAATGAGTTCCTGGGCTACTTGATGCGGGCCTTCCGAGAGGGCGGATTTTCTTAATAGATTTTCTTAGCAGATTTTCACAATTTGTTTGCGATTGGTATTGAGCATTGGTTTAGGGTTGTGATGTTTTAATGTTGTACGTGTAATTAGTTTAGTTAGATATCTACGGGTTTCTCACGCCTGTTTTTTGATATTTTCGTATTGTAATAATGGACTTTGTCCGTAAATTAAGGATCAAATGTCGTGTTATTGAAAATGTAATATTCTTTTTGCTTACTTGTAGCGTAGCCTATAATATATTAGCAGCAACTACTATGAGTTGTACACCAAATTGTTAAACGAGCGACAATGAAGCACATAATTTTATTAATTTTGTTTTTTTTTTCATGGGTCAGCACCCAGATTCTCGTTATTTTTGGTGATGGGTTGTGCAAAATGACATTTAATAAATGTTTTTTCACCATTGCATTAATTTTAGGCTTCGGTGTGGGTGTTCCAGGTATGCCACCGAATATGCGACCTATGCCTCCGCAAATTGGTCCCCAACGTCATCATAATATGATGCCGCCTGGATTAATGAGGATGTTACCACCACAGTTTATGCAACATAATGGTGTACCTAGTAGGCCGCCTGGGTTCATGTATCCACCTGGAAATCACCAGTTACCGGTAAGAATCTACCTAATTCGCGTTTAAAGTTTCATAAATTATAAAATTCAGCTTTCATTTCTTGGGCTTTGATGGTGAGTCTAAATGTTTTATTAGTGATGTCAGTAATATGAGGAGCTAAATTGAGAGCTATCAATACTGTAATTATAATTTATCTATTTCGATCCATGCCGTTCGCCTCACACCACAAAAACAATTTATTCAACTCTGCCTGTAAAATTTCAGCATCATGTAATATCAGAACCCTTCTATAAATATTCAGATCATCTGAAAAAAGGCTACAGTTGCTGTTTATGAACCATTTGGCAATATAATTGACAAAACACATTAGACAAAAGAGGTCCCAGATGTGAACCCTGAGGGACACCAGATATCACATACGCCCGATACCTAAAACCACATATGCGTACGATATGTGTACAACCAGAGAAAGAGCTAGTAAGCCATTGCAACAATGCTTCTCCAACACCGTACGCGGCAGGCTTTGTCACCAGTATCTAATGACTAACCCTATCGACGGCCTTGGAGAAGTCAGTATATACAGTATGAACCTGACAACCCTCCTCCAACGCCGCAATTAAATAGTCGACGAAGACCAGAAGATTAAGCTCCGCAGATCTACCGGACAAATATCCATACTGGTCCTCAATCTTGTCCAACTTGAAAACAAGTGCTAAATTTTTTATAATTAAGTTTTCGAAGAGTTTGGGTATAGTGCTAAGGATAGAATGCGGTCCGGGGTTGAAGCATCAGATTTATCTCTTCGTCACACCAATTTTTAAGCCGTGAAATCCTCCAGTACTTAATGATTTCCAAAAAATCAGATGAAGCGGTCCCTGCCTCGCCAAAGTCACGATTGGAATAAACGGACGCAAAATACTCAGACATTTGCCAATTCAGGGCCGATAACTACTCTTTGGTCATTCCAGAACGTTAGGAGTAGGACACACATTACTCATTTTGCGGTTACTATTTACAAATTGCCAAAATGCCCTTGGATGGACTCAGTGTCAGCTATGAAAGCTCGGTAACACTCGTAACATTCAGAACGCAATCCGCAAAAATCCCTAAGTCGGCCTCGTCGCCAGCGGATTTTAATTTCTTATGTCCCATTTTCTTCTGGTAGGTGCAGCTCCTTAGGTGAGGAGAAATTCACCTTGGGATTTTTTTTGAACGAATGCATTGATGAATGAACAGGAAGGATATCGTAGAATGTATCGTACATCTTCACGCCCGGCATCAGTACAAGATTCCACTAAACATACCCAAGGACCTGTGATAACAATTTGTAATCAACTGATTTGAAATCATAAAAGAAGCCCTGAGGTTGAAGTCCCGAGTCATTCAGACTTCCGTTCCGTTGGAATAAATTGTTTATAGCACACATATTTGAAATACTTTCAATTTTCATAGTAAATAAAACATAAACGTAAACATAGCAATGTATGTTGAGGTTTCAAGGGTTATAGCGCGTAACCAGAAGGTATGACTAGGCAACCGATCTCCAAAAAAAGAAATTGACGATCTGGATCCCCAAAAATTGGAAAAGCAACCACCCAATGGCCGCCAAGATCTCCTGGCGTCAAACCCTTAGATTTTTTCTATGGGGCTATTTAAAAAAATGTATACAAAAGGGTTCAATTTATTCACCGTCTAGGATTTTGCCAGACTCAAGACGGACTTCAGTTTGAATACTTAATTAATGACGCCAAAAACCCTTTATCAAATTACTTTAATATATTCTAATAAGAGTTGTAGGTTCCAACTACCTAACTGATGAAATTTTAAACGTTTTTCTCGAGATTTATGGGGGAAAATATAATAAAATGCTGCTATTTGAAAATTTGTTAAACTAAGTCTTCCTTGTGCGGGAAAGTAAAATATAAAAATGGAAAATCTACTTTTCCGACTGCCTGCCATCGGGAATTTTTTGATTTAAGTTGCCCGTATTTTGACGTACCAAAAGTATACCGGGTCGAACATTAGACTAAGTTTACCTATCGTTATTATAGGTGAATCATGGCTACAACTTCCACCCTCCCCACAACTTTCACCCTCCTCCGCCTCCGCACAATATACCGCATCCCCAAATGCGGAGCCATCTCAATCATCAAATGGCAGTTCATAATAATAGTAGTAATAACAATATGCAACAAGTCATGATGCATGTAAATCAACAACATCATAATAACCGAATACGACGTGATAGTAACAGAGAATCGAATTATCGATATGAGGAGAGGGATGAATATGCTGATATGATGACAATTAGAGATAAACAGTGGCTGTTGAACATTCAGTTATTGCAGTTGAATACGGGAACACCGTATTTTGATGACTACTATTATACTGTAAGTATTGAAGTATTCTTTAACAAAGGAAATACACTCGTCCTCAATATCGGCATTGAATTAGTTGTTCTTTTTTTTAGATTTACAAAGAGAGGAAACATAAGGACAACCAGGAAAATGGCTTGAACAATGATATGAATGGTCGATTTCAAAATAACAATAGACAGAGGAGAAACAGTGAAAGACAAGATGGCAATACTCTTACCCCACGAGTTTATACGCCGTTGCAGTTTGAGAACTCATTGGGTAAGCTTCAGGTGAGTTAACATTAACATCAGCAAATTGAATCTGATTGACGGATATTGAGACTGAGTTTGTTGGTTATTTAGTGTGGTTCAGTGACTGCGCCAAGGAAAATCATCGATATGGACGTTGTGACTTTAGAGAAAGACAGTGAAAGTCCTGCAGTGTCGAAGGACACCCGAAAAACGAAGCAACTTCTTTTAGAACTTGAAGTTTTATATAATTATTTACTGAAAGCAGAGGATATCAAAAATCCACTATTCGTTACTAACATGGAGAAATTACGGGAAATTAAACAAAAACAAAGGTGAATTATTATTAGGGATGATTGCAGCAAATTGGGAATAATCCAGTTGTGGTTATTTTAGATTAAAAGAATTGGAGCAGGCGCCAACTTCCGAACAAAAACAGGAGATTTTGAAGTTATTTAAACAAGAAAGTGAACCAGTAGTTGAAAATCAGAATGACTATATTGTAAAAGTGGTTAATGGACTGTTGCAGGATGATAAATTTACTAGTTTTTTAACAATTCGGAAAGGGAAAGTAAGGGATTAATAATATTTATTTTTTGTTTATATGGCAATGCTCAAATATTTTTTCCAGATGTTGGTATTGAGAATTCTGCCTCATTTGAGTGTGGATGCGTTTCCCAGTCAACTGTTGGAAATTTGGTCCAAAGTTTTGTTAAGTTTAGCGATTATCGGAAGGAGGGATACGGCTGGTGATAATATTTTGCCGAAATTGTATCCATTTTTCAAGAGGTTAGTAGTGACAATGTTTTTTATTCAGCGTATATTAGTATGCTGTATTGTCTTTGCAATATTAATTTGTTATAATCGAATTTGAATTTTACTACTTCTTGAAAACACTTTTTCAACTCGACGCGCGTTTCACTAACACTATTTTGAGCATTTGTGAAACACACGTCGAGAAAAAAGAATTTTGGTGTGATAAAACTTGTATTTAAATCTCTTACACAAGTGACAATTTTGTTATTCCCCTCGTAGTGCAAATTTTAGCATAATGTTACGTTTTTCTGAGTTCGTAGTGTGAAATAATATCCCTATTGACTGTTTACTTCATAACTGTCCTCTGTCCCTGTTACGTTGGGTATACACTGTCCAAGATAAGAATGGAATAGCATTGGCATCTTGGAAACGGTAGGAGTTACAATATTGGTAAAATTAGAGTTGTACAATTTAAACACCTTTTAAATGGTGTTTTCAAAATTAAACTAACTTTAGCCGTTTTCGAAAATTTAAAAAAAAAACGATTTTTGGCGATTTTAGTTTTTATTTATTTCTGACATTATTTTTACAGATATAAAAAAATGAAAAGCACTTTCTCATTGTTACTTTTTGAGGAGAATAGGATAGCGTTGACAAAATTTCACTACGACGTTTCGTTTTCGAAAAACCATCATCAACTTCGTTTTTTTAAATACGGCCCTTGATTTTTTATTGTTAAATTTAAAGCCATTTTCAATTCAAAAATAGGTGGTATATCACATATAATTGTTTAAACAAGTTATCTTGGACACAGTGTATATATGGTTGGCCTTCTTTCTCGAACACTTCCTAGTCGAATTTTCTACATTAATCTGGCGCACATACGTCCATTCTAAATCCATGCGGTAAGCGAGCCACATCCTACCAAATTAACACACTGCCCCGGACGAGGTATAGCCTACTAAATTTATACAGAATCGCCTCCCGTTTGTTTGAATCGCGAGCTTCGAGAATAGATCATTTGATTACTATGGTGCGGCCAACACGGTGTTGTCGGGTGTATTTATTTCTCTCTAAGCGCTGCGGACATTTTTATATTCGTCATAATAAGGAGCAAAAACAAGAAATGATATTGACAACAAGAATGCATGTTCGGTCCGACAAACATTTCGTGCATTGCGAGTAAATTATGGGTAACGTAATCGATGAACTGAACGCTCTGTTTATCGTCTGGTTATAAAATGAACGAACAGACCCAGTATTAACCGACCTAACAACTGTACGCCGTTAAAATTCCCGTTCAGCGGAAAACTTTGCTGCCACCCAACCCAGAGTGTTTGAGAAGATCTCAGTGTCTTTGTATCACGCCATTCTCAACAACTTGGACTGATCTTCACCTAAAAACTTATAAAATTCAGATTACTCAAGAGCTCAAACCTGCTAATCATCGTAGCTTGGGTTCTAGAGTATCATCATCAGCATTCACTCGCTGATGAGTATGAATTACTCCAACTTAGGGATTTCTGTTGTGAACCCTAAGATGGCTAAACAAACCAATCCTCGAGCCGCAAATCCTGTTAAAAAATTGACACACCCAATCACCACCACCGGCTGTTGTAGGTGCGCGGCCCCATCGATGCGTTCTTGCTCCTTTCGATCCTGTCTCTGGGCATCCTCGTTTCATTGACGCTGCTCCTCAAAAACCTAATGACCCATGTAAATGCTACGCCACACTCCTTCATGTTGGTCTTAAGAACATCCTTGTACCTCTTTTGCTGCCCTCCCTGATTTCGTGAGCCGACTTTAAGCTGTGAGTAAAGGAATTTCTTTGGAAGGCGTTCCGTTGGCATGCGGATTATGTGGTCAGTCCATCACAGCCAAATTTTGGTTCAAAAATCCTATTTTCGGATGAAGCACATTTCTGGCTTAGCGGACACGTAAACAAACAATATTGCATGATTTGGTTTCATGAGAATCCTCAAATGATTGACGAACTGCGTCTCCATCCTGCTAAACTCACCATTTGGTGTGGTTTCTGGGTTCATAGCGTAATTTGTCCATATTTTTTCGAAGACCAACATGGAAATTATTTTACTGTTAATGGTGACTGGTAAAGGACAATATTTGTGGCCGCAATTGACTTGAACAATGTTTTCTTTCAACAAGGCGGTGCCGCATGTCAGACAGCCACTAGACCATCGATTTGTTGTCAGAAAATATATTTTCAGAAATAGAAATGTAAACTGGCAGCCAAGATCTTCCGATATGTCACCCTTGGACTTTTAATGTAAAGTCTTAGGCTTACGAAAATAAAAGGAGTGTGAATTGAATGAAAAGTTTAATTACGTGTTTTAGGTTAACGTGTTTATCTGGGTTTAAACCAAGTGTTAATGTTAGCCAACACTTACATTTTTTATGATAAATCTGGAACTGTATTCTTGAAAATTCGGAGTAGAACAACCCAGAGTTGTGAACAGTGTTCCATTAAATCAGTAACCGTGCCCATCACTTCTCTCCTTTGTTCTACTGTTCAACATTTGACCCTTTGGTCTTGTTATTTTAGATACGTACAAACCTGTTCCATGTCAGACATTATCGAAATCATAACTGGTTTAATTGAGGTAGTAAAACAAGAGACTAATCACCGAAGCACACCTTTGAGCCACGTAGGGAAGCCACCTCTATATTTTGTGCTGTTGAACAAGGTAAATAAAATGAAAATGCATTATTAAATGTTGAACATAAATTACTATCATTTGCTCCATGTTTCTATTTCAGTTTGGTGTCTCAGCCCTGATAGTTCTTTTAATAAGAACCGAATACCTGATATCAGTGGATTTTATCACTGATTCACAGTTAAGCGACTGGGCACTGTTCCTTGAATCGTGGGCCAAACAGGCTGAAAGTGTAAGTAAAATAGCTCTACCGTTGGAATTGATACCCGCGCAAATTTTTTCCAAGCACTGCAATCGATTCGCGAATTTAAAGTCGGACAAACGATCGGTTTTGGAAAAGTATTTCGTTGAAACTGAGCTTTAAACTGTAAAGCACTCTTATGTATTTTTAGTGATTTTAAATTATTAGGAACATATTAAAATTTATTGAATTTATTATACTTAGGTTAATATATTTTTTTATAATACCTGCCTACAAATTATGTAAATACCAATTTTGTTTTTATTAAGTTATACAGGGTGTTACATTTATTTAGCGACTTTTTTTTATATTATATGATCCTATACACTCTGTCCAAGATAAGAATGGGATAGCAATTCAACCGTTCAGAAAACGTAGTCTCAACTCAAAGCTTGAATTTCGAAGAAGAAGAGTCTCCGTGAAAACAACAAGCATCACATATCTTGGACACAGTGTATATTTTTTGATTTTGTGTCTTGCTTATATCAACTCCAAAAATCAGGTTTTACAGTACTTTGGAATAGTACTTTTTGCATCCTCACCTTTTCCATTAAATCTTATTGCATCTTACTGTCGGTACCTCTCTTTATTTGACATATATTCGTTCCTCAGACCCATCTTGTATATACTTTTATGCAATCACTGAGTTCCTCCAATTGTCATTGACAGCATGCTTCGTTCTCAGAACTTGATTTGTTTCCCTATGGCTTGGAAGCATCTCTTGGCCTTCTATATCGATTTCTGTCCTAGAGGCTGATCACTTCGTATTCGTAATCCCTCATTATACGGTTCCAGCATGAAGTCTTTTTGAAATAATTCACATACGTTTGTTTTTCATTAATCTTCTTATGAACTAATCACGCAATATGGCAAGATAGTGAATTTTTGGACAATCCATTTTATACGGGCGGAAATGAAGGTCTAGTGTAAAATTCTGCGAAATAGTCAGTTTGATATTTGGCGAGTGCAAGCGTGGCTTAATCTCAATTTATAAACTCTGACGTTAAAGCTACCGTTTGACGTTATCTTTGTCGTTTCAATTTATAAATGTGACGCCGAAACGTATCTCTGCACGTGTGCGAAATTATTTTTTATATTTTATACCGCCCGCCTCTACGTGACGTTTCAACGCTTTAGACGGAAAAAGATGAAACTTGGCGATCCCTAGCGTTACGTCAAGCATCAGACGGCAGCGGCAACGTCGCATTCCATCTCTTAGCGTTTCGGCAACCGTCAAACGGTAGCTTTAACGGCAGAGTTTATAAATTGGCCTTTAGTGCTGATCGACGGGGGATGTTTACACACGTGAGTTCGTCGCAGAACGACGTGCCACATACCACAGCTCCATGGCTACTGAAATAGCATCCAGCAACGAGTAAATAGGGGATATTGCCAGACGTAATAGTAGTTTCCCTTTATAACAACTGACCTTGATTTCATTTTTTAGACACCGCCATTTAGAAACATTTGATTTAATTTTGTAGATTTTTTTTAAAGTTAGTTCTGCCTAAGGGAGTACTAGCTTTATGGCCTCTGGCCACTATTCCAGTAGCATACAGCCAGCTCCGTATTTTATTTTTATCAATGAATCAATGTTACCACAAATCCTATACTAGAGGAGCAGTATAAGTGTAGCCCGTCCGGGGTTCGAACCAACTACACACCGGCACGACCCTGCTCCTGATCTAGCGCGCTTAGCATTTTGTAGATTTAAAATGGCAATTAGAAATCGCCTGCCAAAATACGAGAATAATGTTAAAAATCTTAAAAAATTAGGTTAGTTGTTCTTGTTTCATTTATTTTTGACCTTCACAAACGATTTTGTTGGACGCACAATGAACTGCTGCAGGAACGTGGTTCTCGGCGGATCTGGTGTTCCTTTCACGTACGGGTGTCCTATTTATCGTCCCGGTTGTCTCGAATTTGGTCACCTCCACGTTGTATAGTCGGCTTTGAGGAACACTCATTTTGATAATAAAGGTTTATCATTTGTACGTGCTGACGTGCCATGATCATCAGTGATTGACAGCAGGTTAGACAGGCGCTTGGGTATATAAAACATTTTTCTGGTAAATGTGATACTCTGTCATAATGATCGTTGTTTACATAATAATGGATTTTTCTTTGTGTTAATTGATTATAGACGTTGTCCTTCAATGCCAAATATCAGCAATTCTCTTACCTCATTAAAGCGCGCGTTGCTTTTTAAAAATTAATTGACAGTTAAGTGAGAAATGTTAACTTAACCAAAATGCTTTATGATCAATGATAAATTTGACACCTTAATGCAAGTGAGGTAAGTGTTAAGTTTAGCTAAGGTGTGGAAGGAAAACGTCTTATTATGTTATTTTGTGTATTTTTTAATGTTTACGTACATGGTGCTACATGTAATTTAAGTTTAAATTTGAAAGATTTCTATTTTTTTTTTATTTTAGGGTCTTTTTTTATATTTTTTATGATGTTATGTTTATTGCAAATGTGATATAAAATTTCAATTTAAAATTTAAATCTAAAAACATGTTTTGTTTCCAAATTGTAATTTTAAGCTAAGAAATATAAGTTCTTATCATTTTGACCATTGTAATGGGTGAAATTGTTATATTTGGACCACGATACACCAATTATATTATGTAGAAACCGGACACCGGCAGTCAGTAATATGTGGAGGTTCATTTGAACTGCAAAATGTATTTTAAATGAAAAATCATGATCTTTGTGCGTTTTTATCTGTTTTGAGGCGTAGAGAGTTCCCCGTTATGTCGAAAGAAACGTTGTTCTCAGCCGATCTGATTTTCCTTTTTTAATTTAGTCGATTTTAATGGCCACCGTAAGAAAATGGACGCAACGTTTGCACTAACACTAACACTCCTTTTGAAAAGAACGTTTTATCATTTGGATGTGTGACTCGATTTGGTATCAGTTCTGAATAATAAATAACAGGTTAGACCACATACATATATACCTCGTCAAATCTTATGAGGAGCAGATAACCGTAGTAGTCTGCTCCGGTGTTGCCAAATTGCTCAGATATGCTCTTTTACCTTTTTTTTACGAGTATATCGGAGAAAATTCTGTTAAATATCAAATAAAACTATAAACAAAAAGTAGGTGACATTATTTTAGTTTATTTGCTTGCTACATACAGATCTTAAGTTTTAAAAATAAGTATGATTGTTTATTTGTGATAAGAGCAGATCTATTAATGTTTTGGACATGTTTAGAATGTTTGATCCACAATCTTTTGTCGAATATATTTGTTTGAAGCATAAAGACCTTTGTCTAGCCTCTTTATTTTTTCCTTCTCTATTTAGACTTAGAACTTAATATTTATATATGTTACGGGTAAAGTTAGATAAGCGAGTAAACCTAGGTTTACCCGGGTAAACTGCGAAATACCCAAGACTCTTGGGTAAAGTCCAAAATATATTTGGAATTGTACACGTTTCGGGCTTTACCCAGGTAAACCGCGTTCTATCCATTTCCCTTGGCTAAAGTTGGGTGTAGGAATTTATTATTGCTTGCAGTTTGAAAATGGCAACCGAAGAGAGTGGACGCGCTCGTTTAAAACAGTGTTTCTATGAAGTTTTCGATGAGTTGGTGCCTTCTAAAAGTGCAAATAGTTTTTATTGTAATAATGAACTATACCAAGAAATGTTGGAGTCTGTTCAGTTAGCAAAAAATGATAAAACCAAGTCCACTCTCAATATCGACGTTTGAAGAGGTTCGACATATTATGTTCTGTTCGAGGCATCGAAATGCTTATTGCTCGGGTATCATCAGGTGACTCCAGCATAAAATATTACGTTACAAACGACGAAATGTTGGATATTTTGCACATTTGGCCATTGGACATGGTGGTAAACATCGTATGGAAAGTGAATGTAAGACAAAGTACAAGAATATAACTTCAGATGTTATTAAGCTATATCTATTGGGCATGATATTAAAGTCGGCCTATCCACATCAGCTTTTCCAAAAGAAACTATTGAGAATCTACGAACCGAAGAAGAGCTTGAGAAAGTCGTCAAGGAATTTGGTGTAGGAGAACAGCGTCAACAAGAAGAATACAAAGACCAGTCTATGTATAGTGGCCCACAAATAGACAATCCGCAAGAAGATATTACTGAAGGTGACAATATGGAAGACGTCGACAATAATTATAAAGAAAACGCCAATATATAGAAACATCAGAAAATCATACCAATAGTGCAGAATGTGATGAGCCAAGTACATAAGGTAATATGAGGTGGGAACTTTGCTTGTGCCAAACAAATATTCAGTCAAACAGAAGAGACGCAAAAATAAATTTAGAAAATCAAGCAAAGGAGATGAAAGCTTTATCTAAATTGAAGTTCCCTCCATGTTCTGTTGGAGATACAGTGAGAGTGAAAATTCCAGACGTTGATCGAGGGAGGGATTTTAGAAACATTCTCATGACGGTTATCGAGAAAACCGATGACGATTTTTATAAGCTAGCAAACTAGAAAAGAACAATAGAGGAAATGTTTTCCAGGAACCAATTTTCTGTGTGCTGTGAGAAACTAGATCTGGAAAGAAGAAGAGCTTACGTCAGCTTACAAACGAACAATCACTTTTAGGAGGTCAAGGTTATAAACGATATAACTGTAAAACTAAATGCATGACCAATAAATGTAAATGTAAAGCTATTGGAAATCTTTGCAACTCGAAATGTCACAGCAGCTTGCTGTCTTGTTTGAACAAATAAGATAATACAGTTTTAGAATTCTAATTTTTATTTGTAAAATGTATTTTTTGATTTAAATATGTTTTTCAAACATTAATGGCCTTGTCATTTATGGTACATCCAACTTTAACCAAGCGAAAGCGGATAAAACGCTTTTTACCCGGGTAAAGCCCGAAACGTGTACAATTCCAAATATATTTTGGACTTTACCCGAGAGTCTTGGGTATTACGCAGTGTACCCGGGTAAACCTAGGTTTACTCGCTTATCTAACTTTACCCGTAACATATATAAAAGGATTTTATGAATGGCCTCCAATCGCATGTTTTGTCTGCAACGATAGGCATAATTATGTGCATAATAGTTTTGAAAATAAACTCCAAAGTTAAATGTTTCTTGATCGTTTTCAACTTTATTTCAGTAAAATAAACACTACGCAAAAGATTTGTAAATAGGGAGTTAAGGCAACGCCAATGACGTATACGTAAACGTATCTTTTGACATCTACGCATGCGCGGTTAATGATAAGAAGGCTGTAAACATGCATAGAGAACCATATATACGTAAACGTATTGAACCGATTGTTGTCGGTTTTTTCGCAAGTGAAGTGGTATCTCTCCCTCCGCATATACGATACGTATTGGATAGAACCATAACTCTATTTTGAATTGGTGCTTATCTAGTGTAAACATAACCAAAATCTCACGTTAAAGCATGAAGATACGTATTCGTCCTTGGTATTGCCTTAACTCTCTAATATGTCAATGAAACTGAAACAGTAAATGTAAAACATAACCTTAAATCGTAACCCTGTAAAGCTGGTAACACTGGAGCACGCTGCTACGTTTATCCGCTCCTATCTTATGCGCTGCCAAACCAACATGGCCGCCATAGACTACCAACATCGACCCGTCCCAGTTGAAAAACCCTATGCGACATTTTTAGGTCGTAAATATGGCTCTAAGAGACAGTAACATATTGAACGCCATATTGCGGATATGAGTAATTATCGAATCTCTATTTTTCTGAAAACAGTTAAAAAAGGAAGATTCCCTTGCATTAAAACAGTCTGTTAAAGATGGAGTTTTCAATATATTTTTCTTTGTATAGTATGTTAATTATTGGTATAATTTATGCAAATTTATAAGCATTATGGGATCGTGAAATACCAGAAACTTGAGATTTTTACAAAGAGAATGTAAAATTTACAGAATACAAAAAAAAACTCTACATTTCCCAAGAAAGTCTTTACCCTAGCTATTGAGCTTTGACTGTTGTCCTTTTATTTTAGCTTGTGAATATTACATAAACAACACTAAAATGAACCTTCTGCTGGAACATACGCATGCATGTCCATTGGTCATAATATTTGTTGCTAAATATCTTTATTAAAAAATCGCATGAAGGAGTAAATTATTAAAATCATGGGGTACAATTTTAGTGCAGTTTAAGTGACAGGATTATTGTATTTTCAATATTGTTTATAGATATTTTAGGTAACAAACCGTTTTAATTTTATTATGTATTTAAGTATTGTATTTTTCTAGAACCTTGTTACAATTTTTTTTATTCTTTTCCTTTCTTGGGATTTAAGGTTCTATTTTATAAGCGATTTTTTTTTTTGACATGGAATAAAAATATTTCAAAAGAAAAAAAATAGAAACTTAAATCCGAAGAAAGGAAAAGAATAAATAAAATTAATTTTACTATAGATATAAATAAATGTGACAAAGGTATGGTAATTTTTAATGCTAGAAATTTAAGTATAATAATATAATATAAGTATTTTATGCGTACCTATATTAAGTTAATATCAAATAATGTAAATTACAAAAGTAAATACCTTACCCATCTAATGATATATGTAAGAATGAAAATTATTCTTACGCTTTTAAAAATAATGTAACGTATTTGTTTTTATTATGTTATTTTTAAATTATTATGAATTTAAAAAGATGTCGAAATATGTTTCAAGATATCTCTATTATTTTTTTAATGTAGATATTAGGTATAATAATAAAAATAAAATAAATAATATTGTACAACAAATTATAAAAAAATAGAAAAGATAATTATTAAAGTAATGTTTTCTGCGTTAAGGTTTTTTATTTGTATTTTTTGTATATCTAATAAATATATTATGCGATATTATTATTTCGCTTTTTAGCGAACTGTGTATTTTTTCTCTGGCAAAAACATTTGATGTATATAGGTACAATGCCTATAAATGCCATAATCACATTATATCCGTGTCTATATAAAGAACAAAAAAAATATATTTTCATACGAAAAATGAATGAATGAAAATTAAAAAAGAGAAAAGAAAAAACAGAATAAATCATCAAAACATAATTCAATATAATAACAGAAACTACAAATAAGTAGGTATCTACTCTAACTCACCAAAACAAGCCCGACATTGTGGCAACAATATTCGCGAGCGTGCTGTGGTTGATATCAAGCAAGTGCTATACTCTGTTAAAACCGTCACAAATATAGCGTACAGGAGACTGAAGCATTATGTTGGTACGACAAGGATACTCGTAAAATGTGAACCTTAGCCTGCCAGCCTGTCGTGGTATTAGAAAATTCAGTTTAGACAATAAATACTCACAGTCTGTTGATCCATGCAATAGACTGCAAAAACTTAACGGCTAGCAGTCTTCGACGGCTTTCCAGTGAGGTCTCCCCGCACTCGTATAGTAAAATCTGATACTCGGCTCCCCTCTGCGGATAAACACCATAATCCCTAAATATCAAATATTTCAGAAATCTTCGATGCACCGCGTTTAGAGTCTCAGCATGTCTATCATAGATAGGGTGCCATACAATTTAGCAATATTCCAGTCTGGATCTTATAAAAGCACTAAATAAAATTTTAAAAGTTTTGGTGTTATTAAAATATTTACAATTTCTTAGGATAAAACCAAGCAGCTTAGTGCAATGTCGCGAGACGTGCTCCACATGAGCCACAAAGAAGAAACGCTCATCAAAATAAACACCCAAGTCCCTGAGAACCTTCTCTCTATTCAAGACAGAACCGTCAATGTAATAATTAAAAGTAATTCTATTGTCTTTTCTCGTATAGGTCACCACATTACACTTGTCTATATTCAGATGCAACTTGTTTCTATCACACCAGTCTGCAAGAAAATGCAAGCATCTTTGAAGATACAAACAGTCGTCATGGCTACGAATTTCATGAAAAAGTTTTAAGTCGTCGGCAAACAGTAGCCCATTGCATAACACATAACACACATTCGAAAATGTTAATAAAAATAATAAACAGCAATGGACCTAAGTTGGATCCCTGTGGTACGCCTGATGTAGGTACAAACTGGAATGACTGATACCCTTCATATTTCAGAAACTGGCGACGGTCCAATAGATAAGAATTAAGTAGGCCGACCAACCCCGACGCAAAAACCAAAGTTTTCAAGCTTTCTCAATAGAACATAGTGGTCGATCTGATCAAAGGCTTTTCTGAAATCCGTATACACTACATCAATTTGACCACGCGAGTCCAAGACTTCATAAACATGCTGTGAAAAGCAAGCCAAGTTTGTCGCGCATGATCTGTCTGAGAAAAAGCCATGTTGTTTAGTTGTAATAGAATTTTTAACAGTAAAGAATATACTCGTATATTGATACAACACTATTTCAAACAATTTAGAAAAATTAAAGTTTAATAAAAGTGCTTTGTCTTAGTTAACAAAGTTGCACATTTCCTAGATATGAAAAATACATTTAAAAAGGCAAGATACATGTGAAGTTTTTGTATTATTTTTGGAGAACGTAATTTTTTTAAGAATTATGAACTTCCTTGCTCGGTAGCTCTTAATTCGAAGAAAGCAATTATCATTAAACTTGTCTAATTTACTAATCTTTAGACAAAGGCTAATCAGTCTCTGGGTTTTGTAATGCGTAACGCGAGGGATCTTAGGTCTCCTCAAACACTTGTTGCGTTATTCAATGCATTTGTTAGGGCTAAGTTTGAGTATGCCTCAGTTCTGTGGAGTCCTACATATGAATTTCATTCGGCGAGTATGGAACGTGTTCATCGTCGTTTCGCTAAGTTTCTGTGGTTTCGTACCGATGGAGTTTATGCAGTCATTGGATTTCCACATGATACGCTCCTAAATCGTTTTAATTTGACATCTTTAAGTACCCGTAGGGAATGTTCTGCTATTATCTTACTGTACAAAATTATTAATGGAGATATTAATTGTCCAGAGCTGTTAGAATTGCTTCCATTTTATGTCCCTAATTTGCGCACACGTAATAATAATACTGTTTTTCACTTGTCAAGAGCGCGCACTAATTTGTTGTTGCATTCTCCTTTGTTCGTAATGTGTAATATTTGTAACCGTATGTCTAATGATTTTGATATATTTGAATCAAATTTGTCATGTATAAAACGTTTATTTTTTAAGTAATTAGTTTGTTATTAATTAGTTATTATTGTTATTTTGATATTATTGTATTATTTCTAAATCTAAAATAGTTTTCTTACATAACACTGCAAACTAATGAGAAACCTATAGTTGCAAATAAAAAACAACTGGTAAAACCAGCAGATATCTGTCCATTACCAGCAGTACTGCCTGGTCTTTCAGGGGCAAAGAGGAAAAATTCAGGTGCCGCCACCTTAATTAGTGGGTCGCCCTACAAACCGCTTTAGAAGCACACAGTTTGAAAAAAACAAAATGTTTTAAAAAAAATTTAAACAGTAAAGCAGCATCCAATAAAATTAAAAAATATAGATACAAAAGTTATTAGATTTTTCAAAATTTAGTGGATTCGTCCCTGTATCTAGATTCAACATAGAACCGCCTCCATTGCTTTACTATATCACATTAGATATTTTAAAAATGTATGGTAGAATAGAAATATTTTATTTTTTGTAGTACCACCGTTTATCAATGATAGGCTTATCTTGCAGGTATCTATTAAGTATAACAGCACTACAGTGATGTTTGTCAATATAATTTGCTATTAGCAACTATTAGTATTGAATTCTGTGTTTTTCGTTCCAAATAATGATATTAAATTTCACAAAAAAGTCGGCGTTTAATATTGATATTGACGTTGTGACTGTTGACGAAACGGTGGAAAGGAAGGTTGGTGTAATTAATTGGACACCCGCTCGGAGTGATTTGTTTTATGATGGATGTATGGGGACGCAGCTGCAACATGAAATGAACTATATGCAATCGTTCAGAAAACGTCGTCTCAACCCAAATATACTAATGAGAAAAGACTGAATTTCGAAGAAGAAGAGTCTCCGTCGAGTAACAGTGAAAACAAACAATTTGAATTCCATTATAAAATGACAATTTATAATAGTGATGTTGACAAAGATTTTGCATTTGTCAAAGACAATGGTACATTCGAGATGCAAAATTCACAAATAACGAAACGTCCGAAATTGATGACAACATCGCCTCAAGAAGCGCGTGATCATAATCATAAGTTTTGGCGATACTGGTAGGTTCGAATGGGATCGCGACTTAGTATTTTGGCTTACAAATATTTTTAAATATTGTTTTACTTATTATGAAACTGGTTTGTGATTTATTTGTTATTAAATTCTTTGAAATAAGTTTAGTTTTTTAAGTAAATATTGTGATTTTCTCTTTAAGTTTTGCTAAGCAATGTAATAATATACGAGTACTAAAGTTATATGATTGATTTTTTTTTCTTTGAATAAATTGTAAAATTAAATGCATATTTTGTATTATTTCAGTTTTAGGGTTCCGTAAATGAACCAACCCTCTGTCAAAATAGTCATAATTCTGTAAAAATCTCGGAATTTTTGATTCTGTAAGAATAGTCAAAATAGCCATAATTCCGAGTTTTTTTTTACAGAATTCTGAAAAAGTCAGAATTGAAAATTTCCGAGATTTTTTACCGAATTCTTTAAGAAAAGTCTGAATTGAAAATTTCCGATTTTTTTTACATAATTCAGAAAGAAAAGTCAGAATTGGAAATTTCCCGGATTTTTTACAGAATTCTATAAGAAAAGTCACAATTGAAAAATGCTAAGTTTTTTACAGAATTCTGTAAAAAAAGTCAGAATGATAGTTTTTTTTAAGGAATTCTGTAAAAAGTCAGAATGATTCTTTTTAAGCCTCTATCTATGATTCATCACTCTCCAATAAAACAGAACCGGAGACTAAACCGCAGTAGTGTGAAGTGTGAAAAGTCAACAGTAGGGAACGGCACCGTTTAAATGATGCCGTTGGGACGGTTACTGTGTATGTGTGAAACGGGCCTAAACCTTTGAAATAAACTCACATTATATTCAAAGCAATAAACAAACATTTATTTACAAAGTTCTACAAGTCTTTTCTAAAAAATTAACATTCCAAGTGTCCTTTTTCTAAAATGGATAGAAAAACGAATTAATACGATGTTGGAAACAGAAGAATTAATTCGTAACGACATTGGTGATGATTTTCAAGAAATATTTTTTGAGAATGAAGAATCAACCACAAGTCGTTATGATACACTATCCAAAAATGTAACCAACTATATTGAGAACGTTAATTAGAAAAATATAAGAAACTCTGATCGCAATAATATTGAATGTAAAAACATACAAATTAAACGTGAACCTCCAAGTCCAAGAATTCAAATCAACGAAATTATTACCAAAGATGAATTAGAAACCAATGGAGAAACTGCTATATGACTATCAAGAGACCGTTTGCCTATAAATCCTTTACTACACATTGTACAAACATATGGTTTATTATTGCTATGAATAAACCATATGTTTGTACAATGTGTAGTAAAGGATTTATAGGCAAACGGTCTGTTGATTGTCATATAGCAGTTGTTACATTAAAATGTAAGGAAAATATGCACAATACAGTTTCTCCAATCTTTTGATATTTCTTTATGTTTTAACATATGCAATTTTAAATTTGTACTGGATGGAACTTTATATGAACAACGTTGACATTCATAAAGACTATTCGTAATTGTGGCCATTAAGGTTTTATTATCAGAATGATCATTTGCTATATGGCAATCAAGCGACCGTTTGCATATAAATCCTTTACTATACATTGTACAAACATGTAATTTTTCCGTTCTATCAGTTACTACATGTTTTATCATGTGCCGATTTGAGGCTTCCTGAATTCTACCTGCTTTTACTTCACTCGCGTATTTATGTTTATTTAAACTATTTTCATGAGAAAATTGTTTTTTGCAAATTGAGCACCAAATTCTTTTACAATTTACCCGTATATGGGCTTTGTCCTTCTTCTCACAAATTGTTTTAAATTTACACTGATTGCAGTAAAACCATTTTGTATTTGTTTTCATTGATGTCTCGTTGCACTCTTCGGAATTGTTTGCAGTCACCAATAATTGCATCTTTTGCGAGATCAGAGTACTATAAAAATAAACATTAATAAGTTAAATAGGTACGATAAGAGGTAAAGGAGAGGATCAACAAAATATATTACATCATGTGACAATGGGGTAATTGGATCCATAACACTGCACATTTGTTCGAATATCTGAAAAATATCATTTCTAACATACTATTTACGATGGATAAGAACCTCGATAACAAGGAGCACAATACTTTCCTTCCGGGATCTATCAATATCAAGAAGCAGTTACAAATTGCATGATAGATAGATAGATAGATAGATATATTTATTCACCATCTTATGTTACAAAACATGTATAGTACGTCAAAAAAGAACAAAAATTAATCAATCAAAGTTACAGCAACAAAGAAAGGCTTACAAACAAATTAAAATAGCAACAACATAAAACAAACTAAAATCTAGAAAAATCTTACAATATCGCTTCTGAAATAGTCCTCAAAGGTATAAAAAGCTTGAGATATCCAAAATGATTTAATACTTTTGTTAAACTGGACTTCACCAAGGTTCTTTATGTGAGACGGCAGCTTATTATAAAATTTAACACAATAATAGTCAGAACCTTTCCTAGTCCTCAATAGGCGGTGAAATTCAGGCAATATGTCATTGCGATTTCGTGTACCATAATAAATAAATAAATAAATAAATAATCATTTATTGCCTAACAGGCCTGAGCCCAATTACAAGACAAAAATTACATAGTTTCAATTAATCAAATAAACCTAATAAACTACAAAAGTACCAGAATGCTTAATTATACATAATCCAAAATAAAATAATAAATAATTATGCATATCAGAGTGAAGAGTGAAATGCGAGGCATTGGTTCGAATGTAGCCAAGACAGTTTAAGATGCACAAGGAAGGCAAAGTAAATAGTCCGTGTTCAACAAAATATTTTTTACAGCAGTCGCGCCCACCGAGCCCCAACATTGTACGTAAACATGTCCTCTGTAGCTTAAAGATTTTCATTGCATGGGAACTATGTCCCCAGTTCAAAATACCGTCAACAGGCTGGCAATTGAAACACTCTGCGCAAGCCTTCTGATGAGATATATGACCCTGGACAGCGAGCACCCAAGCTCTCGAACATGATTCTCCCAGGTTAATTTAGGATCAAGATGAACCCCAAGGAACCTCACGCGAACATCGCTCTGAAGATCGATAGGCACAGAACGCAAAGTAAAGTTCATGCTCTGAGTTTTAGCCTGATTCAAGCTCAGTTCATTTGCCAGAAACCAATTGCCTATGTCAGTCTCAACAGCATTAACCAACTCCCCTAAAGGGTCGTTTGGTCGATATCTAATCAGACTACTTGTGTCGTCAGCAAAGAGGATTATATTTGAGTCTTCCTGAAATCTGTATAAATCATTTACGTATATTAAAAACAGTAAAGGTCCCAAAACCGACCCCTGGGGCACACCCCGTCCAACCCTTCGTCTCTCCGAGTATCGTCCCCCATACAAAACGTGCTGAAAACGATCGCTGAGATAGGAGCCAACCAAGGCAACACTGTCAACATCAAAGTTATAGTAAGAGAGTTTCTGAAGAAGTATCTCGTGTGAGACACAGTCAAAAGCCTTAGTGAGGTCATAAAAGGAAGCAACGGTGTCACAGCCCTGCTCCATGCCATCCGAAACATATTCCAAAAGGTTATGAATTGCAAGAGTAGTAGAGCTTTTATTACGAAAGCCATATTGACTTTGTATAAAGAGATTATTTGTTTCAAAATAATCAGCTATTTGATTTTTAATAATAGATTGAAAGATTTTTGAAAAAATTGGCAAGATCGATATTGGTCGATAGTTACTGGGATCATCAACCGATCCTTTATTTTTGTAGATTGGAATATCCCTTCCTCCTTCAAGACCGCCGGAAATACAGCGTCACCAATGCAATGGTTTATCAACTTAGTAAGCGGCACCACGTAGAATTCTAGACATGAAGTGAAGAGCACAAAATCTTTAACTTGTGAGATCCAGAATGACCTGACGTCTACCTGCAAAACGACCACAATCGCGAAGGAAACTAAGGCGAAAACTTAATATCGAATGCCTAAAAGACAACCGAGCGAAACCCAACAACACTTGGGACCTAGCTGTAGAATTACAAAGTGTGATGCCTAAATAACTAACTCAACAATTGGCGGTTTCTTAAAATGTCATATCCAAAATTCAATGAAAATTAATTTTCAGCAAACTCTATTTTGGACATAACATTTTAGGGAATCGCAAGTTCTTAATCGTATCACTGATGCTTCAAACTTAGTCCGTTTCTTCAGTTTCGCAAAATCTAAATTGTTATTCAATAAAAAATGTTTACCTTTTACATTTTTTGTCTTCATAAATATCATCAATAGTATGAATATGCTTTTGTTCTAATTCCATACACTTTGGCTCTCTTTTGGGCACATTCACATCGGGATTACCATTTTGGACATCACTGGACGCACATCGTTTAGCACTTAAGGTAATGGTTTTAAAGTCATTAACATTATTGTTAATCTGGCGAAAATCTAAACGTTCTAATTTAACATATAACTGTTTTTTATCTATTGTTGGGCGTATCATCACCAATTTACTTCAGGATATGTTACTCCGTTAGTTTCTAATTCATCTTTGGTAATAATTTCGTTGATTTGAATTCTCGGACTAGGATGTTCATGTTTAATTTGTATACTTACATTTTAATGTAACAACTGCTATATGACAATCCAGAGGCCGTTTGCCTATAAATCCTTTACTACACATTGTACAAACATATGGTTTATTCATAGCAATAATAAACCATATGTTTGTACAATGTGTAGTAAAGGATTTATAGGCAAACGGTCTCTTGATTGTCATATAGCAGTTTCTCCATTGGTTTCTAATTCATCTTTGGTAATAATTTCGTTGATGTGAATTCTTGGACTTGGAGGTTTATGTTTAATTTGTATGTTTTTACATTCAATATTATTGCGATCAGAGTTTCTTATATTTTTTTAATTAACGTTCTCAATATAGTTGGTTACATTTTTGGATAGTGTATCATAATGACTTGTGGTTGATTCATTCTTCATTCTCAAAGAATTTTTCTTGGAAATCACCACCAATGTCGTTCAGAATTAATTCTTCTGTTTCCAACATCGTATTAATTCGTTTTTCTATCAATTTTAGAAAAAGGACACTTGGAAAGTTAATTTTTTAGAAAAGACTTTTAGAACTTTGTCAATAAATGTTTGTTTATTGCTTTGAATATAATGTGAAATGTGACTTTATTTTAAAGGTTAATTGTATTTTTTTTCTATTATTGGCATCTGGCATCTTGTCATGTGTCATGGAATTTACATCTAGCCAGCGTAAGTATGGACCTACAGTTTAGCGTGGAACCACGGTCATCGACTGCCAGATGTCAGCACCCACGACTATGTAGTCAATATTACAGTGGTATATAGTCACTGTTGTAGTCAATATCCACTAGGCATAGGCAGTCTACCGACTCGGGCGGGAGCACCCATCCAATCACCATCTACACGATCAGATGCGCTTGAACATGTGGGCATCTCCCGCCCATTATTTCTTCTTCATTTTTACTATGACGTACACAACAATAGAACAAAATACTTTTGCGCGTAAACTCTAAAGCATCAGTCCATGTTTATAAAAACAAAAGGAACACAAACATTATTATTATTAGTAATAACACTTTAATAACAATAATACCAATATTAATGAATAGCTGAAATAGCAGTAGCACTTTAATTTCGAATTTAAATTCAAACACAACAATGCCTCTTTACTACATCCCAACGCTTAACCGCAAAAATACTTTCATGGTGGCGGATGAGTCCGTAGCATAGAAATCTTATATTATATATGTACTCTAGAATGCTAATTAAATCCAGCCGAATACCAAAAAGTGTAACGGGTATGCAGAGTTTTCACGAACTACGCATGCTCCTCAGTAACTTATTTTCAGTACAGAGCTGCCATATTTAAAGCTATTTTGTCGTTCGCCTTACAAAATTTATGCGACATATCTGTTTTATAAATAAATCCATATGTTGCGTCATACGAAACTGCTTGACAAAATCAAATAATTAAATGTTATCGGTAAAATTGCATACTGTTTAGTTTTCAGCAATATGAACGAAACATTTTTTTCCAAATCTTATTAAATTTAGGAGATTTCGCAACAGCGTCTGTTTTCTCAAATGACGTTTCTCGTAGTGGGAATATCTGTCAGAGTCGGCTTCACAACAATTCAGATAGGTTTTATAATTGAGTTATGGTTTTATTCGTGGTATATTTTAATTGTTGATAGATATTTGTGATTAAAATTGTTTTTAATATTTGTTATTTTGGTTTTAGTTCGTTTATTTAACAAACAATGAGGTGTATAGTGTTGTGGTGTAAAAATGAAGGTCTCATTCCTAGTATTAAATATTTTCAGTAAGTTATTGTTTCGGGTTTCTAACAGTCTCAGTTTGAGTCAATATGATACCATTGACATGATATTCATTTTTAGCTTGACAAAAAAAAAAAGACATGATGTTTGGATGCGGGCATTGGGATCCTAATACAGAAAATGTATGTGATGGGAATGTCATATGCAGTAAGCATTTCGCTGCAGAAGATATCATTTGTAGAGAAGACGGCAAGAGGATCACCCTCGTACCCGATGCAGTTCCCAAACTTTTGTTGAAAAGAAGAGATTATGTAAATGAGAGTGGAAGTTAAATTCTTAATCGTTTGATATCAAGACACTGTTTACTTAAAAGCAGTCTGTCAAAAATGCATGATATGTATGTCAAGAATATATTTCCTACGTTGTGTAGGTATACAAAGTTCGTTTGAATTCTGTTGTTAAACTGGAATATACTTAATTATAGAATACTCCATGAAATTGCTGAGAATAAAAGTTCTACCAACCATGTTTTGTCACAAAATACTATTGCGAGTAGTATGGATCTATGGATGGAGTATCTTAAATTCCTTTATTCCATTTTTTTATTTGAATGTTATCTTTATTCTATTTTTTTATTTGAATGTTACCAAATGTTAAATTTAATTTTAAATATACCTATAACAGTAATATTACATTTAATCAAAGCCGGTCCTGTTGAAAAATAAGTTACTGGTGATCATGCGCATTCTGGACAGCTCTACACTTTTGGTTACATTTTTGTACTACGGGATTATCATTCTAGAGTATATATATATATAATGTAAGATTTCTGTGGTCCGTAGTCAGACTACAGAAAAAAACAGCTACGGGCTTACTTTTCTGTGGTCAGACTCTAGACGCTTGTACAAAACTACATCAAAATGGCGATTTCTCTATCACCCTATTTTTCCGTTTTGCAATCGAATGTGTATACCTCAGATTTGTGATTAGTTTCTTGTTATGCCACTTCTATTTTTATTTATTTTTCTGAGGTGTATACGGTTTTGAGCGAAGTTTGTAGGATAACGCCTATTGTAAAATAATATTTGACAGTTGAATTTTTGTTAAAAAAGAACGTCAAAACCTTGCAGGATATTTCTTAGAGGATAGGGATATGTTGAAAATGTTGCCTCATCGTTAAATATTAGTTCTTATGGCTCTGTAGCATAACCGCTACTAAACTATTTGATGTATGTTTAATAATAATTATCTGGCTTATTGATGTTTTTAAATTAAACAAATTTTATAGCAAATAATATCTAACATCTGCGTTAGCAACGTTAAGTGTTTTGATTCGTGCTGATATAAGGCGTAATTGACAGTTATATGAGAAATCTGGATTTTCTTCTAGAGATTGGCTTTGGTCAATGAAAATTTTGATAGTTTTACCACAGCTAATAACAATGAATAAAGTCATTGGCTATTATACACATGTATACACATATCTATATTAGCTGTGGGTTTACGTTTCTTTAAAACAATAAAGCAAGCGACGTGAGTGGCAGGTGATCATGTCACATCAGTTCCCCTGAACTGAGATGCAGAAGAATAACGCATATAGTGTTTTAATAATATTTTATCATTAATAAACCATGCACTATTTATTAATCAATATTTTATTTGAATGAATTATAGAGCCAGTTACATATTTTTCTTTGTAAATATACTTCAAAAGAACAATATTAAAATTATTGATTTTTTGTTCTTGGCCGGTAAAAAAATAAACTGTAATTTCACATTTTGTTGACATTCACCCACCCACTGTTGGCTCATCTCCCAATTTGTGTAAAGTCGGATATAATAAAATTTAAAAATTATATTATCGAATTTTGTTAAATACAAATATTAAAGACTTTTATATTGGTTTTTGTTATTCAAAGTTATATATTAAATTCCCTTCTAACTTATGAACTCTAGGAATATATTTGAACCGAATGAACTATGTATTTCTCAAACATTGAATAACGCGCGGCAACACCACAAGCAAACGTCATTACATTGCGTCATTACGACTGCGCTCTTTCGTGCTTTTTGCAGTTTGGTGTGATTCAGAGTCAAGAAATTTAGTATTTTAATAGTTCAGTTCACATGTAAAATAGTTTAAATTACTTAATTAATACAAAATGTTAATTAAAGAATAGTGAGTATTAACATCTACTAATAAAGTGTTTATCACCACACAGTGCCAAAATAATAATTTTCTGTGAATAATTCAGGTTTTTGTTTAAAAGGCATTTTAACCCTTTTATTCTGTTTTTTTTTTGTCTGTTGATTTTAAGGTCTAATTATTAGTTTATAATAGGGCGTTACATATAACTTGTTATATAAAGATTTAGATATTATTTGTACCGTATATTTTTTCTGAATTTTCATATTTTTTTGCATATACAAGACCTTGGAAAATGTAACCTATGGCACTGACTAAAATTTTACATTGATGTCAAGTAGATACCTAGTTCTAATATCAATTTTTTGATCTATTTCAGCCGTGTTACCTTGCCCTTAACTGTTGAAGAGGTGAGTAGGTATATCATTTTTAGTTTCTTTAAAATTTCATAATATAATTCGCTCTTGACCAGTAATTATTCGTGTTTAAGATTACCTATGGACTTGGTTAATTTCTAACTTCAAAGTCTAATTCGTGTTGTATATCCTAATTCAAGATATAAACGTATGTTATTTTGTTGAATTAGTATGTACAGTTTAATTATTATTATTATATTTGATTTGACCAACGTAACAGGTAGGTACTTAGTTTGACAATAATGGAATAATTACTAGAAAATTGCTAACTATTGTTCTGTCAGGTTAGTACTTTAATTATTAAATGTTAATCGTCGTCCATAACAGTGGGAATCAAAAGGCGAATATACGGGTCAAACAACTGACGCATTTTGCTTTACTGAATTGGCGATTGCTAGTTTCGTCATTTCGAATCATTTTAGTTCTTTTAAGTGTTTTCTCAAGACAGTCTATGTATCTGGGATATATATATTTACCAAAGTAACCATGCGAGGTACTTGGTATTTATTGACATTAGGGAGATTGAGTTGAAGAGTAATTGTAGCACTGACCGATATTCAAGAAAAACAGTATCGCAGTAACTATCGACCAATATCGATCTTGCCAATTTTTTCGAAAATCTTTGAGTCTATTATTAAAAATCAAATAACTGAATATTTTGAAGCAAATAATCTCTTTATGCAAGGTCAATATGGCTTTCGGAATAAGAAATCTACTACTCTTGCAATTAATAACCTTTTGGAATATATTTCGGATGGCATGGAGCGGGGCTGTGACACCTTTGCTTCCTTTTATGACCTCACTAAGGCTTTTGACTGTGTCTCACACGAGATACTTCTTCAGAAACTCTCTTACTATAACTTTGATGTTGACAGTGTTGCCTAGGTTGGCTCTTATCTCAGCGATCGTTTTCAGCACGTTTTGTATGGGGGACGATACTCGGAGAGACGAGGGGTTGGAGGGGTCGGTTTTGGGACCTTTATTATTAATAGTATTAATATACGTAAATAATTTATACAAATTTCAAGAAGAGTCAAATATAATCATTTTTGCTGACGACGCAACTAGTCTGATTAGATATCGACCAAACGACCCTTTAGGGGAGTTGGTTAATGCTGTTGAGACTGACATAGGCAATTGGTTTCTGGCAAATGAACTGAGCTTGAATCAGGCTAAAACTCAGAGCATGAACTTTACATTGCGTTCTGCGCCTATCGATCTTCAGAGCGATGTTCGCGTGAAGTTCCTTGGGGTTCATCTTGATCCTAAATTAACCTGGGAGAGTCATGTTCGAGAACTTGGGTGCTCGCTGTCCAGGGTCATATATCTCATTAGAAGGCTTGCGCAGAGTGTTTCAATCGCCAGTCTGTTGACGGTATATCATGGATATTTTGTTTCCCGTATGTCGTATGGTATTTTGAACTGGGGACATAGTTCCCATGCAATGAAAATCTTCAAGCTACAGAGGAGATGTTTACGTACAATGTTGGGGCTCGGTTGGCGTGACTACTGTAAAAAGTATTTTGTTGAACACGGACTACTTACTTTGCCTTCCTTGTACATCTTAAACTGTCTTGGCTACATTCGAACCAATGCCTCGCATTTCATTCTTCACTCTGATATGCATAATTATGGTACACGAAATCGCAATGACATATTGCCTGAATTTCACCGCCTATTGAGGACTAGGAAAGGTTCTGACTATTATTGTGTTAAATTTTATAATAAGCTGCCGTCTCACATAAACAACCTTGGTGAAGTCCAGTTTAACAAAAGTATTAAATCATTTTTGATATCTCAAGCTTTTTATACCTTTGAGGACTATTTCAGAAGCGATATTGTAAGATTTTTCTAGATTTTCGTTTGTTTTATGTTGTTGCTATTTTAATTTGTTTGTAAGCCTTTCTTTGTTGCTGTAACTTTGATTGATTAATTTTTGTTCTTTTTTGACGTACTATACATGTTATGTAACATAAGATGGTGAATAAATATATCTATCTATCTAATACCTCTTGATGTTATGGTCAGACTAATTTATTTACAAGCACGCCCTTTAGCAAGAGCCACCACTGGTGAGAAGTGAACTTTAGACCTTTTGTTTTGTTAATCTTTAGCATAACATTTTTGGGAATTTAGGTTTTCAATAAATAAACCATTTTATTCAATTTTTGTTTGTTTGGTTCGATTCTCAATTCTCTAGAATTTGTAGGTAACATTGAGGGATGTAATGTTCAAAAATAAAACAAAATTGAAATGTAGAAAAGCGATACTCTGAAGTCCAATTTAATACCTCGTAAATTTTGAAAATTGAGTAAATAACATAAAGTAAACTTTATAATTGATTGCCTGTCGATGTCGATATAGTAATTTGCGGTGTGTATAAATATTTTGTTTATTAGATTTGGCAGTTAAAACGCTTTTTGATTCTGTTTTCTGTGTTTCTAATGTACAGTACGCCAATAATTACATATATTAGTACCTACATGTTGGCTTTATTGTTTCTGATAAAACATTTTTTCGAAAATTAAGGATTGTAATAAAAATAATTGAGCTTAGTCATATTTTAAATAAACACTGAATACTGGTTTTGTGCGTACAGTAATATTACTTACATAAAATCTATTTTTAAAGTACTGTGTTACTTCTTACAAAAATGGGTTTTTGATGACTTTTTCATATTTTATCTATACAGTATACATATTCAATACAAGGGTTGAGTAAGATTTTAACAATCTTCTACTGAATATATGATTGCTAAAATTGCAACAGCCTTCAGAAAAGCTAAAATCAACTAATTTGTTGAACTAAATTTGATGATTTACCTTATCAATGCCTTAGTGCAGTGAGTATACACTGTGTCCAAACTATAGCCCTAGTTTGGCACTTAACTGACTGAATGCAGAGTAGTAGGTTTCAAGAGCTATTCTTTCGTCGCTACTTTCAATTATTTGACCATTTACTTTGGTCTCAGTCCAACATTTTATTCTGTACGCGATTTTTGAAATTTAATTGACATTTTTGTGCTTTTTGAAGTTACTAAGAACACCGCCTTTCCCAGATGAATGTTTTACGTAAACTATTGCGATTTTTCTTGAATCATTTTAAATAACAACTAAAAACAAATTGAAAATGGCTTTAAATTCAACAATAAAAAATCCTGGGCCGTATTTAAAAAAAACAGGTTGACGATGGTTTTGCAAAAACGAAACGTCGTAGTGGACATTTGTATTCTCCTCAAAAAGTAACAAAAGGGCTTTTTATTTTTTTATATCTGTAAAAATAATGTCAGAAATAAATAAAAACTAAAATCGCAAAAAATCGTTTTTTCAAAAATTCAAAAAAATAGAACTTCGACGGTTCTCAAATTATTGCAATTGATTAGATTCTTTATTGAATAATGAACGTATTAAAATAAAATAAGTATTATAATGTCTCTTTGGTTGAAATAAATGTTGTGAGCAAACATAAGAACTTTTAGTGATCGTTTCAAAACTTAAACCAAGAGAAGTACACCACTCTTTTCTAACGGCTTGATCACTGGGAAACCTACAAGAATTATTGTACTATACTATAAATAAAACATGAATAACTGCTATGAATAGAATAAATAGGATCATAGTGCCCACTTGCACCACATCCCATATTTCTCTTTATAGTAAGTTACTTCCTTAAAGGTCTGTGCATATCATCATACATGTTACTACTATATCAATAATAATTGTAAGTATACTTACAGCGTAATATTTATTTATTTGTCTCACGCGTAATACAGTTTCCCATTGATATTTTATGTAATATTTTGTATCTTCGCTCAAGCTTAATGAATTTGCCAAATGGATAAAAATTTGAAAACAATTTTGACATTATTTTTCCGGATATGTAGGTATATATTTTGTATGTAGCAGAACAAGACCCAATTTGAGACCACGAAAACACTGCAATTTCAATAGCAAACAACAGTACGAAAGTTAGATTATCCAATAAAATCTCTGACACTCTCCGGCAGAATATTCTCACCGAGAATACTGAAGGAAGGTATATGAAAAGGTCCAGGTCTGACGATAGGCGAATTATTTCATATAAAAAGTACGTAATAATATTGTTTCCTACCGGAAACGTTACGTTACATGTGATATGATACTATTAATTCAGAAATTATGAAATATAAAGCATTTTATGAATTTACAATTATTGTTGTTTATTATATTACTGTCTATGTTGCAACTAGGTGTATAGTAGATTTAAACAACTCATGTTAACTGCTATCGCTGCAAAATCCCAAAATCTACGCCATTGTACTTGTGACACGTAACCTGACTCGGAAAATCACTCGACATGCAAACTAAGCACTTTTTTCTCCCCATTATTTAAAGGAAAAACAGTTTTACACCCTACAAATGCAGTAAAGTGGAAGAGTCTCGTAAAATTCACTTAATTGGGGTTATAAAACTGTACGTAGCACTACTCGCACCCCACACGTCAACGTGAAGTGTAAATAATAAACAAATCTCTCCGCGGGGTTGCCACATTTATATCCGTAGAACTCTATTTTTGTGAATCATATTATATTTGTATGATTTCTTGACGTTAAATAGTTTATGAACATATAATGGAAGCCGAATACAAAATAAATATTATAAATATTGTATAGTTCTGTAACGTAAGAACACTGTGACCAACCCTAATAAAAATTTACACTGGGATGTGAAATTAGAGTTCTAATTCTATGAATAAAACGAACAATTTGCAACAGTGTTAGATTTTATTAGTAAAAAAGTAAAGGTTATGTCGGCTACAAACATTTTTGTGATTATGTTCTTGTTATGCCACTTCTATGTTTGTTTATTTCACAGCATCTCATTCAAGATATTAAAAATAAGTCAAAATATCTACAAAAATGGAAAGAAACAGAATCTCAGTACTATCTTAATATGTTTAAGCAGCTAAGAATACAAGTGAAACAAAAAATTAATATCGCATATGGTGAATATCTGAGTGAGGTTCAAAATTCAATTAAAAATGATCCACAGCACCTGTGGAAATACATTCAAAACAAAAAACGCAAGTTCAGAATACCGGGTTCAATGAGGGTTGCAACGGAGGCTTGCATTTCTGAGCCACAAGAAATAGTCAATGCTTTTGCAAATTTTTTCGAAAGTGTTTATATGCCATCAAACGCTGACGTCACTATAGAATCACAGGATGGTGGTGACTTGGTGTCTCTTGGATTGATTAGTGAGGACGAGGTTAGACGAGCACTACAAAAACTAAAACCGAAAATGACATCTGCTGTCGATAGAATCCCCGCTTTTATACTAAAAGACTGTGCGTATGTTTTGGCACAGCCTTTACACATTATTTTTAATATATCCCTACAAGGTCAAACGTTTCCTGACCTCTGGAAGACGGCACGTGTATGTCCTGTGCATAAATCCGGGGACATTAATAGGATAGAAAACTATCGACCCATTTCAATTTTATCAAATTTCTCAAAGGTGTTTGAATCGATTATTTATGACAAGATCTTTAACCAAATAAAGAATCGTATAATACCTCAGCAGCACGGGTTTTCCCACAGGAGATCAACTGTCACAAATCTTGTCGCTTTCCTACAAGTGTATCCTATAATGGGCAAGTGTCTTCAGGTCGATACAATCTATACAGACTTCTCTAAAGCATTCGATAAAATAGACCATAATATACTACTACGAAAGATGCTTCACTTTGGCCTCCAGGAGTCTTTAATTTCATTTTTTGAATCATATTTGAATCGACGTATGCACTTCGTGCAATACAGTGGTTTTAAGCCTCACTCTTACTTGGCCACAAGTGGCGCTCCCCAAGGTAGTAACCTAGCCCCCTGTTATTTGCAATATTCGTTAATGATATAGGAACCCACCTTTTTAGCAATTATTTACTTAAGATGATCTTAAACTATTCAGAGCTGTTCACTCCGAAGATGACTGTGATGTACTACAGAGAGATCTGAATATGCTTGAGTGAATAAGCTTTATTTAAACGTCGATAAATGCAAATATATAACATACACAAGAAGTCGCCGCACTGTTTCTTACAATTACAGACTCTCTGGCGCTGCTCTTGATAAATGCACTGTTATTAAAGATCTTGGTGTGTTCATTGATAGCGAATTAACTTTTAATTATCATGTTTCCGAAACAAAGAAAAGGGCGCTCAAATGTCTGGGATTCATTTTTTAGAACCACGAACTCATTTAACAATACTGATTGTCTTATAGTGTTGTACAACGCAATGGTAAGATCAAGGCTTGAATATGCTGCCATTGCTTGGTCTCCAATATATGGAGTTTATGTTAACTCTCTCGAAAATGTTCAACGGAAATTCCTCAAACGACTAGACTTCAAGATTGATGGTCGGTTTCCTGCCCGGGGATACGACCATCGTTTGCTATTGAAGAGATTTGATTTTCAATCGCTGGAGATGCGTAGGCGTTTTTCCTCTCAGTGTTTTATATTTGGTCTGATTAATGATCTTATAGACTGTTCGCAATTGTTGGAGATGTTGCGGTTTAATATTCCGCAGTTCAATTCGAGAAGTGCCTATCTCCGGTGCACGCAAATTATGAAACAAGAGCTCCAATCTTCAAAGCATGTAATTTCTGTAATACTTATTCTATCTATACTAGCATAAATTACTTCAATGAGAATCCCAACAGATTTAAGCGTGATTTGAGGAATGTTCTGGGGGAAATGATTCAATAGATTCCATGTACGTGCTCAGTGAAATATATCCATACGATCCTGTATGTTTGTATTGTATTTTTGCTACTGTCACCTTCAGTTTATTACTTTTGTAAATTTATTATTATTATTTGTATTTACTATATAATATTATATTCATAGCAGTTGTCTTGTAATTGGGTTGTCACCTGTTAGACAATAAAGAGTTATTATTATTATTAATTTTCTGAGGGTAGTACTAAATAAAAATCATATGGAAAAAATTCTAGTAACGCCATCTCTGTATCATCCTATGGACTTTTTGAATGACCTAATATGTGCAAATTCACATATTTGGCGAAAAATTCTTCCCATCCGACGTGATTTGTGCATTTGGCTGGTTTTGCACAATAAGGGTAGAGTTTGCTTTATTTAATGAGAAAAATTTTCTTTTCAGTACCAAGTTGCCCAACTGTACAGTGTGGCCGAAGAGTCTAAAAACAACACTGGCGGTGGTGAAGGTATTGAGGTGCTAAAAAATGAACCTTTTGACAATTTCCCGTTGTTGGGTGGAAAATACACATCCGGTCAGTATACTTACAAAATATACCATTTGGCTAGTAAAGTGCCAGCATTCATAAGACTGTTGGCACCGAAGGGCAGTTTAGAGATACACGAGGAGGCGTGGAATGCTTACCCCTATTGTAGGACTGTCATTACCGTAAGTAACCGTTAAAGTAGATGTTACAGAAATTAAGTGGTGTCAAAGTCTGCGTTGCGCCTGGTTACTTCACTAAAACATGTTTTACCACTTCACCAAACGCCTTTTTGATTCTCGACGTGCGTGTCGAGGATCAAAAAAGTTTTTTAGTGAAGTGGTAAAACGTGTTTTAGTTTAGTTTTCTACTCCAAAGGGCCTACTGATCGATTTTACTTTATTTTTGTTAATAATAATTTGAGTATGACAGAATCCCTTGGGGTTTGATGTGAATAATTTTATCTCTGATTGTCCAAAGTTATCAGTTTCTCATATTTTGTTTTATATAATTTGAATTGCTTATATTGTTTTGGAATTATATAATAATCCATAAATATGTTATGATAACTATGGATATTGATTTTTCTGCTGATAATATTATTTGATAACAGAATTTAGTATGTTTCTATTTGACTCTGATATTCGACAGATTGAAATGATCTGCGGTGTATTTTTGATTATCCAATCGAGAACTTTGTTACCATAAAATTTATACAACATTAGATATTTTCAATTAGGTTTTACGACATTTTATAAAACACTTACTATTGTCAACATTTCGGAATTTTTTCAATTTTCTTTTATGTTTAAAAGCTGAATTCCATTATAAAGCAATTACATATTTTTTTCTTAATTACGAAGTGTGTAAATTTAAAAATAAGACTGATTTTTGTATTCCAATAGAATTACAATTGGTGAAGCCACAGAGTTGTGGTTTTTCAGTGATTGGGTTTCAGATGTTTGGCTAATATCCATTTTAAGGGGAGAGAAAAAAGTCACAAGGAGTTAAGTTTAGTGAATAAGCTGTCTGGAGATCCAGAGGATTTTTTTTTATCTGGAAATGCCGTTTGACTATTTGCCTATTAGGACAAACTACTTGACTAATGCCCTGTTTCCAAAATAAGGATAATTTTCAGTTGATTCTAGCAGGGTTGAGATGATGTTCTGATAGATTACCAACCCTAAATCGAACGTATTACTGATATCTAATATGATATGTGCGTATCAGTTATAGGGCGTTTTCTGCCCGATATTAAAAGTTTCGACAAAGCCGCAAACTTGGCCCGGATGAAATTTTCACGTTAATACAAGTTTGAGTGACAAAAGCACAAACTTGCAAAAACCACACGAAGGAAATTTTCATGTTAAAACTTCTCCAGTTTTGCTTCGTGTCTGTACTTGTTTGTACTATTACTATTCCTGCCTAAAAATATTTATTTACTTAACAAAACAAAATAAAAGGTTTTCCAATAAGAGGTGTTATTTTGAATAGCCCGCTATTTCGGTATGTGTTACTTTTGGAGCTGTCATTTTTTGACATTTGACAAGTAGAAACTATTGCTTATGGGAAATCGCTAAGGTCCCAAAACCACGACAATGGTGCTTTTCAATGTCAGACGCTTGATGGCCTTGAGAGGTGATATATTAGGGGCAACACGTGCATGGTGGCGATGACATTGACGTTGTGGTAGACAAAATGTATGAAATTATCTATAATATCATTGATAGGCATGTCCCTCGAGTTCGGAATTTCAAGCGCAAGTTGCCGGTCTGGTTTACATCCACAATAATTAGAAATATAAAGGAGAAAGAACTGCAGTTAAGAAAATACAGAAGAACTGGTGATCCGAACTGTTTGGAAAAATTTCAAAGACTTCGAAGAGCCGTGAAAAGTGAGATTGATGTTGCCTATTCAGAATATCTGGAACGCGTGCAGGGTGGCTTAATGAGGGATCCTGCTTGTTTCTGGTCATTTTTTCATGCAAAAAATAATACCACAAGAATACCTAACGTCATGTCATTCAATGATGAGCAATACAGCGAGCCACAGGCTATAGTGCAGTGCTTTGCTGAGTTTTTTAATAGCGTATTTCAGAAGCCCAGTGAATCTGATGTCAGTACTGTGAATAATTTCTCTTATTCCACGATATCTGTGTCGAATATTACTGAAACTGAAATAATTGATTCTTGTAAAAAATTGAAAAACAAGTTTACGGCCGGACCTGATGGGTTGCCATCGTTTTTAATAAAGGATTGCGTGGGAATCTTGGCGAGTCCACTAGCAACAATATTTAATAGGGCTCTCAACGAAGGCAAGTTTCCAGATCGGTGGCGAGAGGCGAGAGTTGTGCCTGTTTATAAAGCAGGCGACAGATCGCTCATCAATAACTATCGACCGATTTCTATATTATCCAATTTCTCTAAATTATTTGAAGCTGTGCTGTATAACAGAATATGTAATTCCGTACATGGGCAAGTTTCCCTTAATCAGCATGGGTTTTTCACCGGGAGGTCCACTGCCACTAACCTTGCAATTTTTACTCAGCAAGTGAACGAGGTTGTTGATGGTGGTGGGCAATTTGATGTGTTGTATACAGACTTTGCTAAAGCATTTGACCGTTTGGATCACCGAATACTTGTTCAAAAGCTTGATCGATTCGGATTTGAAGATGGTTTGAAGTCGTTAATTACTTCATATCTTCAGAACAGACTTCAATATGTATATTATAACGGCTATACGTCAGAGAGGTATTGGGCTTCCTCAGGCGTTCCGCAGGGATCCAATTTGGGTCCACTGCTTTTTTCTATTTTTCTAAATGATCTAAATGATTGTCTGTGTGTAAAACGGCTTTTTTTTGCCGACGATCTTAAGTTGTTCGCCCCTATTACTTCTCATGTAGACTGTCTTCGGTTGCAGGACGATCTGAGAGCTGTGGAACATTGGTGTAACGTTAATAATCTATCGCTCAACGAGAATAAATGCAAATGTATGACATTCACTAGAAGGAAGAATATTATAAGTTTTCGCTACACGGTTGGTGGGACCGCACTAGCTAGGTGTCTGACTGCTGCTGACCTGGGCGTGCTTTTCGACTCTAGTCGTATCATTTGTGCCTCATGTGGCTGCTAGGACTAGTGAAGCTGTGAGATCCTACGGTTTTATCGTGAGAAGCTGTAGGAGTTTTCATAGCATTGATGCGTTGAAAGTTTTGTATAACTCTTTTGTGCGTTCGAAGCTCGAATATTGCTCCTTGATTTGATCTATCAGATTCATGTGCGGAATGTTGAGAGTGTCCAAAGAAAGTTTTTGAAATACCTTTCATTTAAGGCAGACGGTATCTATCCTGACAGAGGGATTGAATATACGTTGTTGCTGAACAAGTTCAATTTCAAGAGTTTGCAGTTTAGAAGAATGTTTTTTTCTCTAAAATTTTTGTATGATCTTTTACATAATAGAATCGACTGTTCTGAACTCCTGGCTCAAATAAATTTTAACGTGCCCAGACTTGGCGCCCGCAATCCTTTAACTTTCTACTCTCAGCGCCCTTGCACTAACCTCTATACAAAATCGCCCGTATATGTCATATGTAATAATTTTAATTTGATTTGCGCTGACTGTGACATTTTTAATTGTTCAAGGGAAGCACTTAGGAGGGCTGCTCTGACTGTTTGTGCGTCGTAGTTTCTCTTTTTGTTCTTGTTAATTGTTTAATTAGTGTAGATCAATCATGTTTTACTTTTAATGGATTGCTTATTGTGTTATGTATAATAATTTGTTTTTTTTTTGTGGAATTACCTATTGTATTATAATTTTGCTCTGTTAAGGGAGAAATCTGTTGAGCAATAAAGGCTATTATTATTATTAATATAAACGTCATAAACTATGTAAATGACATAAACGATGTAAATGACATAGCAATGTAAATAACATAAACGACGTAAATGACAAGTGACGTTTATACGCGTGCCTCCCCTATCATATCAGCTCTCAAGGCCATCAAGTGCGTGACCTTGAGAAGCACCATTTTCGTCGTTTTGGGACCTTAGCGATTTGCCATGTTATTTTTCATAAGAAATCAGCCCCGACATAGCCTATCTACTAAGCTAGTAAAAATTAAAAAAAAAAAATCACGATTTTTTTTTAAATCATCGATTTTTTATTTTTCTAAAAAATCATGATTTTTATCAGCCCTGGATTCTAACAGTTATTTAAATAAATATGATTGATAAGAAGAATAAAAAATTATGACCACCCTGTATGATATTTACAATTGGGCTATACACCGACCTAATGTATGTGCTATCCACTTGCCATTTTAAAATTTTAAACTGTTTAGTTAAAAATATAAACGCACAGAATGTTTTTCAAATTGACCCTATTTTTTGCAAAAAACGCAAAAATTGGCCAAACGGGTAGATTTAGTTATAGAGATCATAGCAATAACTTTACTTTATTTTATCCAAAGTCTTCAAAAAATCCAAAAAATACTGGGTGTTCCATTTAAAAAAATATAACTTTGATATGCCACACATCTCTGGGACACCCGGTATATTTAAAAACATTTTTGTTAAATGCTCCTGGTAGACCTACGTACACCCACGTAAACAAAATTTGCAATTTCAATTTTGTTAGGCTATGAGAGACCGAGGCGAATGTACTGCCCGACCCGGTATATGATTGGCCTTCTTTCTCGAACACTTCCAGTGAGTAGTTCTAGATCCATACGGTGAGCGAGGCACAACCTACCAAATTTGTACAGAGTCGCCTCCCGAGAGGAGGAAGAAGTTCATCTCTACGACAACCACTCAAGTATAACTAGACGCCTAGCGGTGTTGCCAACAGGTGTAAATTTTCTCTCTCAGTATTGGGGACATTTTATATTCGTCACAATATGAACAAAATAATATCTTTAGCATATTGCCAGTAGGTTTGGAGAGTCACAGCTCAGTGAGAGGGGCGACTTGAAGGGAATTTTGTGAATTTATTGACACCAATTATTATTAGCAGCTTTTGTTCGATTCAAATACGAGGCATGTTTTTTAAGTAAGTACCGTTTTGGAATTAAAAAAAGACGTGCAAAGATATCGCAATAATTTTATTTTTACATGAAAGCCTGTACCTTAATCTACTTTTCTACATAATTTCCGTGAATATTGAGGCACTTGTTATCGTCTTGAAGACGCTGACCACCCAGGTGTTTCTTCAAGTGCAGGAACAAATGGTAGTCGCTGGGCGCCAGATCAGGGCTGTATGGAGGATGATCTAGAGTTTCCCATTTAAAAGATTTGATGAGATCTTTGGTCCGATTAGCCACATGTGGACGGGCATTGTCATGCAGCAAAACAATACCCTTACTCAACTTGCCACGTGTTTTGTTCTGGATTGCACGACGCAGATTGTTCAATGTCTCACAATAAGACGCTGCATTGATTGTCTCATTACGAGGCAGAAACTCCACTAGCAATACTCCTTTTCTGTCCCAAAAAACTGTGCACATGATTTTCCGGGCAGAAATTGTTTGCTTAAACTTCACTCTTTTAGGTGATGATGAATGTCGCCATTTCCATTTGATTGTTGTTTCGATTCTGGTGTGACGTAGGCCACCCATGTTTCGTCACCAGTAATAATTTGATCTAAAAAATCTTCACCTTCATTGTGGTACCGCTCAAGGAAAGTCAATGCACTGCCTAAACGTTGGGTTTTGTGCAAATCCGTCAACATTTTTGGAACCCAACGTGAACACAATTTCCGGTAATTCAAGTTCTCGGTCACAATGCGATACAAAACACTACGAGAATATTGAGGAAAGCAGTCGCACATTGATGAAATTGTAAAGCGTCTGTTTTCTCTCACCTTTTCCTCCACTTTCTGCACTAAATCTTCATTAACGACCGAAGGACGCCCACTCCGTTCTTCATCATGCACATTTGTGCGGCCATCTTTAAATGCTCTCACCCATTTCCTTACCATTCCATCACTCATAATGTTTTGTCCGTAAACTTCACAGATCTCACGATGAATATCGTCGGAGGCATCTTAAACACTCAGTAAACAACGTATACCGTATATATATATATATATATATATATATATATATATATATATATATATATATATATACGTATATGTATATATAACGTATACCGTATATATATATATATATATTCAACTTAGTTGAATATCTTTGTTTGTTTATATATATATATATGCAAAACGTTAAAGTGGCCTCCAAAATATATATACGCTAAGCGCACTGGGCTCCAAAACGGAGGCGACTGCGTTTTTCGGAGGCCACTACGTACCCCCGTGTATATAGTGTTTTTTCAGGTCTACAGGGTATACCCACCCATCTGGCAAATTTTAGGGTGGAGCCCACTGGGTAGTATACACACATACAGATATACAACCGGGTTTGAAAAAAATCCACCACGTGGCGCGTTAGACATACACAGATATACACACTTACTTGTGCGCTAGTTGCACTGGGCTCCACGTGTGAGTACACATATTAGCCTCCTAAATTTGGCAACGTTACTGGTGGCTAATGATACCAGCTAACATATATCGTAAACCTTCATGTGTATATTTCGTCGGTAGAATTATTTATTTTAGGTATTGTAAAGTATATTTGATTTCTCAACCTGTCATAGCAACACACGTACTTGTCCGCTAGTTGCACTGGGCTCCACGTACTAGTTGGCCAATAATAAACACATAGTTTTTTCAGTTTTAAAATTTGCTTGGCGCAAGAATCTATTTGTTACTTAACAGTAGCTAATTACCAAGGTCGAAAATAGTACTTTGTTCATAAACCAAATTTTATAATATATTCTCTTTTTATGGGAGTGACTTCGAATTTCTTTTATGTCTTGAAATATAATTTCCCATAATCATAGATAATTCTTAATTGGTACTCGGTCCTTTGACTCACAATTTTTTCCTACCTTATAAGAACAAAATATTCAGCAAAAGAATCTCACTAGTTACCCTGTTATTTCAATGTTTCTTACTTGTACTAATTGAGTAAGTTGTAAGTTGAAATTCCAAATATAAATTTTCTCAATTTGCTTGGTTTTAATCATTTTTTGTCTACCAGTAACGAAGGAGACAATACTTTCTTTGTATGTAAAATAGAGGCTGATCAGTTATATGCACATAACATTATTTATATACAACTGGTCTGCAAAACCAGAAAACCAATCAAGAGGAATTTAGGTCAGAAAACGACCGCGAAGTTCATTATTAAAAATGGAGCCCAATAAGATGAATTTAAGTAATTGATATACAACTCCTCAACAAAACAAGTTCAATAACGAAGTGGAATTTAGTTATAAAAAGACGGAGGCGATTAAAACGTGCCTGCGTTTATATAAATGATATACACAGCGGAGGCTAGTCAAAGTAGAGGCCATAAAGATACATTTACATATATTGTTTAGATATACAATATGCCTCGATATGGCAACATCGTCGGTGACCATTAGGTCGAGATAACATATCAAATTATATGCACCGGAGGAGAGTTTGTCATGTCATATGCGGAGCCCGGTTTCTATCTTGAGTCTATACTTTTTTCGTATATATTTTTTTTACGAAATCTCTTCCCCTCTCAAGTTGCCTTTGTTTATTTTTTTTCGGGGAATTCAAATATGCAATGTATACACGCGTAAATAACGTGGTTCTGGTGGAGGCCAGGGCGCCTTATCCACGTATGGAGCCCACTAAGATAGATGTGCACGTATATATATATATATATATATACCGTAGCGCTGCGGCGGCGGAATCGCAAAACGGTACTTACTAAAAAAACGTGCCTCGTACAATGTTGACTTATTTCGTGGCATTTACAAATAAGTAAATGATGTTTGGAAGCAAAGAGAGAGAGAGCTAAAATTGGACTAAAATTGCAAATTGAGAAAAGGCATGCTAAGGTTTTCAATGTCTTCAGTCTTATTACATGATTTACACACCCCGTATATTATAAAGCTCCACGGAGCAGCGTTGTAGGTAGTACCATCAGAAATAGATAAACAAACTTTGTCTAAAGAATACAGCTAGATATTGTTTAATTTTTGAAACACTATGTAGTCTAAAATTTGCAGTTGTTACAAAATTTCAGAATCCAGGCTATATGAAGGAAAAATTCCGAATAGTTGTTGAAACTATGCATGCCCCCGACCATGGTACACAGCAAAATGTAAGTATAATTTCAACAATTAAATTAACTAGTTTTTTCTCTCTTTTTTTCTATGTTAATGGTGTAAAATTTTGGTATCGGTTTGGGTTTCTTCCAATTAACACAAAATAATAATAAATAAAATAATATATGCATCATCTTAATTGGGTTTTAACTCATCATTTCATTTGAATATCTAAGAATCCGGGTTATATGAAAGAAAACTTTGTGATTTGCATCGAAAGTATGCATATAGCTGACACTGGGAAACAGGATAACGTAAGTATGGCAGGCTTTAGAGCAACACCCAAATTTTGTAGCACGACTGAACTTGCAACTTCCCCCTAGCTAATCCTTGCATCTTGCATGAATGTTGACGACCGCAGATGTATTTTGGTTGGTTGAAAAGTATGTATTGAAAGCAAAAATCTCCCTCCACTTGAATACACTTATTCTAATGATTCGGATCCGGAAGCTCTGCAAAACACTGGCAGCAATAGCTTCATTCGACGCAAGACGCTTTCCACGTTATATCACTGGTCCTAAAGGTTCAGAATTCGTCACAGTTTATCATTTCTGGTGTTTTAGGCGTCCACTACGTGGTTGCATTCTAGAATCTAGAAATCTACAAACCAACGAGGCAGATTTTTTCAACACTTTTTCCATTTTTGTTGCTGATAAACCTTACAAAACAAAGAGTTTTATTATTAGTGCACGATATTCCATTGTAAACACTGACGCTTCAAAACGCTTGTTGAAGAATGACGAATTGCTTGTTACATGCTTTGCTTTACACTACATGCTTTCACCAAACGGACAGTTCATCAGTGGTGATCAGCAGGCAATGTGATTCAAATTTCCAACGTTTACAAAGAGCTTATACAAGCACGACAACAAGATTTATGTGGCGACATTTAGTGTAAGCAGGCAATATGCCGGGTGAAATAAAGTTCACAAATGATGGCCACCCTAATTCCCTAGCGGGAAGCTTTATTTACGAATTGCTTGTTGCATAATGTAACAAGACTTATTTATGTTGGAAATTCGAATCACACTGCTTTTAGGCACGACCACCTGCACCCGCAGGTGAGTGTGGCGACTCAAGCTTTGGAAGGTGTCCCAGCTAATACCCACTAAAACCTCTCCGGTGAAAGGAGCTATCTGATCGGAGATTTCTGGAGGGAAGACTTCTATTCCTCCAGGGGCTCTACTTTCGTTTCAGAAGACCTGGGACTCTGTCCTGTAGGTCTATCTATCATCTCTCTTTCTTGTCTGGTCGGCTATTTATGTGTCTGCTAGTAGTTTGGAACTTCTGACGATTCTTCCGCGAGGATTGTGTCTTTTTGTCCGCCGTTGAGTCGACGTTGTCTTCACCCTATTAGCCTAGGGTCATAGTTGGCATCTTGACCTCTTGAAGCTCCTTGCTTGTTCCTCGGGGTCGATGTCCACCGCTGCGCAAAGAAGTGGATTCTGATGTCGCTCAGCCCTTTCGAAGACCGTTGTTGCTCGCTGTGCGAGATGTTCCGTCAAGGAGTCGAGACCTAAATCCGTCCGGATTCGGTCGTTCCTCACGAACCATGGTGCGTCTAGTGCTATTCTGATAGCCTTGTTCTCCTTTGCTTCCAGTTTTCTCCAGTATGACCTCGCTGTTTGTCCCCATGCTGCTGACGCGTACGACATGACCGGTCGTACAACAACAGCCTTAACGAGGAGCAACTTGCTTTTCAGTGGAAGTCTGCTTTTCCTGTTGATCAGCGGGAGCAGCGCGTTGATAGCCGCTTGCCCCTTTCCGGCTGCAATCCTGGTGTGCTTCTGGAATGTGAGGCCCCTGTCCAAAGTAACACCAAGGTACTTTGTCGTGTCCCGCCATTCGACGTCTTCTCCATCGATTTGAACATGTCCCTTTCGTCTTTTTCCACGGATACGCAAAGCAGTACTCTTCTCAGCGTTTATTTTAATACGCCGAGTCAAGCACCACTCAGTCATCCTGTCTGCAGCCCGCTGGAGGTATCTGGTGACCATCCTTGGTTGAGTGCTTCTTGCAAGAGGTGCTGTATCGTCGGCATACTGTGCTATGATCGTCTGATCCATGCGTGGTACATCACTGGTGTAGACTGTGAACAGGTGAGGTGACAGAACGGAGCCCTGTGGTACCCCAGCCTCTATGTCGCTACTACCTGAAATGCACTTACCAAACCGAACTCGGAAAGTTCGATCCTGCAGGTAGCTGTCAATCAGTTGGATGATGCCCAGTGGATATCCAATTTGAACCATCTTGTAGATAAGACCATCATGCCAGACTCTGTCGAAGGCTCTTGCAACGTCCAGAAACAGCGCACTTATTCAGTCCTTCGGCTGAATATTCAACAATCCTGGAACGACTCCCAGCTCTTCTGTGCTTTCCCTCAATCGCCAGAGTATCAGTCGCTCTGTTACCTTCCCCAAGCAATTCAGCAAGCTGATGGGTCTGTAGTTTTGTGGAAACTGCAGATCCTTGCCTGGTTTCGGTATCATTACAACCTCGAAGCAAGCATGATAGTGTCACAGCATTAATAATTACAGCATTCCGTCTCCGCGTTCGCACTTTGAAAAAAACTGTGACGTAAGATGCCGCCATTTTGGGTTACAAGTCAGGTCCTGACTAAGAATAATTATAGTTTTTGGTTTCTAACCACAGTACTGTATTTTTATTTTTGTAAAAATATTTAAGTACATAATAATATCGCTGTCAATTTCAGAAATATTTGTGGTGTGTCATAGTGATTGAAAACAACCTTGAGTGGTGTTATCAGTTAAATGTTGACATGATTGGGTGATTTTTAATAACAATAATAATAACTATTGGAAAAAGTTGTTATTGTCAAAAAAAAATTAAGATTGTCAGATTTTTGATTAGTTTTCAATTTCTATATTATATTGGTCAGTTAAAATCGTTTCAGTTTTGTATTTAGTTTGTTATTTTCTTTATTAATAAATCGCGTTTATTTCAATTTTCGTGGTTTATTATGAATATCGTTGTAGTGAGTTAAACGGGTAGTTTAATTCACAAATTACAACAACAGCAACTTTAAAGGCAAATTTTGGCAAAGACTTCTTGAAACTTTATAATGATATTGTCAATAAAATAACAACTAGCCACGCGACAACTTGTGTTTATGTTTCACTTGTATTTAGTTTAAAAACATATTAGATACTGTCATTTCGTAATATACATTTTACGGTTATACAAATAGTTGTTATAAACGTAAAATTATCTAGTATTTATCTTAATTTTTACTTATTACTCACCTAACAGGATCTTTGGGGAAGCGAAAAAAATGTTTAGAGCAAGTGTACCGCTTATTGGGACAACATTTTGCAACACACACATGTCCTCCGTGATTATTCATTATGAATCCCAAGACACGTTAATAAAAATAAAATCCTTTTAATTTTCACGAACACTATACCAAAAACACAAAACACAGATTTAGATTTAAACACAATATTTATTTATCTCGTACACGCCGACAATGAACTATGTATTGAACACAGGAGTGAACTGTATCTATCTACCTCTATGCGATTATTTTGACGTTGTAACCCATAATGGCGGCATGCGCGACGATATGCGCAGGACGGCTTGCAAACGTGAAAGTCAGAATACTGTATTATTTATTATACTGTGATAGTGTGAAGCAAGCTTATACTAACACGATATACCAAATAGCAACAAGATGTTTGTGGCGACATCTAGTATGAGCAGGCAATATCCCCGGTGAAGCAAAGTTATCATCGGATGGCCATACAAGAAGTACCAACTCTATTAAATCCTATTGTACACTAGATACGCCTGAATTCCCTAGCGGAATGAAATATTAAAATGGCATATAAGTTTTGATTCCTCTACTGGTCAATAGGTGTCACTTCCAATACTTTTCAACCAACCAGTCTTTCTAACTCATCTGTCAACGATGGGTCGCTGTACTCACAAGTTATGCCGGTTTGGGCGATGATAAAATTAAAAAATTTTCATACACCTGCGAGCGTTGTATTTCGTGTTGTATTGTTCGCTGTAGCTTTCACATGCACTTAAATTCCTTGAAACTTTAATATGCCTTATTATTATTTTTCTTTCGACCGATGGGGAAAATATACTCTCTCTGGATATTTTTGCGCCAGAAAGTAATGTTTCTATATGATAAACCGGAAAATGAACATCAGAAGAGTTGGTAACAACATTTGTTGCCTTTCCGATGCATCCAATGAAAAAAATGCATAAATAGCACAGGCGAGTTTATGTTTTGTTGCTACGGAAACCACCTAAGTTAATAGAAATAATGCTTCTTGCTAAGAAACTGACTGGATGATCAGCGAAACGTTAGCTAGCTAGTGTAAATTTGACGCAAGATTTATCTAGAAGCATTGTTTCTTAGGTTTGGTTGCCTGTAGATGTTTTCTGTCTAAAATATGACCTATGTTGATTATTGAAAGAAGTGTCAGGAATTTTCAAACATCAATTCAATATGGATTCGCATTTCGAAGAAAATAATCAAATATTCCCAGAATGCGAACAGACAATGGCAATACTCTATGTAAATATACATACAAACCCTCTTACAAAAAAAACTTCCACCGCTTAGTTATACGCCAAACACTATGGCCTCCGGTACAAGAGTAATAAAGCACTTTATTTTATTAACTAACATTTCATCCGGTATTGTAACTTACACAAAATTTATACGATATCTTTATACACACTTATCACCACTAGTTTTATAAAAAGAAGGCTGTTTCCGATCCACAAATAGAACCAGTTAGTATCCCTATAGGAATCCCGCTATTTTTACTTACCACCGTCAAAGATTAATCTACACAATAGATAGTCAGCGTATATGGGAAATAAAACAAAAATTGAAACTGTCTCGACACGAGCTACATCTATTAGAAAAACATGCAACCATGGAAATTGTAGATGGCGTTATATGTATTGTGTTGAAATAAAATAATCATATGGGCAATGTTAGACAAGGACGAGTATACTTTCCCCTACGAGGTGGGAGTTTGTTTTTATATTATAGGTATCATATATGTACTACTGTGCAGCAGTGTTTTTTGTTTAAAATTATATGGTATACGTATACCTATCTACGCAAAGATTAATGTGTATGGACGAAAATAAAAGAAATTACTATAATAGTATAAATATACAGGGCTGGTTTATTAAATGTTTTAGACAATAATTTTAAATGACTAAAATAATATTATTTTAGTCATTTAATTTTAAATTTCGGATATAAGGATGCATCAAAAAGTTATATTTAAATTAACGAAATTTGGCGTTATAGATAGGACTTCCGGTTATTACCTGATTCAGTTTTAAGGATCAAACTCAAACAGCAGATTCAACTTGTCGTTAACATTATGAAAAAATAAATCTCAGAGGCGGGTAAATTAAAGGGGCATACAGGCGTGAAATGCTACCCTAACTTTTTTATGCACATTTTTTGCGTGTGTTTCAATTCGGAGATGTAAAATCTAACAAATTATATACGTAATAAATGTATCCTTCTGTGATATTGATAGAAAGTCATCGTTATCGCGTAATATCGATTTTAAGAAATGTTAATATTAAAAAGGCTGTGCTTTTTACAAGTTGCTGAAGTAAATAAGGTTTGAAATTTCCAGCATGACAATAATTATTTAAAAAAATACGGTTTCGAAATGCAGGATGTAAAAAATTAGAATTTTTAATCTGTTTTTAATGAAAATTTAAATCTATTGAGAAATATGGTTCAGGGTTTTTGTGAAATGTATTTTACTCCAAAGATTCTACTCATCGATTATAACCGAATTAATTTACTCAAAAATATCTATACTAGTAAAATAACACAATTATCACAATTAGGTTCAAATTCTGCAACGCCGAATTGAAAAAAAACTTACAGTCTCCCTAATATTGGTTTTTGTGCAATGATCATAAAACTTTAAAAAACTAACGATTTATGTAGATTGTATTGTTAACACGTTTCGTAAAAAGCTTTAAAAACCCACCAACAGGGTGTTAAAAGTATCACGACCATAACTTTTTTCATGTTTTAACAAGTACAATCGTCTGCTTCAGATTGATCCTTAAAAACTGAATAACAGTTTCTCTATATAAAAAAATAAAACTCGTAAATATCATCCCCAAACATTTAATTTGAATACAATTACATAACACCATATTTGAAAGTAAATAAAAAAAAACAGCATTACCTAGTTTGACAGATTTGCAAATTGCAAATCAAAGTATCTATGTATACAGGGTGTTGCATAAGTACTTGTACAAACTTTAAAGGGTGATTCTTTGACTAATTTTAAGATACAAATTTCATATGTACATGGGTCCGCTACGGCTTGGTTTTCGAGATACAGGTAGTTCAAAAAGAATATTATATTTAGGATTATATGCTTGTTCAATAGCATCGCAATTTGGTGCAATTCGGGATACAGGTGTATTGATGACACCAGAGTTGTCAAAAGAACTAATAAAAAATACGAAAAATAACAAAATACAAATATCATTCAAAAGACAACAATGCACATAATAGTCGGTACCAAGCCAAATAGGTAGTAGGTAAATATAGATTTATTTTGTTTCGGGCTTGGGCTTGGCACCGACTTATTGTAATCAAAACTACCCACCAAACGGATACATTTAATTTTACGCAGATGCTCAAAATGTTAACTTTCTTTCATTAATAGAGACCTGTGAAGTGAGCTTACCTCTTACGCCCACGTATTAAGTACTAAGTTTCAGTTATCAGTTATAATTTTTTATTTTCCAAGAAAGCGAAACGAGATATTTAAAACGGCATTGCGCCGCCCTCATGTATACCTCCGGGGGCGGCATCGAAAATCGCTACACGTCACAAACTTGTAAATGCTTAGAACTACCCCTATATCAAATTTCTATTTTCTATCTTTTTTGTTTCATACCCAAAGCCCTATTCCTACCGAACTTATTATTTACCCGAAGAAACATTAAAAAGAAGTAAAATTTAAGTACCTAAACCGATAAAGTGGAACTTATACCTGATGACGAGACAGACTATTATAATAGGTATACCTAATATAATATAGGTAGCACTGATAATTTTTTTATTATAGGTATTATAAGATCTACAACAATCTTGTTACATCTTTGCCACATTGTCTACGTGAAATATTTAGTCAAAAATATGTTTCTATCTAAAAGCTTTTCATTTAACGATTGTTCGCCACTGATCATGGGACTGGTCTAGTCTTGAAACATGTATGACATGGATTAAATATTATTATATTAAATTTAATTCATAGAGATTAGGCTTTTATTTCAATACTGTACTTGTAATAAATCACCCTGTGTGTTTCTTTTACCGACGAATTGGCAACAGCACGACACACACCACATTCGCTTGTTTTTTTTTCTACCCTCCCTGCGTATCCCCTCCAGATTAATACAGAATTTCATCAATTTCTCTCTCTGACAATACAGCATTGCCGGTGCATATCTGTTGCAAATGATCTAAATAATTGTTATACGTTGCGTTTTGTTTTTGATATTAATAAACTACAAAACGGTTTCTGGCTGTGACAATACTGCTCTATGCTTTACACGCTAGTCTACGCCACGTAGTGGCAGGCATACTTAGAGATGTTCTGATTTTAATGCATTGGGCTGACTATCTATTGTGTAGATTAATCTTTGCCACCGTCAAAGAGTCCAAACAAATTACTTCATTTTCTTAACAAACATGCTGATTTATGGCTTGTCTAAAAAAGACTGTGGCACATTGTACGTTACACAACAGAAAAACTGTTTTGCAGGTCTTGCCAAGTTATAGTACATCCAAAGTTAATGTATAATATTTAAAGAATTGCTTGTTACACAATTATAATTATCGATCTTTATTAATAATGCAATCACGCCGTATTGTGGAAATGCGCGAGGAATATTTGCGTAAAGTAAAAGAGTACCGCGAGTCAAAGAGAACGATAATATATATATTGACGAGACGTGGCTTGATACGCATGATACTGTGATGTACGGTTGGGTATACATGACTCAAAATTGTATTTTAAATGCTCCATGTTCAAGGGGAAAACGGGTTATAATTCTACATGCGGGAAGTGAAAATCGGTTCGTACCTAACGCACTGCTCTTGTCAGCCAAAAACATAAGACAGTGTTCTGCGGACTACCACGAAGACATGACCGCAAATTTGTTTGAAAAATGGTTTGCTGAACAGCTAGTACCTGATATTCCCCCAAGTTCAGTTATCGTTTTCGTCTTATCATTAAATGTTAAATGAAATACCTAATAATAATACAAAAAAGGAGGATATATTAAAGTTTATGATACAATTTTAAAAAAGAATACGTTATAGACCATATCTGCGAAACACACGGCCATAGTATATTTACGTTTACCTCCATATTACTGCATATTCAATCCGATAGAATTGGTTTCGGGCAGTGTAAAAGAACAGTTTTGAAAATGCAAGCAGAATCCGAGTTTAAGCGCTGTAATCCTAGAGAATATAAGAACCGTTATATCTGATTTAGACAAAACTGACATATGGAAAAAATCGGTGGATCACATTTTTCCGGCCATAGATCCTGTTATTATTCAGCATAAAGGATTTTTAAAATATCGTAGGACATGTAGGTATTGTTATGAAAAGTTAAAATGGTGCGCCTATGGATGGCGGAGGTCGGCATTGACATTACAAAGGAATATGGGGTTGTGGTTTTTTATAGCATTATATACTAAGATTGGAAAGAGTATACCAAGTAATCAGCTCAGATCGACCTGCAAAACACCGCTTTCCGTTTGAGCAATGTACATTTCTATTGCATGAAGATCACACTTCGGGACGCTGAAGAATTTTATTCAAATCTTCTTGGATTTATGAATAGAGCCTTATTAAATATCAGTGGCGTACTTTATTAACTATCGACTTACTACGTTTCTTTCATTTCTACATTTTCATTTTCCAAATTTACAAAATTTGTTACCGCCGTTTGGCAAGACTTTAGATATCCTTTGCTTATCCACTGCTTTCTAGGCAAATTAGCTGTACATTCTTTGCATTTTTCTTTGTGTTTGTAACAATTTTATATTTTAGTTTCAAGAGTCAAAAATAACGATTTTTTAATTTTAATTTTTTGTTTGAAATTTGTTACAGGTACATCAATTATCTAATGACAAATTAAAACAAAGGGATGTGGTATTTATTGATATTGCCAATGATCCTGTAGCGCCGGCCGACTACAAGGAAACTGAAGATCCCACAAAGTTTAAATCACAAAAAACTGGTAGAGGACCTCTTACAGGTAACAACAAAAAATTGTCACAATTACTTATTATCACTCGGCTAAGTTAGATAACATTTTGCTACTTTCCGGTACTTTCATTAGTTGTTGAACCGATCTTAGGACACAACTGGAGGATTAGCCTCCAGAATGGGGTATTTATTGAGGAATAACCTCTTCTTAATTTAAATACCTTGCGTGATATGATTTTCTTCCTCTTATTACTCTAATTTTGCAACATGAATTACACTGGATATGCTTTTCTCCACAGTTTCATTCATTTTTAACATTTTGCTCTTTTATTCTTCTCTGTATTGTTATCGGTTTAAGAGATATGAATTTTTGAAATAAACATTCCACTTTTTACAACAATTATTTAAAAACACTCTGGATTTTTTTTTAATGTTTATGTTTCATTGGAAACGTATTCTGCATTTGTCAATCAGTTTTATCAGATATTTAGAGCCTTTAAATCGTTTCGTGAGTGAATTCCAAATTCATTTTTTATTTCACGATGCCTTTGTCATCTGAAGAGTCAGTTAGAGCCGGTGCTCTTCAGGATGTTGGTTATTCCTATAGAGAAGTGGCGAATATGCTAGGTGTCACAAAATTTAACGTGGAAAGAGCCGCTGCAAGGTTTCGTGAGACTGGAAGTTATGGTAGAAGATCTGGAAGAAATCGTGCTACTTCTGCCCTTGATGACCGCTTTATAAGAGTCTCAGTTTTAAGAGATCGGCATACCAGTGCAGTAGTGATAAGAAATAAACTCCAAAGAGTTCGTCAAGTTGCCGTCAATGAAATTACAGTAAGAAGTCTTCATGAAGTCAATTTCCGGGCCAGAAGAACTGGCTCCTCAGCCAGCATCGAGTTAATAGACTTCTTTTTTCGCAAAAATACATTAACAGAAACCTTCAAGAGTAGAGGCAAGTTCTCTTTTCAGACGAGTCCAGATTTTGCCTGAGGTCTCCAGACGGATTAGAAAGAGTATGGAGACGCCAAGGTCAGAGATTCGTCCAATGTAATTTTTGCGAAAGGGTTAGCTTTGGTGGTCGATCCATTATGGTGTGGGGCGGTATTTCATTTGACGCTCGAACAGAACTTGTTTTTATTGACAGAGGTCCATTGAAGAAGTTCTGGTAGAACATGTTGTTGTTTTTGCACAATTTGTCGGTAACGAATTCGTTTTTATGCCTGACAATGCCCGTCCACATACTGCCGGAATAGTGGCCTAATATTTAGAAGAGGTTGGAATCAACGTTATGCGCTGGCCCGCTCGTAGTCCTGACCTTAATCCAATAGAACATGTATGGTAGACGAATCAGAAAACGCCGAGGACCGTTATTCACTATTCAACAACTCCGAAATGCTCTAGAAGAAGAATGGGGTAATATTCCACAAGAGGTTATCCAAAACCTAATTAGAGGAATGACTTAACGTTAATTAGCTGTTATAAGAGGTTAAGGAGGTAACACTAACTTTTTAAACTTTTACTTTTTTTCAAAAATTCGTATCTCTTAAACCGATAACGATACAGAGAATAATAAAACAGCAAAATGTTAAAAATGAATGAAACTGTGCAGAAAAGCATATCCGTGTAGTTTATGTTGCAAAATTATTCTACAGAGTGTTACAAACTTAAGAGAAAAAATATGCTTTTTTATTTTCCTGTATATTTCAACATGTAAACTGTATTTTTGAAAATTGAAGAAGAGTCTCTCATGCTTTTTTGAGGTACAATACTTATTGTCCAACAGCATAGCCAATTACATGCAAAAAAAAGCAAATGGACTGAACATCAGTTTAAATCAGACATTGCGCACACATTAGGCTCCTTAATGTAACTCGAAAAAATATAATAATCCTTAAAAGTTTCATTATAGTTCTTAGACAAAAATTGTATGAATTCTTGAGACATTGAAATCTGCTCTTTAAATCGAATAGGAACAATCGATGGGACCCTTATAAGGTCTAAAAGTTGTAATATGTGTAACTTGTAACAACAAAACAAATCTATTGCTGAAAGAATACTCAGAAATTGTAAAAACCCAGTCGATATGCATTCGAAGTTGACTTTTAGTGTCGTGGATCCGAAGTTATGGATCCTTGCCCAAAAACCCACTGTTCGTAGAATAACGTAGCTTATGCAAATGTTTTTCTTTGAAAGTACTTTGTAACGCAGCATGGGAGCTGTGAGAAATATTTCCAGATGGGGGAAAATGTTTTCAGAATACTGTACATAATAATATATTCAAAATATATTAATTGAAAATCAAGTAAACGACTTCAATATTAAATTAAAAACCTTTAAGATTAAATTACGGGTGTCAAAACTGTGATCTAAAAATATAGTTAATGAGGCTCTTGAAGTTTGTTTCTTCCCAAATTGTTAAGTTTGTCTAGGACTTTCCATACCTAATGACGCGACGACGTAGCAACTCGGCGCTTGATTGTCAGAGTAGATTGCAATTGTGCACTATTGGAATAAAGTGAATTTCAACCTGAAAGGATAGGATATGTTTCTATTGGTCTTGTTCCAGGCCCCTTGGGGCTCGCTGTAAACCATTTCTGGTATTTTCTTTCCATTCTCTCCTACGAGGTTTCTTCCCCCCTTGGTGGCGCCCAATTTGTGATTAGTTAAAACTGATGGTTGCTTTTGTCAAAATTTATTTGGAGCATTTTGGATAATGCATTATCGAAAGAATGTTTTGTTAAAATCATCGTTTATTTGTTTTGTTTTATCATTTATAAATGAATTTTATATTTCAATGACATTTTGCTTTTTCATAGGCCCCAATTGGAAAGATAAAGTGGATCCTGTGATGACATGCTATAAATTATGTACGGTGGAATTCAAATGGTTTGGATTACAGGTAATTGAAATATTTTTTAGAAATTATAATTTTTTTAGTTGTCTTATCTAAAAGATTGAAACACCGAATACCAAGTTAAAATAGACTAAGTTTATTAACAGTTAAAAAAGTTGAGAAGAGTTTACAAAATGATGAAACTTAAATTAGAAACTATAAAGTTATAATAATAGAATACAAATAATATTACTTGCATTAACATATAAGACCACATACGGCAAGTTGCACTATGGTTCACATTTTATTGCCTTCAGGTTTTCTTGCTATTAGTTTAAAATTCGGACACAACTAAACTTATTTCGCTGGAGAGGAGAATGTAGAATAACAGGGTCATCCCTCTCTTAAACAATTTTGCGCCACAATCCTCCCTGTGTGACCAATGATAATGAAGGAGGTTAGCTTGAATCAAAGATGGTTTCCTGATTTCTCTATGCTAATTGTATATTAACATAATAATAATAATACATCGCGTTTATTTAGTTGTGGTGGTCAGAATAGCTGATGCTGCATTTCCCAGTATGACTACCCTTGAAAGCGAAGGGGATGAGGGAGGGCTCCTGATTATCGAGAAATGGTGACTCATCTAGATAAACTAGAATAAACAGGAAATTAATATTTTTCTATTTTTCCATCTGGGGTTTGTTATTTATTTATAATTTATATTTAGTTATTAATAACTTTGGAATCTGTACTCGTGACAATATAAATATATAAATTTGCCATAATCAATTGTAGGAAAAATCATGGTTTTTTTGTTCTCATTTGAATCTGACATAAATGTCGTTCTCAAGAAATTCTTGACATGCTCATAGAATCTAAGCGGCTCTTCAAAAATCAATCCAAGATTTAGCACCGATCGACACTGAAAATTCTAGTGCTTCGTTATTAATCTCTTGATACAGACAACTTTTTAGAGCGTCCTAATGTGCGTTTGGCGAGAATAATAATAATTTACTTCAATACAAACTAATCGCATTCAAATAATCATTGTAATATGCAGGAATGCTGTCATCATCAGCATTCTCTCGCTAACGAGTATGAGCTACTCCAACTCAGGGATTTCTGTTGTGAACCAGACCGATCCTCGAGCCACAAATTTTGTCACAAACCTGACACACCCAGTCACCGTCATTTACCGGCTGTTGCTGATGCTGTCTCTTCGCATCCTCATGTCGTCGACGCTGCTCCTCAAAAACTTGATGGCCCTCCATCTTGATTGATCGTTCGCGATCTGCTCCCATTTGTTCTTCACATCTCTTCTTCATGTTGGTCTTAAGAACATCGTTGTACCTCTTTTGCTGCCCTTTCGTGAGCCGAGCTTAAGCTGTCAATAAAGGATTCTCTTTGGGAAGCGTTCCGTTGCGGATTACGCGACAAGTTCATCGCATCTGGTAGTTGTTTCAACTTCCTCCAGAACGCTGATGTTTGTTCGTCGGTCCTGCCATTTAATTCCAAGACATCCTTGAGGGTACTTTTCTAGGGTTTTTAAATGCCGCCCATAAGTGGTCCAAGACTCACAGCTATACGTAAGGCTAGGAAGTACATTAGCATTATACCACTCACAATTTGGTTAGAACGTCGATGTTATGATCGAAGACTGTCGGCCTCAGACGACCAAAAGATGCACTTGCCCATCTTATCCGATGCTGAATCTCATCATCGGTATTTGCGTTCGCCGCAAAAATGCTGCCGAGGTAAGAGGAACTCTCGGATGTTCTGAAGTCTGTCTCTGTTAACTCGAATATGTGCCACAGTATTTGGTGCAGGCTGGTAGAGAATCTGTTTATTCTATATTATATTTAGCTCAAGGCCGATACTCCTGTAGGTTAAAGAGTCCGCCGCCATCTAATCTGTAGACGATGTCTATTCCCCCCAGCAGTTCATCCTTAACAAATGACCGCAGCAATGCTGTACAAAGCCAGCAATATCTATGTACACCAAAAATTGTAAGGGTCCCAAAATAGAACCTTGAGGAACGTCGGAAGCAACCGTATCTAGTGCGGAGACCTCGCAAATAATACTGAAATTTCTACCGAGAACACTGCAAAATTGCAATTTATCACACAACAAAACAGAGTCTTAATTAATTTTTTTTTTTGTTACAGACTAGAGTAGAAAATTTTATTCAAAAATCAGAAAGGCGGTTATTTACTAATTTCCATAGGTAAGTTTGTAAAAGTGATAATAATTCTTTATATTAATTTGTTGGAAAAGACTAGACTGTCGCGGCTGCTGTAACGATTGCTGTAAATCTTCCAACATACAGGTTGTGGGCCCAGTGCAAGGGTATATGGAAGTAAGAATTGTCACATGCTAATACTCTTTCCAAGAAGTTTAATTCATTTTTAAGGGCATTCACAATGTCAATACATACATTTTTGGCAAGTGATGAGAAATATAGGCACATAATTCTGCTTTAAGGATTCTACATTCCTACATTTTAAGCAATCGCATGTGCAACGATCTGATTTTAACGTAGAATGGCAAGCTACACGTAAATCATATTCTCTGTTGTTACATTTATAATTTTTCCAGCAAAATATAACAACGGCTCTTATCCACACGGGAGGCGTTAAATTTGAAAGAGAAAGCTTTATGCTAAACAGTTGTATATTAAATCATAATTCATAATCATTCATTGAAAACAGATCCAAAGAGGCTCTGGAGCTATGTACAGAATAAGAAGCGCAAATCCAGAATCCCGGATGTCATGTATGGTACGGATGGTGCTGAATACTCAACACCCCAAGGCATAGTAAACGCTTTCGCGAAATACTTCAATAGCGTATATGTTGATGGTGCCCACCCTCAGGAGGTGCATTCTTCTTCTTCCCGCATATCGATGGGTCAGCTTAATATCGATGATGTTCTCATGTCACTCAAACAAAGCCCAAAATGACTTCGGGACCGGATGACATCCCGGCTTTCATTTTCCACTGCAGGCTCTGTTTAATAGGTCTCTGAGATCCAATATATTCCCAAAAGCTTGGAAAATTTCCCGCATTTACCCAATCCATAAGTTTGCTGAGAATGATCATGTTGAAAATTCTAGACCCGTCTCGCTCCTGCCCATCTTCTCGAAGGTTTTTGAAGCGGCATTACACCGAAAAATATTTACTCAAATTAAGCATCAGATTGATCCACAGCAGCACTGTTTTTTCCCAGGCCGCTCTACAGTAACCAACCTCACCTCTTTTCTAGAGGATGTATTTCGTACCCTCGGGGAGGGTCTGCGGATCGATGCGATTTATACAGATTTTTCGAAGGCTTTCGATAAGCTGGATCATTCGCTTGTCCTACGGAAAATGTCGTGGTTGGGTTTTCATGAGGATCTTTTAACGTTTTTTGCCTCCTACTTGTCTGATCGACAACACTATGTCGAATACAATGGTCATAAATCGGAAACTTTCACACCTACCTACCTTAATATTTTCAATTTTTCATTAATGATATCCCAGGAACTTACCAGCAACCATTTGATGTTTGCAGACGATCTGAAGTTGTATCGTGTTATTCGAGACACTTCGGATTGCGTATTGTTGCAGCGCGACTTATCTAAGCTTGAAGATTGGTGTAACAATAATAAATTGCCTTTAAATATTAATAAATGTAAGTTTGTCATATTTTCGAAATCGCAAACTGTTTTTGATTATCGCTATCAGCTGAGTGACACTGCGCTTGAGTGTTGTGATGTTGTCAGGGATCTTGGAGTTTACGTCGACACTGAATTGTCATTTAATTATATTCAAAGTCATTTAATTATATTCAAAGTATTACCCGAGATGCTTGGCTTTTTGTTTAGTGTTATTGAATGTGTAACTAATTTGTATTGTGCTCTGGTAAGATCTAAGCTTGAGTACGCATCTATAATATGGTCTCCCATTTACCAATCTCATGCAGGACACATTGAATACATACAGCGCAAATTCCTTAAATATTTAGCGTTTAAAATTGACGGTAGATTCCCATGTAGAGGATTCGATCATAGAGCACTGCTCGATCGCTTTCAAATGGTTTCAATGGCTGCTCGCAGAGTGTATGCCGGACAACTCTTTCTGTTTAAGATTATAAATAGCTTGGTGGACTGTTCAAATCTACTCCGATCGTTGAATTTTAACATACCACGCCCCTCTGCGAGGAGTAGCAGACTATTTCACGTTCCTGTTTTTCGTACCAATTATGAATCCAAAGCACCACTACTTCGAGCATGCCAAATATGTAACATAGAAGGATTTAGTCAAGAAATTAAGTATTTCAATGAGCCTGTAAGATCTTTCTGCCCTCAATTGTCGCGGTTCCTGCAAAATCTGGCCATCTGATGTGTGTGCGTATTTTGTTTTGTAGGATTATTAATTAGTTTTATTATAATCACGAGCAGCCACTGGATCTAAATTTTTAGGTTAACTCATGTGTTTTTCTTTGGCTAGGCAAGTGTTCTGTTGGATGGACAGATGGCATGGTCTGACAATGGCAGACATCCGAGCCATAGAAGACAAAACGAAAGAGGAATTAGAGGCGTTACGTCAAAAAGGCGAAGTTCGAGGAATGAAGGCAGAGTCAGATTAAATAATTATTAATTTTAGCGTTTAAAAAATAAGATGACATTTTAAGAAAAAAAATAACACAAACATGATAAGAGAGATAAATAATATATTAGCCAATTTTAAGATTAAAAAGAAATTGAGAAAAAAAAACTAATTCATAGTTATAAAAATAGTACGTTGGGAATTAGAGGTAAAAAGACCAAAGCAGAATGATTAACAAAACTGTTTGTTTGTTGGTTTGGTCTTTGTTTTTTTTTTTTGTGGATTTACTCCCATGTATTATTAGTTTTAGCAGAAGTACAGTTAAAATCCTCTTTTCGGTACCATTCCTTTTTTACACTATTTATTCTAGTACTTAATTTTTGATTTTGTACTCAATTTATCTCAGTTAAAACAAGATACTTTCAATAATAAATAAAATATTACGGTGATTTTTGGATTTTAACTTGACTTTATTAGAGAATCTTTATTGTGAAAGAAACTGGTCATTTTTTATATAACATGGTGAAAAGTTATAATATTTTCTGTTGTAAATATGTCACGACTGCGCCATTTGGGTATTAGGATAAACGTTACTATATACATAAATATAAGGCTGGTTAAGCCAACGAATAAGCATAAAAATATGTTTAGTTCTCCTTATAATCACAATCACAACTAGTTCAAATATATTCTGTCAAATGGTAGCGTTTATACAACGTTTAGTTTACAAGTTGTAATGCATTGTCATAGTCATAATTGCTAGTAGACTCGGCGTCCGAGTTCGGAAACATGTTATTGCGAGAAAATTCAAACTACTAATAATTGCATATTATATATATAATAATTGGAATTCAATACCCCGTATCAAAAATGTATGTATATTATATTCAACGCCTCGTATATTTTATCCAAACTTAACATTAGAAATGGGCATCGAATTCAGCGTTTTTTTGATACATTTCTTCCTCTTATATACGACCTATAATAAATCATGCCTGCTAAAGGGTACCGACAGTAATAACTACAGTGACTGGCAAAAGTTGGGTTGGGTTTGCAAATATAATATGAATGAAACAAATAATTTTTTGTTGTAACGTGTTATTTTCTCAGATTAATCGAAATATAATCGGATATGGTGTGGCGAAGACTTAATGTGGAATTTAAACAAGAAAAATTTGTGTCCGACTATAACACGGTGGCAGAATATTGTAACCCTGATTTGTTCAATAGTTTTTCTTAGATTAGTAAAATAAAAGAAGATCTATCAAATTACATAATAATTTTTAATAATACCTCAAGTGGATGAAACTTTTTGCAGTCACTGTATCAGACACCGCCGGTATTACGTTGCAATGTAGTTATATATACACAGACAGTTTTTTAATTTTATAAGTCAGTATACCAGTGACACGAGCAGAACACGTTTGTTTTCGTTTTGAGCGGGAATTATTTTGTGACAAGTGTAAGTATATAATATAATATTTGTTTTTAAAAATATTTTTAAAATGGCAAAACAGTTATACATTTAACATTAATTGTTAATACATTTTTAACATATTGTAGGGCATATATTGTTATGAAAAGTAAAAGGGTGCGCCTATGGACGGCTGAGGTCGGTGTTGGCATTACAAAGGGATATCGAGTTGTGGTTTTTTTATATAATTTTAAGTTACGATTCGAAAGACTATACCGGGTAGGTATTTACTATTTTTCAATATTACCTATTACCAACATTATAAAAGGCATTCGTGTCCGAGAAATATCTAGTAATTTTGTCCGCTATACCACATAATGAATTTTCTTTATAATATTCATTAACTTTATGAAATAAATTATGAACATATTATGTCTCAGCTATGAACAAAATTATGCCGTAGTTTGAATTTCCCGCAATGACGTTTCCGAACGCTGACGATTAAGGCCGAGAGCCGTGTGACAAAAACGATATTCTGTGAAAGTTCAATTATTACGACAAATGGCAATGTGCGCAGGTCCACAGGCGAGCTTAAGAAATGAATATAAAATGTAACCTACAAAAAAGATAAACAGCTTGATGTAGATTATTTCATGCGCGTTCCGATTCCTTTTACCATCAGTTGTCATTCATACATTCCTGTTCTCCCCTAGTTACTTCATCCATCTTGATTTTCTTTCTGTAGAAGGTGTTAGATGTTTATGCGCTTTTCTAGAGGATTGCTCCCTAAAGTTGTATTTTTGTGTAAAGTAGAAGTTATGGGATCTGACCCCGATTCACTTTGCTGTGGACTTCTACTTATTTTTTTCTCCTAGTACACGCACCCGTCGAGGTACCGGCTGGTCTGGCCGAATACCCCAGAAGTTAAGGCCATATAATTAGAAGAAGAAGTAACAGATGTTTACTGGTCGAATAATATAGAAGTTAAGGCCATATAATAGAAGTTTTTTGCCCTTTTTTTGTTTAATTATTTTGTTGGTTTTTACGTTGGATTGCATAATGTCTTTTTTATAGAAAAAGTCGAAAAATTCGCGTGTCTCTATGATCTGAACATATGGAGCATTTGGCGAGGGGCTTTCCCTGGCGCGCTATTTGAATTCGAATTTAACCTATCGCTTCTACTTATTTTGAACCTAAAATTTAATAGATATTTCATTGGAATGAGTTTTTCAGTAAAATAATTAAAATATTAATAATAGGTATTTCTTGATACAGCTGAAAAACTTTCCTAGAAATAAACACAAAATATTAAATAACAAGGACTGTCTGTATATCTACCCAGCAATGGAATTTCTGTTTTAAATGAAACAAACTCGACACAGATAGAATATTAGCAATGAAAATTGCTCTTTTAAACAAAACAAACAACAATATGATGCAAATTGTGGACAAATTTACAAAATTGTTTTAAATGTTTGGTAACATAGAATAATGTTTATTGTTTGGTATGGCGCCAAACAAAAATAATCATGTGTATTATTACCCGCATCCCGCATGCGTATAATATGCAGATTTTGATTGGCTCGGCACTTTCGATATGCTTGTTTTATGACTATATGTTGGATATACCCCTCGCTTTTGTTATGCATATACACTAAATCTATGACAAAAATTACGACTAAACATATTCACTGTGACTATACAAAAACGTTGGCTAAACCGGCACATTGATAGATAGGTTGTGTGGATACACATATTCATGTCTCAAAAGGGGCAGGTGACCAAGAGTTAGTAATTAGCTGATACGAGTATAAGTAACTTAAGGTATCCAACCAAGGTCTCCAGTTCCTCGGTTACACGAAGCAAATGAAATATAATGATTGGATCAAGATATTTACAAACTGTTAACGGTATTGACAAGCCATTGTCAAACTAAATCTTAATACGATTATTATTGCACAATTAATTTCAAAAAATTAAAACCAGTCCGAACAGTTCTCATAAGTGTGTAGTTAACTAAATCCTCAATATATAATATTATGACCAGTTTTGATACTTATTTATTTTTATTTATATAAACAACTTTTTTTTCGTGCATTTACAATAACTTCTACAGGGGACAAATAGTGTGTATGATTACGGAAATATTAAGTTACCAAAAATTAATTTATGATACTATGGGCGTTGATTTCTTTTCTTTTATAGATGTGCGAAACGAGAACTACCAAAATACGTTATGGTTTAAGAACGGCTGAAATACAAAATTAAACATTTTTTATGTCAAAAATTTACATATATTTTTTTTAATATTATTTTGATTTTTTTTCCTTGATTATGATGATGCTAATAAATTATAATAGAGAAAAGGTGAATTCCAAAATTGTATTTTTATATTTTTTAGTTTTATTAAATAAATGTTTTGTTTTTTTAAAAAGTTTCAGTTTTGTTTTTTTATGTTGGTTTTTATGTATTATGTCCGCAAAAAAGTTGCATTAAATGGCATTTTCTTTTAATATTACAGTCAATTGAAATTTAATGACAGAATTTGCTTGTCTAAAAACTAAAATGATTTGTATGGCTTGACGTAGCTGTTAACTTCGACGTATTGCAGCAGGATGATTTGACATTACATCTGACATGATCGTGCCTCTTTTCGCAACTATTTAGCCGTTGTAGTCTCAAAAAAATTAAAGGAACACTTTTGGATAACCAGCAGATGAACATTTATATTCTGAAAGACACATATTTTCTTCTAATAATAAACCATTTGTGACTTTCAACTAATCCTTTATTAATAAACTAAGATTTACATTTTAAAAAAGTGCGAATAACAAAAAGAAAAGACAATGTTCCACTATCTGAAAACCAATGTGTTTAAGAATCGCGTGTGCCCTCCAGCAGCACGAATAACTTCTTGGCTTACTACTTACGAGCCTTCGAATGTCTTCCTGTAGTATTCTGTCCCACTCTTCGACAAGGGCTTCTATTAGTTGCTGAAGGGTTTGAGGTGGATTTGAGCGACGTCGAATACGTCTGTCCCATGTATCCCATAAGTGTTCACTTGGATTAAGGCCAGGGATTATAGCTGGCCAATTCATTTTACGAATTTCATGCGCGTTAAGAAAATCTATAGTAATCGCATCCTGCATGAAACGAAAATCAAGGCCTATACTGCAGGAATAACATGATATAACAGATTGATATCAATATATCTTGCAGCTGTAAAACTTCCTTGTATCACTACTATACCGGTTTTTGCCATCTCCAATTCTGGATAGTTTTTGTATAGCAGCAGCGGAGTATCGTTCATTGGGGGGTCTATACACGCTGATTCGTCTGTAAAAAGTACTGGTCTCTATTGTCGAAGTTGCCAGCCGAAATGATCAAGAACAAACTTTAATCGCATAGTTTTTTCACAGCATAAAGAAATGGTTACCTGATGAGCCATCCTAAGTGTACTTTGAAGGTCTTTTGCTGTCGCTATTCGTTTTCGCAAAGAAGAAACTAGTATAAATATCGGTCCTGAATTTGGGTAAATCCACTATGAAAATATAATTTTCATTTGTTAATGTTAATAACAGCAAGCCAAAACGTTACAGGGATATCCAAAAGTGTTCCTTTTATTTTTTTTGAGCAGTGTCTTTATGTTTCTTCAAAATCCGATTATCTTAGCCCTAAGCACGCACTTTTTGATGCAAAGTTTATTTGTAAGAGTCACGACAGTTTCGTATATCATATCTGCTTAAGTTTTATTTTTAGGACAATTTGTAGAGAAAGTTTTGGAAAATTAAGTGACAAAGATATGTTGACCATCGCGCTGCAGGCACTCCTCTAACCGAAAACAGAAGTTAGCTGCCACGCGTCTACATATCTCTCTGGAAATGGCGGCCATTTCGGTGCGGATGTTGTGCTTCAATTGCAGTAGATTTCGTGGTTTGTATACACTCTCTATTTAAGGTATCCTCATAAGAAATAATCAAGGGGTGTAAGATCGGAGCTTCTCGGAGGCCAGTTGATGGTGTCTCGACGAGAGATCACTTTTTCTTGGAAAAGTTGATTGACGACCGCAAGCGGTTGGTTGGAGGTGTGGCAAGTGGCCCCAGCTTGTTGAAAGCAAACTCCTGCAGTTGTGGAGCAAAAAAGTTCCCTAACAGATCGCAATACCGTTTACTGTTGACCGTAAGTGCTCGTCCTCGCCGTTCTTAGAAAAATAACGTCCAATAATGCCTTCACCGCACATGGCAGCCCACGAAATAATTCTTAATTCTTAGTATGTTTTTGAAGCAAAATTAATAATTTTAGTAAAAGAATTTGCGAAAATAGGCATTTGCAGGTATGTCAGATGATGTAAAAAATCAAATAATGTTGTAGAAGCTAATATACAGGATCTGGTAAAAAATTTTGAGAATTTGACAAAAAAGAAAAATCTTTTTAGACTGGCTAGATTTAAAAACTCGATAGAAAATGCAAAAGCAAACTTTTTCAAATAAATATTTGAAAATTGTAATAAATAAGTGCATTTTTTGATAGTTTAAATAGAACATATCAAATCTGACAGGTAAAGCAGTCGCGCAACTAACATGGCCGCCTCATTTTTGTTCTTTCGACAAGCAAAAACTGGGAACGTAAAGAAAATCACATTTGAAGTAGGCTGTTTTGCAGAAAATAATTTGTGCTTATCCGCTGGCCATATTAGAGATTATGTCTGATTGCTCCTCACAGTTTGTTGAAGTAGGTAAATAAAATGGATTGAACACAGAAGAGAATTTATATACGAAGGTTGATGATTTTACAGAATAAAATTGCAGGTAACATCAAACAATCAGTCCAGGAAGTTGGATAAAACCAATTTGTACACATCTCAAAATTAGATCGATGATTGCTTTACTCACTGTTCCAATTCGATTGCCAGGTAATTGCAGAGTATTTTTGGTACTCACTGTTTGACATACCCAGTCGGCAAATGAGTGCACATGCTCAGATTTTAATTTAACCGATTTTTAAAAAAATGTTTTCAGATTTCACTTCCTGCTGTTACACTGCATAAATTTGATAACGCATCATAAATAGGTATAATTTCATTAGTTGATTATTTATTAAAAACATATTTTAGAATTACAATGGAGAATAAGATGTTTTGAAAAGACAATATGAATTTTGGGAACAGATTTTTGACAATATCTGATGAACATTTTCTGCTTTAATGAATGTTTTATTTTGTAACATAAAATTGTTAAAATAGTGACCAATTGCATCAAAATGGAAATATGCCTATGTAGGTACAGAGCTGTCAGTACTTGAAAAGTAAGATTCTTGAAAAATGTACTATTATCACTTGAAATACCGTTACTTCAAATATTGTAAATTTTAGATACTTAATACTTGTAAAATCTTTTACAGAGAATATTTGAAATGCCTCAAAGTAATTCAAATATGCATCAATTTACTAGAAATGAAATCGTGTAACAAGAAAATAAACAAGTAAACAAACATGTTGTGCTATCGTGTTCGTGTCACAATTAATGCATGTACTTACTTTAAAAATATTCTCTGAATTTCAGTTATTTAAACGACATCAGTGGGATACTCGAAATTATTTATTATATTTCAAATAAAAGTATTTCAATAAATAATAGAAATGATTGTGAACTTGGGCTTGGGCAGTTACCTTTTATAAAAGCCTATGCTTGACTCAATGCTATACAGAGTGGTCACAAACCAGGGTCTTCGTTCATAGTATATTTTAAATTGTTATTTTTGACCATTGTCTTTATATTTCACTGTATTCCCTACCTAATGCATTTTATTTTAATTTTGGTCATTTGTCAATTATATTATTATAAAGATTTTATATCTAAAAATAAGGCGTTCGGATATGATGAATTCTTATGTGTATTTATAATTATTTAGCTTTGTTGACATTAAAAATTGACTATAGGTACATTGACTGACAACAGGAACAAAATACCTTGTATTAGTTATCAATCCCATCTCTAGTATCAATAATTTAATATATAATACAGTGTGCAGAAATAAGTTGTCTATAATTTTCTGGTATCGAAATTTTGGTTAAATGGCAAAAATCAAGAAATTTCATACAAGTCGACCCCACAGCCAAAGATTTGTGTACAGTAATCTTTGCCACAGCGCAATAAGGCGCCAAAGTGTAGGTGCGATTTTTCTGGAGCAGGAAGAATATCTTTGACGATTTCAGATACCCTAATAACATCCCTATCAACACAACCTTTGATTAAGTGGTTGTTTATTCAAATCAAAGCACACTGACATTAGATCTTGTCAATTTCTAGTTTAGACTACTTTTTTATACAACTTATTTGTAAGTTTTTTGATTTTATATCAAAGAATCAAGCATTCATCACAACATAGCGCTACCGGAACGATCATCAACTTTCTGCTGAACGCGTGTTTTGTTAACTGATCAATTATTGTGAGCGCTTTGGTAGCGGTCGCGATCTTTTCCATCAGGTTTGAAATACGCTACGCTACCCTAGCGAGGGAATCTGTCATTTCTGTCAACATTGTCATGGCGTCAACTGTATAAAATAAACAAGTTTGAAACAATTTTCGGGTATTATCTGTGGCCTGTGGTCATAAGTAGACTAAACGTTAATTTTTCTTTATGTTGACTAAAATTAATATCAAATAAATTAGGTTATGTTCTGTTCTTGACGTCTTGTTATATCATGTCCAAAAAGCGCGTTCAGCACAGAATTACGAAATGATGTATCGCTCTAAAAATCGCGTTGTGATGAACGCGACCATTGTTTTTACTGTAATATAGAGTATATATTAAATAAAAATAGATACCTCCTCTTATACAAAATACTCATACCTTCAAACAAATTTATTATATAAACTATGAATAAAGAAAATATAGACTTACTAAATATAAAATGACAAAATAAATTTTAAAAAATTACTTACCGTTTACTTGCTGTGTAACTAGTTATTGAAAAATATGTATGTGATGTTGTAAAATAAGATTAAAAAAAAAAAACAAATGTACACAAAATAATGTTAATAGATACTGTAGGATAGAAATGTTTATATGTTGGCTTTTTATTACCTTTCTTTTGTGAAGGAGCATTCATAAATACATTCAGTTTCTCCAAATACCCAAAAGTTCGTTTAAGTTTGTTTTCTCGGATATTTGCACTTTGCGCATGCGTTATGATCGACTCCGTTGTAAACAATAAAATAAATTAAAAAAATAACCTATTAAACCTTAGCATACATTAAAATGCCAACGTGCCGAGCCAATCAGAGCATTTGGGGCGGGGCTTTCCTTGGCGCGCATTTGAGTTTGAATTTAACCGCTATTCAACTTATTTTATTATACCTAGCTGAAAAACTTCATTTCGTATATCGGAGAAACGATACTCAAATATATTTATGTATAATTTGAAGATACCTATCTAATTTGAAAATCATTTTATGCATTACAGATAGGAAGTCAGGAAATAAAAAAGGCACATTATTCTCAATAGTTTATTTTTAGCTATATATATTAAATTATACACAATGATAATAAATAATAATTACAATGAACATACAAATTAATACAAATACACCACTACCATACATACATATACAGGGTGTCCTACGGTGATAACCCATTAGATTATTTCAGAAACTACTTAGAATTGAATTTTGAAAATTTCAGTGTCTATATTGTTAAATATGCTCTACTCAAATAATATAATAGCAACGGCATAGCACTTCCGGTTGTACCGGAAGTTGATGACAACTTTGTTATTTTAAATGAAACACCCTATATGTTATTACATTTTTGGATTCTAAATAAGATTTCAGACATATTTCATGTATCATGTCCTATACCTAACGTCAGTCATTTTTGACTTATATCAAGATTTATGTCAAAATTGACAGTTTAGGGCTCCATAAGAATTCCGTTTTTTCCTTGTAAATCAGTATTTAATAATTATTTTGCAGGTATTTTCTTATCAGGTGGGATCTTCTTTTTCGAATTGACAAGACATTTTCTGATTAGTTTATACAGGGTGGTCAAAAAATTATATTGAAAACGGTTCAAGAAAAACAGTTGAAAGTCAATTTTTTCCAATGGCATGGGTATATTATTATTATTTTATCTTCCGTAGCATTAAAAAATAATGCAATTTTGTAATAGGTTATCATTTTCTAAAATGTATAGTTTTCGAAATATCGTCATTTTAAATGGGGGTCATATCGAACAATTAAATTATTTTTGTATCGTTAGTTGATTAACTTTTTTTAGTTGAAAATTTATTTAGTTTAATCTTCTGTTCATTTCTGCTGTATTATTTTAAATTTTAGTCTTAGTTCGTTGTAATACTTGATTTGTATACCTCCCAACCTGCTCTAAATGATTTCTCAAAATTCTTCCTAATTTCTCTAGTCATCGTTAGCAAATGGGGGTTTCTCTCGTTTAATACTCTACAGGTGATATTAATCACTTTATTTTATTCTCCATGAATTAATAATAAATTTATAATATCAATAAGTATTTTTCATTTTTATTAATTTGACGTTAAAATGACCATAATTTCATGGCTAACTAAATTAATTAGCTAGCTTCCAGAGAGACAACGGTAGGCGCTGCAGAAAAATTTAAAATGACGATATTTCGAAAACTATGCATTTTAGAAAGTGATAACCGATTACAAAATTGCATTATTTTTTAATGCTACGGAAGATAAAGTAATAATAATATACCCATGCCATTGGAAAAAATTGACTTTCAACTGTTTTTCTTGAACCGTTTTCAATATAATTTTTGGACCACCCTGTATAAACTAATCAGAAAATGTCTTGTCAATTCGAAAAAGAAGATCCCACCTGATAAGAAAATACCTGCAAAATAATTATTAAATACTGATTTACAAGGAAAAAACGGTATTCTTATGGAGCCCTAAACTGTCAATTTTGACATAAATCTTGATATAAGTCAAAAATGACTGACGTTAGGTATAGGACATGATACATGAAATATGTCTGAAATCTTATTTAGAATCCAAAAATGTAATAACATATAGGGTGTGTTGTCATCAACTTCCGGTACAACCGGAAGTGCTATGCCGTTGCTATTATATTATTTGAGTAGAGCATATTTAACAATATAGACACTGAAATTTTCAAAATTCAATTCGAAGTAGTTTCTGGAATAATCTAATGGGTTACCACCGTAGGACACCCTGTATATGTATGTATGGTAGTGGTGTATTTGTATTAATTTGTATGTTCATTGTAATTATTATTTATTATCATTGTGTATAATTTAATATATATAGCTAAAAATAAACTATTGAGAATAATGTGCCTTTTTTATTTCCTGACTTCCTATCTGTAATGCATAAAATGATTTTCAAATTAGATAGGTATCTTCAAATTATACATAAATATATTTGAGTATCGTTTCTCCGATATACGAAATGAAGGTTTTTCAGCTAGGTATAATAAAATAAGTTGAATAGCGGTTAAATTCAAACTCAAATGCGCGTCAAGGAAAGCCCCGCCCCAAATGCTCTGATTGGCTCGGCACGTTGGCATTTTAATGTATGCTTTAAACCTTTACTAACCTTAAATAATAAAGTGTTTAGTCTGTCGTGTTTATTAGTGTTAGCTTTTCGAAGTTTTAAGACCGAATCTCCAAATACCCAACGCAGTAAAGGGGTCTCATGACATTGTTATTCCCCCACCATCTCAATACCCGAATCTCCCTCGCACAAAAGGCAGCTTTATAGCAACAGATGTGCAACCAGAATGGTTGTTGCATATGGCGGACTAGTATATCAGGTTTCGCAGGGCCATAAAATATTATTAATAAGCAATATCAAATATTGATTCATCACAATTTTATATACAAAATGTTTTCAAATAAAAGTAGGGAAAAGGGTACATAATAAACAAAACTGAGAAAAACAATATCTTATTTATTGCCCTTTATAAAATTAATTTTGTGTACATACGAGTAGGTATTTCTAATTTTTTCGTATGGTAAATGAATCTGTACGAACATTAACACTATGTACAGCTGACCTCCTAGTTAACAAATTATACAAATATAAAGGTGGATGACTATTATAAATTTTATGAAGTAAAACTAGGAACATATATTCTAAACGGAAATGTATCTTAGGTTCGTGCAACCGTTCCAAAAATGGAGTAATATGGTGTCTGTATGGGACGTCACAAATAAACCTAACACAGGCATTCTGCACCCTCTGTATTTTGTTTTTATTGTACTGCATCAAAAAATGACCTGCGAGTAATAATCTATATTTGGATAAATAAGCGCCTTGATCAGCCTCAATTTCGTAGACTCATCAAGTAAATTTTTCAAATGAAAAAGGCACTTAAGCTTAAAGAAAGAATTCCGATAGACGACATTACAATGATCGCTGAACTTTAAATTATTTCGCGACTTCTCTACCCATGCGATATTTTCGTTATTTATAGCAAAAGATTAAAATTCTGCAAGACAAAATTTCTTTGCCTATCGCTACCGAAGCATAAAGCTACCGATTTCTTAGGGTTTATTCGCAGGCCATTGTCGCTGCACCACTCAGAGAAGCCTCGGAGATCCGAATTCAACCTATTGACAGCATACTCTGCATGCAATAAAGTAAAAGGCATATAAAACTGTATATCATTCGCAAACATATGCAGTCTCGACCGACGTCACACCGAATGTAAAAATCAGGAACAGGACTGGGGGACTCCGCTTTTCGTCACGCCAAACCCCGAATAGTTCGTCATACCAAGCTTAATTCTTTGTCTCCTATTTGTCAGATAACCTCGAAACCAATCCAGCGAGGCATCATCAAAACCAAGATATTTTAGCTTGCTAATTAGCAGCTTGAAGTTGACCAGATCGGAAGCCTTGCTTTGATCCAATAAAGCAAGCATTACAAGTTGCGATTTATCCATTGCACTCGCTATGTCGTCGACCACCCTTAGCAATGCTGAGGTAGTGCTATGTTTTTCGCGGAAACCAGACTGGACAACAGACAGAATAGAAAATTCTTCCAGATAGCCCCTCACCTGCTTGCTGACTATACGCTCAAAAACCTTTGACAAAGCCGGTAAAATAGAGATCGGGCTGAGATCATTATAAGATTCCGGACAAGATGTCTTCGGCAATGGCAGAACATCAGCTGACTTCCATATATCAGGAAAAACACCCTCCCGAAGCTAGTCATTGAAAATATTTTTAACATAAGTAATACAATGAGGCAATACAGTTATCAGCATTCTTATATTAATGCCATCGACACCATATGACTCAGATTTTATATGCCGCACACCCTCAAGAATGTCCTCATCGTCTATATCCCGAAAGACGGCCTCATTACTGAATCGATGTGTATTAAAAAAGTGCAGTTTGTCCGCACTCACCCGAGAATCACCGGCCGCGTTAAGAAAATAATTGTTCATTATGTCAGGGACCAGCAAGTCGCCCGGCAAACCCTTCAATGTCCTTCGCCGCGTGGGAACGCCCCAGCGTGAAACATTCCTCAAGAGAGCTCCGGACTCTGAACCGCATTCCCTCATCTTCTGCTGTACATATGCTTTCTTTTCGGCTTTGATGGCATTGGCATTGTTTACGCAATTTCTTAGTTGGACGTAGTATTGCCGTGACGAAATTGCTCTCTCTTCCAGATATTTTTTATGGGCTTTATTTTTCAGAGCGATCATTTTTTTGATAGTGTATGTAATGTAGGGCCGATGGGAACGCCTAGTTTCTATAGTTTTAACTGGTGCGTGAATATCAAACAAAAACAAAATAGAACTATTTAAAAATTCAATTCAGGAAACCTATCCGTATTATCCCATGGGAGCATCTGCGCATCTCTCGAAAACGAAGCCAAATCAAAGCCACTGTAATCTCGATAAGCGAAAATCCTCAAAGCAGGTCCGTTCGAGTCTACACAGAACTGTCTGTTTTATTTACAAAGCAAATATTCCTAATTTTAACATGTTCTACGCCAATAACCATTGATAGTTAACCCCTTTAAATGTTATTGACATATGACTTTTTATTTCCAAATATTACGGATATATTACAAAACATCTTGATTAAAATTACTTACTAGTGAAACGTAACTACCACAGGCCTCACAACTAACCATTTTTGTTATTGTCTTTGAAAGATTTTCTAGCACTATTTTACGTATTTCCACTGATGCTATTGTTAATGGACACAAAATTCGCTTATATTCACTAACTAAAGGACTGAAAACGGCACCAAAAATTGCACACGAACAACCAAAACAATGAGTCATATGTGGTTGTTGCACATAGCCGTTTCCGTCGCAGATACTACTTACCACCGTCAGCTCAAAGCACCTTCCTGTCACTTTGGATTCAAAGGTGCTGATAGACTATCCTTATAACGACATTGGTAACTACATGCTCCTGCTTCTTCGTCAAGAATACACCAGCCGCCACTGGCTAGCAGGGTAAAGCAAACTCACGTTTTATATTATCAATTATTATATTTTTCTTTAAAGAACCAAAAATTAACTTTTGTATGATACAATTGCTGAGGTAAAAAAACATAATATAAAGTGTGAATCCTTAAAATAAATGCCATGATTAGATGAGAAATGATAACAAAAAACGATCTGATGCACTGAACCCAAAAATCGCGTTCTACGTCAGATTCAAGAAATTTTAAATGCCAGTTTCCTACACGACAACGTTATGTACACAAGACATGTGCTGGTTCAACACAGATAAGCTATTGTATTCATTACCGCATGCTTGACAAATATAAATTCGTTTCTTCCCATCTTCCGATGCCGGTTCCCGATTGTGGATTTTCATATGTTGGTTCAATCTGTATTTCTTATGACATTCGTACGAACAAACTGGACATTTAAACGGTTTTACACCTGGAAATCAGACAAATATTACTTAATGGAATACACGTTTTATCTATCGGACTATACCTTCATGTAGTTTCAGATGTTGGCTTAATGTTGTACGTTTTTTAAAGCTTTTGTCACACTTATCACATTGATGTGGCCTTTCGTCCTTGTGAGTGGCCACATGATCTGTCAAATGACTTTTTTGACCGAAAGCCCTACCACAAACAGTACATAAATACGGTTTGATACCTAAAAAAGATTGTTAATTCATTAAATAGATCAGACAATTTGAAACTGAAGATTAAGTTAAAATATCTTGTCTAAACATTAATTGTTTTAATTACAATAAAACAAAAATCATCGTCTCCACTATTTAATTCATAAATTATGTCAAAGGGACATGTTTCGGAGACTCAGCTCCATCATCAGCCTAAAAGGCAACAATACAATATTAAAAAGGGTTCATAAATAAATAACGAAAAACACAAGTTAACAAACCTTGGTGGTATAAAATGCTCACTTGGTGAAGGCAGAGCTCCTAACAGACTAAATTAAAGTATACAATTATTTTTGTTTAAAATATTAAATTTAAAATAACAGAAACACATACAGGCATATATAAATAAAAAATGTAAAAAATGTTGGTCCCGATAAAGTAAAATGAACAGACAAAAAATAATGGGACAGTACAAGCGCTATTACAAGTTTAAAAAGTAAAAGTATTGCAAATGTATACAAACAAATAAGCCATGGGTGTAAACATATATAAAAGAGTCTAATAGGTACACAAATCCTCAGGAGTGTTTTAAATGTAGAAGAGCCTCGAAAAAAGTGTAAGGTTCGAATTTCAACTGATCGTTCAAACATATAATGTTGTTATCTCCTACAGCCTTGAAAATGTTTAACATTTCCAGAAGATTTAATTTAATGCCCTTGTTGCAAACATGGATCACCTTCAGACCTAAATCGACATCGAAACGATGGTTGTGGTTAAGAACATGATTCGCAAAGGAAGAGGTGGTATCATATTCATCAATTAAGTTAGGATTGTTATTTCTATAACGAGTGATTATATTAATGTGCTCCTTTACACGTACACTAATCTTACGTCCTGATTGGCCTATGTACTTGGCTGCACATGCTGGCTGTGAGCATGACAAGCAATATACTCCAGACTTGCTTGTCAATGGAATGACATCTTTAGAATTCAACAAAAAAGTTCCCAAGCTATTTATTGTTTTAAAGGAGATCTTTATTTCGTATTTAGATTGGAAATAGGTCTGGATTTTATAGGAAAGGTTATCAATGAACGGAATGGAAAAACACTTTTTGTTTTTGTTAAAATTTCCAGATAGATTAATTAAATTTTTATTGATGAATTTAGTCATATGTTTAAAAAACATTTTGTTGATGGAAGAAGAGGGAAAACCATTATTGGCAGCTACCATCCTTATGTATGATAGTTCATGGTTAAAATCTGAAGGTGTGAGAGGAATATTGAAAAGACGATGAAAGAAGGAATTAAAGGCAGCAAATTTATGTGAATGTGGGTGGTAGGAATCGTAGGGGATTATGGAATCAGTGCTGGTAGGTTTGTGGTATATGGCGAAGGATAGACAATTATAGTTTGTCCTTGATATATTGTTTTATATGTCAATGCCAGTTCGAAGTCTAAGTGGACCGTACTTTCTTTCAATCGGTGTTACTAATTTGCACCTTTAAAAAACAACAGTTCAGTAGTAAACACGTGACCGACCGTTCCAAAATTAGATCGATACAACTAACGCACAGAAAACATAGAGCAATGCACCGGTAGGTGTTGGTAAGTTGAGACAAATGTCTTAGCCGATTGCGCCCGAACATGTGGTCCTTCGAGCCGGATTATTCCTCCCAAAAACAGGGTTACACTTGCTCTTTCTTAAAATAATTCATACCTTTATGTTTCCGCATATGCACAATCAGTTCCCCTTTCCTGCAAAACTTCTTATCACAAAGAGTGCATTCCTGCTGCTTGCCCGTATGCTGAAATAAGTGCGTATTCAACGCGGATGGTGTTGAGTACCTCTAAAAAATATAAAGAATTTATACTATTATAATAGATAGATAGATACAAATCGAGATTAAATTATTCTACTGTCAACATAAATGTGCAAAAAACATGACGTAGGCATGCGCAGTAACAATAGGCGTTATCCTTCTACAAACTCAGATGAGCTGGGCTGATGGTCACCTACCGCTATCCTCACTGGAATTTTCTATAAAAGGAACGACAAACTATCATCGCTAGGAAATATTTATTTTGAGGTTAATTTCTGTTAAATGTCAATCATATTTGTAAACGTTGTCGTTATTGCGTGGGGTCAGAGTAGGGATATATTTAATTTGAAATATTTGGAAACTTAAAGAGAAACAGACATGTGGGTATATATTAAAAATAGCACTTCATATGTTTCGAGCATAGACAGAATTAAAGCGATCTATTCATAATTACTCTACCAGAATGAGAGACAACATTTACATCGATAAATATAACCTTACAATGTTCAGGAAGTCACCTATATGTGCGGGTTCCTACATTTTTAATAAAATACCCAATCAAATAAAATGTTCAAAATAAGAAATGATATTCAAAAGTAAACATAAGAAACTATTTGAGTGACAAGTCATACTATCGTTTGTGTGAGTTTCTCAACGCTTAAGCTAACAGTATTTGTGTTTATTGTGTACGTATATTGCTTGTTATATCAGGTTCTGTAGGTACATTTAAATATGGTTTATTGTAATCAAAGTTATATTGTTTATAATGACGCCCTATCCGATCATAAGATTGGCTTGAGCTGTAAACAACTTGAAGTAGTTTATACTCCTTTTTACTGATATTTAATAGGCATTTTACAGGGTTGGTAATAGTATGCGTCTAGAGAGACTTGTTGAACATGGCCTATCACAAAATGTTTATCCATGAAAACATATTTGTCAGATAAGACTCAGGTTGTTATTCCAGTCCGTTTATGGCGACTTTCAGTGCACCACAAGGTATGAACCTTTGTCCACTTTGTGGACGACCTCAAACTGTTTACATTCCAACAAAATCTGAATATGGTCATCGCTTGGTTTCATGAGAAGAATGTGGGGAAATGTGGACAAAAGCATTTACTAGAAAAATGAATTATATTATCCAAAATATCAAAATAAACAGAATGAAAGAAGTTACAGACTTGTGGGTGCCCTTGGGGGGGAATATGAAATTTGTGCTTACCAAGCACAATTTCTGAGTGAACAACTTGATAATGGAGGTCAGGTAGATGTTATCTATACTGACTTTTCCAAGGCCTTTGACAGACTTGATCATGGTGTCTTGATGGCAGATTAAAGCCAATACCTTATTTGTATTTCGTTCACGATTCTCCATTGGTTGTTTGTGATCGTATTAAGGATTTGGGGATTTTCTTTGATAACAAACTGAACTTTATTGAACATTACAATTATATGATTTCAGCTTCGTATCAGTCTCTGGGTTTCGTCATGCGTAACGCGAGGGATCTTAGGTCAACTCAAACACTTCTTGCGTTATTCAATGCATTTGTTAGGGCTAAGTTGGAGTATGCCTCAGTTGTGTGGAGTCCTACATATGAATTTCATTCGGCGAGTATGGAACGTGTTCAACGTCGTTTCGTTAAGTTTCTGTGGTTTCGTAGCGATGGAGTTTATCCAGTCATTGGATTTCCACATGATACGCTCCTAAATCGTTTCAATTTGACATCTTTAAATACGCGTAGGGAATGTTCTGCTATTATCTTACTGTACAAAATTATTAATGGAGATATTGATTGTCCAGAGCTGTTAGAATTGCTTCCATTTTATGTCTCTACTTTGCGTACACGTAATAATAATAATACTGTTTTTTACTTGTCAAGAGCGCGCACTAATTTGTTGTTGCATTCTCCTTTGTTCATAATGTGTAATATTTGTAAACGTATGTCTAATGATTTGGATATATTTGAATCAAATTTGTCATGTATAAAACGTTTATTTTTTAAGTAATAAGTTTAAGTTATTATTGTTATTTTGATGTTATTGTATTACTTATTTGTAATTTTTACCTGCCCTTTAATTGGTTATTTATCTGTCTGGGCAGTTGTATCTGTATGTATAAATAAATAAATTATGATATTAATCGAAATAGAAAATATTTTGAAGTAGATCCAATGATTAAGCTATACAATACTTTAATGAGATCACATCCTGAGTATGTTGTGGAAATCTAGCGGAATGAGATTGTCTACTGCATTTAATAAATACATTAACTTAAACCTACGTCCGAAATGCAGTAGAATAAGGAGTCAGATTTATGTATAAATAAATTATTAAGTACTTTCGTGACATAATATGTGGCCTCTATTTCTTTTAATTATTTCAACATACCTTGTCACAAAGGCTGCAAACAAACGGCCGCACTTTCGTATGTGTTCTTTCATGATTTCCAATTTCTGATTTCATACCGAACTTTTTATCACAATATTGACATTTATATGGTAGATCACCTGTATGAGATTTGATGTGCATTTTGAAATTGTACGCGTTTCTGAAATAAATAATTTTCGATTATAATTGTTTATTCATATAAAACTATTTAATTCACGACTCACTTGTAGCTTTTTTGACAATAAGAACATATCATTGTAGGTTTCTCCGAAGGCTTTGAGACATCGGTTTCAGGACTGTGGCATTCTTCAATGTTATCACTGAAATGAAATTGATTTGAATTTTTTCTCAATGCAATGCAAGTACTTAAAATATCTCGTTGATACTCATCATGAACAATTAAAGTTAACTTACTTGCAAAAATTAGTATCAGAATCACCTGTAATTATATATACTACATCAGTTTCTTTTTTAGTTTCATCGCTATTACACTCTTCTTTAGATACTTTATCTTCTATTATAACTACCGAGATTTCATCATGACTTGTGAGATGAGCTTCTATTTCTAAACTTTCACATAATACACCACAAACATTACATTTAATACTTTCATTCCCAAGTTTGAACTCTAGTTTATCTAAATCTTCTTTAGTCTACAAATATGCCTATATTACGCATTATGTATTTCACAGTTCATTCGGACAGTTATCGTAAACTGCTGTAGATACTTACATGATAATCATTTATTCTATTATGCTCTTTTAAAACTTCAAAACTGTTCTTTATTTGTTCCTTAAATCCTAATGCTGCAGTTAATCTTCTGTTACAAGATAAACAAATATGTTTTGGATGAATGTTGTATAATTTCAGCTAAAATTTAATACATTTTCATACAATCAGAATTAAACTATGTAAATCAATTACCTACCTCAATGTGAAGATCTTGGAGGAATTCACTGATTAATGTATCTTTGTAATTTTTCATGTTTGGTTTGGATTTAAGGCAACATAGACATGAATTTGTGATTTCTTCAATTCCACTTTCATCTTTAAATACATCACCATTTAATTCCATTAATTTTAATGTTGATAATTAACTGTTTGAATAAATTTGGAAACAAATAACAAACACTCGTTTTATGTTTATGACTATGACACATGCACATAACATGTGTTATGTGACACATGAACATGTCACTTGTCACTGTGTCGATTCGAGAATTCGATATTCGATTGGCTAAAGCCGTATGTACTAACATCATTTAATCCATTTGTTCTCATGCAGCTGAAGGTAGTATCCTAAAGCCCTCGGGATTTTATCCAATAAAGTACTTTTTATTCTTGAAAACTGCGGAGTTCATTGTCTCTGTTTATAAAGACAATGGCTGAGTTAAACAACCGAGAGAACGGAGGCAACGCTGTGGTACTTTAGTAGGTCGTGCCTCGCTTCACCCGATCGTTTAGCTGCCCCGGTTTCAAGTTTCAAATGCCCACAGGTCTACAGCAAATTGACATTCACATGACAATTGCCTGGTTGGTGTAGGTGACAATTACAAAACTTAAATATAAACAAAATGTCCAACGATGAAGAAATATGCTGTACATGTTTAATAATATCGAAAAATTTGGATAATATTCTTAATACTGACGAAACCAATCTAAGTTATTTACAAAAATTAAACCTATGCATTCCAAATGCAGTATGGCTCAACAGTTACAAACTATGCAATCAATGTTGTACGAGACTAACATCTTCCTACGATTTTATTAATATGTGCATCACTTCACAAATTCAACGTGAAATAGTGCTGAAAAATAATTCGAAAAACTATAATACTGAATATTTCGAGTGTGAGTTAAGTGATCAAACGCTTAAATATGATAGTGAGTTAAAATTACGTTCAAATGATGTGGATAGGGATCACGTAGTAAATAAAATTGAAAATGTTTCGTTAGAGGATACAAATATTGTTAATAAGAATGAAGAGATTACTATTACAAATAATGAAATATCATCTAGTATTGAGGACGAATCAGTTAAACCCGAAGACAGCTACATAGATTTTTTAGATGTTCATCGAGATTTTGACGAAGATTCTAGTTGTAACGACGAAAGTAAAGACTTTATCGATGCAAAAGTTAAAGATTTTACAAGCTCGGATAAGACAAATACTCGAGTAAGATCTAAAGGTCCACATAAATGTAAATATTGTACGGAAGTGTTTACGTTTGTTCGGTTATTACAGACACATATTTCGTCTAAACATAAATCAGTTCGACCCTTTGCTTGTGACCAATGCGATGCTACGTACAAAACTAATGGTGCTCTAATTATACATAAAAGAGTTCATACCGGTGAGAGACCATACATTTGCACAGAATGCGGAAAGAGTTTTCGTGCGGGGGCTGATCTAATACGTCATGCAAAAATACATAGTGCTAAACGGGGATATCAGTGCCCTTACTGTGAGAAATCATTCAAAACATCTGGTAACCTTCATATGCATAAATCATGTGTACACAAAAATGTTGACGAATATAAATTTCAATGTAACGAATGCGGGCATAAGTTTCCTTTTAGGGGCCATTTAGATAATCACCTAAAGAGACATGCGGGAGTCAAGAATTTCGAGTGTCATATATGTAATAATAAATTCATATTAAATTCTGAATTAGACATGCATGTTCGTCGCGTACATCGCAATGAAGAGTTATCTAAATGCCCTGAATGTGAAAAAGAGTTTAAAACGTTATGTGGTCAAAGAAAACATTTAAAATTAGTACATAATCTTGGGAATTTTAAATATAAAGCACCTGAAAGAAAGTTTTTGTGTCCCTATTGTCCTAAGCGTTTCCCATATAATAATAAATTACAAAGACATATATTAACACATACTGGGGAAAAACCATTTAAGTGTGATACATGTGGGAAAGGATTTCGGGATAAATTTGATTTGAATGCTCATTTCGCAAATTTTCACAATAGTTAAATTTTTAATAAAAATATTTATAATATCAAAATTTGTTTTATTCATAATATAAATTTTATATATTTTTTTACAGCATAATAAAAGTTCGAAAATTGAGAACATTGGAAGATTACAAATTACCAATATAGATTTACTCTTCTGAATATTATTAATCTGTAACCGAATTAGAGATGTTATTTAGGTTATTCTGATTCCAAATCTCTACGTTAGCATATCATTTCCTTTTATCTCACTTCAGTTGAACTGTTGTAGGATGTTCTTCAAACACAATTGTATTTTGTATTAGTTTTCTAAAGACAATGGTATTAGCTTATGAGTGGAGCAGTGATTTGTAAAACGATTTGCAAAAGTGAAACAGGAAATCATTAGGATTTTTTACTTGACTTGATTAGCAACAGATTCTTTGGGAGCAGACCGAAGAAGAAGTAATTTTGACATTTCTAGTAACATTGACCTTTCTGTTTAATAGCCAATTGTAAGCAAACATGTCGGAGTATGATGGGATATGTTGTATTTGTATCAAAAAATATTCGTTTTTGGAATGTATAGAAGACATTGATGAAAAGAAAATCAAATATTCAGTTAAACTGAAATTCTGTGTACCAGAGGAGGTAAGTGTTATATGAATTTAAAGCAAATGAAGTATAAAAAATGTATTTCAGACATGGCACTGCGAGTACCAAATATGCAAAAATTGTATAGATTTACTTGATCCAGCTTATGAATTCTTACGGATATGTAACAAACATAATAAAGTACGGAAAGATTTCTATGAGAAACAGAAAGAATATGAATCCAAACATCCATTTGCATGCGATGTTTGTGAGAAATCATTTAGATCTGAACAATATTTAAAATCTCATATAACGAAGCGACATAGTTCAACTACAAATGAAGTATTAGTTAATGTAAATAAAGTTTATGAGACTGTAGAGAAAAAGGAGTTGGATTTAGCGAGTTACTGTGAGACTGAGTTGTATAAAAATGAAGGAAGACCTAGCCGTAAATCAACTGTCGAGGTAAAAGTTGATACTCTGGAAGAGAGCGCAGATTTGAATAATTTTTTTAATAAATTATCAGATAATGAAGAAAACGTTGATAATGACGATGAAGTTGATGATAAAGATTACGATTTAAATGATGGTAATAATTATTCTTCGTCATCTTCAGATGATAGTTATACACCGTTAAATCAATTAAAAAAAGTTAGGAAGAAACGCAACGTAGTCAAAGAAGAGACTAATGAAGAATTAGAAGATTCAAAACCACTCAAGCAAAGAAGACAACGTAAAGTAAGACAATCAAAGAAAAATGGTGGCGATAATGTAAAGAAAGAAAAGACACGTACAGTACGACGGGGACCTTTTAAATGTGAATATTGTGGGGAAGAATTTAAAAAGACCCAGTTTTTAGTGAATCATGTTCGGTCAAGGCATACGTTCGAGAAACCATTTGCTTGTGATCAGTGTGATGCACGTTACAGAAATGCATCAAGTTTGACGATACATAAACGGTCACATACGGACGAGAGACCGTATATATGTACCGAATGTGGTAAAGGTAGGCACTTAATATGATTCTTCTGTTAAGAAATTAAAGAATTTACTAAATTTTGGCTGTCGAGTGTTTGATAGAAATGTTGGTTTGCTTTCACGAAGAGTTTTACGAGAATCGTATGATAATTGATAAACCTACCAATGCAAGCATTGTTTTTTCTTGTTTTATTTTTAGTGCGACACACTTTTCCTAACCACTTTTCTTCAAACTCTCAGAAAATATGTCGATTATCCTGCAAAATACTCATATGTGGCCGATATGAGTTCCTCAATCCCCTGAGCTAAGTTTGGAAGCAGAAAAAATCGAACAGGGCCCATTTTGAAGAACACGGAACATGCGGCAGTACCTCGTAGGTCAATTAATTAATTTTACCGTGGCCATTCGGGATGAGTGAGCTAAACCGTTGTCTTGGTGAAAGATCACTTTTTGTGTGTAAAACAGGGCTGTTTTTTCTTCAATTCCTCGTCGAATCTGGCTTTGATTGGTGCTGGGGCTCTCTGGTATGTAGTGCTGGTCCCACGTTTCGTCCTTGATTGTGTTGAGCATGAAGAAATCCTTCAAACTGCACTTCAACAGGACCAAACACTCCTCGAGCCGACAGTTTTCTATGTTCGTTCACGTTTTTTTGTACACGTGACAAGCAACATGTCCTAGCTAACTCACTGATCTTCAAACTGCAGTCTTTCAACAACATGTCATAGATTTTGCTGGTGACCTTGTTTGAGTGCCCTGGATGATAGATAGATATATTTATTCACCATCTTATGTTACAAAACATGTACAGTACGTCAAAAAAGAACAAAAACTAATCAATCAAAGTTACAGCAACAAAGAAAGGCTTACAAACAAATTAAAATAGCAACAACATAAAACAAACTAAAATCTAGAAAAATCTTACAATATCGTTTCTGAAATAGTCCTCAAAGGTATAAAAAGCTTGAGATATCAAAAGTGATTTAATACTTTTGTTAAACTGGACTTCACCAAGGTTCTAGTCCTCAATAGGCGGTGAAATTCAGGCAATATGTCATTTCGATTTCGCGTACCATAATTATGCATAGCAGAGTGAAGAGTGAAATGCGAGGCATTGGTTCGAATGTAGCCAAGACAGTTTAAGATGTACAAGGAAGGCAAAGTATGTAGTCCGTGTTCAACAAAATACTTTTTACAGCAGTCACGCCAACCGAGCCCCAACATTGTACGTAAACATCTCCTCTGTAGCTTGAAGATTTTCATTGCATGGGAACTATGTCCCCAGTTCAAAATACCATAAGACATACGGGAAACAAAATAACCGTGATATACTGTCAACAGACTGGCGATTGAAACACTCTGCGCAAGCCTTCTGATGAGATATATGACCCTGGACAGCGAGCACCCAAGCTCTCGAACATGACTCTCCCAGGTTAATTTAGGATCAAGATGAACCCCAAGGAACTTCACGCGAAAATCGCTCTGAAGTTCGATAGGCGCAGAACGCAACGTAAAGTTCATGCTCTGAGTTTTAGCTCAGTTCATTTGCCAGAAACCAATTGCCTATGTCAGTCTCAACAGCATTAACCAACTCCCCTAAAGGGTCGTTTGGTCGATATCTAATCAGACTTGTTGTGTCGTCAGCAAAGAGGATTATATTTGAGTCTTCTTGAAATTTTTATAAATCATTTACGTATATTAAAAACAGTAACGGTCCCAACCCTTCGTCTCTCCGAGTATCGTCCCCCATACAAAACGTGCTGAAAACGATCGCTGAGATAAGAGCCAACCAAGGCAACACTGTCTACATCAAAGTTATAGTAAGAGAGTTTCTGAAGAAGTATCTCGTGTGAGACACAGTCAAAAGCCTTAGTGAGGTCATAAAAGGAAGCAAAGGTGTCACAGCCCTGCTCCATGCCATCCGAAACATATTCCAAAAGGTTATTAATTGCAAGAGTAGTAGATCTCTTATTACGAAAGCCATATTGACTTTGCATAAAGAGATTATTTGCTTCAAAATATTCAGTTATTTGATTTTTAATAATAGACTCAAAGATTTTTGAAAAAATTGGCAAGATCGATATTGGTCGATAGTTACTGGGATCATCAACCGATCCTTTATTTTTGTAGATTGGAATAACCTTTGCCTCCTTCAAGACCGCCGGAAATACAGCGTCACCAATGCAATGGTTTATCAACTTAGTAAGCGGCACCACTAGCAGATTCTTTAAAGTCCCAATAATCCTGACATTAAGCTGATAACAATCCGAGCTTTTTGTGTTTTTCATACCTGATAGTTTTTCACGTACTTCATTAAAGGTTACCGTTCTCAAACTAAATCCAGTAGCTCTAGTGGGAGACATATATTTCTCAAAAGTGACCGATGTGGCTGTTTTATGATATCATCAGCCGCAGTTGTAAAGTAGTCATTTAAAATATGCGCAGTCAAGTTCTCAGCTGTCTCGAGATTTGGAGTTGATTCCCAATCCTTGACCAGTCTCCACACAGCAGCAGGCCTATTAATAGCAGATGCAATATACTCCTCATAAGCCCTTCTTTTGGCCTTAGAAAGTTCAGCTCGATATTGTTTTTTATAGTGTCTTAAGGCGACTTTAGATACAGACTAAGAATCCGATTTATGAATCAAATGCATGGTGCATAGCAGATCTCTCATCCTGCGCAAATCATCGTTGATGGGTCCTATTGGACATGTTCAGCACTTTTGAACTTGTTATGCCACCGCTTAATAGTACCAGTTGATCCATACACGTTGTTGATTGCATCATGGGTCTACCCTTCGACGAACAGAAAGCGAATTAACGACCGATCTTGTTCTTTTTTCATACCACAAAAAAATCCAAAATTTGTCGATTTTAAAAACTACCCAGCGGCATTGGTTGATATTCTGAACGTGTCCGTTTGAATTATGTAAATGACAACAAGAATACAGGTGGCTTCATCAAGAAATCATACCATCCTCGTATATTTAACATGTTTTTGCTGATAATAGTTTTTGAATTCCAGCATTCCGTTCTTCCCAAGACCTCGGCGTCCATACACGTACTCATGGCAGCGTCAATGGCTACCCATGTCCGCATTGTGACAAAGGTTTCAAGACGCACAGTAATCTACGGATGCATCGATTACGCATGCACGTAAATCCTCAGGACTACAAATACCCGTGTAACTTATGTGAAAAACGGTTTCCATTCAAAACAAATCTAATGAATCACCTTAAACGTCACGGTGGTATCAAAGATCACCCATGTCACATTTGCGAAAAGAAATTCGTTCTCAATCACGATCTAATGATTCATATCGCAACTCATCGGGATGAGAAACTGCATAAATGTGATTTATGTGGACGGGATTATAAGAACCGAGCTGGCTGGCGAAAACATATGAAAATGGCGCATGATTTGGGTACTTGGAAGCCTCCCACAAAGCGACATCTATGTCCGGTATGTCCGAAGATCTTCTATTATAACAATAAACTCCAAAGGCATATGATGACTCACACCGGGGAGAAGCCTTTTAAGTGCAGTTATTGTGTTAAGTGTTTTAGGGAACAACATAGTTTGAAAGTGCATTTAAAGAACGATCATAATGTTGACATGAGTGAGATTACGCATCCTATCTTGCAGCAATTGTAATATATTATTGTGATTTTATTTTGATATTAAATTATATTATATTCTTTTATTTAACGTGTACTGAGTTGTGTCCAAGAGAGTAATTTAAAGGTTAACAGAAATTGTCGATATTGGACAAATAAAATACAATCTAAATTTCAGCCAACGTTTCGTTTACTGTACGCAAAATTCTTCAGGGCCTATACAATACTGTCACATAGGAAAGCAGTCAACTAATTACCTTACTTAGTCATTTTTATAGTTTATGAGTCGACTAATTAAGGTGTCCAGTCTCTCCATGTAGGCAAATTGTTCCGATATTTTTTGTTCAAACTTAAAACTATCTATTTTCTCCTTCTGATTCGTTGATACCAACTTGTCACGTTATTATTATTATTATTAGTCGTAAAACAGTAAACAGTAAAACCGATGAAACTGTTGCTCAGTTCCTAATTTGAGGTTTTTGAAATATTGATGTCATCTCCTCACTAATCTTCTATAGCGAGTAGTGGACCAACTGATCGCCATGGTCCTCCGTGAAATTGTCCAGCCTGTTCTTTAAGCTGTCAACCGTTTGCGCCATTATCACCTCTTCAGGTAATGAATTCCATGCATATACAACTCTGTTTGTTATAAAATTCTTCCGAGGAAGTCTAGCACATCTCTCCTTGTCAAGTTTCTTACTATTGCCACGCAGATTAGGATTTCTAGCAGGATGAAATACATCGAGATTCACGGAGTAGTAGCCACTAAGTCTCTTGTATGTTTGCATTAGATCGCCTCGTTGTCGTCGATCATAAAGACATGTCTAATTTAAAAGCCTCAATCGCTCCTCATATGGTATATGGCTAAGTACATGAGGTAGCTTAGTGAATCTCCTCTGAACCCTTTCCAATGCCTCTATGTCCTTAATGAAGTAGGGGGACCAAACGCTGTTGGCATATTCCAATATTGGTCTGACATACAATTTATACAATTGCAATATTAGAGAGTTTGATCTCGATTTGAAAGCTCTCTGTATCAGATACCACAGTATATTAGCTTTCTTCACTGTGGCGGAAATATGGGCCTCCCACTTCAAATTCGCTGTTACTATGACACCAAGATCCTTCTGCTGATTTACAGATTTAACGGCATTTCCATTGATGAAATATGGAGTCCTGGGATTATTAGCTCCGATGTGTAGTACCTGACACTTCTCCAAATTCAAGTTCATCAACCAAACCGCCGACCAGGACACTACCCCATCAATGTCGATCTGGAATTCATTGTCGTCTCGCAGTGGGTTCCAAAACAATTTGGTGTCATCAGCAAATAAGCTCATGTTTGACGTGATGGTTCTTGTTAAGTCTGATATATATGCCAGAAAAAGCAATGGCCCCAGTACAGACCCTTGCGGGACACCACTCAAGACCGGCAATTTAGCGGATAATGCACCATTCGCTCTAACTTGGAAAATTCTTTTTGTAAGAAACATCTCAATCCACCTCAGGAGTGCCCCCCGCACGCCGTAATGCTCCAATTTCAGCAACAAACGAGCAAATGGCACTCTGTCGAATGCTTTCTCAAAATCCAGGGACAACACATCCGTAGGCTCACCAACATCATTATGGCTGGTCCACACATTGAGACACTCCAGAAGATTCGACTCTCTTGAATAGCTCCGAGACATATTTCGATGTCATCAGTACTTTGCAAACTGCGGGACATTTGAAAAGATTCATTTTGTTCACGGAATAATAGAACCTTGAAGAAACGACAGCGACATAGAATAATAACTATAGATAAGAAGGGTCAGTGGACGCTAAAAACGTCATCGACTCGTCGCAATCCCAGCCACATTCAGGCCCGCTACTATATATATTATATCTATATATACTATAAGATACTATAGGTACTATAAGCGGCGGCGGATTGGTTTTAAGACAGAGGTAACAAAGGTGCCGACACGAGGTGAAGTAACTGTATATAAACTGTGACAGTGATTCGTTATTTGTTCTCCGGCCCAACGCATCTAGCGGCAGTAAGATTAGTTTGGCTTTAAAACAAACTTTTAGGCTTCATTTTTAGCTCTCTATGAAATATTTGATCATTTGCATATACTCGTGCATCAGTTTAAAGCATCCCATGATCATAATGTCAACGGCTACCCTGTTCACCGGACTCAAATTCCATCGAACATGTGTGGAATTGGATGGGCGGGAGACTCTGCAACGTTCTCAACAAACTTTGGCAGCTACAGGGTCATTATACACATTTTCTTTTCGGATGCATGTTAATAAAATTTGTTAATGTATTTAAATGATTTTCACTCTTCCCTTCGCTCATAGAAAGTATGAATTCAGTCCCACTGTCTAATGAAAGGGACACATTTTCTTTTTGAAACAAATAGAAACAAAACAATGTTAGTGCATACTATTTTTGTTCAAATTATTTTATTTATCACAATATTATATTTACAAGCACTTACACAATAAAATTCTCAAATTACACAAGATAATTCAAAAATTGCTCTCGCAAAATCATAATAAAAAACGATTTTAAACGACGGTGTAGTTACTAATATATAATTTAGGTGCAGATCAAGGAAAATAATCTTTGAACTACCCTGTACAATATTTAAAATATTTATAATAGTTAATATAATAAGTCCTAACTATTTATATCTTTTGTTTTGTTTGTTTTGCGACAAAATTCTTTTTTTATACAAAATAATTTAACTAATTATCAATTAATTCACTAATTAGTAAAGATATAATAACATGTAATAAACAAAGTTTCAACCTAAATGTTGTGAAGTTTAAGAAATTCGCCAAAGATATTATTAGATATTTGATCTTTTCTGATTTTGGGTAAAATAGAAACAATGATTTTTGAAGAAATTCTACAAGACGTTTTACAAGACTTCACCAGTTGCAAATCTCTCTGGTCATTGTCTTTCCTTTTTAAAGACAATGCTCTGGTTAAATAATCAATTGTTAGCGGTTTGGTAGCAGTCGCCATTTTTCAGATTTTAAATACGTTACGCTACCGATCGAATCTGTCATTTCTGTCAACATTGTCATGGCGTCAAATGTATAAAATATGCAATAAATAATAAACAAGTTTGACAGAACAATTTTCGGGTATTCTCTGTGGCCTTTGGTTATGTATAGACTAAACGTTAATTTTTCTTTGTAATATCAAATAAATTAGGTTATGTTCTTGACCTCTTGTTGCTTGTTGTACCTATCATGTCCAAAAAGCGCCTTCAGCAGAATTACGAAATGATGAGGATCGCTCTAAAAATCCCTATTTGATCAACTTTGTTGTGATGAACGCGACCAGTCTCTCTTGTGTTCTACGAATCCATATGTGTGTTTATATGAAAAAACTATTTCTGATCAATTTGGATTCCTCTACAGTTGCCATACATGGTTTTATGTCTCATTTGATGGCGCAAAAAGTCAAAATGAAAAAGAAACATTTGGAAAGACGTTATATTTTTGGAATTATTGTACATTCATCTTTGGCTGTGTTATGACGAACCCAATCTAGAAATTTTATTTTATATAGAACCTTTCCACACTGCGATAACAATGAATCCAATAGCGATAATAAAGGGACTCTAGGATTTTGCGTTTGACTTCTGGAACCGCCGTATACCTAACTCTCATACAAAACTTGAGGATTCTTCTATCTGGACTCATCTTCAGTAAGTATTATATTTTCCGCTTATCATTCAATCGCTGATCTCCATTTTACTCAAATGTTTACAGAAAGAGATCCAATATTAAAATTGTAGTGCGTACCTATGTATTAGTGGCAGAGTCGCGATAGTAAGTGCTATTTTTTGAAATTTGAAAAGCAAAACGCAGAAAAGAATTTATAGTTTAAGAACGGATAGATACGTAAAGTTAAGTTAATACAATATAATTTTATTGATTGATATGTAATAATACAAACGGAATAATATGACTTAAAAAATATGCATTATTCGCGGTACCTACAAATAATGCACGTTTTTTTGTTTATATCAGAATTTGCTATTAAGATTACACAACACAAAATACCTCTCTCAGAGACTAAAATGTTAATGGTAAGGTAAGCTATTCTATCTAGTCACACTTTACTATGTTGGGTCTTTGTAGGCATTGTCATTAAAGACAATCTTGTATGTAAGTAAGTGTTACATAATCAGTAGTTATAAGAGATTGAAGAATAATGAATAATGGTCATTACAGAGATAACCTAAGAACTAAGAAAATATTGTTCTTTTTCTCTAGGGGTCATTGTCATTGAAAATAAAGCAACAAAATAAATATGTGTGCCCACCACACATCCCTAATATACAGTGACAGCTGACATAACATAATAGGTAAACATGTAGTATAGTTGTACTAAATTATGGTCTGACCGCGCCACTGCGCAGTCAGACGAATTTTATGTGAAAAAGTGTCACTACTCTAACGATGTTGCCAGGTTTGTATCTATTCACTATATCGACTGATAGAATGAATAATACAATTTTATGATATTATAAATTTATACAGTGGATGTAATTATTATATCATTGCTGGAGGTGAAATGCTGAGTATGGAAGGTTAGGTAGCAGGCAGGGATGTGTTGTAAGGGTGTAACAGTGATGATCAGGAAGAGTTAGTTAATGAGGGTGAGTGTAGAAAGCAGGATTGAGATGAAATGTAATAGGCACGTAGTTGTTATATTAGTTCGATAGCAGTCATTATTAGGACAACACATCCCTGCCTGCTACCTAACCTTCGATACTCAGCATTTTACCCCCAACCTCCTGCAATGATTACCTAACCATGACTGCTATCGAACTAATCCACATAAATATAACAAATAGGTGTATAACCTAGAGTAGCATTTACATTTCACGGTCAAAAATTAAGCGCCAAATATTTAACCGTTTCAACATAATATGTGTGTTTTAAACCTGGCAACACCACACTTCGATTACAATCTGAACTCGTCTGACTGCGCAGCGGCGCGGTCAGACCATAATTTAGTACAACTATACTACATGTTTACCCTATGGGTAATACATTATTTTATAATAATTATTAATAGTAAGCAATAACAACAGATAACTGTGAAGCGTCCTGTCAACAAATCAGTCTGTGGTTATGGTGTATGGCGATTGCTGAAGTTGAGTGTGTATGACATTTCAATCTGTCTATTCTCAACCGAAAACTTAACTTTTTTTTAAAAAACTTATTGGTCGTCGCGCTTTTGAATCTGTCGAATTACTTATTTCACAGTTCACAGAAGAAGAAGGCTTTCAACAGTTACTCAAACTGCACCACGAAAACGGTGGTACAATAAGGAAAACAATAATTGCTTTATTGAAGTACCTTATCACAATAATAATTAACTGCAAGGTGTCAAAATTTTTGTTAAACATAAGTTGTTGCGTTTCAAAATAGCAAATTCCAATATTTATTATGGGTGATGATATTTATTTTATTTTGAATAGGTATAGTCACGAATGATTTCTCGAATCTTATTTAAACATTTTAGTGGCCGGTTACTGTTACTACATAATTATAAACTACAATATTACCTTTATATCTTTTTGCATTTTGTTGACAAATTTTATTAATTTTCATTACCAAATACTATTATTTATATTTGTAATGAAATCTCGATAATGTCATTCAAAGCTACAGTGTTGAAAAATAGAAGGTATTAAAAATAGTGCATAGTTAAAACACAGTATAATAAATAATACTTATTATGCTGTGGTTAAAAGTCGTTTTATCATTATTATGTAAATTAGCTAAATATACACAATTTAACGTTAGACAACAGTTTAAAAAGTAGGTATTATATCAAATTTTTAATTAGTTCGTGTATACTTTACTGTCAGCTACCAATGCAATGGTTGCAATTTAATTCAGCAGTGTATGGCTAACAAATGCTTTTATTTAGAGAAATAACTATCTTTCAAGAGCTAGAACTTCGGAAGCAATTTGGCATTACAAGTTTGACGTTGAATTGCCATGAAATCCAAATGTAGCCACACTTTTTGTCACATGGCTGTTGTGTCGAACTACACTTTAACGTCATTTATTATAATTTGAAGTGTCACTATCGAAATTTCATTAACGATATAATGACAACGTTACTTAACTGTTTTGTTTTCATTCAATAAATATGTATTAGTAAGTATATTGCAAACACGATTTTCTTACATTTTGTTTTAAATATTGATTGGTTTTTTGTTTTACCTATCTATAGAAAAAATCACAAAAGCATTTTTTTTTATATATTTTTATATACTTAATAACATTTTTACTCAGTTCTGCCTATTTACAATAAGCCAATTTGTTTAATTTATATAAATGGAATGAAAATGCCTCACACTTTTGGACGAGCAATCCGGAAAATAAGAATTTGCTCGAAAGCGAATTTTTATTTTGACTACAATTTTCTGATTAGAAGTTTGAAAGGCGAACCAATTTTACAATAATTCCGATTCACGTATATTGACGGAAAAATATTGCTGATTATTTATATCGACAGCCAGATCCAATATGTTTAGACAGAGCCCTATATATACAGGGTGTCCTATAGTGACGGCCCATTAAAAGATTTCGGAAGCTACTTTGAATTGAATTTGGAAAATTTTGGTATATGTATTGCCAAATATGGTCTATTTAATTATCATAATACCAACCGCTTAGCACTTCCGGTTATACCGGAAGTTGAGGTGATTTTGTTATTTTAAATGGAACACCCTATATATTATGACATTTTTGGATTCCACATGTTTCATGTATCATGTCCTATACCTAAATCCAGCCGTTTTTGACGTATATCAAGATTTATGTCAAAACTGACATTTTAGTGCTCAATAATAATCACATTTTTTTCTTATAAAGAAGTCTTTAGTAATCATTTTGCAGGCGTTTTCTTACTAAATAAGGTCTCATTTTTCCGATACGTACGACATTTTCTGATTTTTTCATACAGGGTGGTCAAAAAATTATGCTGAAAACGATGTTCTAAAAACAGTCGAAAGTCAGTTTTTTCAAATGGAACAGGTATATTTTAGGTAAGACATGATACATGAAACATGTCTAGAATCTTATGTGGAATCTAAAAATGTCATAATATATAGGGTGTTCCATTTAAAATAACAAATTCACTATCAACTTCCGGTATAACAAATTCAATTCAAAGTAGTCTCCGAAATATTTTAATGGGCCGTCACCATAGGACACCCTGTATATTATGCGCTCTGTTTACTTACTGGTGATTTAAAACTTTACGTTTGCGTTCTGCGCTGTCGTCCACAATCCGTTGTCACTATACGTAAGTTGCGTACTTTTATTTATAGACTGACAATGATCTTTTTCCGTCAGCCGTTAGCAACACATCAATAGGAACGCAAAAGAATTGTCATGTGTCCAATTTGACAGAATTGATAGAAATCAGATGATCCCGAAATTGTAAATTATTATTTATTATTATGATCATAATAAAAATATTCATAATCTACTTGGAAGAGTTTATGTTTATGAAGTACCAAGAACGAAAGTAAATAAACAATTTTTTGTAATATTTCGTGTCCTGTAGATATATATTTTACTGTGGAGCTCGTGGGTAAAAGGACGTTCCAAAGTTTCTAAATCACGATGTAGAACTGTAACGGCAAACAACAAAGGCAGCGATGGACGCAAATGCAAACGCAGAGTTTATAAATCACCAGTAAGATTCAGACCTTGATTTTAATTTCATCCCTTGGTCCACAATTTTAGGACGAGGGTTGGAAAATGAATCACTTTTTGTTTTATTTGTAACTAAGTAAGTATATCTCTTGCGTTTTAATTCTCTAATTTATTTTGCTATAGGTAGGTATAGAGCTATTATATTTATTTTTCCACTAATTTGAAGGCGTACCTATTTAAATATTTTCTCAATAAATTGCTTGTCCAAAAGAATGCCTTTTTGTTATAAATATTGAAAACATACAAATCAACGTAAATATTAATATCACCTTTACTTCAAAGAATAAACCACGTGCAATTTTAATATTTTCTTTAGGAGTTTAGAATTATACATGATTGATTTAACAGCAGAAATTGAACGATCTTATACAGGGTGAGGCAGGTTTTTATAGCAGGACTTTAATAACTTATAGAATGTAATTTTTTAAGATGGAAATCTGATCTTATCTGAGATACAGGGTGTAAAAGTTTAATTATTTACTTATTTTTTTTCATTAATTTACAATTAACTAATTAATTTTCGATTTCCTACTTTGTCTTTGTCCTGTTATAAAAACCTGATTCCCTCTGTATACAGAGTGGTTTTATTTCAAAACTCGCAAAAACATTGCGATTTTGTTTTTGAGGGGGAACTTCGAAACCATTGTTGATTGAACCAATAACACCTATAAGAAGAACGTCAAGCTAAGACAGTATTTTTATGTGACGTCAGCAATGTAGGCCATTGAAAATATACGGGCCTTCAATAACTGCAAACACCTTTACACATGACAACGTGCTTAATTTGTGACGTCACAAAGAGTCAAAATACACTAATAACATAATCCGTATTTCTGACTTTTTTACTTTAAACATAGCTTCCAACGGTAAAGTTGTTCAATATTTTTAAGCAGGATATATTGTATTAGCCACATACAGGGTGGAACCCTGACTAGAAAACAATGCAATTTTTTCACGAACTCCCACCAAAACGGATCTTATAGGTACCTCAAACTGACTAAACTAAATGTTTTAAACAAGTTACGAAATGGTTCTAAGCTTTCGAAACCAGTAGGTTGTTTATGTTTCAAAAATTCAAGTTTAATTTTCTTAATATCTTGTTGAAAGCGAATTTGATCTTGGTTCTTCATAAATCATTAAATTTCCATAATAAATAAATAATAAATCATCAATAAAATAACAACAGTGGCGGACTGATGGCTGATGGAGACCATATACTTATTAATACTAAGTATATAGTATGGCGACGACGTTGCCAAACTTACTCTCAACATTTCCCACTTACGATCCAGATATCGGTGGCTGTCACCGAGATGCGTAATGGGAAATGATCCACGTTTGCCAGTTTGCTGCGAAAAATTCAAATTCGAGACATTGGCAGATTGAGTTAAATTTATAGCATTTATAGGTTATACGTTTTTGGTGCAAGTGTAGTATTTTTACAGGTTGTGTACTCTTAAATGAACCCTTATTTTGATTTGTTTACCGAATGGCCCACATTGTTTTTTTTATAGGTGTTGTTGGTTGAACATAATATGTATATCGAAGTTCTTGGTAATTTTGTTCACTTCAATTGTTCAATATGCTTTTTTCAGTGGTTTATTCTTCAATTTTTATAATTCAGTATGTATTATGGAAAATAATTTTAGAAAAAGAAATTTTTTATAAACATTTTCTAAATTCAATGCATGATTTAAAAAGTGGACACGTTTGATAGTATTTTTTAATTCTACTGGTTGAGATTTTCTAGAACAATAATTGGTGTTTTCTTCTTCTTCTTCTTTTTCATTTTTATCATCATTAATACTATTATAATAATCAAAATTTTAGGAAAATATATAATATATTGTGACGAATATAAAAATGTCCCCAACGCTTCGAGAGAAATAAATACATCCGGCAATACCGCGTTAGCTGTACTATTATTACTTACCCGCAAAAATAGCGCACAACCAAAAATTATGTTCAATTTTTTATTCAGACTTTAGTTTTAGGCTTATACAGAGTGCAAAAATAAGACTAGTTTTTTTACTTTAAATTTTAAATTTGAGACACCCTGTAGGGAACATTAGCAACAACAACGGATGACATGGTGCAATCTGTAGTCTCATGTTTTCTAAACATTTTGGTTTTTTAATTTTTCAGATATCTGTAATATGAAAGAAAATACACAGGTTTACATCAGAACATGTTTTTTTATTAAACTAACATTAAACAAAAAATAATATTTTGTGTATTTTCTTTGATATTATATATATATCTGAGAAATTAAAAAACCAAAATGTTTAGAAAACATGAGGCTACAGTATGATTTCACCATGCCATCCGTTGTTGTTGCTAATGCTACCTACAGAGTGTCTCAAATTTAACGTAAAAAAACTATTCTTATTTTTGCACCCTGTATAAGCCTAAAACTGAAGTCTGAATAAAAAATTCCAGCACAGTGCAAGTACCAAAGAAAACGGCTACAGTCCAAAAAAAAATTATCGAAATCGATCAATAATAAGTATGGGAAATGAACTTCTCGAATTTAGGCAGATATACAGGGTGTCCCATTTAAGATTTTCCCATAAAAATACAATTTAGGTAATGTGACCACCCTGAAAAATTACAAATTAGAGGTCAACGAATTCTCTCATGAGGATGCTAACAGTGTTAGTGAAACGCGTGTCGAGATGTGTGTTAAAACGTGTCTTTCAATATAACTACACCAAAGGTTCTACTGATCGATTATATGTTCTGGTCAGATTTGCTAGGGGCCCCGCGCTGACTTTATCCGCTAACTGCTTTAAGTATTTTTACCACAACAATTTTGTTTCTTAGCTATCCACAACCAATATAATGTTTTCTTTCAACCAACAGATAGATAACTGATATACTAATTATAAATAACATAATATCATCAATATTATTGTATACAAACATAAACTATAACAAATATTACGCAATCGAACTGCCCGACATCGTAGTGATACACGTCTTCTCGCACGAGTCAGTATTCTCCGAGTTTGAACGAACTGCTTTCGGTGTGCCGGGTGCATTCTGTTGACATGTTTCCGTGTTGTTATTGGTTGAGGCGCGTCGAGCTGATTCGCGGTTCACCGTTCGCACATCGAACACACTGCACTCGCTTTCGATATCACTGCCTTCTAGTTGTAAAACGTTCACCTACAAAACACAAAATATGGTTAAGGTTTTTCGATTAGGTTAGCAAGTCTTAAATAAAGTCTCCCGCCCAATAGGATGTATTGGAGTTGTTACTTCTTGTCCGGCCTTCGTTAGGGAACTTTGTTTCACCGGGCAAATTTCCTGCTCACACAAGATGTCGCCACAAATATCCTGTTATCATTCGGTATCTCGAGCTACTATAAACTCTTCGTAAATGTTGGAAATTTGATTCACATTGCTTGCCGATCACCACTGATGAGTTTTGGATCAACGAAACGGCCTGTCTGGTGAAAGCATGGTAGACAGTGTTGCCGTTTCAACACAGAAAATAATTTCAAACTGTGACGTATGACGCCGCCATTTTGGGTTAAAGTCAGGTCCTGACTAAAAATAATTATAGTTTTCGGTCTCTAACCACAGTACTGTATTTTTATTTTTGTAAAAATTTATTTTTGGGGTGTGTCATAGTGAAACAGCCTTGAGTGGTGTTATCAGTTAAATGTTGACATGATTGTGTGATTTTTAATAATAATAATAAAGACTTTATTAGTAAAAAAAAGACATTTTTGCAAAAGTTGAAGCAGTGCTTTCTAACTTAACCTAAATTTAACTTATATTTTAGCTTAAACCTATCTGAAAATTGTTTTACATCGCTGGCCAAATTAAGTAGGTAGGTTATGTTTACAAATTAATTTGTTCTATTACGTGTCAGACAGCGCTCTTAAACGAAAACCACTGTAAACTTTTTATATTCTTCGGTAGAGCGTTGTAATATTCTGAAACCCTATAGGAAAATGACTGCTCAAAGATTGATGTTGAGTGTAGCGGTGGCGTAATGACAGTTTTATGAGGAATATTGACATCATACACAGATCCCCGGAACTTCAATCTTTCATATAAGTATTCCGCCTTTTTCCATCTGATGATATTATTAATCAAAATTAGTGAATGAAAATCCGACGTTGTTTCATTCTTAACCAGCCGATTTCCTTAATCTTATCGCTAGCCTCTTTCACCCCTACGAATTCCACATACAAGCCGGGTGCCTCAATTCTGCATCAACTGAATCCTGTTCTCAGCAATTTTAGTCAAACAAGGGCCATATATATATATTGTCAATAATATAACCCTTAGCTGATTGCGTTTTCATGCTATCTCGCCACGCGACAACTTGTGTTTATGTTTCACTTGTATTTAGTTTAAAAACATATTAGATACTGTCATTTCGTAATATAAAATTTACGGTTATACAAATAGTTGTTATCAACGTAAAATTATCTAGTATTCATCTTTATTTTTACTTATTTCTCACCTAACAGGATCTTTGGGGAAGCGAAAAAAATGTTTAGAGCAAGTGTACCTCTTATTGGGACAACATTTTGCAGCACAAACATGTCCTCCCTGATTGTTCATTGTATTAATCACAAGACACGTTAATAAAAATAATTCTTACGAACACTATACCACAAACACAGAATTAGATTACAAACATAATATTTATTTTTCTCGTACACGCCGACAATGAACTACCTATTGAACACAGGAGTGAACGGTATCTATCTCCGTCTATGCGATTATTGTGACGTTTTAACCCATAATGGCGGCATGCGCGACGAGATGCGCAGGACGCCTCGCAAGCGGAGAGTCAGAATACTGTATTATTTATTATACTGTGGTTTCAATACAATTATACTGCATTCAGTACGAAACGATTAGATGCAGCACAACTTTTTCATGGGAACCTAATGAACAATTAATTATAGTTTTGAAAAACGTAACTGAATTTTTGTTACTTTCTTAGGCTTTGAACTTTATCTCGACCTCAAGAAAATAGAAGTGATCAACAAGTGATCAGTGACCATTATAGTTAAATAAAGTTAAAGGGGTCCATGTAGTGGTTAAAAATCTTAATTACGTGAGATTTCATGGAGTCAAGCATTAATTTGTTTGCAGCACACCAAGTGGACATCTGTCGCAGGCACTCCAACCCTCCTCCCCACTATTTGAGGACCAACATCGACAACAACCGCTGTCGTGTCGTCTAGAGATAAAAATACTTTAATACTACTATAGTGACATGTTCCGGAAGATCGTTGTTGTATAGGGAAAAAATTAAGGGCCCTAAGATACTTCCCTGTGGCGCACCTAAGTTAAAACGCTGCCAATGCTCGTAACGACAAAAGTTCTAGAATGTAGAAACGATCTGAAAAATGTATTAATACGACCTCCAATGGTAAACTTAATCGGACACAAAATGGTCAAAGCCACGAATAAAGTCAAATAACTAATTCTACATATTGCTCTTACTTGTCTTGCATTCAAATATAATTCACTAGAATCCGAACCACAGCTCGAACTCTCACTCAATTCTGTTGTAAATTTTCTTTGTGCTCTTGGGCTAGGCGGTGGTCTTCTCGTACACACTTGAGCTTGGATATGTTCGCATACTCTTCGAAATCTCCTAATGTTTCCTGAAAATATTTTTTGGAGTTAATTTTAAACGGTTCTTGCTTCTGAATTGTCTATTTCACCCAGAAATGTTTTTTAAGATAATTAATGTATATGTGATCAGCATTTGTTCGCTTAGAGCAAGAGTCTCCAAACTTTAAAGCCTTAGGTTTAGGGCCATAATGATTTTTTCAGTATGTTTTAATTTTTCTGCTATTAACTATATGTTTAGAATCCTAGACTAGTCGCAAAGTGCGCGACCTAAGCAAACATACGCTTTTCAATTACTATTGTGACATCTAGTGGTGAGTAGTAATAGATTGTTAAAATTTAAGGGTCTGTTTTCTATCTATCTTATCGTTTATTGATATGGGTTTTACGAAGAGCAATAAACACATCTACAAGTAGGTACATGACTAACAAAAATATATAATTTTTGTCTCTTTTCTTTGTTCAACTTTTAGAAACAGATGGACCGTGTTTTCTTGTTCGAAGAATGACATGTTTTAAATACAGAGTGGTCTCACTTTTGAACATCGAAACGCCTTCATGTAAATTCAAATCAAATCAAATATTTATTTCGCCATCAATAAGTACAAGAAAGTACATAGGCAAGTCAATATTACATAATCACAGTCAAATTAACAAATCCATAATATGCTTTTAAAATACATCATATGTATGTTTTAACAGGCAAGTTTAACATAATTAAATTTATATATAAAAAAATATGTACAGATAAAATATCTAAGTCCAAACTTAAAAGAAAATAAAAATACATTAAAATACAAATACTTATGTCAAACAAACAAAATATATAACAACAAAATCAAACAAACAAAATAACTGCAAACAAAACAAACACATAGGCCGTCATTGCAGTGACTCACGGAACTCTGATAAGGTGTAGAAAGCGTTTTCAATTAAAAATGTCTTTAACAATCTTCTAAATTGCTGCTCAGATTGACAGTAATTAAATGTGGGACTTTCATTATTATATACAGAAGCTAGTAGTTGGGGAGTTAACAAGGTTTCCCATAACAAAGAATAAATATAAAAGCTTTTCCGGAGATTAAGGATTAAGAAGACTTCCAGCACTGTTTGGAGCGTTGTATCGCGAGAAACACCAATAAAAAAAGACACTTCGAGATTGGTTAGAGATATCCGCGAGGTACATCTTAAGAATTGCTTTAGCTGTACTGATCAACGGTTTTTTCATGAAACTCTTACCTGACAGCAATGTAAACGTTATAGCATACAGATGCTCCTTGGTATTTTCAGTTGATTGTTTCGTAATGATTGATATATCGACCTGAAACCGTACATGTCTTTGGAACATTGCTGGACCAGTTGTGCCACGTTTATATTCAACTCGAAACGACATGGGACTTGATACCGAATGACTTAGCTCTGCTATCTGAAGAAAAGTATTGCATTGTAATTTAACAGAGAGTAAAGTACCTACAAATTAATAGTGTAAGGTATCTTACTGATAAAAATGCATGAATAAGATCGGCCTTTACAGTAGCTAACGGTTTGCCTTTCACTAATATTGTAAACGTTTCGTCTTTTTCTGTTGTCATCAGACTACCAAACCATGATTTTTTCGTGAGTTCTGGTGATGATTCAGGCGTTAAATGTACTTCTTCAGATGAGGCTACAAAATACTTTCTAATTAAAATGTATTATTTTTTAATAATTGAAATAAATACTTTGTAATTTTCTCCTATGGAACCTTGGCGAACCAAGAAAACTGTTTTTAATTGTTGTTAGTCTCGAGCGCCAATGATGGCTGGTGGTGCTCATATGGGGTGAGCCGGGTGGTGTCATGGGAGCTAAAATTGTTGGACCTAAACAATAAGAAATTATTTATGTATACTGGGTGGCCCAGCCGCAATCGCATTGAACTGTGTACAGGGTGGCTTGAATTTATGCATTGAGATCTCGAAAACCGAAAGAGATACAAGGTCCGTTCAATTGAGGCAACTATGAGCCCAGGAGGAAAATATCGTGGGACATCGCTAAGGTCCAATCTGACCAATTTTGGTTCCTTACAAGGCCACGCCGCTTCATGGCCTCGCGAGGTTATAAACGATGTAAATGACAACATTTATGTCATTTAAGTGGTTTATGTCATTTACGTCGTTTATGTCATTGACATCGTTTATAGGTTAGGTGTACAGAGTGGATCCTTTTCATAAGATAGCTTATGAAATTAAATCCAAACCTCGCCTTTTGACTTGTCGATATTTTTTTTTTGTAGGTAAACAATGTATGTTAATTTATGGTTGTCAATATAGACTATTATTATTATTATTATTATTATTATTAAATGGGGTTAGAAAAACTAAAATTTGGGTTTTTTCCGAATATCTCCGAAAAACGACACAACGATTGTTGGATTCATAAATTCACAACTTTACGTGAATTTAACTGACCTTGTATCTCTTTCAGTTTACCGAGATCTCAATGATGATGCTCGAATCTTAGTTACACTGTACATATACAGGGTGAGTCACCCTAGACGCGATGGTCTACTGTGGCAAAAATATTCAGATTTTCAAAATTTTTTCAACGTCTGATTTTGTAGACCTATTAGGACTACATTTTAAAATAAGTGCCATTTATACATGGTGTTACATTGTCCCGTAGCATATCAAACTTACGTTTTTTTTAAATGGAACACCCTAGATATTATTTTTGATTTCTATTCAAACATCTTATTAACTGTTTTTATTTTATTTTTATTTAAGATACACTGCCCAGACAGATAAATAATCCAATTAAAGGGCAGGAAAAATTACAGTAAATTCTTCATATCTAACACTAAATTTATATTCTGAGAAATATATTTTTTATACAAGACAAAGTTGAATTAAAAATATCAATTTGCTCGAACACAGAGTTACAAGTATGGCACATAAAATATAAAGCGGAACGCAACAACAAATTAGTACGCGGGGCCGGAAAGTAAAATACGATTCCGTTATTACGTGTACGTAGATTTGGGACACAAAAAGGAATATGGCTTAAAAACTCTGGACAGTCAAGAAGTCCATTAATAATTTTAAAGAGCAATACTAGAGCGGAATATTCTCGCCGAGTATTTAATGATACTAGATTAAAACGGTTTAGCAGTATATCATGAGGAAACCCAATGGATGGATAAACCCCATCAACCCGAAACTTGACAAAACGACGCTGAATTCGTTCAATATTAGTTATATGTATGGCATACATAGGATTCCATACTACAGATGCATATTCCAGTTTAGATCTGACAAATGCGTTGAAAAGAACAATGAGTGTTTGAGGTGTCACAAACTCTTTCGAATTGCGCACAATAAAACCCAGAGATCTATAGGATGCTGAAACTATATTATTGTAATAATTAGTAAAGCTCAGTTTACCATCAAACCAATCACCTAAATCTTTAAACTCATCACAAGTTGTTAATGGACTATTATTTATACAATATGAAAATTTGACAGGGTTTATTTTCCTTGTATAGGAAACACTAAAACATTTATCAATATTGAGATAAAGATTATTACGGACACACCACTCATATACAACATTCAAATCGTCCTGAAGATGATAACAGTCTTCAGTACTATTAATGACAGAATATACTTTGAAGTCGTCAGCATATAATAACGAACTATTTGTCAAGCCACTAGAAATATCATCGATAAAACACAGGAACAACAATGGTCCAAGGACAGAGCCCTGGGGAACACCAGATGACACTTTAAAATTTGCGGAACGAAATCCTCGACTCTCCACATACTGAAATCTATCCTTCAGATACGACCTCAAAAGCAGCTGTAAATTATAAGATAATCCATAACGACACAGTTTACGCAATAGAATATCATGATCAAGTCTATCAAAGGCTTTAGAAAAATCAGTGTAGATTACATCTACCTGACCCCCGTTATCAAGTCGCTCAGTTAAAAACTGTGTTAAAACCAATAAATTAGTTGACGTAGAACGACCGGGAAAAAAGCCATGTTGTACCGATGAAATCTGACGCCTAACATGGTTCATAATAATATCATGGAGCACAAATTCAAAAACTTTAGAAAAACACGACTGTATGGGAATTGGTCTAGAGTTATGAACCGGCGTCACTCAGAATTAGAATATAAACCTCTGGGTGTCCAAAAAACCAAAATAAATGCTGGTAGAGAATAGGGTCTCCCCTGTTTTTGATATACTTAAGGTTTGTTTGCTCTAAAATGCATAGTTAACTAGATATTAATTTTAAAAGTCAAAAAACATGCCCCATTATAAGCCATTTTTTATAGTTACGCCAATGGGTTTTTCAAATAGTAGGTATTTCATAAGATGTACAACATCCTGTAGTAAAATAATTCATTACACATTGGTTCGAAAAGAAGTTCTCTTAAAGAGTAGTCGGTGAATTTTGGACTTGACGGTCATAAGATAAATCACCTCTCAAAGTTTTTCGCATTTCTTTCGCAACACCCTGTATAAAAATGGTGAAAATTCAGTTTTTGTGCCGGGTGACCATTTTTTTACATAAATATTGGATATACAGTTTCAACATTGAGATCGAAGCAGCTTCAGAAATATCCTAATGTTTGGTCGCCGTGAGACTGCCTGTTTATAGAACTATGGTTTAATGTTTTTACCTGTAAGAAGACTATTTGGATCAGTTTCTGGTGATGTAAGCGACAGAACTGACGTACCGCCGCTACTGTTAGCCCGATGATGTGTAGGCGTGGCTGGAGGTGGCGTGACTGTCACATGCGTATTGGATGACACATGCGTGGAACTTCTGTGCGCATGATGCGAGGGGGTTCTTTGTTGGCTGACTGGCGATGACATACCGGCTAAGTAATAGAAATTAATAAATACCGTTTTAGTGAACGAAATAAAAATACTTACAGTGAGTATTTATGGGCGGAGATACTGATACTGAACTATTAAAATGTATTGGACTCGATGAGCCAGACGATCTCGTAGGCGAATGAATACTGAGACTGCTGTGAGTACTGCCGGTACTAGGACTCCTTCTAGCATGGTGTCTCCTAAAGAAATTTTAAATCAATAGATTTAGATACAAAATTTGAGACAGTTACTTGTAATGAGATCTTCTAGGCGTCAACGGAGATCCTTCACTAATCTGCCCAAACTGTAAGGTGTTCTGTCCATTCACTTTGCACGTATCAATCCGTTTCTTTGGTGGGTCATTAACGTCATTCGATCGTATCCTTAGTACCGAATCACTGTCATCCTCAAAAGCTGGCCTTCGCCGCTTCCGCTCTAATAAAAGGAAATAGATAACTTTCTCGGTGTTATGACTGCAAATAAATAGAAAAGGTTTAATAAAGACATTTATCTGAATGGCGTAACAGAAGCTCAAACCTTGGACTAAGCAAATGTTGTATCAGTTTTTCCTTTTCTTTAAAACATCCTAAACTACAAATGGCTTGAAGTACATCTGGATCCACTGCGTCTATGGACGGTAATACATGCGTTTGCACCACTTCCATCATTGGTAATTCTAATTCTAATTCACCTTTACCACCTGCTGTTACCCAGGGGTGTTTATTAATATCAGACAGCTAGAAAAGAAAACATGTCACAAATGTCAATGTGAACACTTCATCTTTAATACAAATTTGAGCAGGTCTGGCTAATCTGATATCCATTGGACTCTTATTAAAATGTAGAACTACCACCCAATCGTAGTGACCAGTGTTCCGCGCGTTCCACGGAACACGCGCCCGGTATCCTCAGGGGGCCCAGTACTGCATTCTGCATCTTTTCTATATTAAATACCTATACATTTTAGATTTTTTTTTTTACTTTTTTTTTACTTGATTTTCAATTTACGTCTTAGAAATAGTGTAATAAGACGGACGGGCAATGTAATTTACTTTTGTCCTACCCTGTGTTTATGTCTGGGTTTTATAGTTTATATTAGTTTGGGAATATTATTTAAGTAGATTGTATACAAATGTTCTAAACTCTCCTTTTGAGTCATAAATTTTAAGGGTATGTTTTCTATTTATCTTATCTTCTATTGATATAGGTTTTACAACATCTGCAAGTAATACAAATATCATCTTCGCCTAAAGGAATTGTGACGTACCTGAAGGAACAACCTTTTTCTAATCGAGAATATACAGTTTATGTTTATGGGTGAGCCCAAAGATAAAAGCATGTATTGAAAAGATAACCAGATATTATAGTTACAACGTGGTCTAAACAGTTAGATTCTCAAAACAACTTCATGTAAATTAAATGTCGAAGATTTATTATTATATACAAAAGCTAGTTGGAAGGCGTCACGGTTTCCCATATCAAAATAATATATATAACGGGCGCATAAAAAAATAATGGGTTTTTGTCCAGTCGCGAACTCCAATATCAAGAATCTTATTAAAGTCGACATACAAATAATAATGTATCTTATTTTGTGAATGTTTCACTCTGTAGATGTATTAGGGTACCTATATCGTAAAGGCCTTTTTTCTGGTTGGCTATTTTCCATCTAGGTACCTACTTCTCATGTATGTTAAGTGTTTAGGAAAGACAATCGGTCTTTTTCGAGTTAGATCCGTTCTAGCCTTGGTTCAGTCAAGACGTGTTTTCTCTAATTATATAATGTTAAATTAAATATTTTAATTTGTTTTTGGACTTAGTAGATTTTTCAGTTAAAAATTATTTTCTAGTTTTTGTTTAAAGACTAAGTTCATTTCTTTTTATTCTGAAGTAGTGAATTGTATAAAATTCCGTAAGTTTTGATATTCTTTTAATTGAAGGCCTTTTTGTTTTAATCAGTTTTTTTTATAAAGTTTTAAGTTGTTTCTTTTAGTAAATGAAACAAATTCAATTAGGATTAAAGTTTCGTATAGGAATTAATATAATTATTCGTAATTATATTAATTTTCTTATTTTTAAGTAGTACAAGTAATGACTAAGATTTTCTTTTAAATTTTCATTATCTCTTAATTGTTTTATTCTTTTGATTTAATGTATATTTATTCTTTGATATGGGAAACCTTGTTAACTCCCCAACTACCTATGCATATATAAGAATAGTCTGACATTTAATCGGCAGGTATTTCGATAATCTTGAATGACCACTCTGTATTTAAAACATCTGGTTATTCTCTCTAATATATTTTCGACTAACTCATAAACAAACATAATATTTTCGACTACAAAGTCCTGTTCTAGGTATCAATTCTTTATCACAGGCACCCAAGATAATATTTTTATTACTTACATATGTTGTATAATATTTACAAAAATATTAGACTTTGAGACATGTTCACAGGTATAAAACTATAAAACTAAGAGAAAATATCTATAAACCACCCCACCAGTATCCATGATACCAATGGCGTGGTGTCTTTGTTTTGTTACAGAGTCCTTTTGACAGTTCCTCTCGAGGACTTCCCGACAAACAACAATAAAGTTCATAAAATAAGATCCAGAAAAAGTTTGTGCCGGGGGCAAGCCTATGAAGAAATTAGCATTAAGCAACTTAGATTAATCATCATCATCAACTTTACTATGAGCAGCCTCGCAGCAAATTTTACTGCGACTGGAAGGAAATCACGAGGCAACGAGAGCCGTCATTCATGTCGACCATATCATGACTTTTATTGTAAAACACAGGAATTTAAGAAATAGTCAAAAACGAAGACCTCGTTGGCACGACTTGTTTGAATCTATTGAAGATACAGTTAAAAGACACCTACTTACTAATTTCGGAAATGCCGCCCAACTCTGAGCACGTCTAAAAATCGACTAATTTTGGTTTACCACGCGGCCTCTTAACTGTGCGAGACAGACAGACAGACAAATTTTATAGTTTATAAATATACAGGGTGTTCCATTACCCAAACTGGGACACCTGTTATCTTTAACATGATAATATGTCCAATGAATATCACTTACTTTAATTAGTACCTGCGTTATCTTAAAAATTATATTTACACTTACTGTTAGCCTTTTTTCTGGATTCACCTCTATCATGCCTCTAAGTAAACTTTGACAATCTGGTGGTACAAAATGGGGTATATGAAATACGCCTCTTTTGACCTTTTCTAACAATTGCCTTAAGTTGTCATCGTCGAATGGTAAAGCTCCCACCAAGAGAGCATAGAGAATGACACCGCATGACCAGACATCAGCTTTTCTTCCATCATATTTCTCACCCTAGAGCAAAATAAATGAACACTTTTTTAATATCTTCAGTTGGTAGCTATTGAAGCTTTGTGATATCAAAGAAGAAATCATTACGAGCTTTCCCAAAGGGACAGTCGGACGGCTATAAAGCGAACAAGTCAAGGAACCGATACAATTTTTCAACTTAATTTTTTTGAAAGAAACATTTTAACTCATGTTTGAAACTAACCAAAGGTTAGTTGACGCAAAAAAAGTTTTGCATATATAAAAAAATACGCGTGCAGCACAGTACACGTGATAGAAGTGAATACTTGTTTCACGAGAGAGGAAGGGAATACGAATGACGGTACAAAAGGGACAACCGAAGGATAGGCAACGTTAAGCCGCTATATACATCTCTGTCTCTCTATCTCCCTCATATTTGTTATATGCTTCATCTCTTTTGCGGGAGGAAAATGTTATAAATCGTGTCGTGACGCGACCTTGAAAAATCACTCTCATGTGGCCAAAGTAGTATTCACTTCAATAATACCAATCTATAGTAGAAGAAAATGTCTGAATTCCCATAGTTGAGACTTTAAGAATTTACAATTCAATATAAATATTTCTTACCCTTATAACTTCAGGACAAGCATAATGGGGGGAGCCACAACTAGTGTCCAACATTGATCCCATAGGCTGAAGTGAGGCCATACCAAAATCTGCTATTTTAATGTTGTTTTTTTCATCCAAGAGTAGATTTTCCGGCTTCAGATCTCTGTGACTACACAGACACAAAAATCGGTAATTTATCAAGTACAGGTAAGTAGGTAAGTAAAAGAAATCAATGCATCAAACATTATTAAACAGTTAAACATAATAATTACTTAAAGTTTTGTAGGTACTTTAGAAGCAAAGATTAAATCTTCAAAGTTAAGACTATTTAACAAGTCGCTCTCAATTTCAAATAGGACAAAATAATTGAGGCTCGTTTGTGATGCTGAAGATCGAAGATAGTGTTTTATTCATCTCAAGCACGAAAAGGGTCGTTCCGCAGAGCAATTCGTTACAGCCATGTTAAGGTACATTCGAAGAGCAATGCTTATATTTGGGAAAACATCCTCGACATTGCAACTCTTCAGAATATAAAGGATCTTCTGAGGTGGAAGTGTCGAATTAGTGTCATTGGTACTTGTATCACTGATGTTAGATGTGCTTTCAAATATTCCTTAAAATGTAAGCTTTCGGAGGGAAATGTCTCCTCTAGATTCGTTTTCGTTCAGTTTTTAAGCTGGTATATCACTATTCTCTGTATTTAAAACACAGCTAAATACCTAAAGCAAAGATTAATGTACACAAAATATTAAATTGTGTCGTGACGTGAGGCGACCTTGAAAAATTCCATAAAACAGGGGATATGAAGGTCGTTTCAAAGAAAACAGCAGGCCATGTATGTTAATATATCAAGGGTTTGGTGAGTAACCCAGAAGGTCTGACGCATTCTCACTAGGCTCAGCTTATATCACAAGAAAAGGCATATTAGAAAAAAATTAAAGAATCCAAAAAACAGCGTATACAGGGGTCGTTTAAAACAAAGTATCAGGCCATGTATATTAGTTATTCAAAGGTTATAGATTATAGCGCGTAACTCAGAAGATATGACGGATTCTCTCTAGCCTCAAAATATTTCTCAGAAAGAGGACTATTAGAAGAAAACTTAAAGAATCCAAAAAACAGATATCAGTACTTATTGACCAATAGAATAAATCAAGATCTAATAGAAAATAAATTTTCGCAATATGTTTCGTTTATCGCTAAGGTAAATCTAAACTAAGGTAAATCTAAACTAAAGGGTGATTCAGTTTTTGAAGATCAAACTGAAACAGAAAATTCATCTTGTCAAGACATAACAAAAGTTCATATGAACATGAGTTGACAAATGCTTGGTTATTGAAATACTTTTAACACCCTGTTAAAAGTACTACTGTGTGTGTTTTTAACGGTTTTTCCAAAAGGTGTTTATATTTATTAATGACGTTCTACAAATGATTAGTTTTTCAACTTGATCAATCCACGAAAACAAATATGTTAAAGAGGCTGTAAGTTTTTTTTTACAAATATGCATCGCAAAAACTGCATTGAGGTTTAAGAAACTCAATTCATTTATTTTAAGTCTTATTGTACTAGTATAGCTATTTTTGAGTAAATTAATATTCGATTATAATCGATGAGTATAGGACCTTTAAAGTAAAATAAATTGTATTAATAATACGTTTCACCACTTCACCAAAACCCTCAACCATATTTCTCAATATATTTGTATTTATAATTTTTTACATCCTGTATTATTTAGAAACTGTATTTTTTAAATAATTATTGTCATGCAGCAAATGTCAAAATTTTTTTACATCAGCGACTTGCAAAAAGCAGCCTTCGTAATATTAATATTTCTTGTGGAATAATAAAAAAAATATCGATATTACTCTATAACAGGACCTCGTATCAATATCAGGATACCTTTATTGCATATAATTTGTTGTGCATTCCCGTTTAATTTACCCGTCTCGGAGATTTATTTTTTAATAATGTTAACATTGTTCGACAGAGATTTTAAAAAACTAACCATTTGTAAAATTTCATGAATAAATCGCAAAACGATTCGGAAAAAACCAGGGTGGTATTATGAACACCCTGTATCTCGATAACAAAGCCTTTGTCAAACCATGTTAATATGATCTTTTTTTCATGTTTAGACAAATGGAATCTGCTGTTTGAGTTTGATCCTTAAAACTGAATCAGGTATAACCGGAAGTCATACTTATAATGCAAAATTTAGTTCATTTAAATAGAACTTTTTGATGCATCCTTATATCCGAAATTTTAAAGACCTAAAATAATTGTCTAAAACGGTTAATGAACCAGCCCTGTTTATATATATATATATACTCTTGAACATTTTATTTTCGTACATGCACATCATATCTTTGCGTATATATTATATTCCATTATTATAGGTATTACCATTGTCTTTATAAACATTAAAGACAATGGTATTACCAACACGACAAAAAAACTGCTTCACGTATTAACCTATATTAAGTAGGTATAATATTAAAAGACAAACTCCCACTTTGTAGAGGAAGTTTATACCTTTCCTTGTATAACATTTCATCATACGATTATTTAGTTCGAAATAATATATATAACGCCATCTACAAAATCGGGGTTGTCTGTATTTCTAATAGATGTAGCTGATATCGAGGCTGAACAAAAACGAGTTTCATTTGCCATATACGCTGACTATCTATTGTGTACATTAATCTTTGCCTAAACATAAAATCATGACACGATGTCTTGGTAAGCCGTACTCCATTCTGAACTAATTAATTTTGATAACACCCTGTATCCCCGCAACTGGAAGGCTCAGAAACTTCATTTATATTAACCTTAAGTTTGACAATTCATCCGTTGTATTTAGATTATTCCGTAGTTTTCATTTGCAGATCTATTTATAATTAAATAAAATTAGAAGTATCTACTTACCATATTGAATGACTATGACAGAAATCTAATGCTGATATAATTTGCCGAAAAAACCTTCGTGCTTCTTTCGGCGTTAGTCTACCTTTTTTAACTAAATAGTCAAACAGTTCACCACCCGAAACGTGTTCCAATACTAAATATCTAAAATTGAAGGCGAATATAAACTGGTGGACAGTTGCCTTGCAACATATTATGGAAAATTATACTCAAACACAAATCTTGATACTTTCGGAAAGGAAAGAGATATCGAGTTGCGGTATTCGGGATCTTCTTGACCAACTCTTTAAGAACACCTACAGGGTTCGACCGGTATATTTCTTTTCTTTATCCACGTATACACGGTGACAAAGGAAGTCATGTTTTTATAGCAAAGTTTGGGGTTAAGTCAGATTCTCAATTTTTGATGTTGGGAATTTTTCTATCCACTTTTGTGATCTTTGGACTATCCTAAAAAAAGCAATTTCTCAAATTTTTCGTAAGTTGGCTATATATAGAGAGACGCCGCTATATACATAATAGTGTATGGTATAGGATATAGTGCGTAGCATACACCACAAATATCTCTGTCTCTCTCTCTCTCTCTCTCATATTTGTTATAGGCTCATCTCTTTTGCGGGACGAAAGCCAAAGAAGTAGTCACTTCAAAAATTGATTGATTAACATTAAAAATAAATATGTAACATTTGAGAAGGCAAAACTTTGAAAACCAGTTAAATACCTATATTGGAAAACATCTTCTCCGATCAAGACACGTACGCCAAAAAAGTGTAAATTTTAGTTATTTACGATTTTTTTACAAAATTTTGTAAATTTACACTTTTTGTTTTGCGAAATTTGTGAAAAACTCTAAATGTTGGTTATTCACACTATTTTACGAAATTTCGTAACTGTAAATTTTGGTCATTCACACTTTTTTTTTTATAAAATTTCCTAAAAACTTTGTAAATTTACAATTTCGTAAAAAGTTGTAATTTACACTTTTTCTTACAAATTTTTCGTAAATAGAAAAAAGTGTAAATGTCGGTTATTCACACATTTTTGGCGAAATTCGTAAAAGAGTGTAAATTTTGGTCATCACAATTTTTTTTACAAAATTTCGTAAAAAGTTTGTAAATTTTGGTAAATTCACACTTTTTTGCGAAATTTCGTAAAAAAAGCTTTTGATGTTACGACACTGGAATACACCCCTATATTTAGCGTAGTAACTTGGATTTGTTCATTAAGCTGTTTAATTGCATAGTATAGTTTATAAATTCTGTTTAAATTACTTAATAATTCTTTATTTGCGTTTTAACCGTAGTTATCTGCATCGTCATACATATACTAAAACTACTATAAGTAATATAAATAATGTAAAAAACACAAAATAAAATAAAAAACATTACCATAAGTAAACAAACAGAACTACATCAACAACAACATATTAAGTGTAAAATGACAAATCCTACAGAAACAAAACTTTTAGTCTATATACGAGTACATTTAAAATTTGAAATTAAGAAAGTCAGCGTAAGTGTACGGAATTATTTCAAGAAGGTGCAGTTTTACCCCTTGCTTAAACCTTACATTGTCTTTCTTCTTCTTCTTAATGTCAAAGTAGCAAATTTTCAGTGCACGCCACTGGAAGCAATAAATGCTTCAATGTTTTCTCGTAAATTTACACTTGTTTGCAAAATTTCGGAAAATGTTTGTAAATTTACACTTTTGTTTGAGAAATTTCGTACAAAAATGTAAATTTTGGTTAATCACACTTTTTTTTGTAAAATTCCGTAAAAAGTTTGTTATATTACTCTTTTTTTTGCAAAATTTCGTAAAAAAGTTTATTTTTTTTACAAAATTTCCTAAAAACTTTGTTTATAATTTACACTTCTTACAAAATTTCGTAAATAGACAAACAGTGTAAATTTTGGTGATTCACACTTTTTTTGCGAAATTTCGTAAAAAAGGCTTTTGATGTTACGACACTGGAATACACCCCTGTATTTAGAGTAGTAACTTGGATTTATTCATTAAGCTGTTTAATTGCATAGTATAATTTATAAATTTGGTTTAAATTACATAATGTCAAAGTAATAAATTTTCACTGCACGCCACTGCAGGCAATAAGTGCATCATGTTTTCTCGTAAATTTACTTTTTTTTTTTGCGAGATTTCGTAAAAAGTTTGTAAATTTACACTTCTGTGTGAGAAATTTCGTAAAAAAGTCTAAATGTTGGCTATACACACTTTTTTTTACGAAATTTCCTAAAAACTTTGAAAATTTACAATTTCGTAAAACCTAATTTACACTTTTTCTTACAAAATTTCGTAAATAGACAAACAGTGTAAATTACGTTTTACGAAATTGTAAAATTTTCAAAATTTCATAAAAAGTTTGTGAATTTTGTTTATTCACACTTTTTTTTTCGAATTTTCGTAAAAAAAGCTTTTGATGTTACGACACTGAAATACGCCCCTAGAGTAGTAACTTCGATTTATTCATTAAGCTGTTTAATTGCATAGTATAATTTATAAATTCGGTTTAAATTTTTTGCTATTGCTTGCTTGCTATTTATTTGCTACGTTGACATTATGTATACATAATGTCAAAGTAGCAAATTTTCACTGCACGCCACTGGAGGAGGCAATGAGTACTACAATCTTTACTCGGGCGCAAGAAATCCCACTTTATGCAGCAGTATGAGAAAAAATACCCATTCTCAAGAGACACCCCGAAAAAGTATTTTTTTTAGGGATACATATTATAATACTTTTCAAAATTCGATAATTTGAGGTATAGAAAACGAAAAATTTAAGAAATAGCTTTTTTCAGGATAGTCCGAAGATCGAAAAGATGCATAGAAAAATTTCCAATATCAAAAATTGAGTATCTGACATAGCCGCAAACTTTGCTAAAAACATGACTTCCCTCGGTCACCCTGTATAAGTGGATAAATAAAGGAAATATACCTGTCGAACCCTGTACATGTTCTTAAAGAGTTGGTCAAGATCCTCCCGAATACCGCAACTCGATATCTCTTTCCGTTCCAAAAATATCGAGATTTGAGTTTGGGTACAATTTTCCATGTTGCAAAGTAACAGTCGACCAGTTTAGATGATAGTAATAATTAGAAATTAATAAAGTACATTAACAGGACCGGATTTACAATGTGGAGGCCCTAAAGTAAATTTTTATGGAGGCACCTTATTTATTATTTAAAATAGATACTTTACCGATCTCTGGAAACGAGTTCTTGTAGAGTAAAAATCTATAATCTGATCATTATTATTTGAGTTTTTTGCAATGAATAACCCATAAATTAGTTGTAACGTACAGAATTAATTGTTGTCATGCGTTTAAAATTTAAAAGTATTTTCATGTCTTGTCGATTCCTTATTTTATTACTTGTGGGAATCGCAGATATTGGTGTTGCACATGGGCATATTTATGCCCTGTTATAAATCCGGCCCTGTAAGTATTAATAAATTACTTACAAATATTTTTTATTCTCATAAACATCAGCTAAGCCTAAAACGTGTGGATGATCAATTAATTTCATAATAGCTATTTCTCGTTCAACCTAAAAAAAAAAAACAGAGTAAAAAGTCGCAATACAGGAATATTTAAAAGACAGGTTCATATTTAAAAACAAAGTTGATGATGTCTGCGCAAACTAATGTTAAAATAAATTGCACATTGACATTGTAACTTTTTGTGCTCTATCCAATGTTGTTAAAACTTCTGGCATTCGACGTTTCATCTTTGAGCAGGCATCATCAACTTTGTTTTTTTTTAATAAAGGCCTGTTTTTTAATTATAAACATCTGAAAGCATTTGTTATTTCGAATCCAGCAATCTATAACACATTATGTTTAATACGACGTTTCGTGGTTTTGATGATCAACAGCAAATTGTTCGGCTCATAAATACCGCAACTTTGTCTCAATTTAACTGACCTTGTAACCCTTTCGGTTTCCGAAATATTGAGGATCGAATTCGCGGATGTATCAATGAAAAAAAAAAGTCCTTTAGTTTGCAAAGATGAAATTTACGAAAATATTTCGATTATTCTGTATAATAATATAAAATTCTACTAAATGCTAATAACAAGATGATAATATGTGTATAATAAAACAATGCTGGCATATAATAACGGCAAAAATTATATTTTATAATTTAATAATTTGAAAAGATTTTGAAAAACTAATTTTACTTTGCCATAGCCACTTTATAGTATCTTATTTAGGGTGTCCAATAATGTCGAAAAATAATATAAAAAGTACAGGTCTGTATTGAAAAAAAAATTGATGATGGCATCCTAAAGACGAAACGTCGGATTTAAAATTTAAACATACCATGTAGTTGTAGAGCAAGCAAAATTATAAAACTTTTTAATATAAAGTGTGCTTCTAAAACTAATGGTTTTCGAAACAAAAGTTATTTGTTTTTTTTTTCTGTAGAATACGATTCTGTAATAAAAAATCTGTTTCTATTTAAAAAACCAAAGTTGACCTTGAGATAACTTTGAACTTTTTTTCCGAAAAATGTGCGGTTTTTAAGATATAAGCCTGTCTCAAGATAAATGGACCATCCGGTATTGGATTATTTCAAAGACAAACGTTTTTTTAGATTTTTCGACCGATGGGCGCTTATTTGGCCGCGGGGTATATTATAGTAGCTTTTAAAGCAGACAAACTTTAAATTTTTATTTTGTGACACGCATGTTTCGAAGAGTCTTGATCATCACTTTAGTAGTTAGGAAATGCAAAGTTTGTCTCATTTCTGCCACACTTGTGTGTCATTTTAAATGTAGGTAAAAGTAATACCAGCATTTATGCAATTTTGATTGCTTTGGGACATGGACAACTTTTTTTTACCTCTATTTACCCTCGTAATTTCGAATACCACAGAAACAGATATGACTTTCCGATAAGAGGCAAATTATAAACCAATAAGTTTGTGTTTAGGTTTAATATTCTTCGAAACATGTCTATTTACCTGAAAACTATTTAATATTACAAGAAAACAATCAATATTAGTCTAATCAAACATAATTATATTTACCTTCATAAGAACGCTTTCGCTCAATTTTTCCCTATTAATTATTTTGATTGCTACTTTTTTCCCTGTTACACATTGTACACCAAGCTTTACCAAACCTGAAATACAAACATTACACATTCATATCTGAGTTATGATCTTAGAACAGAATATAGATAAGCCTATTGGTCTAGTGCTAATAACAATAAACTACAGTTTTTGTACACTGGGCAGTGGTTTCTCAATAAGTTCACGTGGACCATGTGCACTAGCAAATTATTAACTCTTCTTAATATACCTAAAAATATTTAGATTTTTAATCATTCTACCCTACTTTAAAAATAAATTTAATGTAAGTATGTTGTATTTGTTTTGTTAAAGACAATTAAATATTTACATCATTATCATCGTCAGAGGAAATCAAAAGTGTCTGTCTTTTAAGTCGGACATTCGTAAATTTTCATTAGGAATTGTTGAGTAATTGATAAATTTTACATATTTATTTGTTTCTTAACGATTAGTTTTTATTTCATTTACTGACAGACAAAATCAATATACAGATTGTCACTGGTTTACGAGGGAGAACCATTAAGTTCATCCTTTAAAAAGCGTGACGTACGTGGGCGATCCTTAAGTTATCTCTGCTAGCCGAGCGAGTTAAATTTAAATCTACAATCCAATTTAATAAATAATATAATGTGCGATAGCTCTTGTGCACAGCAGGGTTTTAAATGCGGGTAGAGTTTCTCAAAGTCTAAACCAGTGTAAATTATGCCAATTTTAGCAGTTTTTTCCAGTGAACCCATGTCAGCAAATGGTTCGTTATCGAGATACAGTTTGTTTGAATGTAGTGGTCAAATTTTTTGTTCATTTCTCAAAAACTAGCTAGCCGATTTTGACAAAATTTTACAAGCATTTGGGGACCGATAATCTAAAATAATCTGCATTATTTTGGCTTTCATTAACTGTTTATTGGCGTAGATATAGGGGGCATTTGGGTAAATTTTACACATAAATTCATTAAAGACAGTTTTGACAAGTTTCAGTATTTTAAATTATGACTTTTTTAAAAAAAGCAACTTCTAAGCCATAGAAAAGTTAACTACGTCGATGTTGTGATTTCTACCATTTTTATAGAGACCGATAAATTGCAAGTTAATGGTAGATTTAAATCAAAATGCGTTTACCAGAAAACCAAATGAAAAATCAAAGTTGCCATAATGAACATGTATGGTTTTTAAACAACCCTCGTGCTATTATGCCGCGAAATTTTGATGATCGTTTTAGTATCAATGTTTGGGGTGGCATGTTTGACAATCAATTATTGTCATTGTTCGTAATTAATGGGCATTTAAACTCAAATCAATACAGTCATTTTCTACAAAACCTCCTACTCGAATTTATTGAGGATGTACCTCTGAATATTGTTCAAAACATGTGGTATCAACATGACGGAGTCCCTGCGCACCGTGGTAGACAAGTAACAAAAGTTTTAAATCAACTGTTTGGAAACAATTGGATTGGTTTGGGAGGTTCCATTGAGTGGCCTCCAAGATCACCGGATCTGAATCCGCTCGACTTCTTTTTATAAGGGTAGGTACATGAAACAATTGGTTTACAGTGCTGCTACCAATTATAAATGGAAACTAACTACCAATGATTTAAAATGGGAAATCCATGTCTCGGCGGTAGTGAAGAAGGCCAACAAATTGTGGTATTTGATGCAGAAAGCATTTAGATGAAGGTCCAATGACATGGTTCTGAAGCTGTACAAGTCGTTTGTCAGGCCGAGCCTGGCATATGCCAATAGTGTATGGTCTCCTTATTTTGTTAAGGATATTGAGGCTTTGGAGAGAGTTCAAAGAAGATTCACCAAGCTTCCACAAGCGCTGTGCCACCTGCGATATGAAGATCGGCTAAGAGCTTTGAACTTAACAACGCTTCAAGAAAGGCGTCATCGTGGCGACTTGATACAGACGTATAAGGTTCTTAGCGGACATTACACAATAAACTTGGATCTCTTTCATCTTAATAGAAATCCGGGCCTACGTGGTAACAGCAAGAAATTGTGCAAAGAAAGATGCGCCAAGCTCACTCGAAGAAACTTTCTATCAAATAGAGTGGTATATGCGTGGAATGATATGTCGGAGGAGGTTGTATCAGCGCCAACAGTGAATAGTTTTACGAACAGACGGGACATTACGCTTAAAGATCGGGGCAGCTGCATGATCCACTACTCGTTATAGTAAATTGTCGTGTTTTTATACAGTGAGCCGAGTTTTATCTTTTATAAATCGGGCGACAGTCTAATCGGTTTCACCGCTTACTGTCTGAACTGATAATAATAATAATAACTATTGGAGAGAACTCATGAAGCTGCTAGGGAAATAGGAAACGATCATGATATCCTTACTAGAGCTACAAATTCATTAGTTGAAAAATGAACAGTTGAATTTTCTTATTTTAATTGCAAGTTTAGTTTTTGATTGTTAAATTTTTAATTGTACTGATAGAACTTAAAATTTGTTGTTAAGTGATTTGTTATTATTAAATAGTTTTCCACGACAACTTTGATTTTTCATTTTGTTTTCTGGTAAACGTTATTTTGATTTAAATCTACCATTAACTTGCAATTTATCGGTTTTAATAATTTCGGTAATTAACTTTTTTGTAGCTTTCAAGTTGCCCTTTTTAAAAAAGTAATAATTTAAAATAATGAAGCTTGTCAAAGTTGTCTTTAAATTAATGTATGTGTAAAATTTACCCCTATATCTACGCCAATGAACAGATAATGAAAGCCAAAATAATGCAGATTATTTTAGGTTATCGGTCCCAAATGCATGTCAAATTTTGTCAAAATCGGTTAGCTAATTTTTGAGAAATGAACAAAAAAGCTAATTTGACCACTAAATTTGGACCCCCGGTATCTCGATAACGAAGCATTTGCGGACATGGGTTCAATGGCAAAAAATGCTTGAATTGTTTCCAGGAATCTCCAGTTTTCATTTGTTGCAACCATAATGAATCACCCTGTATACTTTTTAGCTCTCCATATCATATTATATGTAATATATATATGAAGACTATTAGTCATGAAATTTTTTTTTTATTTCACCGGAAATACTTGTTTTTGGTCATTTTATACATAAATAAGTTTTAAAAAAATGTCTGTCTGTATCCACGCAAAAACCGCTTAACAGATTTTAATCAAATTTGGTACAAAAATACTATTGGGCATGGCAAGGAGCTGATTAGATTTTGGGAAACATTGAGCGTAGGCAAGGGGTTTAAAAGAGGAATCAAAAATTTAAAAAAATCATAGTTCTTAAACTTATCCGAAATACTGCATATTTTTTTACGCATTTAATTGAATATAACCTAAAATATTGAACATAAAATATTAGACCACATTAGCGTTCGAAAATAGTTTAAAATGGGGTAAAAAATATTTAAAAAAAACGTATTTCTTAAACATAGCAGAAATATTAACAAGTTATTTATAGCTTTGATAGAATATAACCTATAAAATGTGTCATGAATAACTTACTTTCATAAGCGTTCGTAAATAGTGGAAAAGGGGTCAAAACATAAAAAATATATATTTCCTAAACTTATTCGAAATATGGAATAATTTTTCATAGTTGTGATACAATATAAGCTAAAAAATATTCCATAAAAGAATTGGTTCACACAGGCGTTCGAAAATAGTTTAAAAAAAGGGTCAAAAACGAAAAAAAAAAAATGTTTCTCAAATATACCAGAAAAATTGGCTAATTATATATAGCTTTGATATATATAATTAGCACAAAATGCAGCAGAAATTTTTATTTACATAGGCGTTCGTAAATAGTAGAAAAGGGGGTAAAATAAAAAAAAATATTTTAAATGTTAAATTTTTATATTTAACTTCTCGTTGAATTGGTGTTAAAAATAGACGACAAAAATTAATATACCATAGGCGTCCGTGAAAATTCTATAAAAGGGTCAGAAAAAATTTGTATCCGTGATACCTCAAAAACCACATAACGGGTTTTAACCACATTTGGTACGAATATACTACAGGGTATTTATAGGTGGTGATTAACATTGAGCGTAGGCAAAAGGTTTAAAAGAGGGTTCAAAAATTAAAAAAATCATAGTTCTTAAACTTATCCGAAATATTGAATTTGTGCCTTTAATTAAATATAAGCTAAAATATTTAACCTAAACAATTATACCACATTGACATTCGAAAAATGTGTAAAACGGGGTAAAAAGGTTAGAAAAAAACGTATTTCTTAAACATATCAGAAATATTGACTGGTTATTTATAGCTTTGATAGAATATAACCTATAAAATGTATTATAAATAACTTGTTTTCATAGGCGTTCGTAAATAGTGTAAAAGGGGTCAAAATAAAAAAATATATACTTCCTAAACCTATTCGAAATACGGAATAATTTTTCATAGTTGCGATAGAATATAACCTAAAAAATGTTACTTAAATGAACTGGTTCACACAGGCGTTCGAAAATAGTGTAAAAAAGGGTCAAAATCGAAAAAAAAAATTCCAAATATAACAGAAACATATCTAGCTTTGATATAAGATAACCTACAACATGCAGCATAACAATTTTGTTTACATATACGTTCATAAATAGTAGAAAAGGGGACAAAATAAATTTTATTATAAAACTAATAAAAATCAACTATTTTGCGTACAAGGACTTGGCCTAGAAGATCTGAAATATAAAATATGTACGAATCTATAAACAGTGCCTTGAAAGAGAAGAAAAAGGAACAAAACCCGATACTTAAAAAAAATAGCTGATGTCTAAAACAAAAAATATATAAATTTTAGATAAATGACAAAAAGTCATAAAATTATTACTTTTACACTTAAATATTCGTGCCTCGTGGGCAACACTTTATTTTTCTTACTTATCCTACGCAATTATTGAATGACCATTATATAATTATTGTTCACAATTAAATTATAAAATAAATCAACGAAACAGTCTTGAGAAAAATAGTTTCATTTGGTAGCAATTAATTTTTGATTGTAATAAAAATCAAAACGCTCTATATTTAGGTATAGGGAACACTTACGAAAGTCCACCTTATTTTTCGATTAACTAAAAAATACGGAATATCTTACCAGTCTGCCCTTTTCCTAAAGTCTTTTCCAACCTGTAGGGCCCAACATATTGATGTTGGGCCTCGGTAGGATTAGCATTTTCCTTTTGCATGTTTAAAACAAGAGACTCCACCAGCACTTTATTACTAATATTTTTACGATTTTCCTTTTCAGCTTCCATTTAAATTATATTTGTTAATATCACATCGATTTACACATTTAACAGAATTTTTTAAATCATTCTCACCACATCTGAATAATTCATTCATTTTTAAATTACCTAAACAGCGTTACTACAATTTTAAAACACTTCGTATTAACAATTTGTTAGTGACTAAATGCAATTTATGTAAGCATAGCAATTTTTTTTATTAAATAAGTAATTACCAAAGCTGTTTAATCTTGTTCCAGCTTTTGCCAGTTATTCCATACACATTTATTTTATCACTGTGTGGCACATTATTTAAACAATAACCGATTTCGTACACTTTTTGCGAAACATTTTTCCGAATTTTCATGAAAATTTTGTGTTGGAAATTTCAATAGTAATATCTATAGAGACGGAAAGAACAGTACGGTGGTTGGTATGGGTTGAAAAGGGTGGGAAAAATCAATATATGCGGTCTACTACACTATCTACTGGCATGGATAGCAAAGAGAGGGTGAAAATTCCCTAAACTTTCTCTTGGAAGAAAATCGCTTCAAGGAATTTCAGTGTTCAGCATACCCTAATAATATGTGCTTTCATGTTTGACTTTTCCTTCTAATTATCAGGATTTGGTTTATATTTTGTATGGTTTCTACAAAATACTTGACTAATATACTTACTTTAGTGTTGCTGATAACCTAATTAGTGAAATTAATATCATATAATCATAATATGCAATATAATATGTATATGGAGGCTATTAAGGCGGAGACAGACTATTCCACGTCACGTGAGGTCACGTGTTATCACAAAATCTCACATGCTATCACGCCTTAGAAATAGACTATGTAGCAGTGTTGCCGCTGGCGCGGTTTTAAATTAAGTGATCGCTTGTCCAAAATTGTCGAATTTGACTAAGTCCGAGTTTATACAGCATAAGCATAAAGAAAGCATCATCAAAGTTAAATTCATTTTAATCATATAGGACCGTTTATATACGAATCATAAGTGTAACATATTTCCTAAACATAGCAGAAATATTGACTAGCTTTGATAGAATATAACCTATGAAATCTATAATAAAAAACTTGCTTACATAGGCGTTCGTAAACAGTGGAAAAGGAGTGAAAATAAAAAAAAATATATTTCCTAAATAAACTTATTCGAAATATGGAATAATTTTGGTTGCGATAGAATATAACCTAAAAAATGTCACATAGAAGAATTGATTCGCACAGGCAATCACAAATAATCAAAATTGAAAAAAAAATATATTCACCAAATATACCAGAAAAATTGGTTAATTATATACAGGGTGATTCATCCTGAGTGGCCTAAATCAAAGTTCTCGGGAACTACAGAAGATATGTTGCTGAAACTTTGGAGTTCGGTAATATCGGAAAGGTTCTATATTGATGTACTATTTCCGGGTTTATATTACTTCCGGTTATACCGGAAGTAACCACCCACTTTGTTATTTTAAATGGAAGGACCAAATTTTTTATTTTTTCGGATTCCCTATAAAATTTAAAGGCCACTTTGTTAAGCATTCCCTATACCAAAACCTAACAGATTTTTTCTTACAATTTTTTTTGCGAAAAAGTTGACATTTTTCGACTTCTACAGAAAATATTCCATTTCTTCAATATTGTGAATTTTGTACATTTTTGTCATAATACAATGTGCAATTTGCAGAAACCATCTAGTAGGCAAGTGCAATAATCAACGTTACGTATACGGAAACGTCAAATATTGACAGTTTATATTACTGCAGTTTGTTTAACATGCCATCATTTAAACTGATGAGGCAACATTTAGTAGAGAACGCATTTTTGAAGATCGTTGGATTCGCCGTTTAGATCCGTGGAATTGGCCTGCTAGGTCCCCCGACTTGACTCCCATGTACTTTTTCCTGTGGGGTAGAATAAAAAATTATGTGTATAAACACCTGTTATGTCATCCTCTAATAGATAAATTGATGAACTTGCATTTATTCTGCTTACTTAAGTTACCGTAGTTTATAAAAATTGTTTTGTTATGTATTGTAGCCAGTTAGAGTCAAAACTTTGTATTATTCACTTAAATCAAGTAAATTGTAATTTTTGAAAAATAAAAATTAGCCAGTGTAGTAGTTGTTTTGCCTTGTTCTCTAATATTATACACAACATTTTTGATAGCGAGGACAAATTCATTAACGTTCTTAATTTCTATACAAATATATTTTTTACTAACAGTAAAAATTAATAACAACATATTAATTTTAAGCTTTCACTGTTTTGTATTAATAAATAAACAAATAAATTAAATTTTAAATATTTAAAAAATCTATTGGTGCGGACCATCTTTTTTATAATACAACCCAAATTTGTAAATGCATTGGTGTGGGCAACATAAGTCTGTCAAATCGAGTTTGAATCGCTGTTTTGCGCTTACTTACGCATCTGGTCTATTAAATCTGTGGTTGGAAGATAACCTACAAAATGCAGCATAAAAAAAACTTTTTTACATAGACGCTCATAAATAGAAAAACGGTCAAGAAAATTAGACTGTAGAAATGAAATATTTAGCCTTTTAAGTAGTTGAATTGGTGTGAAAAAATACACGACAAAATATTTTGTACCATAGGCGTCCGTGAAAAAAAATACCTGATGTCTACAATAAAAAAAAAATTAGACACCACGGCTCTCTTTGGGTACGACTGTGAAATCGATTAGCATATTTTTCCCATAATAGACAAAGAGAGTAGAATATTTGTAAAGTATTGCCATTTAAAGAAGTTCTTAATCGAGGAAAACAGATTTTTTGTCAAAGGCTAAAACCGTATTTGTAACACTTATATTGGTATTGCTTATGCAACCACCACAACTGATTACTGTATAATTGGTTGCTCATAGCAACGAGTATAGAGTCACACGATCACTTAATCGCAGTTTCTTTTTACAAAATTAATAGCATGTAGTGAAGTTTAACACTTACTAGTAAAGCAGAGGTATTTTATAAATACTTGATGACAATTTTCACAGTTAATTGACACTTACGTGCAATATGTAACCGTTTTCTTTTACAACAGAAAAAATTCAAGTAATCATGTCACATCAGTTCAGCTGCGTTAAGTGTAAAAGCTAAACGCCTAAGGCTGCTATAGGAAGAGGGAGCATGTATTTACTGGGAACAGCTTACTAACAGTACATTCAAATTTGAAGGGACAAAGTTAAAAATAGTTAATTTCCAGTATACGTGTTACTGAATTTATTTTTCCACGCTGGCCCTGTGCACTATAAAAAAATAGGACTATATCGCTCAAAACCGTATGCGCATCCAATTGCGCAACGGAATATAGGGAGAAAGAGAAACCGCCATTTTGATGTGGTTTCGTGCGAAGTTATTTTATTGTCTTTTAATTTTTATACTATAATGTGTTCCAAGGCCACATAAAATTAATATATGGTGGTGTAAAAATAGTGGAATAATATAACATTTTTCTATATCATTATGAAAGAGATATGATAAAATTGTTGGTTTTATTACTGCCAAATTTTAATACTCAATATATTTTTTAAAATTTAAATGAGGCAACATTAGCTTTTTCCACATAAAATTTGATATTTATATACCAGGCTACATCCATATATTATAATCCTTATATTTTAAATTACTATCACAATAAGCTGTGTTATTATATAATACGTAGAGTTTATGGTGATATTATACAATACAATGACCTGTTTTATACCAATTATATTATTATTATAAATTTTCCAAAGTAAGCTCATTAAGTACTTTTTAAGACTCCCCTGTAGTAGAACATCAAAATGGCCGCGCCCTAAATTCCACCTTTTTACCTCTCACTTGAGCGATATAGTTTTTTATTATAGTGTGGTTTTGTGCCGCAGTGGCCAAGTTGATTTGTTTTACTAGCGACTGGCGTCTTGTCAATTTACGACGCGACAGACAGAGGTTAGTTTTTGATTGTTTGCAAACAAAAATTATTGAAAAATGCAAAATATAAACGAAATATGTTGCATATGTTTGAAGAAATATATATACCTTGAATTATTATATGAATTGGACCAAGATAAAGTAACAATTCATGAGAAACTAACAACATGTACCCCGAACCAAGTAGGTAAAATGAAATTACAAAAATAGTTTTTAATGTGATATACATCATGTTATATTATTTTAGGCTTGGTATAATGTCCTAAAAATATGCAAAAATTGTGCAGAACAACTCGATGTCGCATACAAATTCGTTAAAGCATGTATAGAAAGTGATAAGACACGAAAAGAATTGTATGAATTGAGTAAACGACCATTTCATTGTAACGATTGTGATAGATCTTACAGTACAGAACAATATTATAAGAACCATTTAAATAAAAAACATAAAAACAATACCACAGAATATGTTGAAGAAATCGAAGATATTATTGAGCCAAATGAACCTACGTCAATTAATGACAGCTCGGATAACGAAGATTGCAAACCGTTAAAAATAAAAGTTGTTACGAAGAAAGTTCGTAAAAAGTTTAAATGTGATTTGTGCAATATAACTTTCAAAAAGAAAAGTTTATATTTAAACCATACACGTTTAAAACATAGTGAACAAAAGCCGTATAAATGTGAATTGTGCGGAATAGGCTATCGATGTCATTCTAGTTTTTTGGTGCATAAACGATGGCATAACGATGAGCGTCCGTTTATTTGTACAGTGTGCGGGAAAGGATTTCGTTGTTTAAAAACGCTTAAAGTGCACCACGAGACTCATGCAAGCGTTCGAGCGCATAAATGCGACATATGTGACAAATCGTACAAAACTGATAGTAATTTACGGATGCACAAGCAAATTGTCCATACAAACCCTGAGGATTATAAATACATTTGTCCGAACTGTGGAAAGAAATGCGCGACTAAATCAAATCTCGACGCACATATCAAACGTAATCACGAAGGTCCTAAAGAGTTTTCTTGTCACATTTGTAGTAAAAAATTCTTATTTAATCATGAAGTAAACACGCATATTAGAAGTACGCACCGCGATGAACGATTATATTCGTGTGAAGTATGTAAAAAGGAGTTTAAAAGTTCTTATGGCATGAAAAAACACCAGAAAACTGCACATAATTTCGGTAATTTTAAAGGTAAATTAGTGCCGGACAAAAAACACTTGTGCCCGTACTGTCCAAAAATGTTTCCGTTCAACAATAAATTGCAAAGGCATATTTTGACTCATACCGGGGAAAAACCTTTTAAGTGCGATCGTTGTGATAAAGGGTTTAGGGAACAGTCGTATCTGAAGACGCATTTAAGGAATGAACATCAATTAGAAGACAGCTAAATAGTTTTGTATTATAAGATGGGAAAGGCAGAGAGTACCAAGCAGGAGCTTCGGTATATAGGGTGGCCAAACTAAAGTAAACTAGATGGGGATTTCGGAAATGGAAATTCCAGAGATATTTTCATTGAATTTATTTACAATTTAATTTAAAATTAATACAAAAATTGTTTTAAATTTGTTATACAAAGAATTGTTTAGAGTTTACCTACTTAAACTGAATTATCCTCATTTTTTCTACTAACATTATTATTAATATGTCTGTTATCATTAGTAATATCACTTTTATTATCACAATTTTCATTTTTATTAGAATGTCCAATATAAATCGTCCTATAATTGAAATAATCCGTAATATCCGTCAATTTCAATCCATATGTTTCCGGTAAGAATATGTACGTGTAAACAGCGCCACCTACACAAATTACAGCAAAAAACCATTGTAGATTTGAGGCCCCACCTAGTAGCTCGTTTAGGGTGAAGTAACTTTGAAGGGCCGCAAACATTAAGGTGCAACAGCAACTATATGTTATGCTGTAGCCGATACCTCGAATTTCCAATGGGAACAGTTCGGCCATCAACATATTTGGTATAGGTAGCAGTCCTATTGTTGAGCAGATAACGTAGATTAGAAGAGCAGCTACTGGAACCCATTTCGTGGAGGTAGTACCTGAGAAAATGTAAAAATGATTGTCGAATTAAATAAATGATGCTATGGGGATATGGAAAACATCAATTTTTGAATATACGATCAGATGTTGCATTGAATTGGTTGTGATATACCTACGTTACTTATGTTGCTTGCACGTCAATTGGTTCCCGGTGGAAAAAAAACATTTTCAGGAACTACACGACACGAATGTGGATAATTCAACACTCGATCGGTTGCCACATAGACCAACCCAACAAGCAGTTGATAAAGCCGTAAAAACGCCAAGTAGCTGGCTCTGATGCTATATCTCCTGAGGACCAGTGATATTGCAACAATTCTCTTCGATAATCATAACATTGACGTTGGAGTTGCGAGTGTATAATGCTATTGTAGTTCCTACCCTTACGTATAGCTGTCAGTCTTGGACCACTTATCGGAGGCATTTGAAAACCCTTGGGAAGTACCATCAACGATGTCTTAGAAGAATTGCCACGTAATCCGCATGCCAACGGAACTACTTCCAAAGAGAATTCTTTATTCACAGCTTAAGGTCGGCCCACGAAATCAGGGAGGGCAGCCAAAGAGGTACAAGGCTGTTCTTAAGACCAACAAGCTTAGATGTGAAGAACAACGACCGACCGAGATGGAGGCGTGCCATTGAGGAACAGCGTCGATGACATGAGAATGCGAAGAAACAGCATCGACTTGGAGTAGTTGATACTCGTTAGCGAGTGAATGCTGATAATGATGATGATATTATGTTGCAAATGTACCAATGGGTATGTTCGACACCTAGGATGGGGGTACCATAGAAATAATGGTTATTTTACTACAGTATGGATCGCCGAGTAGCATCTAATGTTATTATCGAGGTACATGGACAGGTACAACAAACGAACGCCCTTTACACGATGACGTATACCTATAGACATAGATGAATACCGGATTTGTGACAGTGTATGGAGAAGACTAGGAGAATATTGCGTATCCCCAAGACTTCCTTCTTTTTGGAGCATTTGGAGCAGCCAGTATCCAATTACATTGGAAAATGTTGCGGACCAAGTCATTTAACTTCACGTGTTGATGACAATTTCTCTGTGATAAATGTGAGGCTTCATGTCCCAAGAATTGTGCATGATTAACTAGCCAAAAATTGACATTTTGCGATTAGATGGAGTAAATGTAGAATATGTAAGGAACGCTTGTCCTTTTTCCAGCAGTCACTACAGTAAGGGACATGAATGTTTGCATATGTTTCGTTTCGTTTTACCTTTACTGATGGCTCGAAGACAAACTACAGGTGCCGGAGTTTATCGAAGCAGACCCAAGACAAAAATTATACAATGTCTGGATTCTGACGCTACTGTAGTCACGGCAGAAGTTCTGGCCATTGATTTGTTTGCTCAGGAGGTCGAGCAGGCGAACTGTGCGTGAAAGTCAATAAAAATCTTCTCTGATAGCCAAGCGGCCATAAAGGCCTTAAGCTCATCAAGAACTACTACAAGACTAGTGTGCATTTGTCAAAACAGACTCTCTAATATCGGGAGACGCGATAATCTGACTCTGGTCTCAAGGACAATGAAATGGTCGACTATGTGGCCAGAAAAGGTGCTGAAGGAGAATTTATCGTACCAGAACTCGCAACTGGCATGTCGTTTAGCACTGCCAAATACATAGTTAATACCTGGATGACAACAAAAGTTTAGAACTTTTGGAAAAATTATCCAGGTTTGGTACATTCGAAGGAGTTTGAATAATCAACTCACCAGGTGGGGTCTCTTGGAAAATTCCGAGTGTCGATTGTGCCTGGAAGATGATGAAACGGCGGAACATGTACTGTGTTCTTGCTCAGCGGTAGCTAGAACTAGATTCGCAATATTTGGTGAAGTAACCCTTCTACCAGTGAGTCTAAACGAAAGCAAAATAGACCCTCAGTGGTCGCAGTGGAGGGTCCGGTGCAGACCCACTCATTTTGAACCTACCTTTACCTTTTAAATGATTGATATGTCCGAGTTTTTTAGTGGTTTGGGCGTTACCGAAATACTCGAGAATACGTTGAAGATGATTACCGCCTAGATGTTCCTGATCGGTTGGTATTTACTTAAAAACATGCCTTGTATTATTTTGGCAATTATTATTACCTTCTTTGATAAATTTCGTCCATAATCCCGCAATTAACATACAACTTGCCATTCCAAACGTGCTAATAAGTATCAATAACCTTCGCCTATATTTCTTTAAAATGTAAATGCCTATTATTGACATTACTAGTCGTACCAAGCCTATCATTACAGATGCAAGGTATGCATTAATACTGCTGCCGGCTTCCTGAAAGAAAAAATGAGGAAACAATAACGATTAACAATTCCCAAGGTGATTTGTTGCAATTGAATTAATCAATGTATCATCTTTGCAAATTGTTCTACTTACCTCTATAAATGATATGGAATAAAACATGGTGATGTAACTTCCAGAAAAATGTTGAAAAAAGAACAATCCCGACAAAATCAACAGTGGTTTATATCCAGTGGGTTTCATAAATTCCCTTACAATACTCATTGCTCCTTTCTTAACCTCCCGTTGGTTATCTTCCTTCCTACTTTTCTGTTCTTGTTGCAATAATCTTAACTGGACTTCCGCGAAGCTCAGTGACTGCAAAAACAACTTCAAGTTAACCAAAGGGGCATTTACAAAGAAGTTTACGATGGAAACCAGAGTTGAGATTTATAGGTAGAATGTGGTTCAACTCAAATCTTAAATTAATGATTACTTGCCTTATTTCCTGGCGTGGGTTGATATTTGTGGATCCATTCCAGCGATTTCCGTGCAGCTTCATGTCGTCCTTTTAGAATTAACCAGGAGGGACTTTCATGTAGAAATAAACATACCATACTTGGAACGATAACGAAGATATTACAAATCCAGGCTAAGGTACGCCAGTCAAGTATCCAACCACCCGCATAGGTCAGTACCATGCCTGAAATATACATAACTGAATCAAATTTGCTTCACTTATAGTCTAAATATTAGAAGTATGATTTAGATTTTTTTTTTCTAATTTGCTGCAAAATGTAATAAGGATCTTAATTTATACCACATATCTAATCTAAAATATCTTACCTAAGGCCACATAAGCTGGAGCAATAGCCATTAATGACATGCGTAGTCTGGAACTGGCTATTTCCGTTATATAGACGATTCCCGGACTTGTACCCCATGCTATGGACAAATGGATAAAACAATCTAATTACAATATAAAATAACGAGGTTTGTTTAAGTTCGGTATTTTTATATTTTCTCTGACTAAAATCGTAGAATGGAATAAAATCCCGACAAGGTATAATATAAGACATCCTCGGACATGCTCGTAAGCTCTCCGCACATCCATGGAAATCCTTAGATATCTTGATGTAATATTTTTAACAAGAAACAGACGCCAATGTTATTACTATTCGGGATAATATATCATGCAATTCTTTATATAAAAAAACAAGACCCTCGTATCTCGCTATGACGTCAGAACCCGTATGCCCTTTTGGCATTTGCGTTTCCGACCACCTCTAGTATCTAGATAACTTTTTGAACGCCCCTCGTATATCGCTATGGCGTTAGAACCCGTATGCCCTTTTTGCATTTGCGTTGCGACCACCCCTAGTATCTAGCTTAACTGTTTGAACGCTCCTCGTATATTGCTATGGCGTCACGTCTCCAGATGATACACTCTGTGTTTTTAACCTGGAGAACTACACATTTTTTGTACTTCATTAAAACAAGCTTCCATTTCGGTCAAATTATATAAATAATCCGACCTAGAAAATACATCACGATTAGGTACTTGTAAATGTAGAGAATTCCGAAAGCGTGTTGCTTGATAATAGCCCAAGGCCGAGGGCTATTATCCTTGAGCAACTCGCTTGAAGGATTCTCTATGAGAAAATTTCGAGTATTTATCAAGGCCTGAGGAGTATTCGATAAGATAATGTTTTACCACAGTATAATAAATAATACAGTATTCTGTCTTTCACCATTTCACGTTTGCAAGCCGTCCTGCGCATATCGTCGCGCATGCCGCCATTATGGGTTACAACGTCAAAATAATCGCATTGACGTAGATAGATACAGTTCACTACTGTATTCAATATATAGTTCATTGTCGGCGTGTACGAGATAAATAAATATTGTGTTTAAATCTAAATCTGTGTTTTGTGTTTTTGGTATAATGTTCATGAGAATTAAAAGGATATTATTTTTATTAACGTGTCTTGGGATTCATACAATGAATAATCACGGAGGACATGTGTGTGTTGCAAAATGTTGTCCCAATAAGCGGTACACTTGCTCTAAACATTTTTTTGGCTTCCCCAAAGATCCTGTTAGGTGAGTAATAAGTAAAAATTAAGATAAATACTAGATAATTTTACGTTTATAACAACTATTTGTATAACCGTAAAATTTATATTACGAAATGACAGTATCTAATATGTTTTTAAACTAAATACAAGTGAAACATAAACACAAGTTGTTGCGTGGCTAGTTGTTATTTTATTGACAATATCATTATAAAGTTTCAAGAAGTTTTTGCCAAAATTTGCCTTTAAAGTTGCTGTTGTTGTAATTTGTGAATTAAACTACCCGTTTAACTCACTACAACGATATTCATAATAAACCACGAAAATTGAAATAAACGCGATTTATTAATAAAGAAAAATAACAAACTAAATACAAAACTGAAACGATTTTAACTGACCAATATAATATAGAAATTGAAAACTAATCAAAAATCTGACAATCTTAATTCTCTTTTGACAATAACAACTTTTTCCAATAGTTATTATTATTGTGATTAAAAATCACCCAATCATGTCAACATTTAACTGATAACACCACTCAAGGTTGTTTTCAATCACTATGACAGCACAAATATTTCTGAAATTGACAGCGATATTATTATATACTTAAATATTTTTACAAAAATAAAAATACAGTACTGTGGTTAGAAACCAAAAACTATAATTATTCTTAGTCAGGACCTGTTTTGTAACCCAAAATGGCGGCATCTTACGTCACACTTTTTTTGAAAGTGCGAACGTGGAGACGGAATGCTGTACTTATTAATGCTGTGGTTTTACTTTGTAGATATCAAAAATTTTATTGTCAATCTGACGTTTAATAATTTTCAATACAAAATGTATTAGTTTTAATCAAACAAATATTATTCATTAAAAAAAATATTATTCATTTTTATTTAAAACTACAGTTGTGAAAAGTTCAATTGGTAAATGTTAAATTGGAAAAAGAGTTTGCTGAAGTTGACGGATTGTTAATTTCCACTGTTGAAGAAATTCATCGCATGGTGTTGATTATTTCACCATGGCGTTCTTGGTTAATATTCAAGTACGGTTTAATTGAATTAGAGCTGCTATGTCCCGTTATTTTTATTAATTGCTGTTCAGGAATTCCTGTATTTGCCAAATGGCTAACTGCAGTTGATCTGTTCGAATCGAAAGGCGGCAGAATTTTATGAGGAGGGTATACAAAAACTGGTGCCACATTATGACAAGTGCCTCAATATTCACGGAAATTATGTTGAAAAGTAGATTAAGGTACAGGCTTTCAAGTAAAAATAAAATAATTGCGATATCTTTGCACGTCTTTTTTTAATTCCAAAACGGTACTTACTTAAAAAACATGCCTCGTATATTTAGTAAAAAATTATCACGGTAAGCACTAACAGCTAAATTGTAAATAATAATAAAACAAAAGTTAGGTTATGTCGCAATATGTAAACAGAGGCTGACGTACGCATGCGTCATATGCTAAATTTGGACATTTTACATGAAAAAATCTTGAGACATCCTCGCACTTCCTGGGACATCCTAAAACTTAAATTATTGTATTGTATTATGTTTATCATTTGCAATAAACTAACCTAACAAAGTAGGTAACTACTTTATTCAAAAATTAGAGATAAATACATAAGTTGCCAGAGCTGGGATTCGAACCCAGGACCTTCCGCATGCTCTACCAATGACGACACTTTTTGGATCGGGAAAGTAAAATTGTTCGAAATAGAATGGAACTTTAGCTGAAAAAACTAAATTTTCCGTTAGGTACGCATTTTTCTCAATTCCCTAATCGCACGAATGACATGACATCTTGGAAACGCGGGTCCATCGGGAAGATTCATTTGTTTATAGACACGTAAGATGCTATTTTCAGTAAAAACAATAATCTCAATTTATAGCTTTATTTATGAATTGCTTGTTATATAAAGTAACAAGACTAGATGCGCATCTAGTATTCACACTAGATGGCGCCAAAACATCTTGTAAGTAAATTTTACAACATTTGAAGCTATTTGGGAGTGGTGGGACTTTCCGCCCCTGCAAGAGTCACCACCGAGTATTATAGCGAAAAGTAGAGAGATAAATAAAGGTTCTGGAAAACAAAGATCTGCACAATTGCTCATGGATATTAAAGTTTTTGAACAAATTGTCAATGATTGTATTTCGTATTTTAGAGAACATCAGTTTGATTTCAAAAACAATTTAAAGGCTCTGTCTTGCTGAATTTAAGTACAATTTTCTATGTTGTTGAAATGATTCAAATCAAATATCAGCCCTTACAGTCTCTTAGAGAGATGTCATGTCGTTGTCAGAATGTATTAACAGACATATTTATAGAGTCAAAGCCTTATACTTCCACGAAATTTCATGGAATCGGATTCATATTGCCACTGATTGAATTTTCCAGAAGCAGCTGATGAAGACCCCCTTAGACATTACCTGAAGATATTCCAACTAATAGCCTTCCGATAATTATCATTGGAACATTACTCGCGGCTGCGATTAAACACCACCCAATAACTCCAGGAACTCCAGCAAGTTTTATTGAGTTTAATCGTCCAAAATAGTCCATTAAAAACCCACAAATAAGAGAAGCTGGTGGAGCTACCACAATAAGAACACTGGCTGAAACAAGTTTCCATTCATCAATGTTAATATGTCAGTTATTTTGTTTTATTACCATACCAATCCAAGAATTTTGACTAGTAGTTGCGTGAAATTCACTTTCAGGTTGTTGTAATTGCTTAATTAGTACAGCTGAATACGCTAAAGAGATTCCATTGCCAATGTGAAATGATGCAGCTAGCAGTGAAGCTAAGATCTAAAATTTAGAATAAATGGAAATATTTTAGGATGAGCTTTAAAGTCCTACTTTAACTAATAACATTGTGTTTACTATAATATAGTGTGTCAGCGCTTGCGGTTAGTACCTGTCAACTAACAACAGATAGCGTTATCATATACCAGAAATTTCTTAATAAACGACTGAAGTTGATAACGCGGTCTGTTGTTAGATGATGGTCCTAACCAAGCGCTGACCCATTCATTATATTATAATAAACACAATGCTAATAGCGAATTTTGGAGAACAAATTGATTAGTTCGTTTTATGTCCTGCAAACAGGGATGTTGCTCTTTGGTGTTCGCCATTTTCACTGAGTTGAGGTGGTGAATAATCTCAGTTATCGATGATTTTTAGTAAGGAAGGATTTTTTATAACTCTTCTTCATGAACGTTTCGACTATATTTTAAGTTTTTGTGCTCTTCATCAAGAGGTTAGTTTTTCTGGGCCAAAAACTAAAGACGTCTATAAATATGACGGCCAACTCCACTAAGAAAGTTCAAAGATGTCACCTGTCAGACTTTAAGTCATGATCCTAATGATGAGTCAACAAGCAGTAGACCGACCAGGAGCTCCTGGTCTATTCGAACGAGAATGGACTAGCAAAAAAATATTTGGCAATGGCCAGAAGTTCCCTTTGATTTATTGTAGCAATTCTTACGAAAATATTTGTCTATTTTACCCATAGAAATCTTATATTATATATGTACTCTAGAATGCTAATTAAATTCAGCCGAATACCAAAAAGTGTAACGGGTATGCAGAGTTTTCACGATCTACGCATGCTCCTCAATATCTTATTTTCAGTACAGAGCTGTCATATTTAAAACTATTTTGTCTTTCGCCTTACAGAATTTATGCGACATATCTGTTTTATAAATAAATCCATATGTTGCGTCATACGAAACTGCTTGACAAAATGAAATAATTAAATGTTAGCGGTAAAATTGCATACTGTTTAGTTTTCAGCAATATGAACGAAACATTTTTTTCCAAATCTTATTAAATTTAGGAGATTGCGCAACAGCGTCTGTTTTCGCAAATGACGTTTCTTGCAGTGGGAAAATCTGTCAGAGTCGGCTTCACAACAATTCAGATAGGTTTTATAATTGAGTTATGGTTTTATTCGTGGTATATTTTAATTGTTAATAGATATACCTATTTGTGATTAAAATTGTTTTTAATATTTGTTATTTTGGTTTTAGTTCGTTTATTTAACAAACAATGAGGTGTATAGTGTTGTGGTGTAAAAATGAAGGTCTCATTCCTGGTATTAAATATTTTCAGTAAGTTATTGTTTCGGGTTTCTAACAGTCTCAGTTTGAGTCAATATGATACCATTGACATGATACTCATTTTTAGCTTGACAAAAAAAAGACATGATGTTTGGATGCGGGCATTGGGATCCTAGTACAGAAAATTTATGTGATGGGAATGTCATATGCAGTAAGCATTTCGCTGCAGAAGATATCATTTGTAGAGAAGACACTGTTTACTGAAAAGCAGTCTGTCAAAAATGCATGATATGTATGTCAAGAATATATTTCCTACGTTGTGTAGGTATACAAAGTTCGTTTGAATTCTGTTGTTAAAATGGAATATACTTAATTATAGAATCCTCCATGAAATTGCTGAGAATACAAGTTCTACCAACCATGTTTTGTCACAAAATACTATTGCGAGTAGTACGGATGATATGGAAGTGGTTTACATGGACACGGAAAATATTTGTGAAATCACTGTTTCTTGGACCCCTTCTTTGAAGGCTGTAGAGAGGTAAGACGCCTAAGGTGGTTGTATAAACAAACAAATATTATATAATAATAAAATAAATTATTAGAATGCTCATGTCCTTAAGATATTTTCCAGTATTAGAATTTTTACTTATTTCTCGTTTCTGCTTAGATTTATTATTATTAGGTTGTACCTGTTAGACAATAAAGTATTTAGATATTTAATGTAATTTTTTATTTCTTAAATTCCTTTATTCCATTTTTTTATTTGAATGTTACCAAATGGTAAAATTTAATTTTAAATATACCTATAACATAACAGTAATATTACATTTAATCAAAGCCAGTCCTGTTGAAAAATAAGATATTGGTGATCATGCGCATTATGGACAGCTCTACACTTTTGGTTACATTTTTGTACTACGGGATTATCATTCTAGAGTATATATATAATATAAGATTTCTGTGATTTTACCACATCTGCCTCCGTCGACATAGTTACATCACAGGACAAAGAACAGAATTCCGAGCACACGTCGGCACTTTGAAATAAATAATTTCAAACTGTGAGATATGAGGCCGCCATCTTAGGATATAATGGCGGCATGCGCGACGAGATGCGTATAACGCCTCGCAACTGGAGACTCGGAATGCTATACTTTTTATGCTGTGGTTACAATGCCAAATTTTCAAAATTCTCCTACGTCTAGTTTTTTATATACAGATCGATTTAGTTCCCAGTTTGACACCCTGTATATAATTAATAGATCTTCTCGTATGCATATTATGTATGTTTTTTTGAATCTAATATCTTCCAAAGACACATTTAATTTTATATGTAGGCAGCATAGGTATTATGAAATCAAAATTGTTGCAGATTATCATAAACATATATAATTCTATAATAATTATTACCTGTGGTAATAAGCTTTTTAACGTTTTACTTTCATAAATACTAAGCGATCGACAGTCTTGCACAAGTTGTTTAATATTTGCATCGTTTGATTGGCTGTATTTCTTTTCTATAATGTCATTTAGGTTGTTGTCGTTCGGTTTACTGAAAATTAAAATAAATCAAAACAAAATTTTCAATTTATATTACATCGTATAGTACGACGGAGTTAAGAATATACGCTTTTAAATGGGCTATCTATATAAAAGTGTATCATTCTTTACTGTGTCGTACTACATACAGAGTGTCCCCCCAAGGTAAGCCAGGTAGGGTATCTAAAGGTGTTTTGTTTTTGGGAAACTAAAAATTGTATTTTTAGATCTTTGTAGTAAATGGTATTAAAAATGCACATCACAATCTAAGAAGTTGAAGGTCATACAGTCAGCCAGAAAACTCATGGCGACCATCTTTTGGAGCTGAGACCAATTCGTGTTGATTGATTTTAATGATAAAGTTGTTTCTATACAGGGTGATTCATTATGGTTGCAACAATCGAAAACTGGAGATTCCTGAAACCAATTCAATCATTTTTTGCCATTTGAAGCCATGTTCGCAAATTCTTCGATATCGAGGTACAGGGTGTCCAAAGTTAGTGGTCAAATTAGCTTTTTTGTTCATTTCTCAAAAACTAGCTAACGGAAATTTTACATGCATTTGGGTACCGATAACTTAAAATAATCTGCATTATTTTGACTTTCATTGGCGTAGATATCGGGGATTTTGGTAAATTTTACACATAAATTAATTAAAGACAGCTTTGACAAGCTTCATTAGTTTAAATTATTACTTTTTTAAAAAGAGAAACTTAAAAAAGTTAATTACGTCGATGTTGTGGTTTCTACCATGTTTATGGAATCCGATAAATTGCAAGTTAATGGTAGATTTAAATCAAAATATCGTTTACCAGAAAACAAAATGAAAAATCAAAGTTGCCGTGGAAAATGATTTAATAATATCAAATGACTTAACAATTAAAAATTGAACAATAAAAAAACTAAACTCTAAATTAAAATAAGAAAATTCATAACAACTGTTCAAATTGCCCTCCATTGATGTACATTCTACATCTTTCAACTAATGAATTTGTAGCTCTACTAAGGATATCATGATCGTTTCTTATTTCCATAGCAGCTTCATGAACTCTCCAGTTATAATTGGTTCACTTCACTCACCTCACTTCGCTCATTTCATTTCACTCACCTCACTCACTCACTTCACCCCATTCACTTCGCTCAACTCACTTCCATCAGCTCATTTCGCTCACCTCACGTCCTTTAGCTCACTTCGCTCACCTCACGTCCTTTAGCTCACTTCCCTCTGATCACTTCACTCGCTTTACTTCACTCACCTCACTTCGCTCATTTCACTTCACTGATCTCACTTCACTCACTTTACCCCATTCACTTCGCTCACCTCACTTCCATGAGCTCACTTCACTCACCTTACTTCATTCACTTCACTCAGCACACTTCACTCACCTTACTTCATTCACTTCACTCACTTCACTTTGCTCATCTCACTTCACTCGTTTCGATCAGTTCAATTATTTCGCTTACGTCATTCACTTCACTCATGTCGCTCACTTCACTCACTTAAAAAATGCAACTATTTAATAAGTCGTCGTAGATATGGGGGATATTGGTTTTCATTTATAATTGGTGCTCACCTCACTTCACTCCCTTCACTTCGTTCTTTTCATTTCACTCACCTCACTCACTTCACCCCATTCACTTCGCTCAACTCACTTCGATCAGCTCATTTCGCTCACCTCACGCCCTTTAGCTCACTTCGCTCACCTCACTTCCCTCAGATCACTTCACTTCACTCACCTCACTTCGCTCATTTCACTTCACTCATCTCACTTCACGCACTTTACCCCAGTCACTTCGCTCACCTCACTTCACTCACCTTACTTCATTCACTTCACTCACTTCACTTTGCTCACCTCACTTCACTCATTTCGATCAGTTCACTTATTTCGCTTACGTCATTCACTTCACTCATGTCGCTCACTTCACTCACTTAAAAAATGCAACTATTTAATAAGTCGTCGTAGATATGGGGTGCGACCCCTCGTTTCAAAGGATTTCTCATCCTGAATCCATTGGTATAAAGAAAACCTTATATTTATCTCACCTCACTTCACTCACCTCACCTCACTCACTGCATTCACTCACTTCGAAATAATAAAACAATTTTAACTAATTTAAATTTGTTCCTGTCAAAGTTTTTTTTTTATTGTTGCGACATTCATTTTCCATGGCAACTTTGATTTTTCATTTGGTTTTCTGATAAACGTTATTTTGCTTGAAATCTACCATTAACTTGTAATTTATCGGTTTCCATAAAACTGGTAGAAATCACAACATCGACGTAATTAACTTTTTTTTAGCTTATAAGTTGCCCTTTTTAAAAAAGTAATAATTTAAAATAATGAAGCTTGACAAAGCTGTCTTTAATTAATTTATGTGTAAAATTTACCCAAATGCCCCCTATATCTACGCCAATGAACAGTTAATGAAAACCAAAATAACGCAGATTATTTTAGGATATCGGTCCCCAAATGCATGTAAAATTTTGTGAAAATCGGTTAGCTAGTTTTTGAAAATTGAACAAAAAAAGTTAATTTGACCAATAAATTTGGACACCCTGTGCAAAAAATGCTTAAATTACTTTCAGGAATCTCCAGTTTCTGTTTGTTGCAACCACAATGAATCACCCTCTATAACTGGATAAAATACGACGCTTCAATCTTAGAACCGGTAAAAAAGCTATCAGAGGAAAATTGAGGATTGATTTAAAATGCTAATGAGATGAACCCAAGTTTTTTTCTTTTAAATGTTTATAAGAACACAAAATATATTACGAATTTCTTCATAGGTTGGCACACTTGGTTTCCTGCTAGTATTGATTGGCAACTTATGATAATAATAACGTAAATATGTAGTAAATCTACAGGAAAATTCAGGTTACTTACGCTTTGTTCTTATCAAGAAAATAGTTAAGTAATAATTCTAAGCAATTCCTTGATGACTAGAACAATAATTTATTAAATAAGTACGTAGATACTGTTAAAAATGAAGCACAACGTGACAAATAGTATGCCCTGTTGTATAAACCCAGTCAGCCGCGGGCATGCCAACGAAAAAGACGAAGAGAGCGAAATCCAGTTGCGCGCTCGAAAAACAAAAGCGTCGTTGTTTTTTGAATTTTGACAAGTGTCAGAAAAATACTTAATTTTTTTTTGTTCTGTTAAAATTGTTCTTGAATTGTTATATTAATCATATTATTTCATATTAGTTTTATTCGTAGTGTTAGATATCATAAAATTTTCTACAGTGTGAACTATTAATCTAATACAACACAAATTTCGTAGATCCCGGGTGTTTTATTTCACGTAACGCAAAGTGTTAACGAATTTATTATCAGATACTTACTAGAGGCTCATGCAGCTTCCGCTGAAACAAAAGAAATATACAGATATAAATAACAATTGAGTAAAAATAATTACCTATTCACTAACCACAACCAAATGATGATGATTTGGCAACCCTGGTGTTGCAATCTGGCAACTGACAGCTCTATCGTAAAGTTGGACATTTTTGAGGTTATACGTACTCAGAACGTTTTGAAATACGAGCGCTATTTGTGTTATTTACAGTAACTTAAAAGATTCATCTCGGCCCAAAAATGGAATTAAATGAACATTTTCATGCGATTATTTTTAACAACTATCGACGTGCATTAACTCAGCAACAGTGCATGGATGAACTTAATTCAATTTTTGGCGATGAAGCTCCATCAAGGACCAGTGTTTATCGATAGTATGGTGAATTCAATCGTGGTCGTAGTTCACTCCAAGACGAATTTCGTGAAGGTCGTCCAAAATCAGTTGTTGTTCCGAAACCCATTGAAGCTGTGGGCGAACTGATATTGCAAGATCGTCATGTGACCTATCAAGAGATTGAGACAACCTTAGGCAATTGTGGGACCAGCGCACCAGCATACATTCAATATTGCATAAACATTTGACTGTCAAAAAAATTTGTTCGCGTTGGACCCCACACAATTTGTCAATCGCATTTCTATAACATCAGGGACTTTCTAGAGATGTTCGCTTGGAGCAGCAGGGAACAATACTTAATATTTTTTTGCCTCTGGAGCTCATTTTGAAATATAAATATTGTATTTTTTTAAATTTTAATAACACGTAGTATACACAGCGCTAATCAAACTACTACTGCTGTTAAACAACAAACAACTAAACTGCAAATCTAGATAAAATCAGCTGACTTCAGCCTGCTAGTAGGTAACTGTAAAACGCGGGAAAATCTCACTTAATTTAGTTCTATAAGTGGCTATGTGAATTTGGTTACATATGGAATCAGCAGAAATATCGGTTAACGGTTTCAAAACTAGCTATGCGCTTTTAAACATTCCATATGAACCAGGAAAAATATATTAAAATAAGGTAGACACTTTCTGAAATGCTAATATTGACGCCAAATTTGAATTTATCGATATGACTACCTATGGAACTAACATAAATCGTTATTTTGAAGCAGATCGTGTAGATAGCTCAAAAATCGAATTTTTGTGGTTAGCCACATTTGGAACCAAACCATCGAATTCATCATGAATAGACAACGTTTGCAAATTGTTCAAAGTTATTTCGGAAAACACGGTTCAATTCGAGAAACACGACGGGAGTTTTATGGTGCTCATAATCGTCCTTGACAGCGATTAATTCGAGAAATATGGCTCGTTTTTGCAATAGCGAATTGAGGACGTCTAATCATGAAAAAAAAAACCTAAATTATAATTTTTCGAAAAGGCCTTATTTACAAAGATACAGGGTGTTAAAGATGACTGTCTGAGGACGATTTTTTTTTTGAAATATTTTCGAAACAAGTAAAGATGAATTAATCAAATGTAACATATTTATTCATCTAGTTAAATGTCGTAAACCGACATGAAATTGAATAAAAAAGGATGAACATAGGCGGGCAAACGGGGGGGACCCTTCCCTTAATTATAACCTAACTTTTTGTTCTTGTGACTTTTATTCCATTTGTATCAAAAATGTGATAAAATAAAGTTTTCTACATAAAAGCATACTTGTTTTTCATCGAAAAACTTAAAGGTTTTCGAGAAATTCGAGTTTGAAAATTTTAGGACAAAACTGGTCCTTAGTACACAGCAGTTTATTTTGATATTGAAATACAGTTTGCGAACGAAAAGTTTTCCAAAATTTTATTAATGCTGTGCAGGAATTCAAGTCACACGATCATCTTGAGTCGAAGAAAACATTGCCATTGATCCACAATTTCATAAGAAAAGTTTGTTCAGGTTGAAGCACACTTTTGGTTCTGGTTCTGGCAACAAACAGAATTGCCGATTTTGGAGCGATGGATTATCATGGCGCCATTTTTGAAACACCATTAGATCCAGAAAAAGTCAAATCTTCCGCCTCTACAAAAATGTAGAGCCTGTACGCCGAAGAACAGTTCGTACACCAGAAAATATTCAACGAGTGAGAATTGCGCTTACAAAAACTCCTAAAAGATCTGCTAATCTACAAACCCTTATCCTACGAATATCGAAGAAAAGCTTAGATCGAATTCTTCAAAGGGATTTAAAATTTCATACCTATAATTGAGTTGACATTGAGTGATCGCAGGGTCGTCAGAGATCTATTAATACTTTATAAGCTTTTGAACAATATGGTATCGTCTTCTTATTTGTTGTCCAATATTCATTTTCATTTACCGTCTAGGAACAATAGATACTCTCACCTTTTCCATGAGGAATTTCACCGTACAAATTATGGAGGAAATAATTTTGTCCCTAGAGTGACCAGGATGGCGAATTCTTGCTTAAGCGTTGATTTCTTAGCGCCTATAGATGAATTTATTCGCCGTTTGAAATGTGAGCGTCGTGACGGCAGTTTTGCGTAGGTCGATCGATGCCTGTTGCGTTGACGATCATGGTTTTCCTTTTATTCCTGGCGTGGGTCTTGCGAATAGCTTTAGTATAACTTGATTTATGTTTAAATTGTCTACTTATTGTGTAATTTAAAGTTTCTTGGGTTTTGTATAATTGTTGAATTTGTGTAGTATTGCATGGAATTATATTTGTTATATTATATTGTATACTGTATAAATGGACTTTGTCCGTGAATAAATAAATAAATAAAATAAATAAATAAATACCAAATTGCACAGCAGCAAGGTTAACATTTTGTCAAGAATTTTTGGATTTACATCAAGGAGCAATTCACAGTCTCCTAATGACCGACAAAGTAAATTTTTATTTGAACGGCATGGTCAATAAACAGAATTTTAGATACTGGTCAAATGAAAATCCTCGTGAAATCTTTACATACAGAATCTCCATAATCCAAAAGTTGTTGTGTGGTCTGGATGTGGTGTGGATATTTATAAGTTATCATAAATCCCAAAGAGTTATTTAGTAAAATAAAAATTTGTTTTGTTAACTAAAAAAAAATAATTCAAATATTAAAATGGGTAGTCTATTATGAGGAACCCTGTATATGTAGTATGGAAAAAGTTAGAGCTGTAAGTTTACATGTCCTTATACGCTTTACTCATTGTCACACTGGGAAACTTTGTGTTAATAAAACTATATCCTATGTGTAGTATCTAAATTTAAAATCTTCCTCAATATTTGCACAAAAAACACCTTATGATCACGACACACAATTTCGAAACAATGGCATTGATATTGATTTGTTTCAAACAAAGTTCTTAGGCAATAAAAATAGTTAAACAATTAACTAAAATATAATTATAACGATGCTCACCCAATAGGATCCATGATTGAATCTTAATTAACACTACAACACATCAAAGTGGAGTTTGAAAAACTAATTTGATATCGACACAAAAACACTTTTATACATTTTGATTAAAAGTGATCGATTTCAATTTATAAAATGTTGATTGCACTCGCAAACTTATCTCGATGGGTTTATTTTGCACAATGGAAAAGCTCCTGTATGTCTGTACTTTTAACGAAAAAACATGTGAGGCATTCGTAACGCACTTGAGACACACCACTTTTACTGTTTCATTTTGAGTTTTGCATATTACACGTGTTGACATGGTATTAGAATTTCTTTTTCTGTTGTGACGAGCTGCAAAACTTTCTGTTATTTTTTTTTCTAAAGTAATCCATGTTGATACGTGTTTTATTTGAAATTATTTATTTTATTTGTTAAATTTCAAGTCAAATTTATAAGTCAAAATAAATTATATATATTTTAATAAAAATAACAGCACATTTGTTTCACATAACACTCTATTTGTCCCGATCTTAGGTGGAACTCCCAACATGACATAGAATCAGGGGCGGCTAGTCCTAAGAGGCAAGTGAGGCAGTGCCTCACTAACTTTTTAACTAATTAAGATTTTTTTAGTGTTAAAAATTAAGCACCTACGCACATGATGATTTAATGCTCGCTATCCAATGAGGCAACAATGCCCTGCCGCGGCTTGCCCATCGGCGAACGCAGAACGGGAGTAGGCCAACGTCAATAAAAACATCTATACTGGCCGCAATTAAATCATTTTAAGCGCGAGGCACTGCCTTTCGTCCCTATACACGTCGAGTTGCTACTTTTAATTTTTGTTATCTACTACTACATTGATTAATATTAGTCTCCGATTTTTTATTAAACAGACAGTAGTACAAGTAAACGTAGATTTAGAAATGTGAAATTCTGGGGATATAATCAATTATTTAATATATCGGCAGTCATTTTGAAGATTTAAGTAAATATTAGCACCGCGGGAAAAAGTAACAGGGGTTTTAATAAAGAAATGGTTAATTATTTTGCCGATTATTTTCAAGGATCATATATGCGGTCGGCTCTATTTTGTTGAGATTCCGCGGAAAACTGCGATTTACAGCAGCTTCAAATTAGGGAGATTGATGACAATGATGTTTTCAGATTTCAGACCATTTAAATCGTTTAAAGCTAGACATACTTCGGGTCCGGATGTTGTACCTGCCTTTGTCTTCAAGGACTGTGCGTCAGTCTTCGCTAAACCGATTTCAATTATACACTGAAAAAAATATTTGTTTGGATAAAAAAAATGGAGTTGAACCAAACAAATATTATAAAAAACAAACAACCCATGTACTTGAGACAAATATATGGTTTATTTCAAATACTCAACTAGCATTTGTTTGATTTAAACAAATATTTATCTGACTTAGTACTTATACTTGTTAACAAGGCCCGAAAATGTAAGGCTATATTTGTTTGCTTCAACTAACTAGAGTTATTTAGAGAAAGACTCCATGTACTTGGCTCAAAGGTGCTGCTACTTGGAATAAATAAATATTTGTTTATTCTGAATAAACATTTTTTTATATTAAATATGTGATTTGTTCTATCCAAACAAATAATTTGTTCCGGAAAATTTGATAGTTTGCTGCCAATAAATAGTTTTTTTGATACAAATAAATATTAATGAGGGAATTAATAATACTCTGTTTCCTCCACTAAACTTCAATATATATTTATAATTCGGTCGTACTCCAATTATCATTGGGTTATTACAACATACATGTTTCGGTCATATATATGGCCATCCTCAGTGTTATACAAAAGTTACATTGTCATACAATTTTGAAGCTGTAATAAATTGGTATTGTTAACATTATATAATTTTGTTATTGTTCGTGACTTACTTTACTGGAATAAAAATAAAAAAAATTTTCTTAAAAATTCTACATTCTTAAAACTATCTCAACTAAAAGAACATTATACTTCTAATATTTTTGTTTTCTTCATGATATACAGAGAAATGCTCTTTAAAAATAATAATATATATCTATTTTAAATCAGATCTACAGGGTGTTCAAAATGAAATCATTCCCCAAAAATATTACGTGTGTAGGTGTTTTTCACTTGCTTCATAGGACAAGCCGCCACTGCTCCTGACTTACATGCAATGAAACCATTTCATACTCCAAATACGGAAGGCGTAATTATGGTTCTAGTTCTTACTTACCAACCGCAGATAGGTACCAACTTGTTGCTCTTTTCGCCATTGTATGAGATGCTGTTTGAACATGTGGGCATCTCCCGCCCTTATTTATCCTTAAAACTTAAAAAGGTTTGCGACGGACAGTGTGTGACTATCCCTTACATACAAGTAGGTATTTTTTTCATTATTATATTATTATCCATAACTGATAACACGTTTAAATGCTAAATATTAATTAGAGTAAAATGCATGCATCTCAATTTGTTACAAAATACTAATTGGCAATGAATTATCTGATTAAAATATCCAGATTAATTTGTTATCAATTAATATTATTACATAATCCCGATCATCATAGTCTTCCATGTGTAAAATGTCTTAACGGTTAAGTAATATAATAATTCCTTAAATACCAGATATTCTTCGATCCTAATAACCTACTTATTTATCTTTTACTATTAAAAAAAGCTTAATTTTTGATAAAATGGCTAATTTTTTTCAAAGAGAAATGACCAGAATATTAAATTCCGGTTTCATGACATCTTTCACAATTTCGACCCCATCAATGTGCTGGCATGATAATAATAATATAAATATTCTTTTGTTCTTGAACCCGTCTTTATTATTTTGTATAGATAATATATTTAGCAATATCCAAGATTATTGCACTAGAGTTATAGAAAACCATCTCTCTGATCACACTTCATCAAATTATGTCTTTGAACCGCCAGCCTTGTGACAAACCTCCAATAACTGTAGAGTCTAAAAGATTAGTTAATATGGGCAATATTTCGTTGTTCAGAAATCAAATAAACAAGGTTGAATGGTTTACCCTTAAAACTATCACTAAGTACCAATAGATTATTCAATATTTTCTATGATATTATCTTGAGCATCTTTGAGTCCGCATTCCCATTAATACAACAAAAATCAAGATCCAATAATACAAAAAATCCATGGATGACCCCCGAACTCCTTGAACTATCAAAAACTGTTAGGGAAATGGCTGCACTAAATAAAAAAATAGAAAATAATTGTTATGCACATAAATACAAAGAACTGAAAAAAATATACACCTATAAAATTAAAAAAGCCAAAAGATCATACAACAACGACCGAATCATTCAGACAACTAATGTAGGTAGGGAATGTTGGAGAATAATAAATGAAAAGCGAGTTAATGGTAAAAAAAAAATAAAAACACTATTCAAGAGGTTATCGGCGTTGACCAGAATATATTAAAGATACCAATCGACATTGCAAATACTTTCAATGACTTCTTTGTCAGTTTTTCTAGGAAGAATACTTCATGCAGCCTGGACACACCGAATCTCGTGAAATCCACAATTAGATCTTTTTTCCTTCACCCCACTACCCCAGATGAGATCTCCAGAGTTGCCAGGAAAACTTGCAGCAAAAAATCTAGCAGTTTGGATAATATTCCGGGTAATGTGGTTCTGGCCGTTGTTGATATCATTGCAGGGCCGTTGTCCCTGATAGTTAACAGAAGCTTTGAGGAGGGTGTTTTTCCGGAACGTTTAAAAAAATCAAAAATTATTCCCATACATAAAAATAAAGGAGATCCTAGGGATATAAATAATTACAGACCTTTGGCATTACAAAAGTTCAGTAAAATCTTTGAATCTTTATTTAACAATAGACTTAATGATTATCTGGAAAAACATAAACTGCTTGCTCACAGCCAAAAATGGATTTAGAAGCAATCGGTCAACAGAGACAGCTCTGAGTCAGGCTTTTGGTCACTTGTTTCATGCCCTTAATAACAGGCAAATGGTGGCTGGTATTTTCTTTGATCTGAGCAAGGCTTTTGATACAATAGGCCACAAGCTTTTGCTGTAAAAATTGGCGGATGTTGGAGTGCATGCATCGTACCCAGCAAGTAGAGATTGCGGGCGTTCGTTCAGGGGTGGGAATTGTGAGCAATGGGATACCACAGGGCTCATGTTTATCGCCAACTTTATTTAATATATTTATTAATATCCTGCTGGACGTTTTGGGGTTTTTTGGCCTGCCCGTTCTTTATGGGGATGACACAAGTGTCCTTGTTTCAGCCGGGGATGAGAGTGGGTTGGTACGGTCTGCTAATGCCCTAGCTGGCGCGATGCACAGAAGGTGCGAACACAATGGACTGGCACTCAATGCATTAAAAACTGTCTTTCTCCCAATTTCAATATCAAATAGGAACATGGACCGAAGTTATTTAATAAGAGCCAAAGATAAATCTATTGAACAGGTCAGTAGCACCAAATTCTTGGGAATATATACAGACAATAAATTGACCTGGAGCACGCATAAAGACGCTGTAACAACATCAAAAATACTGTATCGAATGATATTCTTAAATTGATATATTTTGGTCTGATACAGTCTACCTTGATGTATGGTGTTATATTTTGGGGGGGAGCGAGTGGGACAGCGAGGGTGTTCAGAACTACTTCCTGTAAGGACCATTTTAAAAAATTAAAGTTAATGACATTCCCTTCACTATACATGTACGCACTTATAGTACATATAAATAACAAAATGAAATATTGCCTAAATCAGAAGATATACATAGTCACAATACTAAAAATAAAAATAACTTGGTATTACCATTCTCCAGCTCAACTACTGGCCAAAAGAACCCTAACAACATAGGTGTTAAATGTTTCAATAAAATTTTAAAAATACAAAAGTCTCAAAACATTTCTATCAAAAAATTGAAACTGGAGCTGAGAACCTTTTTTATAGAGAAATGTTTTTATTCAGTAGACGAGTTTTTAAATTATACTAATGAATAGTTTTAAGTCCCGAATTATAGCGGGTTATGTATGAATATTATTGTTTTTGTGTTGTATGTAATATTATTGACTATCACATAATGTGACATGTCATATTGTATATTGTTATCATTCTGAGGAGCAAAGAATAAATACAAAAAAAAATTTCATAATGGATTTTTTTTTGGGACGAGGACACTTCATTACTAATATTTATATGGACAATATACGAGACTCCGAGATTTATTTTATCGTTTGATACACGTGAACTGTCAATTCATAACTGCCCTCTGTCCCTGTTACGTTGGCTATATATATAATTGGCCTTCTTTCTTGGACACTTCCAGTGAGTAGTCCAATTTTCTCCAACATTCTGGCCCACGTAGGTCCATTCTACATCCATACGGTAAGCGAGGCACATCCTACAAAATTAACACAGCGCTGCCCCGGACGAGGTACGGCCTACAAAATTTGTACAGAGTCGCCTCCCGTTTGTTTGATTCGCTAGCTTTCGAGAAGAGATCATCTGATTACTATAGTACAGCCAACGCGGTGTTGGCGGATGTATTTATTTCTCTCTAATCTCTAAGCATTGGGGACGTTTTTTGCCCACCAAACGAATACATTTAATTCGACGCGGATGGTCAAAATGTCAACTTTCTTTCATTGATAGAGATGCAAGCAATGTATCGATATATTCGATTCGATCTCCAAAAGTCATGCCACATCTTTTTAAGGTAACTATTGCCTTGAAGACTGCAACTGAGACTATTGGTCGCCTGTTATTATTACAAACTACAACCTAGTTGGACCTGTAGAGTTATATTCGAATAGTGTTCAGAATAATAATGAAATCCATTTCAATAGAATTGCGATTGAGGGGGAATTAAAATAATTTAAATATTCTTGGTCTTTGTCAACGTTTCGATGTTTTCGTCGTCAATTTTTGAAATTTATTTGTTTTAGCATGTATTTATATAATTTCTGTTCTCTTCTCTTCCCACGCCAATGATCATTTATTAAAAGTTATTAAAAGGCACCAAATTATGTGAAATTTGTAAGTATATGCGGGCGTCTTTTGGCCTCGCGAAGACCCTGACTTTTCATTAACTAAAGTGTATATAAACATTTATTTCAATTAGTTTTAAGTGTGTTTTTATTTTATTGAAATACTTTCGTATGATATTATAACAAATATCAATTTGATGACACGTTCTACTTGATCAAGGATTTTAAGGTTATTGTAATGATGACAGAAACATTGTTTTTTAGATTATTGTGTGATTTCTATGTTTGATATTTTATAAGAATCACTTCTACTGATATGCGTACGTAGTTATTTATTTTTAGTAAATTTCGTGTGATAATATCTACTAAAATGAAGCACTCAAGGTCTTTCAGGTTTTGTTTAAAATTAATACCATATATTAAACGATATATTTAATCTATGTTAATACTAATTACTTATCTATACCTAATTAGATACTTTAGACAGATGGCGACTGCCAGATCTACTCACCTCTAACTTCCCTAACAACAAATAATATCGATTATAATTATACAGGGTCAGTCACCACAGACTCCATGGAATTTTACACAATTTTCGTTTTCAAATGCATTATGTAGAGTAGCATATCAAAGTTATGTTTTTTTAACTTGAATGCCCAGTATTTTATTGCATTTTTGGATTGTGCATAAACAATAAGATTAATTTTTATTAAGGTTCCCTATACTTAAATAGAAGGCGATTTATTGCAATTATTATTCAAAATGCAAGGGTTGAGAAAAAAATTAATTGTCCTCAAATCAAACTGACTGTTATCAAATTGCTTTTTCTTTTAAGTAGTCCATTAGTGTGTTAGTTCATTTAAAAAGTGATTTACGAAATGTACTTTACTGGGTGTTCAGCATTTTCAATTTCTTGACTCTCATATTCAAAGTCTAATTTCACTCTTATCTTAAATGTATTTTTCTCTCTATCATGTAGCTGATTCAGTTGCCTTTCAAACGAGAAAAATTCGGAAAAGAGGCTCTTAAATAGGATTAATTAAGCTCCATTTTAACCCATATTTCATTTTGGAAACTGAAGTAAATGACGTCATCAACTTTTTTTTTTCCAGAAACATACCTATATTTTTGCATAGTTCAAAAGAGCTATCCAAGATATACAGAATACTGCAGATTCTATCAACAAAGTTATTACATTTTTTCGTGACAGTCCATATAGAAGAAAATATGTCTCTAAAATTCCATTATTTTGTGACACGATGGTCCTCAAAGTACAAATCCATCAGAATATTTTCTGAAAATTACGAAGAAATAAGAGGGGCTTTGGGACATTTGGCTTATTCAATAGAATTCAGCACAGAGACACGATCAAAAGCTAATCAATTATTAGCTGCAGTTTCGACTTGTAAATTCATACTCTGCCTCCACATCATTTCACATTATAGTGCTAAATTGGAACCGGTGGGCAACATACTACAAGGAGAAATAATAAATCTTCTTTCGGCAAAAAAAACCATATTAAAACACTTTTGTCTGCACTAAAAAATCACAGATCTGACGCTGAAAAATATTTTAAGGAAATTTTCCAAAAATCTGAAAAAGTTGGTGATAAATTTGACATACCACTAAGAATTCCTAGACTGGGATCAAATCAAATTTATATAGCTAATTACGAAACGAAGTCTTGCGAGGAATATTACCGTGTTTCTTTGTTTATTCCATATCTAGACTCAATTATCCGCTCAATTGAGATAAGATTTTCGGAAGAAACAGAAATTGCATTTTCTTTGTGCCTGTTTCATCCAGAGTTAACTGTAACAGAAGAGTATAGGAAATTAATAGAAAAAATTCCTAACATAGCCAAAGTATACGATTTAGAAAATTTAGAGACTGAGAGTGAAACATGGGATGAAATGTGGATAGAGAAAAATTAAAATGAAAATATTCAGTTAGAGTTCGCCGATTTATTGGAAAAACATTGTGAGTTTTTCCCTAGTAACAAAAAAAGCAATTGCTAATTTTTTGGCTTTATCTCCAACAACGGCCACAATTATTGAAAGATCGTTTAGTACCTTAAGACGGGTGAAAACTTGGTTAAGGTCTACCATGAGTGAACAAAGACTATCTGGATTATGTCTTCGCAGGGTACATAGAGAACATGTAAATAAGAACAAAGACGTGTTTTAAAAAAGTGATAGATCGATTTTCGCAAAAACGAAGGAATATTCTACTGCTATTTTCTGATTAGACTTATGTTAAATTTTCTCATAACAGAACTGGAACTACGAGTTTTGCTCACCCTGTACAATCCAAAAATGTAATTAAATACAGGGCATTACATTTAAGAAATCATAAATGATGTGCTGCTCTTTTTTGAAGGACCATGTATATTTTAAAATGAGGTCTTAGTAAACCTATAAAATGGTCCTGCATTAGAATCGAAAATTGTGTGCAGTTTGGCCATAGAAAATCGGAACACGACTTTCTCACTTGCCAGCGATTGATATACTGAAAATTGAAAATTACGTCTCCTTTTTACCAGGAAATGTGGTGTAGTCAAGGATCCTTTTTCCCGATAAAACGGACCTGTTAAACGACTAGATCGCAATGTGTGGCCCGACACTAAAACAGCCGTTTTCACCTAATTGTGACTTGTCAGACTGTTAAGGATCAGTCAGATAAAATTTATCAGTCAGTTAGTCAAATTTTCTATTCACCATCAAACACCGCTCTATTAGATAACAAAAATTAAACAAATAATATTGAAAAAAAAAAATAGTTTCATCCTAATGTATTCATGAGTGAAAATTAAAAAAATTAAAAAAATAAAATAAAAAAAAAAATTAATAAAAAAACTTTTAAGAAAAATTAATAAAAAAAACATGAAAAAAAAAATCAAACAAAATTAATTAAAAAATTTTAAAAATAAAATTCAAAAAATAAAAAAAAAATTAATAAAAAAAATTAAAAAAATAAATTTTAAAAAAATTAATTAAAAAATAAAAAAAAAAATAGTTTCATCCTAATGTATTCATGAGTGAAAATAAAAAAAATCAAAAAATTAAAAAAATAAAATTAAAAAAAAAAATAATAAAAGTTTTAAGTAAAATTAATAAAAAAAACATTTAAAAAAAAAATTAAAAAAAAATTAATAAAAAAAATTCAAAAAATAAAATTAAAAAAAAAATCAAAAAAATAAATTAAAAACAAATTAGTAAAAAAAAACATTTTTTTTTATAACCCTCAATGACTTTTGTATTAGATAAGACTACCACATATAAGTAAAAACCCAACACTTTTAAGTTGACAACATAATAAAAAAAATTATTTTATCTACAACTGTCATGTAATAGCTACGATTTGACACTATGTTCAATGCCATAATGGTGTATATTACCGCACTAGTGCGTTTTTGAATACATTACCGCACTAGTACGTTAACGAGAATGTTGTTTATCTTTGCTGCTATAGCTATGGTCACAAAATATGGTCACCGGTACCTTGGGTTGTCAGCCAATATTAGATAACAACAAATTTTACGGTACACTGTTCTGTTAATAATACTACCAGCTGCAGATAAAATTTTGTATGTAACACACGTGGGATATAGGAATTATCAGCGCACTTATAACTTATATGTGCCTACCACAAAACATTGTTTTGTCGTGCCTACGGCCTCGTCGTGCAAACTTCACATGCGTGCGTTAATAATATCCATATCCCACTAATTATGTAAATAACTAGATATATTCCAAAAATTACTATATTATATAACTATTTTACATTATTATTTTAATTAACATGATAATGTCGTGCAACATTCAAAAGAAAAGATCCGCAAACCTTATAGGTACGCACCGCGAAAAAGAAACGCTTTTAAGGTTAGTGGTAAAATATTATTTGTATAATCGAAAAGAAAAAAAGTAATGCCGTTTATAATAAACAAAAAATAGAGTGTTGGGAAAAATTATATTATCTAAAGAAGGCTGAAGATCACCCAACTTTTCAAATAACTGTTGAAATATAGATAGGTAGGCTTTGAAATCCGAATCCTTCTTTTAAAATCTACATAATCTGTTGGATATTAAGTTAAGTCATTGTCTTTTTATAAAAAAGACAATGGTTAAGTGTTTCAGTCGTCACTAGAGGCGCCACTTGTATGTGTTAGGAAACCATATGACTGTATCTACTTCTTTTATATTATACTTAGGTTTCAATGTAGTGTCAAATATCTTCACTACTCACTACTGTCAATAATTGAAATTATGTTTTAAGTTTTAATGCAAGTTGTTATTATTCATTGTAAATTGTAAAGACTTCGTTAGTAATAATAAAAGTTGCTGTTTGTTTAGCCAATAAAACCAAAATCCTAAAATTATTTATCATAATCCAATTCCAACAATAAACTATTACTCGGATTTATAAGTAGGTATAATTCTTTGTCTTCTAAATTCATCATCACTACTTGAGGATGAATTACTGGAGTCGAGTCCAAAAAAAAAACTTTGCAACATGTGCATATTTGTTTTCATTTCAGTTACAGTTTGATATTTTATACGAAACCCTAACCTTACATTCAAATAATTATCAGATTAATAAATTTTACTATAGTATATCCAAAGTTATAATATATAAATTTAAGGATTCTACCGGGGTCATCCGTTCCCATGCATTAGAAATGGGCATCGAATTCAGCGTTTTTTGATACATTTCTCGCTCGTATATAAGACGTATAATAAAATCATGCTTGTCAAAGGAAGCAGCCTTATAAGAAAAGTAACTACAGGGACTGGCCATACTATTGGGTTAATGATTAGAGTAAGACCAAATAGATATAATATGAATGAAACAAATAATTTTTGGCAACGTGTTATTTTCTCAGATTAATCTAAATATAATCGGGTGGACATCATATGGTATGGCGAAGACTTAATGTGGAATTTACGAAGAAAATTTGTGTCCGACAGTAAAACACGGTGGAAGAATATTGTAACCAGGATCTGTTCAATAATTCTTCTTAGATTAATAAAATGTAAGAAGATCTATCAAATTACATAATAACTTTTAATCACACCTCAAGTGGATGAAACGTTTTCCGTCACTGTCATCGAATATTAATTATAGATAAGAAGTTTCAGTAGACGCTGAAAACAGCTTCGACTCGTCGCATTCTCAGCTACATTTCTGGCCCGCTACTATATAGGTATACTATATCTATATATACTATAAGATACTATACCTAATATAACTCTACGCGCGGCGAATGACTTTGCAGACATGAACAACAAACGTGCCGACACGAGGTGACGTAACTGTATATTATTTTAAACTGTGTCACTGTATACAGTGACAGTGTATAGGACCGTGGTCGTGTTGCTGCAGCTCTCTATAAAAATAACTGAGATACCCCGCAAAAGTACCCAAAATGGGACACCCGGTTCATGGCATCTTGTTTGTGAAACATGCAACTACTGTTATTGAATTTTAATTTAGAAATAAATAGTGAGTATTTAATTACAAAGAGAAGTGATCCAAAACATACAACAGTACCTAATTATAATATGCCAAATTGACACACATTAGGCGCGCGCCTATGATTAGGATAAGTTCTTGGGACGTACCTATCGCTACAAATAATGCCGACAACGGGATTATCGTTTCGCTGTTTGTTATGTGGTCCAATTATTCAAAATGGGAGGACTATAATATACCTACCTACTTTTGATGATGCCCCTGTTTTCTTGTTGTTATTTCTTTAAATTATCAATTGAACTAAGTACCTAAGTACCTACTAAATTTTAAAGATTCTTTGAAATACTTAAACCTACATGATTATTAAGACTTTGTTTACAGTTGCGTATAGTGTAGTATACGTATTTACCCAAATCAGATAAAACTGTATGTACCTAATATAATATTATTACAGACAATAAAGGATTTAATATTAAATCTACAATTAATAATATACAACTAGTTATTGTGAAATACACATTCTACCTACCTAGTTTAAAAAATTGAAGATTCATTCATAATATGTATGAATAATTTTTTATAAAACTGTGCATTTTAAATTTGGATAGATACCTAATACCAAAGATTAATGTACATTAATCTTTGCTAATATCTACCTACTTGTATTTTGTATCTACACGATAAAAGTGAAATGAAATGTCTGAGTCTGAGGTATGTACCAATGTATAATCTATTAATAATTTCACAACAAATCCGATGTTTTATGTAGGTACTTAGTTATTAGGTATCAGGCTTTTAACTATTAATAATTTTACAATATTGGCTTTAAAATTACGGTTTTGTAAGTCAATTTTACGCTTATTTTTAAGAAACTTTATGTATATGTAGGTAGGTATTCTTGCAACATACTTAATTAGATGAGAGAGGTTATGTCGTTATGTGTATACTGGGACTGGGTCCCAGATAAAGTAAAGTATCAGATACGACGGCCGGCGGAATTTCTTTGATGTTTGTGTCCTAAATCTCGTGACCTTGACGCCATTATTATAATAGTTTTTCCGGGTTTATTCCTTTTGCCTTTTCGTTTGAGTATAAAGTAATGCCAACAATTCGGAATATTCCTTTTAATTTCAAACCTATTTTGTTGACGACAAATTGATAATTATAATTAAACATACTGTGTGTATAGTACCATTATCATCAATTGGAACTAGGTACTCAATTGTTTGTTTTATAATGTATTTTGAAATCTAAGTTAATAATAAAAGTAAAAATAAAGTAAATTTTAGTAAAATTATTTGATTATAAACCAAATTGTCGATGTTCGTCAATATTATTTGTTCAACAATTAAACTAAAAATTATTTGAATTGTATTTACATTTTAAACATATGGAGTGTATGCATTAAGGGCTAAATAATATTTCCAAAAATGAATTTAATATTTAATCATTCATCCTATTGGCATAAAATTGAAAATAACATAAAATGTATTATAATTTTAAATAATCTACTACTAGTTACTCTTAAATCTGCATGTTTTATTTAAAAAGCGAGATCTCAGCATTTTGAACCATCATATTTCATGAAATATGGTTGTGATACCTATACCATACCTATACTATACCAGGATTATTTCAAAGCTTTTCAAATTCATTGTTTCATTTTAAACAATGACTAAAGAGCAGTAAAAATGGCAGAAAGTAGACACTTTCACTTTAATAAAGAGGCCAAATTGTATTTCATTTTTACTAAGTTCATTAAACAGTAATTTTTTACGATGTTTAAAAATAGAATAATGATCAGTGAGAACTTGTAGTTCTCACTTGTGTTGCCGCAATTTAGGGATATTTTCTAATATGTCAAAAACAACAACAACAAACAAAAATATCTTAATTCTTTAATAATATAAAATAACTGCTGTAATTATTATTATAAACTTAGACTTTCCAATGTATAATTTCATATAGGTACGTACTGAGTACATGTAAACAAACATTTCAATATCTTTCGGAAATTGGAAAAATGAACAATTCTTTAACACTGTTCTTGAAATACATCCAGGTACTAAACAATAAAATCCACCGGTTTTTGATCCCATGTTTTTTATAATAGCTTAATTATAGATATAAAGAAGAAATACTAGAGTAGTAAAAACTACTGAATATACCCACAGATCTAGAATGTACCTAACCTATACAAGTAACTATATATTACGAACAATATATGATTTAAAGTACAAAATTAATAAACTATTAATAATAAATTCTAATAACAAAATAGCAACGTTAATTTGAATATAAAAATATTAAATAATCAGATGATCCATTTAATTTAAGAATATAAACATATTTTTACATAACCTCAAAAATTTTCTAAACAATACCAGCTGTTTCAAATAGTTAAATGGTCCGGCAGAAGTGTGAAATATTTGGGTTTACTAAAGAAGAAATTATAAAAAAATTACTAAAACATATATTTACTTGCTTTTAACTAATATTCAAATTTTCACGAATTTAATACCATTTAGTATTGTCATATTTACTTGAAACTTTTTTTAATCATTAATAATAAGTAATAATTGTGCAAGCATGTATTCATACTTTTGGCAAACACTATAAAAACTACTATAATAATGGCCGCCAACTTTTCCCAGTGTCTCATCTGTCCTGTTTATCTGGGACTGGGTGTCGTTTTTAAGAAATACAAGGGCGAGTTAAAGGAATGGCACACTCCGATGTGAGTGCGATTGTTATGGTACGTACGTCTTGTTTTATTTCATTGAGCGACACCCGATGTCATGAGTTTCTTAACCGGCTGGGTTTTTTTATTTTGAAAGAAACTTTATAAAGCAACTTGTGAAAAAAATGCAAGAGATAAAAAAAGTTGTAGTTTTAGTTGCGTCATCTTACTTACTACTTACTTAATAATTTGGATCTAGTTAGGGCCATGTAAGCTCCCTATTTTTAGCAATATCAGTGCTAAATTTCAAAGAAATCGATAAGGAGATATTTAACTTAATTAAAAAAAAACCGTTATTTACAAAAAAACTTTAACACCTTGTATCTTGGAAACAATGCTTTTCCGAACGTATGTTTATGGGAACTTTTTTCATAACCATGACCTGAGAAGTCACGCGCTTAAATATTGCCGCATCTTCTTTAAACACCCTGTCTCATTAATTAAAGTCTTGCATCCACGAAATACGTTCAATAATCAAATCCAAAAAGTTTCTTCATCAGTGGTACATTCTGATATTTTAATAACATCAATTAATTATTAACAAAATAACAAAATTTCTTTTGTTGTTGTTTGGAAGATTCCTTTCATGGACTTTCATACACAACACATAACTAACTTAACTCAATTTATTTTATTTATTTATTTTGAAATAAAGTAATACACGAAGGTGATTTTAAGTTAAATTATTTAATATAATAATTATTATTAGAACTTTTAATGATTACAAGAATAACAAATACCTACAAATTTTGCGACGTATAATAATAAACGCGTCTGTTTTCAGCATTGACCTTAGTATATTATCATTATTATCATTTACCATGGTACAATGGTACAAGAAAACAAGGTATGATATCACGCAGACCATCACGTGATATGTGACGTCATGCTGTGTACGTTTGTTTTGTTTATACACTAATGGCCATATTCTCCGTTATAGGCTTGAGCGGCGCTTATGTAAGCTACGCTTGAAAATTAAGCCAAGCTTCAACCGCATTTGTATGCACCGTAACAAAAAGAGCCAAGCTTTACTAAGCCTAAAATACAATCTGGCAACTGCGAAATATTGTGGGAGCCATAACCTAAAAAATATTCATATTCCCGATTTCCTCGGATTTAGTTCATATTTGATTCAATTATGATTATTTAATGTTTTCATAATATTAAGTTAATTATGCACAGGGATAAGATTGCAAAAGTTCCAGGCTCTAATTTTATGGTGTCTGAAAAAATGCATTTAATACAAGTTATTGCAAATAAATACGGATCAATACTCGAGGAGAAAACAGATCGGATATCAGCTATGCAGAAAGAAAATGCGTGGAAATCAATAGAAAACGAATTCAATGCCTCGTCAACAAGCGGTGCTTTTAGATATAAGCTTCATGTTTAAAAAAATGTTACGAGAATAGAAAGAAAGAGCTACGGAAGTCCTTGGCTGAAGAAAGAAAGGCGACAATACTTACAGGTGGTGGTCCTAAAAAAAATTAGACGAGATGAAAGTGATGAAATTTTGCAGTCAATTCTAAATAAAAAATCTCTAGTGGGGCTAACAAATCAATTTGATGATTTTGGCGAAATTTGCGGAAGAAACTTAGGTCGTCCATGTCTCCTATAATATTAGGCCTTACATAAATTCGTCTAGGAAAACCAAATTCTATAATATCCATCACATCAATATCGTCTTGCAACAAAATGTCATCTTCAATTTCCATAATTTTTAGATTCTTTGTAATTTATAAGAAACAAAAAATGTTTTTTATTTATAAAAAGTTAGGTTAAACAGAGGCTTAAATTTTAAGCGCCGAAAAGTGAAATGAAGCTTAATTAAATTATTGTGAATTTTAAAATGAGCTGTGCTGTATACGGATCTAAAGTAGACAATCGCTCTAAAAACTTTAATAGTGAAGTGAAATTTTTTAGTTTATACAAAATATTAAAATGCAAATGGATAAATTTGTGTAGGTGATTAGACAATTTTAAGGCTTGAAATGCCAGAATTTATTCGAATCATTTTTTGGAGACCGATTACAAAGGCAATATAAAACATAAATTACTTGGGTATAAACAAAAGCACTTCGGTCGCTCAAGGAAGATGCTGTTCCATCAAAGTATTTGTATAATGCAAAAAAATCAAAGAAAATTCACATGGGAAACTCCGTCAGCATTAAAGAAAAAGACAAAATTTTAAAAAGGTAATTAATCTTTGTTATACATAGCTTTTTAAAACTTAGGTTATAGTCAATAACAGTTTTAGGGATTAGTTTAAAGTTGATTGATTTGGTACGTTTGTTTTTGCAGATTGTATATTTTTTGATTATTTCTATGTAATAATATTTATTTATATTGTTATAATTCAAAATAAAACTGATTTCAGTATAGCAAATTGTATGTTTTAATTCCTCCGTACATTAAGTACTTAAATATAAGTAGTAATCTTGCCGGCAATTCACTCATTCTATTTAATTTGGTATTTACGCACATTTTTTATTTTACTGAACGTGTCCATATTTCAATGGGTGATTCTAAGACGAAAAGTTAACTTTTTTTAAAAAAAACTTATTGGTCTCGCGCTTTGATGGCGTACCTAATAACTATGAATAATTTTTTATTTTAATGAGAATTTTATATTTTATTTATTCCTGCTAACAAAATTATTGTAGTTCCATTCTATACATATACATTTTTACGTATAATAAACAGGTAAAGAATAAAAAATGATATTCATAATGAGTAAGTGTATATAATCTACTTTTAATGATAATGGCGAAATGTGCACTAAATGACGTCATGCGCAAAGTATGACCAGTTTTGGATGCCTTGGTATCATACCTTGTTTTATTTGTACCTTGGTATATTATAAGGTCAATGGTTTTCAGCGACAGACGGCAAACGAAGCTAAACAGCTAGAACTTTGAATATAAAGTGACAGGAAGGAGCTTTGCGCTGACTGTGGTAAATAAAATATCTGACGCAAACGGCCATGTTGAACATCAACATTATAGATTCATTGTTTTGGTCAATATTTGTTGCTAGTATAGTCCTTCCTGTCACTTTTTATTCAAAGTGCTAGAATATCTGTGTCTCTTTCGCACGCTCATCTTATTTTGCATAAACACATTACAGTGATGCCAGACTGCGAACGCATTCACGAAAATTAAAAATGCAGTGTTGCATTAACAATGGGAAACTCCATCGAAGTCACTTCGCATCGAAAATTGTTTTATTATATTGCAACGATTATATTATATTTCTTTTGTATTATAGAAATCTTCGAAAGGACCCAATAACAAACAAGGTGAACGCGATGAAAGCGACAAACTATTTAGCGATATTGAAGGCAATAACAGAAATGATGCTAAAAATCTGGATATCTCGTGGAAGGCTGCTGTGAAACAGGTAACGAAAATAAATTTGTTAAAATAAAACAAATCTCAAATCAAATTAAGGTTTTATAATTCTGACAGTTCTACTTTTAATTTAGATTTGTGCCTGTTGTGCTTCTTATACGCCAGTCATTCAAGCTGGTATAAATATGGCATTTAGTGCTGTGTTATTGCCACAGTTACAGGAAGAAAATAGTGATATCACTATAAATACGTCTGAAGCATCTTGGATAGGTAAATATTTAGTCGGGGCCATATATTTGTAATTCTGTCCATGTTGTTAAATAATCCTTTGAATATAAGTGACAGAAAGGAGCTTTGCGCTGACTGTGGTACATACAATGTGCAACGGAAACGGCCATGTTGAACAACCACATGTGACTCATTGTTTTGGTTGTTCGTTGTGATGATATTATGTACTACAAGCAAAGCTGGCTGTTTTACCTTTTTTTTGCAGTTTTGAATCCTTTAGTTAGTGAATATAAGCGAATTTTGTGTATTTATGAGTGTCCTATTATTATACTACAATAATATTAACAATATATAATATAACATATATATATATATATATATATATATATATATATATATATATATATATATATATACATAATAAAATATATATATATATATATATATATATATATATATATATATATATTTTATTATGTATACCTAGAAACAATTACAGATAAATGTTTATAATTGTTACATAATAATCTGCTTAGCTTGATTTTTAATTTTGATTGACAGTTTCTATTAATCTATTCTAGATATTCGTACAAGTTCATGTAATTCCGCCAACAATCGGTTCAATACGTTTAAGCAAAGACAAATACATATTTTGTCTTTGGTTTAAGTATACGATACGCGTAGAGAACCATATTAGACAGTTGAAGTGCTTCCATTTACGAAAACGTGAAAGTTGACAACTACGCGTGCGCACGTCGATCTTCTTTGCGTTTGGGTTTACGGCGCTACCTGATTTCGCGTGTCTCCACGTAGTGCCAGTTATCGCTTATACGCTACCCCGAATTGGAATTCGGTCCATACCGATCGTGTTCTGTCATGTCATTTGTTTGTTTACTGAGTTAAATCAAAATAATTTTCGAATTAGGTAATAGGAATAATGTTTATATACTGGAATACGCACCATTCCAGTATATAAACATTATTCTATGGTGCGTATATTTGTAAACTATTAGCTCAATTATATCTTTGCATTCACAAAATATTTATTAGTTACAATTAACATTAACAACAAAATAAAAATTTAAGGTTAAGTCACCTCGTTTACGCGCCACGTATTGTTACACTTCAACTCACAATTATGTTTACAGCCTTCTTATCGTTAAAGCATAGAATAAGAAAGCGTTAGCGTAGCTTACTTATTCTATGGTTAAACGTATCAAAATTTTAAAGAGCGCATGCGTAGATGTCAAAAGATACGTTGACGTATACGTCATTTGCGTTACCTTAACTCCCGAAAAATGTTTTTTTTTTATATTTTAGCTAGTATTGTGACAATAGCTTTACCATTGGGTTCGTTGATAATAGGATATTTAATGGACAGATTTGGTAGAAAACGAATGTGTATTTTTACTACAATACCGTTTATAATATCATGGTTTTTACATTTTTATGCCACCAATGTTTGGTATATTTATATCGCTCGAATTATAGCTGGTTTTGGTGGTGGTAAGTATTGAAGTAAAGTTTTTGCTAAAAACTGTAACTTGTCAGCTTATTTGAAATATGTTATTAAGGATAATCGGATAATATACTGTGCCTGTGTATTAATAAAAACTCTGAAGTATAAATATATTTATTGTTTTAGGTTTAACTACAGTAAGTCTGGTTTATGTCAGCGAGATTAGTCATCCAAAATTCAGATCTATGTTATTAGGACTAAATAGTGTTTTTGTTACTTTTGGAATACTCTTTACATGCATTTTAGGTACTTGTATATCACTTTGTGTAGTTCATATTGCAAAATCGTCATATAGTGTCAATTTAAATTCCAATATTAAAGTTGTTCATGAGACAAGAACGCATACGTATCTATTGACAGCTAGGCATGCGCAGATGAATTTTACATCTCGTTTGCGGATACGTATCCCGTATCGATACGGTCTCTTGCGTGTCATGCAGACGAGAACGCATTCTACCGGAAATACTTGATTGTATGACCGGAGGTATCCGAACGAGTTTAACAAATATAAACATAATCTAAGAGAAATGCGTTACGTTGCTAATCAAACTTTAACTCATTTTTGGTCCTAGATTTTCCAATTGACTTATCCTAAATAATTTCTGTTACGTCAGCATAGATACGTCTTGTCTCATGTACAACTTTAACTCCCTAATATCTTAGCTGGAGGATTACGTTGTTTATGATCTGCAGGATCTGCATTCTTAGTCAGCTAATCTGCCGTCTGATCTAGAACCAACGCGTTGGTGTAATAAGCCGCGGTATATTGCCCTCGAAGGCACTGTATCCTTATCTTCTGTGACTTAATGGCCAAGAAGATTAATACTATAGAAAAACGGTTATCCCCACTCCAGGTGGCTGACCTTTTCGCTTGACATCGGCATTTCAATAAAATGTGTTTGCTTCGCGTTTCATGTATCCACTTACCGAACCAAAGAGGTTAAATTATCTAGTTACACCCCACTTGATGAGAGCCTTCCGTATGTGTGTTCGAAGATATCACCGAACTCGTTTGAAGTCACATTATTAATAAATCTACCTTCTATTTAAACACACATACGATATAGCATCACAATAGTTAGAACCTCATTTTCTCTCGATTCAGTTGTTACAACTAAGATATGGATTTTGGTATGTATTTTCTATTAGATTTACCTTTACCGACTAATTAATTTAGTCAATAACATTCATCTTATCAAAAAATCTCTAATTTGATTGTCAATTTTCTGAAGATGCACACCAAAGAGTTGTTATACTATAAGAATTATTATAACCACACCATGTCCACATATTTTGGCTGACAGTGACATTACAGAGTCAGGAAAAGTTTGTACGGTGCTTGAATATAGTCACAAGCCACAGTATAATAAATAATACAGTATTCTGACTTTCCGCTTGCGAGCCATCCTGCGCATATCGTCGCGCATGCCGCCATTATGGGTTAAAACGTCACAATAATCGCATTGACGTAGATAGATACCGTTCACTCCTGTGTTCAATATATAGTTCATTGGCGGCGTGTAGGAGATAAATAAATATTGTGTTTATAATTTAATTCTGTGTTTTTGGTATAGTGTTCGTGAGAATTAAAATGATTTTATTTGTATTAACGTATCTTATGATTAATACAATGAACAATCAGGGAGGACATGTGTGTGCTGCAAAATGTTTTTAAACTAAATGAAAATAAAACATAAACACAAGATGTCTCCTGGCGAGATAGCATGATAACGCAATCAGCTAGGGGTTATATTATTGCCTGAATTCTGCATCAACTGAATCCTGTTCTCAGCAATTTTAGTCAGACAAGGGCCATATATATATTGTCAATAATATAACTCCTAGCTGATTGCGTTATCATGCTATCTCGCCACGAGACAACTTGTGTTTATGTTTTACTTTCATTTAGTTTAAAAACATATTAGATACTGCCATTTCGTAATATAAATTTTACGGTTATACAAATAGTTGTTATAAACGTAAAATTATCTAGTATTCATCTTTATTTTTACTTATTACTCACCTAACAGGATCTGTGAGGAAGCGAAAAAAATGTTTAGAGCAAGTGTACCGCTTATTGGGACAACATTTTGCAGGTCACACATGTCCTCCCTTATGGTTCATTGTATTAATCATAAGATACGTTAATAAAAATAAATTCCTTTTAATTCTCACGAACACTATATACCAAAAACACAAAACACAGAATTAGTTTTAAACACAATATTTATTTATCTTGTACACGTCGACAATGAACTATAAATTGAACACAGGAGTGAACGGTATTTATCTACGTCTGTGATTATTGTGACGTTGTAACCCATAATGGCGGAATGCGCGACGAAATGCGCAGGACGGCTCGCAAGCGGAAAGTCAGAATACTGTATTATTTATTATACTGTGTTAATGCTGTGCACAAGCTATGTTCAGAAACTTTTTATTTTACTGATACTGATAACTGTATTCCATAATCAAATATAAGTTACCTACTAAAGCAAACGGAACGCTTTTGACAGTAAAATATTGAACCTAACCTGCAAATTTTTGTGTGTTCATTGTTAATTTTCGTTTAGACTTACGGGTTTTTGCATTTTCGGAATTGATGTTGGTATTCAATGTCTTGTGTGTTTCTTCTGCAGAGCCTTTAGCATCATGCAGAAGTTTTGTAGCAAAAGCAAGATGTAGCAGTTTACAAAAATATAAGCCTATACCTGCACCTTTTTTTTTTTTTTTTTTATTTGAAGACTAGAAAAGTTAACAAGGTGTACCTGATTGAGCTCTATCAAATTTTTCTTTAGTGACCTCAACCCAATGTTCACCTACACGTTAAATACTATGAAAGCTGTTGATGAAAAACATTGGTATTCTCTCTCCTAATCGGATGTAGGGCTACTGGAGTAGTATTTTTATAGAGATATGCAAGGAGCTTCATTCTCAAGAAGTCAAATGTTAGTACGTAGCCGGTCTTCTTGGAGAACAATTATAATCTGTAGAGTTTTTATCGATTCCTAGAAGTGCGCAGGAATTTCAGGGGCTTAGGGTCGGTAATCCTCAATAATTGAAGACAGCTATTTAATTGTAATTTAGACGATGCGACAATTTTGCAAGAATATATATATATTAAGCTGTTATAATCGTTTCAATATCAATTTTGTTTAGGCTCTTTAATTCATTGGAGATCGTTAGCTTTAACCTGTTTAATTTTAATGTGTTGCTGCCAAATACTCTTATGGCTCATACCTGAGAGTCCGTATTGGTTAATTATATTCAAAAATGATGTTCGAGGTATGGAAGAATCCCTACGATACTTTTATCAAGAACAGCACGTAAGTTCTGATAAATTACAATACACCCATTTACTATTGGAATGTATTTTTAGCTTTATGAAGAACAATTGCAAAAAATAATGGAAAGTAAAGACCAACGACTTGCAAATTCCACCGACGGCAAGGAAAGTGATACACTATTACAAATCCAAAGTACCTTGAAGGGTTACAAGGATCCTAGAGTATATAAACCACTAACAATCCTAATATTTCTCTTTATCTTCCAACAATTATCAGGTGCTTATGTCATAGTATTTTACGCTGTGGATTTATTTCGACGAATTGGAGGACATTTCAGTGAAAACTTCAACGAATTTACTGCATTAGTTCTGTTAGGATCCATTCGGTTTGTTATGTCAATTATATCGGCGTTGATATCGAAAAATACTGGTCGAAGGACCTTAATGTTTATTTCAGCGTTAGGAATGATAATTCCAAGTTGTATTGCTGGTTTCTATATGATGTTCCAGGCTAAAAATTCAGTCAGTAACATTCCATTGATCTGTATTTTACTCTACGTGTGCTTCAGTTCATTAGGATACCTCGTGGTACCTTGGACATTGATTGGGGAATTGTTACCAGTAAAAGTTCGCGGTAAACTCGGTGGTTTTTTAATATCTTTCGCCTATGTGCTTATGTTTTTTGTTGTGAAAATGTATCCATCATTGGTTGAAATAATTGACATACACAATTTGTTTCTTGTTTTGTCAGTGATTAATTTTTCGGGTTTAGTGTTTTTGTACTTATTTCTACCTGAAACGTTGGGTAAAACTTTTGGTGATATCGAAGAACTCTTTGTTAAAAGTAGATGATGAATTTTGTATATTTATTTTGTTACCAAACTAGATTATAAAATAAATTTTGTTATTAAATTAAGAAATTGTATTTATCAAGGTTGCCTACTTATTTTCACTACCTCTTGGAGTGAATAATTTTTCTTTGCACGCGTAGGTATCTAATAAATAGAGAAATATTTCGCTCAAGTGAGAGGTAGAAAAGTTAAAATATAGGGCGCGGCCATTTTGATGTTCTACTACAGGGGAGTCTTAAAACGTACTTAATGAGGTTACTTTGGAAAAGTTATAATAATTGGTATAAAACACGTCATTGTATTGTATAATATCACAATAAACTCTACGTATAATATAGTAACAAAGCTTATTGTGATAATAATATAAAATATGAGGATTATAATATATGGATGCAACCTAGTATGTGGTATATAAATGTCAAATTTTATGTACGAAAAGCTAATGTTGCCTCATTTAAGATATAAAAAATATATTGAGTATTAAAACTACATATAATTTGACAGTAATAAAAGCAACAATTTTATCATATCTCTTTCATAATGATATAGAAATTAGGTTATTCCAAAATTTTTACACAACAATATATTAATTTTATTTTGAAGAAGTTGTCCATACTCTCAGTGGAGTGCTAAGCAAACAAAATCGTCACCTCCACAAAAAATTTTTATTTGTAAAATTTAGTTAAAAGATACATGTTTCGGGGATTCAGAATATTAATTTTATGTTCCTTTGAACATGTTATAGTATTAAAAATTAGAAGGCAATAAAATAACTTGGCAACAAAACCACATCAAAATGGCGGTTTCTCTATCTCCCTTTATTCGCCGTTGTGCAATCGGATGCGCATACGTTTTTAAACGATATCGTCACAGTTTAAAAAGGAACAGTTAGTTCTCATCGTGTCGGCACGTCTGATGTACATGGGTATAAAGCAATTCGCCGCACTTATAGTTATAGTATATATAGTAGCGAGACCAGAAATGAGCTGGGAATGCGACGAGTCGATGGCGTTTTCAGCGTTAAGTGGACTTTCTTCTCTATAGTTAATATTCGATGATATAATTCTAAGACACACGATTACTTCCAAAAATATTTCAAGATTCCCTAATCTGTTGGTCGTTCAACTTCCTAATTTTTAAGCTTGATTGATAAGAATACAAATGCTAGTTTGCGATGCTATAAAAAAACACCTATTCTAACATCAACAAATCCGTACTTATTAATAAATCAATTTATTTTAGTCAGGTCCTGACTTTCTTTTGATAAACAAAAAATTGTCCATTTTTAGGAATAGTGTTTTTCCTCGAGGATGACTAAAGTAATATGTGTTGCCATTGTCTTTATAAACGACAATGGTGTTGCTAAATGTAAACTTTAACCATAGATAAATGTTGGTTTATCTATGCTTTAACTATCGTATAAAACTATATTTAGTATGTATGGTTAAAGCAAATAATATAAATAGGAAAGTTGGATATGGATCATTCTAAACTTAGATATTACCTGAAAGATCAAATTCATATTTTATTTATAACGGTTTTATAAAATAGGTAGAATACCTCGAGATATACACATCGCGAAATACATTGCGTGTAATTCTGGTTGCATAATGTTTTGTTCTGTAAATAACATAATATAATATAAATATAACCTCAACATATGTAAATGACGTAAAAATCGACCGTATACGTGTTAATTATTAACAAAATATAAAAAAAAGTTAATATCCTGGTTTAAATATAAATTTAAATACAGTTATAGTATTCAGTGTTCCTATATACGTAGTTGTGCTAAACCGGAACATATTTTTTTATTCAGGCAAGTTTCTATTATTAAGTACGATTTGCCAAATCATCTTAACTAAGCAATTAGTAATTTAATAAACCTTTGAACTTTGCTATAAGTCAGTATAATAGGTACGTACGAATTTTTTTATATCAAAAAATAATCTGAAATACTAAGATTTTGTACATAAGTTATAAGTAGCTTTAAATTGTTATTGCCTATATTAATATGACAAGATTCATCAGATTAGATTATGGTTTGTTTGTTTATACCGGTATATTATTGTGAATTTATTGCGTAGGTTATTGGAGTAAAATCTGTTCCAATAATTATTATTGGTTTATGTTTAAAGTTATAAGTTTGAGAATTTCCAAAAATTTACTTAAGTGGGTAGGTAGGTGCCTACGCAGTGGCGGCGGATAGGGGAGAACGAAGAGTTCTAGAAATAATCGTGTCACTGTGTTTTTTGATTTTTATACATAATTATATACAGGGTGAGCAAACCGTCCCGGTATGTAGTTGGTTCGAACCCCGGACCGGCTGCATTTAGTTGCTCATTTAGGCTAAGATATAATGTACACATATTACAAAATTGCAAATAAAACTGAGCTGGCTGTATGCGACGAAAAGTTGCAAGAGGCGGTACTAGATTTTTAAAAAATTATATACAGGATTAGAACTTCCATTATTGAAAAAAAAAATGTTAATTTTGAAAATTCAATAACAATTAACTACCTATAATTCGGATTACTTTATCACAAATAGTTTTGAGGTAAATTTGTTACTTGGATCATGGGTTACATAATGAATGTTTGTAAAGTACAAAAACCAATTCTGATAATAGATTTTTCATTTAGTTATTCTACAATAATTAGGAATAATATTATGCAATTTTATATTTCAATGTCAAAAAGTTCATACCTATTATCGCAACGACAAATTTCTATGTAATGTTTTTTTGCTTGTACTTAAATAATTTTATTAACTTTTTATTATTATTGAATTAAGTATTTCCATGTGCTCACTTATTACTTAATAATTAATGTAAGTTAGGTGATTTTATAGGTACTGGTTCTTTCTGTTTTTTTAATGGACTGTTTAAAATTTGTCTATTTAAATGAAAAAGTATCCACCTGTTATTTGTAGAGGTTCATTAATTAGTATAAAGTGTAATATACAGGGTGGCCCAATAAATATCCTAGATACGTATTCAGAGTGTACAAAACAACCACAGATCTAGAATCGAGTTTCTAGATCTGTGAAAACAACCATAATGGTGGTCTATATTATTTGTTGTCAATTCCATTGATAGCTGAGCTGTCAATGCGTGGAAGTTTTACAATATTGCTACTGATACTCCAATGTCTCAACTTGATTTCAAATCTTCTCACAAGCGAGTGTTTGTTAAAAAAAAATCCTTTGAATAATTTAACGAGTTTATGCGTGACTTTTGGTGTTCACTGTATAGACCTCTTGTTCAAGAATGTGTGAATAGCATTATTTGAATACTTCCGAGTCTATTGTAGTACCTATTACTACCTAGGCTACTAAATGTCTCTTATAGTTGTAGGTCATACAGAGGAATAATAGACTTTTAAAATATTCTATTATGTGTGGAAATGGCTACGTCAATATAAGCGATTCCATTTGTCCACAAAATAGTACTGTTTTACGACTTATTTCATTATTTGTGTGTCGAGTGACGTGTTGTATTTATAATTAAGTATCATTGATATAATACTTACCAGTAACACTAATTAGTGATGGGTATATTCGGATGATTTCAATAATAATCGTGATTAAATAACTTGGGATTGTCATTATTGAGTCCCAAGTTTCATTCAATAAAGACATTTCCGTCACAACTCTAGTAAGTACTGCTCTTCGTAGCTTGGGTTTTTTAGCTCCCCATATCATATATGTAATATATTTATGTATATATGGATACTATTAGTTTCATGAATTTTTTTAATTTCACCGGAAATACTTGTTTTTGGTCATTTTATACATAAATAAGTAGTTTTAAAAAAATGTCTTTCTGTCAGTCTGTCTGTATGCACGATAACGCAAAAACCGCTTAACAGATTTTAACCAAATTTGGTACAAAAATACTATTGGACATGGCAAGGAGCTGATTAGATTTTTGGAAACATTGAGCGTAGGCAAGGGATTTAAAAGAGGGTTCAAAAATTAAAAAAATTCATAGTTCTTAAACTTATCCGAAATACTGCATAATTTTTTACGCATTTAATTGAATATAACCTAAAATATTTAACATAAAATATTAGGCCACATTGGCGTTCGAAAATAGTGTAAAATGGGGTAAAAAATATTAAAAAAAAAACGTACTTCTTAAACATAGCAGAAATATTAACTAATTATTTATAGCTTTAATAGAATATAACCTATAAAATGTGTAATAAATAATTTACTTTCATAGGCGTTCGTAAATAGTGGAAAAGGGGTCAAAACATAAAAAATATATATTTCCTAAACTTATTCGAAATATGGAATAATTTTTTATAGTTGTGATAGAATATAACCTACAAAATGTTACATAAAAGAATTGGTTTACACAGGCGTTCGAAAATAGTCTAAAAAAGGGTCAAAAACGAAAAAAAAAAATGTTTTCCCTGAATTCCCCCAAAATTTTCTATTGTCTTGTATTTGAAGTTGTTAGAAAATTTTGACATTGGTGTTTTCCATGAAAATCTTATAGCATATTCTAGTTCAATGAACATATCTGGATAGTTCCGCTTTCTTCCGTTATATATCCAGAATCTTAATAGTAGGTCCTCAAAATTCCAAAAAATAGTTTTACCAGTTTTTGTGATTTTTGAATTTCATCTGTTTATGGAGCCTAATCACTCAATAAAAATTAATTAATCAAAAAAAGTTTACTTTTATTTCGTTTGTAGATTCTTTTTCTACGACTGTCTTTAAATGCCTTTATTATATTTATGTCAATCATGATTTGAAAATGTAAGACATTGTAATGCTGTGCGTAATAATATTTCCCACTAGTTACCTAGCAACTAGTGGGAAATATTATTACGCACGGATAAAATTTCCTGGTAATGACAAAAGTAGCGGCGGGCATGAAAAATCACCATAGCAACGCTAAACGCTAAAACTAAGATCATATTTGAATTTAGCATGATAAAAAACCCCTGTATACCACATTTTATCCATTTCTTGCGTCTCTGGCTAAAGATATTCAAAAAAACCCAAAAAAATAATTAAAATTCAACACCCCGTATCTTTTAACCGAAGGCATTGCGGATCCGTGTTCATAAGAACTTTTTGCTATGCACCCTGTATATACGAGGGAGAAATGTATTAAAAACGCTGCATTCGATGCCCTTTTATAATGCAAAGAGGCATGGGAACGGATAGTCGAATCGTTAAATTTATATATTTTAAATTAACTTTGGATAAACTATACCTACTTAAAGAAGCATAAATAAGATGTATCAAATTAACAATAAGAATTATTATTATTTTAAATAATTTTTCCACTCGTTTATTGTTGTTTAATAAAATCAGGCGATTCTCATTTTTTTTTTATCTGAAATTTGAGTAAACATCCATGATTACGACTATGATTATTAGGTAGGTACCTATACGCTAAAAAATTTGGTACATTAGTACCTATCTAAGCTCGACCCGATGCACAAGGTCGTTAAACTACATAATATTTCTCTCAAAGTTATTTGCACAGAAACGTATTATTTTCTCAGAAATACAGTGTGTCTAAAGTTTGCAATTCACAAATTTTTTAACAATTAGGACATGATTATGTCAATTTTAATTCGCTAAAAAACATTAAACGTTCTAATTGCGGGGTAGCTGCGTTATTGGGAAAGTTAGCGGGATGCGGTTTCCGCTACACGTTGCTACGTTTTTGTGAAACACATGTAGTTTTCGATATGCAGGGTGGATTAAAAAAAAAAAAAATCACTTTTCGGACCTCTATTAGGTTTATCTCGGAAACTATAACAGTGTTTATGTGGAGTCCATAGGCGTATCTTTGATTTTTAGCTCTCCATATCATATATGTATATATGGAGACTATTAGTTTCATGAAAAAAAAATTCTTTTTTTTTAATTTCACCGGAAATACTTGTTTTTGGTCATTTTGTACATAAATAAGTAGTTTTAAAAAAATGTCTGTCTGTCTATCTGTATGCACGAAAACGCAAAAAGATTTTAACCAAATTTGATACAAAAATACTATAGGACATGGCAAGGAGCTGATTAGATTTTGGGAAACATTGAGCGTAGGCAAGGGGTTTAAAAGAGGGTTCAAAAATTAAAAAATTTCATAGTTCTTAAACTTATCCGAAATACTGTATAATTTTTTACGCATTTAATTGAATATAACCTAAAATATTGAACATAAAATATTAGACAACATTGACGTTCGAAAATAGTGTAACATGGGGTAAAAAATATTAAAAAAAAAACGTACTTCTTAAACATAGCAGAAATATTAACTAATTATTTATAGCTTTAATAGAATATAACCTATAAAATGTGTCATAGATACCTTACTGTCATAGGCGTTCGTAAATAGTGGAAAAGGGGTCAAAACATAAAAAATATATATTTCCTAAACTTAGTCGAAATATGGAATAATTTTTCATAGTTGTGATAGAATATAACCTAAAAAATGTTACATAAAAGAATTGGTTCACACAGGCGTTCGAAAATAGTCTAAAAAAAGGGTCAAAAACGAAAAAAAAATGTTTCCCAAATTTACCAGAAAAATTGGCTAATTATATATAGCTTTGTTATAAGATAACCCAAAAAATGCAGCATAAATTTTTTATTTACATAGGCGTTCGTAAATAGTAAAAAAAGTGTTAAAATAAAAAAAAATTAAATGTAAAAATTTTTATATTTAGCTAGTTGAATTGGTGTTAAAAATACACGACAAAAATTAATGTACCATAGGCGTCCGTGAAAATTCTATAAAAGGGTCAGAAAATATTTGTATCCGTGATGACTCAAAAACCACTTAACGGATTTTAACCACATTTGGTACGAAAATACTACAGGATATTTATAGGTGGTGATTAACATTGAGCGTAGGCAAGGGGTTTAAAAGAGGGTTCAAAAATTTAATAAATCATAGTTCTTAAACCGAAATATTGAATATTTTTTTTTGCGTTTAATTAAACATAACCTAAAATATTTAACCTAAACAATTAGACCACATTGACATTCGAAAAAAGTGTAAAATGGGGTAAAAAGGTTAGAAAAAATGAATTTCTTAAACATAGCAGAAATATTGACTAGTTATTTATAGCTTTGATAGAATATAACCTAAAAAATGTTACATAAATGAACTGGTTCACACAGGCGTTCGAAAAAGGGTCAAAAACGAAATATAACAGAAAAATTGGCTACTTATATATAGCTTTGATATAAGATAACCTACAACATGCAGCATAACAATTTTGTTTACATAGGGGTTCGTAAATAGTAGAAATAGGGCAAAATAAATTTAAGAATAAAACTAAAAAAAAAAACAATTATTTTGCGTACAAGAACTTGGCCTGGAAGATCTGAAATATAAAATATGTACGTATAAATAGTGCCTCCAAAGAGAAGAAAAATGAACAAAACCCGATACTTAAAAAAAATAGCTGTTGTCTAAAACAAAACAAAAATGTATTAAATTTAGATAAATGATAAAAAGGTCATAAAATTATTACTTGTACACTTAAATATGGAGAGCTATTCGTGCCTCGAGGGCAACAGTTTATTTTGTTTGGTCTCAGTTTCAAAATATGAACTAAACTTTTTTTTTTTAATGGAACCACCCTGACTTTTCGAGCCATTTAAATTGCATAACACTTTTAATAGTTTTATTTCTAGAAATATCAAAAACCGTTTTACCAAGTCAATTTTAGAAAAGGGATTGTTTAACAAAACAACACTTTTCGAGATTTTGTCTGTTAACCACTATACTTTCACAAGACGGCCGTTTTTTCGATCCACGACTCATCAGTGGTGTTCCGTCAGTAGTAGACGCCAAATTCTCTAAATTCTGTAGTATATAAGTACTCGACACGGTACAGAGATCTATATTCGGGTTTTGTTGATTGTGATTGTAGTTTATTATGGCTAAAAAAAGTCTTTTAACGCATCATAAATGGCTTGGCAAACTTCTGGGATAAAATTTGAAATTGTACATTTTGGGACACCATACAAATATCAGATACCTTAATGTCACTTCCAATTTTATTCGTGGTGTTAACGCATCTCTCATGTGGTTATCCATTTGTATAATACGTGCCGTCACACAATCCAGAAGAGTATCAAAATTTTGCTTTCTCATTCGCAGATAGTTTTTATAGCTTCCAGGATCCTCTGCTGGAAGTTCTCCTAGAAGTAGGTCGAAGACCAATCCACGGTTTAACCCAAACACGTCCTTTTCGTTGGTTGCGTTTCTTTTTCTGTAATTCTTTTATCTTTTTGAAGTGAATACTTCCTTGGCCGCATGAGAGGGATTTTTCAAGGTCGCGTCACGACATGATTTATAACATTTTCGTCCCGCAAAAGAGATGAAGCATATAACAAATATGAGGGGGAGAGAAATATACTATATCCTATACCATACACTATTATGTATATAGCGGCTTAACGTTGGCCATCCTTCGGTTGTCCTTTTTGTACCGTCATTCATATATTGCCTTCATCTCTCGTGAAAGAAGTATTCACTTCTATCACGTGTACTGTGCTGCAAGCGTATTTTTTTCTATTAAAAGTTTAGCGACTATTTTACATATGAAAAACTTCTGTCAAAAAATGCTGATTTATGAGCAATCATAGATAATAATATTAATGTTATGAACGTCCGTTCTATGAGAGATCTTATCATATAAATATGCCGGAGTTTTAGATTAATTGATCACTATCAAATATCCTGTTTTTCGAAAATTGGTCGGACCACTCCAATAATACTTATGGTGAAAGTTCCGTATCAAAAGTAGCGTGATAGGTTGCAATGTACACGCGGCAATCATTTGTGTTTAAAACATAAAATGTGTGACTAAAACATTATCGACACACCAACATTACGTGGTTGTGCATTATTTATTATTATTTTACTATGTGCATGTGTTGCTAACCGGTCCGCATTTTTTAGTTTATTTTTGAGGTTAGTAAATAGCTAGTTTTTTGCATTAAAAAAAACATCAATTAATTATTATTATTATTATTAGAGGATTATTTTAAATGTGTTTGACATAATATACGGTGGTGTTCTTTAATTTTAGAACATTGTGAAAATATTGTGACTAAACTAATAATACTCAATAATACCTAACTACCTGGTTATTTTTATTATATTTAAAATAAACTAGGTACATCATTAAATATATTTGTATTATTCTACAGGTAGGTAGGTAAGCCAATTATTAATATTCTTGCAATATGTTTTCGGTTACGGCACATAGTGAAAGTTAAGAATTCTTTTATAAACACACCTCATTTATTTTTATTTTAATATACAAGGTGTTTCTAGAAATAGGTGGTCAAGATTTGTGAGGGAATTGTCTAATCATGAAAAAAATCTAAATTATTATATTTTCGAAACGAGATGAATTAATCAAATGTAGCATATTTATTCACCTAGTAAAATGTCGTAAACTGACATGAAATTGATTAAAAATGGATGACCATAGGCGGGTAAACGGGGGGACCCTTGCCTTAATTATAACCTAACATTTTTTTCTTGTGCGTTTTAGGTTCTGGTAAACTTGGAGACCCACAGAATTTGACACTTTTTTTTAACTTTTTATAAAGCTTACCTTAAATAGAGATGAATTAAACCAAAAAATCAATGGATCATATAGTTTTTTATTCTTAAATAAATAATAAAGAACTAAATTGCCTCGCTTCTTTTGGGTTAGGTTAGGTTCGGATCCACTCTTAGTGCGCGGTTCGCTAATATAATAGCGCAAATATCTGCACGATACCGAGTTTAAATAGGTAATTTTTTTATTTTGTTTTTATTATTTTCAGTTTTTAAAATACGATTAAACAATATTAATAGTGCAGTAAATTTAAAACTCAGTGAAAATAAAACCACTTGGCAACACTGTAAATACTGTGTAATGTTATTAGCGTATTTTTACTACTGCGTTGCGCGAATGTCTTGTTTTAATCAACTTTTAAAATCATTATAATAAATATAAATCCATATATACATATCATATATACATATCATATATACATATCATATATGTATATATGGAGACTATTAGTTTCATGATTTTTTTTTATTTCACCGGAAATACTTGTTTTTGGTCATTTTATACATAAATAAGTAGTTTTAAAAAAATGTCTGTCTGTCTGTCTCTCTGTCTTTATGCACGAAAACGCAAAAACCACTAAACAGATTTTAACCAAATTTGGTACAAAAATACTATAGGACATGGCAAGGAGCTGATTAGATTTTGGGATACATTGAGCGTAGGCAAGGGGTTTAAAAGGGTTCAAAAATTTAAAAAAATTATAGTTCTTAAACTTATCCGAAATACTGCATAATTTTTTATGCATTTAATTGAATATAACCTAAAATATTGCACATAAAATATTAGACCACATTGGCGTTCGAAAATAGTGTAAAATAGGGTAAAAAATATTTTAAAAAAACGTACTTCTTAAACATAGCAGAAATATTAACTAATTATTTATAGCTTTAATAGAATATAACCTATAAAATGTGTCATAAATAACCTACTTTCATAGGCGTTCGTAAATAGTGGAAAGGGGGTCAAAACATAAAAAATATATATTTCCTAAACTTATTCGAAATATGGAATAATTTTTCATAGTTGTGATAGAATATAACCTAAAAAATGTTACATAAAAGAATTGGTTCACACAGGCATTCGAAAATAGTCTAAAAAAAGGGTCAAAAACGAAAAAAAAATGTTTCCCAAATATAAAAATGCAGCATAAAATTTTTATTTACATAGGCGTTCGTAAATAGTAGAAAAAGGGATAAAAGAAAAAAAAATAAAATGTAAAAATTTTTATATTTAACTAGTTGAATTGGTGTTAAAAATACACGACAGAATTAATGTATTATAGGCGTCCGTGAAAATTCTATAAAAGGGTCAGAAAAAAATTGTATCCGTGATAACTCAAAAACCACTTAACGGATTTTAACCACATTTGGTACGAAAATACTACAGGATATTTATAGGTGGTGATTAACATTGAGCGTAGTCGAGGGTTTTAAAAGAGGGTTAAAACATTTAAACAATCATAGTTCTTAAACTTATCCGAAATATTGAATAATTTTTTGTGCGTTTAATTAAACATAACCTAAAATATTTAACCTAAACAATTAGATCACATTGACACTTGAAAAGTGTAAAATGGGGTAAAAAGGTTAGAAAAAACGAATTTCGTAAACATAGCAGAAATATTGACTAGTTATTTATAGCTTTGATAGAATATAACCTAAAGAATGTTTTATAAATAACTTGTTTTCATAGGCGTTCGTAAATAGTGTAAAAGGGGTCAAAATAAAAACATATATACTTCCTAAACTTATTCGGAATACGGAATAATTTTTCGTAGTTGTGATAGAATATATCCTAAAAAATGTTACATAAATGAACTGGTTCACACAGGCGTTCGAAAAAGGGTCAAAAGCGAAAAAAAAATGTTTTTCCAAATATAACAGAAAAATTGGCTACTTATATATATAGCTTTGACATAAGATAACCTACAACATGCAGCATAACAATTTTGTTTACATAGGGGTTCGTAAATAGTAGAAAAGGGGGCAAAATAAATTTTATAATATAACTAAAAAAAAACAGTTATTTTGAGTACAAGAACTTGGCCTAGCTATTCGTGCCTCGAGGGCAACAGTTTATTTTTTTTAAAAACTGTTCTATCACAATAGAGCTTTTAGCAAAAAAAAAATTGTAAAATTCCGTGGGTCTCCAACTTTACCAGACCCCAAATCTCGTTATTATTTCTCACATCGAACTCAGAAAAACGTTAAAATAACATTTTCTTGATCTTGATCCCACATAGTCTACATGGAGAATTTTTCTCTATTCCCATTATGCCAAAAATACCGAGTAAGCAAAAATATTATCTCTATTATGGTCCGATGGCAACGATTCAAGAGTTTGACAAATTACAAGCTTCCTAAATACTGAGGAAAACTTAAATTCAGACGTTTCCATGGTACTTATATGTTATGTTAGTGGACTGTATGATTTTTCACTTCTTGTATTAATTAAACTCATTTGTAGATAAACTAAATATCTTTAATTTTGATAAAAACATATTATAATAGTAAATAAGTGTTGTTATGATGCTTATAGCACACGTGCAAAAAAAGGAATGAATATTATGTTTACAATAGGTACACTATTATAGTTTTATATCTTATAGCTGTTTGAAATGTCTATAGTAAGAAAAACACAATAGAAAGAGTCACTGTAAACTTTAGAATATGTATAAATATAGGAAGTAAAGGAGCTAGAATAAATAATATGCAGTGTTGTCACGCAGTTCATAAAGACGTACGGAACAATATATATATATATATATATATATATATATATTTATAGTTTCAATATTGAAACTAATGAAATTTCTACCTCTTTTATTACAGGTGACATTTTAAATAGAGCACAATGTCGGCCAAGGCCATAAGAGAGGCAACGGGTAAAAATATTATTAATAAATTCATCGGAAACGACACAGCTACAGCTCAATGCCGATTTGCTTCCGTTGATTCTGACACAAAGTTCTCAGAACTGATTGCGGCACAACCATGGTTAAGAACTGAAAAACTGGTAGTCAAACCCGATCAGCTGATTAAACGACGCGGGAAATTAGGTAATATTCCCTTTTTTTTTTATTGATGTTGATTATTTTCAAGGGTTGGTTATAGATCTGTGATGAATAATCTACCTCAACTATGCCCACTATTATAAGCTTTTTTTGTTAAATTTTGAACGTTTAGAAAAGTGAAATTGTTTGGATAGTTTAATATACTCACGTTGCCAAATTAATTTCAGTCATTTTCTATTATTTCCGTTCCAAAAATCACATTCACTTATTTTATTTGTTGTCTGTGTTGCACTTTGACAATAAACACCAAAATAAAATGTTAATTAGGATCTAATCACAAAAAACAACTAATTTAAACTGAATATGTTTACACTAAATTATAATAATAGCAATTTATTTCCCTTAAATTCGATTAATAAAAAAATTTGCTACTGAGAGGATTAAACACAAAGGTGAATTTGGTTTTTGTTAACGCGTTTAAACTCTTGCCAAATTTTGAAAAATCGCTTTGTTTTGATGCGTGTATGTTTTACTTATTTGTTGGCAGTGAAGCACAGTTTTTGGAAAGCACGTGCAGGAAAACACACTTTTGTTTTCTGTTTTATAATTTGATCATGTTTGTTTGGAAATAGTTTTTTGTAAAAGTTGTTTTTGGTTTTTTAAGATTATGGGCTTTTGATTTTGGCTAATTACCCCTTATCTTGTTTAAATAGGAGTTTTTAGGCAGCTTTGGTTATAATTTAGTAAAGAGTTTCAATCATAACCGTTTTAGATACTGCCTAATCTTGCCATATGTTTCCTATGTATAATTTATTTATATATATATATATATACAAAGAAAAATGAAATAAACTAACTTGTACGAATCAAAAATTTTTTTGATTCGTACAAGTTAATTTATTTCATTTTTCTTTGTATATCGGTGATATACTATACTCTGTCAACTTAGTTGAATATCTTTGTTTGTTTATATATATATATATATATATATATATATATATATATATATATTATATAGAAAAGCCAATGAAGAAAACGAACGTCTGTAAGTTGGAAAAAAAACATTCGCTTCAGGTGGGAATCGAACCCACTTCTCACGCTTTCCGGGCATGAATATTTTCTCTCTCTCTCTATACCACGTGCAGGACATGCAATAGAAGAAACACTGCGACGTTGTCTGTGTCTTTGATGCCTTCGAACTGAAGGTCGAGACAGCAGCAGAACCACAAAATAGCATAGCGTTTGTGAGTTGGAGGGGACATTGGTATAATAGTATCGCGGTTGTGCACTACTATCACCAATGCTTCGGTAGCTCAATGGTAGAGCAAATGCCCGGAAAGCGTGAGAAGTGGGTTCGATTCCCACCTGAAGCGATTGTTTTTTCCAACTTACAGACGTTCGTTTTCTTCATTGGCTTTTCTATATATTTAGAAATTATTCAACTACAAGTAATTTGATTGGTTACTATATTTAGTAAAAAATTATCAATGGAACGCAAATTACATTGCTGTCAAAATATTATGACGTTTCTCTTTACACCAATGGTTATTTATTTATGATATGTTGCAAATTAAGAAGAAATCACGGTATTATTTTGCGTTACAGGTTTGATTGCTGTGAATAAAACTCTTGATGACGTCCAAAAATGGATAGCTGATCGCATGAATAAAGACCAGAAAGTCGGACAAGCCACCGGTAAACTGCGCAACTTCATTATTGAACCATTTGTCCCACATAAAGAGGAAGAAGAAACATATGTCTGTATCTATTCCCACCGCTTCGCTGACACAATACTCTTCTACCATCAAGGTGGCGTTGACGTTGGAGATGTTGACAGTAAGGCAGTTAAACTTGACGTTCCAGTCGGTGGTGCTTCAATTGATGAAGCAACTATTGTTAAAGTGCTTTTGGGCCAGATTAAAGATGGAAATAAGAAGAAGATGATATCAAAGTTTATTTTGAATTTGTACAAGATGTATGTGGATCTGTTTTTCACTTATTTGGAGATTAATCCATTAGTTGTTACTGACAAGGAGATATATATTCTGGATTTGGCGGCTAAGTTGGATTCTACAGCTGATTATATTTGTAAACCGATGTGGGGTGAGATTGAATATCCCGCACCATTTGGTCGGGATGCTTATCCAGGTAAAATGACCTTTAAAAGTTCTACTTGACAATGTTATGGTACGTTTAATATTTTAGAGGAGGCCTACATATCAGATTTGGATTCGAAATCAGGTGCTAGTCTGAAATTGACGATTCTAAATAAATCCGGTCGCATATGGACTATGGTGGCGGGCGGTGGCGCTTCTGTCATCTACAGTGACACAATTTGCGATCTGGGTGGCGCTAGTGAACTAGCCAATTACGGTGAATATTCTGGAGCACCGTCTGAGCAGCAAACCTACGAATATGCGAAGACTATTTTGTCGTTAATGACACAGGAGAAACATCCACAAGGGAAAGTCTTAATTACAGGTAATATGCCAGGTTTAGGCGTGGTTCACTGCTGACCTTAGTTCAAGGTACGATACTGTGTTGTGCATAGCAGGTTCCGTTATAAATTCGGTTTAAAATGTGTCATTTTTGACAACTCTGTTGAGCCACCGAATTTTGAAGTTTGAGGTGAATTCAAGGGTAATATTTGCTGTATTGTTCTTCTAATATATGGATCAAGATCTTCGGGAAAACTTCTTAGATTTACCAGACGATGAAGATTTTATTGAAATTATAGAAGTTCTGCGACATCATGTTATGACACCTGAGCAAATGGTTCTAGTAACTTTGAGGAAATTTTATGTAGACCATCGGAAACAACTCCTGGGGCTACAGCTCGAATGTGCAGAGTATATTCGGTCCAAGTGGCGCTAGTCTCACATCCCCGACTGCTCAGATACATGACCGGCGGATTACACTGCACATGACATCGTCTACTTCTAATAGAATCAGGGTGATCTGATCCCTATACCTCAAGCGACTTGTCACGCTACATGCGCCCTCTCAAGGAACATGCCCATGGAAGCATTTTCGCAACTCCACCACTGCCACCCAGGGGACTCCTACTAAACAAACCGTTTGCTACTGCAAACCCAACACCAGTCGAGCTAGTCGCTAGTCGGCTAGGTTTGCCATATCCCTTCTGCCAAACTTGAATAGTAACGGTTTGCAGGATCAAGTCAAATGCTTAGGGCTAATCAATTACCACCTCCCATTATGGGAGAGACAGTGCAACACCTCAAACAACTAGCAAAAGGTAATCCTTCCCCCTATTACTCAGACTTGATCCAGACAGCCACCCGAAGACAACTGTCCGTCTCTACTAGGGAGCTTCAACTTTTGTCCAATGGCGCAAGTATCCAGGTTACCCAGGATTTATTTGGGGTCGGACTAGCAGGTCCCTAGTTTTTAGGGTAAATGCCGCCTGGCAGGACATTTACCCGCCAAGAAAGGTGGTAGCTTGACAAGGGCTTATGTCCTCCCTGTGTCGTTTTTGAAAACACTGGATTGTGTTCTATACCAGTAGTTAGATTCTTTTTTGAAGTACAGCGTGCGGGTCCTTATTTCAAAACGCAATAAAACCCATTTTATGGAGTAGAAGTTTTTATTATTTTCTTAAATAATGTAGGTACATACGTAAAGTTTTGCTTCAAACAGTTTTAAAAATCATGTCAGGTAGGTGACGCCCTCCATTGTCGATACACTGAATAAGCCGATTTCTGGCATTTGTCATAACCGTTTCCAGCATGGCAGCTGGTATGTTGACCAGTTCGGCCCGGATGTTGGCTTTGAGATCTTCTAGGGTTCTTGGACGATTGATATAAACACGCGATGTCAAAAATCCCCATAAAAAAAATCGCAAGGGGTCAAATCGGGGGAACGAGCTGGCCACACCAAATCACCGCTGATTGAGATTAGGCGCTCCCGAAAGTGTTCCCTCAAAACAGCCATTGATAGCCTTGAAGTGTGAGCCGTGGCGTCGTCTTGTTGAAACCAATCGACACCCATATCCAATTTGTTAAGTCGAGGAAAAAAAATATTCCAACATGTTTACATATCGGTTAGAATTCACTGCGACTTTAGGTGAGTGCAGGGGCCTTTAATGCAATTCGCGGGGGTTGGTGTCGGCCCAGTATTTTGTTTGTTGACGTATCCACTCACGTCATCACTAAAAAAACAATTGCGTCCTCCGGAACGTTTTCGAGAAATGGGAGAGTTCTTGAACAATCGCCAACTTGTACGGATGTTAATAAAGATCATCGTGAAGAATTCGCCTCACTGAACGAGCGGAAAGTCTTAGGACAGATGCATGTTTGCATGCAGAACGCCATGGGGATCGTCACTAGGCACCTGACGGCAGCCTAAACATTCCAATGTATTAGGTATATTGTTTGTTGTCTCTGTATGGTGGGATATGCATTACTATGTGTATGTAAATGGTGCGCTTAAATGCAGGCCGATATTGTAGATGGGCAACGACTATGGTACTCTGACGAGGTCATAATAAGAGCGAAACGAATTCGTCAGTATCTGTCGACCCATGCCTCGGTCTGGTTCTACTGAAATAGACTGAGGCCGTGCTAAATTAAACAAAATCCCTTGTGTAGGTAGAACCAAGCAATTTTGTCCGCTATGCCATAAAATTATTTTAGTTGCATTAATAATATCATTCGTTCATCTATCTTGCTCTCACAGATTGGGCTCCAGGTTCCTCCCAGATCTGTAAGGGCGACTCATGTATTCCATGAGGCATATTACTGGACAAATTATGCTAGGGGCAGCTTTATTCCTAGGGCATGTCGTTTGGCCAATCAATGTTCAGGCCTGGATCTGACTGCTCCTGACACATTTGATGTGGGCTTCCCGAGGATGCGGCTTTTCATAAAAGGTTTTCACCTACTTAAAATATTGATGGCAAGGGCGACATCTGGACCAACTTTGAGGAAGGTCAGGACAGGGAGTGTCATTTAACCTCATTAAAGTAATGTTGATTAGTTTTGCGATGTGAAACAGATATTTGGGACATTCTATTACTCTTCTAAGGTATCTGAAATGTACTGACGAGTAGGTCTTCTCTATTAGCCTCTCCATGCAGAAGAGAGTAGGTTAGTCTCGTCCTTGGAGAGAAAGGCTCCATTGGCCAATCAAGTAAAACTGATTCAAAGGTGCTACGCGATAGATGTGAAGTCTATATCAAGTTTGTGAACCACAATATTCCTTCCTATAACCGAGTAGCTCATAGCAGCATTAGTTTAAGTATTATCCAACCTTGTCGACACAGTAAAGATCCGCGTTGCCAGTCTGGTACCGTCGTAGAGCAAAACAGGTAAGATGAATCTGTCGTGGGAAATCACAGTGCTCAACTTCTGCAGCTGCTGTTTAGGAGCGTCTTCATCAGTGAAGGACCCTTGTAGGCTGTTTTATAGCCCCAAAATTCAACTCATTTCTTTATTAATTTTTTATGACCTGGAAGCAATGACATGAAAGTAAACTAAATTATGTTTATATAAAACAGTCATAGTCTTAGTGTCCATTAAAATTCCTTGAGGCAGAATTTTGATAAATGATTTTGTTTAGGTGGTGGAATTGCTAATTTTACAAATGTTGCTGCGACATTCCGGGGTATTATAACAGCCTTAATTGAATTCCAAGAGAAATTAATTGATCACAAAATATCGATATTTGTACGAAGAGCTGGGCCAAATTATCAGGAAGGATTACGGAGAATGAGAGAAGTGGGACAAACATTGGGTAAGTACATAATTCTGCATTTTTTATATAGAATTTACTAGCTATTGCCAAAAAGAACCACCAACTTTACTTAATGTTGGAATGACACGATATTTTCGTTTCTTTTTCTCACTAATTAGACAGACTAGGTAGGTAAAACGCTTAAAAAGATTTAGTGTCTGTACATTTAATTTCCTTCCTCGACGTACATGCCTGAATCAATTGAACACATTGTAACAATCTTGAATTAGCTCAATCCAAATGAACCCCTATATGCTATTCAAATTGCTACTGGTTCGCCCAAGAATCAGCCCATTCTGATTCAAATATTGGGAGGCAAAAAAAAGCTTTGTAGGTAATATCGCTCCTTGCTTAATCTTACAACTAATTTGTTAATTTAAACAATTTAAAGGTTTTGAAGGTGTCTCGAAAATGACCGTCCTGTAACTACAATATCTGGTTATCCTTTCCAATATATGCATTTATATTTTCAAAAACCCATAAAACAAAAATAATATTTTCTACTAAAAAGACCCTTTCTTAGGTAGGTACTACTTTTTTTATCACATTGGAAAAGGCACCAGAGATAATAAGTTTATTATTTACAGATGGTTGTATAATATTCGTAAAAGATAAGAACTTAAAACTATTAGAAACATTTGGTCACAATCTATTTAAAATAGTATTCACAAAATATTAGATTTCCCAGGTACGTTAGGTAAAAACTAAGAGAAAACAACCATAAAACCACGCAACAAGTATCCATGTGGCCAGTGGCGTGGTGTTTTGTTACAACATGGTACAAAAAAAATGGAGAATCAAGCTCAACCACTCCAAATCAATCCCAGTCACCTTCACAATTTGTCACAATAATAATTGTCCACTAGTCACTATTGATTGATCACAAATTCTATTCAAAACTATTGTAGATCTGTACCGTGTCGTAATTTTCAGGTATTCCTTTGTACGTGTTTGGTCCGGAAACTCATATGACCTCCATATGTGGTATGGCATTAGGTACACGGCCAATACCACAAGAAAATAATGTAGAATTCGCCACGGCAAACTTTTTATTACCCACTGGTGATAAACAACCTAATAAAAAGAAACCTGACTCGGATTTCATGAAGGAAACTATTACTGCGCCACCTGCAAATGACAATGCCAAGGTAAGTGAATTGTCTGAAGTATATTATGTAATGACAGTTCATTTTTCATTGATATTATGTAGTATACCATTATCTTTCTTAGTATAATTTCATTGTAATGAAGAACAATCTGCGATATTTATCAGAAAACTTTTTAATGCATACGCAGCACACATAAATGTTTTTATTAACAACAAAAATGAAATAAAAGTTTGTTTTATTTCATGTCACTTCTTTTTTTTCTCGACGTTTCGACTAACAAACATCTCATTATGATTGATTATGATGTTGGAACACTAATAAAAAAAAATCCTGAAGAAGACAAAGTGTTTTTTCCGAAACGTCGAGAAAAAAAAGAAGTGACAGTAAATAAAAAAAACTCTTCTTTAATTTTTAACCCTAAACCTAAAAACTTAATAACGAAATCCAAAATAAATAGATGAAGAAGTACTGAACTATGAATAAAAAACCTCTTTCGAACAGTTTAATATGTCAAATTAAAGTGGATAACCAACTGTATGTATGACGTCGTGAAACAGCTGTTTAACGTCAAATGTCATGTAGTTCTTCATTGCAATTGAAATTTCTGTAAAGTAGAATAGTAGGTTTATAGTGCTTTGGTTTCTATTCTTTTATTTTTTCTGTACAGTGAGGATTAAAAGTCACGCAAAAACGCGATAAAATTTGAAGGTAACTTTTTGGGAAGAAACGGTCGCACATGTCACTTTAGGTTTTAAGTTGTCGTCCGTTTTTTGACGTAACAGCAAAATTCAATTGAACGATCTGGATCATTTTCGTTGAGTTGATGCAATAGTTTTACTTTATATGAATGATAATTCTCACTGATGATTCTCCAATATTGTTTGTTATCCAGTGCTATCTCTTGAGGCCGTTTATGAGGATTTCGTGCACTGGACAATAGGAATCTTTTTTAAGAATGACGCGAGACTATCTTATTTGCAACGAGTGGCGTGACTACTGGAGAGGCAGTGGGCCCCTGGCTCTTGGGGGTCCCTTTGGCATGAGTACACTGTGTCCAAGATAAGAATGGGATAGCATTGGAATCTTGGAAACGGTGTGAGTTACAATGTCGGTTAATTTAGCGAAAAGTGGTACAATTTAAACACATTTTAAATGGTCTTTTCGAAAGTAAAGTAACTTTAGCCGTTTTCGAGAATTTTTTAAAAAACTATGTTTTTTTTATTTATTTCTGACATTGTTTTTACGATATAAAAAAATGAAAAGCACGTTCTCATTGTCACTTTTTGAAAAGAATAAGATAGCGTTTACAAATTTTCACAACGACGTTTCGTTTTTGAAAAACCATCATCAACTTCGTTTTTTAAATACGTCCCTGTAGTAGGTTTTACAAAAACATTCTTTCGTCGTTATCACAATTATTTATTATTATTTGACAATTTATTCGGTCTCAGTACAACATTTTATTCTGTACTCTGTTTTTTAAATTTAGTTGAAATTGTTGTGCCGTTTGAAGTTATTAAAAAAACGCCTTTCTCACGCACTACGCAAAATAAGTACCAAACTAGGGCAATTTTTCTTTAGTAATTTTAAATAACAACTAAATACACTGAAAAAATTGTTTAAACAATTACGTGTGATATAGCACTTCCTTTTGAATTGAAAATTGCCTTTAATTTAGCAATAAAAATCCAAAAAAACAAAGTTGATGATGGTTTTTCAAAAACGAAACGTCGTAGTGAAAATTTGTAAACGCTATATTTTTGTCCTCAAAAAGTAACAATGAGAAAGTGCTTTTCATTTTTTTATATCTGCAAAAATAATGTCAGAAATAAATAAAATCTAAAATCGCAAAAAATAGTTTTTCCAAAAATTCTCGAAAACGGCTAAAGTTACATTACTTTTGAAAACACCATTTAAAAGGTGTTTAAATTGTACAAGTTTTGTCTAATTTAACCGACATTGTAACTCCTACCATTTCTAAGATTCGAATGCTATCCCGTTCTTATCTTGGACACAGTGTATAATCGCGGGGACCCACTGAGAAATAGAGATTGCCTGTCGCCATCTACATTACAATGGCTACACTGTTGAGACCAGCTTGCAGTGATCAGAATTACCGACCGATTACCGTCACTCGCGACTACTGCGCATGCTAACTTTCGGGGACGTTATACAGTCCGCCATTTTCTACGTCTAATGTCAATTGTGTCAAAGTTTGTTTTGTTTTGGTGATTGTGGAGTGCGGTAGAACTTTTGAATTTCGGGAATTTTCCATTATATTTTCTTTTTTTTATGTTTATGTCCAATTTTTATAATACAACCTAGCAAGGGGCCCAAAAAAATCGTACCTCCGGCCCCATATGTTGAAATTACGCCAATTGACATGAAAGTAAAAACTAATATGAGTTTGGCCGTTGACTTTAGGTGAATTTTGTAAAACCAAATATTGTTCAGAATTACCGAACGATTACGGTCACTCGCGACCACAGCTATAGAGGCAGAGAGAATACGCTTCGGACTACTGCGCATCCCAATTTTCGGAGACGTTATACTACAGTCCGTCATTGTGTACGTCTAATGTCAATCGTGTTAAATTTTGTTTTATTTTGATGAAGTGCGGTAGAACTTCTTTTATATTTTATTTTTTTATGTTTACGTTCAATTTTTTTATTACAACCTAGGAAGGGGCAAAGTAAAAACTAATATGAGACTATTGCGCATCTTAATTTTCGGGGACGTTATACAGTCAGTCATTGTCTACGTGTAATGTCAATTGCGACAAATTTTGTTTTGTTCGAATCTTTAGAGAATCAAAAAGAATTAATAGTATACAGGGGTTTCCATAAGAAAAACTTATCTACTACATGATCGACCCTGTCAACTACAAAGGTATGTGCGAGCGTTTCTTAAAAAAATCACGTCAAATTTTATCCAATTTATGCGTAACTTTTGATGCTCACTGTATAAATATTATTTGATTTATTTTTCTTGTGATATAATCTTAACCTAATAATAATATCCTAAAATTATTGGGGCTATTTCATTTATGATTAATAAATTTACTAACTCTAGATCTACTAACAACAGTTTTGATTTTGTGCTTAAAAATCATATTTTTTAAAAAGATGAATATTTTTTCAAGGTAGTAGCCTCAAACCAGATAGAAATAAAAGCACATCAAACACCACAGGTAAACAACAAGAACTCATTAGATTACATTTACATATCTGCACACAGATTTTCATTTAGTTTATAGTTGATTTTGATTTATTTAATGCTACAGGCGAAGATTGAAGGTCGAATCTTTATTATTTACCTTTTTACTACTATTGTTGCGACTGCAAATTCCAAAAGGGCTTGTAACCAACAGATGTTCGATGGAAAATCTATTATAATTCGATATTTAATTCCTCTCGGAACTAGTTAGATTCGATAATTCTTCTGCAAGTGGCACGTACGCATCAAAACGTACCATCGTTAAATGCTTCATTTGCATCCTCGTAATAGTACACCCGTACTCGTTTTTGACTGCTTGGAGCATTAGTTTTCTTGATGATAGTTTCGCGAGTTTTTACTATCAGAGATACTCAACTTGGGGAAACACCGAATTTGGCAGCCTTTATCAACTTCCTTCAAAACTTTAATTTTATCAGCTAAACTTAAACACACACGGTTGGACATCTTACTTGATTCTTAAACAAAAACCAACTGAACCTAAATTGACGATTTACTAAGCCTCGACTATAAAATGGGTTAGGAATTCCCCAGGTGACTCACAGAAATCTACCTGCTTTATTGCCTACCATTAGGCATATGAACGCGTTAAGAACATTTTCAAAAAAATGCGATATAAAAATGTAAATGGGAAAAGTGATGCAAAAAATATTTTAATACTATTTTTGTTGTCTGGCCCTCGTAGTTTTTAAAGGAGGATACTAAAGGTACGGTTTCAATCAATCTTAATTTAACAGCGTTATCGAGTATTTCATTGGAAACAAAATTTAATTTACTTTAAAGGGTGATGGTGGAGCCAGTGGAACTTTATTCACAAATACAACCAAGTCGATTGTGTGGGGTATGCAAAATCGTGCCATTCAGAGTATGTTGGATTTCGATTTTGTGTGTCGGCGAGCCTCTCCTAGTGTAGTCGCTATTATTTATCCATTCACTGGTGACCATAAACTGAAATTCTATTGGGGTGAATATACTATTTGATTTAGTAAAGAAATTAATTTGATTAACTTTATTTTCGGGTTTAGGGCATAAGGAGATTTTGATTCCCGTTTACAAAACGATGCCACACGCAATGGTTAAACATCCAGACGCAGACGTTTTGGTGAATTTCGCCAGTTTACGTTCTGCCTATCAAAGCACCATAGAAACTATGGATTATCCACAAATCAGGACGATTGCAATAATTGCCGAGGGAATTCCAGAGAATTTCACAAGGAGACTTATTAAATTGGCCAATGAGAAAAAGGTAAGAACTAAAAGCACATTTTTTTGTATCCAGGACTTTATTTTAATTGTCTAGGTTACTATTATCGGTCCAGCGACTGTGGGTGGAGTAAAACCGGGTGGTTTCAAAATTGGCAACACCGGAGGCATGATGGATAACATTTTACATTCTAAATTGTATCGACCTGGGAGTGTAGCATACGTTTCGCGATCTGGTGGCATGTCGAATGAGCTGAACAATATTATATCGAAAGCGACAGATGGCGTTTATGAGGGAGTTGCAATTGGTAAGACTAATCAATTTTAATTTGCCATTTTAGTGCTTTCATGCTTCATTCATCTTGGATCATTTCGTCCAGGCGCATAATGCTAATTTTTTTAGGTGGAGACCGTTATCCCGGCACAACATTCATGGACCACCTTATGCGATACCAAACAGACGACAATATCAAAATGATTATTCTATTAGGTGAAGTGGGTGGTACAGAAGAATATGACGTTTGTCAAGCATTAAAATCTAAAGCTATTACAAAACCATTAGTGGCTTGGTGTATAGGAACATGCGCAGCAATGTTTACGTCTGAAGTACAGTTCGGACATGCTGGATCATGTGCCAATTCCGATAGGGAGACTGCAACAGTGAAAAATGAGGCTTTGAAGGCTGCTGGGGCACATGTGCCTGCTTCTTTTGATTATTTAGGTAAATATTAGTTTATATGGCTTGATAATCATTTAACACGACTATTTATAGGCGATTTAATTCAAAATGTCTACGATCACCTGGTAAAACAGGGTGTAATCGTTCCTGCAGCCGAAGTACCACCACCTACAGTACCAATGGATTACAGTTGGGCTAGGGAATTAGGACTGATTCGGAAACCAGCTAGTTTTATGACGTCAATTTGTGACGAGCGGGGACAGGAATTAATTTATGCAGGTCAGAATTTGATTGACAGTACGTCAAATCAAACGTCAGCTAACGTCAGTTTGACGTTTTAATCACGGTGTCATTAAAATCGTGACACTCCATTTCAAGAGTGCTTTTTGAATATCAGATGTACTCCAGAAAAATGTCGGCATCGGTGGTGTAATCTCATTACTGTGGTTCCAACGTTGTCTACCTCCGTACGTATGTAAATTCTTTGAAATGTGTTTGATGGTGACAGCTGATCATGGTCCAGCTGTGTCCGGAGCTCATAACACCATAGTATGTGCACGTGCCGGCAAGGATTTGGTTTCCAGTTTGGTATCTGGTCTACTTACAATTGGTGATAGATTTGGAGGGGCGTTAGATGGTGCTGCTAAACACTTCAGTGATGCTTATGACACTGGTAGGTATTTTCATAAATCCTTTTGTGTTTTTTTTTTAATTTAATATTTTTTCTAGGTATGCATCCAGCTGAGTTCGTGAACCACATGCGTAACAAAGGTCAACTAATCATGGGTATCGGTCATCGGGTTAAATCAATCAACAATCCCGATCAGCGTGTTCAAATTGTCAAAGAATTTGTAATGGCGAACTTCCCTGCTACTCCACTACTTCTTTATGCACTGGAAGTTGAGAAAATCACCACCAGCAAGAAACCTAATCTAATTCTAAACGTTGACGGAGTTATTGCATGTTCTTTTGTAGACATGCTTAGGCATTGTGGTAGTTTTACTAGTGAAGAAGCACAAGAATACATTAATATTGGTGCAATTAATTCGTTATTCGTTCTGGGTAGGTCTATAGGATTTATTGGTCACTACATGGATCAGAAGAGGCTGAAACAGGGTTTGTATAGACATCCGTGGGATGATATTTCATATGTATTGCCTGAACAGTACAATAACTAAGTAAAAATTAACGTCGAATTGTAGGTTAAATTGTCTTTCTTGACTTGAATTTATTGTTTAAAATTTCCAAATTCTGTGGTTTTAATGAAAATGTTGAGGTGTATAAAATGATAAAGTAAATGTTTTTTTTTTTTGTTAATAATTATTTATATTTTTATATTTGATTGTTTTTATTCAATTATTAAATGATTTTTGTTTATTTTTTCGGAGAAAATACTATTATATATTTTAATAATGATTACATTTGATTATATTTACAATAGACATAATTTCAAATAAATTGTGTTTTATTTATTATTTCGGCAGTTCCTACAAATTTGGTTTTATTCTGTCAAAGAACAGATAAAAATTACTATATGTGTTTAAAATTACTGTTTTGATCAAGAGGTACCTACCTTGTTTATTGAAAACTGGCCTACCTGTAAGAATTTGCGATAATCGGTCATTTACCTAATTAAATGAAATGGGTTTTGACCCTAGATTGCCTCCTTAATTGTGAAATGTGTAGCCAAGTAGGGGCAATTTCCTAGATTGTCTCCTAGGCAGGACGGCAGAGGCTCCAGACATTCCTAGATCAGTCCCTGGCACTGTACGCGAAAACCATAAAGTAGCAATTAATCATTCTCTAGTACTTATGGCCGTCCGCGTTAATGTATCTTGTTTTTCTCTTATTCTTGTCACCATACCAAGGATCTCTTCAAAACAAGCTAAGTAGTATAATATCCATTCTCAAAAAAGTTTTCCACGTAGTTCCAAATCTTGTGTTTTGTGTTACTACCACGAAAATGCTATACCATTCGTAGCATTCACCACAACAAAAAGTTTTAGATTTTTAGAGCGATGCATTGTTTCTTAATTCTGCTGAACGCGCTTCTTGCACATGATACAACAAGAGGTCAAGAGCATAATATAGCCTAATTTATTTGATATTAATTTTAATCATAACAAATACAAATTAACGTTTAGTCTATCACAGGCCACAGAGAATACCCGAAAATTGTTCTATCAACTTGTTTATTTTATACCGTTACAAGGAATTTCCTTGTTAAAGTTTTATATCTACATTTGACGCCATGACAATCATCTTGAAAGAAATGATAGAATCCATAGCTGGATCTGTAGCGTAGCGTATTCAGTGTTGTTCCTGTCAGTACAATTGTACTGAAATCAGTACAATGACCAATTTGTCAGTACAATAGCTAATAATTTCAGTACAATTTAATTAGGTTTACAATTTTTCTGCTTTCTGTCAATTTTAACCTAACTAACCACGAAATCTGGCCGAATAACCTAGAAGTTAAGGCCATATAATAGAAGTAGAATTATTAAAAGTCAATTTTGGAGAGAAAATCCTATTAAAAAGAACAAGATTAATTCCACAATTTTTTTTGGTCGTTTAGTCGTTATCAATGACAACGGAAAAGGAACGTGCGTCAAAGACAGGTGAGTGAAAATTGCTCATATTTCGCGTAGAAGGATAGCGCATAATATATTTTAGTGATATCGGTGCATTAAACGGTAATCTGACGGTACTATTATTTTTTTCTTAGAAAATCTGTTAATTTGTTTATTTAAATGTTAATTTATGTTATAGGTAAATTAGAAAAGGTATCTTTGTTTATGTAAATAGACGTTTTTAGCAATAAATTATTTCAATTTCCCGCGTCAGTACAATTGAACCTGAAATCAGTACCGTGAAGGCGCTGTTTTCAGTACAAATAAATTTATCCCAGGAACAACACTGAGCGTATTTCAATTCTGATGGAAAAAATCACGACCGCTACCAAAAAGCCACAATTGATCAGTTAACAAAACACGCGTTTTAAATTTCTTTCGCTACTGATTTCAGGATCCAAACGTGTTGGGATCCACTGATTAAGTTCTTTCGCTAAAAACGCATTCTCTGATTCATCCCCACTTTAGCGCCCATCGCGATCTGGATCCGTAATCCCCTTGCTTCTTTTAGGTAAACTTATCGAGCGTTCTTTCGTTTCTTTGAAAAGAATCACGATTCAGAAATCCAACAAAACCTGATTAATAAATCCGGATCAAGAAAACTAGCGAAAGAAAGCATCATTAACGATACAAATTATTTGGCGCCATCTTATTTTAAATTTTATTTAAAACAGCGACACTTGCTCCACGGACATTCACTCTCAGGTCAGTCTGAGTACCAGGGTCGGCAATTTCCCTGATTTGTGGTTGGCAGGCACGTGTGTAGAGAAGATTACACCGTGCGCCAAACCACAGCCTACTTTAGACAAAGGCTGTGGTCAAACATTGTCTCTACGGCAGAATCGTGAGTAGCCCGCTTTACATGATTTCGCAACCTCATGTTCTGTTTTCTAACATTTATCGTTCTAGACCGCCACTATGAAACTAGCGTTATACGCACAGTTCCGTTTACTGTAATACTGTGGTTATTGTTTAAAAATACATGCCACCGTTTATAACATTTATATTAGGGAGTTCTTTTGACGCCTATTCCGCTATTATCGAAACGTTATCTGTCAAAATTGTTCACGCTACGTTATTTCAGTTACCGTATTCCGTTATGTAGCGAGCGTTAACGTATAATTTACCGTAACTCTATTTAGTGTCAATACTGTCAAAACCGACAAAAATGTGTAAATTTCATAACCCCAAACAACAAATTGTGATGTTAATAAAATGAAATTACATGTTATAAGTTTAAAACTCCCTAAAAACATTCTCTCAGGAAAATAAAAAACCCAACCCTTACGAGGATACATCCAGATGCGTAGTTATTCAAACAAACGTAAATGAGAAATGCAGAAAAATTTTTACTATAAGAGCAAGAGCAATAAAGGAGCATATAGATTTAAGCTATATATTGTGCACCCTGATTTAATATATTGAGTATAACACCATCCTCAAACTCGTCCATGTTTAGGCCTTCCAAAATTGCCACGTCCAATATTTCTTCCATTATTTAAAAATATGTATAAATGATATAACATAAATCACAATCTTTCTACTTTACAGAAATCTCTTTTGTTGCAGAAATTATAAAAGTGAGGTTAGCATTTCCTTTACGTAGGGTTACGACATTGTTTACTAAAGAACTCTTCCGATAGTCCGACTTTACCGTATTAATAGGGAGTTAAGGCAAAGCCAGTGACGTATACGTAAACGTATCTTTTGACATCTACGCATGCGCTCCTTAAATTTATGATACGTTTAACGATACGAAGGCTGTAAACATATGTACCTCTACGCGTATCGTATACTTAAACGTATTGAACCGATTGTTGTCGGAATTACATGAACTTGTACGAATATCTAGAATAGAACATTAAAAACTCAATCTAAATTGGAAATTAAGCTAAGCTATTTTGCAATAAATACTTTATTATTATTATTATTAGTAGTAGTAGGTAGTTTATTTTGTAACAATTATAAACATTTTTCTGTTATTCTTTAGGTATACATAATAAAATATATATGTATTTGGTTAATAATTAAAAAAACCATAATATTAACAACATAGTAAATGGAAGTAGAAAAATCTAAAATAGGCTTTTTCTCAAGTAAAGTGTTATCTCTACCTTCCGCATATACGATACGTATTGGATGGCACCTTAACTCTATTTTGAATGACTGCTTATCTAGTGTAAACATAACCAAAATCTCACGTTTACGTATGGAGATACGTATACGTCCTTGGTTTTGCCTTAACTCCCTAATAACGGAACCGTAATTTTCCGTGAACAAATCAAAAGAACTCTCTCTTATTTCAGATAAAAATTCAATAATCTGACAGCTGACAGTGTTGCTAATATCTAAGTAGCTTGCCCAAAAGAAGAAAACATATGTTTTCGAAAAAATATTGACATTCCTTAAATATCATATGTTACCTCACTTTATTTCGTTCTTCTGATATAAAACTCAATTTAGCCTTTAAGCAAAAGCTAATGCAAGTGAGCCTGAAAATCATCAGTTCAATTAAGCGAGTGGTAGATGGATATCACTTGTTCCAATAAATGTCAAAATATGTGAAACGTGAATAAGGTTATTAATTATCAATAAAAATAGTAAGTAACACGTAAACCAAACAATCTTGAATAAGTAAATTTTACTAACGAAGACTATTGTTGAATTAAAAAAATGGACTTCATAAGAAACATTCCAGTTCATATGGTAATATATTCAACATAGTAACTCTATAAGACTTTAACGAAATCAATTTTAGGACTTTGATGGGCAAGCTAGAGCTGAAAGATTGTCTCGTCTTATAATCACATTATTTGGTGCTGTAGGACTAATTTGGGGTTATTTCGTGCAGCAATTTTCACAAACTGTGTATATTCTAGGTGCTGGAGTAGTTTTAGCAGCATTGGTAATAAATGTATTGGTTTTAAGTTAGGTATATTATTCATCTCTTTGGGAAACTTTTCAGATAACCATACCACCATGGCCAATGTACCGTAGAAAACCACTCAACTGGCAACCAGCTAGAAATCCAGACGGTACAAGAGAAGCAGTATCGAAAAAGAGCAAAAAGAAGTAATTATATGGAGAATTATCAATTATTTAATTTATTTTAAACATTTTGAATATAATAAACAAATAAAACAACAACTTTAATTTGTATAGTATAGATCTTTATTTTTTTTAATACTGTTCCAACATATACAGTGCACAATTGTTCTTATTGTTAATAACTGTATAAAACTAAAGCTTTCAATTTTTAAATATAAAAAAAGGCAAACATAATTGATAGTAAGTACTACATTAATAGGTTTCCTTTTTTTTTGGTTACGTATTTTTCATATTCGTATGTTTAGCTAGTTTATTGTTTAAACTAACTTAAAGTTACGTCTTCGAATTCATTCTCGATTGTTTAGTTTAGTATAGGATTATAAAAACTAAAATTTAATTGTCGATCAAGCCATATTTTATTGAGTTACACTTTTTACTGCACTTGTGTATGATTCCTTCCTTTCATATTTCCCGGTTAGTTCTTTTAGAAGAATCTTATTTTCATTTGATTCTCGAAGATAGCCAAATGGTGGGTAAAATAAACAACATCGAAAACTTCTTCTACCTACCAAAATCACTTAAATCTCTTCAAAAGACTCAAATCTTCGACATAATATTTTTATAGGTTATCTTAATCAAGATCTTAAGAAGTAATGCGTTTTTTTTTTTAAAAGTAGAATGCTCGATTATTGTTTAAATAGGAAAGGGGCTTATTGCTTGTAGTTATTTACGTAATTAGGGCTCGTTGTGTAAACTTCACATGCGTGCGTTAATAATGTCCCACGTGTTACGTACAAAATTTTATATACAACTGATTAGTATTATAAAAAAATTAATTCAATTCAACGTATAGTTAATATTAGCTGAGAACACAAGGTACCGCTGACCATATTTTGCCACCATAGCAACATGGACAAACAACATTCTCATTACCGCACTAGTGCGGTAATATACGTCATTATCACATTGAAAATAGTGTCAAATCGTATTACATGACAGTTGTAGATATATATCTAAATGCATGATCAGTTATAACTCAAAAAACATAGCTCAATCTAATTACAAACAAAATGTCACACAAAATTATAATAAGTAATTAATTCTTACGAGCTAATATACAAAAATACTTTGTTTTATCATTTATTACTTATTATTTCCTTTTCCAATTCACGATTAATACATTTTTTTGTTATAAACGAGATCCATTATTACAAATATTTAAAATAATATAAACAATAATTTAGAAATAAAGTTAAATAAAATATACGTACTTATCTATGGCAAGTTATAAAATAACAGGTACCTGTCTACATACTTAAAATAGTGCAGAGTATCTACAAATACTATATACTACAGAAGTTATGGAATTTATTTTTATAACGGTAAAAAGAAATTAAGGAATTTAGGCGAAATGGTCATTTGTATTAATAAAACTTGATTGTTGAGCTGGAAAATCTAATTAGAGATAAATTCTGAATTATCAAAATTAACATTAATGCCTTATGAGGAAATTGTGGGATATAGGGCGAAGTAGTCACAACATTCAATTAAAAGGCAACGTTTCGTGATTTTATTATCACTTTTTCAAACTCTCTCTCATCAAAATGCTGTACATAATAATATACAAACAGTCTTGATGAGAGAGAGCTTGAAAAAGTGATAATAAAATCACGAAACGTTGCGTTCTTTTAATTGAATGTTGTGACTACTTCTCCCTATATCCCACTATTTCCTTATAAAGCATTAATTTCGAGGGCCAGAAGAAACGATTTGAACATGGATTACCATTAATATTAGGTCATTCAAAAGGGCCATATGATGACACATAGATGTCGTTACTATAATGTTTTCCATATGATTTTTATTTAAACAAATTATATTAAAAAATAATTAATATTATAAATATGTATCGTTAATTCACTTAGAACCGAAATAGAATAATATATCACAACATAAAAAGATTCTTTATTCGTTAACAGTTTGTTAGAAAACAAAAATATCGTTGTAACCTTTTACAAATTAGGCCATAACTTAAAATAATAAATACATTAAAAGAAATGATTAATTCCATTGTGTAGATAGATTTCTTTGATTAAAAACTAAGACTAGGTGAGTGCTTTTAGCAACAGTTGTATTATTATTTTTAGTTTATTAATTTTAAACGATTCGAGTTTAAAACCTGAAACAAAAAAAATATGATCATAAACAAAATAGCACGGCGTAAAAAACATCTATGATGATTATGAAGCGGGATAATTATAATACAGCAAAGGCCCGTTAATCTGAACACATTAATATACAGACCAGGGTCGATAATTTGAAAAATGGTAAAAAGTGAAAAAAAAATTATAGTAGGATGATATCCATTGGAAAAGGTAGAGAATATAATAAAAATGAAAGGAAAAATAAATTACGGCCGATCTGTGGTCGGGAAGAGGGAGGGGGTGAGTTTTTAAGGGTAAAAATCGGTTAATCTCGATTTCCGGTAAAACTGCAAGTCCTATGAAAAAAACTTAAATGGCAAAGTTGTAGGTAATAAAAAGATCTACATCTTTTGTACCGACACTTTTTTCACATAACCTCAAAATTTATGTGAAAAATTCGAATAACCGACTTTTTGGTTTTTTATTTTTATCTTTTGCAAAAAAAAATATTTTTTCACGAAATTTGGTGAAAACTTACCTTTGTATGTCCCAAACATACAGTAATTTTTTTAATTTAAAATATTCATTTTTTCACCTTATTTTGACTTAATATCGAAAAAGCACCCTAATTTTCAATCCAAAAATTCTCACGTCAAAATATCTGCTTTTTTACAAAAGTTGGTGTGTTTTTTGTTCGTTGAAATCTCTATTTTCTGATGGTATAAAAAAATAAATACACTACTATGGAAATGTTCTCAGAAAATGCAAATAATGATCTAATAGTTTCAAATATGAATCCTTAAAAAATATCGTTGCATTTCTCCATTGTTTCTCTTAATCCATTTTTTTATATCTTCTTTGTTCGCATCTTTTTTATAAAAAATATTGGCTAAATTTGACACATTTTTCTTTTCCTTTTCCGGCAAATCCAGATGTTCTATCGCAACCATATTTTTTATAAAAAAGATGCGAACAAAGAAGATATAAAAAAATGGATTACAATTAATCAAATCTATTAATAAATGTAAAAATGATATAACACTGAACCAATTAAGATTTCAAAAAATATCATTTGGCAAGAATTAAATCTTCTTTCATATTGGCCAATCTCCCACCTGTCATATAATTTATTATAATACTGTATTTACAATATCTTTATTGGTTTGACATGTACCAGTTTAGTTTTACATACTTGTCAATAACTGTTAGAATTTTTATTGTGCTATGTTTTTCGTTTATTAAAGCCTATAAATCTGAAGGCGAGTATTATTACACCACCCACAGAAGGTGCAGCAGAACAACATTGTTACAGGGCATATTATCAGCTTCAGACTTGGCTGGGTAACGAACAGATTGGGGCTTGGAGACGAAGACGGTGATGGTCTTGAAGATTTCGAAGATCCACTAGAATCGGGAAGGTTTGTCGAATCTAACGATGAAGAGATGCCATCAAACAGACAAAAACTAATGGAGAAGTAATTAGAAAAAAAAAACAGTTTCGGATTCGACTTTTTTTCATTATTTACATTTTCTGAGAACATTTACCATAGTTGTGTATATTTTTTTTATACCATCAGAAATTAGAGATTTCAACGAACAGAAAACACACCAACTTTTTTAAAAAAGCAGATATAATATTGACGTGAGAATTTTCGATTGAAAATTAGGGTGCTTTTTCGACATTCAGTCAAAATAAGGTGAAAAATGAATATTTTGAATCAAAAAAATTACTGTATGTTTGGGACATTCAAAGGTAAGTTTTCACCAAATTTCGTGAAAAAATAAATTTTTTTGCAAAAGATAAAAATAAAAAACCAAAAACTCGGTTATTCGAATTTTTCACATAAATTTTGAGGTTATGTGAAAAAAGTGTCAATACAAAAGTTGTAGATCTTTTTATTAGCTACAACTTTGCCATTTAACTTTTTTTCATAGGACTTGCAGTTTTCCCGGAAATCGAGATTAACCGTTTTTTTACCCTTAAAAACTTACCCCCTCCCCCTTCCCGACCTTAGATCGCCTGTAATTTATTTTTCCTTTCATTTTTCTTATATTCTCTACCTTTCCCAATGGAATTTTTTTTGGTCCAAAAATTATCGACCCTGGTCTAATAGGACTGATCCGGATTATCGATAATTCTTAATTAATGAGACTAAACTAACGTAAAAAACTAACTACGTTATTCAAAAATTGGAAAAAAAATATGTCCAGAGCTGGGGTTCGAACCCAGAACCTTCCGCATGCGCAGCTCACGCTCTATCAAAGACACCAAAAACCCTTTATCAAATTACTGTATTATATTCTAATAAGAGTTATGGCTTGCCACTACCTAACTGGTGAAATTTTAAACGCAATTTTCTCGAGAATTATGGGAACAAATATCAAAAGTAACCTATCGAGGTAAAACAGATAAAAAATACGGATGGATCTGTGGCTGTGAAATAAAAAATAGACTATTTTGTTTTGTGTGTTTACTTTTTGGTGGTGAAACGCATTGGACAATTAGTGGTGTTGATGATTTAGTGCATCTCGCTGAAAAGGCCAAACAGCATCTTACAAATCAAATGCGTCTAACATTATTAGGAAAAAGAAATATACAAGAACGGCTGGAAACTGCATCATGGGAACAACATTGCAATTAATAAGGAGAAGGTAACTAAAAATAGGTTTGTACTTTATAAACATATAAAAGCAATTAAAGTTTGTGGTACCTTTGAGCTCGCACTTGCCTTAAAACGGGGTTGGGTTTTTTTTTACATAAAAATATTTTATACAATGTAATTGTTAGAATGTTTAATTTAAAAAATAATAGAAGAAGAAGGCGATGAACCATCGCCGAAACGTAGTAATAAAGTTAGACAAGCGAAATATAACTTTCGCTAAAATTTAAAAAAAAAATGTTTTCAAGAACCTGAAACCCAAAGAAAAAAAAATTAAAAGGAAAAATGGTCCAAGAACATAAAAAAAGAAAGATAAAACATAATGTTAGGTTTTCGCCAGTCCGGATTACCGAGATTCGGATTAACGAGTGTCTACTATACTTTCCACAGGCTAAAAAGGTTTAACATAAAATACTAGTAGCAAAATGATCTGAAGATAAAAGTATTAACTACAAATTGAATGGAAGAAGGTATTGAAGGCCATTCAAGAATGGATGGACTTTTTTTAAGAATTGGAAAAAGCGTTGGAATACGAGTATTGCATCGGAAGGAAATTACTTTGAGGGCGACGAAATTGATTTGGAAGAGAATAAATAAAAATTTGATTATATTTGATTCAGCACACTACTATAATGCGGCTCCCACTCGATGCCAAAAGAATTAGGAGCAGATTTCAGTAATCCTATGAAATTGGAGAGAACCTCAAAAATATTTTCACATAAGACGATATTTATATATTTTTAGGGACATGAAACTGCTTTAACTCTCAGAATGGTTTGAAAGATCATGAAAATCAGAAAATTCAAAGACCTTTTGTCTCAAAGCTAATTCAATATCAAAATGTGGAAGGGTTGGCTACCAAAGTAAGACACCTAGAATGTTTGGCAGTACTTACTGCGCAGTCACTTTTTATGGGGTGATCTAAGAATCCCCAATTTTCAAGTTCGGAGGTAACTTTTCTTTTCATTTTAAAATTTAATAACTAATTGTTGTTCAATTTTACGCATAATTAAGGCAGTTTTTAAATTTGATGTGACACTGATGACTTCGGTGCCGTGCAGACGAAACATGTCTGGCTAACAAGACCTTCTATGTTATTAAAGATATTTAATATCTCGTGGCATAGCGGCTAACGAATTCGTTTCGATCTTATTATGAGCTCGTCAGAGTACCATAGTCGTTGCCCATCTACGCATCCGGCCTACATTTAAGCACAGCGAGATATACAACCGTAGATATATGTAAACACGTACCATCTACATACACATAGTAATGCATAATGCATTTAGCAGGACCTCAGTCCAATTCAGTAAAACCAGACCGAGACATGGCTCGACAGATACTGACGAATTCGTTTGGCTCTTATTATGAGCTCGTCTGAGTGCCGTAGTCAGTGGTCCTGCTAAATTAAACAAAATCCCTTGTGCAGGTAACACCAGTAATTTTGTCCGCTATGCCACGAAATTATTTTTCACTTTATTATATTTACGGACACAAATTCCTTGTATATTTAATATCTGCACCCGATAATGGAAATACCAAATAAATTAAATGCGTTAAAACACTTTACTCACCGTATTATTGACTAGTAACATTTCACGCAGCTAAACATAAAAAAAAAAACTACCATGATTCCTCCTTGGTGCATTCTTTTTACAATGGCGTCTCTTTCCGCCAATGAAAACTGTTGGTTTTCGATGCCGGATTCGCTCCCGATGCGGATTTTCTTAGATTAGCCGCAGCGTTGTCTAGGCCGTTTTTCACATTAGCAACTAACCGTAATGCTGGATTTGTAACTATGCCGTTTCGTTTCGTCTTTTGACTAAAACAAAATTGAAGCTATAATAAAATAATTACTACGACAAATACTACAGTAAGTTTACTATCGGGTGGGCAAGAAGGACGAACGATCGAGTTTCACACGTGTGTTCTATGACAAAATTGCATTTGTCGTTTATTTCGTGTTGAGTTCGGACTGCATGATCTAAATCAGTGTCCCAATGAAGGTGTGATTAGGCCTTGGGTTCGAAAATTCGTGGCTGCTGGTTCGATTCTCCACCAGAGACCTGCGGGACGCTCAAGGTCATCAAGAACAGAGGAAAGAGTTCACGAAATGAAAATTTCCGAACAACGTAATCCTGGTCTATTAACGCGCAAGCGGCCAGTTGAGCTTCCTGTGTCTAGAGCATCTTTACATCGCCTTTTGAAGAAAGATCTAAAGTTGCATCGATGTAAAATCCAACTAGTGCATAATCTGAACCCAATTGTTGTAACGCTATCGGAGTTTCAAATGGGCATGTCAATAAACAGAGCTGTTGCTGGGCTGCAGTCGGTCCACGTTCAAAACATCAAAAGCCTCTGCAGTCGCCGAAGGTAGCTGTTTGGGCGGCCATTTGAGCATATGCCAGCGAGTTTTTACCCATTTGAGGTTTAGATTTGTTGTTTCAAAATAATTTTCCCAGATGTTTACTTTTATTGAAATAAAGATTTGTTTGGTAAGTACTACTTTTTGTTTATTTTCAAATCCACAAAACTCTGGCGCCCCAATATAACAAAATAACAGTAAACAAAGCTACAAAAATAAAGCATTTGCTATCAATTCTTCACTCTCTATGCCCACGTACCAAAATTTAATTTAAATGCTTACCTCGCTTTGGTGTTAACTTCCTTTTCAGACTTATCTTCACATTTCTTCTCTTTCCCAATAGGTGGATTACTGGAATTACCCAGTATGATCCTCATATGAGTATCTCGGGCAAAATGAGTGTCTGGTGCTTTGGCGAAATTGTTGTGCCGCAAAACAGGCTGATAAATATTTGTAGCCCCTAAACATGTATTAAAAAATTTATTAAAATTGATAAATTGTGTTGTGGTTTTTTTTTCTCACCACCAAATATATTAGGGGCGCAGTCGTGCACTGGACTAAGCGGCGGTGAAGCGTAAATTGGACTCTGTGGTTCACTTTGTAAAGGTGATAACAGTTTGCTTAACGGTCTCGTTTTGCCACCACGTGAACATTGTTGAAGTTGTTGCGTAAATGACAATGGCTGTAAATAATTACATTACAAATTATTATTATTATTGGATTTACATAATGGAAACCGATTGCAAAAGCCAATGTTCTGAAAACTGTTCGTCGACGCACAGTTGGAAATTGGAGAAAAAGTTTGGGCATTTTGCAAAATTTTGTTGAAACTCCTGCTTCTTCATTAACCCAGATGAACCTACTGTTCCATATACGGACTAATTACAGAGACCTATATTGTGTATTGTTTGGAACAAATTTCGTAAGATCTCGCTACTGTAATAATAAAAAGGCATCATCTCATTCGTAAATCAGCTGCTATACCGGTCATATCGTGAAATTTGTTTGTTGTGTGGAAATTTTTAATATCGCTTTTTATTTGTGCTCTGCAACATGAGTTCTACCAGGTGAGTTTTTTGCTACTATTTGAAAGTACGATAGGCTGCATGATTATATAGTTTGAGAATATATTAGTAAATAGTATTTAGTAGGTAGCAGCGGAAAATTTTACTAAACGGTTGAGTTAGGTTATGTTATATAGTGGTGTTCCGTTAAAAGAACAGTAGGAACATAGGTTCAGTAAAATAAAATTATAAACGTTAAAGTATTTTATTTACTTTCTTCCTTAGATACGGCAATCGTCCAAATCGACCACTAACCCTCAATGAGCTATTGGATGAAATAAACAACATAGATCGTATTCCCGATGATATTGTTTTGCTGCCACTAGAAAACGCGTGGGGTGATAACACCGATGAAGATTCCGGCGAAGAGGACAATGTAGATCTAAGGCTTTCTATAGAGATGACGAAGAGCTCAGTAATAACTCTGATCAGTTTGATTCCGAGGATGAACTACCTCTTGTACACTTTGTACAGCAAAAAAGAAAAGCTAACGCTAAAACTTCGACGTCCAAGAAGAAATTTAAATCAGTTGTTTGGTCTGATAGTGACTTGAATAATAATTTTCCGCCATGGCAACCTGTACTTGGATGTAGAAACCAAATTGCGCCTGTGGATTATTTCAAGTATTTTTTTGATGAGGAAGTGGTCCAAATGTTAGTTGATTTTCGTAATGGGTATGCGACACAAAAGAATCGAGACGGCAATATAACATTTCATGAAATGATGTGCTTTTTGGGTATTCTCATTCTTAGTGGATACAACACTGTAAGTCGCCGTAAAATGTATTGGCAAAACACTGCTGACACCAACAATGAGCTAATTTGGGATGCTATGTCAAGGGATAGGTTGCAGTTTATTATGTCTAATTTACATTGCAATGATAATACAAAATTGGATCAAAGCGACAAATTTTCAAAAATAAGGCCATTTTTTCTATTTTGAATAACAAATATCAACAGTATGCCCCAACGGAACAAAACCATAGTGTCGATGAAGCGATGGTGCCCTACTTTGGCCGCCATAGCTGCAAACAGTTTATGCGAGGAAAACCCATTAGGTGGGGCTATGTTTTGGGTTGGAGCGACCAGATTGGGTTACGTTGTATGGTTTGATCCTTATCAGGGGTCTTCTACTATTTTGCCTGAAAGGTATAAGGAGCTTGGCAGCTACCGTCGTTCTTCAATACGCCGACATTTTGAGGCAAGATGAAAAGCAGCCCATACTATATTATTTGTGATAATTTTTTTAGTTCGCTGCCACGTTTTGAAGAGTTAACACAAAAAGGCTTTCAAGCAACTGGTACTGTTCGTGAGATACTACCTGCTTGGCCGGTAACATCGTCAAAAGATTTTAAAAAATCCGAAAGAGGAAGTTTCCAGCATAAGTTGGCAGATAACAAATTTATAACGTGTAAATGCAACGATAATAGCACTGTTTCTATAATGTCTAATTCAGCTTCTGTTTTTCCTATAAACAAGGTAAAGAGGTATTCCGGTTCAGAAAAGAAACAAATTCAAATTAACCAGCCCAACCTATTCCAACAATACAACGAAAATATATATTAGTTTGAATCGAACATCAATACGAGGGAAAAAGTGGTATTTTCCTTGTTTTGCTCAAGGTGTGGACATGAGTGCGCAAAATGCTTGGCAGCTTCACCGGCTTGATGGTGGCAAGTTGGACCGACTTGCATTTAGAAGAAGCGTAGCAACAGGTATTTTAGAAAGTTACAAAAGGGTTACGAAAAGAGGTCCTTCAAAATTTGGACAAAATCTGCATGATTATTCCAGATATGATAGAAAGAACCACTTGATTGTGTATCAGGAAAAACAAACTCGCTGTGGAGTTTGCCATAAAAATGCTCTTTTTAATTGTTTAAAGTGCAAGGTAGCTTTGCATCCCAAAGAATGATTTTATAATTACCACACTTCATCAAAATGATTTGTAACTTATTTATAATAATAAATTTGTATCTTGCATTAATACAGTAGTTTATTGTCCTACCGTTCCATTAAAAGAACATGTGGGGGGTAAGTGTGAAAATTAGGTTTCATTATCTCAATAGATGTCTTTTGAGTGGAGTAATAAAGAAATTTATAAAACTTAAGAAAAAAAAAGTTTCAGGGTTATCTGGGTTAAGAACAATTTCTCAAGTTACTAACGTCTACTTCAAAATTCTTTTAGTTCAAGAGTATTTCGTGATATTATGATGTCAAGGTGGAATCAAAATATCCGGATTATCAAGTTTATAATATTTACCGATGAAACAGCATTTATGTTAAAGGGAAACGTCAACAAACACAACTGTAGGTTTTGGGCCAATGAAAATCCACACTTGATGAGGGAAAGTCATCATATTGTCCCTAAATAAAAAAATAGAAAAAGTACATTCTTCCAACAAGACGGAGCCCATTTTGGTTTAAACCTGCGTCAATTTTTGCATAACGATTTTCCAAATAAGTGGGATCGGTAGAGGGCGTACAATAGAATGGCCTCCTAAGTCCCCTGATTTGTCAGCTAAAGATTACTTTTTATGGGGACATTTGATGAATAAAATGTATGCCACAAAACCTCAACATTAGGCTGATTTGCACACATTAAACATTGATGTTGTTCTGTAAAAATGAACTAAATTTACCATGACAAATACTGACCTGTGTATTTTGCTGCGTATCCCTCTGTCGCTCCGTACCATGCCTGCTCGAATGACTTGAACCTGTTAAATTCGAACTTGACTTGGAATTTGAACTATGATTTCCTAAGGAGACCATTGAACGTCGTTGTTGATCCGTCCAATCACCTACACCAAATATTCCCAATTCAATCAATTAGCAAAATTGATTCAAGCACGTCTCGGTTTAAAATTATGAGCTTAAATTTTGTTGAATAGAAAGGATAACAGAGGAGTTAGTTCCACCTTTTAGATTAGAGAATTTGTGACCTAAATGTCCTGCTCGTTACTTTATTAAATTACCTGATACTCCCGTCGTACCCGGATACAAAATCGCACAAGACGGTTTGGTTTCTGCGGTCGAAGCTGACGTTATCGAAGTAGCACTACTGCTAGTATGTGCTGCCATTTTATGTGAACGCAAATTATACTCCTCCAATAATCTAACAACACCTCTATGTCCAGATTTAGCTGCAACACGTAGCGCATTTCTACCACAGGAATCTGAATGGTTGGGATCAGCTCCGTGTTCTAACAGTGCTACTACACATTGTTCGTGACCTTCCTGAGCTGCAATTCCTACAAAAATTTAACATTATAATAAAGAAAAACACCTTTAACAAGATGGGAATATCTTACCTAAGGCTGTTGCTCCCTGATTACAAGTATGATCTGGCATGGCATTGAATTCCAAAAGCATTTTTACAATATCACTGTGCCCCTGCCAACTAGCTGAATGTAAAGCTGTTCGATTCTCTAGATCACACGCATCGACTTGAGCTTTGCCATAGTTTAACAGTAACGACACCATTTCAGTGTGACCCTGCCACGATGAGACATGTAATGGTGTCCGTCCCTGCAAATCAAAGATAAATTATTAATTAAACATGAAAAAGTGACATAAAATTCATTATAAAACTGAATATTTTAGTTTAGCCTGAAATCTAACTTTTTTCATCCTCCGGTGTGCCACAAGGTTCTAATCGCTGACCCTCATTGTTTAATACACACACCGCCAAAATTCTTGGACCCCCTCGTAGATTTTAAAGCGAATTATTTATCATGGCTGCTTTATTGTGCATTGTTGAATCTTTATTTATTTCACCGTTGCTACACAGTTTAATATGCAGTTACTTCACTTCGTGTCGGAACGTTTTATCTCTCTGTCTTCAAAGCAATTCGCCGCTACTATAGTTATAGTATAGTATATATATATATATATATATATATATATATAGTATAACATAGATATAGTATAACATAGTAGCGGGCCAGAATGTGGCTGGGACTGTGACGAGTCGATGCCGTTTTTAGCGTCTACTGACCCTTCTTATCTATAGTTATTATTCTATGGTTGCTAGGCATCTAAAAATGTTGACAAAAACAATTTCCCTTAATTTTAGATATCAATGTTGAATTTTTCTTTGCAATTATGCCTGGCAATACAATTTCAGTATTCAATAGAGCAAAAATAGTGACTTTACATGATGAGGGTCTGCCCAATCGTCGAATCGCGGATAGACTAGGGATTCCCCGCGCTTCAGTTTTCAAAATAGTGCGTTTGTACCAGGAACCTAACAGCGTTGACTGGAGACATGGGACTGGGCGTCCTAGGGTAACTAATGCAAGAGAAAATCGGTATGTTCGAACCATAACACTCTCAGCTGTCCGAACGCACTTTAGAAGAACGTATGGTCGATTAATTTCCAGTACCACAATACGGCGGAGACTTGCTGGATTCAATTTGCGAATTTATTTGTTTCATTCATATATTTCTTTTTTTTTATGATCAATGATTAACCCAATACTTTTTCCAGTCACTGTAGTTATTTTTATTACTGTCGGTATCCTTTGCCAGCCATGATTTATTATACGTCTTATATACGAGGAAGAAATGTATCAAAAACGCTGCATTATAATGTAAAGAGGCATAACTTTGGATAAACTATACAAGAAAATGCCTTACCTCTAAGTCTCTTGTTTCCACATCAGCACCTTGTTGTATAAAATATTTCGACATTGCTAATCGATTGTCTAAGGCCAACACATACAAAGTGCTTCTACCGTCAGCATCTTTGGCATCAATATCAGCACCATGCGATACCAGAATTTGTAGAATATCATAGTGGCCTTCTAAGGCGGCTAACCTTTAAACAAAATAAGGCATTCTAACTTATTAAATATCTATGATTCAACTAACTAAATTTACCTTAAAGCAGTCTTTCCATCATGAGGTCGTTGATCTACTGGCGCATTATACTTATTTATAAATAAATTCACTAAAGCGGTGTGCCCACCTTGGGCAGCTAGTGCTAACGGGGCTTTACCTTCATTATCAGTCTCATCAACTCTAGCACCAGCCTCTAATAGTGCCTCACACACGTCTTGATGCCCTAAAATATAGTGCAAATCCTTAATGTACTCGTGGTATTCAGGATGTATCAGTTTACCTTCAAAAGCAGCATAATGCAATGGCGTCCATCCAGAATTATCACGATGTTGTTCGTCCAAACCTCTATCCAATAACTGTCTAACAACCTCAACACAACCTAAGTGAAACTAACACATGTACATATCTTATTCCAACAGAAACTAAATTATATTTTACCTTGAGCGGCTGCTACAGACAAAACGGTCCTACCCTCCGAATCCATAGAATCAATGCAGCATCCCCAAAACAGCAGGAGTGCCACAACAGGCGCATGACCCATACTAGCAGCTGCCCACAATGGACTCCTACCACCATGATCACAGTGATCCACATCAGCTTCGTTTTCCAAAAGCAATTCACACACATCTCTGTATGTAAATAGTTCAATCATTTAAAATCATCTTAGAAATCAGTTTCGAACTATTAGCCATCATCAGACCTTATATGATATTACAAATTACATAGAGTCCTTATCTCTTTTATTGGACGAAGTTTATAATTGAAAACTTACGAGTTTAATCTTGAAAGGAAGACAATAAAAGGACTGAATTTAATTGTATTACAGCTTTACGACAATAAATACAGAGAGAGTTCAATAAATGAACTTTAGTTTGCAATAATGTTTCTATGAATTACCTGTGTCCTTCAAAAGAAGCCACTAACAATGGTGTCATGCCTTCTTTGTCGTTATGGTCGACCGTTGCTCCTCTTTCCAGCAATGTAGAAACAACATTTACACCTGGTGTTCGCGGAGCGCACAATGCTGCCACTGATAAGGCTGTTCGACCTGAAATAAAGATACTTAGGTGCTTGTGCCAATGTAGTAGTTAGACTTTTGCGCCAAGTTCCCAAACAAATGAACCATCGGATTTATTTTGATAATTACTATACTACAATACCATTACTGGTGCAGTTGGCACGACATGGTATATTATCTTTGGGTACAGTGAGAAAAAATAGAATTCCGAATTGTCCATTTCCAAGTGAAAAAGATATGTCTCAAGAGAGTAGAGGTACGAGTTTTGAATTTGTCACTGAAATGAATGGTATCCCGCTAACGTTAGTCATTTGGAAAGATAACAAACCAGTGTCTTTATTATCAACGTTTGCCGGAAGCCTGCCAAAACACAACATACAAAGATATGACAAAAAAGAACATACAAAAGTTGATATTGAGTGTCCCCATTTGATCAAAGAATACAACAGACATATGGGAGGGGTGGACCTGCTTGATAGTCTAATTGGGCGTTACAGGATCAAGTTAAAATCAAGAAAGTGGTATTTTCGGCTTTTTTATCACATTCTTGACGTAACTGTCGTGAATTCCTGGATCATCTATAAAAGAGCCAATGAAGAGAAAGGTATCAAAAAATCTATGAGCTTGGCCGAGTTCAGAGTTGAACTAGGTGAGAGCTTATGTTTGATGGGAGTTCGGCAAATAAGTCAGAGAGGTCGAAAGTCAGATATAGAGAAACAATTAGAAAGAAAGCGACAGACTCGATGTTCGGTTCCAAGCAAAGATGTTCGCACGGACGAGTGTTCTCATTGGCCCGAATGGAAAGAAAAACGCAACAGATGCAAGTATCCAGATTGTAAAGGCTTCACATATGTATTTTGTAACAAATGTTCTGTATATTTGTGTTTTAATAAGGATAAAAGTTGTTTCCGAAATTTTCATCACTAGTGCAAAAATGTTTTCAAATTTAGTATTTGAATGTACATTGTAGCATATCTGCTACAAAAAAAATAAAGACTTTTTTAAATCATAATTTTTTGTTTATATTTTTTTCAACATTTTTCTCGTATTACATTCATTAATTTACACCAAATATATTTTGATTTGAAGAAAATCAAAAATAGAGCATTTAAGGGTTAACAAAAGTGTTTGTAAATATACCAGGTGTTCCTGAAAAGTGTGTCATATCAAATTTATCTTTTTTTAAATGGAACACCCAGTATTTTTTTTTTTTGGATTTTTTGAAGACTTTGGATAAAATAAAGTAAAGTTATTGTTATGATCCCTATACCTAAATCTACCCGTTTGGCCAATTTTTGCGTTTTTTGCAAAAAATAGGGTCATTTTAAAAAACATTCTGTGCGTTTATTTTTTTAACTAAACCGTTTAAAATTTTAAAATGGCAAGTGGATAGGACATACATTAGGTCGGTGTATAGCCCAATTGTAAATACAGGGTGGTCACAATTTTTTATTGTTCTTATCAATCATATTTATTTCAATAACTTTTTTATTTTAAATAGCACACCCTATCAAATGGTATTATTAAATTTTCTATTTCATGATAAGAAACCTGATTTGACACGTACCATCAGCGTCCGCATGATTAATATCTGCTCCATAATCCAACAAATGGTCAACAATCTCACTATGACCCATATACGCAGCTGCAATCAATGCCGTACGACCTTCATGATCAGTCAGATTGACACTAGCATCATTTTGCAGTAGAATCTTTACAATTTCCTCGTGACCACTCCATGCAGCCGCTCGAAGTGCTGTGCGATTCTCCGCATCGACGCTGTCCAACTGACAACCATGTTGTACAAGAATTTCTACAACCTGAAACATAACACACCATTTTTTTTAATGCTCGCAAGCTGTAACTGACGGGACAGGTATTTTTTGCACTCAAAAATTACTGCCGATGAAGATGCTAAAATTTTAATTACTGGGTATGTGAAATATTACGAGTGGTGCCTTTTATATGTCGGGATCTGGCAACCCTGGTGTTGCTCTATCGTAACGTTGGACATTTTTGAGGTTATACGTACTCAGAACATACGAGCGCTATTTGTGTTGTTTACAGTAACTTAAAAGATTCATCTCGGCACAAAAATGGAATTAAATCATTTCATCATTTTCGTGCGATTATTTTTTACAACTTTCGACGTGGATTAACTCAGCAACAGTGACATGGATGAACTTAATTCAATTTTTGGCGATGAAGCTCCATCAAGGACCAGTGTTTATCGATGGTATGGTGAATTCAATCGTGGTCGTAGTTCACTGCAAGACGAATTTCGTGAAGGTCGTCCAAAATCAGTTGTTGTTCCGAAAACCATTGATGCTGTGCGCGAACTGATATTGCAAGATCGTCATGTGACCTATCAAGAGATTGAGCCTTAGGAATTAGTGGGACCAGCATACATTTTGCTATTTTGGATATCTTTAACAAATATGCTCCTGTGAGAACTGTTCGGATATCTAAGAAGAAAGCACCTTGGATAACAGACGATATTAAGCAGCTTTAGAGCCTCAGACAAAAATGTTTGACCAAATATAAACGTAATAGATCTGTTGAAAACTGGAATGCATATAAGCGTGCTCGCAACTTGACATCCGTTGAGATTCGAAAAGCTAAGAGACCAGTTCAAGAGTAATAGTTCCAAAGATAATTGGAAATTGTTGCGCGATCTGGATGTTTATGGAAGGAAGAGCCCTGGTTTGCCTTCGAGCCTCCAGAATGTGGATGAAATGAATGAGTATTTTACAGACATACCCCGACTTTTGCCTGATGCTGATTTATTGGATTTTTATTTAAATAATAGAAAAACAAATAGTGAGTTGTTTTGTTTCAGGATGGCGTCCTACGAGGGTAGGTCAGTGAGGCTTTGTTTAAGATTAAAACAAGGGCTGTAGGCACGGATGGTATCAGTGCAGAAATGTTGAAGCGCTGCTGTCCTTATATACTGTCATTTATCCTTCATCTGGTGAACTCTTGCATTGAGCAGGAGTCGTACCCCGAGTGTTGTCCCGTTGCCAAAGAAGTCGGATCCAAGGGAGCTGAGGGATCTCAGACCTGTAAGCATCTTACCCGCGCTGTCTAAAATTCTTGAGAGAATACTCTGCAGTCAGATGAAAGTCTATATAGAAGAGTTTGGGCTTCTTCCGAGGGTGCAATCGAGATTTCGCGAAAATCATAGCTGCTGCACTGCTCTGCTAAAAGTTACAGATGACATTTTTCGAGCATTGGATGATGGTGAGGCGGCTGCCCTCGTGCTCTTGGATTATTCCAAGGCATTCGATCGTCTTGATCACGGGTTGATGCTGGCGATTCTCAATTACTTGGGTTTTGGTGATTCGGCTAGATGTCTTATTGAGAGGTTCTTGGGCGATCGAAGGCAGGCGGTAGTGTTGAATGGAAAAACTTCCGAAGTTTGTTCAACAAATGGGGGAGTTCCGCAGGGATCCATTTTGGGACCAATTTTGTTTGCATTGTATACGTCACAGCTTGTCACAAAGCTGGAGCACTGTTCAGTCCATTTATATGCGGATGACACGCAGGTGTACAGGTCAAGATAAGCCAAATCCTACAAAAGTTGTTCGTGCACGAAGCACTTTCAAGCAAATGGTCACCTGTTTTTTTCGAAAAAACTGGACATGTCGCAACCGCACCACTAGAACAACGCAGAACAGTCAATTCTGAGTGGTACACAACCAGGAAAACCAACCGCCGAAGACTGATCACTCTTCACCACGACAATGCGATCTCTCACACATCGGCTCAAACAACTGCATTTTTGAGCACCCAAAGCATCGATTTGATGAGTCATTCGCCGTATAGTCCTGACTTGGCACCGAATGACTTCTTTTTATTCCCGTACGTAAAAAACAAACTGAGAGGTCAACGTTTTTCGACACCTGAAGAAGCAGTTGCTGCATTCAGAATGCAAGTTTTGGAGATACCTCAATCAGAGTGGCAAAAGTGCTTCGACAATTGGTTCAAACGCATGCAAAAGTGTATAGATCTTCATGGGGAATATTTTAATAATTGTAATAAAGTGAATTTCGATGATTAATATTTGTTTTTGTTCTCTAATCCCGAAATATAAACGGCAACCTTCGTATAATGAGTTTTGCGTAACTTTAATGTCCTGTCAATGTTTAAGAAATGAACTGATTCCAGACGTATGTGGTATATGCTGCACATAACCCCAACATTATAGCCTCTGGGATCTCTCTAATTTTGATTCAATGGTCGTCTAGTACGAGGCATATTTTTAACGTTTTGGAATTCCGCTTTTATAGCGCTGCGGTCGGTAATCTGCGCACGCAAGCCACATCCGCCATTACGAACCCATTTGTCAGTGTTAAAGGTTGACTGTTGACTCAAATGACGTGTTAAAGGTATTAAAAGAATTAAAACCAAAACTGACGTCCGGTTTGGACAATGTGCCAGCATTTTTACTAAAGGATTGTGCTCATGCATTTACTGAGCCTTTAGTTATTATATACAACAAATCCTTGGAATCCTGCACTTTTCCCCGGGTATGGAAATCCGCACGGATATGCCCGGTACATAAGTCGGGTGACACCAGTAAAGTAGTCAATTACAGGCCTATATCAATATTGTCCAACTTTTCGAAGGTTTTTGAGAAAATACTCCATGAGAAAATATTTAATAAATAATAAATTAAAAACTGTATAGTCACACAACAGCATGGATTTTTTAGAAAACGGTCAATGATATCTTGCAGAATTTTTCCAAACTGTTTACCCCATTGTAGGACAAGGACTACAAGTTGACACAATCTATACAGATTTCACGAAGGCCTTTGACATGCTGGATCACACGATTGTTCTGCAAAAGATGAACAACATTGGCTTTCACACAGATTTGTTGCGCTTTTTCAGATCCTACCTATGTGAGCGTAGGCTCCTTGTAGAGTATAATGGATTCAGGACTGTGGAATTTTCGGCAACCAGTGGCGCGCCGCAGGGGAGTAACTTGGCTCCTTTAATTTTCTCCATATTTGTTAATGAGATGGGGTTGAATTTGACTAGCAAATTCTTGTTATTTGCAGATGATTTTAAGTTATATCGGGTAATACGTCATGAATCTGACTGTCTGCAATTACATCAATGCTTTTATTGACAGTCCTCAACTACTGAGCCAGGTGAATTTCCGTGTCCCCCAATACAACTCGCGCTTCATTAACATATTTAATGTTCCACATCACCGAACAAATTATGAAACTAGAGCTCCAGTGTCAAGAGCTTGCACATTGACCAACAAATACAAATTCCATAGGGAACTAGATTTTTTCAGTAATAATGTTCCTCAGTTTGTGGCCAACCTGCATAGATGTATGGCCAATCTACTAAATACCATATAAGTTGTGTATGTTGATCCTAATTTATTGAAGGATGGGCATTCTGGTACTCGAATATGTTTAGTTTTAGTTAGTAGTGTATCATTTATTGTATAAGTGCATAGTAATTTAAATTTGTATTATTAGGTATCATTTGTTGTCTTGTAATTGGGCGTAAGCCTGTTAGGCAATAAAGGATTATTATTATTATGAACGAGTGTTTAAAATGCCTCCTCCGATCGCATATGCTGTCGACTGTGAAATACGCGTGTGAAACAATGTCTTAATGCTAAAAGCAGTTGCCAACACATAACTGAACTCAAGGGTGCATAAAATGCGGGTACTTTTCACAAAAAGCCCATGAGGCTATAGTGAAACCGGGGACTTATGTCGAACGGACCCTTTCCAAAAAATAATTGTTTAAATTACCTCAGTATGACCCCCCCAAGACGCAGCTCTTAACGGTGTCCAACCATCGACGTCTGCCTGATCCGCGTTCGCTCCTGCTTCCAAAAGAACCTGTAAAACATAATATATTTGTAGTTAATATTATAAAAATTACTCTCAGAATAGTATCAATGAAACATTCTTTCCACATACCTTAACCATGTGAGCCTGTCCCAATCTGGCAGCCACATGTAACGCTGCCTGTCCATGCACATCTTGTAACTCGAATAGGGGTTCAGGGCTTTGTTCACTCGAAGTACTTGCCAATGACATCTGTTAAAAGCACAAATTCACGTTATTTTATTCAAATACATTCGCATGTTGATTAAAATATAATACTTAATAGAGCGAAATTCGTAGCAACGTGTTTATCTAACAGGATGGTTATGAAAATAAAAGCAGAATTTTTTTTTAACGTTAGGAATTGCGTTAATTGTTTAACATAGACAGTTGTAAATAGTAATTACACACATTAAAAATTAGTATACATTTATTACCAGTGGCGTACACTAGTAATTATTGGCAACATGTTGAACGTAACCTAGAATCAAAACGTTGATGTTTACATACCCACTGTATTTCTCTCATTCAATAAATCCGTAGGATGACAATAGATGGCGTTACTAGAATTTTTTCCATATGATTTTTATTTATTACTAACCTTCAAACGATACGTGTATAAATTTGACAGCAATCTGACTTTGAGTTTGTTATTGAAAAAAAATGGAAGAGAGTGCTGCTTGAATCGATTTGCTCTAGCCAAAAAAGAAATTGAGGCGTGTGTCTTACAAATTTCAGTATTCTAAATAATGGTGAGAAACTATCGAATAAAACTATCGATACTTCGATAATTCGTTGTGAAACTACAGCTATCGAACTATCGACATTTTTTTAGAATTATAGAAGTCTTTCCTATAAATATAAATAAATAAGAATTTGTGTAATTTTAGGATTTTTCATTTGAATTCTTGTTATAAATAGGGGTTTTGAATATAGATGGCGTCATACAGTTGACGGTTGTGTCAAATTTTACTTATTCTGAGGTTATGTCGAATGTTATCGTTTGCAATTCAACCGTTTTGTGCCTAGTTTTAAAAATATATTAACGACCGTGAGCTGTAAAGTGTAAAGCTAATCAAATGCTTACAAAACCAACAGACCTTTGATTAAAATCAGCCTACTGATCTGTTATAGTTTATTATTTTTGTACAAATCGGTTAAGGTTTTTTTTAATTCTGGATATTCCGATAGGACTATCGATAGTTCATCAATCGCTACTATCGATAGTTTCTCACCACTAATGCTTTATTAGTTATGTCAGTAATGAGAGGAGCAAATGACATGGAGGTATCAAGCAGGGCACCAAGATCTCTCTCTGACTGTGTCAACAGAGCTCACTTCAAGTACCTGATGATTATCCCTATCGCAGGCCTTGGAGAAGTCAGTAGATGCAATATGAACCTGATAACCCTTCACCAACGCCGCAAATAGTAGATGAATGCCAGAAGGTTAAGCTCCGTAACGGGAAAATTCCCAAGACCGCTTTCCGGTCATGGTTAGAGATGTAACTTATAACTAGACACAGTCCGTAGCGTATTTTTCTTATAAATCGACAGCATCTTCTGACGAAGAAAAAAATGTGAGAAGACTAACCGCCATTGGCGTGACTCTTTTAGGCGTTGTTTCAGACCAGGACCCTGTCAGCTCTCCCTGACGTGGGCAATCACGATGGCGGGCTGATCCCTATCTTCACCCACTCTAAAAAATTGTTCGACGCTGTGTTTGCCTGTCCATTCCCGGATGTTCTTTAACCAGGAGATTTGGTTTCTTCCTACGCCCCTGCGGCCTTCTTTTTTGCCCTTTATTATAAGCTGTAGGATCCGGTTACGATTCCCTCTGAAAACATGGCCGAGGTATGCCAAACGACATTCTTCGGAACGGTCATTAAGGATAGTTTCTTAGGTCTTGATTAGGTCCTGTATGAGGGCGTCCTATACCAAACCAAGGCCCCAAAAAATTTCAATCTGTTTTCCTAATAATGGGGTCGTGAAATTTACGCAGGACAATGATATTATGAAGGGCTATGTGCATGCCAAACGACATTTTTCGGAACGGTCATTAAGGATAGTTTCTTAGGTTTTGATTAGGTCCTGTATGATAGCGTCCTATACCAAACCAAGGCCCCAAAAAATTGAATTCTGTTTTCCTAATAATGGGGTCGTGAAATTTACGCAGGACAATGATATTATGAAGGGCTATTTGCATGCCAAACGACATTCTTCGGGACAGTCATTAAGGATAGTTTCTTAGGTTTTGATTAGGTCCTGTATGATAGCGTCCTATACCAAACCAAGACCCCAAAAATTGAAATCTGGTTCCGAGGTATTTAAAATTGGATACTCTCTCAATGTTCTCTCCATTTAGCTGTAGTGACGTGTTGAGATATGGCTGACGGCTAAAGACCATAAAATTTCTCTTAGCAACATTAGAGACAAAATGATTAGACTTTTTGATATTTTAAATTCGAGTCACTTTCATGTCTTAATAAATTCCGTAATTTAAAAAAAAATAATTAAAATTCTGTTGCTGCCTGCAGCTGCAGTCTACAAAGCTTTGACCGAAGGAAAATAAAGACCTCTCGTATCAAATAAAAAATCAACATGTTCATCAAGTTAATTTTGTAACGCCTATGAAATCACATTTCGCTACAAATGTGTGGGAAGTATGTTAAGGCGCTAAAACAATGAACTTCACTCACTATTATTGTTATTACTATACGTTGCAAATATTATTTCATATCACATTTATGATAGAGTTTATGATAAATTGTGCAAAACGAAATAGTTACTTATTAAAGTCTATAAGAATCACGAATTATTCAACATAATAAACATTCAAAATACCTAAGTACTTTCATAAAAATATTACCTAGTAAAGTTTAGTTACTCTTACATTATTATTATTTAAGATTTATTTCCTTAAATATTCCACATACTTTATATTTAACAACCATATGTATACAACTTTTTTTTTTTATTTCCTTTTAAGAACTTCACATCGTAAACAGCGAAATAAACTAGACTTGCTAATATGTTAAGGCATTTACAGAAACTGTGAACACTTAATAAGTACTTAATATAATTTAATTGGGATGTCTTCGACATAACTAAGTATGCAAAGTACAAAATCATCGTCCAGGAGGTACATTATTCATATCGTTCTAGGTAGTTAATAATAATAATTCCGTTTATTTGCAAAAAGAAAAATATAGAAAACAATACAAAATTTTATAATTTATAAAATATTTAGTCTTAAACTTATTTGCAAAAAGGGTTAGGAGGCAGATAATCTGGTATTTAATCCTAACCCAAAGGTATACGAATAGAAGAAAAAAAAACATACATAAATAAAATGAACTAATTCTGGCAGTATAGCACAACCTGACTACAAAAAAACAAAAAAAAATCCTTCATTATAATAATTAAGTAAACGAAATAATATAGATATTAATACTTAGTGTAGGTTAGCAAATGAGAAGACTTGTTATATAATTCAGTTTCAATACAAGTGAAACAAAAAATTTCTGTATGCTACTCTAAATGCATTTAATTTTAAAATTTTTAAATGAGAGGGCAATCCATTATACAAACGTAGACATAAGAAAAACATCTCATAAACAAAGAAGTACGAGTAATTGGAGTAATTACCTTTACTTTTAATTTTAACGTAAAAAGTAATGATTGTGAATTTTAGTTAGAAATATTTGAAAATAATATTTATAAAAGCTAGTAAAAATTAAAAAAAAAATCAAAGAAAACACAATTTTTTAAAAAAATCATCAATTTTTGATTTTTTTAAAATTTAGTCCTACACATCCTGTAACGTCATTAGATAATTAAAATTATGTTGAAAACTGTATTTTGTCACACTAAATTAGCGTTTAAAGTCATGATAAATACAAATTACCCGCTAGAAATTAATATTTAAATACGCACATTTTGTAATATTTAAATTATGTTGACCATTTTCTACTTTGAGTAATTGAGAATTGCGTTGATCAGGTGGGTATATAGAATTAACGATGCTGGGTAAGTAATTTCATAAATTGTAATTTTTCGAAAAGTCCTTATTTACAAAGATACTTTATTTTATCACATTTTTGACACAAAATGAATAAAAACCACAAGGAAAAAAAGTTAGGTTATAATTAAGGCAAGGGTCCCCCCGTTTACCCGCCTATGGTCAACCTTTTTTATTCAATTTCATGTCAGTTTACGACATTTTACTAGGTGAATAAATATGCTACATTTGGTTAATTCAACTTTACTCGTTTCGAAAATATTTCAAAAAAATCGTCCTCAGGCAGTCATCTTTAACACCCTGTATCTTTATAAATAAGGACTTTTCGAAAAATTACAATTTAGGATTTTTTCATGATTAGATGTCCCCAATTCGCTCGCAAATTTTGGCCATGTCTTTCTGAAACACCCTGTATGATCTGCGTAACGAAACAGAATTTTACTAATTATTATTATAATTGTATTATTTTCATTATTTCCAAAAAAAAATAACGTAACTGACTACTTTAATCAAAAATTAGAAAAAAAAAAGTATTGCCAGCGTTGGGATTCGAACCCATAACCTTCCGCATGCGTAGCGAATGCTCTATCAATGCCGCCGCAGACCCATCTTTGAAAATATTGTATTTTAATTGTAATTGGGGTAGCTGCACAGACAATTTGATCAGTAGACCAAATTGAACCGAAACTCGGCCAATCAAAAATACAGATAGGGTCCAACTACCTAACTGGTAAAATTTTAAGCGCAATTTTCTCGAGAATTATGGAGGCAAATATCAAAAAGTGACCTATCGCTGTAAACCAGATAAAAAATGCTTTAAAATGATCACTCGACCCCTACTGCGATTTGAGAATTTAGAGGCTGTGTCCACCCCTCAATGATCTTAATCGTTTCAGGGAACTTCAAAATGGTTATATCCGTCTTTATCTCAATTTTTTTTAGCACGTTCATAATACTCTCCCTGTGCGGGAAAGTAAAAAACAAGACACAACGTTGAATATCTGTGATGCAAGCAAAAAATCTTCCCATGGATCAATTATAATGGGAACAAGCCAAATCCCGCAAAACTGTTCCAACTTAGGATCCAGGAAACAAATTGTTAGCCTTACTTCTTCTCTCTGTCAGTCCATAACATCTTAGATCAGACTTAGAATGGGCCAACTTATGAAACAATTATAATAATTATATTCAGATGGTTTTGCTAAGGTACCATTTACTGACACGTGTAATCTGAAGAAATGGATGGAGTCAATTCTTAAAGGCAGTAGTTTTTAAGCCAGCTTCTAAGAGGCTACTTGTTCTGAGCGGTGTACCTCAGGGATCCGCCTTTAATAGATATTTTTAATCGCAAAATTCTATATTACGGTACGTGGGCTGCTATTTATGTATTGAAAACTGGCAACACTGCTATTGTCAGGTGAAATCTGTCACGGCCATCTTGAAGTTTGACATTTTTGACAGTATACACACTGAGAACGTTTTAACATGCCAGCCATATTTGTGTTGTTTACAATAAGTTGAAAAAATTGAATTAAATCACGAAAATTTTCGAGCTATGATGTAGTATGACTTGCAACGTGGTCTAACCCAAGAACCGTGCATCAATCAACTTAATGCAACGTTGAGCGATGAAGCACCATCCAAGGCCACTGTATATCGATGTGACATATCATGAAATCGCATTAGTATGACCAGCATAATATGAGTTTGCACGAAAATTTGGGTGGTCGTAAGCTACGGGCCCGTTGGATTCCACATTTGTTGACAGATGCTCAAAAAAAGGTTCTATTCGATTGATGCCGTAAAATGCTTAAAAAATACTACTGTCGTATATCCAAAGCTGTATGCAGGTGACGAGTCGTGGCTTTATGCCTATGAGCCAGAAAGAAAAGGCCAATCGGCAAATTGGGTGTTTCCATGTGAAGAGAAGTCAACAAAAGTTGTTCGTTCCCGAAGCGTTAAATAGTAAATGATGGCGTGTTTCTTCGTGGAAAATTTTCGTAAGCATTCATCGAGGCCTTCATGAAACAGGCACATGAAACGTGGTGGAACCGGAAGGCCAAAGACAGCAAGAACGGTAGACCTGGAAGAGGCTGTGCTAAACATGGTTGCATAAAATCCAGGTACCTACTTCTACTCGAAAAGTTTCTGAGGTTTTTCCGAATTTTGAGTGCATGGACATGCGCAAATCGCCACATTGTCCAAATTGTACAAGAGTCTCTGTATTATCGTGAATACGGTTTTTGGCACCAGGTGAGTGATGAGTGAGGGAACACTTGTGCACGATAATTCTCCCAATAGAGTTTTTTATTGAGTTAGTGAATAGGCTGATGTGACTTGCTCATCTGCTATCTTCTTGAAACACCCTGTACTGAGACAGTGCTTTCATTTTAAAACTTGCCATCCCGAATAACTCGTCATCTCAAATAGACACGGTTTTTGCGGAGGGGGTTCTATTTTGGGACCAACCTTAGTCTAAATTTGACAACAATCTCATCGGAATTACTTAACTCCTCATAGGTACATTCTTTACGTTTAACAACATATAAAACCTACTTACATGACTCTCGTAATCACATCCCTCAACATCCTGCTGCTCCACAGCCCCAGCCTCCAAAAGCAACCGCAACACCTTCTGATCGGTAGGCAAAAACGCTCCAAAATTCACACCAGTAATTTCATCCCCTTCCAACAAACACTGTTCCACATTACAACCACTATTTATCAACCACAAAACAGTCAATGTATGCACGTCTAACACACCATTTTTATTTCCTGTATTTAAAACTAACAATTCCGATTTAGTACCGATAGTCGAAGTCAAATTACTCGGTCCGGATTCAGTAAGCGACACCAACAAATTATTCTCACAACTAGTTATCATGGCATCATTGCTGGCCTCTAGAATATTGTTAATGTTCGATTTCTTATTAATTTTATTAATTGCTGCGTAAATTGGCGCTGATTTCTCATCTACACAAGGACTCTTCAAATTCCCGATTACCTCACTATTACTACAAGCTTCATCTAAATTATTTTGACTAGTTTCCGTCTCCACAAAGCTAGTTTCTAAGTTTTCCAATTCCATTGACAATTCCTTCTCGTAATTCCGCGTCAACTCCTGTAACGCTTTCAAATCCGAGTAGATTTCCGTAGAAGTTTTTTCTAAAGAGCCCGACGCAGCATTACCAGTGTTATTAACAGCTGAATAAGTCTTATATTGATTGCTCTTTTGGCTATTAGGTTTTTCATTTAGGAACTGCTCCATTCGCGTTAAATGAAACGCATAATCGTATATCTCTTGATTATTCAACGCCTTAGCATGTAGCGTGTAGTACATCGCCAGAATACAGTGTCCATGGAAAATATTACATAAATATTTCTGTGTACAATGCTTTATGTCCAATAACCATTCAGCAAAAGAATGATGGAATAACCGCACAGATTTATTCTTCGATACTACTAAAACCCGTTTAAGTAGATGAAATCGTTTCTTGAAATCTTCCGCAGTCATTTTGGGATTATATATCTTCATGATATCGTGTAAAAGACCTTCGTGCAACGCACATTTAGCTGCTAAAATGACGTTTAGTAACGGCTGAACCTTCGCAAACTGTCTACGATTGAATAATCGCTGACATAACCACAAATACAAACCATTAAGAGTGCCCGGGATCTCACGAACTTCTCGCAACACAATGAAGTTATCGGAGACACCATCTAGAACTTTCTCAAGGTACAGGAAGCACCCGTTACTCTTAATGTGTAACTGATTCAGCATTTCAGCTGTATCTCTACTAATGTGCTGACGTAAGCTATTTTCTTGGTCAAGTCTAGCTAAAATATATTGCTGAACGTCACGTACAACTTGCGATTTCCGCAGATCATCTAAACTAAGTTTGCGAAAGCCTGTAAACATTTTCGCAATACTTTTCGACTGTTTTCTAGCTGTACACACTAAAAGCAACCATTGTGGAAATAAGTGATGATGGTTCGCTAGGAGTTCAGCGATTGTGCGTGATTGCGAACTACGTTCGCGTGGTTTCGAACGTGTTAATGTTGAATTCGAATATACGAATGAATGCTCGTCGATTGAATCAATTATAATAAACAAAGATGTTTTAGGCGGATCAATTTCTAATAAAGGAAATAATAGCGCGCGTTTTAAACAATCGTCTGGGTTGAGTTCGATGTTTTTAGCACGTAAAGCGATTTGTATTTCAGGATCAGACTTAAGCTTCTCTAAATATGCGTCGGCGATGTTTGTACGAGGATTCACTGGTAAATTTGGTATCGAATCACTGTTAGTTGTTTTTTTCACTGCATCAGAAGATGCTTCACTATATACATTACTATACAAATTTTCTTGATGACTTTCATCATTTTTCGGGCTACTTCCAGCTTCGGGTTGCTCTTGCGCCTGTCGTCTTCGCATACTTCGCTCTTTATGACTCTCCGTAGAATGGTTTAGAATTTGTGTTACTAAAGAACGTACAAATTCACTCAACGAAAGACTTTTCTCGTTGTGACCTTGCAGAAAGTGATAACATAGTAATCTGCGGTTCAATGCACGTTGCTGCCGACCTGACGGACCTGCTGATGGCCAACACAATTCGGAACAAAACGTTGTTTTACCACAGCCCGAACCACCGAGCAATAATGCACCACATGTTTTTGAAACTGGACGTTGGTCGAGGCAATGGGATAGTTTTTGGAAAGCCCATTCCCGACAATAGAATTTTTTCCGGTCATCATGTGCCATTTTGTGTCAATTTTGTTCGTTAATCCAGCGGATTATTTACGTGATCGTATATTTCTAAAGTGGATTTACACAATTACATCTCAGACAATAATATGTATCTAATCACCGCTTACACATTGATTTTGATTTGCAAAATATACATGAAGTGTAGTGGACTTTTGCCATACTTGTAGCTCAAAGGACCAATAATTGTCGATATATCTGAAATAGAAGAAATATAATATAAGTAAATAAGGTAAATCTGACCAAATGATACCGACCAATCTAATAATATCTAATGGCAGATTGAATTCGGAACATACTTAGAAACTACGAGCACGGAATCACCAACTTATAGCTAGAGGCATCAGTCATTATTGTAAGCATTTAAAACTATCAGTATTTATAATACTTTTGGAGTCAATAAAACATTAATATAGGTATCACTAAATGAATATTGACATATTCAAATACATATGTCTCAATAAGCTCATGAATACTCTATATGGAGCGAGCTGAAGCCGGTACTGCGCACATAATAATTAATAATTAGATTTAATACATGATGATGAGGTCATTAGTTTCCATAGAGCAATTAGTTATAACATTTACAATCATAAATTATATGGAATAATTCTTATCTTGTTAAACACAACTTGATAACCAAAATAAAAACAAGGAATAAGTGGAAGATATTTAAACACATACTTACAGGCGTTAATAATATTTAACATTAATGAAGAACATGAAAAATTAAGAGATTTGATGAATTTGAATTACCTACTCTATGAGAGACTTATTTAATTTTTTAAGGTCAGAACTATGACTCATCTTATTGCGTAGATTCATAGTTAATCTTGCAGAAATCTGTGTATTAAATGCTAATTTTATTTATATATATTAAACGGATATAATTATGAATGAAACATTAATTAAATTAGCATATCCTTAAATAATAATAAATATAAGTAGAATACTTTTATAAAATATGGTACAAAAGACTTCATGTTACCTATTATATCAAATATATATTACGTTACTACTAAGTTATATAAACTACGCAAAACTAATCTTAAAAAAATAAAGATAATCTAAAAATATCCTGAATTATATTTCCCTATTTAAATATGTAAATATTATAGACACCCACAACAGAGAAAGTAGTAAGGAATCGAATAAGTCAGTCACCGTATTATTTGAAAATTATTAAGTAACACTGATATTTACCTTGTTACCTACATGAACAAGACACTTTAAAATAATAATAATGAAAACGGAAGGTTTATTAAATAACCACTAAACGCACAATTCTTCACTTTTTTTTCTTAATGCAAAATCAGATGCAAAATGCAAGTGTATTTTATTTTTGGTTATGACATAAATTTCTCTTGTCAAATTTGTCAGATGGTTGATGTTTTGAAGTTCACCGAGAGAGTACGCTGTGACTTGTTGGAACTTTCACTTTGAGCGGGATATTTAATTTGTAATTATTATTATTATTAATTAATTAAAACAATACTTAGACGAGTTCCTTGAAAGATTTGACGACGATATTATTAGTGCTTTATAATTGGAAAATGAAATAAATCATGAATTTCAGATGTTATTGCAAGAGAGAATGTTAATGATCATTACCTACTTACACACAGTATAAACCGGGTTTAATTCTGGAGAGTTTTTTATCCTGCGTTTAATCAAAATATTCGTTTGCACTGTGCAGTACGCAGTACTCATATCAATGCCTATGAGTTTTCGGGATATATTTTAAATGATATCAACCGTATTCAAGGTTGCAGAACTCACCGACTACACATGTAACTGCAAGACTCATTACTTTAGCAACAATAAATATCTTATGATGACTTTCCTTTTACTGCTTAAGTCAGTTCAACTGATGTGAGGATGTAACAGAAGAGTTAAGAAAATAGTGGACTGAAAACTCAAAGCGTTTGATATTTGGCACTTGGCACTAATATATAAACCATTACAATGTACGAAGTTCGAAGTTACCTTGTTTTTTTACAATTTAAGGTAACATATAAGTGGCCATCTTGGGGATCTATTCTTGGAATTTGGCGAGCCGAACAACAGAGAGAACGGAGGCACAGCTGTGCTTATTTAGTAGGCTGTGCCCTTTGAATAAAAAGTCACTCTAGATTCAAAGGATGCCATGCTTCGCTCAATCATTCTATTCTGCGGTTTTCAAAAATTGTGCACCTGGGATTCTATTCTTAAATCTGGCGAGTCGAACAACGGAGAGAAGTAAGGTATCGTTTTGGTACTTTAGTAAGCAACCCAACTCAACCAACAATGTTTAAAGTACTTTGTTACTGACTTTTTAAATTAGCGCCTTCTCCAAAAGACAAGAACTCCATATACAGCTTTGATGTCTGAGATACATAAATTTAATTTTTTTTTAAATTCTTGTATAAACTACGCCACAGTAAAACACAACATTTTAAGAAAACTGGACCTATACATAGGTATAATGAAGTGTAAATAACACACTATTAGAACGTTATTGATTTTTTTTTTAAATTAGCGCTTTCTCCAAAAGATAAGATCTCCATGTTATCATTGTCTTTATAAACTTTTAAAGACAATGATATTATACAGGTTTATTGTCTAAAAGGGTATGTTTTGTGATTGTCTATGTCTATGAGATGCATAAATTAAATTTATGTAGATGACCTTTTCTAACATTCCTGTTAAAAAACTTCTTAAGAAAACTGGAATGTCCTACCAGGATACATTGGTATAAATTGGGGCGAACATATTTGTTCTGTGCAGAAAAATACCCTGCAATAACTTTTAATACATTTTACTGGGAGAACTTTTTATTTTTCGCATCTAAACTCTAAAGCAACTCAGGTGATGTGATTGTATATATAGGTTATATTGAACTTAAAATGATCTTTTGATAAATGAGACTAGAAATTTGCAAAGTAAAAACCTTCAAAAATGTTTAATAATAATAAAAAAAATAGAAAGCGGCAAGTTAAATAATATGCAATATTTAAAATCAAAAAGTTTTTATTTCATTTTACAAATATTCGCGAAGGCACAAATCTCAAAAATAACAATTCTTAACAACTGAAATTCTTATAATTAAATCAATAAGTAGGTAGTGTGAAATACGATAAAGATATTTAAGTGTTACTTAAATTTTTATTAACAAAAAAAAAACTTAGAATACAACCCATTAAAAACAAAAAATACAACTTATACATATAACTTACTGACATGTCTTTTTGGTAAAATTATTGTATGATTTGTTTATATTGATTTATACTTGCCCCAAAATAATTTGAATTTGATGTCATAATAAAGTTAGATGAGGCTTTTATTTTATCTGGCATACAGCATTTATGTCTAGGATGAAATTACTCAACTACATAAAACAATAAAAACAAAATTATATCCTAGGTACCTACCTACCTAATTAATTAACACCTATATGATACCTAAGTAACTAAAAATGAGCAAAGAAAAAATCATGGCTTATGCATCTAGAATAATTAATAACTTTGCACTAGGTAAGTTATGGGGCTGGTAGCTATTTTATTATTTTACTTAACATGAATAATCACTTAATTTATGATATATTTAATAATGCATAACTTAACGACTTAATTTTACCTAAATTTGCATTTTTATATTTAGTTAGGTATTGGGCTAATTTTTAACCATTATTTAAAGAAAATTAACAATAAAATCATAATTATAACAATAATTAGAAAAATAGAAGAAACAATAATAGTAAATGTTTTCAGTTATTACAAAAATGAATGAAATTGATGTTTTTTTTTTAATTACATTATAAAGGATGTCTTATATATTTTAATTGTTAGCAGGTATTTTTTAATTTATCTTGACACAGATTTAAAAACATTTAGAAGCATTATAAATTACAGATTAGTTATACCTAATTGTCAGGCAGTTTTATGGTGCATTGTTTTTTTAAAATTGCAATGTCAAACGCTCAGTACTGTCATTGTCTTTATAAACATAAAGATAATGGTAATGTCTTAACTATAGGACAAAACATGATGAGAGGCTATTGTCCGATATGAAGACCTTCCCAGCTTCAGAACTTTTTCAGCGCTGGTGTGTGTAAGATATTTAAAAACGTTTGGCAACGTTGCACTCTATGGGACAGCTGACAGCTGTCGAACGTCTTGTTGATGGGCAACACACAGCCTACTCGTTAAGTAAAGTTGGCTGTGGGCACATAACACCCTGTTATGTGGCTGTGGGCAACACAGTCGAGTAGGTATTTATAGAACTCTTACTTTTGACAAGCAAATAGAGTTTTACAAAGATCTGGCAAAGTTTTTTTTTTAATGATTGGAGTCCATTTTATAGTTTTTAAGAATGTCTAATGATTTAAATGGATTACAATTATGGTCAAACTAGATATGTTCGCTTAAATCATAGAGAACACAAGAACTAATTTAGTTAATAAACGGAAGTTTGTAATGTTGGTATACGCTTATAGTTATATACCGGTGTCAAGTTAAGATCTTTCTTATTAAGGTACTGGTTGTAAAAATTCATATTTTGGAATATAATTTAATTTCTTTAAGATTCGTTATTATAACATTATAACAATACACATGCAAAAAATAATCATTATAAGTATTTAACGCTTTACAGATCTAATTATTTGATGACTTAACAACGTCATAAAATTAATATTATTTCTTTAAACATAGGTATTTGTGGAAGATATATTGTCTTTAAAAGTGAGCACGTTTCTATATTATCGATACTTTCTTCATTTATCTAATAACAAATACTTAAGCATATTATCATCATTAATATCTTCAAACGACAACTAACAATAACATAAAACAAACAAAAAATAGGACATTACATTTATTGCACATGTTTTAGTGTGATAAGTATGATTACTGTAAGCTGCAACAGATGGCGCGAGTATACGGCAACTTGTCTTGTGATGTATTACTGTTCTTCGACTCTTCAATTTCCGTTTGGATCTCCTTGTATGCCGTATTAGTGCCGTATTTACTTTCATAAATCTCGATAGCTTCTTCACCTTGCTCAATGATTACGTCAGTTCGACATTTAGCACAGCCATTGGCTTGGGAACACATAGTATTATTAGTAGCACCATTGTCTTTAATTAACGAATCATTATTGCGCATAGCAATGGATTCATTATCCCAATAATCAAGTAGGTCCTGTTCGGAGCTTCCTTCACGTGATTGGTCTGTAGTTATGCTGAATATGGTGACCTCTTCTTCTTTTTCATCGTAGATAACCTCCATTTGACATGTACGTATGGCAACTCCCTCATCTGCCAATTTATCAGGAGATTTGACAGGTAGGGAGTTGCCATCTACGTTTTTTTGTTGGTTAGATTTATCTGATATATCGACTCGTGTTTCTGTAACTGACTGACATAAGTTGTTTTGGTTACATTCGTTTTCTGCGTCGTCATTGTCGCTGTCACAAAATTCTCTATATATGGTCCTAGGGCTTTTCAGTATTTCAATTTCCGGAGTATTTTCGCGTGTTTTTGTCAGCCATTCCTTCACTGCTTCTGTTATGGGATATTTCTTTGGTTGTCCATCAGTAATTACATCAGTGTCTGTATCAACAACAATTAGGGGACTCGCAGGTCGTTCTGGAATTTTTATTGAAACCCCAGTTCTGTCTTCAATGATGGCAGAGTCTAAAGCAGGTAATTCAATTTTGTTAAGATCTATATTATTAATTTTAGAATTTTCCTCTACACTTACCGAATTTGGCCGCAGAAAATGTCGTGAACTCTGAAATATCTTGTTAAAATCATGCGATTTTGATTGGTAGTTACTTTTTGACAAGTTGATGTTGGTGGTCGACTGTTTGGTGAAGATGTCTTTGAAGAAACTCTCACTTCCATTAACGTCCAGGGATTTTATTTTATCCTCCAAATTACCATACATGCCTTTTTGAATCAGTCTGTCAAGCTCCAGAGATATTTCGTCGTTAGTTTTATCCACGCTCTCATCTAACAGTGTGGTTTCCAGTAGAAGATCGTAAGAATCATCAACATTACTACTATTTGTAACGGCAGATTTGGATTTCTTCTTTTTCTTTTTGGATTTTTTCTCACCAGATGCATTATTAGTCAACTCTGGTTCTTTAACTTCAGTTTCTTTAAGTGTATTTATTTCTTCTTTCTTAATAACATCAATTTTTGTAACCACTTTCTTAATTTGTGGTTTTATTTCTTCAACATTCATTGAAATATCAATATCTTTGATAATCACTTTCTTTGTGATTGGTTTGTGAGTATTTTTCTTACTTTTCTTTTTTACTATTACAGATGATTCCTCATCTAGAACATCCTGTTTAGCAGTCTCGACTGGTTCTTCATTAACAACAACGATTTCGGGTTGTTGAATTTCTTCAACCTTTTCTAGTAATTCTTTTTCAATTTGGCTTACTTCTGGTATGTCTATGTTGCTGCTACTCCCCGCCGGTACTGCGGAGGGTTGTTTTTCAACTATGCTCATTAAGATATTTTCTATATTATCAGTCTCATCTTTAGTAATGACAATTTTATCTTCTTCTTTTATTTCATCCGCTGTTGATGGCGGAATGACGTCTACTAACATCTTTACATCATATGTTTCAAACAAGTCTGAACTATCTGTTTCAGGTGATTCTTCGAATGGTTCAGTTTCCTCCGCAGTTTTATTCTTTCGTTTCTTCCTATTCGATACTGAAATCCATTGATTAGATCTTGTTGGAGACGATACTTGTTCTTTCACAATATTATCAATCGATGAAGTTTTCGATAATTCTACGACACTTGGTTGTTTGTTGTTAGATTTGACTTGATCAGTACTGTTAGTTGTTTTGACCATTTCAGAGTAATGTTTCGGAGTTACTGGTTTGAAATGTGGTTGTCTATTAACGTCTGTTGTCATTGTTTGAGCGTTTCGACTATATGAATTGTTGAACTGACGTTTAGGACTGCCATTGTTTTGTTTCCAGTTTCGCTTGATACGATCCGTATTATATGGTGAATGTTCCCGTAACCTTGGATTTTCATTCATTAATCTCTGACGATTGTCAGAATATGTTCTATCATCAATATGCGGTTTATAACTAGTGCCATTGTATTGCTGATTTCTTTTGAAATTGATGTTATTTTTATATCTCGGTGATGGTTTATATTGTTTATTAATTCTGTTCGGTGAGTTGGTACAACTAGCTTCAGGGATTTTAGATTGTTCTTGTGTAGTTTCACTTCCCATCTCCTTTACCGCTACTTCAAGCTTTGACACTACCGTGGCGATATCTATCGGCGCGTTTCTATTTTTGCTGGTAGGAATGACATCAGCAGTGTTCTCTTGATGAATTTCACTCTCTTCGGATTTCGTCACTTCTGTTGTTTGTATTTCAGAAATTGTTTGTGATTGTGGTTCAGAATCTTTCGCAACAGGCGTATTTGGATAAGTTTGAGGGTTAGGAACGTAACTCACAAAATTCGGGTACAAATTAATTGGAATACCAGGTGGGATAAATGCATGGTTAAATTCACCCATAGGCATCAACTGTATTGGAAGGAAATTCGGTGGTAAAAGCTTAATTGGTACTGCCTGAATGGTATCTATATTAGGCGTATGGCGGTATGCTCGAGGAATGAATTCTTCTGCGTCGGGTTTCAAATCGTATTTCTGCTGTACAGTACTAGAGGATTCACTATTTGTTTCTAATATAATGTCAGTCTTTGTATCAGAAGAATTAGATTCTTCTTTAGGTGTGCAAGTTGATTCATCAATTTGTGATGGATCTTCTACTTCTACGGGAAGGTCTAATGGTTCTTTTTCATGTTCTGTAGGAGTTATCGCTGAATCAACGCTAGTGGCAACAATGGTTTCATTTTCTTTGGATTCGTGTATGGTGGTAGTCGCTTCTTCAATCTTCGTAGTTTCTTCGTTTGATGTACAAGACGTTGTTGAGGCTGAGGATGATATTGATGTTGATGGTAGAGAATGGTGATTATTATTGGAATTTGAAGTTTCCTGAGTGTGATTAGTAGTGTGTGGTTCATCGGATGAGTCGCATTCATCCGAGTATTCGGAAGTGTCTTCTTGGACGGTTTGGGATTTTGATGTTGACTTTCGACGTCTTCGCTTTTTTATCCGTTTTGGTGATTCGGGTGATTGGTAGTGTCCGTTGACTGTTTCTGGAACAAAAGAAAAAAAACTTAGTATGGAATTACGAATCATTATTTGAGGTTAGATTTGCGCTTTTAGTTTTAAACTGCTTTATTTTATTTTTTTGTAGGCAATAAATATAGATTTACATAAAGTATAGTGTAGAACTGGGAAAATAACCCTTAAATATTGGGAGTTTGGGTTTCAGATATGGGGTTCATCGCCAATTAATTAAACCAGATCCCACAATTGGCGTAGCAATTACGATCGGTAAATTTATTACTTGGATTATCGTCAAAGTTTAGAAATGTTGAGAAAGCTTTGAAATCAAGAGTGAGACCAGTCTTGAGCATGAGGGGATCTGAGCTTTAACATCATCAATCCTGGTTAGATCCAAGTATTCTAGCTTAATTTCAAAGATCAAAATCAACTGGAATCCAAACAAATTTCAATCTGTCATAGTCTTTTGCAGATGATTCAATGTGGATATCCATTCATCCAACTGATTAACAGGTACCTGCAGTATCGAACTTTCCGAGTTCAGTTTGGTAAGTGCATTTCAGATCCTCGCGAAATAGAAGTTGGGGTACCGTTCTGTCACCTCCCCTTTTCACGGTCTACACGAGGATGTATCACGCACGGATCAGACAATCATAGCACAGTATGCCGAAGATACAGCACTTCTGACAAGAAGCACTCAACCTAGGATGGTCGCCAGATATCCATGGAAAAAAAGAAAGGAACCATGGCGATATATGCAAATCGATGGAGAAGACGTCGAATGGAAGGTAAGGTCAGGTTGGTGTTACTTTGGACAGGGGCCTCACCTTCCAGAGCACATCAGCATTGCAGCCGGAAAAGGGCAGACAGCTATCAACGCGCTGCTCCCATTAATCAACAGGAAAGGCAGACCGGTTATGTCGTACACGTCAGCAGCCTGGGGACAAGCAAGGAGGTCATACCCGAGGAAACTGGATGCAAAGGAGAATAAGGCACTAGAATAGCACTAGACGCACCATGGGTCGTGAGGAACGACCGAATCCGTAGGTATTTAGGTCTCAACTCATTGACGTAACATCTCGCACAGCGAGCAACTTCAGTCTTTGAAAAGGGAGACCGACATCAGAATCCACTTCTACGCGCAGCGGTAGACTACGACCCTGAGGATCAAGCACGGAGGTTCAAGATGTCAACCCAACCCTAGGCTCTATAGGGTGAAGACAACGTCGATTCTAGCGGCGTGCAAATTAGACATAATCCATGTGGAAGAAACGTCCGAAGTTCTAACTACTAGCAGACGAGATGAGAAAGAACAGATGATAGATAGACCTTAACGACATAGTCCCAGGACTTCTGAAATGAAATCTGCGATCAGATAGCTCCTTTTGCCGGAGAGGTTTTAGGGGGTATTAGCTGGGACACCTTCAGATGGGTGTCAAAGTTTTTAATAAAAATCTTGACACCCTGTACCTTTGTAACGAAGCATTTTTCGAATATAGTTTATGATACAAACTGATATTATTTTGTGCTCTGTCTGCCTCTAAGGTTTCCGCTTTCGAAACTGTATAAATAATGCGTTATCCCTCTACAACTGAGTCACCTGAGCAAACTGTCTCCTCTCGGAGTCTCCGGTTTCAAGGCGTCATGCGCATCTCGTTGCGCATGCCGCCATTATAGGAGAGAACGGGTCAATAATCGCATAGAAGAAACTTCTCTCTCTCTATATATCATTGGCCTCTACAACTAGGTAATTTAGCCATTTCTTTAGTTATATATTTGTGAGAATTCTTGAACCAACAGTTTAGCATGGAATCCGAACCACGGTCATCGACTGTCAGATGCCAGCACTTACGACTATGTAGTCCATAACTACATGGCAGTGGCAAGTCTACCGACTCGGCCGGGAGCACCGTCCACTCATCCAACCACTATCCACACGACCAGGTACTTTAATACGATGATGGCATCGACACGAGCTTGCACATGTGGGCATCTCCCGCCCCATGGAAGAAACTTTGAGGAATTTTTATCGAAACCAAATATATGTGATAATCTTGTAAATATTAGTAATACACTAAGATATCTCAGCCGTGTTCAATGTTTCCAAAGGATGTGGACTCGGAATGTTGTTCTTTATGCTGTGGTCATAGTTTGTAAATAATCAGAAAATTGTGAGAATGCGAAAAATCAACTGCGCAGAATCGTGGCGGACTCGGACGTTTGTGAGAACAAACGTATTTAGGTAGGTACGTCCTTTTATAAACGATTGGATTGTGACTAAATAAAAAATTCTAATCTGTACTATTCCTGCAAACCACAGTTGTATTTCCAGAACATTTTTCAAATGTCAGTTCTTCAAATAGTTTGCACAACTAACAGCTAGTAGAAAAGAGTAACGACTTTCAGCATTATAAACAGGTTTGAACGGATGCCAAATTATCCAAAGATACCTACGATACAAAATACAAAAGTAAATAGTGACAGAATGATCACCTATAGTTCGAGCAGGTGTACGGGTCAGGGGCGGGTATGTTGCCCTTGTTGCGCTACTACAGGCGGCAAAAACATTTAGTTTTCTAAAACCATATTCCGTACACTTATAAACAAAATATAGTTTTGGGTATAATTAGTATGCTGCTGAGGTCAGCGGTAGTCGTTTCTGCACGTACCATGTTCATTTTGTCTCGGCAATTTTTACTCATCTGTCATGTCCATTTTACAAATTTTATTGACAGTTATCTGTGAAATTAACCTCAAATTGTTTGATAATCAATGATAGTGTTTCATAGACAATGAAGTGAGGTGAGTGGTAGGTGATCATGTCACATTAGCCCAACTGCTGGGCTATTCTTGAAAACCGGGGCGGGCGAAGAACGATCGATCGAAGCGAGGTACAGCATACTACATTATCACAGCGTTACCTCCGTTCCGTCGGTTGTTCGACTCGCCGGTTTTAATGAGACAGTCTTGATATCGGATGTTTTGTCCCGTGTCCTCAATGTACCATACGTCCTGACCCTAATTGTCCCGATTTCACACGGGTAAAATATTTATTCAGAAATTATGAATATTAGGAGATGTTGGCAACAATGTGTGATAGCTGTTACTGAGTCAACTTAATGATGGACGGCTACGCTATGATTGTTTTTGTTTTATTTACTCCGTACTCCCTCTGTGGTTGTAATATGTGTATTCTCTGTTTTTTTTTTGGGTTTACTATTATAGAACAACTCATGTTAAAATAGCGTGACGTAAGCTTCGGATTGGCAACTAGGCCGCATGCGCAGAAATTATCGTAACGCTATTTAAATAGCGGGACACAGTAATTTATCATATATACATAGAAATCTATATCGCTCAAGTGAGAGGTAAAAAAGGTGGAATATAAAGCACGGACATTTTGATGTTCTACTACAGGGGAGTCTTAAAAACTACTTAATCAGCTTTACTTACTAAGGAAAAGTTATAGTAATATAATTGGTATAGAATATGTCATTGTAGTGTATAATATCACTATAAACTATACGTATAATATCACACACAGCTTATAGCTTATTGTGATAATAATATAAAATATAAGGATTATAATATTATATGGATGTAACCGGGCATATAAATTATAAATGTCAAATTTTATGTGGGAAAAGACAATGTTGCCTCATTTAAGATATAAAAAATATAATGAGTATTAAAATTACATATAATTTGGCAGTAATAAAACCAACTATTTTATCATAATGTCTCTTTCATAATGATATAGAAAAATGTTAGATTATTGTAATATTTTTACACCACCATATATTAATTTTATGTGTCGTTTGAACATATTATGGTATAGAAGGCAATGAAATAACTTGGCAACAAAACTACATCAAAATGGCGGTTTCTCACTTTATTCCGTTGCGCAATCGGATGCGCATATATATAGATATATGATATCAATAGTTGAAATTATTTAAATGTTTTATTCTTACCGGGTGTACACACTCCATTTACATAATAACCCGAAGGATAAACCATATTATATACAGGCTGTCCACCATAATCCGAGACACTATTTGAGGCTTCACCTCCACTTTGACTTAGATCTTGACTAGTAACCTCTTCATTGTTTGGACTCATAGACTCCGTCTGTAACAAATGAAACAAATATTTAAAATTTCTAATTTATAATTAACTATCTTAAAGCAAAAAATAAACCTAGTATATACCTAAGTATATACCTATTTGCGCAATTGGGCTATCGTTTAAGAGGTTCTATAACATGTTTTAGACTAGACCATTTAAATTGAACAATTATTCGAGAATATCCAAAACTTGTTATGATGAAAATCTTTTGTGCCAAAAAATGTAAGTTACGCTTGTGTTCATACCTTTTTTTTGTCATATTGATCACTTGATTTATTTTAGGAACAAACACTTTCTTCCCCGTGGCCAAACTTATTTATAACACGTTCACATTACTATAGTCGCTAATTAGTTTTATGTAAAAGTACTAAAGAAAAGATGACTGTAATAAGAATAGAATAAACCTTGTTAATGATAATTATTTTTGTCGTTTACATATTTTATTTGCAATTTTCAAAATTTGGTAAGGGCTAATAGCAAACCTGACGATGCCTAACTGCGTTGTAACTTGGTACTTGCGTTCTTAAGGCAAGAAACAGAAAATCCCCAAGGAAAATGCTTAAATACTTACACAGAAAATTAATTACTCGGGAAGAGTGGGTACTTATTTATAAAATACAAAAGAAATTGATAAAAATCATCAATGGAGTGTCTTTATATTACAATATACGACAAAATTCTACTAACAAAAGTTGTTTAGCATGCAAGTTTATATCCTAATTAGTATGGATTTGGTGAAAACTCGTTAAGGGAAGTAATAAAGCTACTTAATATAAAAGTCCGAGCTTCAACGAATTTATAAAATTAGGGTCTATAAAGCTCTTCATAAACATACGCTTGGAGAAGGAGAAAGGAGATCACGGTCGTATGTTGGATTTTTGGAGAAGAAATTATAGAGAGATATTTTCATCATTTTATAATTTTCTCAGAAGAATCCACTGGTAATCTGTAAATCCCAATTTTAGAATTCATTCTAGACGACAGTATTATAAAAAAAAGTAAATGTGCTGTGCCGTATCACACTGGAGGTATTTCATTGAAGGAAGGTTAAACCAGCACATTTACTTAAAGATTCTTGAAAGAATTTCTTAGGAACATCTACATAATTTTAGAAATATGCCTTTAATTAATTAATGTTCAATACGATGGTTGCCCTTGTCACTCCACAGAAGCAGTTAATCAGTAATTTAATTTAATTTTTGGAGACAATTGGATTACCAGAAATGGACCAATCAAGTGGCCGCCGACATACCCTGAAATATTGGACTTCTTTTTATGGGGTCGTGTAAAACAATTGGTGTATGCTGAACCACTTCCTAATGATGATGCTGCAAACTACTCAACTTTAGAACAAATTCAAAACAGTTTTAAGGAATTCAGACGAAGGATCGAAAGGCGTGCGGATATGGGCGGTGATTATATTGAATAAATGTTTATACCAAAATATTAAACCGATTGCTAGCAACTACCCAGTGTGTTTATACGTCTGTTGTCTCAATTTTGATATTTAATAGGTACCTATGTGTTATAATGTTTATGTGGTATTTGTTTTATTATTTTGAGTTTGTTTGAAATAAAAATCAATGGATTCAAACTCAAAATTAATTAGGTATTTATTAGAAAATCTAAACAGATTACCCATTTACATTTTGTCTTTTTTTAAGTACAACATAACCTTACTTTATAGATGAATTACTTTTCTTTTGACATTAGGGTTATTCTTTCGTACTGAACTAAGTGAACAATCTGAAAATTGTCAGTTCATTCACGATTGAGCGTATTCTTTCGACATCGGTCACTTCTACCAAACTGATTAAAATTCTTTCCCCCCTTGCCGCTTACTGATCAACCTCTAAGTACCGGTTAGTTCGTTCAGTTAACAGTTCACCTCTAAAAGTATTGAATATTGAGAGATAATAATTGGCATATGATTTCGAATCAAACCAATAAATTATAAAACTTTAAAACATGGATAATAATATCATGGAAGAAATAATTTTCCAGTTTTCAGAGCAGATTTGGTTGTTTTCACAAGTTTTCGAGGTTAAGTGAAAGACAATCACAAAAAAGAAAAAAGATGATCTTTCGGTTTCGCCAAATATTCAGTTCAGTGTAATCACATTCAGTTTATTCACATTAACTTGTTCAGATCAATCACTACGAAAGAATAACCCTATTCTTATACATCTTAGATAATATAGAAATGAGATGGAACGAATATACAGTGCTGCCAACTCTAAGTTAAGTAATCTGATTTCAGCGCAGTCCTGGTAAACATAATACATAACAGTTTGTTCTAAAATACAAAATAAAATTGTACGAAGTTTTCTATGATAATACTCATTATTGCAAAAAAGTATTTTTTCCCAAAGGCAGCGTCAATTTAGGCTATACCAATCTGGATACCCCAATGAATTGTAGATACGCGTAGAGCAGCATTAGGGAGTTAAGGCAAAACCAAGGACGTATACGTATCTCCATACGTAAAGATTTTGGTTATGTTTACACAAGATAAGCAGTCATTCAAAATAGAGTTAAGGTGCCATCCAATACGTATCGTATATGCGGAAGGTAGAGATAACACTTTACTTGAGAAAAAGACTATTTTAGATTTTCCTACTTCCATTTACTATGTTGTTAATATTATTGTTTTTTTAATTATTAACCAAATACCTATATATTTTATTATGTATACCTATAAACAATAACAGAAAAATGTTTATAATTGTTACAAAATAAAGTACTACTCCTAATAATAATAATAATAATAAAGTATTTATTGCAAAATAGCTTAGCTTAAGTTTCAATTTAGATTGAGTTTTTAATGTTTTGTTCTAGATATTCGTACAAGTTCATGTAATTCCGACAACAATCGGTTCAATACGTTTAGGTATACGATACGCGTAGAGGTACATATGTTTACGGCCTTCGTATCGTTAAACGTATCATAAATTTAAAGAGCGCATGCGTAGATGTCAAAAGATACGTTTACGTATACGTCACTGGCTTTGCCTTAACTCCCTATTGTCACAAGCGTCTAGCCGGAGTACAAATTCGACGGTTTCGGGTTATTTCGTTTTCACATAGAAATAACACTTTCTAGACGCTATAAACCTAAACTATGGTAGTTAAAAAATGACAAATATGATTTTAAAAATAAATAATACTAAGCAGGTATCAATAATTAGCACTTGTTATCTAATTTAGATGGACCTCCCCATAGATCTCAAACTCCTATCCCTGAGGATGTCCCGCATTGACTTTCCAAAAAGATGGCCACCTTAGGCGACCTCTTTTTTGGAAATGGGTTAAGATTATCTCAAATAAAAATAAATCAATATGTTTCTTATTTTTAAAAGGGATTTTCTATAATATCCCACTTCCAATAAGTAACGTACGTAAGCTAATAATGTTAAGTGTCGCCTGCTATTTTTAAATAATCGAGATTAATTTGGATTAGCACTGACGACAGATTATGTTGTCAAAGAAGAGAATATTTACAATAGCGTTATCACACCACATACAGTGAGTACATACCAAAAATCACACATAAATTCGATAACATTTGGAAAAATTTTTTTTGGGCGAAAGCTGGCACATCTCACTTCCATCTTTTGACGTAACAGAAAATTATACAAAGTCGATCGTGTAGTAGACAAACGTAATTGCATATGTTTTTCTTATGGAAGCACCTGTATATTATTAATTTTTTTCATTGCGAGATTTTTCGGTTGACATAATGTCGAGTGGTTCAAATGAGGTGACATTTCAATGTCGCACAAAAAAAAAACTGTCAGAATCTAACGTCAATATAATTTTATGATTTGCAAATCGTCGGCTAACATGTGTTAACCTGCTAACTCACATGAACTGAATTTTTCAGCAGTAAAAACATGTTTAAATTTCATCTCACTCGTGATGACCGATTGCGTGTGTATAGACGTCCGAATGAACGATAATCCACTGCTGCGGTACAAGAAGTATCCAGAGAAGTACTAAATAAATTGTTAAAACTAGATCATTTGCTTACCCCTTGACCTCTGACATGCCTCAGGGATGAAACCTAGGACCTCTAATGTTTAATTTAATTTGCAATGATCTTATAGAGTCACTAAATTGCAGTAGACTTGCCTATGTGGACGACCTTAATACTTATTTGCAGTGGCGGCTCGTAAGTCCTGAGGGTTGTGAGGCAGTACAAAGATTTTTATAAAAAAAATGTTGATTACCAATTACCAATATTATATTATGTATATTATTTGCTGATTATTTGGGAACTATCAATAACGGAAGCTATATTTTGTTTTTTTGTTTTTTCATGATCAATAATTTACATTTACATCCAATATGTGTAGCACTTTTGTCATGAATAGCCAGACTATTAGATACTGAAAACATGACACAAGGTCAACAAAATAATTTTTTTTAACTCAGCGCTCCCAGCTAACCAATCAAAGTTTTTGTACCAATCATTATTAAAACCCCTAGTCTTTCCCGCGGTGCCAATATTTCTTAAATATTTACTTAAATCTGGAATAGGCCTCGCTAATTCTTGAACGACGTATAGTTTATCGTCGTATCGCTTTGAAAATGACCGCCGATATATTAAATAATTGATTATATCCCCAGAATTTCGCATTTCTAATCTACGTTTACATGTACTACACTACAGACAGCCTGGACCTAGAACATCCATACTTTCCATTCACTATCACTACACTAGCACACAAAAAATGCTTCACTTTAAGAATCTTTACACGAAAAATTACTAAATACCTATTTATTTATTGTATTTATTGCCTGTCCCTAGTGTCCCTTAATTTATTACGATTATTATAAAGAAAAACCAGAAAGAAATAATAATTTACAAAATAGGTAGGTACTACCTATAATAATATTATAATCAAAACATAAGAAAGCAAAAGAAAACAGAAAGATGAATTGAACAAAGATCAATAGGTCAAAGCGAGAGAACACTAAGAAGTAAATGAAGGGGTATAAGACAGACGTGGATGTTTTGTTGCTCTCACTCAATTTACTGTATATCTAAAAACGCATGAAGAGGCATTGCTTCACTTTCCATCTTTGTTTCACACATTAATGTATTGCTGCAGTAATACCTACTATGCTAGACAGAATTGTGCAACTCCAATTGATATTAATGTGTTTCAAGTTTAACATTGATAGAGCTAAATGGAATGTGTACTATTATAATAAATACTTTGAAAATAAAATACGTACATGAGTACATGTCTGCGGTGAATGAATATGCAATTTATAGCAATTCAATAGATTATCACCTCAACTCACACACAGGTAAATTAGTAAACATAAATTATTATTAAACTAAAAAAAAAACTTTGTATACAACACATAAAAATGTGAGCAGTTAACTGTTAGCTGATCAGTTTCTGTTTAATAAGAAAATCGGAGACTAATAATCAATGTGGTAGTAGATAACAATAATTAAAAGTGGCAACTCGCCGTGCATAGGGACTAGAGGCACTGCCTCTGACTTAAAATTATTTAATTACGGCCAGTATGGATGTTTTTATTGACGGTGGCCTACTCTCGTTCTGCGTTCGCCAACAGGCAGGGCATTGTTGCCTCATTGGATAGCGAGCATTAAATGGACGCACGATTTACATGCCAATTATTTTCATAATTTAAAACAAATCGTCATGTGCGAAGTGCGTAGGTATAATAGGTATACAATCTATCAATCTGTGCGCCATTTTTTAACAGTAAAAAAATGCTAATTGGTTAAAAAGTTAGTGAGGCACTGCCGGACTAGCCGCCCCTGCATATTTGTCAACTATATCAGTTCGTTAAGAGGGGCGTTTGAATACAATCGTTTGCAGACCTATTTTTGCGCATGGTAGACTCCACTAATACGTATCTGGTAACAAAAATTTTGATAGGGAGTTAAAGAGTAAAGATGGGATTAGGTATTGAAGTTGAAATATTGGATAGTTAGTTCAAAAACAGAGTTAGAAAATCATCATATTTCGCTTTGCAGGCATAATTTTGCGCATGGTAGTCGCCACTAAGACGTATCTGCTAGCAAAAATTTTCATAGGGTTTTAAAGACAAAAGATGGGATTAGGTAATGAAGTATTTTCAAGCGGAAAGATTAAATAGTTAACTCATAAATTGAGTTCAAACATGGGTAACTTTTTCAAATTTACAGATATATTTTTGTGGATGAAAATCTCCACTAATACGTATCTGGTAGCAAAAATTTTAATAGGGTTTTAAAGACTAAGGTTTGGATTAGGTAATAAGGTATTTTGAGGCTACAACAATAAATAATTACTTAATAAATTGAGTTCAAAGTCAGCAACGTTTTCCTCATTTTGTGCTATGATTCTAATATTTAATGATGATAATATTACCTTATTACCTAATTTATATATTTAACAATCAGTTGTAATCAAAGACCTTAATAACACAGGAGACCACATTGTTTACATTTTCAGGGTTAGCCAACATCGTCCCTTCCTCTATTTATCCTAATACAAGCATTGCCAGACTTACAAATGTATTTGGAATATCTTTAAATTTTTGTCACAACAAAGAAAAAATGAGGGATGTAAATAATTATTTGTAACTAAGAGGTTAATAAAAATTTTTATTACTATACTTAGGTTATAAATTAGTTCATTTTAAGATTAAATTGTACAAAACGGGATAATTATTTTATTTTAGGAATTATTCTCATAGTAAAATAAAAGCGCACTACGGCAACATCGTTTACAACTTTACGCTTCTTGTACGACAGAACACGGCGTTTTGAATGAAATTATAATTTGCGACGTTGACGTTGAGAAACACTCATGTCATTAGCGCTTTTCATCGTTTTTTGAAGTATTTTCCTGTTTTGCGATATTCTTGTGTGTGTTTTTTTAAACTTTAAATATTTATTGAATAACTATGGTTCGTGGTTGTGTAGTTTGTGGAAAAGTGGATAGTTTATTTCCAGATTTAACTTTTCACAGGTAAGTGTGGTTATGTTTGGAAATTTGTTTGTGTTTGGTGTTAGTTTACACAGTGGCGGGGTTTGTTTGATATGATAAATTTCTTACATTTTTAATTTTTATTTCTATTAAATTATTAGTAACAAAAGCAAACAGATACTTTCTGAAAATAATGTTGGTTCATTTACGCCCAACAATGTAACCGCTTAGTAATTCAAAGCAGCATTAAAGAAGTAAGTGGTAAATCTACGTAGGATATTACCTCCCTAGCTCTGGAGTATAAGGCTGATTATAGCCTTTTTACATTAGGTACTTATATTGTATTTTTTAATTTAGGTTTCCTCAGGAACCGGAAAAACGAAAACTCTGGTTTTCTTTAGTTGGCATTGCTAAAGGACCACTTTTGCCAAAAAATCCATGGTTATGCTCGGATCATTTTTTCCCAGAGGATCTGGCAACGAAATTTAAGGGAGCAAGATTCGTTAGAAAGGGTGCAAATCCTCGACGGTGTGAAGGTGTTTTATTTTTGGATGATGCATCCACTAGGTAAAAAATATTTATAATTATATTTATTATATTATAATAATAATTTATATTCTTCTAGCTCTGACTCAACCACAGATGTTAGGTCTGTGGACTCATCTGTTTTTGGAACACCTCCAATACCGAAAGAATATCCTAAGTAGGTTCTGTTATTATTATTTTTTGGATAAAATTAAACTAGCTAAGTAGGTATGTGCATTAACCGCATTTATATCCATTTTTAGGATTGCTCAGCTATTCTTAGAAAAAACTATTATGGAGTCCACTGTTTCAACCGCTAATATGGGGTCCCTAATCAAAAGGTATCCTTTAGAAAGGCTTTTTAATATTTTGATATATTGAATTAATACATATTTTAGGTCTGAAAGTATAATTGTTAAATCTATTCCTGGTACCTCCAGAGCCAGTTTCATTAGAAGCCAACAAGGGTTCAACCAGTTCTGTGACAGAAACTGCATCAGAAGCAGGAGAATCCCATTCAGATATAATTGAAGCCCCTGTAGCTAGTGCAAAAATTGGAAGTAAAAAGAGGTAGGTATTACACCAACATGTTTCAGAAGCGGGTGATATAAAGGGGCTGAAGCTAAATGTTGGTATATTTGGTACATTATTCAAATTTACATTTTACCGTTATGAAATTTTGATATTTGTTCATAAAAAGCTCTTTTTTAGTATAATTTACCAGGGGCTTGATATTTTTTAGGAAAAGGCGTTATTCTGGTGATATGGATAGTAGTGACTTTCAACCCCTACTAAGAGAAGAAAAAATATAGGAATTTAAAAAAATAAAATAACGTGCCAAAGGAAAAGAATACACACCTTACAAAATCAAGTTAGACGACTTAAAATCCGCGTAAAATCATTAAAAGATCTATTGATAGTTTTAAGGAACAAATCACAGATACCGTGAAGCTGGCGAAAAAATCAGAGGTGACTTTTATCATGGGCGATTTTAATGCCAAAGTAGGAAGTACACCACGAAAGGATATTACCGGTATATACGGATTACGTACAGCAAACGATAGAGGAGACCGGCTAGTTCAGTTCTGCCAGGAACATGATTTCATTGCCTCAAACACCTTTTTTAAACTTCCAAATAGAAGGCTCTATACGTGGACCTCTAGCGCCCATACCCCTGAAAGAATTATTCGCAATCAAATAGACTTCATACTTATTAAAAAGCGATACAGAAACTGCAAAAAGTCTGCAAAAACATAATTAATTTGTATGTTCATAGTATATAATTATTATTTATTATCATTGTGTTTAATTTAATATATATAGCTAAAAATAAACTATTGAGAATAATGTGCCTTTTTTTATTTCCTGACTTCCTATTTATAATGCATAAAATGATTTTAAAATTAGATTATCTTCAAATTATACATAAATATATTAATTTAAGTATTGTTTTTTCGATATACGAAATGAAGGTTTTGCAGCTATATCAAGAAATACCTACTACAAAGAAAGATTAACAGACTTTCTTAGCGAATACCTTATACATATTAATATTTAAATTATTTTACTGAAAAACTCATTCCAATTAAATATCGACTAAATTTCAGTTTCAAAATAAGTTGAGTAGCTCGGCACGTTGGCTTTTTAATGTATGCTATTAATTATATATTATGTATTATTGTATACATAGTTCAAAAGCAGTCAGCGATCAGTACGCCACTGGCTGCAGAACGCATACCGGAGATTACAACGTTGCCAATGAGCAACTTGAAGGCGACAAGGATAAGTCTTTCTCTCTCTTACACAATACTTGTTTACAAGTAATGTTGGCTCGTGTTTGAAAGCACGTTATCAATGAAATATTTTGTCTCCTGTGTTATTAAGGTCTTTGGTTGTAATTAAAATTGTACGTGAAAACTTTCTGTATTAGACAATATCCATATATAAAAAAAACCTTAAATTTCCCTTCAAATATCCGCCATTTTCTTCTAATTTTTTTATACATTTAGCCAAGGAACAGTTTTAGCGTAGTTGGGACAGCATTGAAGAGATGGCGCTGTTTATACACAGTGACACAAAAATCTAATGGTTTTGTCGTACTTATATTATTAATATATAGTTGTATGTGGTGTGTGTTATATGTATATGCGTGTGTACTAGGAGTAGGGATTATTAACTTTAGCCCTGTACAGTAATATCAAAAAACATCTATGGTAATATTAGGTATGTAGGTATACCTACTGTTAGAGGATAAATATAATAAGGAATAAAGTAGTTACGAGTAGTTTGTTACGTTAGTTTATTGGAAATAATACAATTATAATAATTATTAAAATTCTGTTTCGTTACGCAGGTCATATATTTTTGATTTTATTATAACTAGTCGGGAAAGTTTTGGGGTGACACAACTGATTTTTTATGATCTATAGAGAGATTACAAGAACTCCCGACTGGTAATTATTATAAAATTATAAGATACCCTTGGTGGGGGTTTAAATTGCGTTTAAAATTTCACCAGTTAGGTAGTTGGAACGTATATACAGGGTTATTCACGCCATACTACACGGAATACTTTGGCTAAACTATTTAATTTCCTTAAAGTTTTATTCATGGGTTCGATAAAATTGATTTAGGGCTACATTTTAAAAATATTTTGAGTCTATACAGGGTGTCCCAAATATAAGAACTTAACCATAGTTGTGTTTTTTAAATGGAATGCCCTGTATATGAATAAATTTTTAGATTCCCCGTTCAAAATAAACCTAACTTTCATTAAAGCACATCTTACCTAAACCTGACAGTTTTTTAAATATTTAAATTTTAATAAAAATATAGACATAATTTGACTGAAAAAATTCACACCTATTTGTTTATTCTTTTTAAGCCAGTCTAGGCATCATCACTTGTTACGCCAAATATAAAAAAATCCCCAATACTAAATACAGGATGTCCAATAATATATAACTTATATGAATGTAAAGTTTAATTCTAAATAACTTGTTTATTTCAAATGGAACACCTGGTATATGAGGTAACAATTAGATGCACAGAGTAATTCTCTGTCAAATATTATAATACTTTCCTATGTTACTCTTGACGTTTTCGTGGAAAATGCACATATTCATAATATTATGCGAATTTTTAATTGAACCTGTTAATTTCATGTAGACCATCCTGTATTTGATGATGATGAAATTAATTATCTATTGATCACTATAAGGTTTTCCTATAGATATGTATATTTTTTTAATGTATGGAAAAAGCACATATTGGTAGTAATAGGAAGAATTTTTTAAAATTATATTTGTCATGTCGGCCATGAGAATTTGCCAAACCATAATTTAAACAATAACATAATAAATAAATACATTTTTCACTTAAATTAAATAACAAGATATACCTACATAAAAACTGATAAATTTTATAATAAATGTTCAAAATGATTGGACTCTAGGCACATATGAATCCTTTTCTTAAATCCTTCAACAACTTTAACCTGGTGTAACGCTTCTAAACGCTTCATTTATTTGGTTCTTCATCTCCTCTATTAAAAAAGTTTTCATTTGCGATGGTTTTGTTCCTCGCCCATGTACAAAATTCAACACGATTTAAAATCAATATTGAAAAGTTCTTGATGCAGTTGCACTGTGTTTCGGTGGTATCTTTCGTTAAACTGCCTTAACAGTCTCTCGAAGACCGCTTTTTTGGGGTGATTTTGCGCGAGGAGCCTTTGAGCGTAAACTCGCGATGCCAGTAAAGCGTTTTTGGACCATTCTCCCAGAATAAAAATCATGTCTATTCTTTCTCCTTTGGAATAGGTTCGCATTTTTGAATTGAATTAAATCAAATGTCACAGATAAAAAACTGTTTTCTGAAAAATTCTCAACTCTTAAGTAAGAATTTTCAACAGACTATTTGACAGTAAATATCAAATTAAAAGAAATGTATTCTATCTTCTCAAATTCTCATGGCTGACTTGATAAATATTATATTTTTGAAAATTCTTCCTCTTATTGCCAATATGTGTGCCTCTTCCATGCAAAATTAAAGATAAGTATACATATCTATAAGAAAACTTTAATTTAACTTTAATTTTTGCATCATCAAATACATGGTGGTCTACATTTTCCAAGTATTATAATATTTGACAGATAATTACTTTATGCATCTAATTTTGACCTCATATACTGTTCCATTTGAAATAAACAAGTTATTTAGAATTAAACTTTACGTTCATATAAATTATATTATTGGACACCCTGTAGTATTGCGGGTTTTTTATATTTGGCGTAACAAGTGATGAGTGGGTATATTTATCAGCCCAGAGTGGCTTAAAAAGAACAAACAAATAGGTGTGAATTTGTTCATTCATATTATGTCTATATTTTTATAAAAATTTAAATATTTAAAAAACTATCAGGTTTAGGTGAGATGTACTTTAATGAAAGTTAGGTTTATTTTGAACGGGGAATCTCAAAAATATATTCATATACAGGGCATTCCATTTAAAAAAACACAACTATGGTTCATTTCTTATATTTGGGACACCCTGTATAGACTCACAATACCTAATACCCTACTTAATTTTTAAAATTTTTACTGTTAAAATAATCACTGTACCAATCGTAAATCAAATAGATAGGTACATGTTAAACCGCATATTAAACTAAAACTTAATTTTTCTCGAAAATGCAGCATTCTATCATATTGAGATAAGAATACTTCATATTTCCTAAGAATGATGTCAGAATTCTCCAAAAGTTAGTGAAAAAGAAGTTTTTATTAAAAATGTCCGTTGATACTCGTTTAGACGCCTAAGTTCGCAATTTAATTCAGCAGTGTATGGCTAACGAATGCTTCTATTTAGGGAAATATCTTTGTCACCTTTCACTCCAATGGCTAAAGGCGCTTTCGCGATACCTTTAAAAAACCTATGCTAAGCCGCCATCTTTTAAAAACTATAACTTCTTTCGGAAGCAATTTCGCATTAGAAGCATACAGGGCGGTCCAAAGAATATATAAGTATGTATTATGATAGTTCTGGTTTTTTAAATAGAACACCCTGTATTGGAGTATTTTAATAGTCCCTCAAAAATAACTGGGATTCGTTTTAAGGTGTCATTTACCTATGTTTTACGGTTTTCACAAAAATCATCAATTTGTGAAAATATTTAAAAATCTTGACTATTTATCGCAAATAAAACCAGTTTTTTTACATTCATCCTTTTTATGTATAATGGTCTATAACTATAACTAGTCTAAGCGAAGATAAGCATCAAACGTATAAGAATAGTAGCACAAAAAAGAATGTGAAAATAATTTACGCAAAATAGAAATATGAGATTTTGTTGCCACTATGTATTAGTTTTTGGCGACACCTATTGAGGAGAAGAATGTATTAAAATATTCTAGAAAATTACTCTAAGTTAAGAAATGAATAACTTGGGATGAACTAGCGCCACCATCGGACATTTTTGTAAGTAACCATTTCGGATTCCCCTCTTAAATGATTGTTACACAGTGCAGAGTTGACTTCCGGACATCTTGAGGCCACACACTGTAGCTGTATTACAACATTGAAATTTTACGTAAGACCTGTTAATTTATATACACACACGGAAATTTTCTTAAAATATACAGCAACATCATAAATAACTCTCTTATTCTGTTCTTATCTTTCCAGTGACGATACGATAAGAGAACTAATAATTGTTGTACAGTCCTTCTATTATGTAACTTTTTATGAATAAGATTACATTATGATCCCATAAAAAAAGTTCTCACGAAAAAACTATCAAAAATATCAAAATATCTAGTGTTATCTCTATAATTTAATATGTAGGGCCCATAAATACACTTTTTTTAGGGTGCTTTTCTGGATTTACACCTAAGATGCAGATAAGAGCCAGTGGCAGCTAGTGAATAAAATTTGAGACCTGCAACACCTACTCCTGTTTGTATAATTATTTTATATTGTTGATTTTTATTGTTTTGTTTTATAATAAATAACACTTTGAAGAAATTGAGATCAACAATAATAACCACCACGAAATGTCAAAGTGACAGCAACAAACACCACCAACAGAAATGATCAAAAAATAATATCTAATAAACTGTAGTAAATTATAAACAGTCGTAGGTACTACTCGTACCTAAAAATAGTAAAACATTATTTGATGCTGATGAGGCTTAAAATTCGATTAGTTTAATTTGTTTTAATTCTGCCAGTTTGACAATTCTGTCAGTTTGACAACCAAACCACAGTATAATAAATAATACAGTATTCTGATTCTCCGCTTGCGAGGCGTCCTGCGCATCTCGTCGCGCATGCCGCCATTATGGGTTAAAATGTCACAATAATCGCATAGACGTAGATAGATACCATTCACTCCTGTGTTCAATATATAGTTCATTGTCGGCGTGTACGAGATGAATAAACAGTTTGTTTGTAATTTAATTCTGTGTTTTTGGTATAGTGTTCGTGAGAATTAAAAGGATGTTATTTTTATTAACGTGTCTGGTGATTAATACATTGAACAATCAGGGAGGACATGTGTGTGCTGCAAAATGTTGTCCCAATAAGCGGTACAGTTGCTCTAAACATATTTTTCGCTTCCCCAAAGATCCTGTTAGGTGAATAATAAGTAAAAATAAATATGAATAGTAGATAATTTTACGTTTATAACAACTATTTGTATAACCGTAAAATTTATATTACGAAATGGCAGTATCTAATATGTTTTTAAACTAAATGCAAGTGAAACATAAACACAAGTTGTCGCGTGGCGAGATAGCATGATAACGCAATTAGCTAAGGGTTATATTATTGACAATATCTATATGGCCCTTGTTTGACTAAAATTGCTGAGGATTCAGTTAATGCAGAATTCAGGCACACGGCTTGTATGTGGAATTCGTAGAGGTGAAAGAGGCGAGCGCTAAGATTAAGGAAATCGGCTGGTTAAGAATGAAACGTTGGATTTTTATTCACTAATTTTGATTAATAAAATCATCAGATGGAAAAAGGCGGAATACTTATATGAAAGATTGAGGTTCCGAGGATTTGTGTATGATGTGAATATTCCTCATAAAACTGTCATTACGCCACCGCTACCCGTTAGTTACGTTTAGGTTAAGTTAGGAAGCACTGCTTCAACTTTTATAAAAATGTTGTTGTGTTTATTATTATTATTAAAAAGCACATAATCATGTCAACATTTAACTGGTACTACCACTCAAGGCTGTTTTCAATCACTATGACACACCACAAATATTTCTGAAATTGACAGCGATATTATTATGTACTTAAATATTTTTACAAAAATGAAAAGACAGTACTGTGGTTAGAAGCCGAAAACTATAATTATTCTTAGGCAGGACCTGAGTTGTACCCCAAAATGGCGGCCTTATACGTCACAGTTTATTTCAAAGTGCCAACGTGGAGTCGGAATGCTGTACTTATTAATGCTGTGACCAAACTTCCAGTCCATTAGAAATATTTCAAAATGACTAATAACTTCAACATCTAATCAAATCTAATATATTTAGGTACGATAAGTTTCTAATCTATCAGTGTTAGTAGTAATAAAATTAGTATTATGTACCTCGGTTATCATTTTTTCATATTTACCGTGTCCCATAATACCTAGTTATATCACTTCCTAAAAATCTATAGGAGGTATTTTTAGAAAGATCAAAGTTCAAGGAAACATTATTTCCAGAATGATTTATTATTTTTTGCAAAAATCTTCTATTTCGCTTATCTTTTACGGTTTATAATCTGGCAAGATAATGGTAGTTATTAGGACAACAAAATACCTACCTACACGGTGTTTCACATCCCGAAAGGTATATTCAATATGCTTGTAAAAAAATGTCAATTATCACGTACGATTATAAGACTTTATTAAATATGATATTGATCAGGCGTGACGAGGAACATTGAGTTAAAATTAAAAGGAAATACGTTTGTTAACTTTTTTATAGGTAGATTAAAAGAAACTAAACAATTCTAAATTGATACAAAAATAAAATAATGGGTTGATTCTGTATGATATTTCGTGGCGCCGTACTTTTCAATAAGTTTTTCAAAATTTTTCATTGGAAATTTATCCAATTTTTGTGGTATTGAACATTGCGATGCGCCAACTGGTTTTTCCTATGAAAAATCTGCACAGTATTTACAAAAGAGGCCTTTCTTTTCTTCCGAAAAAACAAGCCATTAAAATTTTTTTTATAAATGTGCGCATTTTGGACGTCTTCGTTCCTCGCGTCTTCTTTTGGTATAAATTGAAAAGGGAAATTCATATTGTGGTTCAGGAACTCAATGAGTTTTCAATAAAATAAATTTGGTGATGTTAAGGATGGTATAAATTTTCGTTAATTGTTCGCCAAGTTTTGATTTTGTGTTGAACTAGAAGCAACTGCAACAACTGTATTTTCATTTTCTACTCTTTCCTCTGTTCTTGATTTTTTAAAATAATTTAAAATATTATTTGCGACTCTCAGTCTAAGAGATCTGATCTAATAAACTAAACTTAATTTTTGTTATTCGAACCAAGAAACCAAGTCAGAAATGAATAAAAACAAAACGCCGAACATTAACGAAGAACAAAGCCGCTGCTCTTAGAAATCCGCATTTTATTTATATATGGATATTTATATTCATTGTCATTTTCTAAATGTTAATTGCACCCCCTGCGCCTCCCCCTTAAAGCCGCCACTGATGGAGTTGTTGCTTCTCGACCGGCCACCGTTTATGAACTGTGTTTTACCTGGCATATTGCCTGTTCACACAAGACGATTAATTAAATTTATTTATTTATCGACAATGTGATAAACTAATATCACGAACATGTGACTCAATTGCTAATCGCTTTCCTCAAACACGGAAATCATCACAATAATATATGCTGTTAAACAAATTATTGAAAATTTTAAGAACTTTGGACATCTCAAGGTACCAATGTACCTAATATTTAATATAAATAAACTGTTGTTCTCGAGGCACGAATAGCTCTCCATATTTAAGTGTAAAACTAATAATTTTATGACCTTTTTATCATTTATCTAAAATTTAATTAATGATCTCATGGATGGAGGTTTTTATGTTGTGGCGTTCCTGTTTGACCTGTCGAATGCGTTCGATGTGGTCGACAGAGATTTCCTATGTACAAAGCTGGAGACTCTTGGGTTACGTGGGTCGATTAACAGATGGATTCGATCATATTTAACAAATAGACGAATAGCGGTTAGGATTGAGTCGGTAGTGTTAGAGTCGCGGAGCATCGATTTGGGAACGCCTCAGGGCAGTGTACTTGGACCTTTGCTCTTTCTGCTTTTTATCAATGATCTTTCAGCTAATATCACACACGGTTCCCTTTATCTGTATGCAGATGACACAACCATATTGTTATCCGACAAGGATTCTGAGATTCTGGAGCGGAAGATCAATGCTACACTTTATGAGTTCCAGGTGTGGTGCAGGAAAAACAAACTGATCATTAACTATGGTAAGACCGTGGCACTGCCCTTCAATAGATATAAATCATCAAATATAGAAATTAAATTCAGTCACGTTCTTTTGCCATTATCAAGGTCGGCGAAACTGCTGGGGGTGCTTGTGGATGACAAACTGGACTGGGTAACGCATATCGACGCCGTTTGCAGTAAACTGAATAAGAATCTATACTTACTTCGATCTCTAAGAGGATTCATGGATACCCCATCTCTTATTTCTGTTTATTATGCTTTAATCTATTCAGTGATTGCATACAATATTGTGATTTGGGGTAGAAGTGTTGAAATTGACAGGGTCTTTGTGCTGCAGAAGCGAGCGGTGAGGTGCATCTTTAATATCCCGTTTCTAGGAACATGTAGAGATACATTTAAAAAACATAAGTTGTTTAGAGTCACTTCAATATATTTGTACGAACTACTGTGTTACACATTCAAAAACAGAAACATCACGCCTACTTGTGGCATTAATCATCAACATTTTACACGTGGACGAGATCGCCTGTATCTGCCCAGACCCAATCATGAGTTTTATAAGAAATCACCGCATTACTCTGGGCGATATTTTTATAATCTTCTTCCGGAAGACATAAGAGTTTGTCAGACAGAGGGTAAATTTAAAACTAAACTAAGGGCTCTCCTTAATTCTAACACGATCTATAGCCTTCATGAATTTGCAACTATTATGGAGACATCGTAGATTGTTTTTTTTAGTGTTTTTGTTTGTATTTGTGTTTAATTTATATAACTGCAACTGCATAGGTGTATTGTGACGTGTTTGTTTATTGCCTTATGTGTTATAAGGACCGAGGTTGAATGTAGCTATGGATCATTTATTGTATTGTGTAGTAAAACTATGACGTGTCTATATAAAACGTTTTGTATGACTTGTGACAGAATAAAGATAAAGATTAAATCAAAGCTGTATATAATTAGCCAATTTTTCTGGTATATTTGCATTTTTTTTCGGTTTTGACCCTTTTTTACACTATTTTTGAACGCCTGTGTGAACCAGTTCATTTATGTAACATTTTTTTAGGTAATATTCTATTACAACTATGAAAAATCATTTCGAATAAGCTTAGGAAGTATATATTTTTTTATTTTGACCCCTTTTACACTATTTACGAACGCCTATGAAAACAAGTTATTTATAACACATTTTATAGGTTATATTCTATCAAAGCACAGTGCTGTTTCTCCATAATCGATCGAATCCCTTCCCGGTGGGACACCCGGTAGACCTTGCCGTTTACTGCACCGTAGAGATAGACATCTGAAGGATTTAGATCTGGCGACCTAGGTATCCATTCACATACAACTCATCCACAACGGAATCGCCCGTGCACAAAAACCCGATCCGACATACAGGTATACGACTTCGTAAATCGAAGTTGACAGCAAACTTCAAAACAAATCTCCAACTGACACACAAATAAAACAAAACCAAAAATAGGGCGAGGAGACGAACTATCAGAAGACACTATAGGAAATAAGTATGCAGAACCTGGATCCAAATACACCGCCCAACCTCAAAGAGACAAATGTTTTGTCATTCAACAGAAAAAGGTGATTTTATTTATTGGACTTTAAAGTACATTATTAGAACTTACCAATGAACCGGTGCTGTATCTCTTCGATTTACCGTTGTACTCATGGTAATAGGTCGAGGGGTTGTATATCATTAAGGGATAAGGCTCATAACCTGAAAAATAAAAAAAGAACATTATTTATACGTCCTACGTATAGTTTTCAATAATTACGAATTAATTTAATATCACCAACCATCAGCACAACAAATTAGAACAGAATTATAGAAAATACTATTTAACAATCAGCGCTAAAGTAGATAAAAACATTGTTTCTTTATTTGAGGTCATAGTTTTCGCTAAATATTGTGTTTTTTGTTCTTCCTTTGACTCTTCCTGAATTATCCTTCTATAATTTAGTTACATTTCTAACGAATAATAAATGAGTTCATTAAAACTTCATTTGAGTTGAGTTTTCTTCTATATTTTAATTATTGTCACGACACTTTTGTTAATAAATAACAAATGTTTCATTAGTTATGAACTAAATGTCAAGCTATTTTAATGTTTCGTGACGTTTAATAACGTTTCATGGCTACCGAATTAAAATTTGCCGAAATAATCCAACTTGCTAATATTTCGGAAACACTTCCATTTAGGGATAGGAACATGGCATATCATTTAAAAGGGAATTTGAATGTCTTTAAGAATTAATTATAATATACAGGGTGATCTATTTGAGAAAATTTACTTATGCCTATTTTTATTATTATTATTATTAGTCGTAAAACAGTAAACTGTAAAACCGATGAAACTGTTGCTCAGTTCCTAATTTGAGGTTTTTGAAATATTGATGTCATCCTCACTCATCTTCTATAGCGAGTAGTGGACCAACTGATCGCCATGGTCCTCCATGAAATTGTCCAGCCTGTTCCTAAAGCTGTCAACCGTTTGCGCCATTATCACCTCTTCAGGTAATGAATTCCATGCATATACAACTCTGTTTGTTATAAAATTCTTCCGAGGAAGTCTAGCACATCTCTCCTTGTCAAGTTTCTTACTATTGCCATGCAAATTAGGATTTCTAGCAGGATGAAAGACATCGAGATTCACCGAGTAGTAGCCACTAAGTATCTTGTATGTTTGAATTAGATCGCCTCGTTGTCGTCGATCATAAAGACATGTCAAATTTAAAAGCCTGACTCGCTCCTCATATGTTATATGGCTAAGTGCATGAGGTAGCTTAGTGAATCTCCTCTGAACCCTTTCCAATGCCTCTATGTCCTTAATGAAGTAGGGGGACCAAACGCTGTTGGCATATTCCAATAGTGGTCTGACATACGATTTATACAATTCCAATATTAGAGAGTTTGATCTCGATTTGAAAGCTTTCTTCACTGTGGCGGAAATATGGGCCTCCCACTTCAAATCCGCTGTTACTATGACACCAAGATCCTTCTGCTGATTTACAGATTTACCGGCATTTCCATTGATGAAATATGGAGTCCTGCGATTATTAGCTCTGATGTGTAGTACCTGACACTTCTCCAAATTCAAGTTCATCAACCAAACCGCCGACCAGGACACTACCCCATCAATGTCGATCTGGAACCCATTATAGTCTTGCAGTGGTTACAAATTATTACTTGGAAAATTATTTTTGTAAGAAACATCTCAATCCACCACAGGAGTGCTCCCCGCACGCCGTAATGCTCCAATTTCAGCAACAAACGAGCAAACGGCACTCTGTCGAACGCTTTCTCAAAATCCAGATACAACACATCCGTAGGCTGACCAACATCATTATGGCTGGTCCACAAATTGAGGCACTCCAGAAAATTTGACTCCACCGACCTCTTGGGCATAAACCCATGTTGTTCATTGGGAATAATATTTGATTTTACTAGTAGATTACAATACAATAGTTGCGACCACCTTGTAACCTTATGGGTAAATCTGTCAAGATAGTTGATTTTTTTAAGATACCTATTCTATATCTACCGTGAAAATTTCCAGAGTTTGCTTATTCAGGTGACCAAATGGTGAATATTTTCCAGATACCTGTTTTGGGCCAAGAATTAAATAAATGATTTATTCAAAAACAGTTGAAGATAGGTATAGGAAAGTGATAAGACAAAATACTTCAAAATAGATAAGGAATCCAAAAATATAATTATATACATGGTGTAGGATTTAATATAAGAAAGTTAGTATCAACTTCCGGTATAACCGGAAGTGGCACAAATGCCAAAATATTTTAGAATTATAGATTAGATTGACCTACTTAAGAAAGCAAAATTTCAAAATGATCCGTGGTTTATAAACATCTAACACGACATCCACCGTGTACAGATTACACAAAAAAGTATGATTTAAATTAAATAATGAATCAAAAAATTAGGATTTACGAAGTCTTATATCAATACTGACCTAAATTAAAATTGCTGTTAAAATTAGGTAAGTAGTATAGGTAGTATAGTTACATTGATTTATTCATTCTCGTAAAATGTATCTACTTAAGCAAATAGAACTTACTTGATAAAATCGTATAACTTAATAATAGTACAAGATTAATAGCGTTTTAAATCCAATCAGCAACAAACAATCTGAATATAAATTGATCGGAAAATTCTTCTACATGCAATTAAAACAATTTAATCCAGTGGCGTCCGATTTTTTGTGCGCTACGGATATATCGATCGACAAAAATTGAGGAGAGATAGATACTCCGAAATGCTTCAATTTTGTTTATCCAAAGGTAAAGAAAAATAGCACATCAACCGCGTTGATTCCGTGGCGACCATTATTCTTGTGCCACACTGTATACAGGGTTATTCACGCCATACGACACGGAAGACTGTGGCTAAACTATATATATATTGTCTGGTGTGCCGCAGGGTAGTGTTCTGGGTCCGATACTTGATAGTCTGTATTCGTCTGTTTTTGTCAGAGATTTAGAATTTTGTAAATATCATTTGTATGCAGATGATACACAGATTTATAGTGCCTTTAACCCGGTAGACGCTGCGGTGGCCGTGGATCATATAAATCGGGACCTGAGGAGAATACATCAAATATCGCGTGATCATTTGTTAAAATTAAACACGAATAAAACCGTTTGTATGCTGTTTTGTGGCGATAATGTAAGAAATCAAATTCAACAAAATGCCCTTGAATTGGATGGAGACATTTTGGTTTTCCAGGAAAGAGAAAAGAACTTGGGACTTGTTCTGGCTCACAAGCTGCGATTCAAGGACCATATAACTATAAAACTATAAATCGGATATGGAATGTTAAAAAAATTATACCCTCACCGAAACTCGTTAAATGTAACCTTGAAGATTCGTATGTGTGATGCTCTTGTCTTATCGCACTTAAACTACTGTGACAGCATCTACGGTCCTTGTCTTGATAGTGTGGACAAAGGGAGAGTTCAGAAGTTGCAGAACTCTTGCTTGCGGTTGATATTTGGCATTCGAAGAAGACATCGCATATCTCACAAACTTAAGGAGGCAGGTTGGCTGAATATGTATAACAGACGCATTCACCATTCAACATGCTTCTTTTACAGAATAATAAAATATAAAACCCCTCCTTATCTGATTAATAGAATTGTGTAACTGATGTGCATAATCTAAACATCCCAAGTAACAAAATATAGTTCTAGGAAGGTTGTATATTGGTTCTAGAACCAATTTATGGATTTTGTTTACATATGCCATTAGGTATAAAACAACCTCCTCTAGCCGACTACACAAACTCCTGGTGACCAAAAGGGCCCACGCTACAGAACCTCCTGCTAACCTAAAAGTTGTCGACATTTCAGAACCTTAAGGTTAAATATTGAATAATTGTGGAGCTATAATATAACCTTTATATATCCTTACTAGCCAATATATAACTGAATTATAACCTATGAATCACGGGTTTAAAGTTCTAATTTAGCCACTAAAAGGTTCTAACTAGCTCCTTGCGAATTATCAACTACAACCTATTAGTAAATAGTTGATCTGCGGAAACCAGTCTTAAAACTATTAAGTAAAATATATTACAGACTGCTTCCAATTTTTGGATTAGTTGGTTAATATATGGTATTATTTCTAGCATTTAACTAACTCTTGGTAGGTAGTGAAAATATTGTAATGGTAAATTATGATAATTATTTATCACTCAATATACGTGATATAAAACTGCATAAAATAGCAGACACAAATTGCTGATTTTAATGCACCTTCTATTTTACTGTCAAAATATTATATAAAAGTTGCATAAAATTCACGGGCTAACGATATTATTAGTATAAATATTTTTTTAGTTATATTTAAAATACAAGGGAAATATTTTGTTTTTAAAAGTAGTCGAAATTCTAATATACGGCAACCTATGAATATAAAATTATGAAAAAATGTGTTTCCCGAACCTAAAACTACGCAGACTTACATATATTTTCAAAAATGTTTTGTTATTTAACTATGTCATAATCTTAAAATGGCCGATAGGAAACAAATGCTTTTAAGCTTTTGAAATAACCAAAATATAACCTAAGTTGCTTGAAAGTCTGAAAATATGCTAAAATATAACCTTAAGATCAAATTCGTAACCTAAATCATGCTAAATAACACTTTTTAGAACTAATAATTGCCTTTATACAACTCAAGCTTAAAAGTCGCACCATCGCAACTTTCTAACGACCTGTTTAGTATTGTTTTGGATGTGTGGTTGTGAACACATGCCAGCTTTTATTCATATTTATTATACAGTATGTCTTTTAATTGAAACGGTAAGTACAAAGTCATAATCGCTGATAAACTGAGAACGTTCTTAGTTTTCATGTTCTAATAAGATGACATTAGGGATAGGTTTGTGCCAAATAAATGCAAATTGAACGCTAATAATATCTAATAAAGTATTAATTTGTATAGTTCGTTTTTAGTTTTTACTAAATGGGATTTTTCTTGTATTGGTGTTTCAGGAATGTTAAACGTATTTTTAAAATGTTTAAACAACAAAAAATCAACTTTTGTATTTCATAAATAGGTACAATAAAAATTTGAAAATGTTTGTATAAATCACACTCAAGGACATTTTTTAACACTACTATTCCATAGTAAAGTAGAAAATTCCTATACTCAAGACCTTTCCAAAATGACAGTCCAAGCCTCTCATAGCTCTGTTAATTTCTTGTGGAAGCTGAATTTTTAAAATTTGTATACTAAGATGTTTCTTCAATTTTTTTTGCAGACCACTTCAGTCATTTATTTTTGAATGTTCCATCGCGCCATCCAATCAACAACTTTTTCACTACTCCTAAATCTACCAGATGCAAGCAATCTGCTATAGGAAAACAAGAAATCATATCGATTGGAAGCTTTAACATTTTAGAATCTGTTGTTTGATGAATCTCATCCGTTTTTTGACGAAAACTTTTGTCTGTCCATTTTGGATATTTGTTATTTGGATATTTCTTATTTGGATTGTAGTGTGTATGAGAAATGTAAGAATATTCTCCAGTTATTGTACATTTTTTACATCCATGCTGTGAACTGAAATTTGCGACACCTGTAAATTGAATGTAAAAAAACTACTTGTTCTCTTCAGGACAAATAGACACTATGTTTTTCAGCATCATATTCACAGTCATCTGATGATTCAGAGATAGATAAAAGTTCTTGTGAATTCTGTGTTGAATCAATATTTCTGGATGTGCTCGGATCATTTACATCATCCGTTAAATAAGGATGTTCCGTTGTTGTTTTACAATGTTTATTTATCTGTAAGATGAATTTCAAAGATAATCAATATGATAGTACCAACGAAAAAATGCGCTTGATTTTTTGAAAATTGAAATTTGACTAACCTGCTCATTAGCAATTCGTTGAAAGTTCTGTCGCACCTTTCTTTTAAAATTTCCACTACGAACGAGGTTTTCGTGAGACATTCTGTATAGATTCAGGAGACGTTGATTTTACCTTCTGTCTAGTCGAAAACGAGACTAAAAGATAATTTTAGTGACCAAATAGATTTTAAATAAGGGAAGTAGTATTGTGTTATGCCACAAAGCTTATTTAGTAACCTATAACGCATCGCTTCAACTAAATAGTCTTTAATTAGTTTTAAAATGGGCTACATGGTTATGGAGAAGTTGTTTAAATGACTTAAAGGCACAAAAACTGCGAAGTTATAATTAGGTTCTAAACTAGCAGCAAAAAAACTTATAAGTCTTATTTCGGCATTTAAGTGACTCAAAAATGCCTTATTTATAACCATTTCAAAACCTTAAGGTTTTAGAACTACTAGGTCCTAAAACCCCTCATATATATAGTTGATTTAACGTTTTTCGAACATGTTTCAAGCTGTATGTATGATTTCATAGTTCTAAGACCAACAAGCACAATATATTACCTATATGTATAGTTTTTAAGCTTAAGAAAAAGGTACACATTACCCTTTTAGAACCTTAAGGCAATTTTAGAGTCTTCCTCCTTAAATAAATGTTACTTGGGATCAGACGTAAAAGTCTAATAACAGTCCCTGTTCATAAAAAGGAAATATTTAAAAGATCGTTCGTTCTCTTATAATGTCGCCACGCTAGTTAACCGGTTTGTGATTAAGGATTTCTCTCAAAGTTAAAAGATATTGCTTGACAGCGTTTATATAGGCATTTCATTTGGGCATTTTGTTTGCACTGTTTTTAAGCCAACATTTTATTTTTGTATACTTATGTGTTTTAATATAATATATTATAATTATTATTATAATTTATAGCTTAATTCTTCTGTGTCATTATGTCATTATATTATTGTGAGAGGCGCTTGACAGTTGTTGTGTAGTACTGATTTTTTTTTGTTATTTTTTATTGTGTATTGTTTCTTGGGCTTCAACAGCACTCAACCTAGTTGAGAGGCTGAGATTTCACGCCCTACTATTTGCAAAACGCACTGGCATGACTATAAAAAATGGCTTGTACTGGGGGATGTTTTTCGACTTTTAAAATTAATATCTAGTTAACTATGCATTTTAGAGCAAACAAACCTTATATCAAAATCATTTAATAAGATGTTTGAATCGAAAGCAAAAATAAGACCCTAGATTCCATTTTAAAAAAACGTAAGTTTGATATGCTACGGGAGAATGTAACACCCTGTATAAATGGCACCTATTTTAGAATGTAGTCCTAATAGGTCTACAAAATCAGACGTTGAAAGAATTTTGAAAATCTGAATAGTTTTGCCACAGTAGACTGTCGCGTCTTGCGTCACTCGCCCTGTATATTTTAAGTTTAGTTGTACTAGTAGTTGTAAATAATATAAATATTCTCTATAAATAAACACATGCACGTAATAAAAGTTCAATATCACTTCATAAGTTGATCTATTAGCGCTTTTTCCAAGTTTTATGTCAAATTTCTACACTTCTCATCACGACATCACATCAAAACAACACGAGTGAGAGGCGCCACATTCGAAGAATTCGATTCGTATTTCGAATATAAAAAAATCAACAATAACTTTATTAGTTACGCCAATGGTGCTGGTTAATTTTTTTGTTATATATATTTTTTGAGCGACTGTCTTTTTATTACAGAATGTATTAGTGGAAACTCTATCATGACACCTTAAAGGCCACTGTGTTTTGGCAGCAGTTTTGTATCTCTGGCATGCGTTGTTTTGGTTATGTTTATTTTATTTTTATCTAATATATGACCTGACCTTGAGGCAGAATGACTCCTCTGCGGAGGATTTTCTTGATTACATCAGGGAAAGTCATCTGACTCAAATCATTAATGTTGATACCCGCATTAGAAATGAGCAAAGTTCGCTGCTGGATTTGGTGATGATATCCGACAAAAAACTTGTACACAAAGTAATTCATGAAGCACCGTTGGGTCTGAGTGACCATATTGTTATTAAACTTTGTTCAGTTCGCTGTCGTTGTTGGGAACACGAGGGTTGTACAAAAGCGTAACTTCTGGAAGGCTGATTATGTATCAATAAATGATTTTTTGTCCCGCAGTTTGCAGGATACGGATGACATCGAAATATGTGTCGGAGCTATTCAAGAGGCTATCCAGAGGTATGTGCCAGTCTGCCCCCCCAGGGTAAACTCGCAGAAGCCGTGGATCAACGGAAATATTTTCGGAGAAATACAAAGGAAGAGGGGACTCTGGCACAAGTACAGACGGTTGAAAACTGACGCGAGCTATTTGTTGTATAGGCAGCAAAACAATAAACTAAAGAAAATGATATCGGAGGCTAGATGTCGGTATGAAAGTGAAGTGGCGGCGAGTAGCAATAAGAAATTATATGCTTATATTAAACGGTCACTAAACTCTAACGTTTCTAGTTTCTCTCTGAAAGCAAAAACTACGGGTGAACCAATAACTAGACCAATTGACATAGCCAATGCGTTCGCTAACCAGTTCAGTAGTGTTTTTACCGACGACTCGAGGGACAATTTACCTGTATTACCCCAGCCTACCAGAAACAGGCAGTCATTAACAACCGTTAATTTTATGACCGCCGATATAAAGGAGGCAGTGGCGGGTTTGAAGCAAGACTCGAGTCCCGGCCCGGACGAAATTTCTCCGATGTTTCTTCAGAGATGCATTGAATCATTATTACGACCATTCGCCACGTCAATGTAAAAATGCATCAACATGGGCACTATACCGGAGGAATGGTTGTCTGCTGTCGTGATACCGATATTTAAAAAGGGTGACAAGTTCGCTGCAGAAAATTATCGACCTATTAGTTTGACCTGCGCACTTTGTAAATGCATGGAGAAGGTCATTACCAGAAATATGACTTCATTTCTGGTTGAATCAAATATTATTCCCAATGAACAACATGGGTTTATGCCCAAGAGGTCGGTGGAGTCGAATCTTCTGGAGTGTCTCAATGATGTTGGTCAGCCTACGGATGTGTTGTATCTGCATTTTGAGAAAGCGTTCGACAGAGTGCCGTTTGCTTGTTTGTTGCTGAAATTGGAGCATTACGGCGTGCGGGGGGCGCTCCTGGGGTGGATTGAGATGTTTCTTACAAGAAGAATTTTCCAAGTTAGAGCGAATGGTGCATTGTCCGCTAAATTTCCCGGTCTTGAGTGGTGTTCCGCAGGGGTCTGTACTGGGGCCATTGCTTTTTCTGGCATATATATCAGACTTAACAAGAACCATCACGTCAAACATGAGTTTGTTTGCTGATGACACCAAATTGTGTTGTAACCCACTGCGAGACGATAATGGGTTCCAGATCGACATTGATAGGGTAGTGTCCTGGTCGGCGGTTTGGTTGATGAACTTGAATTTGGAAAAGTGTCAGGTACTACACATCGGAGCTAATAATCCAAGGACTCCATATTTCATCAATGGAAATGCCGTTAAATCTGTAAATCAGCAGAAGGAACTTGGTATCATAGTAACAACGGATTTGAAGTGGGAGGCCCATATTTCCGCCACAGTGAAGAAAGCTAATAGACTGTGGTATCTGATACAGAGGGCTTTCAAGTGAAGATCTAACTCTCTAATATTGGTATTGTATAAATCGGATGTCAGACCACTATTGGAATATGCCAACAGCGTTGGTCCCCCTACTTCATTAAGGACATAGAGGCATTGGAAAGGGTTCAGAGGAGATTCACTAAGCTACCTCATGCACTTAGCCATATACCATATGAGGAGCGATTGAGGCTTTTAAATTTGACATGTCTTTATAATCGACGACAACGAGGCGATCTAATTCAAACATACAAGATACTTAGTGGCTACTACTCGGTGAATCTCGATGTATTTCATCCTGCTAGAAATCCTAATCTGCGTGGCAATAGTAAGAAACTTGACTTCCTCGGAAGAATTTTATAACAAACAGAGTTGTATATGCATGGAATTCATTACCTGAAGAGGTGATAATGGCGCAAACGGTTGACAGCTTTAAGAACAGGCTGGACAATTTCATGGAGGACCAGGGCGATCAGTTGGTCCACTACTCGCTATAGAAGATGAGTGAGGATGACATCAATATTTCAAAAACCTCAAATTGGGAACTGTGCAACAGTTTGATCGGTTTTACCGTTTACTGTTTTACGACTAATAATAAAAATAATAATAATATAACAGAAATAATTATTTAGTATGCTTTTTAACAATTTTTTTAAAAGTATAATAACTTACTGTTGACATAGTAAATTCCATGCTGGTCTAGGAAGCCATTCGGGAATATAAATTGCGAATCGTATTCCAAATCTAGAACAAAATGAAAAAAGTCGTTATTTTAAATGAAAATGTCAAAGTAATACAATTATAAGAAAATAATATGTCGGACAGACATCTAGTTTTCCCTCAGCAAAATAAACAAACATAGAAGTGGCATAACAAGAAATTAGGTAATCACAAAAATGTTTTTCTACGACTGTCTTTAATGCTTATAATAAAGGCATTATATGTTCAATCATGATTTAAAAATGTAGTAGATACATTGTAATGTTGTTTTCATTTATCCGTGCGTAATAAATATTTCCCAATCCCTTCCCGGTGGGACACTCGGTATATAATACTTCTTTTTGTATTCGGTTCCCATTAATATGTTCATGAAATATTTAACGTCATGAAATCAATCCAATAACAAAAAATATAATATCACAAAAATTCAGTTCTCCCAGATACAAAGGCGTGGCAACCCCGCGGAGGCATTTGTATCGATTTGTTTATTATTTACGCTTGACGTTGACGTTTGCAGTGCTAGTAGTGTACAGTTTTATAACCCAAATTGAGTCATTTTGAAGTTCTACACCTTATCGGTAACATTTTCGATACCCTGTATGATAAAGATTTTAAAATAGTAAAGTTAAGTAGCGTGAATGTTAATCTAAAAAGAGGTATTCTAGTTTGGTGTTGAGAAAATGAACCTAAAAAAAATAAAAAATCAGATGGTGTTTAATGAAACTGTAAAAACAAGGTAAGCCAGTGGCTTTTTAGAATTGTTATAAAAAGTATTGTTTAATAAAATAGAGAAAATGTTAACAAAATAATCTAAATGTAAATTAAATACATTAATCATTCAAAAATTATAGCAAACTTTACCAAAAATAAAAAATAAATAAAATTGCTCGAATGAAACTAATATATCAAGGGGTGCGAGCACCCTTCCTTTTGCAGATATATTTCTAACATAAAATCCCTATAAAAATCCAAAACAACAGTTTTTTCATAATGAGTGCTTACCAGTTGATTGATAATCTGGCGTGCCATTCCCCGTAGAATTACCCGTTGAATTTGTCGAAGTACCCGTAGACGTTTGTGTTTGGTAATTCTTTGGTTTGTTTAAGTATCCTTTCTTAAATAGCACATCTTGTCTAGGTGTTGTAATCCTTGTATACTCGTCTGAAACAAAAGAAATGTTGATTGTATTAAGTTCCTTATACTTGGTTGAAATCATTTGATGTCTGTTTCTACTAAAATTGCCCAAAAATGTTAAAAGGTGACCATTCGTACTGACTTTACCAGTACAGTACTGTTTTTCTGGGCATAAGTCCTGGTTAGTCATTATACAACACCAATACACGAAAAGTACAGGTTTTAAAAGTTTAAAGTCGTTAAAAGTTAAAAAATTAAAACGGGCAACTCTGCCCTATAGTTACATGACGGGTTTGTACGATGAAAAACTTTTTTATTTGTCGATTTAGAAGAAAAAGTCATTCTTTATAAAAACGTCTGCTTGTGTCGAAACTACAATTTCAAATACCAAATTTACGGTTACTATACAGGGTATATCAAAAATAACATTTTTAATGATTTTGATTTTTTTAGTTTTTTTTTAATTTTATGAAAATATTTTCAAAACCGTGATTTATTACACCAAGTGTGCAAAAATCACTAATAAACTTTTTTCTCAAAGTGGTTAATTTCATAGCTACTATTACAATAATAAGATTAAAAAAACAAGAAAATCAAAATCATTAAAAATATTATTTTTGATATACCCTGTATAGTAACCGTAAATTTGGTATTTGAATTTGTAGTTTTGACAGAAGCAGAAGTTTTTATAAAGAATGACTTTTTCTTCTAAATCTACAAATAAAAAAGTTTTTCTTCTTCCAAACTCTATCTAATGTCTCCACGGATAGAGTTTGGAAGAGCAAAAACTTTTTTATTTGTAGATTTAGAAGAAAAAGTCATTCTTTACAAAAACGTCTGCTTGTGTCAAAACTACAATTTCGAGTACGAAATTTACGGTTACTATACAGGGTATATCAAAAATAACATTTTTAATGATTTTGATTTCCTTGTTTTTTTTTTAATTTTATTATTTTAATAGTAGCTATGAAATTAACCACTTTGAGAAAAAAGTTTATTAGTGATTTTTGCACAATTGGTGTAATAAATCACGGTTTTGAAAATATTTTCATAAAATTAAAAAAAAACTAAAAAAATCAAAATCATTAAAAATGTTATTTTTGATATACCCTGTATAGTAATCGTAAATTTGGCATTTGAAATTGTAGTTTCGACACAAGCAGACGTTTTTATAAAGAATGACTTTTTCTTCTAAATCGACAAATAAAAAAGTCTTTCCTCTTCCAAACTCTTTCCGTGGACACATTGTATACTATAAGATACTATACTATAACTATAAGCGCGGCGAATTGCTTTGTAAACATGAACAACAAACGTTCCGACAAAAGGTGAAGTAACTGTATATGATTTTAAACTGTGTCTGTGGTGCGTAGTGATTTAGTTTCAAGTTGGTATTTCGGCCAAAATCGATAATTTATTATGATTTATTTTATTATAATATGTAATGTTATGTTTATTATGTTTTATATATATTTTGAAAAATTATATATATATATATATATATATATATATAAATAAAATAAAATAAAAAGCCAATATATATATATATATATTGGCTTTTTTTATTTATAATTCAAATTTCATAGTACGGGCATTGAATATTAACTATAGACAAGAAGGTTCACTAGACGCTGAAAACGGCATCGACTCGTCGCATTCCCAGCCACATTTCTCGCCCGCTACTATATATACTATACCTATATATAAGATACTATACTATAACTATAAGCGCGGCGTATTGCTTTGTAGCCATGAGCATCAAACGTGCCGACACGAGGTGAAGTAACTGTCTATTATTTTAATTGTGGTACGGGTATTTCCTACCAAATACACAACATACACTAATGTGTTATGGCGAAAAACGGGCAACGTCAAAATTTATAGCTCCACTTTCAGCATCGAACTATGTATATTGAAATATTATAGAGGGAGGCGCATGATAAATTGCGAAGTTTGCACGATTACTCGTAAACGTGTCTTTGTAGATGCGCTAATTATTATTGTTTTTACAGTTTTTTTAATGACAATATTGATTTGATAAAGAGATAAAAGTTCATTCTATGTTTTTATAACAGTAGAATTTCGATATCTTGATCTACAGAGCGTACAATACCCCTTTTGTCTAAGGGATTTTGTTAAGAATATTTTTTTGTATTCCTATATAATCATCTATTAAAGTGTTCTTTCTATGGTCAAAAACAAGTTGTTCACATCGATTAAAAAATAAGTGCACAATTATGCATTTCTTATCCCTTGCATTTCGAGACTGATCAAAGTAATTGATCGAATCGAATGCGTGACTTTTAGCGCTCACTGTATGTAAGTATACACTGTACTCTATATATTTATTATATTGTAAACAATGTGTTTGTCCAAAATATTAGAATAACTGATATGCCACGTTCTAGATTGTGATGAGTTAAGTATTCAATGTTTTACTACTGAATTATGGATTAGGTAGGTACCTACACACACTATTATCTATTATGAAACAGCTATTTGTACGATACAAATAAGATTTATATTTATACACAAATACAATGTGTCCACCTTGAATAAGTAGTCCATTATTAGATTTTAGATTACGAAAATAATTTTTATAATAGAGGAAATCCACACGAGAATAGACACTGTGTGGCAAACGAATCTGTAACAGCTAAAGGAATTCGGACAAAAAATCCGATATTGCTAAATTTAACTACAAAAAAGCACTAGTTCTAGGCAAGAAGTATAGTATTAAGCTCAGCATTTGTAGGTGGTTGTTAGTTTTATTTTTATTTAATAACTAAAATTTTTACCACTGAATATTAAAATAGGGAAAAGAAATTAAGAACCTCTGTAAAATGGGCAATACCAGAGCACAACGAGAATGTGATCTTGCTGGTGGGGGAAGATATTGCGCATATTATTGCGCACTCAAAATCGCCATGTTTTCTTATACTCTCATTGTCGTCGGGATATTTTATTTGTGCTTTGCCATATCAAGTGATTTGTAAAAGCAAATATTATAACTGCAATTTATCATTCTTTAGTTTCCCGATGGATAGTAAAAGGTAAGATATTTATGTAGTATTTGAATTAGATGCATATAAAATTAGATTAAAATAATATCACATAGGTACATTAAATCAAATTACCAATTGTTATTTTGAAAAACAAATATTTCTAAACAAACTGTTTAAAAGATTGAGCTTACTTGCCTAAAAAAATCACACAAATTTTTTAAAAAACATGAATAACTTCGCTTAATTTCGCAGCACAATGGCCCTTATTTTTTATAACTTGGTTCAGTCTATTTGCCCATAAAAGTCCAATACATCTTAAGCATTCTAAAATAGAGCTTAAAAATCTTACTAGATGAGTGCCAAAATTCTATTAAATTCTGACAGTGTTTATTAAATTTGAATTACATATTTTAACTATTATAGATATTAGCAGGTAGTAAATTCACGTCTCAGGTTTTATTGCCCATTTATTGGGGGTGATTTTAGCATGTTTTGTAGGTATATAATGGAAATTCCCAACATGTGTGCTTGCGTTGTTTTTCTGAAGGCCATAAACAGGTAAAATATAATACATGCTCAATTATACTTAAGGAATTGAAAATCATCCTCATATTTTACAAAAAAAATTTCAAAGATATGTATGTGGATATCTAATAAAGAAATGCATTAAAATACACATCTGTGATGTATGTACGAAGTACGCTAAATCAGTAGAATCATTAGATGAGTCTTCGCTGTTTTGCTACTTCAAAGCATACGAAAATACAATTTTGTACAATACATTTCCACATTAGCAAATATATTTGAAAATAATTTTGAAAATTGTTTAATCAAGTTCAATATTATTAATAATTTTATTAATTTAAGCAAAAATGTAAAGTTTGAACATCCATGTTCTAATTTCCCAAAAAAATATGTTACGAAATTATATTTTAGGTTAAGGTCATTTTCTACATTAAAATTAATCAATAGAAATTTTAAAAATATAAATAAAAATAAAATTATTATATGGAAACATGAATAAAAGTAAAAAAGTACTGGTGCGTAGACCCTCGCACGATTTGTCGCCATGCGGGTGTTCAAGTCGCAATTGGTGGAAACTGAGTACTTCCCCGCAATTTTTGCCGCTCCTCTTGGAATATCGAGTAATATTGAATCATCCAGTGGCAGAGTGGTGTTATTTATAATTTTGGAAAACTTTTCGTCAGCAAACTGTATTTCAAATATTCTATTAATGCTGTGTACTAAGGACCATGATTAGATGTCCCCAATTCGCTCACAAATTTTGACCACCTATTTTAGAAACACCTTGTATATAAATCAACACATTAATCAGCTGTTTGCGAAGGGCCAAATAAGTCTAATGCTAATGAGGAATCATTTATAATTTTATACAAATACATTGACATAAAAAAAAGATCCACTATATAATCAAATATACATGTAATTTGAGTGTCAAAAACTAAAGAATATACTAAAAAGTTTAAACGATATTGAATAAAAACAGAATATCATGACAAAGTATTATTAAACTGTCTTCTCTTTATGTATATATATATATATTGAAAAATACTTCAATTTTGTTATTACATAGTTATTATGAGCATATTATTTTTTTATAAAGAAACACGCAAAGCACATTTGTTGTTGTTACTATAAATTGTAATATTTACAGTCGTAATATTCAGAGACCTTTAAAACTATCTAATATATATGTTTCCGTGTTGGAGCCAACGCAACCAACTCAATCAGTCAAAACATATATTATTTACGATAAATTAAAAAATATTCTATGCCACGAGGACTGGGCCGAATTGTATTCATACGAGGACCCTGAACTAGCAGTGGCCGAATTTTACAAAGTCAGACTGTATTCACAATCTGTATTCACAATCCAAAAAGTCCAAAAATTCACAAACTCTATCTGATTATAAAAAATATAGAAATTATCTATAGTTCACCCTGTATATTTATAAATAGTACTATCCAATGGACGGCAGTCGAGTATTGATTTCAAATTTTTAAGTGCCATCTGTATATGAGGAATTATAACTTGTAATGCCACTGAAGATGAAACATGTTTGGCTAATTCGAACGTATATATGAAATATTTTGTGAAGTAGACGCCTTTTATTTATAAATATATTTATTTGCAAACTCCCTTTTTCGATTAATCATTAACCCAATACTTTTTGCAGTCACTGTAGTTATTTTTGTTACTGTCGGTATCCTTTGGCAGGCATGATTTATTATACGTCTTATATACGAGGGAGAAATGTATCAAAAACTGCTGCATTCGATTGACTTTGGATACACTATACCTATAAACCATTGTATCAAGTATTTTGGAAATAAACTTTAATTTAGCATAGTTAAATAGAAATCCACATTTTCTTTTCTAATAAATTATTTCGATTAAAATAAGTACCTACAAATTAAAGATTTTTTTTAAAAAAAGGCATTAACAAAGATGATTATTATCAGTCTTATAATGTCTTTGGAAGTGATAATGGACAATAGCCGGAATTGCCCTAGTGTGTAAATAACAAATAAGTACCTACCTAAAGCATAGTTGTTCACATTATTATGTTTACTTTACACATATAAACGCATACTTATTTACTGTTTTAATTTATGGTTGGTAGTAAGTAGGTAAGTTTGCGTTGTCAAATATTGATATATGAGTTGAGTTTTATCTACTCAATAGATTATTATGATCTACCTAATTACTACATGGGTATTAGAATTTCTACAAATAGTCTCTATATACAGGGTATGTGTAAAGTAACCGAACGGGCGATTATTTTCAAAAAATTACATTTTTAAAAGAAAAGCCGAGTCACATTAGTTTTGTTTTATGTTTAGCAATTTTGTAGTCTACGTATTTCATCCGAAATCTGCCGCATGGCATGTTTGTTGCAAATTGCAACCCCTATTTTTTAGGGCACTTTTGACTTGCTGCAGTCGTCTTGAGTAGTGATATTTTAGCGAACATAAAAACAAATTATTTATATTTACCTCAACCTCAAATATTTTCATTTTTTGTTATAAATAATTAAACTTAAGGAAACTGCAGATATACTAAATTAAATAAAATCAAAATTTTTTAAAAAATATTTAAATTTACTGTTATCTACATAGTTTATGGAAGAAAGCGGATGTAAACAATAGGTAAATAACTCGTAGACAAACGACGTAAAGTAGTCTTCTACGCACATCCCTGTAAATTTCGAATACTTGAATGTGGCTATTTTAACCTCAAAAATTAAAGCTATGTTTTGTTTCAGCAGTGATGGAGTTCAGTATTTAGTAGGCTGGGTTGCATATAAATTAACTTGCGAAACAACACTTTTAAGACCCAAGCAGAGCACTCATATGGGATTCCCCACGTTTCATTTGGAGGTCTCATGGAACCAACAAAAAAATGGGAAAAAGATACTCAGATTCTGAACAAGGAGTTTGAAAAATTTCATTTGAATGGAATAATAAGAAAAGGACCAAAATTATCTGAAAAACTATTAAATATAATTAAAAAAAACACAAGAATATAAACTTAGACGCTGCAAAAGTTTTCTTTAGGCAAAGGTTGTTCATACGCATTAAATATTTAAATGAATTGGCGAAAGAACAAAAAGATAAAAAAAGATTAATAATGGATTACTTCAGAAAATAAATAAAATTGTTAATTTATAATATTTAATTAAAAGCTTACAGAAAAGAGATCCATGTTACACTTTTAGAGTTGAAGATTAAATAACAAAAAGAAAAACACCTTAAAATATTAAACACATACTTTATTTTTGATTTTGAATTTTACTATAATGAACTTTATACTTGTCGAAAAGTGACCCTAATCCTTTATTTCTTATTATTTATACTAATTTAAACTGCTGAATCAGTTAGCTTCTGGAATATTGGATTGTTTATGAAAATCTATAATCATAGATTTTCATATAATTAAACAAAATTATTAAATTACTTATAAACAATTCGTACCTAACTTGTAAATATTATTAAGAATTGTCTTTGGAAAAATGAAAAACAACGGTTTCGTTACTGAGAAAATACGTATTAAAATTAGAAATTTAATATAATAAATCAAAAATAAGACGCAATAGTGCTTATTAATCTAATATAACAACCATAATGCGCAGAGATGCTTATAACTGTAAATAATGCCGTGATAAAGCACGCCGGTCGCCCGATGACGTAGGTAGCTTGTGGTAGGTCAAGATCAATCGAGGCAACCTATATAGTTAATGCGCCTTGGGTACTCCTCAAAGAAGTTTTTGTTGTGTTGATAACTTGTGACAAGAAAAGGGACCCTCACTCTTAAATTAATAGTTAAGCCCTCACCCAAATTCCTAAAAACCAGTCTTTTAATAAACTTGGAACAAAAAAGGAAATCTTTGTTTTAAATCAAGTAATCACGACAAAATCATCGCATAAAATAGTAAACTACCTATGTTCTATTCTAAATAATCCAAATTACTCATTATAAGTAAGTAGTTAGAATTTACCTTCGTTAAACGTAATTTTATTTTCGCTGGTCGTACTGCTAGATCTCGTCGATTTCGAACTACTATCATACTGGTATTTTCTCCTCGGTGTTGATTGACTAGAATAGTTGAATTTTTCATAATAAGCCGTTTTCTGTTGGTAACTCTTCGGTACCCGAACTCCGAGATTTGTGTTTGATTCCTCACTGTCGCTGTTTTCCCCTGTAAAAAAATTACCAGTCAATTTCTGTTATCGGTGGTCACAACAAAGGCATGTACAATATCGATTTATTTAAGCGACACTCTGGATGTGTTAGGCAGTACTTTATTGTGACATGTTTACGACAAGTTAATTAATTGAATTCTTATGACTTGCTATTTGCAATGCTGCTGGGTGTTTGTGGAAACCCTAGACAAGGAACAGTTTTGTCCTAACATTTTTAATGTAGAAAACTTTATTTTATCACATTTTTGACACAAATGGAATACAAGTCACAAGAAAAAATATTTAGGTTATAATTAAAGCAAGGGTCCCCCCCGTTTACCCGCCTATGGTCATCCTTTTTTATTCAATTTTAAGTCCGTTTACGACATTTAACTAGGTGAATAAATATGCTACATTTGATTAATTCATCTTTACTTTAAAAAAATCGTCCTCAGGCAGTCATCTTTAACACCCTGTATCTTTGTAAATAAGGACTTTTCAAAAAATTACAATTTAGGTTTTTTTCATGATTAGACGTCCCCAATTCGCTCACAAATTTTGACTACCTATTTTAGAAACACGTTGTACCTACTATGTGTCCACGGATAGAGTTTGGAAGAGGAAAAACTTTTTTATTTGTCGATTTAGAAGAAAAAGTCATTCTTCATAAAAACGTCTGCTTGTGTCGAAACTACAATTTCAAATACCAAATTTGCGATTACTATACAGGGTATATCAAAAATAACATTTTTAATGATTTTGATTTTTTTGTTTTTTTTTAATTTTATGAAAATATTTTCAAAACCGTGATTTATTACAACAATTGTGCAAAAAACACTAATACATTTTTTTCCCAAAGTGGTTAAGTTCATAGCTACTATTAAAATAATAAAATTAAAAAAACAAGAAAATCAAAATCATTAAAAATATTTTTGATATACCCTGTATAGTAATCGTAAATTTGGTATTTGAATTTGTAGTTTTGACACAAGCAGACGTTTTTATAAAGAATGACTTTTTCTTCTAAATCTACAAATAAAAAAGTTTTTCTTCTTCCAAACTCTATCCAATATGTGTCCACGGATAGAGTTTGGAAGAGCAAAAACTTTTTTATTTGTCGATTTAGAAAAAAAATAATTCTTTATAAAAACGTCTGCTTGTGTCAAAACTACAATTTCGAGTACGAAATTTACGATTACTATACAGGGTATATCAAAAATATCGAAACTGCCAGAAACAGAATGAATTCTGAAAGGAAAGGTTTAAGATTTCATTAATAATAAAATTGCTGCTTTGCAAAAACAAATTCTCAAAATATTTATCATATTATAATGCAGGTTTCTACCGTAAGATTATTAACCGTATTTTTTATTTGTTTCAATAAACACTTATCTATGATTTGTTTGTTTAAATTTTGTGATGAAAGTGAACGCCCGAATTAGCGTAACTTTAAGAATCAATTTGAAGTACAACAGTTTACGGTATAGGTTGTAGGCCTACATATTATTATTGTGATTAGTGATGAGGGAGAAGTTTTGTAAAAACATGAACGATTTATGTAAAATAATAATAATTTTAGATCTACATGAAGATTTGTCTATGAAACGGAGATTGGTGATGATGAAGTTCAGTGATTAAGTGCGGAAATAAAGTGAAGTTAACGGTGGCCTCTTCGAACATTTGGTTTTTTCGCTACGCGAGAAATCGTTGTTGTAAAAATAACCTATTTGAGTAAAATAATCGGACATTTTAGTGTGTTTGCGGCTTTTGTTATTAGTGTAGTTGTTCCATATGCGAACATATCCTTTTAGCGATGAAGTAATGTACAATTATGCAGATGAACTTATTTATCAGGTATTTTAATTATTATTATAAACAAAACTGTTCATTTTCGCCGTCTCTACAATTGACAACCCCGCGAATATTAACCCTACAGCTGTTCATATGTTGGAGGTCATATTGAAAATTGGTTGTCATAGGCGCCGATTTACCGGGGAAAAACCTGGAATTGCCCAATTTTGTAAACATCGAATAAAAATTCCGAAACAAATTTTTTATAGTTTTTTATGCTTCTCTGAGCACGTGGTTAAAATTTTTGTACTGAGTGATAGTTCACCCTGTATGTTCAATCATAATTTGAAAATGTAATACATTGGAATGCTGTTTTTCATTTCCCACTAGTTGCCACAAAAATATTGTTATTGTACCGCTCCTCTCCATCGCTAAATTCTAGAATTTTGTTTTTTATTTTTGCGACATTTATTCGATATTGTAACATTTTTGTATAAATTACACAAATTTATAAATACGTGAAAAACTTATATTTAAACTTTGCCGATATTTTTGGACACAATGCTAACATCTAAAAGGTACCTAATTGAAATGTTACTTCTACAAAATAAAAAATTAAATAAAAAAGAATTACAGTATATTTACGTAAGACAAGAAATAGATATGTTTGACTAAATTTAAATAAATAAATAAATGAGTTCGCATACGCAGACAAAATCTATTTTACTGGAGTCTACAAAAATACTTGAAATGTTATTTTTGGTGCTGAAACAGTGATAGATAAGTAATTGAAAATAGGTATGAAACGTGGTTTGTATGTGTAAAATGACTGCTATGTATATGAGGACAGGATCTCTATTATTTTAAAAATATACTTCTATATCCTACATAACTTAATATATAATAGATAATTATGAAACATCCTCATCAGAATTTTAAAATTTTATATTTAGGTTAAGTTAGGAAGCTGCTACAACTTGGCCTTTTGTAAAAATATATTTTTTTTTGGAATAAAAGTCTTTATTATTATTATTATTAAAACTATTTGTCTATAAACAGTTTATTTTAAATGTTATGAAAAAAAAATATGCATAAAACATTAAATGTCCCTTGTGTTATGGCGATGTATCCACAACCCACAATGGAATCGGTAGAATCGGCTGACATAACTAGGGATGTCATCGATATATCGATATATTAAAAATATCGATATATTTTAATCGATATATTTCTTTCGATATATCGAAACAAATATCGATATATATAACAAGATATATCGGTACATTATCAAAATAAATGTATCTGCTACAGCTGCTTTCTTTCGCTAGTTTTCTTGATCCGGATTTATTAATCAGGATTTGTTGGATTTCTGAAGGCTCGATAAGTTTACCTAAAAGAGACAAGGGGACTTTGTATCCGGATCGCGATGGGCGTTAAAGTGGGGATGAATCAGAAAATGCGTTTTTAGCGAAAGAACATGTGAATCCAAACGCGTTTGGATCCTGAAATCACTATCGAAAGAAAGCAGCTTACATACACAGGTTTAAAACTAAAAGGTCCTTGTTGTGTTGCCGTCGCAGTCGACGCACAACAACAAAAAATCGAAATCGTCTAACTAGAAATAGATTATCAAAATTATTATTTCTAAGTTCTGTTCCAGAAAATTTTTAATTAATTGACCTAACCTAGTGTAATTATTTCTAACAAATATTCTTACGTTTGTTTGGAATGCATATGTATTTTCAGGCAAATAAATTTTAATGAATACTATTTTATTTCATTATTTGAATCTTTAAAATTTGAGGTTAATAAACTTCTTCTAAAAATGTAAAGTAAAGGGTTTTCCGTGCACATATCTCTCAGCCAATAACAAAAGTCTAGGCGCTTCTTGTCAATATCGGCATCTGAAAGTGCCTGCTGTAAAACCATACTGTAAGGATGCAGTTTCAAAGATTTTAAAATCCAATATGCTGAAGTGGGATTTATTCCTAAGTCTTAAGAAATGTCACTGACGCTTACATGAGGATTCGCTTCCACATACGCAAGAACGCTTATATTATCTTCACTGCTAACTGGACGTCTTTTTGCCATTGTCTGAGCGGGACTGGATCAACTCTTACACTTCCCGTTTCTCGTAAACGGACTGCTAACCGACGGAACACTTTTCTGCTATGGTGTCTTCGGTCAGGGTATTTAGCAGCATATTCGCGTTTATTTATTTGTCTGCATGGAAACTTCCCAATTTTGTTTCATGGGTATCTAGATCTACCTCTTTTAACAAATTTTATGAAAGCTCTGCATTGTGCTAATTTTAAAGGATCTTTCGTTATTTTTATTTGTTAAACTATCAGTTTAATAAATTTTAAACCTATTTCTTTATTTCCCATGGCATTCTTGATCACAGAAAATTAAAGATACCTACATGATTTTTCAACAAATTTTGGTGAACAACATTCTTTTGGCCATAACTCTCAAACGAATAAAGATTTTCCTGTGCGGTTTTGGACTTTTTTGTTGCAAATTCAATTTACTTTTAAGTTTTGATAAAATATTTGTCCATTCCATTTAAGTTTTTAAAGAAAAATCAAAAAAACCTTAGGCGATGCAAATATCGCCATCTAGCGGAGCCCCAAAAAACAATTATGATTTGAAATCTTTTTTTTCTTCATCAGCAAGGCTTGAGTTCTTAATCAAAAATTAGATTGATAAATTCGGTTAAGCCAAACCAAAGTTATCGACATGATCATAGGTAACATTTCGTCCTTCCCTGCTGCCTTTATTTCAAGCTGCACAATAAAAAGTGATACACCAAAAAGATGCCGAATCTCAGTAGCATTACTGTGGTAGTATTGTTTTTCGAACTTATATTGCGAAATTTTCAATAAAAATGCATTTTTCGCATTACTGTATATATTACGCTCCCTAGAATTTTTTTCCCATTGTCCCACGACTATTATTTCCTGAGATATGCTACCTGTACACCCTTAATGGAATACCTACCCGGTACAGATAATCTCTTACAATACAAAAATAGTGGTTAGTTGAGTAGCAAAGCTAGATCTCGCCACTTGATTGTAGCATATTGTTATTATGATTTTGTACGAGATAAATAAAGACATTATTTTTATTAATTTGAGCAATGTTGCGATCTGCGCATGTCCATTCTCTCAAAATTCGAATTATCAAATAACCTAAACAAAAATACCTAACCCAAGAAAAAATCTTAAGAAATGTTTATTATTGAGAAAAATTAAATTAAAAGTATATAGGTATTTGTGAGCTTGTGGTATAATATGTAGAAAATAATTCAATGAATGATGTAGGCAAAGATTAATCTACACAATAGATAGTCAGCGTATATGGGAAAGAAAACAAAAATTGAAACTGTCTCGACACGAGCTACATCTATTAGAAAAACATGTAACCATGGAAATTATGGAAATTGTAGATGGTGTTATATGTATTGTGTTGAAATAAAATAATCATATGGGCAATGTTAGACAAGGACGAGTATACTTTCCCCTACGAGGTGGGAGTTTGTTTTTATATTATAGGTATCATATATGTACTACTGTGCAGCAGTGTTTTTTGTCGGTTAATATAAAATTATATGGTATACGTACACCTACCTACGCAAAGATTAATGTGTATGGACGAAAATAAAAGAAATTACTATAATAGTATAAATATACAGGGCTGGTTCATTAAATGTTTTAGACAATAATTTTAAATGACTAAAATAATATTATTTTAGTCATTTAATTTTAAATTTCGGATATAAGGATGCATCAAAAAGTTATATTTAAATTAACGAAATTTGGCGTTATAGATAGGACTTCCGCTTATTATCTGATTCAGTTTTAAGGATCAAACTCAAACAGCAGATTCAACTTGTTAACATTATGAAAAAATAAATCTCAGACTCATACAGGCGTGAAATGCTACCCTAACTTTTTTATGCACATTTTTTGCGTGTGTTTCAATTCGGAGATGTAAAATCTAACAAATTATATACGTAATAAATGTATCCTTCTGTGATATTGATAGAAAGTCATCGTTATCGCGTATTATCGATTTTAAGAAATGTTAATATTAAAAAGGCTGTGCTTTTTACAAGTTGCTGAAGTAAATAAGGTTTGAAATTTCCAGCATGACAATAATTATTTAAAAAAATACGGTTTCGAAATGCAGGATGTAAAAAATTAGAATTTTTAATCTGTTTTTAATGAAAATTTAAATCTATTGAGAAATATGGTTCAGGGTTTTTGTGAAATGTATTTTACTCATCGATTATAACCGAATTAATTTACTCAAAAATATCTATACTAGTAAAATAACACAATTATCACAATTAGGTTCAAATTCTGCAACGCCGAATTGAAAAAAAACTTACAGTCTCCCTAATATTGGTTTTTGTGCAATGATCATAAAACTTTAAAAAAATAACGATTTATGTAGATTGTATTGTTAACACGTTTCGTAAAAAGCTTTAAAAACCCACCAACAGGGTGTTAAAAGTATCACGACAATAACTTTTTTCATGTTTTAACAAGTACAATCGTCTGCTTCAGATTGATCCTTAAAAACTGAATAACAGTTTCTCTATATAAAAAAATAAAACTCGTAAATATCATCCCCAAACATTTAATTTGAATACAATTACATAACACCATATTTGAAAGTAAATAAAAAAAAACAGCATTACCTAGTTTAACAGATTTGCAAATTGCAAATCAAAGTATCTATGTATACAGGGTGTTGCATAAGTACTTGTACAAACTTTAAAGGGTGATTCTTTGACTAATTTTAAGATACAAATTTCATATGTACATTCAAAGTTCAAAAATAATATTATATTTAGGATTATATGCTTGTTCAATAGCATCGCAATTTGGTGCAATTCGGGATACAGGTGTATTGATGACACCAGAGCTGTCAAAAGAACTAATAAAAAATACGAAAAATAACAAAATACAAATATCATTCAAAAGACAACAATGCACATAATAGTCGGTACCAAGCCAAATAGGTAGTAGGTAAATATAGATTTATTTTGTTTCGAGCTTGGGCTTGGCACCGACTTATTGTAATCAAAACTACCCACCAAACGGATACATTTAATTTTACGCAGACATCTAGTGTGAGCAGGCAATATGCCCGGTGAGAGAAAGTTGATAGACGATGGCCGGACGAGAAGTAACAACTGATTATATCCTATTGCCAACACAAGTATTTTTTTTACTGGCACATTGGAAAAAAAAATTAAAAAATGTTTCGTTTACGCAACGTTGGGGATTAATGGGTTAAGTACTAAGTGTCAGTTATCAGTTATAATTTTTTATTTTCCAAGAAAGCGAAACGAGATATTTAAAACGGCATTGCGCCGCCCTCATGTATACCTCCGGGGGCGGCATCGAAAATCGCTACACGTCACAAACTTGTAAATGCTTAGAACTACCCCTATGTCAAATTTCTATTTTCTATCTTTTTTGTTTGATACCCAAAGCCCTATTCCTACCGAACTTATTATTTACCCGAAGAAACATTAAAAAGAAGTAAAATTTAAGTACCTAAACCTATAAAGTGGAACTTATACCTGAATTTATAACCCATTTTCTGCATCGATCTTCTTCTTTAGGAAATCGAAAGAAATGTACCTCTCGATTGTTTCTGTAACTGTTGTTACAATTTCGAAAAGCACATTGGTTACGACTTAATTTCGAATTGTTTCTTTCCATTTTCACAAAACACAAAAATTATTTAGTCACTAACTAGGAAGTTTCTCAAATAAAAAAAAAACACAAAATAATATAATTAGTCTAAAATTAGAAAAACACAAAATAAGTTAAAAAATATTCACAAAAAAAATAACTACGCAGCCAAAGATTAAATTTAATTTAATATATTAGGTAATTCTCTTCAAAACAAAATCAGTAGGTATGAAAACAACCATAATATGTATACCTAATATAATATAGGTAGCACTGATAATTTTTTTATTATAGGTATTATAAGATCTACAACAATCTTGTTACATCTTTGCCACATTGTCTACGTGAAATATTTAAAATATATGTAATAAATTGAAAAAGTATCTAGTCAATTCTTAAGTGGAGTTATAATTTTGACAAAGAATAATGTACATTAATACCTACTTGATTTCGGTATTGGTATAAAAGTCTAATATCCACGAAATAAATTTAATATACCTAATAATCATTAATCCATGCCATACAACATGTTTCAAGACTAGACCAGTCCCATAAACAGTGGCGAGAAATAATTAAATCAAAAGCTTTTAGCTTTTAGATATTTAGATTTTTTTATATACATCAACAAATTATTACAATGGAGCCAGAAGTATGTTTCTATCTAAAAGCTTTTCATTTAATGATTGTTCGCCACTGATCATGGGACTGGTCTAGTCTTGAAACATGTATGACATGGATTAAATATTATTATATTAAATTTAATTCATAGAGATAAGGCTTTTATTTCAATACTGTACTTGTAATAAATCACCCTGTGTGTTTCTTTTACCGACGAATCGGCAACAGCACGACACACACCACATTCGCTTGTTTTTTTTTCTACCCTCCCTACGTATCCCCTCCAGATTAATACAGAATTTCATCAATCTCTCTCTCTGACAATACAGCATTGTCGGTGCATAACTGTTGCAAATGATGTAAATAATTGTTATACGTTGCGTTTTGTTTCTGATATTAATAAACTACAAAACGGTTTCTGGCTGTGACAATACTGCTCTATGCTTTACACGCTAGTCTACGCCACGTAGTGGCTGGCATACTTAGAGATGTTCTCATTTTAATGCATTGGGCTGACTATCTATTGTGTAGATTAATCTTTGATGTAGGTATCTACCGAACTTTTATCACACTGAATTCTTAATGTAAGTACGATTTAAACATGTTTAATAACATTACATAGGTACCTAGCTAATTATGTTCAAAATAGCACAATTAGGTATTAATCACATAAGGAAAAATCCAAAAACCACCTAGTTATTTCGAGCTGAGGCTGATGGAGGTATCATCACCGAAACGCCTATAAAATGTTAACGTACCTACCTACCTATAGGTACAATACCTATTAACTTCTAACTACGAGCATAGGTAAACAAACATCTATCTATATGCTACGTGTAAAGGATTTGTCTGACAGTATTGATCTCAAATTAATTATTACGGAAGTAACCTATTAAGAAAAAGAATCAAACTTAAATTATTTATTCTTAAATAATTTACCTCTTTCCAGTATTAGGTAGGTATATTTAAAAAGTGATAAAGGCAAAAATACCTATAGTTATAGGTATCCGAACACTACCTATCTCAATCATTCTTATTACAATCTATTTATAGAAAAAACATTGTATAATACCTACTATTCTACAACAAACAGTATTACCTTATTACCTATTAGAATATCACATGGTTTTAGCTGAACGTCATGCGTACGGTTCGTTTGTAACGCTCACATGGTTTTTTCATATTAGTAAAATTAGTTATTTTCAGATCGCGATATTTCCCTTCCAGACTGAGCGCTTATTGATAAAAATAAAACATTTTGAAAGACAAATCTGGGCGGGCACATTCACGTGATTGTATATTTCGGAGTCACGTTTTGCTTATGAGCTATTTTATAATATTCATCTAATTATGTGACTCCATAAAATAAAATCAGAGTTATTCCACATAACATAACAGGCGTTAAATGCACATTAATTTTATTGAACATATTATACAATAGTACAGGGGTCTCCAAACTTTGAATTGTGTATTGTGACATCTAGTGGCAAGTAGTGATACTGTCATAGTCTAATAAATAATATACTAGTCCCTGCACTTGAACATATGCAGCCGTTTTGCCGTTGGTATTTAGCCCTTTTCCCGACCCTCTCTCGTCTAGAATTCTGGTGCACCGGTCGCTCAGAATTTTCCTTCGTTCTCTACAATACACAGTCGACCAAGTAAGCGTATGGATTTAAACAACAGCAAAGCAAGTTTTCACTCGTTCATTACTCTCATTTTCACTTTTCTCTCACCCGTATTCATACAGTTTATTTGTGCAAGTCGTAAAATCGGCGGCACGCTTTAAATCGCAATATAACAAAGGATTTACTTACAGTGCGGGGACTATTATATTGTTTATTAGATTATGATACTGTCGCGTCCACATTCAGTTTATTTTATTTTCCTTTTTTATTTATTTTTAATTATAAATAAGTAATAATTGTTCATGATACTTTATTTCAAACAGAAACCAAACTCAATGTACTTTCATATGTCTCATTGTCATTACTTTTGGCTCGTGCCGCGCCATAATGTGTTTAAGTTGTTTATAACAAAAGAACAAGCAACATTATTTTTTCGTTGAACAACTTCGTTTGTTAATTAATTTTATACTTTAATGGCCGCGTAAATTAATTTCTTGAACAGACAAAGTGTGTATGTGTGTTGGTTATTGAACTAACTCATTGGAGGAGCTAGCTTGAAGATTTGGAAGGTCATTATTTGCAAGTCCGAAGGCCTCGTCTTTTAAAATCATTTTATACTTTTGTGATTTTTCCTAAAGTCTATTTTTCTTTTCAGCTAGAAGCTGTCACAACAGATACTATGTATTGTATGTATTAATAAGTATATATATACTACAGTAATAAGGAGCTATGTTTAATTTGTAATGAAACCATAATAGCTGTTTTCAAATAATATAAACTCAAATCAAGCTAGAATATAAGAATTATCAAGGGAATATTGAATCTAATATAAATCTCGATCCTAAAAGCTTTTGGTCATTCTTTGGGAGTAAAAAAAGTCAGAGAGGGGTGCCAATGGGAATGTATTATCAGGGCAACCACTATTCTTCATGGCCTAATATTGCCAATGCATTCATCAAAGAGTGATCTTGAAAATGTACATGGTAGCTTTCAATTTTCTGAAATAAGTGAATGTGATTTAAAAACTAGCATAAAAATTCTGAAGGCAGGGAAGTCTGTGGGTGTCGACCAGATTCCATCATATATATACAAGGGGTGTTCTGATTTCTTGGTTGTACCATTGCTGCATATATTTAACTTAAGCATAAAATGTAACGTTTTTCCTGATGAACTTAAGACAGCAATTATTACACCTGTATTTAAAAACGGAAACATCAAAGAGGTGCAGAATTATAGACCCATAAGCGTGTTGAATGCTCTTGGTAAAATCTTTGAGATTGTCCTATACCAGAATATTTTTTCCTCAGTGCAATCTAGGCTATCTGACTATCAGCACGGCTTTATTAGTGGAAGATCAACTACCACAAATGTATGTCCATTTATGCAACATGCGTATGATTCGGTAAATAATGGGGATCACTATGACGTCATTTACACGGACTGTTCTCGTGCATTCGATAAGGTTGACCATGCATTGCTTCTATCCAAACTTGTTGAACATTATGATTTCTCTAAAGATGCTTATCTTTTTATGGCATCTTACCTTGAAGGTAGGATACAGTCGGTAAAGATCGGTAACTGCTGTTCTACTGAGTTTTGCAGCACATCGGGAGTTCCTCAGGGCAGCAATTTGGGTCCCTTATTGTTTAATATTTTTATTAACGAGCTACCTAACTTATTAAAGCATTCGTCTGGCTTGTTACTTGCGGATGACTTTAAGTTTTACAGAGGAATCGCTTGTGAGCGGGATTGTGAGTATTTACAGAAAGATATTGATGCTGTTAGCAGCTGGTTTCATCTAAATAATATGACACTCAATGTGCTGTGGTCAGCTACACTCGCAAAATAAACTATGTCGATTTTATTTAGCAATGTGAGGATACTCAGCTTACTTGAAAGTCTGAAGTCGGGGACCTGGGGGTTTGTTTTCAGCAAAATCTTAGATTTGCAAATCATTACAATTTTATTATAAATAAAGCATTTCCAATGCTAGGCTTCTTGATCCGGAATAGCGGACATTTTGGAATATTGACACTGACTAGGTTGTATAACGCACTAGTACGTCCTTATCTTGAATATGCATCGATCATATGGATGCGAACAGTGCAGGTGCATATTAATAATGTTGAAAAGGTGCAAAAAAGATTTTTAAGATTTTTGTATACAAAAAAATTTAATGTTTATCCTTGTATTTTGAAAAGCATCAGTTTTTGGGATATACACCCTTTCATAAACCTGCCCTTATTTTTGATGCAAAAAAATAAAAAAAATATATAAAATGGGGGGTTGCCATTTAAAAATTTTGAATTATGATACTTTTTTCAATTTGATTTTTTACCCTTTTTGTCAAATACCCTGTATTAATATTTACTAAAAAAATATACGTAGGCGCCTATATCTCCTAGGATATTCTAACAAATTAAATTATTAAAGCTTCCATATAATAAAAAATTGTTATAATTCTTTATTCTGAAAACGTCATTTTTGACATAAATTTAAAATATTTCGAGAACGGCTGGCGATAATTACAACATAGTATGCATGAAATATGTTTAGAATTACAAGGAGAATCCAAAAAAAAAAATATAATTTATATAGGATCGTATTTGAAATAAGGAAGTTGACACCCATTTCCGGTATAACCGGAAGTGCTAGATTCTTGAAAACATTTTAGCCGAATTGGCTTTATCGACCTAAGTACTACTACTACTACCTAATTACTGTACCTAATGAGTACATTCTAGGTAATCGTAAAGCATTTGATAACATAGTGTACTAATATTGTAAAATTATCACTTTACCTAGGTATATGGAAATTATCATAATTATTTAAGTACAATATATTTACAAATAATAAGCGTATTTTTTAAATAATGTAAATACATTTTTTTCTAATTAACGTCACTAACGTACTATTTCCTACTCTGTACTCGTTTGAGTGCAATCCTTGCCCAGCAATGGCATTTTCAGGTATGTCATAATTAGGTATTAGATGGATATACAACTGTCTCAACCTCGAAGGTTGTGGCAGTCATAAAATAAGAAACCCTGCAGCTTATAGATAAGATAGATAGATTCGATACGACGCCGGCTCTATCTCGAAAACTAAGCATGTTACGGTTTTAGGAATATTTTTTTTTTAGTTAAAGCAGACAAGGGAAATCGCTGGAAAATAGTTGCTCTTTCCATCTAGCGAATACTAATAGTACCATTCCATTTGATTTTTCCAAGAAAATTGACAAAATCAGAAACATTGTTGTATAACTCTATCTAGCGGTTATATATAAAAAATAAATAAAAGCACCAATACTTTTTTTGATACTCCCAAACATAACCTTTATACTGAGCCTGATTTTAATAAAATCGGACTATCAATAAGAAAGTTAGATGACTTTTTACAAACCAACATTCTCCGGCTCCTACACCATTTATTTAAGAAGACAAGAAATCCCTTTGGGATTTCCTAGTCGTTGTGTGGTAGTTTATCTATGATAAAAGTCATTGAGGGTTATAAAAAAATCGTAATTTTTCTTAAAAAATGTTTTTTATTAATTTTTTTGAATTTTTCTTTTAATTTTTTCTTTATTATTTTTTTTTTAATTTTATTTTAAAATTTTTTTTTATTAATTTTTTTTTAATTATTATTTTTTTAAATTTTATTTTATTTTTTTTTTAATTATTTTTTTTAATTTTTGAATTTCAAGTATTACCACAGCTGGGATTCCAACCCATAACCTTTTGCATGCGAAGCGAACGCCCTACCAATGACGCCACAGAAACCTGATAACAAATATTGTATTTTAGTTGTAATAATATAGGTTCCAACTACCTAACTGGTGAAATTTTAAATGGGAACATACACCCTGTATAAAAATTTTATGATCCCATTCTAACTTAAAATACTGTGAAACTTAAAAAAATATAAAAAAATCTTCAAATTAAAATTTTTTTTGAAACATTTTTGAACCACCCTGTGCAATAATTTCATAAACCATTCTAAAAACCACATTTTTAAGTTACCTTTAGAAGCTTATAGTTTCACTTCAAAGAAATTTTGAATTGAAATCTAAAAAAATCAAAACATTACACAAAATATTACTTTTTTGTCCTAAAAAAATAAACAAATACATTTTTGACTCACCCCGTATTTAAATTTAAAGTGTACGCTAAATATTTCTAAAGATTTAAAAGTTTTTCGATTCCAATCTGAAAAAAAAGTTAAATGTGCACAATCAATAACACATTCAAAAATGAACTGGGATCACTTTCTGTATAACTACACCACCTATAAAAAACACCCCTGTACATACTGAAACTCATCAAAAAAATCAAATTAGACAAAATTATTAAGAGCATCGAAAAGTGTCTTATTCCGTAGAAGAGGTTATGCAACCGTAAATACCATAATGATGTGTTTGAGGTTGCATAAGCATAAGATATTAAATCTAATCAGATAAAGGTCATTGATTGGTTGTAATTATTGAAATTGTAGCCCGTCTGCACACATTCAAAGATGATAATATCTCTGTACATATAAAGGGACTATTGATTTTTTTTTGTATTATTATTGAAATTGTAACCTTTCTGGTGCGAATCAATTAAACACTTATGTAATATAAGTAGGTATATTTTTAAGTAAACAGTGTTTTTCAATTTAGAGTTAGATTTACGACCTTTAGCGGACATTTTAGGAAACTAAAACTATTTCCCAGCGACTTTCCTGTCCGTTTTTACTAGAAAAAAGTATTTCTAAAACCAGAACATGATAAGATTTCGAGATAGAGCCGGCGTCCTTTCTTATCTGTATACCCTGTACATACATACAATACCAAATATTGCACTTTTAAAAGTACATTCTAAAAGTGCTGAAATTGTCAGTTTGCTTAAAATTGTTAAACAGACAAAATTATACGGAAACAAAAATAAGGAAAGTTAAATATTTATTTAGGATTCATACAAGTACCCTATTATAATGATTAAATTTCGCGACCCAACTGGTTTTATTTTTACCTGAGCACCTAAAGCATATAATATTAAAGAATATGTCAAAGTTCGGACCGTTATATACGACATAGTTTATCGATTTAATAAAATAATGCAAGCCTATACCTATTGGGGTTGGTTTTATATATACCTACATATGTATCTGAATATGAAATCAGCCCCGATAGTATGGATGCCTATTTCCGGAAAATAGTTAATCCTTTATATCGGAGGAGAGTCGTATATTATACAGGGTTATTCACACCATACGACACGGCATAGTGTGGGTAAACTATTTCATTTCCTAAAAGTTTTATTCACGGGTTCAATAAAAATGATTTATGGCTACATTTTAAAAATATTGTGAATCTATACGGGGTGTCCCAAATATAAGTAATGAACCATAGTTGTGTTTTTTAAATGGAATGCCCTGTATATGAATATATTTTTAGATTCCCCGTTCAAAATAATTAATTTAAGGTACATCTCACCTAAACCTGACAGTTTTTTAAATATTTCAATTTTTATAAAAATATAGACACAATTTGAATGAAAAAATTAACACCTATTCGTTTGTTCTTTTTAAGCCAGTCTGGGCTGATAAATATACCCATTCATCACTTGTTACGCCAAGTATAAAAAAAACCCCAATAGTAAATACAGGATGTCCAATAATATAAGTTATCAGGGATCTTAATCTCGTCTTGGGCAGTTCTCATTTGCACGCAGTAACCAAAGCCAAAAATTTGGGTCTGCTTATAGACAATAATCTTCGTTTTATAGATCATGTTACTAAGTGTCTCCAAAAAGCATATGCTGGCTTAAAAATTTTGTATCCACATCGATACATTATATCCGAAAAACTTAAAATTCAGTTGACTGACATATTGGTTTTAAGTCATTTTAATTTCGCTGATGTTGTTTATGGCCCTTGTCTTGACAAAATTGATTCCAACCGTATCGAAAGGGTACAAAAATCATGCTTAGGGTTCATTTATAACATCAGTAAATACGAAAGAATTTCTTATAAGTTTGCTGAGGCTGAACATGGAGACTAGACGAAGATTTCATTTTGTTACCTTTAGCCACAAAGTTATTATTAACCAATGGACCATTCTCCCAGAATAAATATCATGTCAAATCTTTCTTCTTTGGAATATGTTCGAATTTTTGAATTGAATCAAATATCACAGATAGAAAACTGTTTTATGAAAAAATTCTCAACTCTTAGGTAAGAATTTTCAACAGACTATTTGACAGTAAATATCAAATTAAAAAAAAATGTATTCTGTCTTCTCAAATTCTCAGTCAGCCGACTTGATAAATATTATAATTTTGAAAATTCGTCCTATTATTACCAATATGAGTGCCTCTTCCATGCAAAATTAAAAATATACATATCTATAGGAAAACTTTACTTTAACTTTAATTTTTGCATCATCAAATACAGGGTGGTCTACATGAAACTAGGAGATTCAATTAAAAATTCGTCTAATATTATGAATATGTGCATTTTCCAAGAAAACGTCAAGAGTTATCCATAGCAAAGTATTATAATATTTGACAGATAATTACTTTGTGCATCTATTTTTGACCTCATATACAGGGTGTTCCATTTGAAATAAACAAGTTATTTAGAATTAAACTTTACGTTCATATAACTTATATTATTGGACACCCTGTATTTAGTATTAGGGGTGTTTTACATTTGGCGTAACAAGTGATGAGTGGGTATATTTAGCAGCCCAGACTGGCTTAAAAATAACAAACGAATAAGTGTAAATTTTTTCATTCAAATTATGTCTACATTTTTATATAAACTAAAATATTAAAAAAACTGTCAGGTTTAGGTGAGATGTACTTTAATGAAAGTTAGGTTTATTTTGAACGAGGAATCTAAAAATATATGAATATACAGGGCATTCTATTTTAAAAAAACACAACTATGGTTCACTTTTATATTTGGAACACCCTGTATAGATTCACAATATTTTTAAAATGTAGCCATAAATCATTTTTATCGAACCCATAAATAAAACTTTTAGGAAATTAAATAGTTTAGCCACAATATTTCGTGTCGTATATGGCGTGAATAACCCTGTATAATTTCTTCGATTTATTTTTGTGCCTGTACGAATCGATTTTTACGTCTATAAATTATAGAATACGATAAATGATTTTTTAGCATAGCGGACAAAATTATTTGCTTCACCCAGGGTTGAGATGATTTAAATAAACCTAAGTGTTAATAATATATAATGATGATTATACAACTTAATAGGCATTATAAGGCAACTATTTGCTGAGAGAGAGAGACGGTGTACAGGTAGTCTTAAATTTAAATTATCTCTAAGATCGTAGTTAGAAATTTGACCTGTGCTCGAAAACCGATCAATGTTAGAATACACGTAGAACACACACTCCAAAATGTAAATTGATGTTACTGTTAGAATTTTTAGATCTTTGAATAATTGACGGCAAGAATATCTGGCGGATTTAAGTGTCATTGTTCGCTTCACAGAAACGGTCTCGATTTGTTTGTACCAATTTAGTTGCGAGTCAATGTCAACACCTACGAATTTCACATAAATATGATCTCTGTACTAGCCGGTGATCCCCGTTAACAATTCTCATACTGTAGTTCACCTCCCTTGCTGAGAAATGTATATGATTTGTTTTTTCAAAATTCAAGACTAGATCGTTATTAGTACAATAATTCCGCATGTGCTCCAAACATTAATATCCTTTTGAACTTAAACCACTAATAGAGTCAGCAGCTATTATAGCTGAGGTATCATCAGCAAAAAGGTGCATTGCAGATTTTATGTGTGTAGATATATCTGCAATGAGCAATATGAAGATTAGTGGTCCTAATGTACTGCCCTGGGGAACGCCGACGTCCAACTCAAGAACTGATGATTCAAAAACTTTCTGCTTAAATAGAAATACTATAGTTTAGCTATGCTTCGTCAATGGGTAGCTTTTCGAACCAATATGTAATGGATTATTTTACTACAGGATGTTGTACAATTTATGAAATACCTACTATTTGCAAAACGCATTGGCGTAACTATAAAAAATGGCTTATAATGGGGCATTTTTTTTTTGTAGTACAAATTAATAGTTACTGTTATTAGTTTGTTTAAGTGTTTGTTATTAAGTGTAAATAAATTAGTTTTAATTATAGCGCGTTATTATTTCACACTACGAACTACGAAAAACGTTACACTATCATCAAGAGAAAAAAAAGTTCCAACTCAAAAAATGCTGCTACCTTAAAGGTTGAGTAAATCATCATCAGGCTATGAGATGTTTAACCGTAATTAAATCGCAATAAAGTTTAAGTACAATATCATAATATCTAGCGTGTGGCGTGCCAAAGCAATAAAAATATTTATTTGCCATGGCGATATTGAGTTACTACAAAATATAATATATTTTTTGTCAAACGTCATAATATATAAGTATTCATTTTTGTGATTTTTTGCTTAGGTATAATATTTTTTTGCTTGAACGACCCTAATGGAAGGGTCCACTTGTAGAAGATTGTGGCTTTTTTGGATTTTTTTTTTATTTGAGGACGTAGTCTGCGCTTTAGCTAACAGAACAAGATGTCCTCATGAAACCGCATTTTTCTTGTGGATGAGGAACTGCCTAGAAGGCTTAACTTCTATTACACTACAGGATGCCTTTATTTTTTTATTGTAAAGGGTTTTCCAATAAGATGTGATATTTTGAATAGCCCGCTATTTCGGTATATGTCACTTTTGGAGCTGTCATTTTTTGACATTTGACAAGTAGAAACAATGCCAGTAATAAAAATGGATCGATACACGCTTCAACAACGCATTGAAATTATTAAAATTTACTATAAAAAGCACCTTGTCGGACCGCAATACAGAAATTGGTGGGAAAATTCGAGCTGTTGGGACAAGTTAGTGATGATTAATGATTTTTTATGGCCGGAATTGGATGGTATTGATCTGGACAACGTTTACTTTCAACAATACGGCGCTACGTGCCACACAAGCAACGAAACCATTAATCTTTTACGGGAAAAGGTTCCGGACCGTGTTATCTCTCGAAGAAGTGATCACAATTGGCCACCGACACCTTGCGACTCCTTCCTTTAGGGCCACGTGAAAGAGAATGTCTACGCCAACAGCTCAGCGTCGATTCAAGACCTCAAAGATGGAATTCGTGAGGCTATCGAGGACATAGGGCAGCCACTTTGCGATTTGGTTATGGAAAATTTCTTGAAAAGGATATGGTCCTGTAGGCGTGGTCGTGGTGGTTATTTGGCTGAAGTTATTTTCCATTATTAACGGCATACCTTCCTCTTTATAATGAAATAAACATCTGATCATTTATCTCAAAAAATGGTATTTTCCTTTGAATATCAAAATAACACCTCTTATTGGAAAACCCTTTATTTATGCCGTTCTTTGTGGCATTTTTCTTGGATTTTTATATATTTCGATCTTCCCTACGTCCCTCCACCATTCTAAAATGATTAGTGGTTCGGGTTTCGGTTTCTGCCTCTATCTCTTTCTTCCCGCAATTTCTTCTTCATAATTTCTTTTATAAATGTATGTATTTCTGTCCATTTCTCTTTAGATTCGAGCATAATGTCAATAAGGTTTCCTTTATTTAAGTGGTTGTTTATTTTTAGCCCAGTTTATTGAGGAGGACTCTTCAATATAACCTTCAGTTATGCTTCTCGATTTCCAACCGTCGGCGCACAGGGGGATATTTGCCTAATTTCGATTTTGTAAGTTTGTTAGAAATGGGGTTTATGACCAGGTAGACAAAGAATCCAAAAAATATTCTTTATGGCCCTCTGTTTTTACCTGTACGTGCTTAGGGCTAGCATATATCTAACTATTGATATAAGAGCACGTGTTTAATTAAGTTAGTCTTTCGTTGAATATAGTGGATAGTGGGTAAGTTATGTTATTATAGTACGTAAGTACAGTAATATTTCCTTTTTACTTTCCCGCACTAAAAAAATTGAGATAAAGACGGATATAACCATTTTGAAAGTCCTTGAGACGATTAAGAACATTTCCAGATGGAAGTCTGTCTGTGTGAATGTATTCTTCCACGATAGCGCTTTAACCAATTGAGCTAAATTTTGGTGTGTGAGTTTGGGGGAGTCCTAGGATGAACCCATTTTTTATCTGCTTTACAGAGATAGCTTACTTTTGATATTTGCCTCCATAATTCTCGAGAAAATTGCGTTTAAAATTTCACCAGTTGGGTAGTTGGAACCTATAAATATTAATACAGTAATTGGATAAAGGGTTTTTGGCGTCATTGACAAAGCGTACGCTTCGCATGCGGAAGATTCTGTGTTCGAATCCCAGCTCTGGCAACTTTTTTTATTTCTAATTTTTGAATAAAGTAGTGAGTTTGTTCGGTTAGTTTATTGGAAATAATAAAAATAAAAGAATTATAATTATTATTATAAAAAGGATATTAAGAGTGTTTGATCAGACTCCAAATAAAGGTGTAAGGCGTGTATGATTGTGCATCTATTTTTTAATCGATTTGAATTAAGTTGAAGTCAAAATAAATTGTTAAGAAATTTTTTTTTATTCCTATATAAATCTCTGTTAAAGTGTTCTTTCTATGCTCCAAAAAGAATTTTTCAAATCGATTAAAAAATAAGTGCACAATCATGCACGCCTTTTAAGTAATAATAAGTAATTTGATGCTTAATACAGTGGCGTATCAAGAATTTTTTTCGAAGTCCAATTGTTCAAGATATCGCTACCAACTTTGTTTTCTTAAATGGGACACACCTATATATTAAAGCGTCAGTAGATTCCAAATTTCATTCCCTTTACAACCATGTATGACAAGAAGCTACATATTTAATAAAAGTTAATCAAAATAAATAAAAACCATATTATATTTCAAATAAAATAAATTTTAAGTAAGTGCAATTCTACTAATATTTCTACGAATTAAATATCTGGTGAATGTTGTATAGAAATTACACGATCGTGATGCTGAACATAGACTTCAACTGCAAGAAAAACAAGACTTAACTTGAAAATATCCTTTTTACAGACTTTAACAAAAAATAATCTTTTATTCTATGGAAAAAGTCTCCACTACGGGAGTAGGAGTAAGTAAATAAGAATTAGTGTAAATGTATTGTGCGACTTAATTGATAATAAAGTTCTGGAACCATTATTTTTCATAAAACTTTAAGTGGTGAAAGTTATTTGCAATTTATTGAAAAGAATGCTTGACGAGTTACCCCTAACGTACACCATACAGTTGCCAGAAGAGCAACTCACGATATTTCAAAAACAATTCGAAAATGTGCTGAAATTAATGGATTGCACTTTGTTTAATATGTAGGTACGTTGTTTTTAAAATTATTGTTCTCTTCTTGATTGCTCTAATTACGAATCCTTTCTCGTTAATCAAAATTGAAGAGAATCAAATGGCGCAACTTTTGTCTAATTTAACCACACTGCAAATCTCTAAGAGTTTGGAAAATCCCCATGGTGATCACTAAGTTAGTTGTAACCCTCTACATATCACTCTGTTACTTTGGATTTAGGCTAGCTAATTTTAGTAGCGACGTTTGATTAGTATCCTAATATGCACAAAACAAAAAGGACAGTCCTCGTATTATTACTTTGGTGACATATTTTTTGTATTATTCAACATATATCCCGTATGAACTATTAAATAAATGCGGTGGACATGACATTGAGTTAATTAAATTTGCAGGTTAAAACATTTACGTTTTTGTTTTGGCATGGCGAATTATTGTTATGAAATATGTGGCATATTTAATACGTATTATGTATAATAGGTAGGTATTAGTGTATTTTTCTACGACAATTTTTAAATGCCTTTAATATATTATGTTCAATCATAATTTGAAAGTGTAGTACATTGTAATGCTGTTTTGCATTTCCTACTAGTTGCTGTGCAAATGAAAAATCACCATAGCAATGCCGACAATATAAACAAACCAAATTGACAGTTTAAATTATTTCGCTAATTTCGAAGGTTACCGATTTTTAGTCGAATTATTTGCAAATATTATTGGTATATATTGAAAAATGTTTCAACTTTTTACCATACATTTTAACATATGAAAAAAAACACAAGAGTTGTAGTTTTATTTGCTGTATCTCAAGACAACGTCGCTTAGAGAATTATTTAGTTTAAATCATGGTTTTTGGTTATCTATTTAGAGATTTCCGATATACAAAACCAATTGAGGGTACCCCTGTATAAAATACCAATACAGATTTATTTACATAAATTCCACTCGCAAAATGATAGCATCAAAGGAGCACTGCGAGCCAAAGAAAACATAGAACAATATGGATAGCTCGTTTTTGGATATAATCCAGATAAAGTCAGGACCGCCGTGAGCGGGCGTGTATAGGGCTGGGTCAGGTCAGTAATTTTCTTCACTATGCCAGATCATCTATAATTCAGCAACAATGGGCAAGAACGGTGTCTTTCTTCCCTGTGTACGGCAGTTGACACCCTTGCCAGTCGCCAGTGCTTGTGTCCTCTGACAATCGCCTAGCAAGTGGAAGTAGTACACATCAGCAGCGTAAATTATATTTACGCTGACATCAGGTAATAGCAGTTTTTAATAAGTTTTTTTAATCAACAATCCTTTTAACTAAACAATAATGCTAGAAAGTGTGGAGGCCATCGACTGATTAGCCTGATGGGCCACACTTTGAAAGCATTTCTAAAAATAATTCATCAGAGGATCTATAAAAAATGCAAAAGAGATATCAGTAGCTCACAGTTTGGGTTTCGACAAGGGATGGGCACAAGAGAAGCGATTGTGGCCACGCAAGTCCTTGTACAGAACTGCCATGATGTGAGAAAAAACATATGCCTTTGCTTTGTTGACTACGAGAAAGCATTTGACCGAGTTGAACATCCCAAACTAATGCAGCTCCTCAGGAATCTTGACATAGATCAAAAAGACATCAGATGTATAGAAAATCTATATTGGTACCAGACTGCACAGATTAGGCTCAATAATGCGCTGTCTGATGATATAGAGATCCGGAGGGGTGTGCGACAGGGATGTGTCTTGTCCACGCTTTTCAGGTATTAAAGTCAACGGAGTGTGGATTAATAACATACGTTATGCTGATGACCAGTGCTCATCACTGATAACATGCAAGACTTACAAAGACTGATCAACACAGTCGGTCAACATAGCAGATTGATGGGTCTAAACATAAACACTAAAAAGACGAAGTTTATGATAATATCAAGGAACCCAAATGAGTTTGAAGACTCACAGTTAACATTCAACGCAATGCGCATAGACAGAGTGAACAAATTTAAATACTTGGGCATGTGGTTATCTGAAGACTGGACCTCTGATATCGAGGTCAAGAGTCGCATCGAACAAGCCCGACAAGCATTCCTAAGACTGAGGAGAGTATTTAGTTGCTCGGACTTCGATCTTGGTCTGAGGTTGAGATTCTTAAAGTGCTATGTGTGGTCAGTACTTCTCTACGGGATGGAAGGTTGGACCCTTAACTGGAAGCGTCCGCGATGTGGCTTTACCGCAGAATGCTCAAGATACCGTGGACTGCAAGAATAACAAACGTAGAAGTTCTGTTCAACATCAACAAAGAACGTGAACTGTTAAGCAACATTAAAAAGAGAAAGACTTTATATCTGGGGCACGTCATGAGGAACAAGAAGTATGAGTATTTACAGCTGTTGATCGAGGGTAAGATAGAGGGCCGTAGAGGGATAGGAAGGAAGAAATTGTCCTGGTTGCGGAACATAAGACATTGGACAGGAATAAATGACATACAGACCCTAATTCACACCGCAAGAAATAGAGAGGAGATGGAAAATGTGATCGCAAACATCCATTAGTTAAATAAATGTTTGATAACTATAAATAAAGGCAAATACATAAAAGCAAAAGCACAGCATTTAATAAGACGTGGTATGAGACGTATCCGGGCGCGGACATTGCATCAGATCATAATCCTCTCGTGGCAGATGTAAAAGTAAAGTTGGCTAGGATCAAAAAAACCAGAATAAAAAATCAATTAGATACAAGAGAACTCATGAGAAATGAAGATCTTACAAAGAGATATGCGGAATCCATCAATAAATACGTGAAAAGTATTAATCAAACTAATGATATTGAAGACATTGTTATTGGAATAAAAGAGTCCATAAAAGCATCAAACGAAGAAATCAAATCGAAAATAAGAAAAGGGAAAAAGAAAGAATGGATGACGATAGAGATATTGGATCTGATGGAAGGTCGCAGGAAATATAAAATCCAGGGAAATCAAGAGAAATATAAGGATACTCACAAGGAAATAAGAAGGAAGATCAAAGAAGCAAAGGAACTATGGATGGAAGAAAGATGTATTGAAATAGAACAGTTACCAACAAGAGGTAATTCATTTGGATTGCACAAAAAAGTAAAAGAAATATCACATATATACAGAAAACAACACAAAAGTCGAATACGCAATGATCAAAATGAGTATATAACATCAGAAGAAGAACTAGCAACGACATGGAAAAAATACGCGGAAAACCTTTTCAATGATATAAGACCAAAGCAGCCAGTGCATACGCTGCACTCTGATAATTTATCGGGGCCCTCTATAATTAAAAGCGAAGTGATATATGCCATCAAGTCAACCAAGATGTACAAAGCCCCAGGACCAGATGACATCACCGTAGAAGCAATTAAGTTGTTAGACGAAGAAAATGTAGAAATGCTAGTGAATTTGTTCAATCGCATATATGACACTGGCCACATTCCATCTGATTGGCTTCGATCAACGTTCGTAATGATCCCAAAGACGACCAACGCCACGAAATGTAAAGACCATCGCCTTATCAGCCTAATGAGTCATCTGCTGAAGGTATTCCTTCGTATTCTACACTCTAGAATGTTCAATAAACTAGAAGATCTAAGCGGAGACACACAATTTGGTTTTAAAAGCGGAATGGGGACTCGTGAAGCCGTTTTCTGCCTGAATACTTTAGTACAAAACAGCTTAGACCAACGAAAAGACGTATAGGCCCTCGACAATGTTAGACATGACACCTTGTTGAAACTTCTGCACAATGCCAATATTGACGCAAAAGATATCAGAATCATCCAAAATCTATACTGGAATCAAAAAGCCTGTGTAAGATTTGAGAAATCACTAACAACAGACGAATTTAAAGTTCTAAAGGGGGTTCGACAAGGGTGCATACTGTCACCAATACTGTTTAACTTATACGTCGAAAATATATTTTCTGAGGCGCTGGAAGACTTAGAGTGTGGGATTAAAGTAAATGGTATACCAATTAACAACATACGGTATGCAGACGACACCGTAATCATTGTTGACAGTGAAGAGGACTTACAACTAATGCTGGAGCAGATAAATACAGTTGGAAAGGGGAATGGTCTCAAAATAAACATACAAAAGGCAAAGTACATGATAGTAAGCAGAAACCCTCCTCAAAATGCTGTGTTAAACTTGGAAGACCAACCTATTGAACGAGTGCAAAACTTTAAATACCTTGGAACCAACATAAATGAACAATGGAATCCCGAACAGGAAATTTGCTGTCGCATACAACAAGCGAGGCAAGCTTTCACAAGCCTAAGACCCTTTCTTTGCAACCTGACATTGTCCCTCAAATTAAGATGCAGAATGGTGCAGTGTTACGTCTGGTCCATCCTGTTATATGGAATGGAAACATGGACTCTGAAGATCCGGTCGATAAACAAGCTTGAGGCTTTTGAAATGTGGTGTCTAAGAAGCATGCTACGTATATCGTGGGTAGACCGAGTTCGAAATGAAGACGTTCTTAGAAGGGCGGGATGCGAAAGAGAACTTTTCAACATAATCAAGAAGCGGAAAATTGGATACCTGGGCCACATACTACGAGGAGAGAAGTACAAAATACCACAGATAATTCTCCAAGGAAAAATTGAAGGGAAGAGAGGAGAAGGACGTAAACAGATGTCCTGGTTGAGAAACATCAAGAACTGGACAGGCATTAGCAATACGGGCGAGCTCTGTCGCGCTGCGGAAGCAAGGACCCTTATTATTACGAGGTAGTCGCCAACGCACTAGAAGTGTACGGCATTTTAAGAAGAAGAAGAAGATGAGACGTATTATGATTTCTAACAGGTAGCTTAAAAGTAATTTGATTAAAAGTTTCATTAAAGGTGTTTTATTTAGTATTATTATGAAGTAGATAAATGTATTCTAGATATCAATTTCACTTTGATTAAGGTTTTTAAGAAAACAATACTTAGGTGAGGTACCTACTTATAAACATAACCTATATTTTATGCAGTTGAAGAAGTAGGGATATCCCTATTAATTTTAGTTACCTATTAAATATATGACTTTATTTTATGTTATGCTTCACCACATTAAACTGCCACAACCCGCCACTGGTACAGAATTCAATTACCTCTCAATTATATTACATAATGTTATAAACAAATTTCTATTAAAATATAATCAAGAACTACCAAAACTATTAATTATTGTTAATAATTATAAAACTTATAAATATTTGTGTTCTGAAGCTGAACTTCCAACTTTTGATAACCTTTCTTTACCCCATAGCATCGTAGCATTTCTCTATCTCTGGTTTTTTTTATCCTTAACGGATATTCAAACTACTAAAGTAACACAATACATGCGTGCATATTGACTGAAACACACACGTGTTGAAAAAATCTCGAAAATTCAACATTTTTTGCCTCTTTTGAAAATGAATAATGACTTTTCATAACACATACACATGTTAAATTATATTATTATTAGACATAATTATTGCCTTATTTTTTTCTTTTCTAAAATTCATTTTCGAGTAAATGATATGTTTTTGACTTGACTGAGTGAGTGAACGTACGTTACACACAGCATTGGTCTAGCCGACAGATGAGATAATGTTCAAAACTAATGATAGGTATGTTGTGTATTTTGTGTGTTTCTTGATAACAATATGTAAATTAAATAAAACTCAGCTCAAATATATATTTTCACCACGGACGCTACATTTAAAATACAGGGATATTCACATCATACGACACGGACGAGTGTGGCTAAACTATTTAATTTCCTAAAAGTTTAATTCATGCGTTCGATAAAAATGATTTATGGCTACATTTTAAAAATATTGTGAATCTATACAGGGTGTCCCAAATATAAGAAATGAACTATAGTTGTGTTTTTTTAAATGGAATGCCCTGTATATCAATATATTTTTAGATTCCTTGTTCAAAATAAACCTAACTCGAAAGAAGTAGTCCATATCGAAGTGGAGTAGAATAGAAATATTCTTGAAATAAAAGTCGACCTCCACACAATAAATATAATAAATATCTTCAACAAATTACATTTGTCACCATACATGTTTCGAAGCTCCGGGCCGCATCATCAGTGGTTATATGAGATTCTTACGAAAACCTATGTTATACTAGTTAGTACATATTATTTTTGGGAAATTTATTTATTAACTCTAGAAGTAAGATTGTATATATTATTTTCAATTGCACCAAAATGATTTTAACTTTTAAACTTACCATTGTGTGAAAAAATTTTATTCTCTCAAGTCATAAAATAAAAAGTTTTTTGTGAAATTAAGTTTGTGTTACTAAACATTTAAAAATAAAACTAAAAAATCTAAAACTCACATTATTTCTAATGTAAGTTTCATGCTATATTTCTTTTTGTAAATCATCGAAGATTAAATTTCTCTTCGATAATATTGTTAAGTTCTTAATTGACGGCACGTTCACACGACAATGGCGTTTTTTTTTGAGAATTTTAAAACGACATAGGAAGAATTTTTCAAAATTATAATATTTGTCAGTCACCCATGAGAATTTGGCAAACCATATATTTAAACAATAACATATATAATAAATAGATAAATGTTTAACTTACATTAAATAACAAGATAAATTTTATAATAAATGTTCAAAATGATTAGTCTTATATTTGGCGTAACAAGTGATGAGTCGGTATATTTATCAGCCCAGACTGGCTAAAAAGAACAAATGAATAGGTGTGAATTTTTCATTCAAATTATTTCTATATTTTTATAAAAATTAAAATATTTAAAAAACTGTCAGGTTTAGGTGAGATGTACTTTAATGAAAGTTAGGTTTATTTTGAACGGGGAATCCAAAAATATATTCATATACCTAATACAGGGCGATATGTAAAATTTTTAGGATAAAAATAATATTGATAAATTCTTTATATCGGTCTATGTTCAATTCGTAGGGATGGGATTAATGCCAGACATGTTTCGGAAAGACTATTCCATCATCAGTGGCATGACATAAAACTTACGTAATTATAGTGATGAGTTTGTTCAACTTAGACATAGAATATAAACATACATATATACAGGGTGATTGTTGGTGGATGGTATCTTAGAAGTTTTGAGATTCTATCAGTCTATAATATTGTCATATTTTCACGACTTCAAATAGAACACTCTATATATTATTATATTTTGGATTCCCCATCAAATTTGGAATATTTTATTTTAATAATAATGATTGTCTTTATTGCAAAAAATAAAATTAACAAGATTAGCAAAGTATTTATGGCGAAGTTTAGCATTAAGCTATCCTTCCAGTTAACGATAATAGAACAGAAACAGAAAAAATTCTAAAAACAAAATTCCAGAAAACACTTATTGAATGACAGATAGAAATAAAAGCTTGTTAATGAAAATATCTAAATTTGTCACTAGCGTTTTGTTATATAAAGTTGGATAATACCTAATATAAATAAAAACGTAAATTTAAAGTATATTTTGATGGAATTCTAACGTTTCGGGCCCATCTGCTCTCCTCGTCACGTTCAGTTTAATATAAATTATTTCCCTGCCTAACTACCCTTTGGCGGCGCCCATGCTTCTCACCCCATCTTCATTTCCTTGGTTTAATGGAAAAATCCTGAAAACACTAGCGGGCGATGAGATAGTCAACAACAGGCGCCGTATAGTTAGTGAATAGTATGATATTTATCAATCAAGTTCAAGAATCAATAGCGGCGATTCTATACGGTTTTCCAATAGGGATGATATGATTTTGAAGCGATGTTGCGGCTATTTGTAATATGTCATGATCTGTCATTTGTTTGTCAACAACGTTTACAAATTATTCAGTTTTGCCATTTTATGGTCGTAATAATCGTCCAAGTGTGCTCGCTATTCGTCAAATTGTTGAAAATTTTGAGCGTACATTTTCTTTACATAATGTTCAAGTGCCAATAAGACAAAGAACCGCCCGAAGTAATGCGAATATTGCTGCAGTTCAGGCAAGGGTTGCTGAAGACCGCAATTTGTCGATTCCAAGACTTTCTCAACAATTGGACTGTCTCAAAGCACAACCTGGCGGATTTTGAGAAATGATTTGGGTTTGCATCCGTATAAAAATGTTCTCACTCAAGAACTGAAGCCATTAGACCACCGTAAACGTCGTGAATTTGCTGATTTTGCCTTGGAACAACTTGAAAACGATAACGATTTTTTTAAGAAAATCATTTTCTCCGATGAGGCAGACTTTCATCTGAGTGGTGCGGTAAATAAACAAAACTGTCGATTCTGGTGCGACGAAAATCCATAAATTATTCATGAAAAACCATTACGTTCACCTAAATTGACAGTTTGGTGTGGTTTTTGGTCTTGTGGAATCATCGGTCCGTACTTCTTTCGAAATGGTATAGATCGATGATAACCAACTTTTTAGGGTCGATTTTGGAAGAAGTTGATCTTGACAAGAATTGAATTATTGCGAGAAAAGTTTGGAGCTTCAATTATTTCAAAACATTGTGATATTGAATGGCCTCCAAGAAGTTGTGATTTAACACCATTAGACTTTTTCTTGTGGGGTTATTTGAAGTCATTGGTCTTTCGAAATTAACCAGACTCTCTTGAAGCTTTACAAGTCAATATTGAACGTGCCCTTCATGACATATGACTTGATTTAGTGGAAAAAGTGCTCGAAAATTGGGTTCATCGAATTCGTTCCTGCAGACGAAGTTGTGGAGGCCATTTGAATGACGTTTTATTTAGAACTTAATTGTATCGATTGTACTTCACATTCAATAAAAAACTTTTGAATTTCCTTAACAATAAGTGTGTTTTTTTTTTAAAGAAATCATATCACTCTTTTTGGAAAACCCCTTACATTCGACTGGGTATATGTGGTTTAAACCCAACTGTTCTCACTATGTAGATTTGTAAGAAATCCGGGTTAAACAATGATAAGACAAATGACATAATAAAAGTTGATATTCATCAAAGTAGGTACCTAGGTAAACCTACCAAACATCACACTTCTCTAAAACGTTCGAGAAATTCATATCACAAAACTAATATTTGTATTTAAACTGTTGACATTTTGATAATGTAATATGAAGGTAGAGTATATAGTAGACATATCCAACTATATTAAAAAAATAAAACATTTACCTAGTTTTCTTTAAATCTACCGCAACCTTGTACATACAGAGCTGGGTTTAGCGTGTAGGTATACGTACTTTCCATAAAAAGATTTCTTTGCATTTTGAAAATAAACGCCCGTTCCGTTACTTTAGGGACACCCTATATACCGGATGTCCCACCGGGAAGGAATTCGATCGATTATGGAGAAACTACACTGTGGAACAATCTGAAAATCTGGTGTAGTACTTAGGTCGATGGGGCCAATTTGGCTAAAATGTTTTCAAGAATCTAGAACTTCCGGTTATACCGGAAATGGGTGTCAACTTCCTTATTTCAAATACGACTCTATATAAATTATATATTTTTTTGGATTCTCCTTGTAATTCTAAACATATTTCATGCATAATATGTTATACCTATCGCCAGCCGTTTTCGAAATATTTGAAATTTTATGTCAAAAATGACGTTTTCAGAATAAAGAATAATGACAATTTTCTATTATATGGAAGATTTAATAATTTGATTTGTTAGAATATCCTAGGAAATATAGATCTACTTTAGGCGCCTACGTATATTTTTTAGTAAATATCAATACAGGGCATTTGAAAAAAAGGGTAAAAAATCAAATTGAAAAAAGTCTCAAAATTCAAAATTTCTAAATGGCATTATATTTTTTTTAGTTTTTTGCATAAAAAATAAGGGCAAGTTTATGAAAGGATGTCTATCCCAAAAACTGATAGTTTTCTAAATATTGGCAATTTTACATTTTTCTATTACAATAGTGATATGAATTTGAAATTTAATTGATTTTAGTTGGCCATGATGGCTTTAGTAGCAAATAAATATGACACTTGACAAAAATAATCAACAGTTATGACAAATTTTAGATATTAATTAGTAGTAATAATCATGGCGGGTGTAAAATTATACTAACGAATACTATCTAAATTTGTTTATTATTTATGGATAATGTGACAGAGTGATGTCACAAACGTGTGATACATTTGCTGCCAGGTATCCAGAAAAACACAGGCCATCACCAAAAGTTGTAAAGACAAAAATAAAACGAATAAAACCTATTTGTGACGATGAAACCGTAGAAATAGCTATAATAATGACTTTATTGCAATACATATCATATTACAACAGGCGAAGTTGAAGCTTAGCTTCCTATCTTAACCTAAGTATTTTACCTACGGCAATACATTGGAATTTATTGTATTGTATAATGAGATATACCTACCTATAAACAAAAATTTTCACAAAATACCAAAAATAGAAAAATACATAAAATAAGAGAAATATTATGTGTGATCATTAACATCATTAACAATTAATTGAAAAAGCAAACAATAGACAGTTACTTATAGAAACAATGAAACAATCTTACAAACTTCATTCTTAAACCTAAAGCTATTAAGTCCTTTTAAACTATCTGGAACTTTATTGTAACATGTATACTGGGGTACTTCACGGCATATCCTACGACATATCTGAGAAAATTTGCAGTGGAGTCTGGATTTTCTAAAAACGATGTATTATTATATCTGAGGGACGCTCAAAAATGAAGTGTGCAGCAGGCATTTGACCACTAAAGAGGATTGTATGCAAAGAGTTCGGAATGCATTTGCCAATTTGAGTCAGCCATCTATTCGGCAGGCAACACATGAACAATTAATTTTGATTCGAAAGAAGTAGTCCATATCGAAGTGGAGTAGAATAATTAAATATTCTTGAAATAAAAGTCGACATCCACACAATAAATTGTACTTAATATCTCCTTAATATCTCCCACAAATTACATTTGTCACCATACATGTATGTATATTATTTTTGGGAAATCTATTTATCAACTCACTGCGTGAAAAAATTCCAAAGTCATCAAAAACACAACAACTTTTTTTTTTTATGACTGGAATTTTTTCACGCAGTGAGTTGATAAATAGATTTCCCAAAAATAATATGTACTAACTAAATTAAATAACATAGCTTTTCGTAAGAATCTCTTATAACCACTGATGATGCAGCCCGGAGCTGCGAAACATGTATGGTGACAAATGTAATTTGTTGTAGATATTTATTAAAATTTATTGTGTGGAGGTCGACTTTTATTTCAAGAATATTTAATTAATTTTGAGATGTGAGAAGTGTTTAGAAGTTCAAGGTCAAAATTTTGAGTATTTGTTAAAGTATTTTTTTTATGAGTTGACCTTAGATAAGTTTGTATCACACGTTCACGTTATGAGTTAATCAAATTCTTCAGACTTGAAACTTTCGAAATTATGTATTATTAGTTTAACAACTTTTGGTGATGGTTTATGTTTTTCTGGGTATTTGGTAGCAAATGTTATAACACGTTCTTTATATCACTCTGTCACATTATCCATAAATAATAAAAAAATTTAGATAGTATTCGTTAGTATAATTTATACGCCCGCCATGATTATTACTACTAATTAATATCTAAAATTTGTCATAATTGTTGATAATTTTTGTCAAGTGTCATATTTATTTGCTATCTAAAGCCATCATGGCCAACTAAAATCAATTAAATTTCAAATTCATATCACTATTGTAATAGAAAAAAAGTAAAATTGCCAATATTTTGAAAACTATCAGTTTTTGGGATAGATATCCTTTAATAAATTTGCCCTTATTTTTGATGCAAAAAAATTAAAAAAATACAAAATGGGGGGTTGCCATTAAGAAATTTTGAATTTTGACACTTTTTTCAATTTGATTTTTTACCCTTTTTTTTCAAATGCCCCGTATTAATATTTACTAAAAAAATATACGTAGGCGCATAAAGTAGATCTATATCTCCTAGGATATTCTAATAAATTAAATTACTAAATCTTCCATATAATAGAAAATTGTCATTATTCTTTATTCTGAAAACGTCATTTTTGACATAAAATTTAAAATATTTCGAAAACGGCTGGCGATAGGTATAACATATTATGCATGAAATATATTAAGAATTACAAGGAGAATCCAAAAAAAATATAATTTATATAGAATCGTATTTGAAATAAGGAAGTTGACACCCATTTCCGGTATAACCGGAAGTGCTAGATTCTTGAAAACATTTTAGCCGAATTGGTCCCGTCGACCTAAGTACTACACCAGATTTTCAGATTGTTCCACCGTGTAGTTTCTCCATAATCGATCGAATCCCTTCCCGGTGGGACACCCGGTATATATATATAGCTTCATTTCTACTCATGAGTGCTGCTCATGTAACCTATTTTCAAATTAAAATTACTATTATCATTTTTTCACTATCCCTAGTAAGTACCTACCAAAAGAACTTAATATAATATAGCCGGAATTAATATTAACATTAGTAAGACAAATTTGTTGTTAAAAAGACTTCCTTCTGTTTTTTAGATTGATAACAGGTTATAACTACTTTTCATTGCATTTTACTGCTCTAATGTGTTGTGTCACTTACTTACGAAATTTGTATAATCTATATACAGTACTTTCATTTTAAAACTTGTACCCAGAATAGCTTGTCACGTCGAGTTTGAAAGCGGAAACTTGAGAGGCAGAACTACAAAATAATATTATTTTTTATTAAATATACGGACTGAATCCACTATGTGCCACGGTAGTTCAATTGGTAGAACACCTCCCGCGCAATCGAGAGATGTTAGGTTCGAACCCCACTTATGTGTCACGGAATTTTTCCCAGTTCGTAGACAATATAGTTTATTTTTACTTTTTCATGCCTATATTGTTGAAAGAAAGGGTTAGTTTTAATTTGTAAAATTATATATTTTAAACATGTAAACGTCGTCCTTGTTTATGTAAATTAATCGTATTGTTCGTTTTATGTGAATTGAATAAATTTGGAAAGCCTGATGAAGGTGCAAATGATGGCACCGAAACGTCGTACCGTGTGTAAAGGATGGTTTATTTTGACAGCATATAATAAACATGCGTTATTTAGAATTTTGTTCACTCAGGCTCGGTCGCCACTCTTTCTTGGAGGCAGTTGGTGTCTCGATTTGAAGAAACCAATACTTGGATATTGCACATCGAAATTTACGAAAATTTTCCTGCGATCTGCGACACTTTGTATATATTTACAACACCTCACTGCCACAGATCGTTAGAAGGGAGCCTTTTTAAGTTATTGGTGAAATTTTATGATATAATCTTAAGTAGCGACCGCACAAAATTTTTTGTTGAGATCAGAAATTTGTTAAAAAAAATATATAATCTAATTTCTGTCTTTAGACACCCTATATATTTTCACATTTTTAGATTCCTTGGAATAATTAGAGGTAAGTTTTATAACAACTCCCTAATCGAATTTTGTGTGATTTATTACACAAAATTCGATTAGGACCACAAGGCGAGAAGGATGGCAGTGGTTGCACCCTGGTTTGTGTCAAACGCACAGATCCGAAGGGACCTCAAACTCGACGCCCTAAGGGACGTCATGAGGTTGAGAGCCCAGAAGGTCTTTGCAATGGCAGAGACCAATGCAAACCCACTGATTCGCGAAGCAGTCAACTACAACGTAGAAGACGGTGCCAGGCGGTACCGGAGACCGAGGAGTCAACTCTGACGAAGGAATCCACAGGACTAGGACACCAATTATAACAGAGGACAACAGCAACAGACGACAATCAACATCAGAAGACAATAGCAATAGAGGACTATCAAGCGAGGACATGGAAAAGGGAGGGTTCCCGAGCCATACTACAAAGATAAGGCAGAGTTTTAGTTTGGGTTAGAATCTCACACTACCTAGGGAAGTGGTAAGGAATTCCCTAGGTGTCATGATGATTTCTCTGCCTTGGCATAATAAAAAAAAAACCCTCTACAACTGTATTTACTAAGAAATTATTCTAGACACTTGTGTTTACATAAATCAGGCATTTGAATATCAAGTAGGTAGGAATTTACATGCATAAATTTACTTATATTATGTAAAATAATAATTATTATTGTGATAACAATTTTATTCAGTGCCAAATACCAAGATATAGTCAGTCAGATGAGAGCGCCAGATTATCTTATTGATACAGCAAATTCTCAACTTGTGAATTCAATTAGATAAGTCAACAATACTGTAACATAGATTATAAAATAAGTAGGTACCTATGGTGACTATTAGTTTTAGAAATTGTTACAATAACATATCAATTGCCGTTAAACAAACAGTTTTTTGCATGATATCTTATTTAATATTTTCATTAATTGTGCAATACAAGTGGAGAATCTTATATTTCGTCTATCAAGGACATTATAGAATTACATGCCATATCAACGTAGATAGATCTTATAAAACAGCGCGCGATCATTGAAAACTGAATGGATTTTCTCTATTATGAAATTAATAAATAATGCATTGTGGCGACCAATAGGCTTATTTTTAGCTCTCCATATCATACGAGTATAATATGTAATATATGTGTATACATATATGGAGGCTATTAGTTTCATGAAATTTTTTTTTTTTTTAATTTCACCGGAAATTCTTATTTTTGGTCATTTTATACATAAATAAGGAGTTTTAAAGAAATATCTGTCTGTCTGTATCCACGAAAACGCAAAAACCGCTTAACAGATTTTAACCAAATTTGGTACAAAAAATACTATTGGACATGGCAAGAAGCTGATTAGATTTTGGGAAACATTGAGCGTAGGCAAGGGGTTTAAAAGAGGGTTCAAAAATTTTAAAAAATTATAGCTCTTAAACTTATCCGAAATACTGCATAATTGTTTACGCATTTAATTGAATATAACCTAAAATATTAGACCACATTGGCGTTCGAAAATAGTGTAAAATGGGGTAAAAAATATTTAAAAAAACGTACTTCTTAACCCTTTCAATCCGGATTTGATTTTTTAATAGGATTACATTCAAATTTGGCGTGTGACGGTAAATAATAATACAAAAAGATAATCGAGTAATTTTAGATTTTTCTTTCAAACGGTTTTGCCAAAAAAATATGGGACATATATGTCCCACCAGAGATTTATTTTGGGATATATTTGTCCCAACAGTTATTTATATTAAGTGTGATGTGGAGTAAAACAATCTAAGCACAATGGTAAATTACACATTCTACATAAAAGTTTGGTTCTCTTTTCAATTTTTTTTTTGGGAACACGATAGCACCTTCTTCTTGTAGGTCCAGTTTCAGGTAAATGATCACCGATAGCAGAAATATTAACTAATTATTTATAGCTTTAATAGAATATAACCTATAAAATGTGTCATAAATAACTTACTTTCATAGGCGTTCGTAAATAGTGGAAAAGGGGTCAAATATAAAAAATATATATTTCGTAAACTTATTCGAAATATGGAATAATTTTTTGTAGTTGTGATAGAATATAACCTAAAATATGTTACATAAAAGAATTGGTTCACACAGGCGTTCGAAAATAGTCTAAAAAAAGGGTCAAAAACGAAAAAAATGTTTCCCAAATATACCAGAAAAATTGGCTAATTATATATAGCTCTGATATAAGATAACGTAAAAAATCCAGCATAAAATTTTTATTTACATAGGCTTTTGTAAATAGATGAAAAAGAGGTAAAATAAAAAAAATTATATTTAACTAGTTGAATTGGTGTTAAAAATACACGACAAAAATTAATGTACCATAGGCGTCCGTGAAAATTCTATAAAAGGGTCAGAAAAAATTTGTATCCGTGATAACTCAAAAACCACTTAACGGATTTTAACCACATTTGGTACGAAAATACTACAGGATATTTATAGGTGGTGATTAACATTGAGCGTAGGCAAGGGGTTTAAAAGAGGGTTCAAAAATTTAAAAAACCATAGTTCTTAAACTTATCCGAAATATTGAATAATTTTTCATTGTTGTGATAGCATATAACCTAAAAAATGTTACATAAAAGAATTGGTTCACACAGGCGTTCGAAAATAGTCTAAAAAAAGGAACAAAAACGAAAAAAAACTGTTTCCCAAATATACCAGAAAATTTGGCTAATTATATATTATAGCTTTGATATAAGATAACCTAAAAACTGCAGCATAAAATTTTTATTTACATAGGGGTTCGTAAATAGTAGAAAAGGGGGCAAAATAAATTTTATAATAAAACTAAAAAAAATCAATTATTTTGCGTACAAGAACTTGGCCTAGAAGATCTGACATATAAAATACTTAAAAAATTTATTAAATTTAGATACATGACAAAAAGGTCATAAAATTATTACTTTTACACTTAAATATGGAGAGCTATTCGTGCCTCGAGGGCAACAGTTTATTTTAAATAAAGTCAAACAGGCGTAAAAATATTCATAACTTACAACAAAGTAAAACAGGTGTAAAATATTCATACCTGCAAACATCTCATTAGTGTTCTTTAAAAAAAAAATAAAAAGACTAATAAAAAAAATCCTGAAGGCAAGAATTTTTTTGTCGAAACGTCGAAAAAAAAAAAGAAGTATGACATCAAATAAAAAAAAACTTTTATTTAATTTTTGTTGTTAATACGAATCTAAAACCCAATAACAAGATCGAAAAGAAAAATTATAAATCAAGAACAAGAAGGAAAAAAAAGTTAGTTATTTATAGAATAATATGAATGCATTATTTTAGAAAATTTATGTGAAAATAATTTCGAACAGCTGTTTTGCTTTCCCTTGCTCATAGAGAAACCTAGGTAAGACATGAAAAAATATCAAATTTTTGTCCGGATTCCAAAAATATTCTTTTCCCCGAATTAAATAGGTCTATTACAACTAAGTAATATAAATTATTTTAAACTGACTGTGAATAGCATTTCGTGTTTGGACTTTGTTATTTACTATAATTATTTTCAGTTAAGCACATAGTTATTTCAAAATTAAGACAACTTTCGTCAATTACGTAATTATGTTCGCCGGAAATTATTATTACGAAAGATTGAGATTATTGTTCTGTATTCAATCAATAATCGCGAACATATACATATCTATAATGTGTACTGCAAAGTGCAGTATGGCTCAAATATACTAGTACCAATGGTTAGAGAACTTAAAAGCCCAAATAAGACTCAAAATTATCTTGCTGTACGTCCATTGATTTGATGCACCTGCTTTGTAAATAACTTAAATTATATTTGTACGACACTCGAAATCTAAAGGCTTTATTTTTAATTTAGTTAATATTAAATGCTAAACATGTCAGATTCGTCTGTCGTTTGAGGTGAATAGGGAGAAAAAACTATATTTGGAAACTAAAGTCCGCGGAAACTCTTCTAAACAAAATTGGAAATTATTACGAGATCTAAACATTTATGCAAGGGAAAATATCACAATACCGTCTTCAATTCATGATGTTGATAATATTAATGATTTTTTGTGGCCACTCCTTCCAACAATCCGGACCCACGAACGATCAATTTTAAAGTAGGCCTGAAATTAACTTTGAATTTACATTTGTTGTATTATTTGGGAACAAATTTTAAAAATAGATTTAGGAACACACTTGACTTTTCAACTGTATAAATGTAACTAACCAAAGAAAAAGGACGCGAAAACAAAAAGTCTATGAGAATGTCATAATGTCAATGTTTTGAGTATTCAGTCTATGGTCCGGGTGCATTGATTTGCGCGCGTTATTTAGAATTTAACGGTTAGGTGCGTAAAATTAATGCTTAGCATCCATTGAATCAACGATGATCGTTTATTAGTTTTTATAAATAATTGTGTTAAAGGCGAAGAGCATAAATTAATAAATTTAAAACATTGAAGCAATAAATAGTGACATTATATTGATGAAAAAAACATAAATTTTCGATGTCTTGCATTTATTGATTAATGTTTCATCGTACATTGTTTCTATGTATGAAATTAACAATGTATGATCAAAATTCATTGTAACAGTGACCAATTCATAATATTAATGTTCAAAATATTGATGACAACCATTAATTGGTTTTACGTACAATATTTTTTTCAGTGCTCAAATCGTCATAATGTTGAAAAATAAAACAAAAATATTAAAAAACAATGCTTTCATTGGTAGGCTCATTAAGTTTAATACAACTTTCTTCATTGTCGTAATTAAGTATAGGTATAGGAGGATAAGCGGGTACTCATTTCAGATCAAATAAACAATAGGTACTTACGTATCTCTCTATATCCGACTCATTAATCTAAGTGTAAATTGTAAATGATTAGATTTCTAAGGAAATCTAGAGCATACAGTTAGACTTAGTACAACACTATTTTATCTAAAGTAACCCACTAAAAATAAAAATTTTAATAAGACACTTAAAATAAATTTTCAAAATGTGATAATTAAATATAGAGCGTTCAGTGTATTCAATTTAAAACGTGATTTATGTAACTGATAATCATTTTATATGTAGGTACTATTTTATTTACATTTTTTGTGAAAAACAAATAGCGCAATAAACCCGCGCGATTTAATATAACATGATAAATATCGCGTAATTTGTTATTTAGTGGTTGACCCAGAAAATGGTATTCTATTTTAAGTTTTATTGACGTTGTCTCAAATCTAGGAGTCGAGCGTTAATTTTGCTAATGAATTCAAATTTGCCAAAGATGTTTTTGTGTGGTTCGTTTTGGTAAACTTTACCATTCAGGGTTCAGTGTCAGTGATGTGTGGAGACCCGCTCAGTGCATCCTATCTGTGAAGTTATTCGGAGCGAATGGCAGTTTGTGCATAAATTGTATGTGTTACGGGTAAAGTTAGATAAGCGAGTAAAACTAGGTTTACCCGGGTAAACTGCGTAATACCCAAGACTCTTGAGTAAAGTCCAAAATATATTTGGAATTGTACACGTGCCGGGCTTTACCCGAGTAAACCGCGTTTTATCCGCTTTCGCTTGGTCAAAGTTGGATGTACCATAAATGACAAGGCCATTAATGTTTGAAAAAAATTTTAATTCAAAAAACACATTTTACAAATAAAAATTAGAATTCTAAAACTGTATTCTCTTCAAGGTAATCTACTCACGAGTGCTTATTTGTTCAAACAAGACAGCAAGCTGCTGTGACATTTCGAGTTGCAAAGATTTCCAATAGCTTTACATTTATTGGTCATGCATTTAGTTTTACAGTTATAGCGTTTATAACCTTGACCTCCTAAAAGTGATTGTTCGTTTGCAAGCTGACGTAAGCTCTTCTTTTCTGGAGATACACTTTCCAGATCTACAAGTTTCTCACTACACACAGAAAATTGGTTCCTGAAAAACATTTCCTCTATTGTTCCTTTCTCGTTTACTAGCTTATAAAATCGCCACCGGTTTTCTCGATGACCGTCATGAGAATGTTTCTAAAATCGCCCCTTCCTCGATCAACGTCTGGAATTTTCACTCTCACTGTATCTCCAACAGAACATGGAGGGAACTTCGATTTAGATAAAGCTTTCATCTTCTATGCTTGATTTTCTAAATTTATTTTGCGTCTCTTCTGTTTGACTGAATATTTGTTTGGCACAAGCACAGTTCACACCTTATATTAACTTATGTACTTGGCTCATCACATTCTGCACATTTGGTATGATTTTCTGAAGTTTCTATATTATTTGCGTTTTCTTTATAATTATTGCCGACGTCTTCCATATTGTCACCTTCAGTAATATCTTCTTGCGGATTGTCTATTTGTGGGCCACTATACAAAGACTGGTCTTCGTATTGTTCTTGTTGACACTGTTCTTCTACACCAAATTCCCTGACGACTTTCTCAAGCTCTTCTTCAGTTCGTAGATTCTCAATAGACTCTTTTGGAAAAGCTTATGTGGATAGGCCGACTTTAATATCATGCCCAAACATGGCGGCGTAAGGAGCTCGTTTTATTCCATCGTGGTATGCACTGTTTTTCATTAATTGGACAAATCGCAGACCTTGTGACCATCACCTACACTAGTTTTCATCGTCCATCCACGTCATGAGCATATTTTGTATATCTTGATTTGCTCTTTCCACGCTGCCTTATGACTGACTATGACATGCTTTGCCATGTACTCTTTTAAGGCTATTCCACATGGAACATAACACTTCAATGCCACGGTTCGCGAACTCCCGCCCGTTGTCCGATTATAGTATAGATAACGCGCCAAAAATACAAAATATGTCTATCAGGATCTTAGGAACTTCCTCAGCCCTTTTCGATTTCAATGCACGTATCTGAACAAATTTCGTTAAGATAAATTTGTATTCCCCATCTGGATGGGATTGCAAGTCTATAAGATCCACTTGATAGCGGCTGTTCATCTCCGAAACACCATTGGCGTAAATACAAGTCCTTTTTTGACAGATTTAAGTTTTTTTTGACACCCTTTACACAAGCGCAGATATAGCTTAATAACATCTTAATTTATGTTCTTGTATTTTGTCTTACATTCACTTTCCATACGATGTTTACCACCATGTCCAATTCCTACACCCAACTTTAGCCAAGGGAAAACAGATAGAACCCGGTTTACCCGGGTAAAGACCGAAACGTGTACAATTCCAAATATATTTTGGACTTTACCCAAGAGTCTTGGGTATTTCGCAGTTTACCCGGGTAAACCTAGGTTTACTCGTTTATCTAACTTTACCCGTAACATATGCATTACAAGCAGAAGAAACAACTCTGGAGACGTTCCTCTTTATTATTTACAGATATAACGCAAGTGATATGTTAAAAATCCCTGTAGAATGTCCCAATGAGATAACTTTAGGTTCCTTTTAAATACGATACAGCCTCAAAATCTCAAAGATTGACACGAAAATTATGGCATCAATGAACTCAAAAATATCGTGTTCTAAGAAATTTCTATACCTATACGTAGGTATACATCATAATACCGGGTGTCCCACCGGGAAGGGATTCGTTCGATTAATGGAAAACTACACTGTGGAACAATCTGAAAATCTGGTGCAGTACTTAGGTCGACGGGACCAATTCGGCTAAAATGTTTTCAAGAATCTAGCACTTCCGGTTATACCGGAAATGGGTGTCAACTTCCTTATTTCGAATACGACTCTATATAAATTATATTTTTTTGGATTCTCCTTGTAATTCTAAACATATTTTATGCATAATATGTTATACCTATCGCCAGCCGTTTTCGAAATATTTGAAATTTTATGTCAAAAATGACGTTTGCAGAATAAAGAATGATAACAATTTTTTATTATATGGAAGCTTTAATAATTTAATTTGTTAGAATATCCTAGAAGATATACTTTAGGCTCCTACGTATATTTTTTAAGTAAATATTAATACAGGGTATTTGTAAAAAAGGATAAAAAATCAAATTGAAAAAAGTGTCATAATTCAAAATTTTTAAATGGCAATTTTTTTTTATTTTTTTGCATAAAAAATAAGGGGAAGTTTATAATAGGATGTCTATCCCAAAAACTGATAGTTTTCAAAATATTGACAATTTTACATTTTTCTATTACAATAGTAATATGAATTTGAAATTTAATTGATTTTAGTTGGCCAGGATGGCTTTAGATAGCAAATAAATATGACACTTGTCAAAAATAATCATCAATTATGACAAATTGTAGACATTAATTATTAGTAGTAATAATCATGGCGGGCGTATAAATTATACTCTCGCATACTATCTAAATGTGTTTATTATTTTTATTTTATCCCCAATTTTATTTTCTTTATATACGTCCCAGTTTACCGAATTCTTAAAATTTTGTAGGGCTCACATGTACGCGGATGATACTCAGGTATATTTATCATTTGCACCAAATGCGGTCGAGGAAAGTGTTGACAGGATCAATCAAAGCATCTCAATCTCATGGGCTAGAAATAAATCCAACGAAGTCGGAACTTTTGCTATTTGGTAATAAAATCCATAAAGAACGCTATAAGGACTTAACTGTGGTGATTGATAATGTCGCTTTAAACCTGGGGATCATACTGGACACCGAATTGAGGTTTACAAAGCATGTGAGCCTTTGCATGAGGAGGGCTTTTACTAATTTAAAAGCAATATACGGTAGTAGAAGATGGCTTAACTGGCAAACAAAAAAACTTTTATGCGACAGTTTAGTACTGTCACATTTTAATTATGGCGATGTTATATATAGCCCTTGTTTAACAAAAATTGATGAGAACAGGATTCAGTTGATGCAGAATTAATGCACACGGCTTGTATGTGGAATTCGTATGGGTGAAAGAGGCATTAGCGCTAAGATTAAGGAAATCGGCTGGTTAAGAATGAAACAACGTCGGATCTTTCATTCACTAATTCAGTTTAATAAAATCATTAGAAGAAATAAGCCCGAATACTCATATGAAAGATTGAAGTTCCGGGGATCTGTGCATGATGTGAATATTCGTCATAAGACTGTCATTACGCCACCACTACACACAACATCAATGTTTGAGCGGTCATTTTCCTATACGGTTTCTAAATATTACAACGCCCTGTCGGAGAATATAAAAAGTTTACAGGGATTTTCGTTTAGGAGCGCTGTCAGACACGTAATAGAGCATATTAATTTGTAAAAATAAGATACGTATTTTGGTCAGCAATATAAAACAAATTTCAGTTTAGATTAAGGTAAAATATAAGTTAAACTTAGGTTAAGTTAGGAAGCACTGCTTCATCTTCGCCTTTTGTAAAAATATCTTTTTTTTACAATAAAGTCTATATTATTATTATTAGCAGGAGCAGTGGAGTCTGGATTTTCTAAAAGCACCATTCTCCATAAATAATAAACAAATTTAGATAGTATTCGTTAGTATAATTTATACGCCCGCCATGATTATTACTACTAATTAATGTCTACAATTTGTCATAGTTGTTGATTATTTTTGTCAAATGTCATATATATTTGCTATCTAAAGCCATCATGGCCAACTAAAATCAATTAAATTTCAAATTGATATCACTATATTGTAATAGGAAAATGTAAAATTGCCAATATTTTGAAAACTATCAGTTTTTGGGATAGACATCCATTCATAAACTTGCCCTTATTTTTGATGCAAAAAAATATAAAATGGGTGGTTGCCATTTAAATTTTATTTATGACACTTTTTTCAATTTGATTTTTTACCCTTTTTTTCAAATACCCTGTATTAATATTTACTAAAAAAATATATGTAGGCGGCTAAAGTAGGTGTATATCTTCTAGGATATTCTAACAAATTAATTTATTAAAGCTTCCATATAATAAAAAATTGTTATTATTCTCTATTCTGAAAACGTCATTTTTGACATAAAATTTCAAATATTTTGAAAACGGCTGGCGATAGGTATAACATATTATGCATGAAATATGTTTAGAATTACAAAGAGAATCCAAAAAAAATATAATTTACATAGGGTCGTATTTGAAATAAGGAAGTTGACACCTATTTCCGGTATAACCGGAAGTGCTAGATTCTTGAAAATATTTTAGCCGGATTGGTTCGGTCGACCTAAGTACTACACCAAATTTTCAGATTGTTCCACAGTGTAGTTTCTCCATAATCGATCAAATCCCTTCCCGGTGGGACACCCGGTATTTATTCACCATTTTATGTCACAAAACATGTATAGTACGTCAAACAAATTAATCAAAATTACAGTAACAAATCAATCAAAATTACAGTAACAAAGAAGCATTTCTTACAGACAAATTAAAATAGTATAAAAATAAAACAAACTAAAATCTAGAAAAACTTTACAATATCGCTTCTGAAATAGTCCTCAAAGGCATAAAAAGCTTGAGATTTCAAAAAAGTTTTAATTCTTTTGTTAAACTGGACTTCACCAAGGTTTTTTATGTAATACAGCAGTTTATTATAAAATTTAACACAATAATAGTCAGAACCTTTCCTAGTCCTGAATAATCGGTGAAATTCAGGCAATATGTCATTTCGATTGCGTACTATAATTATGTACTTATATCATAGAATAATGACTATAGATAAGAAGGGTCAGTAGACGCTAAAAACGGCATCGACTTGTCGCAATCCCAGCCACATTTCTGGCCCGCTACTATATATACTATAAGATACTATACTATAAGTATAAGCGGCGGAGAATTTCTTTTAAGACATAGATAACAAAGATGCCGACACGAGGTGAAGTAACTGTATATTAAACTGTGACTAAATCAGAGTGAAGAGTGAAATGCAAGGCATATTATTTTCACCCTCATTTGGGTGGCCTCGAAAATTTTAACTTATTAATTGCAACAAATAAGAATCTATTTTGTTTGAAAACCGAGTCTAATTATTATTATTTATTTTTTAATTAAATTTAATTATCATTGAAAATATTGAGAGTAAGTTCGGCATCATATACCTAGTAAAAGTAGGTATATGCTCGTCATCAGTAAGCCATTGGGCCTAGCTGTTATTGTATTGATTTTTTATTATGGACATGATCTAATATAAATATTATACTTCGGTAGTAGTGTATAGTATAATTATTATTTATCTTGTGTCTGAAAGTTTTAAAATGCCGAATCGTTCTTGCGTGGTAAATTGTAAAAAAAATCATGCGAAAGGCTGACGCCTCGTGGTCTAAATTTACACGCATTACTATTATCAACCTATTGTTGATTGAAGTATATGGTAAATATGATTATTTAAATGCCTGTAACTTCTAAACAAAAATGAATGGGACCGACATTCATTAATAAAAAAATGTTTAAAATTCAATCACCTATCATAGAGTTTGTAGAAAACCCACCCCTTACTTTGGCCAAGATGTAAATGGTGCCAAAATCTACTGTATCTATCCCTATAATTTAAATCACACATACAAAAAAAAAGTAATAACCAAATCTCGCTCGAAATAGTATCAAAAATATATAATTTATTTGAGAAAACATACCCTCGATTGCAAGTGTACGCCATCGTGTCTTCCTTGCCTTTTTCCCCATATTCATCAAACCAATTGCACCCTTAAACTTCCCTTTCTACAAGTATTACGAACGCGGCTCATCTGTTTTTAACTCCTCAATATTTCCTCACCATTGTTCATAATTTTCCGGTTTTATTCAAACAAAATAAAACTTAAAAATTAAAAATTAAACCGTTCGCGATGTGTTGAGTTTAATTTAAACAAATTTATTAATTATTTAAATATTAAACTAAATAATCAAATTTGCTGGGTTTTTTCACCGGTCACTACGATGCGTTTGTGTTACTATAAGTAGGTACTTTTGTTGTAACTATGATAGTAAAATTTGCCGGGTCTTATATTACGCAACAACACCGTTCATATGATAATGTTCTAGAATGTGCTTTAAAATTACAACCGAAACATCGAACAGTATTTTCCGTGAGACACTCTACGCTCTTTCCGTTATCGCCTACTATATACATATATTTCCTTCATTCGGCAGTGTTCGGCTTATAGTGTTCGGGCAACTTCACTGTGTGGAGCGTGCGATATCCAAAGTTCTGTGTAATGATTTGGGTATTTTCGTTTTTGGGGGAGGGAAAATTGTGAACAAAGGAGAAGAGATGTGAGAGAACGCTCTATTTGGAGTAAGGAAAGGAAATATAGAGCAGATGGGTAGAAAACGGTAACATGTGACGGTAATATTGTGTAATGTTGGGAAATTTTATATTATAAGGTTTTCTTTAATAAAATGTCGGTGAGTTGTATTTTTTTGCAACCTATTTGATATGTATATACCGGGTGTCCCGCCGGGAAGGGATTCGATCGATTATGAAGAAACTACATGGCGGAACAATCTTAAAATCTGGTGTTGTACTTAGGTCAATAGGACCAATTCGGCTAAAATGTTTTCAAGAATCTAGCACTTCCTGTTATACCGGAAATGGGTGTCAACTTTCTTATTTCCAATACGATCCTATATGAATTATATTTTTATTTGATTCTCCTTGTAATTCTAAACATATTTCATGTATACTATGTTGTACTTATCGCCAGCCGTTTTCGAAATATTTGAAATTTTATGTCAAAAATGACGTTTTCAGAATAAAGAATAATAGCAATGTTTTATTATATGGAAGCTTTAATAATTTAATTTGTTAGAATATCCTAGGAGATATAGACCTACTTTAGCCGCCTACGTATATTTTTTAGTAAATATTAATACAGGGTATTTGAAAAAAAAAAGGGTAAAAAATCAAATTGAAAAAAGTGTCAAATTTTTAAGTGGCAACCCCTCATTTTATATTTTTTTTATTTTTCTGCATCAAAAATAAGGGCAAGTTTATGAAAGGATGTCTATCCCAAAAACTGATAGTTTTCAAAATATTGGCAATTTTACATTTTTCTATTACAATATAGTGATATGAATTTGAAATTTAATTGATTTTAGTTGGCCATGATGGCTTTAGATAGCAAATAAATATGACACTTGACAAAAATAATCAACAATTATGACAAATTTTAGTAGTAATAATCATGCCGGGCGTATAAATTATACTGCCGAATACTATCAAAATTTGTTTATTATTTATGGATAATGTGACAGAGTGATAACAAGAACGTGTGATAACATTTGCTACCAAATACCCAGAAAAACATAAACCATCACCAAAAGTTATTAAACTAATAATACATATGTTTAATAATAATAATAATAATAATGTCGAAAGATTTGTGACACACGAACGCTTCGCAAAGAATCCATGCTGATCGACAGTGATTACATTTTTGACTTGATCAAAGACCGCACTATAAATTATCATTTCGAACAATTTTTAAAAATTGCATAAAATGGAGATGGGTCTATAGTTACTAATGTTGGACGAATCACCCTTTTTCAAAACAGGAACAACCTTCGCGATCTTCCAAGTGACTCGAACGACACCAGTTTTAATAATTAGGTTAAAAATATGGGCAAGAAGTGGATGCAGTCTTTTACAAAAAAACTTGGTATGCCATCCACTCCAGCAGTCTGCTTGTCTTTAAGTCGTCTAGATGCTTTAATTATTTCTCCAGTAATACTCTGCAATGCAATGTTAGGCAAATTGGAAGCAGTAGTAGGTAGCAGAATGTCGTTGTTTGAATTGATATAAACGCTGTCAAAGTATGCGGCAAATGCATTTACAATATCCTGAGGATCATTGTATTCATGCTCGTCATACCTCAAAAGACCAAGTTTCGAATCTGTGAAGAATTTGATTAACAAATAACGTGAACGTATGATACAAACTTATCTAAGGTCAACTCATAAAAAAAAATACTTTAACAAATGTTCAAAATTTTGACCTTGAACTTCTAAACACTTTTCACATCTCAAAATTAATTGTTCATGTGTTGCCCGCCGAATAGATGGTTGACTCAAATTGGCAAATGCATTCCGAACTCTTTGCATAGAGTCCTCTTTAGTGGTCAAATGCCTGCTGTACACTTCATTTTTGATCGTCCTCCAGATATAATAATCGATCGCTTTTTTGAAAATCCAGACTCCACTGCAAATTTTCGCAGAGATGTCGTAGGATGTGCCGTGAAGTACCCCCGTTTTATTTTTGTCTTTACGGACCCGAAAACGTCATTTTTGACATAAAATTTCAAATATTTCGAAAACGGCTGGCGATAGGTATAACATATTATGCATGAAATATGTTCAGAATTACAAGGAGAATCCAAAAAAAATATAATTTATATAGGGTAGTATTTCAAATAAGGAAGTTGACACTCATTTCCGGTATAACCGGAAGCGCTAGATTCTTGAAAACATTTTAGCCGAATTGGCCACATCGACCTAAGTACTACACCAGATTTTCAGATTGTTCCACAGTGTAGTTTTCCATTAATCGATCGAATCCCTTCCCGGTGTAACACCCGGTATACAGGGTGAACAGGAGGAGCTTGGTTTTCGAGTGTGTTAAAAGTTACATCCGGTTGGTGTTTGTTAAGGATATTTGCGAAACAGTGTATAATAAAGAAATGACATGTCGTACACTAACTAACCATTTTATGCTGGATAACATAGTTCTAAAAATTTGCCAGGGGTGGATCATGAGGGGGGTACCTGTTGGTGGTGCCTACAAGACAGTCTGTAACATACATTGCATTACAATGTCAATTGTGTTTGTTTGACACAAACCAAGATGCACCCACTGACATCCTTCTTGCCTTGTTCTCCGTGGCCTCTAATCGTTCCAGGTACGATGGTGCTGCGTATCCCCATGCTGGTCTGGCATAGGAGGCAGAAATAATATCTAGGGTCTTCCATTTAAAAAAAAAAAACGTAAGTTTGATATGCTACGGGATAATGTAACACCCTGTATAAGTACTTAATTATTTTTAAGATTAATATTAATTATTTTTACTGCTCCAACTCCCTCATGTGGGTATAACGTACCATATTCTCGGAATAATATATTCATACTCCTACCCTTGAAAACAATAATACATAACGACTAAAATTGCAATAGGTATATGGGCCCAAAATAAAAATATAATTTAAATGATTTTCCTAGTCATATAATAGGTATGTACCTACTTATATAATGTACCTACTTATCCCCTAATAAAGTCATTTTAAATGATAAAAATATATTTTATACAGCACCTAATGTTACCAAAATACTATATATAATTTGTATTTATAAAATTGTGTCATTATTATGCTTTGTAGCATTTAATTTAATTACCGATATGCATACCTATCATTTTATTATCATTATCAAACTGAACAAAATCATTTTAAATATCATAGTAGTATTTATACACCTACCTGTGAACCTTGAACCTATGGAACGTTCTATTGTAGTAATTATAGCTCTGGATATAAGCCCAGATAAAGAAATCTTATCTAGGATATAAGTTTATTATTGTCATAACATTTTACATGATTATTATGTAATGATGCCCGAAATTTTTTCAATCAAAGTTAATATGGACAAAGATCAATTTATAAATGAAAAATAATATTAATTTCAAGCAATATTAATATCTATAAATAGGTAATCCTGTAAACAACTATGAATTATTGTGTTTTTAACGTTTAAACAAAATTTTCATTGATGTTTGCACGTGTTATATAATCTCAATTAATTACATAATAATTGCACTTGAGGCTAGTATAATAGGTACCTATATTATGTAGATATATACTAATGGGAAAATTCAGTTTATAGCAACTACAAACTACCAGGAACACCAAACCAAACGACTAGTTACTATATTTATTAGTTCCTAATTATTATTCAAGGATAATAATTAATTATTACTGAATATTTATATCAGGCTACTGATCTGCAACTCAAAATATATGCAATAAGCAATGTTGGTTGCCTACAACGATAAATACCAACAATTTACAACACTACCATTGCTTTTATTTATAAAGACAATTACACTACCAAATAGGAATGAAGACAGTGCTGACAATTGAGTTTTAATGGTGGCCATTTTGGCCCAGGATCAGAGATATGCAGAAGGGAGAATGAGCTTCGACGACACTATGCGTTCTGCCATTTTCTAGTCACTAACGTCAAAAAATCAAAAACCAATTAAAGTTGCTGTGGTTATGTTTCATGTGAGTGCCTTGCACTAGAACAGGTTTGCTGCTATTTCTGAATTGTGTCGACTTATTTTAGATATTAGGTTTTTTGTTACTGCCGTTAGTGTTTAGTTTATTGCGTAGTTTAAAGAAAAAAGGATATCCGTTAATTAGTGCTAAATGTAGTTATGGCATGCTGTGCTATTAAAAGCTGTACCAAAATTATATATTGTACCGAATTTAATATCTACGCAACCATAGGACACATTCCATATTTATTGTATGAAAGAAATAGAAAAAAAACCAATCGGGCCTACACACAATTTTTGTTTATATTAACACCATTAATATAAAGGCAGTTGTATGATTATTATTACACATTTTTATAGCATAGGGTCGAGCTTTTTTCCCCTCATGAATTCCAGGCTAACTTTCTTATTACTTATTATAAGTAAATTAACGATATTACAAATTTCGTGTTTTCTTTTATTAAGCCCCTCTAATTTCCCTAACTTCAATAAATAATACCCTGTAAGCCTAAGCTAGCACATGGCCGCCCCGTAATTAGAAAATTTGTGCATCTTGACGCTCATTCTCCATATCTTTGAGCAGGATACACAACCAAGACTTGAACTATCGACAGAAACGAGGTACTGTCTACTGAATGACCACATCGCTGCCTCTTTTCTCTCGGTGCTTTTAGCCCCGGTTTACAAGAATTCTTGAAATTATAGTTTGCCATCAAACACCACAATGTTTTGACTGCAAAATGTATTCTCTGCGCATCTCTACTCAACTTTTTTCTCACTGCGCATAATTTGACACTAGTGGATCATGATAGATTCGTTCCCACATAATAGATGGTGTCTTATTACCATTTGAACTGGTGTAAGCTGTAAGATGTTTGTCATACTCACTTGTATTGGATGAAATTATTAATTGACTTTAATAAAAAGAAGGCGTGATAAAGTGAAGTCGGTGAAAACATCTGATAATTTTAGATACAAACATTTGGAACGATTAAAAACGTTTAGATTATTTAAAGTCTCTATAGATAACCAGACTTTTTTTTATGGCATTGATTTAACAACAAAACAGTTCTGCGACGTGTCCGACCAAATTTATAGCTGAGCAAAGTAATTTAAATATATTATGTGCAAAAATATGGATATGGAGTGGGGATAAAGCGCCTTTGTACTATTTAACCCCTTGGTTTTTCATTTTAATATTCTATTCTTTGATAGTAGTCTCTTACCAATAACAGCTAACAGCTGATCTGTTATTGAGTTGAGTCACTTGTTTTGGTTTATAATGAAATAAATAAATAATTAGTAATAATAATAATTAACGAAAAAGTATTTATTATAACGAAATTAACATGATTGGACTTCGGCAAGCTTTATACATTCTTATTTTATTTTGTATAATTTTAAGTTTTAGTAAGTATTGCTATTTGCACAAACTGATAAGTTGTAATTTCAAAAATTTTCAGCAAATGCACAAAGAGCAAAGGATCGTATGTACGAAAAGATATCCGGAGCGACTGGATGCTATAGAAGGTTAAACGCAACACATCAAATAGGATGTTCTTGTAGGAAAAACAACTCATTTTGTGGTGTAATCAGTGTAATTAATTTATCCTTAATTTTTAGCCAATCGAGGTGGTTCAAGTGGAGTTATCCATTACTGTGATAGTGAAAAAGACTTAGATTATATTATTAACAATGGTACTGCACCGCCATACATTCCTATTATACCAACTAAACTATTCACTTCAAAAGTTATCGAAAAGTTGAAAAATACTTCTAAAATATCTGGATTAATTTTACATCCAAACAAAGATAAACTAGATTATTTCACGCATGAGAATCAGTGTCCAAATGAACAATTTAGTATACAAGGTACATGCAATAAACAGGAAACTTGGAATCCATTTGGTACAGGCGCGCTATATACAAATATACCATTTCCAATGTTTTATGTAGAAAATGAGAAAGAAATTGTAAGCATTAAAAATTGTTTTCAAAAATTTAACAATTTCTCTTATGATACACAAAGGGATAGATCGTTATGTTCGTTAGAATTGAAGGCGTTTATGTATGCCACGACTGATACACCGACTTGCAAAAGGTAGGAATAAATATGATATTAAACATTAATTTTTCATACAATAAAAACAATTTTAGACGTTCGAATATAGTCACAAACTTGAATCCCGTAAAGTTTTGTGATCCCTTAGGTGATCATAATATTTGGTCGTCGCTGTTTCCATTAGTCGCTGGTACAAATCAAAACGAGCCTAAACAAGATTACAAATACATTATTGTTTCTGCACGAATGGATACGACATCTTTATTTGATAAGACTGCTGGTGGAGATAGTCCAATTACAGGACTCATTACATTGCTGTCTGTAGCTAAATTGCTTAAGCAAATGTTGCCAAATGAAAAACAACCGAACGGTGAGTTTAGAAATGTTTATGTCGACTATGTATTAAAATAGAAACCCTTTGAACAAATTTAGGTTATGAGCACTTGATTATAGTTAAAAAACCAACTATAGTTGCTTTGTGTTCATGCAGAATTGGGGAAATCCACACAGTATCGACGTTTTTCTGGTTGACTGCAGTTTTTGGTGCATCTGCTCTTGAATCGTAGCTAAGATGCTTCATAATATCTCAGGTCAAGTCTTACGAACTTAGCAGTATTCACTGAACAAGCTTCTAAAGTTGTGGACAGGGGTGGTCAGTTTTATGTGGTATGTACACACTATTCTAAGGCTATTGATCAAGGGGTTTTTCAGAAGCTTGGCCGTTATGGATTCGTTGGTAATTTAAGGTCACAATTTTTTTGGTCATATCCGCGCGATAGAAAGTAGTACGTTTCCCATAGCGGCTATGGGTCCCATAACTATGAGGTTTTTTCGGGTGTTCCTCAAGGGTCTAATTTTGTTATAGGCGATACCCAAATGATCATTGACATGTCAGATTGTTCTTTGATGATGATTTTCAATTGTATGCTTCTGTTCGATCTTATTAGGTCTGTTTAGCCATCTTACAGTTAACAACAGAAATACCTGAGTTGGAGTAGTTCATAATCGTTAGCGAGTGTATGCTTATGATGATGAAATAAACGCTCAAAACGTTGCCGACGTATGGAAGAAAGCTCGTGTATATCCAGTGCACAAGGGCAATGATGTCAACGTGAACTATTGTCCGATATCCATTTTGTCTCACTTTTCGAAGGTCTTTGAGATAGTCTTACATAACAAATTATTTATTAAAATAAAACACAGATAACATGGTTTCTATCAGAAGTGCTCAACCGTCTCCAACTTATCCAAGTTCGTACAACATGATTATCCCACTCTGAGCAGGGGTGACCAGGTTGATGCTATCTACGCAAAATTCTCGAAGGCCCATGTTATTATATTGAGGAAAATAAAGGCACTAGGGATTTTATAGCTACAAGTAATGCCCCGCAGGGGAGTAACTTGGGCCCATGTTATATTTTCAATATACGTCAATGATATCACTGAGAATGTATCTAGTTGTTTGTCTCCTGTTTGCTGATGATCTGAAGCTGTTTAAGATATTACGAAATCCCTTGGATTGGGAGCAACTTCGGATGGACTTCGTAGCGTCTTGTTGACAATGAATTATCATTCAGAATATTTGGCAAGCATCGACCAGAGCACTGGGGTTCGTGATATGATCATCAAGGGAGTTTCATAATATAAACTCTTATAGGACTTTACCAGTCGTTGGTGCGGTCAAAGTTGGAATACGCATCTGGTCATGGATTTACCAAACATATGAGCAGGTTCAGCGTAAGTTTTTAAAGTACATTTTGTACAAGATTGATGGACAATATCCAGACAGGAGGGTTGACCATAACGACCTCTTTAACCGTTTTGGTTTCGAGTCGTTGAGGTGTCGAAGAGTGTGTGTTTCTCAAATATTTCTTTTTGAATTGATCAACTGGATTGCCCTCGCCACTTACAGGAAGTGAACCGCAATGTACCATTATGAGACGAGGGCTCCCATTTAGTGGCATTTGGGGTTTGAGTGATACATCATTTATTATTATTATTATTAGTTCAGACAGTAAGCGGTGAAACCGATGAGACTGTCGCCCGATTTGTAAAAGATAAAACTCGGCTCAGTGCATAAAAACACGACGATTTACTATAACGAGTAGTGGATCACGCAGCTGCCCCGATATTTAAACGTAATGTCGTCCAGTCTCTTCTGAAAACTATTCACTGTTGGCGCTGATACAACCTCCTCCGACACATCATTCCACGCATATACCACTCTATTTGATAGAAAGTTTCTTCGAGCGAGCTTGGCGCATCTTTGCACAATTTCTTGCTGTTACCACGTAGGCTCGGATTTCTATTAAGATGAAAGAGATCCAAGTTTATTGTGTAATGTCCGCTAAGAACCTTATACGTCTGTATCAAGTCGCCACGACGACGCCTTTCTTGAAGCGTTGTTAAGTTCAAAGCTCTTAGCCGATCTTCATATGGCAGGTGGCACAGCGCTTGTGGAAGCTTGGTAAATCTTCTCTGAACTCTCTCCAAAGCCTCAATATCCTTAACAAAATAAGGAGACCATACACTATTGGCATATTCCAGGCTCGGCCTGACAAACGACTTGTACAGCTTCAGAACCATGTCATTGGACCTTGATCTAAATGCTTTCTGGATCAAATACCACAATTTGTTGGTCTTCTTCACTACGAGACATGGATTTCTCATTTTAAATCATTGGTAATAATCACGCCGAGATCCTTTTGCTAGATAGTTGGTCTTAATTTGTGTCCACCAAGGGTGTAGGATATTTCGGGGTTATTTGGTCCCAAATGGAGGACTGTACATTTATCCAAATTCAAACTCATCAGCCAAGTTGATGACCAATTCATCACTCTATCGAGATCGGTCTGGAACACCTCAGCACTCTGCAGCGGATCACAAAACAGCTTAGAGTCATCAGCAAAGAAACTTGTATTTGCATTTATATTTTCCGTCAGATCCGATATGTAAACCAGGAACAACAGCGGGCCCAACACCGAACCCTGAGGCACCCCGCTGTGGACCGGCAGTCTACGGGAAATCGAACCGTTCGCCCTAACCTGGAAACTTCTTCCTCTAAGGAAACCCTCAATCCATCGCAGGAGTTCTCCGCAAATACCATAATGTTCCAGCTTCAATAGCAGACGAGCGAATGGCACCTTATCAAATGCCTTCTTAAAGTCCAGGTACACCACATCAGTAGTTAAGACATTCCAGCAGATTTGACTCCACTGATCTTCCCGGCATAAATCCATGTTGTTGGTTAGGAATAACGTTTGACTGCAGTAAAAATGAAGTCATTGCCTTCGTAATAATTTTCTCCATGCATTTGCACAGGGCACAAGTCAAACTGATTGGTCTATAATTTTCAGCATTGTATTTGTTCCCTTTCTTATAAATTGGTATGACTATTGCATTCGACCACCCATCTGGCAGGGTTCCGGTGTTAAAACAATTCTGCGTTGCTCTTGTTAAACGTTGCAACAGTGGTTCAATGCATCTCTGGAGGAAAACCGGTGGGATCTCGTCCGGACCTGGGCTGGAGTCAGTCTTCAGTGCTGTGATAGCCTCCCTCACGTCGTTGTTTGTAAAATTGACAGTTGTCATTGATTGGGAGTTCCGGGTGTTTTGCGGTAGTGTAGCATTTATTTTCTGCTACAGCCATAGGTTACTTTTGATATTTGCCCCCAACATTCTATCGAAAATTGCGTATAAAATTTCACCAGTTTGGTAGTATAGAATATAATATAGTAATTTCATAAAGGGTTTTTGGCGTCATTGGTAGAGCGTGCACTTTGCATGCGAAAGGTCCTGAGTTCGAATCCCAGTCCTGGCAATATATTTTTTTCTAATCTTTGAATAAAATAGTGAGTTTGTTACGTTAGTTTATTGAAAATAATAGAATTATAATCATAATTATTATTAAAAAGTCAGTTTTGGGTTTTAGTGTAGATTAAGGCGCGCCTCAAGGAAGTAATCTAGCCCCTTTGATTTTCTCGATATATGTTAGCGATATTGGGGAGACTTTGTCTAGTCATTTTCTATTATACGCGGATGATTTCAAATTGTTTCGCGCGATCCAGACTGCCAGGAGTTGCAGAAGGATTTAGAAACTGTTGGGAACTGATGTACTATAAACAGACTACCACTAAATATTAACAAACGCAAACGTATGAGTTTCAGTAAGAGGTGTCAATTCTGTACAATTATACTCTGAATTGTTCTGTATTGGAACTGCACAATGTCGCCAGGGACCTTGGGATTCTCGTTGACAGCGATCTGACTTTTAACCAGCATATATTGGAAGTAACACAGAGTGCACTTCGCACTTTGGGATTCATATTTAGAAAAACATTTGAATTTCAAAACGTCAAATGTCTTAAGTCGCTGTATACAGCAATTTATCAGGTTCATGTCGAGAGAATCGAGAGGGTACAGAGAAAATTTTTAAAATATTTATTCTCTAAGGTTAATGGTCACTTCCCTGTGAGGGGTTTTTCTCCGGACCCACGACTTGCAATCGCTCCTCACTCGCAGAGTTTGCGCGGGTCAGATATTTATTTTCAAATTGCTGAATGCATTGATTGTCCTCATCTTCGGGACACGATAAATATTCGAGTTCCGCAATATAATTCTCGCAATAGTTACTTATTCGAGGTTCCATTTCATGGAACCAACTATGAAGGAAGGGCGCCTGTCGACGGAGCATGCCGATGGACCAATTTTTGTGACATACATAGAGAATTGAATTTTCTTGGCGATGATATTGATAATTTTAGGAACGGGTTGCGGAGTTACATGGATATAGTTGGTGATCATTGACGGTCTTTGCTTTGCTTTTCTGTTAAAAGCTTGTTTTATGTATTTATACTAAATTATTAAATTGGGGATACACGTGGGTTGCTTTTCAATCATTGAATTTTATTTATATACACCATGTGTATAAAGTATTTTGGTTTTGGTATACTATTAGATATTACTAAGTATATCATTTATATTTAATTTTGAATATATAGTCCATTTATTTTTTTATTTATTTATTTATTGTCATTACCAAAAAAGGTTTACACAAGTCATATTAAATATTAAAATATTACATAACACAACATAAAAACAGAAATGTATATAACTTAATCAAAACAGAAAGTTACTGCTGAGGAATTCATCAATGGAGTAAAAAGCCTGGTCAATTAAGTAGTTTTTTAATATATTTTTGAACATTGCAAGGCTTAGTGTTTTCAAACTATCTGGCAAATGATTATAGCATGTGGGACCATAATGATTCACAGAATTTCTGCTTCTACCCAGCCTCATATATTCAGGAAGAATGTCATTTTTGTTTCTGGTATTGTGGTTGTGAACTTCATCATGCCTTATGTACAGATTGTAATTATTTTTCACATACATAATTGAATTGTAGATATAGAGACACGGGAGTGTAATTATTTTACATTCTTTAAATTTAAATCTGTCATTATTCGAACCACTCGTCTTTGGATTGCGAATACCCGACTAGAATGACAAGAGTGTCCCCAAATTGACAAAGCATATGAAGCCACACTGTGAAAAAGGCCATAATATGCTGATTTCAAAACATTAAAAGAGACTTCACCCTTCAAGCTTCGCAACTTGAACACAACCTTAGACAACTTGGCAATGGTAACCTCGACATGACCCGCCCAGGTTAGCTTTTGGTCCAAAGTGACACCCAAAAACTTTACCAGGCCATCAGAAACAGCAACATCCGTCTCACGTAATGTAAATATTTTAGTAGCGTTTTATTGGCATTCATACAGAGTTTGTTAGCTGCAAACCAGTCCGCAGCCCTCGACTGTGAATTCATCATACTTGAGGCCAGAACATCACTCGACAGTTCAACATCGACAATAGTTGAATCGTCTGCAAACAATGTCAGGTCAGAGCATGGCAGATGTAGCGGTAAATCATTAATGAAAATCAAAAACAATAGAGGTCCGAGCACCACACACAGCAACAAGGGCTGAGAAGACTTTGACTCAAACATCGTTACAACATTCCTACCAGTGAGATAGGAACTCAGCAAACGAATCGAATTCGCACTTATACCGTATCGCTCCAGTTTACCCAACAAGATATCGTGTGAGACGCAATCAAACGCCTTTGTTAAATCAAGAAAAGAAGCCCCCAGAAGCCTTCTACTCTCAAAAGCGGTTATAACGCTATTTATAAAGTTTTCTATAGCTGAAACGGTGTTAAGTTTCGGTCTAAATCCAAATTGTTTTGGAGAAAATAAATTATTTCTTTCAAAATAGTTGGCTAATTGTTTAAAGAGTATCTTTTCAAAAATTTTGCCTAGAACAGGCACTATAGAAATAGGGCGATAGTTGTTCAATTCATCTGGAGATCCTTTTTTGAATAACGGTATAATTTTTCTAAATTTCAGACAACTCGGAAACATACCGTATGAGATCGCCAAATTAATCAATATTGTCAATGGTATAATTATTATATCCTTAATATATTTAATGATTACGATATTCAAATCAACAATGTCTTTCGAGCTTTTATTTTTAAAAAAGTTTATTATATCTTTCATCTCAATAAAAGATATTTCATTAAACTCTAAATTGCCAGGAATGTCAATAGACAACAAATCCAGTGGACTGATATTTGAGGATAAGTCATGGGTTAAAGTTTCCGCAATACTGGTAAAATATGTATTGAAATCATCAGCCGTAAGATTTGTTAATGATTGTTGGGTTTTAAATGGTCCAGCATGAAGAGGAGTTTAATCGATATTTGAATAGCATAAATCAACCAAGAAACATATCATTTTCCGAATCCACATCGAAGGTTTCGTTATTTTTATAGCCACAAGTAGTATCACTTTTATTGTTCATTTATTTTTGTTGTAATTTTCAGAAAAGAAAAATGTATTATTCATGTTGTTTAATGGTGAAACCTATGACTACATTGGCTCACAGCGTATGCTTTATGACATGGAAACTGGCAACTTCCCTGTAGATTTGCCGAAATTAAATGATTTCCTACCAATCATTTCACCGGAAAATATTTCGCTATTTATTGAGTTAAGTCAGTTGAGTGTCGGCCGTGGAGTCTATGCACACTATCTCAAAGAAACCGATGGTGTAAGTGATAATAGTAATAAAACCTGATAAACACCCTCTGAGCCGTCCTTTTGTAATTCTAGATAACCAGTTTCAACAAAAAACTGCAACAGCACAACAATAGTGTGCAATTAGACATCGTTCCCTATAGCCTACCACCAGCTTCGCTACATACGTTCTTACAACAAAATCCAAATCTATCCGGCATTGTTTTGGCAAATCATAAGACATCATACGTCAATAAATATTACAATTCGTTATATGACAACGCTACAAATATAGGTTATGTTTACTATAATGTTAGCGAGAACAATGACACGGCGATACCAAAGAATTCTGTTCAGCAGCATGTTGTTGATGTGGCGACAATGGTTGCGAAAAGTCTGTATGAGGAGTTGACAAATGATGTGTACGTAGGAAGTGATGCTTTGGATGTAGGATTGGTGCGTATTATGCTGCTTTATTAACTAATAATAATAATAACTTTATTAGCCTTGAGTTAATACAAAAATCTAATAGTACATAGGCTTGTCAAGTAAATAAACAATAAAACAATATAAAATCTAAACACAAATTGAATGGTATCAACATATAGCTAAAACTTATATACAAAAATACCTGTATATGTACATTAAACCATAAAATAAGAATAAGACAGTCAAACAAAAACAATAGTTCGTCACCACACCAGAGGTCAAAACACAAAAAAGAAGCATCATTAAGAGCAGTGCTCAACATACTCGCTCAGACTGTAAAAAGAGTGTAGTATAAGGAATTCCTTTAAATTTCTACTAAATTGATGAATATTTCTCGAATTCCTAATAGATTCAGGCAACATATTAACATAAAGTAGTCCAGAGTAATCTGGTGACTTTTTAAAAACCTCATGTCGAGGCCTAGATAAAAGCATCCTCTCTCTGCCCCTAGTCGCATAGTCATCCAAGGAGCCATTACGCCGAAACCTGCAGATGTTTTTAAAAATATACGTCAGGATTTTAAGCAAATATATACAAGCAACCGTGAGTAAACGCCATCGTCTAACTGTCTCCCTACACGAGAAATTGTAGGGCAGGCGAAACATAGTGCGTAAAATTCTTTTTTGGATGATGAACACTCTGGATATGTCACTCGATCGTCCTCAGACGATAATGTTGTAGGCAATAGTAGCATACACGAAAGAGTAATAAATATTAAGTAGAACGCCAGTATTCATGTGACTTCTGAGAGTGTAAATCACGTAAGCCTGGCTGTTCAGTTTACGACTGACGGACTCCAAATGATCAGCCCACTGCAGCCGCCGATAGGTCACTCCCAAAATCCTCGAAGACGTAGGCCACTCCAGCCGATGGCCCTCAAATACCAAGTCGTAATTCAACACTGCACGATACCTACTGAACTGCAGAACGACAGTCTTATCATGATTGATCATCAGTTTGTTTTGAGTGCACCAGATATTAAATATATGCATAACGGATAGAATTTTTATACGCAGTACTTCTGGATCCTTGTCGTGGACTACCAGAGATGTATCATCGGCATACATAAAAGCCCGTGCAGATGCAGATCGTTTACGTAAAGTAAAAATAGAAGCGGACCGAAAATGCTCCCTTGTGGTGCCCCCACATTAATACTTTTAGATTCCGACACCGACGAATCAACCCTGACACTAATCTTCCGATCAGACAAGTATGACGCAATCCAGCCATTGACCGCACCACGAATTCCCATATCGGACAATTTGCTCCTCAGAAAATCTCTATCGACAGTATCAAAGGCCCTAGACAGGTCAAAACACAACGAAACCACGTAATTGCCTCCATCAGCGAGATCATGCACGTGCTGGACATATTCAGTCACACAAGTCTCGGTAGAAAGTCTCGACATAAAACCATGCTGAGAAGTAGTAAGTATGTTACACTGACTCAGGAAATTCATAATTCTGACAGAAACAATCTTCTCAAATACCGTTGAAATAACGCTTAACAACGCTATATGTCTATAATCTTCAATGTCACTTTCACTTCCCTTTTTATAAATTGGCACGATAATAGACTCCTTTAATTTTGACGGGAAGGTACCTGAGCATATCGAGGCATTAAAAATATGACATAAGTAAGGAGCAAACTCCGCCGCGCTGCATTTCAACAAGTGCACCGGAAATCCGTTCGGACCCGTCGATTTTTTATTGGGTAATCCGCGTATTGTGTCCATGACCGCGTACTCATTGATAGGGGCGAAAAACATAGACCTATCATTCACAAGCCACTAAAGGTTCTAGTCCAAAAAAAACATGTTATCAAGCTTAGAACTCATCAAGAATGTTTGACTTCCATGTAAACTCTGTTGAATGCTTAATTCAATCATACATACAAGTTTGCCATTGCGCGAAAGTAATGTCATAATTTGAATGGTGTCAATCAAGTGTCATTGTGATTTGACATTTATGTGTTCTCTAGGCATTTAGGTGATCTTTGCTTATTAATCTCATAAACTTGCATTTTAAGCATCACGAAGAAAAGTTTGATAAACGTTTTTGAACATATTATTGATTTATAGGTTGATGAATTGTTTCATTGTTACTTGGAAGATCCTAACTGTAGAGTTTACAAAGCAATTCAAGACTTGGTAAGTATTTAATTACTCACTCTTTACTGTTCTATTGACAAAAAAGTAGCTGAAAGTAATTAAGAGTTTTTAATAATCCCACACATTAAGCCTAATTGCTTCATGAATTCTGATTGGAGATCACCCTTTGAAGCATGCTGATATTCAAAATAAGTATGATAGGTGTCGCTAGTAATAGAATGAAGTTATTTTCTGCTAGTGGTTTTTATTTTTATTAGTTTAATTGTAATAGACAAGATATAAGCGTTGCAGATTAGAATAACAGACACAATAACATTTTGGTTGTTAACAATTTAATATATCGATATTTTAAATAAAAGAGAAAGCGACATCTAGTATGTGACAATGCAACATGCCAAGTGATTGCAGCATTAGAAGTGGGAAAACTGTTTATAATGCTGCTACAACACGCTGTGTAGTAATTCCATTTATTCATCTGATTCAGCTTTATAAATGCTAGGAGTGTCTTAATTTAACTGATATTGCAGCTTTGATATTACCCAAAATAATATAATAGCGAGCATCTTCCCGAGCTCTATGTGTACAATTGTCCTGATCGACATTATATTAGCATTTTTATTTAATTCATGTTAACATATGTTTACAAATTTTTTATATTTAATTCAGTACTTTTTTAGAGGTTACCAAAGACTCCATTAAGTCTATATGTCGGTGTGGACGTTGCTAATAACTTAGTAACATCGCTAACAGCTTTAACGTTAGGGTGGTTTACTGGTGATCCGTTGTATTTAAGCAATTCTAGTTGTACCAATCGTCCAAGAAATTATGTAAGTGTAAAATTGATGGTTGTATAATATATTAAATTTACTACTGTTTAATTTTATGTACGCAGGCGTTCAAATTCTACAACATATCCCAGTCAATCTACAACATAAATGAAACTTGGTGTTATAAAATTACCATGAATACTACGGAAGCTGTTAGTCCAGCTTTTATCATCGAAGGTAAACCTTTAATTGATACTGTATAGTATAATAAGCGTGTATTTCCAACAGGTGGAACTCATTTACAGGAAATTCAATTATTAGCTTGTAGAAATGTTCACAATAAAAAATAATATAATAATAACTATACAATAATAAATCACTACAAAAAACAATACAAAATTACAGCTGAAATGTAGACTCGTATAATGTGCACTGGGTGCTGGTGCACAGTGTTGGATCTAGCAAGGCCAACAACAAATGTTGGGGCTTCAAGACGAGGTCCAAAATATCTGATGCGTCCCAAGAGAAATGAGCAATCGACGCCCCTATGCAATAACTTATATACAAATTTAACAGCATGAATTTACCTTCTCCTAGCCAGACTCTACGGCACGGATATGATTAGACTCCAAAACAATGACGAACATTCAAATATTGAACGAACAAAAGTAAAATATAATAATTTCAATGTACTCAGGTCAAGAAAATCCTTGCTAATTCTAATGATGAATCCAAGCATCTGGGAAGCAGACGCTACAATTTTGTCGGTATGACGGGAGGAAATCATATCTGCGTCAAATATCACTCTCAAGTCCCTAAAACAAATAGGATCTGACAAGCTGAGAACAAGAAATGTTCTATTTTGTCAAAGGCATTCCTAAAATCGGTGTAAACAACATCGACCTGCTGCAGATAATCCAGAGCAGAGCAAACCCGTTCAGAAAGACAGACCAGATTCGACATGCAAGACTGAGCACTCATAAATCTGTGTTGTTCAGGAATATATTTTATTATAAAGTTACAAATAATCGATACTGTAATTGAAGACAACTCTTCCATGAAGCCGGGAAGCTGCTAGTATTCAAGATGAAATTAAAAACATTCACTCTAAGATGGCTAAACAGACCGATCCTCGAGTTTCGTCACAAAATTGACACATCCAATCAGCACCAATTACCAGCTGTTGTAGGTGTGCTGTGTGCTGCCCCATCGATGCGTTCTCTCTCCTTACGATGCTGCCTTTTCGCATCCTCATGTCGGCGACGCTGCTCTTCAAAAACTTGATGGCCCTCGTAACTGGTATGACTCCATCTCGGTCTGACGTTCCCGATCTGCTCCCAGTTGTTCTTCACATCTAAGCCACACTTCTTCATGTTGGTCTTAAGAACATCCTTGTACCTCTTTTGGTGCCCTCCCTGACTTCGTGAGCCGACCTTAATCTGTGACTCTGGATTCTCTTTGGAAGGCGTTCCGTTGAGTTTGAACGTCGATGTTATGATTATCAACCCATGTATAGAGGGCGACTTTGTTCCCGTGACTTATCCTGTCACTAAATAGAACAATAATAACAATAATGGTCTTTATTGATTGAAAAAGTATACAATATAACCAAAAAAAAAAACAGTATTCCATAAAAAAAACAATAGTCTATTACTAAAAGTAAATACTTAACACAAGTATACTATAATACAACATTTTTTATGACACAATTATAAGAAAGATTAGCAGTGCAGTGAAAATCTACAACTGTATCTGACTTGTAAGCAAATGATTCTTATATATGGTTTTAAATTTAGAAATCTTAAGCATTTGCATTGTGAAATCTAGACTGTTATATAATTTTACAGCATTCTAGGTAAATGACCTTCGGAAAAGTGTGGTGGTATAGCTAGGAATATGAAAACTGTCAGTATATCGTAGACTACGCTGCATCATTTGGGACCTAGGGAGTAGTTTTTTTGTTAAGTATTCCGGAATTTTTGAAGTGAATGCTTCTTTGGCAGCATGAGAGTGATTTTTCAAGGTCGCGTCACGTCACGACACGATTTAATATTTTCGTCCCGCAAAAGAGATGAAGCATATAACAAATATGATGGAGAGAGAGACAGAGATATTTGTGGTGTATGCTACACACTATATCCTATACCATACAAGGTGTTTCAAAAAAAGCTGGTGTGAGCGAATTGGAGTCATCTAATCATGAAAAAAACCTAAACTGTAATTTTTCGAAAAGTCCTTATTTACAAACATAGAGGGTGTTAAAGATGACTTCCTGAAGAAGGTTTTTTTGAAATATTTTCGAAACGAGTAAAGATGAATTAACCAAATGTAGCATATTTATTCACCTAGTTAAATGTCGTAAACTGACATGAAATTGAATAAAAAAGGATGACCATAGGCGGGTAAGCGGGGGGACCCTTGCCTTAATTATAACCTAACTTTTTTTCCTTCTGATTTTTATTCATTTTGTGTCAAAAATGTGATAAAATAAAGTTTTCTACATAAAAAAAGGCATACTTCTTTTTTCTCGAAAAACTTAAAGGTTTTCGAGAAATTCGAGTTTGAAAATTTTAAGACAAAACTGGTCCTTAGTAAACAGCATTGATAAAATTATTGAAATACAGTTTGCTAACGAAAAGTTTCCCAAAATCTTTAACACCCTGTATGTTTGTAAATAAGGACTTTTCGAAAAATTACAGTTTAGGTTTTTTTCATGATGAGATGTACCCAATTCGCTCACAAATTTTGGCCATGTCTTTCTGAAACACCCTGTATATATACAATGTGTCCACGGATAGAGTTCGGAACAGGAAAAACTTTTTTATTTGTAGATTTAGAAGAAAAAGTCATTCTTTATAAAAACGTCTGCTTGTGTCGAAACTACCAAATACCAAATTTACGATTACTATACAGGGTATATCAAAAATAATATTTTTAATGATTTTGATTTTCTGCTTTTTTTTTAAATTTTTTTTTATTTCAGTAGTAGCTATGAAATTAACCACTTTGAGAAAAAGGTTTATTAGCACAATTGGTGTATTAAATCACGGTTTTGAAAATATTTCCATAAAATTAAAAAAAAAACCAGAAAAATCAAAATCATTAAAAATGTTATTTTTGATATACCCTGTATAGTAATCGTAAATTTAGTATTTGAAATTGTAGTTTCGACACAAGCAGACGTTTTTATAAAGAATGACTTTTTCTTCTAAATCTACAAATAAAAAAGTTTTTCCTCTTCCAAACTCTATCCGTGGACACATTGTATATAGTCACTATTGAGGCATCTCGCATATGAGCAGGCACGGTTTCGGTGTTCCATATTTTGGTTATTAGAACATGAGAATAATGTCATTATGTGTATATATTTTATATTTTCAGATTATGATTGGACGTCCAATAAATACAGCTCATGGGCTGAATCCACATGGGCCGATATGGGTGTACGAATGTTCCTCAAACCATCGACGGCTCACGAAAATATGACTCTAGCTATTGGTTCCATGTCAATGATATTCTCATTTCTAATAGTTTATTTTGTAAAGTCGAGAGCACACGTGTTATTTACACCACCTCTACCAACAGATCCGCCAGCTGATTGTTAACAATTGTATAATATAATATGTGAGGTTTCATTTCCATTTTAATACGTAATTTATTAAGTTATTTAATTTTAATAATGATTAAAATTGTTGGTCCAGATCAATAATTAACGTAATAAATTAGTATTATTATTAGTTTTAGTAAATTATTTTTGACATTTAAAATCGATTACAGTTAGAATACGAATATATTTCACTTTTTCAATAAAATAATGAAGTCAATAAAAATAGGTGGTATATCACACGTAATGGTTTAAACAATTTTCAATATTTTTAGCTGTTATCTAAAATAAAGAAGCCACAGTTGGCACTTAAGTGACTGAATGCAGATACATTCTTTCGGGGTTACTAATTATTCATTAATAATAATAATAAAGACTTTATTTTTGACTACTTCTTTCTTTTTCTTGGGGTAAAGGTTCTGTTTTAAAACGGGAAAATTTTCTTTGAAATATTTTTTTACCTCATGTCACAATAGGTACTACGTTTCCACTAGTATGCCTTCTTCAGGTACACACATATACACATTAATGAAATACAAATTTCATTCAAACAGAAATACCCACTAAATGTGGTGTACACCAAAATATTTGTTCCATAAAAAAATACGATGTTGGTACGAAAAGAAATGTACCTGAAGAAGGCATACTAGCCGAAACGTACTACCTACTTGACATGAAATAAATAAATATTTCAAAGAAAATTTTACCGTTTTGAAACAGAACCTTTATTCCAAGAAAAAGAAAGAAGTAGTCAAAAATTTTAACAAGGTTCAAGAAAAATACAAGATTAAAAAGACTTTATTGAAAATAAATACAAAAGGTGAAGTCGAAGCTAAAAGCTTCCTCACTTAACCTACCTTAGCCTATAATTATTTAGTCGTTCGTCGTAAAAATCTCACAATTTTTCAATTCTGCCTTTTCCTAAAGAATTTTAGTGTTTAAATGAAAGTCGAATCTCCACAAAATAAATTTAATAGAAACTATCGGCCATACATGTTTCGGGACTAGACCAGTCCCATCATCAGTGGCATGTCAATCGTACAAACACAACGTTAGGTCATACAATATTCCACCAAATTTCCACCGAAGTCACCTTATTGTGTGTCTTAGCGTTGTGTTTGTATGATTGTTGACATGCCACTGATGATGGGACTGGTCTTGTCCCGAAACATGTATGGCCGATAGTTTCTATTAACTTTATTTTGTGGCGATTCGACTTTCATTTAAACACTAAAATTGCAACTCGACTTAAAATGGACTATTTTTTCAAATTTCCTAAAGAATTTTGTAAAAATCTCGGAAATTCTCAATTCTGACTTTTTTTTCAGAATTCTCTAAAAAAAACTCGGAGTTTTTCGATTCTGACTACTTATTCTTACAGAATCAAAAATTCCGAGATTTTTACAGAATTATGACAGAAGGTTGGTTCATTTACGGAACCCTAAAAATGAAATAATACAAAATATGCATTCAATTTTACAATTTATTCAAAGAAAAAAAAATCATATAATAATAATAAACATTTTTATTAGTATCAAACCACCATAATAAATTTTTGCACACAGTTACAATATGAAATAGATTGTATACTAAAAAGCGTATTAAATCAGCTTCTTGATAGACATATCAAGAGCTGCTGTAGCCTAAAAATCAACTTAGAACTAAAAACAATAAACAAAATATATATAAAAAAACAATAAACAAAATATAACAATAATATACCCACCCACCTATAATATAAAATATAATACAACAAAAATATATATTTGAAATGGGCTTGTTTAACAAAACAAGACTTATATTTCGAGAGTTTGTCTGTCAACCACTATACTTTCACCAGATGACCGTTTCGTCGATCCACGACTCATCAGTGGTGATCGGTCAGTAGTTGACAGCGCCAAACTTTTTTTTTTTTTTTTTTTGATTAGGCCAATGCAGAGAAATCATCATGACACCTAGGGAGTTCCTTACCACTTCCCTAGGTAGTGTGGGACTCTAACCCAAACTAAAACTCTGCCTTATCTTTGTAGTATGGCTCGGGAACCCTCCCTTTTCCATGTCCTCGCTTGATTGTCCTCTGTTGCTGTTGTCTTCTGATGTTGATGGTCGTCTGTTGCTGTTGTCCTCTGTTGGTGGTGCCTAGAAAACACTCTGAAACATACCTTTAGATGAGTATACCTGACCTGAAAGAAACAATATTAATTGGTGTCCTAATCCTGTGGATTCCTTCGTCAGAGTTGACTCCTCGGGTCTCCGGTACCGCCTGACACCGTCTTCTACGTCTCGTAAATAATGTGGTATATACCCCACACGGTACAGAGATGTAAAAGGATGTGTTTAGCGACATCTAGTTTTCGTTGGTAGTACGCCGAGTGAACAACAGTTCCTATATCGGCTGCCTGGGAGGTCACTGACCCCATAAAGCAACTACCAACACATAGACGCGCCGATACTCCCTTAAGCGGGATCGTCTATATTTTTAATGGGCTTGTTTAACAAAACAAGACTTATATTTCGAGAGTTTGTCTGTCAACTACTATACTTTCACCAGACGGCCGTTTCGTTGAATGAGTCGTGGATCGACGAAACGGCCGTCTGGTGAAAGTATAGTGGTTGACAGACAAACTCTCGAAATATAAGTCTTGTTTTGTTAAACAAGCCCATTTCAAATATAGGCGATCCGGCTTAATGGAGTATCGGCGCGTCTATGTGTTGGTAGTTGCTTTATGGGGTCAGTGACCTTAAAAAATTAAAAAAATTCATAGTTCTTAAACTTATCCGAAATACTGCATAATTGTTTACGCATTTAATTGAGTATAACCTAAAATATTGAACATAAAATATTAGACCCCATTGGCGTTCAAAAAATAGTGTAAAATGGGGTAAAAAATATTTTAAAAAAACGTACTTCTTAAACATAACAGAAATATTAACTAATTATTTATAGCTTTAATAGAATATAGCCTATAAAATGTGTCATAAATAACTTACTTTCATAGGCGTACGTAAATAGTGAAAAAGGGGTCAAAACATAAAAAATATATATTTCCTAAACTTATTCGAAATATGGAATAATTTTTCATAGTTGTGATAGAATATAACCTAAAAAATGTTACATAAAAGAATTGGTTCACACAGGCGTTCGAAAATAGTCTAAAAAAAGGGTCAAAAACGAAAAAAATTGTTTCCCAAATATACCAGAAAAATTGGCTAATTATATATAGCTTTGATATAAGATAACCTAAAAAATACAGCATAAAATTTTTGTTTACATAGGCGTTCGTAAATAGTTGAAAAAGGGTAAAATAAAAAAAAATTAAAATGTAAAATTTTATATTTAACTAGTTGAATTGGTGTTAAAAATACACGACAAAAATTAATGTACCATAGGCGTCCGTGAAAATTCTATAAAAGGGTCAGAAAAAATTTGTATCCGTGATAACTCAAAAACAACTTAACGAATTTTAAGCACATTTGGTACGAAAATACTACAGGATATTTATAGGTGGTGATTAACATTGAGCGTAGGCAAGGGGTTTAAAAGAGGGTTCAAAAATTGAAAAAATCATAGTTCTTAAACTTATTTGAAATATTGAATAATTTTTCATAGTTGTGATAGAATATAACCTAAAAAATGTTTCCAAAATATACCAGAAACATTGGCTAATTATATATAGCTTTGATAAAAAATGCAGCATAAAATTTTTATTTACATAAGCGTTCGTAAATAGTAGAAAAAGGTGTAAAATAAAAAAAATTAAAATGTAAAAAATTTTATATTTAACTAGTTGAATTGGTGTTAAAAATACACGACAAAAATTAATGTACCATAGGCGTCTGTGAACATTCTATAAAAGGGTCAGAAAAAATTTGTATCCGTGATAACTCAAAAACCACTTAACGGATTTTAACCACAATTGGTACGAAAATACTACAGGATATTTATAGGTGTGATTAACATTGAGCGTAGGCAAGAGGTTTAAAAGAGGGTTCAAAAATTAAAAAAAGCATAGTTCTTAAACTTATCCCAAATATTGAATAATTGTTTGTGTGATTATTTAAATATTTAAATAATATTTTAAGTTATATAACTTAAAATATTTAACCTAAACAATTAGACCACATTGACATTCGAAAAAAGTGTAAAATGGGGTAAAAAGGTTAGAAAAAACGTATTTCTTAAACATAGCAGAAATATTGACTAGTTATTTATAGCTTTGATAGAATATAACCTAAAAAATGTGTTATAAATAACTTGTTTTCATAGGCGTTCGTAAATAGTGTAAAAGGGGTGAAAATAAAAATTTCTTAAACATAACAGAAATATTGACTAGTTATAGTTATTTAGTTTTTTATTTTATGTTCTTTGACCAGTCTTGTATATAGTTTATTTTTTTAAATTTTCTTGATTTTTGGTCATAGGTAGAAATAGTCAAATTTAATTTGTTCAATTTATTAACGTTTCGACCATAGTTTGGTCTTTCTCAAAATACTCTGGTATACGTGAATAATCAAATAGCATCATGGCACAAACCATCCTTAAAGTCACAGTCTCACACAAAATTACAACAATTTTGTATTCGTCATATTTTTAAAAACAACTACTATTTACTAATTATATTATTTTTCAAAAACATATAGATATTTAGACCGGGCACAACACATTCATTCACAGGAGTTATAGTTATTTATAGCTTTGATAGAATATAACCTAAAAAATGTGTTATAAATAACTTGTTTTCATAGGCGTTCGTAAATAGTGTAAAAGGGGTCAAAATAAAAACATATATACTTCCTAAACTTATTCGGAATACGGAATAATTTTTCATAGTTGTGATAGAATATAACCTAAAAAATGTTACATAAATGAACTGGTTCACACAGGCGTTCGAAAAAGGGTCAAAAACGAAAAAAAAAAATGTTTTTCCAAATATAACAGAAAAAGATAACCTACAACATGCAGCATAACAATTTTGTTTACATAGGGGTTCGTAAATAGTAGAAAAGGGGGCAAAATAAATTTTATAATAAAACTAAAAAAAAAATCAATTATTTTGCGTACAAGAACTTGGCCTAGAAGATCTGAAATATAAAATATGTACGTATAAATAGTGCCTCTAAATAGAAGAAAAATGAACAAAACCCGATACTTAAAAAAATAGCTGACGTCTAAAACAAAACAAAAACTTATTAAATTTAGATAAATGACAAAAAGGTTATAAAACTATTACTTTTACACTTAAATATGGAGAGCTATTCGTGCCTCGAGGGCAACAGTTTATTATATCTTTGTCATTTTAACGTCATCGTAAATGTAAGATAATATTGACTTACCGGTACGCAAATAAATTAAACTAAAGGGTACTTCACGTGGTACGTAACATTATTTAAAAATATTTGTAAACCCAAATACTAAGTCGCGAACCCATTCCATCCTACCAGTATCGCCAAAACTTATTATTCTGTTCACGCACTTCTTGAGGCGATGCCGATGTTGTCATCAATTTGGGACGTTTAGTTATTTGTGTGTTACCCGACGGAGACTGTTCTTCTTCGAAATTCAATCTTTTCCTCATTAATATTTTTGGGTTCAGTTTTCGTTTCCTGGACGGTTGCATATGGTTCATTTCTTGTTGCAACTGCGTCCCCATACATCCATTATAAAAATCACTCCGCCCGGGTGTTGATGTAATTGATTCATCAACCTTCCTTTCCACCGTTTCGTCACACGAACTAACAGCAACAGCTTCCTTAGACATTCTGCGAATATCTTTTTAAACACTTTCGAAAACAAATGTTTCAACTGAAAATGATTCAAATTCACGGAAACTTGTTCGCGTAACTTTGCGCACAAAACGATTTGTTAATATGAATACTATGTCACTAATAATTCACTATAATAACGCTTCTTGCCTTCGATAAACAATCACTGTCACTTTCAAAATTATAAAAGTTCACTAGAGTTGTTAAAACTTTCAAGTCTAAACAGAGACTGAATTATTCAGTACTAAACGATGTTGTTTTTATACCTATTTTAGTAGAAATTTTAGTTGAAGGTAATAAACCGTTTTTGAAATAAACGCACATTTAAGGCCGTGTAACTTTGAATTCAGGTAAAAAAAAATTAATCTCTTTATCTAGTATGTTATTAAAATTATTTGTAAAAATCCTATTAGGTACCCACTAATACCAAATGCGCAGGCAATACAATTACTTAACATCACACCAAATTCGTACCTAGGTACATAAAGAAAACAAACATGTATAATAACAATAACTAAACTTACCTGTTTTCGGTACCCTATTAACGCGCTTCGACGAAATCCACTCACCAGGAAACCAAATTCTTCTAATAAATAAAATATAAATGCTATTTAGGTAACATCTTAACCCTAGAATACGTACCTTAATTTAACTTCCATACATACATACCATCGTAAAATTTACGACGTAGAAAATAAAACAAATTTTAATAGAAAAATTTGAACAATAATTTAATACAATAAACAATTAGTTTTGACAAAATACAAACAAATACATATGAAACTAGAGGAACACTAACAGAAAATCATATCTTTGAACTACAGGAAACAACATAAAACGCGGTGCTTGCCGCAAATCGAACGTCTGCAGTGACTACACTAACTTGTCGTCATTCGGCGTTTTATTGAGGGACAAAATTGGCATACGGTACGTTTCGATACAGGTTCTCCTTCACCATCCTCATGGGGATTTTTCAACATTTCCTCTATAAGTAGCCTTATAGAGCGATTTAATTTAATACTTCGTAAAATTGACAACGCGGTTTTTCAGTTTATCACTAACGTTGGCGCGACACTGAACCATTTACTGGTGGTGCGTTTTGGCATAACAGAAACTAGACATACGCATACGGATTAAAAGTATTGCGCGAAGAAAATATTTTGCGATAACGTATTTGGCCATCGTAAAATTTACGAAGGTAAGTACTCTAGGGTTAAACTCACCATGACTCTTTTAGCGCTTATAGTCAATTTATATTCTCCAAAATAAAGTTTGTTGTTATTGTAACCACCTCTATCGACTTTTCGTGTAACTTTTAGAGGTCGTTTACGCGCTTTTCCACCTTTTCATTTTTCTGGTAATCTGGAAATAAAATTCCACAGGACACAGGACTGCTTCATATATTTCTTGCCGTAAAAATGTACAACAAGCGTTTTCTGATGGACGATAATAATTGAAATTTCTGACATGATTGGAATAGTATATTGTGGGGAATGTGGCATATTCTGAACGAGTGACGGTCCACGAGTTCAGATTAGCTGATTCCTCACGTGTTACAGACTATACTTTTTCGACGACTGTTTTAGAATATAAATATTCTGATGTCAATAACTGTTACAGAATATTGAATATTCCGTAAGCAGAATGACGTATTAAGGTTTGCCTATAACTTTAGCGGAATTTATAATTACACAGCGGTGTTTTAGCGCCATATTTAAGTGTAAAAGCATAGAATAAGAAAGCTAGCTAACCTTTCTTATTCTATGGTAAAAGTAATAATTTTATGACCTTTTTGTCATTTATCTAAATTTAACAAAATTTTTGTTTTATTTTAGACATCAGCTATTTTTTTGAAGTATCGGGTTTTGTTCATTTTTCCTCTCTTTGGAGGCACTATTTATACGTACATATTTTAATTTCAGATGTTCTAGGCCAAGTTAAAATAATTGATTTTTTTAGTTTTATTATAATATTATATTATAAAATGTAAACAAAATTGTTATGCTGTATGTTGTAGGTTATCTTATATCAAAGCTATATATAAGTAACCAATTTTTCTGTTATAGGGTGAAGTAAGGTATGTTCGTGATAGTGATGATAACTTGGCCTAGAAGATCTGAAATATAAAATATGTACGTATAAATAGTGCCTCCAAAGAGAAGAAAAATAAACAAAACCCCATACTTAAAAAAAATAGCTGATGTCTAAAAAATGTATTAAATTTAGATAAATGACAAAAAGGTCATAAAATTATTACTTTTACACTTAAATATGGAGAGCTATTCGTGCCTCGAGGGCAACAGTTTATTAAAGGTAAATTGCAGAAATATTTTATTATTCTCATGGCACAATTAATTAGTCAAAGTAATATACGAGGATATTGGAAATGCTATACAAAATGTTACATTGCCGATATTTCGAAAACTATGCATTTTCGAAATCAGTAACCTATTAGAAAGTTTCTTTAATCTTTAATGATACGTAAGATAAAATTATAAAGATATACCTGTACCATTTGAAAAAACTGACTTTCGACTGTTTTTATAACATTGTTTTCAGTATAATTCTTTGACCACCCTGAATGAATAAATCAGAGTGTGGTACGTATCGAAAAAAGGAGACCTTATTTAATAAAAAAACGCCTGCAAAATGATTATTAAAGCCTTCTTTAAAGAAAGAAATGTGATTATGGTGGAGCCCTAAAATGTCAGTTTTGACATCAATCTTGATGTACGGCTGAATTTAGGTATAGCACATGATACATGATAGTTTCTTTAATTTTTAATGATACCTAAGATAAAATTATAAAAATATACATGTTCCATTTGATAAAAGTGACCACCCTGTATGACTTAATCAGAAAATGTCGTACGTATCGGAAAAAGGAGACCTTATTTAATAAGAAAACGCCTGCAAAATAATTACCAAAGACTTCTTTATAAGAAAAAAAAGTTGATTATATTGAGCCCTTAAATGTCAGGTTTGACATAAATCTTGATATTACGTCAAAAGCGGCTGGATTTAGGTAGACATGATACATGAAACATGTCTAGAATCTCATGTGGAATCCAAAAATCTCATAATATATAGGGTGTTCTATTTAAAATAACAAAGTCACTATCAACTTCCGGCATAACCGGAAGTGCTAAGCGGTTGGTATTATGATATTTGAATAGACCATATTTGGCAATACATATACCAAAATTTTCCAATTCAATTCTCCGAAATCTTTGAATGGGCCGTCACCATAGGACACCCTGTATAGGTAAGTACAATTGCATTAATTTTAAAAATATTTTTATGGTGTTCTATATACAAACATTTTATTTACATTGAGCATATTGGTTAACTAGTATGACAAAATTACATTTTTCTAAATTTAAATAATAATTTGATCATGACTGTATAATATACATATTTACAGAAACTTAACGCTAAGGACCACCGGGTGGTGGCACCGTGTAACTTTCATCATCTGTTTTGCATTCATCCTCCCAGTTGTCTGGAACAACGTCTTTTGTCAGTTCTATTAATTTATCTAATCCACAAAAACTCTCACAGCCTGGTATTGTAAGTAGAAATGGTGCGACTTCTGTAGAGTTCCTTAAATATACCTATAAAATAATCATTAATGGTAATAATCTTTGGAATTGACATTGGTTGTAATAAAAGTTAAAAAGATTATTATTATTATAACCTAGTAACATAATTCTTGAAATTGTAACGATCGAAAAAGAAATTAGTGGTGTAACGTTTCACATTTTAGTTGAGATGGTTCAAGGTTCAATATATCATGTTCTATCGAAATCAGATCCAGTCTTTTTGGTGAAGATTACATTATTGGTATACCGACTTAAGTTGGACTTCCTTCCGAGCGACTATCGCTCAGCGATCGTCGCTATGGGAATGTTTTCCTCCCAGCGTTTGACGGATTAAATTTGCCGCGTGTATCGGTAATTTTACTTCAGTTGTTCGTTGGTTCTGTGGCTGTGCGCAAACTACTTGTGGCCTATATGTTATTAAGTTAAGTATGGAACTCGTCTTACAATTTTATGTTTTATTCATCTCTATTTAAGGTTAGCTTTATAAGACGTTAAGAAAACGTGTCAAATTCTGTGGGTCTCCAAGTTTACCAGAACCGATAGGTTATCTGTATAGTTGTTAGAAATCAAACCTATTATTTTTGTTTTATAATTCACAATGCGCATGTCTGGAACTTTACATCCCTGCTCGAATTCTAGGATCTGTGAAATACGTTCCGAATCAATCTGGAATTAAATATTGGTTCTCCGCGAACGCTGGAATTTTAGTTCCGAACGTATTCGCTTGTCTCCGCGAACGGCTAAATGTAAAATGCGCGTGCGCAGGATCTTAGAACGCATTGAGGATGTGCTCCGCGAACACAACTATTATTAAACTCTTTATAATTAAAATCTTACCTCCAAACCATAATCACCATTGATGTCGCTTTTTAGTTCTAATAAGATTGTAATCGCATAATCTGGGACCTGTGTGTCCCATACTTTTAATGTACGCATGAAGTTAACTATAGTTGAATCGTGGCCGCCATACAAAAAAGTTTTCATTAAGGTACTATTTTCCCGTTTTGCGTTCCAATCAGCGATAATTTTTCTTAGTAAAAGTCCTATAAAAGTAGAAAACATGTCTGATTGAATATTTTTTTTTATTTTACTTCGTGTGAAGTTCATTTATTGTTATTTATGTCAATATTTATCAAGGGTTTTCCAATAAGAGGTGTTATTTTGAATAGGCCGCTATTTCGGTATATGTCACTTTTTGACATTTGACAAGTAGAAACTCCGCTATTAATAATAAAAAATGGAACGATACACGCTTTAACAATGCATTGAAATTATTAAAATTCAGTATAAAACTGTCGTGAAGCATTTTGTCGGACCGCAATACAGAAATTGGTGGAAAAATTTGAGCTGTTGGGACAAGTTAATGATGTGAAGAATAAAACCCGTGCACGTCGCTCAAGAACAGCCGAGAATATAAATAAACGTCTATAGAAGATAAATTAGTGTTAGAATAACATATTTTGATTCAATCTTTATTAAAAAATGACAAAATTACTAGGTATGTAAAAGGTGAAAAATTCGATTTTTATGAGACTTAAATTTTTATTTTTGGCTTTAATAATGGTTTTACCGCAGATTTTTTTTTGAAATGTAGTATTTCAAATGCTGTCTTTCTAATAATAAAAAAATAATAATAAGATTCCACTGTCCCTAAAGTCCTATGGACCCTGTCGTAAACTGACATGAAATTGAATAAAAAAAGATGACCATTGGCGGGGTAACGGGGGGCACCCTTGCCTTAATTATAACCTAACTTTTTTTTCTTGTGATTTTTATTCATTTTGTGTCAAAAATGCAGTATAGTTGTACTAAATTATGGTCTGACCGCGCCGCTGCGCAGTCAGACGAGTTCAGATTGTAATCGAAGTGTGGTGTTGCCAGGTTTAAAACAACATATTATGTTGAAACGGTTAAATATTTGGCGCTTAATTTTTGACCGTGAAATCTAAATGCTACTCTAGGTTATACACATATTTGTTATATTTATGTGGATTAGTTTGATAGCAGTCATCGTTAGGTAATCATTGCAGGGGGTTGGGGGTAAAATGCTGAGTATTGAAGGTTAGGTAGCAGGCAGGGATGTGTTGTAAGGGTGTAATAGTAATTATCAGGAAGAGTTAGTAAAGGAGGGTGGGTGTAGAAAGCTGGATTGAGATGAGATGTAGTAGGCAGATGTTATATTAGTTCCATAGCAGTCATTATTAGGATAACACATCCCTGCCCGCTACCTACCTTCCATACTCAGCATTTTACCCTTAACCTCCTGCAATGATTACCTAACGATGACTGCTATCGAACTAATCCACACAAATATTGCAGGAGGTTGAGGGTAAAATGCTGAGTATGGAAGGTTAGGTAGCAGGCAGGGATGTGTTGTCCTAATAATGACTGCTATCGAACTAATATAACAACTACGTGCCTACTACATTTCATCTCAATCCTGCTTTCTACACTCACCCTCCTTTACTAACTATTCCTGATCATCACTATTACACCCTTACAACACATCCCTGCCTGCTACCTAACCTTCCATACTCAGCATTTTACACCCAGCAATGATATAATAGTTACATCCACTGTATAAATTTATAATATCATAAAATTGTATTATTCATTCATCAGTCGATATAGTGAATAGATACCAACCTGGCAACATCGTTAGAGTAGTGACACTTTTTCACATGAAATTCGTCTGACTGCGCAGCGGCGCGGTCAGACCATAATTTAGTACAACTATACTGCATGTTTACCAAAATGTGATAAAATAAAGTGTTCTACATAAAAAAGGCATACTTCTTTTTTCTCGAAAAACTTAAAGGTTTTTGAGAAATTTAAGTTTGAAAATTTTAGGACAAAACTGGTCCTTAGTAAACAGCATTAATAAAATTATTGTGAAATACAATTTGCTATCAAAAAGTTGCTTTTTTATGTAGAAAACCTTATTTTATAAAATTTTTGACACAAAATGAATAGAAATCACAAAGAAAAAAAGTTAGGTTATAATTAAGGCAAGGATCCCCCCGTTTACCCGCCTATGGTCATCCTTTTCTATTCAATTTCATGTCAGTTTACGACATTTAACTAGGTGAATAAATATGCTACATTTGGTTAATTCATCTTTACTCTTTTCGAAAATATTTCAAAAAAATCTTCCTCAGGCAGTCATCTTTAGCACCCTGTATCTTTGTAAATAAGGAATTTTGTTATGTATGGTTATAATACATGCAGGTTTGGCTAGAATATGGCAACCTTAGATGAGCGTCTATACACATCTCTATGTGAGTGTCTCTCTACACACATCTATGGTTCTATATTGGATTGACAGTTAGTTAGGTTAGACAACGTAAGTAGTTCGAATAGTTTTATAATTCAGGCTACATGCTAAATATAAGAAAAGTTGTTTATGTCGTTCATGCCTTATAACTTATTAATATACTTTCTTTATATCAAGAACCCTCTCGGTCTTTTCTTTATCTACATACTCGTACATAATAGACTTACAAATTAGGTTTTTTTCATGATTAGATCTCCCCAATTGGCTCACAAATTTTGGCCAGCTTTTTTAGAAACACCTTGTATAAATAGTTTAAAGTGGAAAAGAAAATTTGGTCAAACACACTAAGATATTTGCTTAAAGAAAAAAAAACTTGTTAATTACCTCCTTTTAATCTATTCATTTCATTATTGTAAGCATTGACGACGTAACTAAATATTGTTGGTTCTAACATTTTATCCGGATAATAGCCATTGGTCCATTCTGGTAGTGTTAAATTGATTCCTTCCTTAAATTGATCAAACTTAAGAACATATCAAAATATATTAACTCTACAAACTAAGGCACTTTTCGATATTTAAGATCACTTAACCTTACTCTAACTTACCTCAGCCTTTAAAGTACTAAAAAGGTCCTGTATGTCGTCAAAATCTTGAAACTCTCTTCCAGCATTCAACGTCAAATATTCAAACAACTCCTTGGTTTCGTTTAATTTATTCTGAATCTCCTCAGACGCCATAACTTTATCGCGTTCCTTATGGTAGTTTGCACATGGTTTTCGGACTAGTAACAACTAAAATAATTTCTGTAAAAATAGATCTCGAGTACAGTTGGAGTTATACCGGGTGTTATTTGGTATATCGATAGAAAGAACCTAATGACGGCTAGTCTCAGTTGTCTATTATTACAAGGCTATGTAGAAAGGTATGATTCGCAAAATGTCAAGAAGTCTACCAGTCAGTCAGTACCATTCCGTACTACTTAATAAGGAGTTGTTTAAGTCTGTTTTGACAGAATGACGTGACGGTTGCTTTTGTTATTTTTGTAAAAATGTTTACGTCCTCGAAACAAGAGGGAGACTGGTGAAAAGACTGATAGACGATTGAGGATAATGGCAAGAGTCCCCCCCGTTTACCCGCCTATGGTCATCCTTTTTTATTCACTGTCATATTTAACACCCTGTATCTTTGTAAATAAGGACATTATCAGTAGTAATACCCCTAGGGTCTTGATAATACCAAGATAATTTTGTCATAGAGAATGCCGAAAGCGTGTTCCTTGATAATAGCCCCAAGGCCGCAGGCCGAGGGCTATTATCATTGAGCAACTCGCTTGAAGGATTCTCTATGAAAAAATTTTGAGTATTTATCAAGGCCCGAGGAGTATTCGATAAGACAATTTTTTACTTTGCAGATATCAAAAATTTGATTTCAATCTGACGTTTAATAATTTTCAATACAAAATGTACATATTAGTTTTAATCAAACAAATATTATTCATTTTTATTTAAAACTACAGTTGTGAAAAGTACAATTGGCAAATGTTAAATTGGAAGAAGAGTTTGCTGAAGTTGACGGATTGTTAATTTCCACTGTTGAAGAAATTCCTCGCATGGTGTTGATTATTTCACCATGGCGTTCTTGGTTAATACTCAAGTACGGTTTAATTGAATTAGAGCTGCTATGTCCTGTTATTTTTATTAATTGCTATAATAATAATCTATAAGGCAATCAACTGGTTCACCACCTCGCCAAGCTAACTCAACAGCTACAATATGGTACAATTTTTTTGTAAACCTTCTGGTGTACATTCACCCCATAATCCAATTATTCTAGCCAAATCACTTGAACTCAAATTTGATGAACTGCATTTTCGTTTGTTTGGATCCTGCTGTAATCTTTTACGTTTTGCATTTCTTGCATCTCGCGCATTTTTGAATATCACACTGGTAAACGCGTCGAATACAATTTTGAAGTCATTGAAGTATTTTTCCTGGAGTAGCCTACTCGTAGTATTCCAAATTGTTTTTACAGTTGCTTCTTTATATTCAGTTCCATGAGCTTTTCTCATATTTACCGCATAATCTTTCAATATATTAGCTAAATTATGCAAACTCGTTTCCGCATTCAGTTTGTATTCTCTGGTCGCACAAAACTCGAGAAATATTTTCCATACATATTTTTTTGATTTGATTGTATTTTTTGGTATATTATTAGATATAATATCATTAATTGCATCGTCAAATTTTGACCACATTTTTTAGAAACATCTTGTATGTGATTGATCAAATGTCAATCAACTTGATGTGTACTTATTTCCTCTCAAAAATTATGGCGTTTGACCTGTTCCTTTAGAGAATTAACGAAGAGTAATACCCAATGGTTCACAACAGTTTGTGCATCCAAAGTACTTAAACAGGGTTGTTCCCAACGGGATAATCTTGTATCATTACTGGTTTAAAGAAGTAGTCCATATTGTATCATTTATCCTACCCGATTGTACCCTAATATTGGATCCACATCTCATACACGATGTGCGCGAACTTTCATGAAGAGCGTATTTGTGGATATTTCCGTCACAAAATGAAACCAAAAAAATGCAAGTATACTCAAAGTACCAAGCGTCCTTTGACGGTGACTATGACTGCGACGTCAATTGTTATTGAATCAGAATCAGCAAGACACATGATGGCCTAAGAGAAAGAGAAACCCTGCTCTCTAAACAGAAACCGCGATGCTGTTGCAGCATTTCCAAAGCCTCTTTTTGAGGAACCTCAACAGCTTTTACCCAGAATTTATTGAACTTACTGGCGAGGACTTTGAAAAACAATGTACCACTTAACAAGGTATGTAAGAACTGCTACAAAAATAGACTTCAAAACTGGAGAGAAAAGTAGATAAACTATGAGAGTTCTGCCTCATTTCTTTGGGAAATTACATGGAAAATCCTTAAGGTCCAATCTGGCCATTTTAGCTCTTTTCAAGGTCACGTACGTAATGGCCTTGCCAGGTGATATAAACGTTATTTATGTCATTTAGTAATCCATCAAGCGCGTGACCTTGTAAAGCGCAAAAAATGGCCAGATTGGACCTTAGCGATTTATTATTATTATTAGTTAAAAGTAGTGTGTAATTGTCCATTTTCCAGTTCACAATCCAAACAATTCTTAAACGCATTGACCGATGGTGCACTTACTGTGTCCTCATTAAGACCGTTCCACATATACACCACTCTGTTCGTCAAGAAATTGTTCCTACACATTCGCGCACATCTCTCTTTAGAAATTTTTTTTGAGTGACTTCTCCATTCTCTTCTGTCGTTAACATGAAACATATTAAGTGGAGTGTTATAGTAGTTATTTACAATTTTATAAGTCTGTATCAAGTCGCCACGAAGTCTACGAGCAGCCAGTGTTGTTAAGTTCATTCTAGTAAGGTGATCCTCATATAGTAAATTCCTCAATTCTGGTGGCATTTTCGTTATTCTTCTTTGCACACGTTCTAAGAGTTCTATGTCTTTCACATAATAAGGGCTCCACACCGACTGAGCGTACTCCAGAATTGGTCGTATGTAACACTTGTACAATTTTACAATCATAGCGGTGGAGTGGTCATTAAATGCACGTTGTATCAGGTAAGTCATTGAATTTGCCCTCTTGACGACCCTCATAACTTGTTTTTCCCATTTGAGATCCTCAGAGATGACAACACCCAAGTAGTTTTGTTCTGCAACCTCGGTGAGGGTCTGACCATTTATAACAGGCGCGACACGCGGGTTGTTCTTTCCGAGGTGCATAACCGAACACTTTCCAACATTCAACGTCATCAGCCAGTCACGCGTCCACGCCTCCACGGCCCGAAAATCTCCCACCGCATGCTCATATTGCGTAACAGGATTGTAATAAATCTTGGCATCATCTGCATAAAACTGTACTTGGACCGTACAAAAGATGCCAGATCACTGATATATAAGGCGAACAAGAGTGGTCCCAACACCGACCCCTGAGGAGCTCTGCTAAGGACATTAAAGGACCGCGAGTAACATCCTCCGATCCTGACCCTGGACTTTCGCTCTGTCAGAAATTTTTCTATCCACACAAGCAGATCACCACCCAGACCACAGCAATTCAGCTTGCGCAGCAGTCTACGAAACGGAACCGTATCAAATGCCTTCTCAAAATCCAGGTAAACAATATCTATTGGTTCATTGTTATCGTTAATCGATGTCCAGTCGTTGACACAAGTCAACAAGTTTGTTTTTGTTGATCTTCCCGGAAGAAAACCATGCTGCACCGCCGGAATTATATTGTTGTCGAGCGCACAGCCAGTAATATCTTTCGTTATAATTTTTTCCATGCACTTATAAGTTCGAGGTTAGGCTAATTGGTCTGTAATTTCCAGCAACCTGCTTGTCACCCTTTTTATAAATGGGAATCACAATGCTCTCAGCCCAGTGAATTGGAAATGACCCTCTCTGAAATATATTCGTAAAAACTCTAGCAAGAGGTTTAGAGAGACCAGCCGCACTTTTTTGCAGAATCACCACAGGAACGCCGTCCAGACCCGGACTCGAATCTATCTTTAGTGATTTTATGGCGTCTAGAACATTTTCCGATGTAAAGACAACATTGTCAATACCAGCACCATAACGGACATCTCTCATTATCTCGGACATCGGCCCACTGCCATCCATTGTAAAAAACGAACTAAACTTTTCTGCAAAAATGTTTGCAACATCCTGTGGATCCGTCGTCATTTCATTCGTCAAGGGATTCCTAAGTGTTATGAACTGCACTGAGGTTGTAAGACTCCTTTTTATATATGAATAAAACTTTTTATTCGAAGAAGTTGCGATCTCACTCTCATACTTCGCTCGTGCCATTTGTATTTCCCTCTTTAATTTATTGTTAGCTTGTCTATATGAGGCGTACGTATAATTGTTTTTGTCACTGATATAGCGATCCCATAACTTTCGCTTTTTATTAATCAACGAAAAAATAACTCCATTCAACCTAGGCTTGCTACTGTTCACTTTTCTGCTCTCCAAAGGAACGAACAAATCAATGCCCGAATTCAAACATTCATAAAACAATTCACAATCAACATCATCAACAGATGCGAAAGAGGTCATCAAATAGACGTTCAGCTGCTCAAAATTAGTCTAGGAGATACACTGATCTGACTTCTGGCCATCAGCCCAACATGGTCACTCCTCCCAACAGGAGGAAGCTGTTCGACATCAAATACAAGTCTCTTGTCATTAGCCAGTACAAGATCCAACAAAGAACTCTGAGAGCCCCTAAGTTCTGTATCAACAAACTTGACAAACTGATAATAGCCGCTCTGCTGGTAGAAGCTTAAGAAGTCAGACGCTGTTTGGGTGTTTCTGGTCAATATCAGATTCCTCCAGTCGATCTCCGAGTAGTTGAAGTCTCCGAACACATACGTCGGGTGAGATGCCTCTAGTACCCTTGTTATTTTCCATGAGAACTAAAGCAGAACTCTGATAGCTTATCTACTAAGAAATACACCAGTGATGTCGTCAAGAAAAATCCACAAAATTAATTAGTAGATACAAATAGACATAACTTCCATTATTACTGCTAAAATTAGATAAAGTTGAGAGTGTTTTACCATATCTTGGGCAAGAGGCTCCGCATGCACTGGTATAGGCTGCCAATCTATCGGTCCCCATTTTTGAGTTTCTTCTGGTGGCCACAGTCCAGCATTGACCAATTGCATACTGGCCTTAGTACGGTCCACGTCTGTAGATTGCGTATAATACTCGTCAGGTGAATAATGACTTGTTAAGAATTTGTTGTAGCGACTTCTGAGGAATTTACCTACATTGTATAGTTGCAGTTTACCTTCCTATAAGAATAAATAATACATAAAAAAATTAGATAATTACCTATTGCATATTAATGTATTTGGAATAGTTGAAATTATAATTTGTGTTATTTACAGGTTTTCAAGGTAAATATTTTCTCATAGATAATTACATGCTTATTAGGTTAATCTACAAGGTGAATTATCACGAACACCATTGGTTTTATGACGAGCACAATAGCAAAATTCACCCTGGATGCAATGATAACCAGGATTGTATTTGAAAAACTGACGAAATATCACAGCATTAATATGTACAGCATTCCGACTCCACGTTGGCACTTTGAAATAAACTGTGACGTATGACGCCGCCATTTTGGGTTACAAGTCAGGTCCTGACTAAAAATAATTATAGTTTTCGGTTTCTAACCACAGTACTGTATTTTCATTTTTGTAAAAATATTTAAGTACATAATAATATCGCTGTCAATTTCAGAAATATTTGTGGTGTGTCATAGTGATTGAAAACAGCCTTGAGTGGTGGTATCAGTTAAATGTTGACATGATTGGGTGATTTTTAACAATAATAATAATAATAAACACAACAATAATACAGACTTAATTAGTAAAAAACACATTTTTATAAAATTTTAAAGAAGTAGTCCATTCTGAAGTGGAGTGAATGTATTGTAATAGGAAATAAAAGTCTGACTCCACAAAATCAATTTAATACGTTACACTCAATGTGTTACATCCAAACATGTTTCGAAGCTCACTAGCTTCATCATCAGTGGTAAAATTCGAGAGAAAATTGTATTTGCAAATATTACATATGACTAGGTTGAGAGTAATGCGCTGAAGCCACCTTGAGGAAAAATTTTTGTTAATATTATTAAAAAATAAAATTATGTTAATACATATTATTTATAGTTTTCTTTTTTGTGATCATTTTAAAGAATAGAATTTTACAAATTAATGGTCTGTCTTTCTACGCAGTACCTGATAGACAGGTCCCGAATTCCACCTACAAGCCGTGTGCCTGAATTCTGGATCAACTGAATCCTGTTCTCAGCAATTTTAGTCAAACAAGGGCCATATATATATTGTCAATAATATAACCCCTAGCTGATTGCGTTATCATGCTATCTCGCCATGAGACTGAAGCTTGTGTTTATGTTTTACTTTCGTTTAGTTAAAAACATATTAGATACTGCCCTTTCGTAATATAAATTTTGCGGTTATACAAATAGTTGTTATAAACGTAAAATTATCTAGTATTCATCTTTATTTTTACTTATTACTCACCTAACAGGATCTGTGCGGAAGCAAAAAAAATGTTTAGAGCAAGTGTACCGCTTATTGGGACAACATTTTGCAGCACACACTTGTCCTCCCTAATTGCTCATTGTATTAATCATAAGATACGTTATTAAAAATAAAATTCTTTTAATTCTCACGAACACTATACGAAAAACACAGAAATAGATTACAAACACAATATTTATTTATCTCGTAGACGCCGACACTGAACTATATATTGAACACAGGAGTGAACGGTATCTATCTACGTCAATGCGATTATTGTGACGTTTTAACCCATAATGGCGGCATGCGCGACGATATGCGCAGAACGGCTCGCAAGCGGAAAGTCAGAATACTGTATTATTTATTATACTGTGGAAATAGTGTCACCCGGTATAGTGTTAAATTAACAAAAGTCGAAGCGAGTTCATCAGCAGCCACAGAGCACGATTCAATTCTATTTTTTGGCTGATATGAACTTTTCAAGCCCCTAACTGTCCATTCTCAAATCACGATTTGCATGTGACATTATCAAATGTCAACACAAATATGAAAATGTCCATTCTTCACTTGCATGGTTACAGGGTGGTCGTAAATTACTGTAGTATGCTCTACTACTAAAAATAGGCATAAGTCAATTTCCTCAAATGGCACATCTGCTTGTGCATAGTCGTTGCCCATCTACAATATCGGCCTGCATTTAATGACAATGAGATGAGTAAATATAAATCAAAAATAATTTCGTAGATAGGCAACGACTATGGTACTCTGATGAGCTCATAATAAGAGCGAAACGAATTCGTCAGTATCTGCGTCAACCCATGCCTCGGTCTCGTTCTACTGAATTAGACTGAGGCCTTGCTAGATTAAACAAAATCCCTTGTGTAGGTAAAACCAGTCATTTTGTCCGCTATGCCACGAAATTATTTTTCGTCGTGTTATCTTTGTAGAGATGAACCAATCAAATGTTTCGATTTTATCAAATTTTCGATGACGTATATTTGTTATTGGTTTGATGTTTTAAGGTTAGAATTTTTTAAATTGTTATTAGTTTTTCGTGATTGTTTTTATTATGATTGTTATTGTTGTGTGAAGTATAAATATGAGTTGCCGGGAGAAAAAAAAAAATAAAACGCTCTGCAAACGCAAATGCGGAACCAATACATTATTATTAATGAAATTATTAAAGCTCATATTTAAAAAATAAACAATCTGAAATAACTCAAAAACAAAATAACTTTAAAACTAACAAAATGATTAAAAGATCAATCACGCGATATTCAAAAATTAAAATTAAAGTATTTGATTTGAAATGTCAAAAATAAAATAAACTGTCTTGTCATGCATTGCGTGTGCGAAAGTTGAATTGCGATCGGTATACCCCCATGCGCAAAAGTTGCAATGCATTTCAAATAAGCCGTGCACTAATTTTTAATCACAAATTACGTCATTTGGGGGGAATAAAGAGTATTCAACCCGATACTATGTCACCCTGTCGGTATTAACTAATATTAAATTGCTCTTAATATTGAGTTTTTGACGTGTAAAAAGCGTACCAAATTTCAATTTACTTATTTACAAATTCTTGGAGAAAAAATTATAAAACAAAAAAAAATAGAACAGGGTGAATATCTCGAACACAAAGGGCTTTTGGACATGTTTAGAGGAACTTTTTTCATTTTTACATGCGTCCCACATATTATGAAACACCTTGTATATAAATAGGTGACTTTTATTTAAAAAAAACTTGATAATTTACATTTGAATGCTAAAAGTTTTGGAAATATTAATACTCACATTGGTCAACTGGCCCCATCCTATGGGATACAAGCTTTCGTTTATGTGAGGATCGAGAGGATATGTATCTGCAGGAGTCCTAATACCATGTCTCATTATCTGAAGAACAAATAGAGCTTCTAAAACATGTTTCACAATAATAAGTAGTACGTATTATGCGTAGTTAGTTGGACATGTGAGCAATTATTTTTTAATTTTTTTTTCTTTGGTTTCAGGTTCTTGAAAACAACATTTTTTAATTTTTAGCGTAAAATTACAATTTGCCTGTCTAACTTCAGACGATAAATTAAACATTCTTAAAATTACATTACATTTTTAGAATGTTTAATTTATATTCTGAATTTTAATAATAAACTGTAAAAAAAATAATAGAATGACCTGAAGAAGGCGTTTAGAATACTTTCCCTGTGCAGGAAAGTAAATATTGAAAAATATTTTAACCAAACCTTCAAATACTAAAATAATTGGATTTAATATCAGTTTTAAAGGCAAACAAAAATTTTTTGGAACAGAATTTGTAAAAAGAATATTTGGCCCATGACAAAAAAAAAATATCTGGATTGGTTATGATTTCAATTGAACATAAATTTTGGAAAATGTATATATTTTTTTTATTTATTCAGTTAGGGTCGTCATTACACACAATACAAGTTTTGATTACAATTCAATAAGCGAATAAAGAAAACCTACAATACATATAGAGAACACACAACAATATTTAAATGTAAATAACCTGTCATGACAAACACTACGCAAAAAAAGAAAAGCAAATTTACACAAGCACGGTTAGCTTAAGAATTGAAAAACTAACGAAAATATAATATAATATAATTTTTAAAAAAATTATTAGAGGTTTCGCGAATCAAAAGTGTGAACAAAATTGTTTTAGTTACGAGGGGGTGGGATGGAATTTAGCGGTTGAGATATATTTATGTTCTAAAGGGTGTTTTTACAGAGGTTACAGAAGTTTGAAATGGAATAAAACAAAGATGAATTTTGTAAATTGACAAGAAATTTACTTTAATCTTAAGATAATCTTCTGGCATTCTAATTTAAATATTACTTCTGGCATATGACTCGGGAAGAAAAGTAAACCCATTTCTGGTCAATGACAAATTTGGACAGTTTATCGTTCTTTTGGTAAGTGGAAAAAATAAATATTGGCTCAGTGCAGAAAGTAGTAGTTTTTTGACTTGTGTTGGGATCGTAAAAAAATGAAAAAGATTATATTGAAAAATAAAATGAAAAAATCACTAAAGAAAAATGTTTTTTTCATCAAGCCTATAATTTGATGAAGCAAATTTAACAAATTACATTATTTTCATAGATATTATTATTAATAACGATTCGTGTTCAATAATAATTTTAATAATATTTTTATTTACCACATGCAACATTTCCAATCGCTTGTCTCCGACAGCATCTCCTTGACTTAATCCTATCCATAAGGCTAACGTAAAAATCACTAATGACGATGCACTCATTACAACAATCATGAGTTTTTGTTTTGCCGAACAAAACTAAAACACAAACGAATTTATAGTCTAATATGTCACTTATAGTATAGCTAAAGTTGTTTAAAACACTTACGAATTTAAATGCAGTCTTAAAATTATGAATTTATATCTAAATGTTCATCTTTTTGCTCAACACTATCTTTAAAAAAGAGCAAAAAACACTGGCAAGTTGTTTGTTCAAATGCTTTCTGTTCGCTTAAGATTTACTTTTACCCAGTAGTGTATTTTGTATCTATACGTTTCACCTTTATTAAAAACTGTGTTCTTGATTTTCTATGCCTTCACTAGGAATTTCAACCGTAGACAGATGTCGTATAGTGAGACTTATTGAAATGGGACGTTCTCAAAGACAGGTTGCTGCAATCTGCAATATTTACAACTCGGAAATTTGGAAAATTGTTCAAGAGAAAATCGCAACCTTCAATCAGGATCGCGACCATTACACCATTAGAAGAGGACTTCACGTGCTTATGTACCTACCTATTCGGTGTCAAGTAGAGAGATTGCATCAATCAATAAAAGGAACTGTATCATGAATAAAGAATATTGCACCCAAGTTTAGCACCATTCATTGTGTTTTACATCGCCCTTGTCGCGAAGAAAACGCCATCCTAATTGGAGCAAGTTGTTGATCAAACCCTACTAATTGTTAAAGTCAATGCTCTTCAAAAAGACATGGGATGTCAGCATTAATCACTTCTTCTCCACGCGGAAGATAAGAAAAGTTTTGTTAAGGTTATTTGATTTGCTCGACGAGCCTAAGGTTCTTGGCTGAAACTGAACGAATATGAAATCGGCTTATTTGACCGACAGTTTCTATAAAATCAATGTGATCTGCAAGGGACTAGCCACAACCAAACAAAATTTCTTTTTAGATTGATTCTGTTGAACAAAAAAGTTTCGAATATTTTCCATTCTCAATGGATTTTTTAAAGAAAATTGATCTCCATTTATTGAGCCTTGAAAACTCCTTGAAAGAATATTTTTCAGAGGAGCTACAGGACAAGAATTTGATCGACATTACGTGTTCATTATCATCAATTTGAGTGACTTTTGGGTTGGACTTAAAGATGAAGGATATTCAGTCCTTGAAAAAGCCTTCACGGTTCTGCTTCCGTTTGTGACGACTTACCAATGCGAGACTGGATTTTCAACTTATGCTTGCACGTGAAGCAAGTATAAAAAAGACTGAATGCAGCTCCTGATCTTCGTATTCAATAGTCAGACATTAAACCAAATCTTGGCGTATTAAAGATTTTAATCTGCCAAAAAATATTGATAAATTCGGGTTCCGTAGCCAAAAAAAATGAGAACCACTGTTCTAAAATATTAATTCATTGGATAATACATTTTTTTTTGCTTTAAATTGGCATTGGCAAAATGATCGAACAACTTTATTCGTACTGAAGTACACAGTCATTTAGGTGGTCCAAAAAAGTACTATCCAAGAAATTTTACAGCACAATAAGATACGCTACAATAGTATATTCCATAACATGTGCTGTAAATGATATTTTACATGCGAAGCGGCGAGTCCTCACTCGCCGCAATAGTCTCGAGCATGGAAAATTATTTACAGCTCGAGTTATGTACTATACTTTTTCTACGACTTTGCAGAATCAGAATCCATTTCAGAATTAAAATTTAAGCAGAAATACTTAACACAGAAGAAAAGGTAATTATGACATTTAAATATTTGAATTTATTTGACATTTGTGTTTGACATATAATTCCATAATAAAAAATAAAAATCCCTAAAATGTTATGTAATATTCATTACGTAACACTAACGTGCCATGTAAATTCAATCTTACATAAGTGTTACGTAATGGTCACCAAAGTGTTACGTAATGAATATTACATAGGTTACGTAATGATCACCAAAGTGTTACGTAATGAATATTACATAACACTTTGGTGATCATTACGACTTTTATTAAATGGTGGACGATCGTTTACCTCCTATATCCATAAACAAAAATCCAACCTTTCGCCCTATTTACATGTGTGGTTATAATGGTATTTTTCTACTCCTATTTTGTTAAGCCGTCTATTGCAAAACTGTTAACGTGACATGTAATTTCAATCTTACATAAGTGTTACGTAATGATCACCAATATTTTTTTTTTAAACACAAACAACTAAAAACTAATTAAATTCATAGTTAAAAGTATACCTAATGGTGTTTGTCTTTTCTTTTTATAAATCATTTGGTCACGTTTTGGCCTAAAAGTTAAATTTAAATTGTTACAAAATCATTTTACGAGTGGCTGTTTAACAATGAATAATATAATAATAATAGTATTTTGAAAAAACTTTAAAATAAGCATAAGTTAGCAAGATGTTAATTCTACTATTACAGTACTCGTCAAACGGGAAATATGACCAAGATCACGTTCAAGATGATACGAGGTCTGGCTATTAAATAACGAGACTGCGCGCGCAGAAGGCGTGCACGTTTTTCGAATGGCATAAAAGGTTTTCTGAAGGCCAAGAGAACAGCGAAGATGACCAACGTCCCGGTCGCCCTGTGTCTGTTTCAACTCCGCAAACACTGACCAAAATAAATGAAATTGTGCGCGGAGATCGTCGTATAGGCATTCGGATGATTGCTGAGACTGTAAACGCCGATAAAGAAACGGTCAGAAAAATTTTACATGACGAATTGAACATGAAGAAAGTCTGTGCGAAGATAGTCAACAGATCTGCTCAGATTTTCTTGAGAGGTTAGATGAAGAACCTGAATTGATGGAAAACATAATCACTTGCGATGAAACCTGGATATTCAAGTACGATGTTGAAACTAAGCGGCAGTTCGTGCACTTGAAAACTCCTTCATCGCCAAGAATGAAAAAAGCAAGCATGTCTAAATCAAAATTTAAGGCTATGCTCATCGTTTTTTTTTTCCACATCAACGGCATCGTGATGATTGAATGGGTTCCTGAAGATCAAACTGTAAACCAAACTTATTATTTGACAGATTTGGAAACATTGCCGTTAGAGGTACTCCATTGCTCGAACACGCGCCTTACTCGCCTGATTTAGCACCTTTTGATTTTTCTTGTTTCCGAAGACCAAGTCTGCCTTAAAAGGAACCCGGTTCGAGTCGAACAAAAGAAGACTTCCAGCATTGCTTTGATCAATGGAAAAAATCCAATGGAGCGGTGTGTGGCTCGCCTCGGGGAGGGGAGTACATTGAAGGGGAGCATTCGATTGTAGAATAATTTTTACAATAAAATTCTTTTTCATAAGCAGTCGCGTTATTTAATCGTCTGCTAACTATTCGTCTGATTGAAGAATAAAGAAACACGAAACCATCGCAGATTGGCACAGTTAATATTAAATAAGTTAAGAAACGTTTCAAAGTAAACTTACTTTGTATTCCAAATCTGTGTAGTATTTTTTAACAACGCTGTATAATACTTATTTAGTTGTAGTGCTTACGGTATACTTTATATACTCAAATTTATAATTTTTACCGAAAAAAGTCTATTTACTTAAGTACTTACTATTATGAATTATTATTATCGGGTTATTGGGTCAAGAATAAATAATATGCCAACAAAATGTTAATCTTTATAATATGCATGAAGTGCATTTTAATATTGTCGGTTCACCTACCTGTAACTTGAAGTTCTTCATCGCACTTTTATTATATTTTTTGCTACTTTAACAACAGGGACTCCTGCTATCTACTTTTCCACTATCTATAGACCTAGTTACTGTGTTAAATAACGTTGAAATAAAATAAGTAATTTGTTATTTTCAGCGTAACTTTTAACTACAATTTCCATTATAATTTTCTACCTATCAAATCTACGTTATAAACTGGAATGATGTTGTATTCTGCGTGAATAATAGCGAATTAATCCTTCAAAAAGATTTTTATAATGGCAGTAATTATTCAATTATCATATTTATTTATTTTGATATACAATCTGGGTCCTAAAGATAATTTCACAGATTTACAAATAGTTTACGAGGGCTGTTTACGTTCTTTTTGGTAGCCCGCTTAATTGGATTCCTCTAGATCAGGAGTCTACAAAATATTAAGTCTTAGGACCATAATGATTTATGTAATATGTATTTTTCTGCCGTTAACTATATTTCTAGAATTCTATACTAGTCGCAAAGTGCGCGACCTAAGCAAACATACGGTTTTTTGCATTTCAATTACTATTCTGTATTGTCATCTAGTAGGAATCGATGAAATACCTGTGTGTTGATCATTTGGCGCCATCTCTGGCTATAATTATTAATAAAGCCATCTTAAAAAAGCCTATTTTTAAGAAGGGAGATAGAACCAATATTGAAAACTATCGCCCTATATCAATCCTTAGTATTTTCTCTAAAGTTATAGAGAAGGAGGTGGCTCACAGAACCCTTAGTTTCTTAGATAAATACAATATTATAAGTGAGTTGCAACCTGGTTTTCGAAAAGGATTATCAGTAGCAATACCCCTAGGATGATAATACCGAGATAATTTTGTCATAGAGAATTCCGAAAGCATATTGCTTGATAATAGCCCAAGGCCCCAGTCCGAGGGCTATTATCCTTGAGCAACTCGCTTGAAGGATTCTCTATGACAAAATTTTGAGTATTTATCAAGGCCCAAGGAGTATTCGATAAGATAAGTTTTTACTTTGTAGATATCAAAAATTTGATTGTCAATCTGACGTTTAATAATTTTCAATACAAAATGTATTAGTTTGAATCAAACAAATATTATTCATTTTTATTTAAAACTACAGTTGTGAAAAGTACAATTGGTAAATGTTAAATTGAAAGAAGAGTTTGCTGAAGTTGACGGATTGTTAATTTCCACTGTTGAAGAAATTCCTCGCATGGTGTTTATTATTTCACCATGGCGTTCTTGGTTAATATTCAAGTACGGTTTAATTGAATTAGAGCTGCTATGTCCTGTTATTTTTATTAATTGCTGTTCAGGAATTCCTTTATTTGCCAAATGGCTAACTGTTCGAATAATTGGATATCTTTTTACACTTAGTGTCCAAACCAATAGCTTGCGCTCCACATATTAATTGTGTTCTTGCCTACCGGTATATTGTCAAACCATGTGTCACTTTCGGATTTCCAAAAACGATATGGTCTCAAGAATAGGCGACTGGAAGTAATATTTTTCCCCCTTTTGGACAATAATTTATGGAATAACCGAACAGGGCATGCACTTTCGTTTGCAAAATTTGAAACAAGCCTCTTACTATTTGTACATCTTTTCGATCCTCCTTGGCATGTTTTACTGAATATTGGATTGTATTCAATTCTGTTGTTGAAACTTGACTGGTTATTTCATTATTAGACCCTGTAGCAAAAACTGTAAGAAAAAGATGCATAATAATATGTTACTTATATAGAGTGAAAGATATTTAAAAATGAAATCAAAAATATACTGGGTGTTTCATTTATAAAAACATAAGTTTATATCATATTGTGACGAATATAAAAATCTCCAACGCTTAGAGATAAATAAATACATCCGGCAACACCGCGTTGACTGTATTATAGTAATCAGATGAATCATTATCGAAAGCTCGCTACTCAAACCAACTGGAGTCGACACTGTACAAATTTAGTAGGCTGTACCTCGTCCGGGGCAGCGCTGTGTTAATTTGGTAGGATGTGCCTTGCTTACCGTATGGATCAAGAATGAACATACGTGCGACAAGAAGGCCAACCATATATATAACCAAAGATTAATCTACACAATAGATAGTCAGCCCAATGCATTAAAATCAGAACATCTCTAAGTATGCCTGCCACTACGTGGCGTAGTTTAGCGTGTAAAGCATAGAGCAGTATTGTCACAGCCAGAAACCGTTTTGTAGTTTATTAATATCAAAAACAAAACGCAACGTATAACAATTATTTAGATCATTTGCAACAGATATGCACCGGCAATGCTGTATTGTCAGAGAGAGAAATTGATGAAATTCTGTATTAATCTGGAGGGGATACGCAGGGAGGGTAGAAAAAAAAACAAGCGAATGTGGTGTGTGTCGTGCTGTTGCCAATTCGTCGGTAAAAGAAACACACAGGGTGATTTATTACAAGTACAGTATTGAAATAAAAGCCTAATCTCTATGAATTAAATTTAATATAATAATATTTAATCCATGTCATACATGTTTCAAGACTAGACCAGTCCCATGATCAGTGGCGAACAATCGTTAAATGAAAAGCTTTTAGATAGAAACATACTTTTGACTAAATATTTCACGTAGACAATGTGGCAAAGATGTAACAAGATTGTTGTAGATCTTATAATACCTATAATAAAAAAATTATCAGTGCTACCTATATTATATTAGGTATACCTATTATAATAGTCTGTCTCTTCATCAGGTATAAGTTCCACTTTATCGGTTTAGGTACTTAAATTTTACTTCTTTTTAATGTTTCTTCGGGTAAATAATAAGTTCGGTAGAAATAGGGCTTTGGGTATGAAACAAAAAAGATAGAAAATAGAAATTTGATATAAGGGTAGTTCTAAGCATTTACAAGTTTGTGACGTGTAGCGATTTTCGATGCCGCCCCCGGAGGTATACATGAGGGCGGCGCAATGCCGTTTTAAATATCTCGTTTCGCTTTCTTGGAAAATAAAAAATTATAACTGATAACTGAAACTTAGTACTTAATACGTGGGCGTAAGAGGTAAGCTCACTTCACAGGTCTCTATTAATGAAAGAAAGTTAACATTTTGAGCATCTGCGTAAAATTAAATGTATCCGTTTGGTGGGTAGTTTTGATTACAATAAGTCGGTGCCAAGCCCAAGCCCGAAACAAAATAAATCTATATTTACCTACTACCTATTTGGCTTGGTACCGACTATTATGTGCATTGTTGTCTTTTGAATGATATTTGTATTTTGTTATTTTTCGTATTTTTTATTAGTTCTTTTGACAGCTCTGGTGTCATCAATACACCTGTATCCCGAATTGCACCAAATTGCGATGCTATTGAACAAGCATATAATCCTAAATATAATATTCTTTTTGAACTACCTGTATCTCGAAAACCAAGCCGTAGCGGACCCATGTACATATGAAATTTGTATCTTAAAATTAGTCAAAGAATCACCCTTTAAAGTTTGTACAAGTACTTATGCAACACCCTGTATACATAGATACTTTGATTTGCAATTTGCAAATCTGTCAAACTAGGTAATGCTGTTTTTTTTTATTTACTTTCAAATATGGTGTTATGTAATTGTATTCAAATTAAATGTTTGGGGATGATATTTACGAGTTTTATTTTTTTATATAGAGAAACTGTTATTCAGTTTTTAAGGATCAATCTGAAGCAGACGATTGTACTTGTTAAAACATGAAAAAAGTTATTGTCGTGATACTTTTAACACCCTGTTGGTGGGTTTTTAAAGCTTTTTACGAAACGTGTTAACAATACAATCTACATAAATCGTTAGTTTTTTAAAGTTTTATGATCATTGCACAAAAACCAATATTAGGGAGACTGTAAGTTTTTTTTCAATTCGGCGTTGCAGAATTTGAACCTAATTGTGATAATTGTGTTATTTTACTAGTATAGATATTTTTGAGTGAATTAATTCGGTTATAATCGATGAGTAGAATCTTTGGAGTAAAATACATTTCACAAAAACCCTGAACCATATTTCTCAATAGATTTAAATTTTCATTAAAAACAGATTAAAAATTCTAATTTTTTACATCCTGCATTTCGAAACCGTATTTTTTTAAATAATTATTGTCATGCTGGAAATTTCAAACCTTATTTACTTCAGCAACTTGTAAAAAGCACAGCCTTTTTAATATTAACATTTCTTAAAATCGATATTACGCGATAACGATGACTTTCTATCAATATCACAGAAGGATACATTTATTACGTATATAATTTGTTAGATTTTACATCTCCGAATTGAAACACACGCAAAAAATGTGCATAAAAAAGTTAGGGTAGCATTTCACGCCTGTATGCCCCTTTAATTTACCCGCCTCTGAGATTTATTTTTTCATAATGTTAACGACAAGTTGAATCTGCTGTTTGAGTTTGATCCTTAAAACTGAATCAGGTAATAACCGGATGTCCTATCTATAACGCCAAATTTCGTTAATTTAAATATAACTTTTTGATGCATCCTTATATCCGAAATTTAAAATTAAATGACTAAAATAATATTATTTTAGTCATTTAAAATTATTGTCTAAAACATTTAATAAACCAGCCCTGTATATTTATACTATTATAGTAATTTCTTTTATTTTCGTCCATACACATTAATCTTTGCGTAGATAGGTATACGTATACCATATAATTTTAAACAAAAAACACTGCTGCACAGTAGTACATATATGATACCTATAATATAAAAACAAACTCCCACCTCGTAGGGGAAAGTATACTCGTCCTTGTCTAACATTGCCCATATGATTATTTTATTTCAACACAATACATATAACGCCATCTAAATTTCCATGGTTGCATGTTTTTCTAATAGATGTAGCTCGTGTCGAGACAGTTTCAATTTTTGTTTTATTTCCCATATACCCTGACTATCTATTGTGTAGATTAATCTTTGATATAACCAACGTCAAAGATTAATCTTTGTGTAGATTAATCTTTGCCAACGTAATAGGGACAGAAGACAGTTATGAAATGAACAGTCAATAATTGAGAACAGTGTTGTGACATATAAATAATAGTAAAATAAATACAGTCACTCATATTAGTATTATTTATTAATGTTATTAGTTTAAGTGTTTAGTTATTAAGTGTAAATAGATCAGTTTTAATTAAAGCGCGTTATGATTTCACACGACGAACCACGAAAAACGTTACAATATTATATCCTAAACTAACCCCCCAAAAAACATGGGAATCCTGAATCTAATACCTTTGGATTCAGGAATAAAGCCGTCGGACGCTTTGCCACGCAAACATGATTTTGAAATTCCATTTGAAGTGGTCATTGCAGACCGTCAAAATTGGCTAAATGGGGAACCACGATTCCCAGAAAACACATCCGTCTGGTATACGGACGGTTCAAAAGGAATAGAAGGGAACACAGGCATGGGAGTATACGGGCCAAATTGCAGGCTCTCTGAATCTCTCGGGAAAATTCCCACTATATTCCAAGCAGAGATCAACGCTATTAATCGTTGTGCTCAAGAATGCCTGCAGAGAGGCATCCCGGAACGGCAGATCAATATTATGTCAGACAGTCAAGCTGCGTTAAAAGCACTGAGGTCTTACACCTTCACGTCAAAGCTAGCATGGGAATGCAAACAGACCCTAAAGCAACTGGCAGCTCAGGGGAAAAAGATTACTCTGACATGGGTGCCAGGACATGAATGCATAGAGGGGAACGAAGCGGCGGACCAACTTGCGAAAGAGGGCGCAAATGCTCCGTTCTGCGACCGGGAACCCATCTTTGGCCTTCCAAAAAGCCATATGAAGGAAGAACTTCGGAGATGGGAAAAGGAACAACTTAAGTCCTACTGGAGAAACACTCCAGGCCTAATAAAATCAAAAAGGTTTATCAAACCTTCAGAGGCCAACGCAGGGAAGCTTATCCAACTGGAGAGAAGCGACCTAAGGCGTATTACAGGCCTTTTTACGGGACACCACCCAGTGAAGTACCATCTCAAAAAGATGGGCCTAACCAAGGACGACACTTGTCGGTTTTGCGAAGACGCAACAGAGACAACAGAACACGTGCTCTGCGAATGCATGGCACTTTTCTGCAAAAGGCTAATACACCTTGGAGGGGTGACCCTAACACCCGACGAGGCAAGGAATTTAGCCCCCAGAGAAATCATCAACTTTATGAAAAGTGTGGGACAGCTGGGCAATTCATAGATTAGAGTCATTCACAAAAGATCTTCTGCAGGTCGAAGTGAGGGGAGTTCAAACCGCCTAAACGACTCCGAAAAACAATCTACAACCCCCCAAAAATATTCTATGGACATTATTCATTAATCCTTGCTTTAAGATGACTCACATCAACATACAGTGCTTGACGAATAAATTGCTAAATGTAGAAATGTTTTTGAGTGAGCATGGTCCTGATGTCTTTTGCATGACGGAGCACTGGATTGCTGGTAATAATATTGAAATGTTACAACTTAGAAATTATAAATTGGTTTCATATTTTTCAAGACAAAAAATAAATACGCACGGTGGGAGTGCAATTTTTGTTAGGGATGACATTGCGAGTGACTGTAGACCGGTTGTTTATATTAACGGTTTATCGTTGGAGAGAACGATTGAGTGTTCCGCTGTCTCATATGGGGACTGTTGTATTGTAGCTATATACAGACCGCCTACTGCTGACTTTGTGGATTTCATAGGTGTTCTTTCGGACATCTTTGAGTTTTCAGCGAAGGGCTTTAAATTTACTTATGTTTGCGGTGACTTAAATGTAGATGGATTAAGGGTTTCTTTAGAGAGTAACATACTGCGTGACTTAATAGACAGCTTTCAGTTAAAATCACTTATAAAAGAGCCGACTAGAATTGCTAATTTGAATGGTCTAATGGTTGAAAGCGCAATCGATTATGTCATAACTAATGATCTAAGTATCAACTGTGTAGTACATGATCCGGCGCTGTCTGATCATACTGCACAGACTATCGAATGTCTTAAGAGGGCAGATGAAACCAACCATAGTCATGATCGGGACTGCCGTGAGACGGTCGAGCGACGAATTATAAACGATAATACAATAAGGGAATTTAAGAATCGTTTCCAAAATATGTATGAGCTCTTGGAGAATTATGAGGAAGCTAATATTGACAATTATTTTGAATTTTTTTGGCAAAATGTATACAATATTTTTGAGATATCTTTCCCTAGAGTTACGCGTAGTTTTAGCACTAATAAAAACAAAATAAAAAAAATTAGATTTTCTGAGAATCTTATACGACAGCGGGAAAATTTGGTGGAGCTTCATAATATAAGCAAGATGTCTAATGATACAGTAATAAAAGAGCATTACAAAATTCAGAAAAAACAGTATAATAATGACATAAAACGTGAACGTATTCAAAATAACATGGTAAGAGCTACCGACACAAAGGCTATATGGTCTCTTGTGAATGAAAATTTAAATAGAACAAGGAAAAAACAGAATATAACTCTTAATGTGGACGGTGTAAAAGTATCAGATCCTAACGAGTTAACTTCGGTGTTTGGTCATCATTTCTCGACAAACATACACGAGAAGGTTAAATCACACTTTCAAGTTCTCTCCGATGATTGCACTGTTTGTCCCAGCACCAATAAAAGCTTGTACTTCTTTCCAGTAACTTTTGATGAAATTAAGACAATTATTACAAATTTACCAAATAAAAGGTCAGTGGGTATAGACGAGTTGTCAGTTAGAATTGTTAAATCTTGTTCTGATGAATTTTCAAGGAATTTGGTCCTTATAATAAATAAGTCTATTGCCACTGGTATCTTTCCCTCTAGACTTAAGACTTCTTTGATTATACCTATATACAAAAAGAGTGATATACATGACATAAGCAACTATAGGCCAATATCATTGTTGAGCATACTTTCCAAAATTATTGAAAAGGCTGTGTCTGACCGTGTCAGAGGGTTCCTGAATAAAAATAATCTATTTTCGAATGATCAACATGGGTTTAGAGCACGTCATTCTACAGAGACCGCAGTTGTGGACTTTGTGCAGTATGTTTATAATTGCTTAGATGCTAGTCTTTACTTGCTGGGAATTTTCTTTGACCTCACAAGTGCCTTTGATACCATAGATATTTCCTTTGTTGGTCGAAAGTTATCAAACCTTGGTATAAGGGGAAAAATAAACGACTGGTTTATTTCTTACCTGAGTAATAGACATTTGATTGTGAAGGTTGGAAACTCTTTCTCTAAAAGGTACAATGTCGATATAGGAACCCCGCAGGGGAGCGTTCTGGGGCCATTGATATTCTTGCTCTATGTAAATGATTTGTCGTCTGAAATAAAAACTGAAAAAATATGCATGTTTGCAGACGATACCTCAATGGTAATATCGGCATTGGATGTGCGGGAGCTGGAATGCAAAACTAATAATATACTACATGATTTTAGTCAATGGTGTTACAAAAATAAATTGATTATTAACCCAGAAAAAACAGCTTGTGTTATGTTTAGAACTAAAATGAGAGATGTTAAATTCGACTTAAATTTACATTTAAATTCATATCCCATAAAATATTCTGAAAAAACTAAATTCTTAGGTATTGTGTTGGATGAGCACCTAAGTTGGTCTCATCATATTGATCAGCTGTGTTCGGAGCTTGCTCGCACGTTCTTTGCTGTGTCTATATTGAAAAATTCCTTAACCACAAGGGCTCTCTTGAGTGTTTATTATGCACTTGCATATTCTAGATTATGTTACGGTATTGTTGTGTGGGGACAGAGTGTGGATGTTAATCGAATATTTATTCTTCAAAAGAGAATTATCCGAAAAATATTTAATCTGAAATATCTCGAATCGTGTAGGGAAACCTTTAAAAATCAAAAGATATTGACTCTACCGTGTGTTTATATATTGAACATAGCAATGCATGTTTTTAAAATGCAATCTGGATTGAGGCGGGCTACTCATAGTTACTCGACGCGGAATAGAGATAAGATTTATATTGACAAATATAACCTAACGATGTACAAGAAGTCTCCAATATGTGCAGGTTCTTATATTTTTAATAAAATACCTGAGCATATAAAACTGTCCAAAACGGAAAATATATTCAAAACGAAACTTAAAAAGTATTTAGTTGACAAGTGTTTCTACAGTTTGACGGAGTTTTTCAGCGCTTGAGCTGTTAATGTATATGTGATTGTTACCTTATACTCTTGTGTGTTATAGTGGTATGTTTTAATATTTAATGTATTCGTGTATTTATAGAAAGATTTTATCTATTTGTTGTAACTAGAATATAGTATCTTTGTAATGACGACCCTATCCAATTACACGATTGGCTTGAGGTGTGAATAAATAAATAAATAAATAAATAAATATTCTGTTACTATCTGCTTTATTTAATAAAAGTTCTTTTAGCATTTTCGGTATTATTTGTTATAATAAGAAAGTGATTGTAATTTTCGGATAAAAAGACTTTATCGAATATGGTTAGTTTTATCTAAAAATACTTTGCAAAAACATCGACTTTGGAACACCCTGTACAGTGTATATAATATGATAACAATATTTGCTCAAAATCTAAACAACCAATTCTTGTTATTACATGTCAGTCTACTACGTTTCGGCAATGTACGATTACCTTCTTCAGGTACACTTTCAAATTCTGAATCGTCTCCTGTTCAAACAAATGCGTTCAATTTTTCAGACATTAAATTTTAAGGGTGGCGCAAAGTCGATGTTTAGTTTTCAAAATGCAGGGCTATTTTCAATTCAATTTTTCATATATTAGATTATAATGTATGAAAAATTGAACGCCTGTGTGTCAGTATTTGAAAGTGTATACCTGAAGAAGGCAATTGTACATTGCCGAAACGTAGTAGACTGCATGTGATAACAAGAATTGTTTCACTCAAAAATTGTATTTAATTCGAACCTGATGCTAAGAAAAAAATCCATTATGAAATAAAGACAAGTTCAAGAAAACAAAAAAAATATAGATATAAATCTAAACAAAGTTTCAGTAAATTCAGTTAAAATCATAATGGTTAATTTTAACTAACTATTCTGAAAACCCCCGTAGACACTATTATTATTATATTAAAATTATCATTTGGAATGAGAGCATGAGGTTATTTATTCGGTTTATTTATACTCTTAACTAGTCAAAATATTACTAGAGACTGCGAATATTAAGTAACATTATTTGATAATAAAATCTCGTGATTTTGTTTTTTTTTTTAATAAGTAGGTACTAGGATGTGGTGGTTGTTAGCATCAAACTCAGATTCAAGATTCACGTTTTTACAGTCAACCAGATAAGTAATTAATATGTTAATTACATTTATGGAATATTAATATCTCACACATCAGGCTTTTATTTTTCGACTATTAAGTTTGTTTTCAATCAAAATTTGTCAAAATCATGCCAAATTTGACAAATCAAGAAACATTGCGTTTATTTTACCCCAAAAGGATAGTAATATATAAAAAAAAATAATTTCTTCGAAACCAAGCTTTGTCCAACTTTTATATTGTGTGACTAAATTTATATCCCAACAACAAATATGTGGGTTTGATCGATTATAGTTCAAAGTGTGGTGGACATACGGTATAAAAAAAATAGTAAATGGAACTCCGCAGGGCAGTACGTTGGCTCCTCTTCTCTTTGCATTCGTAAACGATATGGGCTCTCGTTTGAATAGCAATTATTTGTTGTTTGCGGATGATTTAAAATTGTATCGCACTGTTGTTTGTGAGAACGGCGTGATTTAAATAGACTTCGTCTAAATCTGAACAAATTTAAGTCGGTGACATTTACAAGACGTCAAGATCCGTTCTTGCGAAACTACACCATCGATAATTCAAATTTGGAACGCTGCGCTTTAATCAAAGATCTTGGTGTATACTTGGATGGTGATTTATCTTTCAACTACCACATTGAGCAAGTTTCTGCTAATGCTTTGCGAATGTTAGGATTTATTTTTAGACAGACCAGAGAATTCAACAACATGGACTGCCTGAAAAGTCTCTATTTCGCCTTTGTTGTGTCTATTTTGGAATTCGCTACAATCATTTGGTCGCCCATCTACCGTGTTCATATAAAGAGATTGGAGAGTATCCAACGTAAGTTTTTTCAATATTTTTCATTTAAAATTGATGGATATTCTCCTCCTCGTGGGTGTGATCAAGGCCTGTTACTGACAAGGTTCGGATTTCGGCCATTAGCCGAGATACGCATCTTCGCGTCTCAGATCTTTCTTTTTAAGTTGATTAGAAATATGTTGGATTGTCCTCGGGTGCTTCAGCAGCTATGGTTTCGTGTCCCTAGGGTTCACTCTAGAAGCGCTAGTGTATTTTGGGTGCCACAGATTCGTTCTAATTATGAGTCTAAAGCACCGCTATTTCGGGCTTGTAAATACAGCAACCGATTAGTTATTAATGAAAACGTTGATTTTTTTAATGTATCGCTTGATTCTTTTAAGAAAAGTTTAGAGACATGTTTGCGGGCTACTGATTTGGATTTGTTTTGATGAATTATGTTCATGTGTTAATTATTTATTGTTATTATTAATTGTTCTTGTAATCCTCCCAATTTTCTTTCGTTTTGATGCGTGTATTTCCTTTTTTGTATTTATCTATTTTTCAGTTAGTTTTAAGTTAGTTCTAAGTTTGGTATTTTTGTATGCTAATGGTAGTCAATTGTTTTTGTTTATGTAAGATTTTGTCTTGTTATTGGGTAGCAATACGTGTTAGACAATAAAGATATTATTATTATTATTTGAATAGAACGACGTCTAATCCACACTCGTTTTATTCAAATAATACCATACGCTCCTCGATAGATGGATTACTTCAGAAAAAAAAAAATAAAAAAATTATATTTATTAAAGTTATTGAACTTTAATTCGTAGTATTATAAAAAATAATTTTCCGTAATGCCAACTCAGCTCGTGTACATTTTTCCATGTACCATGTACCTACTCCAATTTGATGATTAGTCATTTTTTGTAATTGTTATAATGCTTAATTATTTTATATATTAATAGTAGTAGTAGTATTAAAAAGAGAGCCATGGATTAGAATCATTTACCGAATAAATAAAATTACGGATAGGTGCGCTTTTTTGATATAATGTAGTTTTATCGTAAATTAAAAACATCTTGCACTATTTCATACCCCCAACCCCAGGTGTTCATTGCGTTGGCTTCTGATAGCACTAGGTGACAGTGGCGGCTCGTGGGTAATTTTATTAGGTAGACACTAAAACTTTTATAGATTGTCAAGGTCAAGCGCCTTAGATGAAAAGTAGAAAATTATCAAGGTAAAAAAGAACACGTTAAAATACGGGTTTCGTAACGTAAATCTTACTTTTTTTATTTTTAAAAATTATGCCTCATGCACTACTCTACGAAATCCAATACATAATCAAATACAAATAAAATACAAAATTATTTGTATTGAATAAACATTAATATTACTACCTAATTACTACTTACCGCTACCGCAACAAGTTGTGCAGCACAACTACTAATCTTTACTTGTACTAGTCAAAATGTTATTACTATTATTATTAAATAATGAAATACATATACTTTTTAATCAATGGCACTAGTATTTAAAGAACAAACGAACAAATAGTTCAAACGTAATGTAAAAAACAATAAACAAAAATACCTAACAAACAAATCGAATGATAAATCAAACTTCGTTTATGTTTTGATGTAATCATTATATTTGAAATTTCAAACATAAACCAAAAATAAAACCAAAACGTTGGAATGTTACAACAAACGTAAATTTATTGATACAGTTAATCAATAATAAATAGGATGATTATAGTGTTATAAATCGATATAGAATTCCTAAAAAATAATAAAAAAATTTTTTTTCTACAAATGAATCAAAAAAACCCCCCATTAACAATTAAATAACTTCTGTATTCAACAAAAATTTTACCCCCCTAATGTTAACCACTGAAGATGAGAATATTATGTCTCGAAACATGTATGGTTTAATAATTTAATGACACAATTTTTAACAAAATAAAGAGATTCATTTGTGGAGAAGACGAAGTTTGATTTATCATTAAATGATAAACTCCACGTACAATGGACTATTTCTATAATATAAACAAATCGAAATTTGTGCAAATAGTATACCTACCTATCTACAATAGATAGAAGGCGGCCGGGGTAGGTGCCTAAGCTCAACGCAAACCCGTTCCTACGCAATAGAACACATATTATTTCAATAGGTATTATATAAAAGTTCGCAATCACCAACAGTTTTTTCTGTATATTCATTTAAATATATTCACGAAAAAGTACAACAATTTTGAGCAAAATACATGTATTTTAGGCCGTATTTGGTAGTACATACTATTACCCGGTGACCGGTGGCGCAAAACTTTTGATATGTACATAGGTATATATGTATACAGTGTATACGAGTATACGGTGTAGGCGACGATAACAGTTGCCTGTAAAAATGCGAAGTCTCAATAGTGGGTTAAAGCACCAGCGGTAAACCTAGTTTGCAGTAGTTATATTATACCTACAGATAATTATTGAATTAAAGGGGATGTTTTAATGGTTTAAGGTAGAAAATGAAATTAATATAAGAATCAATATTTTTTTTTTTAAAATTATGGAGTCAATAATAATAAATTGAGTATTTAATTTAGGGCGAAGTTTTAAAGGTAGGTGGTGCCTACCTTGCCTACCCCGACCAGCCGCCACTGCTAGGTGATCAGAAGTCCTACAGAATCTGCAGTCGTCACTCTCTTCTAGGCCTAATCTTGTGATATATTTCTTATAAGGCAACAATGTCCTGTAATAATACGTAGCCCGTTGCCACAGTATAATAAATAATACAGTATTCTGACTTTCCGCTTGCGAGCCGTCCTGCGCATTTCGTCGCGCATGCCGCCATTATGGGTTACAACGTCACAATAATCACATAGAAGTAGATAAATACCGTTCACTCCTGTGTTCAATATATAGTTCATTGTCGGCGTGTACGAGATAAATAAATATTGTGTTTAAATCTAATTCTGTGTTTTGCATTTTTGGTATAGTGTTCGTCAAAATTAAAAAGATTTTATTTTTATTAACGTATCTTATGATTAATACAATGAACAATCAGGGAGGACATGTGTGTGCTGCTAAATGTTGTTCCAATAAGCGGTACACTTGCTCTAAACATTTTTTTCGCTTCCCCACAGATCCTGTTATGCCCGTTTGCACCACATACCGTTTAAGTCACGATTTGTTCTAAGAGGCGCTTAGCATCTATTTTTTATTGCACCGCGTTAAAACGTCACTTTAAATTTGCCTAAGTGTCACTTAAGTGAAGTGTTGAAGAATATTTTAAGTCACGATTTGTTCTAAGAGTCGCTTAGCATCTATTTTTTATTGCACCACGTTAAAACGTCACTTTAAATTTGCCTAAGTGTTCCTTAAGTTAAGACTCGAAAATTCTCTTCTTAAATGGAATTCTAACCTCAATATTGCTTTTATATTTTTCATTATTGGGTTGTTTACATTGTGTGGCGATTAAAAATATGGGATTATTGGATGATGATCTTGATGTTTTCGAATTAATTGAACATGGATTTCCAAGGAGGGTGTATGAAAGGCCGAATTATTTTTAAGATATGGAAAATTTAAGTTTTTTTCAAAGATTTCGACTGACGAAGCCTACGATTCGGCCTATCCTAGACCAAATTGAGCATTTTTACTAGAATTTGATGAGATATGACAGCTTTCATTAGAAGATAAAGACCAGAAAGGGTCTTTGTGCTTAACATACCTATTACTATTATATAGAGGTATAAATTATTGAGCTAGGGTATCAAGAACAATAAATTAAAACCATAACAACTATTCGCAACTATACTTATAAATTATTATTTTATATGTAGCAATAAAAATTATTGCTGTTATAAACGAGTTTGTTTTTGCTTTTTATCTAGTAACAGATTCAGTTGTTTATACTATTCAGAGCACTAGCTTATGGCGCCAAAATATTCAAACAGCAAAAACAAAGCGAAATGCACGCCACCGATCCGCGACGGCCACCCACGGAAACACGACCCAAGGGCGAACGTTCCCATTGGCTCGGTATAAAAGGAAATTAACGTATGCTTACCTACTGCCCGACCAAAAAACTCTTCTTCATTGTCGGCTACCTTAAATTTGCTATGTTGACAAATTTACCCGATACTTAACTAAGTGCTATCTACTCATGATTCGGTGCAATCAATTCCGTTCTTAAAATTTAGGTGACCCTTAACTATTCTCTACTTAAACTGTATGTGGTGCCAACGGGCACTAGTTGACTCGAGAAATCTCTTCTTAAATGGAATTCTAACCTCAATATTGCTTTTATATTTTTCATTATTGGGTTGTTTACTGTGTGTGGCGATTAAAAAATTAAAAATATGGAATTATTTGACGAGGATCTTGATGTTTTCGAATTAATTGAACATGGATTTCCAAGGAGGGTTTATGAAAGGCCGAATTATTTTTAGATATGGACAATTTAAATTTTTTTCAAAGATTTCGACTGACGAAGACTACGATTCGGTCTATCCTAGACCAAATTGAGCATTTTTACTAGAATTTGATGAGCTATGACAGCTTTCAATAGAAGATATTTTAGTAGGAAAGACCAAAAAGCGTCTTTGTGCTTAACATACCTATTATATATATATATAGAGGTACTGAGGAAATAGTCGATATTAAAAAATAATAATAGAGGTATATACCTATGTATTAAAACCATAACAACTTCACGTTTACAGTTTATTTAATTATTAATCCACAAAAGAATAAATAAGCTAACAACTCTACTTATGTTCCCAGGTAAATAATAAACTAAAACTATTTTTGAATATAAATCATAAAATATGTAAGTAGTAGTAGCACTCATCTAGCTAAATCTTATAACAGAAACAGATCAAATACTATGTATATGTAATAAATACATTTCAAATATATAACAATAAGAATAGATAAATTTAACAATGGAAAATAATAACAAAAAGTTAATTTTATTAATTTGAATGATGCCACAATAACTATGATCCAACACTATCGATAGAAGAACTTCTTTCTCGTTGGAAGTGTAGTTTGGAGGTCTTCTCTTTTTTTATGTATCACTAACTTCCATCGTATTATATGTTATATTAAAAAAATGTATTAAATAATAAAATGAAAATAATTTTGTGGCATAGCGGACAAAATGACTGGTTTTTCCTACACAAGGGACTTTTGTGTAATTTAGCAGGGCCTCAGTCTAAACAAAGTCCCTTGTGTAGGTAAACCCAGTCATTTTGTCCGCTATGCCACAAAATAATTTTGTTTCTATTATATTTACGGACACAATTTAACTCTAGTATTTAATAATTTTCGTTCACATTCACAATCAAAATTAATGTTTACATTATGAATTATTATGAAAACAAAACTGAAGAGGTTAAAAGTTAAAATATTACCTACTGCCCGACCAAAAAACTCCTCTTCATTGTCGGCTACCTTAAATTTGCTATGTTGACAAATTTACCCGATACTTAACTAAGTGCTATCTACTCATGATTCGGTGCAATCAATTCCGTTCTTAAAATTTAGGTGACCCTTAACTATTCTCTACTTAAAGTGTATGTGGTGCAAACGGGCATTTTAGGTGAGTAATAAGTAAAAATAAAGATGAATACTAGATAATTTTACGTTTATAACAACTATTTGTATAACCGTAACATTTATATTACGAAATGGCAGTATCTAATATGTTTTTAAACTAAATGAAAGTAAAACATAAACACAACTTGTCTCGTGGCGACATAGCATGATAACGCAATCAGCTAGGGGTTATATTATTGACAATATATATATGGCCCTTGTTTGACTAAAATAGCTGAGAACAGGATTCAGTTGATCCAGAATTCAGGCACACGGCTTGTATGTGGAATTCGTAGGGGTGAAACAGGCTAGCAATAAGATTAAGGAAATCGGCTGGTTAAGAATGAAACAACATCGGATTTTCTTTCACTAATTTTGACTAATAAAAATCATCAGATGGAAATAGGCGGAATACTTATATGAAAGATTGAAGTTCCGGGGATCGGTGTATGATGTGAATATTCCTGATAAAACTGCCATTACGCCACCGCTAGACTCAACATCAATCTTTGAGCGGTCATTTTCCTATACGGTTTCAAAATATTACAACGCTCTACCGGAGAATATAAAAAGTTTACAGGGGTTTTCGTTTAAGAGCGCTGTCTGACACGTAATAGAACAAATTAATTTGTAAACATAAGCTACCTACTTAATTTGGCCAGCGATGTAAAACTATTTTCAGATAGGTTTAGGCTAAAATATAAGTTACGTTTAGGTTAAGTTAGGAAGCACTGCTTCAACTTTTATAAAAATGTCTTTTTTACTAATAAAGTCTGTATTATTGTTGTCATTATTTAACTGATACCACCATTCAAGGCTGTTTTCAATCACTATGACACACCACAAATATTTCTGAAATTGACAGCGATGTTATTATGTACTTAAATATTTTTACAAAAATGAAAATACAGTACTGTGGTTAGAAATTGAAAACTATAATTATTCTTAGTCAGGACCTGACTTGTAACCCAAAATGGCGGAGGTATACGTCACAGTTTATTTCAAAGTGCCAACGTGGAGTCGGAATGCTGTACTTAGTAATGATGTGCCGTTGCTAAGTGTCATGTTGCAAGTGTCAAGTTCCAAGTGTCTAAGTATCATATTGCTAAGTGTCGTGTTGCTAAGTATCATGTTGCTAAGAGTCAAGTTGCAAGTGTCAAGTTCTCAGTGTCTAAGTATCATGGTGCTATGTATCATGATGCTAAGTGTCGTGTTGCTAAGTGTCTAAGTGCTGTGTAGTCTAGGGGAAAATGCATAGTAAGCTTTTGCTGAGTGTAACGCTGAATAGTCTTGTTTTATCGATTCTGGTATCGAGGACCTGCGTCAGAAGGACCTATCTTCTGAGCTGAAGCGATATCCTGACTTTCAATCAGGCCCCGACAGTGGCGTGCAAGAGTGAATTGGCGTTGATATCATTATAACTAGGTACTAAATAAGAATATACAAAAACACTCTCACAGTACCCAAAGCAGCAAATTTATTCACAGACATGAAAAATACATTTTAACATAAAAACATTAACTATCATTATTATCCCACCACCACATTTTTATTATTTAAACGTACAAACTATTCATCGCAAAAATAATAATATTAAATACGGCAACGTGGCAGCAGAGGCAGCACATACGTCAATTGCTCACACATGCTAATACACTTTCAATTGGTGCTTCTCGTCGAATCCAGCGGAATGACCGGCATTACGAACGATAAAAGTTGATCCGTCATAATGCATACGACGTTCACCGCGTCTGACAAATAGATGGCGGGTCTGACCCATGGATCCTGTGCAATGCATGTATGGGGATGAAATTGAAGCTGATCCGTTTGTGGGCGAAGTCCGGATATTGAATTTGTTGCTGTTTCGTCCAACTCTATAAACAAAACTTTTTTTATGCTGCAACATTTTTACATACATTAAAATTGACGGGCGTTGGCTGACTTATACTCGCATAAGGATGTTAACAACGTTAGCGACACGCGCGTCGAGATTTTGTTTTGGTGAAGTGGTAAAACTCTGAACAGTGTTAGATAATTAATCATGGTTTACCTGACTAAACCATCTGCGGTCTGTGAAATTCGCACGCTATTTATGATCCAATTTTCGGTACCGTCATCCGTATACCAATAATTAGTTGCTTGCAATATTTGCACAGCCTCGTTTACTAATTGTGTCGTGTATGAGGGAGAAGTATTTTGATCCAAATATGGCGAATCTCTAAAAAAAACATAATTTTAATTTAATAATAATAACTCATTTGGACACAAAGAGAACATGGATAAACAAAGTTACTATCAACTCAAAAAAATTAAATAGTTCGTTAGTCAAAAATTCATCAAATTTCGACTTTGCAGGCATATTTTTGTGGATGCAAATCTCCACTAATATGTATCTGGTAGCAAAAATTTTGACAGGGTGTTAAAGAGTAAAGATGGCATGATGTAATGAAGTATTTTGAAGCTGAATTATTAAATAGTTAGTTCAAAAACAGAGTTCAAATATGATCCAATTTCGACTTTGCAGGCATATTTCTGTGGATGTAAATCTCCACTAATATGTATCTGGTAGCAAAAATTTTGACAGGGTGTTAAAGAGTAAAGATGGCATCATGTAATGAAGTATTTTGAAGCTGAAATATTAAATAGTTAGTTCAAAAACAGAGTTCAAATATCATCGAATTTCGACTTTGCAGGCATATTTTTGTGGATGCAAATCTCCACTAATACGCATCTGGTAGCAAGAATTTTGACAGGGTGTTAAAGAGTAAAGATGGCATCATGTAATGAAGTATTTTGAAGCTGAAATATTAAATAGTTCGTTCAAAAAGAGAGTCAAAAAATCATCAAATTTCGACTTTGCACGCATATTTTTGAGGATGCAAATCTCCACTAATACGCATCTGGTAGCAAAAATTTTGACAGGGTGTTAAAGAGTAAAGATGGCATCATGTAATGAAGTATTTTGAAGCTGAAAAATTAAATACTTAGTTCGTTCAAAAAGAGAGTTCAAATATCATCCAATTTCGACTTTGCAGGCATATTTTTGTGGATGCAAATCTCCACTAATACGCATCTGGTAGCAAGAATTTTGACAGGGTGTTAAAGAGTAAAGATGGCATCATGTAATGAAGTATTTTGAAGCTGAAATATTAAATAGTTCGTTCAAAAACAGAGTCAAAAAATCATCAAATTTCGACTTTGCAGGCATATTTTTGTGGATGCAAATCTCCACTAATACGCATCTGGTAGCAAGAATTTTGACAGGGTGTTAAAGAGTAAAGATGGCATCATGTAATGAAGTATTTTGAAGCTGAAATATTAAATAGTTCGTTCAAAAACAGAGTCAAAAAATCATCAAATTTCGACTTTGCAGGCATATTTCTGTGGATGCAAATCTCCACTAATACGTATATGGTAGCAAAAATTTTGACAGGGTGTTAAAGAGTAAAGATGGCATTAGGCAATGAAGTATATTAAAGCTGAAATATTAAATACTTAGTTCAAAAACAGAGTTAAAAAATCATCAAATTTCTACTTTGCAGGCATATTTTTGTGGATGCAAATCTCCACTAATGTACAGGATGGTCCGGTTTCCAAAGCGGAAACTTTAAAAGCAGACAGAAAACCACAAAGTAATAGTTTCTAATATAAACTATATTCGAAAAATGCTTCGCTATAAAGATAAAGGGTATCAAAATTTTTATAATAAATTACAAATTTATTAAGATTTTTAAAACTACTTTAGATATTTAAATTGGCACATTTGAATAGATAATTTAGATACCTACATCTTTTTACGTGAAAAATAATATTTGAGTTCCAAGAGTGGAGTGCGTACGGACACATCCTCGGGCAATTTTAATGAAAAAAAAAAAATGGTACGCCACTGTTTTTCTAAAGTAAAAAATATTTTTGGAATCCTTTTTCAATTTACAACAAAAAAACATTCCTCGCTTTTTTCGTTCGACACATCGTTTCCCAGTAAAAAATTACAATTCTTTAAGCAACTGGAATTAAAACATATTTCAATCTGTCGGAGTAGGTCGTTAAAAAAAAAGACTACTACTGTCGTTTCATTATGACAGTTAATTGAACTGTCAACTAATTAAATCGAGTTATTGTTGACATTGGTCGCGTTCATCACAACATAGCGCTACCGATCTAGTGATGGAATCTGTCATTTCTGTCAACTGTCAACACTGTCAGGGCGTCAAATTTATAAAACAAACAAAACAAATCTGTGCAATAAATAAACATAATAAATAAGAAAACAGAAATTTAAAAGAGACAACTAGATTGAGTTATTTGGACAATAGTTATGGATTTCTATTGAGTTTATTTTTGTGGAGATTTGGTAGCAATTTGGATAGGGATCCTATTTAATAATGGGACATTGACAATATGAGGTTAAAAAAGAATCCATAGCAAAATTTGTAAAATAGTCGAATATGAGCTGTAGCTATAAAATAACAAGCAGCAAAATTGGGCTACCAAGAGAGGCTTTTTCTTTTTCTTCTTCTTATGTAAACAAATCAGTCTGACCGTTGACTTAATTTGTCTGAAAAGTAAAAGTACAATAACCTAACAAATTGTCGTCAAATTTCACATTGATCTTGAACAAAACGCTACTGAAATTGCATGCGTGCGTTTTTCACCGGTTTAAGCATTTCCAAGATGGCACACACATTGAAAATGTTGCCTATTGGTATGGGCAACAATTCTTGAGATTGCTAAAACTGCAAAGTTACGAAGAATTCGTAAGGTGAAGGAAAAAAACGTGCGCGATTAATATTTGTACTTTTGAATGCCATTAAATATGACCCAAACTTATTGGAGAAAGTGGACATGATTAGTGACTCAACCTCCATGGAAGGAACGTTTAAATGAGAGGTACATCCACTATTTTCCCTGCCACTGTAGATTTTAAAGTTAGGGGCAGTTTTCAGAAACCCTGTATATACATACTCATAAAAGATGTTCAATGTGAAGTCCTGTTGAGACAAATCATTAAACGTATCCGTGGTAGTTCTTGTTCCCGCCGAATCCACCAAATAAACCAAGGCACATTGTAAACTACTAAAACTCACACCTTTGTACCACATTTTGGCAAATCTAAAAATAAATCAAATTATTAAAATAAGCAGTTTTCATAGCACTTCAATAGTGATACCAACTTATTATTGCCTTGACCGTCATTCGCCATAATCTCCACTCTAGAACCATATTGGTATACCCGACCATTGGGATGGATCAATCCAGATGAACTTCCGCTTGAGCTCAATGCCAAAATAATGCCATTTTTGGCATTAGCCACGCGGATTGCTTTATCCAACGATATATCAACACGGATTCGGTCATGTAAACGGAGAGTGATGACACCATGAGGTGAAATCACTGTGCCGTTTGTGTAGCCATCGTCGCTATAGAATTCCTAAAAAGAAATTTTGAGTGAAGAAAGAGAATGGAATATCTTTCTCTGAAAGTGTATTAGTTGAGGAGATTGGTGAGGTATCGTAAGGATTTGGTGAAAGTTGATGAAAAAATTGTGAGATGCACCAAATGAGGATTGTTAATGATTAAAAGAGGTTGAAGTATTGGAAACCTGGAAAGAGTGATATGTGACGAATCTTTGTTTTTTACTTATGATTCTGAACTTGGTTGAAATCCCAGGCATCGGAAGGGCCAAAAAATTAACTAAACCCTCATAACCTTACTCGATAAGACATTTAGACATTATTGCATTATCTGTCAACTACTCTCCGTTAGACCTGTTGAACTGACCTTGAACTAACAACGTTGAGGCTGTAGAGCACCACGCGTCATCACAGAGCCAGCCCACACTGGAATCACAGCATAAAGAACAGCATTCTTCCAAGTCCACGTCGCGTCAGTACTTTGAACTAAATAATTTCAAACTGTGACGTATGATGCCGCCATTTTAGGAGAAAAGTCAGGTCCTGACTAATAATAATTATATTTTTCTGTTGCTAACCCCAGTAGGTACTGTATTTTTATTTTATTTATTTATTTATTAATCTACGGACAAAGTCCATTATTACAACATGTACAAAACAATAGCATACAACATAATACAGAAATTATAAAACTTACATAACTCTAGACTATCCATTACAATTGAACTTAATAAAAAAAAAACAAAACACCAGCAATTGCGCGACATACAACAGCTCGCAGGACTCCAACGCTCGCTGATGTTAAGGAATTAATGAATGATAATTTATTTTAAATTTTAAAAACAAGGAATTAGGGAAACCATTCATCTCTAGACCTCCTCCTCAAGCGACCGGCGAACTCACAGTGGTGCAAAGAAATCGATGTTATGATTAGAACAACGATTCGCCAGTCGCGCCACTCTGGTGACAAAGGTATTCATAGCGTAGTTCGCGCGGTGGAACGAGACGTGAAAGAGATCAGAACTTCTGCTTTGTCTAGGGGGAACATGAAAACCAATCTGGGATAAAAGACCAGAAGATAAAAGAGTATTGTTTAAAATTTTATATAGTATAGTCAGATCCCTGACAACCCTGCGGGCGCCCAATGTAGCCAACTCCAGCTCACTCAGCAATACGCCGTAGTTTAAGTTAAAATTAACGGGTCTAAAATTAACGTACCTCAAAAAACGGTGCTGAACCCTCTCGATACAGACAGTGTGACAAACATAAGATGGAGACCACACCGCAGAGGCGTACTCCAAATGCGGCCTCACAAAGAATGTGTGCAGGGCTCTGAACGTACCAATCTGACTGAAATCCCCCGCACAACGTCTGATGAAGCCCAACATCTTAATGGACCGCGATGTCGCGCGCCTGATGTGGTCGGTGTAGCTCAGTGAAGAATCCAAGTAGACACCCAGATCCTTGACCAAAGCCTTATAATCCAAAGCGTCCCGGTCAATAAAGTATTCGTAAAAAAGTGGATCCCTAGTACGGTTAAAATTAATGCAAAAGCACTTCGATATATTCAAATCCAACCCATTCGCCTCGCACCAATGAACAAGCCGAATAACATCCTCCTGCAAAAGGTAGCAATCGGATGGGCCTGCAATACGCCTATAACACTTCCCAACTAGCAATTCGACATTCTTAAAGAACTAATATATTTTATAATTATTTTATTGCCGCTTAGTAAAAACTTTTTTGTTCTTTAAAGGTTCGTTTGGTGATAAAACTGCTGTGTTAAACTTTTCTGTGAGAAAAACTGTTAAGAACGTTTTTACAGCAAAATAATAAAATAGTTATAAAATATGATATCGTAACAATTTTATAAACGTTTATAAAATACGTTTTGTAGGACGTATTTGTTCCGAATGATAATTGGTTTTAAAAGCATTTTGTAAAAGTACTAGTCTGGATTAACTTGTTCCTTTAAAAACAATTATAAAATTATTCTGTTAAAGTACGTTTCGTAATAATAAAATAGTTTTTTTATTGTCGTTATTAAGAGCGATTTGTTTGCTGCAGCAAATTTGTGCGCAAATTAATAATTACAAAATTGTTTTTTATTTATTTTAAGCAGTTGTGCATTTAATAGAAAATTAATTACAATATTATAAATTATCAAAGGGAAAGCATTAGTGACTATAATAATGAGTAGGAAACTGTAATGGAATCTAATCAAATTAATGACAATTTATAAGACACCAAATATTTTGGAGACTGATAAATTCTCAGGAGGAATTATTACGAGATGGTGAGCGGGTAGCCGAAATAGAGAATTGGTGATCAATATCATGCTTCAAGCACAACAAGTGAGCTAGAAAAAAATGCAAAACTAAGAGAAAACATGGGCAGTATCAAATCATGTTCCGCATTTTTCCAGAAGAAGCTTTTTGCTATACTCAATAAACGCATGCCAAATTTTCTACCTCAAGATCCTCGAACTCTCTTAAAGACACTCAACAAACCGTTTTAATAACGGCAGTTATAACATACATACCTACATAACATAAACAAAGAGCTCAATTTAGGTTATGTTTAAATTACTCCCGTAAAAGCTAATAAGAGAGTAATTATAAAAGCATTTTGTTTTATAAGAACACATTAAAAGCTTTTATAAAACATATTATATTAAAGTTTGTTTTGTAAAACTCTGTTTACTATTTTATTATTATTCCAATATTGCGACGATGCGACACACGGCGGCGACTCACACAAACATCAAAGTATCAAGCACGAATACTTCAAGTAGACAGGAGTAGACTTGATTAATTTGTATACATTTATCTTATATATTTTTTGCAGCACCTTTTAATTAAATTTTGATTTTTTAGAGCATTTATATAAAAGCTTGTTTTACTATGTTTCACTATTAATTTATTTTAAATAACGGCAAAGGATAACTAAATACATAAAACTTCAAGAAAAATACTTGTAATTAGCTTCATTATTCATTATCAAGCTTAGTGAAATATATACTTTTTTACACCATAACTGGTTTATAAAAAATTCTTCACGTTTACATAAAACATAGGTATTTACTTATATTTTGGCTAGTGTCCATATGATAGATATAAAAGAATCATATCATCATCATATCATTCTTATGCTATCAAAGGGGTTTCATGTAATATTAATTTTATATTACCCTTAAAATATAATGAGATTTATGTTTTTTAACGAATACACCCCTGTATAAAACAATTCTGCAGTTATTTTATAATAGCTATCTAAAGAGCATACTCGTCTGTGTTGAGATAATTGTGTTTTATAAGCATCGTATAAGGAAGAAGCCATTTTTGGTTTCTTTAAATTGTTAGCCATGTTGACCAAACTTTTAAAATTAATATTTTTTATAATTTGTAAAATTATCTTAGCTAGTAAGGTATACAGAATCAGTCATTACATAATGAAGGATATACCAAAAGATTATTTTCAACAATAAGTGACAATAAAAAAAATATTTTATATAATTTATAAAATCTAAATTCATTAATTTACATAATTCGCGAGGCGCATTAAAATTTTAATAATAATATACAGTAAATTTTGTTTCGCAGCCAATTCTGCTCATGGGTGAATTTTATCTGACTTATTTTATTATTCATTATTGGGTATTATAGCGTTTTATATTATTTTTACCTCCATGATTGTTCAGATTTTATTAATGTGTACCAACAACAATGCATAATAATTATAAAATAATTTTGTATAAAAAGGTATTTTAAAAAAACGTTTTTATCCTTTAACTGTTGCCGCTGAGAGCAAAAATGTTGAAATTGAGGCTCTTATAAAAGATTTATAAAATATGTTTATAACAGTTTTATTTGATTTTTATTAAATATTTATAAACGTTCTAAAAACTATTGTATAATAGCAACAAGCAACATTTATAGAACCGTTAAAGAGTCGATTTGTTTTATAAATCTGCGCCTTTTTCGTGTTTATAAGGCGCGTAAGAACGTTGTGAAAATGTTTATAAAACAATGGGTGTTTTATAAAATATATTTTATAAATGTTCTTACAGCAATTAAAAAAGTTAAATTGTTAGTTGGGTTTAGATCATCAGCAAATAACTTGATCTCACTATGAACGAAACATTGCTCTATGTCATTGACAAATAAGTTAAATAATAAGGGGCCCAAATGAGACCCCTGAGGAACACCAGATGAAACTAATATGGGCCTGGAATGAAACTCATTGATCCGGACAACTTGAGTTCTACCACATAAGTAGCTCCCCAACCAGTCCAACATAGGCGCAGAGACTCCAACAATCCCAAGCTTCTCAATGAGAAGCCGATGGTTGACACTGTCGAAAGCCTTAGAGAAGTCGGTGTAAATGGCATGAACTTGATATCCGTGCTCCAAAGCCCAGGACAAGTAGTTTGTGAATTCGAGGAGATGGAGCTCGGTAGATTTACCTGCCTGAAATCCAAATTGATCGGAGATCACTAATGGCCCTAGAGTGGCCGTCAGATAACGAGTGATCAGGTTTTCGGAATTGAATTCAATATACAGACCGGTCGGTAATTTGTTACTTCATTTCTGTTGCCGGATTTAAAAATAGGGGTAATGAAACTAGTTTTCCATAATACAGGGAAAGTGCCAGTGGAGACCGAATGATTGAAAATAATTTGAAGCGGTCTAGCAAGCGAAAAGCTACAATTCATGAGAAGCAAGGCTGGGATTCCGTCGGGACCGGTCGACTTCCTCACTTCCAAGCCAACAATTGCCTCTAAAATATCTGAGAGAGAGATGTGATGATCGGAAACATTCACTAGGGTGTCCCCGACACAGCCAACCGGAGAGTCAAGACATCTGTCGTTATACACTGATTCAAAATACGCAGCAAACAAATCCGTCCCACACTGATCGGCGTCGCTCGTTCGTTCACCCCATGATAGACGCGAGGGCAGGTCTGAAGATCCTTTTTTAGAATTTTCGTAGAAACATTTAAGTACATAATAATGTCGCTGTCAATATCAAAAATATTTGTGGTGTGTCGTCGTGATTGAAAACATCCTTGAATGGTGTTATCAGTTAAATGTTGCCATGATTGGGTGATTGTTGTCACATGATACAAAATAGCAGAATTTTATAGGCAGTTAAGGCTGTCAACAAATATTCAAATAAATTTGATCATACAAATATATAAACAAACTCCCTAAAATAAATAATCGATGAGTAGAATCTTTGGCCTAGAACACTAAACTAAAATAAACATTACAAATTTCACCATATTATAATTAATTTGTTTTTACGAATTTCTTTACAATTCCTGTTAACATATTTTAAAGTAAACTTCATCCTAACTCATATATAATCGCAAAACAAAATCCTTTGGAAACATATTTACAACACACCACATATCTACGGTGGATAGATAAAAAGTTACAGTTCTTTGCTCTTTCCTATGTTATTTGCACGAAAAGTGGTGTTTTCTTGGCGGCACTGTATTCAGTATGAAAAATCCTTCACAATGAGGGGTCGCACCCCATAGCTACGAGTTCTAGATAAAAAGTTGCAGTTTTTGTTATTTTCTTTGTTATTTGCACGGAAAGTGACTGTTTTGTTGTTGGCAGCACTGTATTCAGTATGAAAAATCCTTTAAAACGAGGAGTCGCATCCCATAGCTACGAGGGCTAAGTATAATGTTACAGTTTTTGTTCGTTTAGATGCGTCAATAAGACAAATATTAAATTTTTTCCATATACATCTTGTAGGTTTCCATATTTGAATCATAGTAGAAGTATAGCAAGTACCTGCTATCGATCGGTTCCAAATATACGCTTGACTACTACTTACTTGTTGGTACTATACCACGTTTGGATATATACGAGGGCTGCTCCCGATATTTGATTTAACAATTATTGGCATACAAAATTTCATCCTCTTAAAATGGAAAGATTCAAATGCTGCAGGAGAGACCCTGTTACTGTGTACGTGTGTGTTACATGTGGGAATTTTTTCCACAAGGAGTGTTCCACTAAGTGGAAGGAAATGGGTCTCTTGGGTGGGAATAGGATCCATTGTTCTCGATTATGTGCCAAAGAGGATAAACTCAAAATTTATGAGGATATTATAGAAAGTCAGAGGCTTCAGATTTGTGAGTTGCAGAATGATGTCCAGCAAAGGGACACTTGTATTTCTAAGATGAGGAGGGAGTCGCAGCTATTTGTGAGCGACGCAGTTGAAGTAGAACAATCCTACTCCTCGCAGATAGAAGAGTTGAATCAAAAAATACAGAGTTTGGAGCGTAAATTAACTGAAAGGAAAATTGCCGCTATAAAACCAGCTATGTCAGATGCTATATCACAAACTGACATTAAGTCACGTAATAGAAATACACAGACTGATTTAATTAAGAATAGCGTAGCAATGGTACAGACTGAGAGAATGCTTGCGAAGTCCTGTGAAACTCAGACTGATGAGCACTTATCTGTTCGACAGGAGCTATTGTCAACCGTAACAATAAGTGCCGGTGGCTGATAATTTTAATATGTCTAATTATGAATTTTTTAAAGATTTGATTGTAAATAGAAGGGTCATGTTTTCTCATATGAATTCTATCATTAGTAGTAAATATTTTGTAAATAATGTACTTCCGATATTGAAGAAATCTGGAAAGGTCAAAATTGCTATATACATTAAGAATATTCTATTTAATGGCAAACAGTTTTTTCTATAATGAGACAAAAAATACCCTCCAAACGAACGGAAAAGTTGAGGTGTGCAAAGTGACGGATCAGTTTCGTGTTTTCCATCTCAATGTTAGAAGTTTACGTTCGAAAACAGTCGAACTTGACATGTTGCTAATGCAACAACAGTTTCCAGATATTGTTTGCTTGACGGAGACGTGGTGTAACGGTGATGAGCTTGCGGGTCTGAAGCTTAGTAATTATAAATTGGTTAGTAGTTTTTCACGTGCTTCTAGAGGAGGAGGGACCTGTATATTCGTGAAATTGGATTTGGTTTCAAATACCAAAGCCATTCCAGTGCAGGCTTCTGAGAGCATTTTTGAGGTATGTTGTTCTGAGCTCCAGATTTGCAATAAAAAATTGTGTACTGTTTGTCTCTATCGAGCACCGCAAGCTGATTTAAATGCTTTTATGTTAGAATTAGAAATGTTACTAAATAATCTCCATTTTCAAAATAAGAGTCTATTACTCTGTGGAGATTTCAATATTAATTTTGCGGATAGGGATTGCAGAGGTGTTGTCCAGGTTCTGAATCTATTAAATAGTTTCGACTTGTCACAGTGTATTTATGACTACACTCGGGTACGATGTGAATCAAGAAGTATTATCGACAACATTTTTTGTAATTTCTACAATGATCATGTGACATCCCTTGTACGGAATACCGACATATCCGATCATTTTTATCAGATTGTAAATTTTAGTATTTTAAGATCCATAAATGACACTAATGTTAAGTATGTCAATAAAAGATATTTTAATGATCTATTTGGTATTGAGATGTTTAAATACCGTATATCTCATGAGACGTGGGACGGCGTGTTAGATGCTGCTGGGGTTGATGCGAAGTTTACACATTTTAATAAAGAGTTAGATAGCATATTGGATCTGTGTTTTCCCTTAAAGTCTGTTAAAATGAAAAACAAAATATCACACAATTGTTGGGTGACAGACGATATTATATCTGAGGGAGAGTTTCTTAGGATGTTGGATTTTCAATATAAAATTTCTAAAAATCAGAATATTAAAGAACTTTACACGGTCTTATATAAAAAACACAAAAAACGAATAGTTGACGCGAAGAAGTCTTTTAACAACTCACGATTCTATGCGTCGCGTAATAGATCAAAAATGTGTTGGACAATAATCAAGGACGAGGTTAATTTGGGTGAAGATAATCGATATCCTTCTGCGTTTACGGACGGAGATGAACGAGAGTATCCCTGTGATGAGCATGCAGCGGATATGTTTAACGACTATTTCACTGACTCGGTTAAGAATTTGGTCAGACCGAACAATCACTCATTGAACCGTGAGATACCGCTATTCAATAGTAAAACTTTTTTTCTGCACCCTGTACATGAAGTGGAAGTATGTAGGATTCTGCGGAAGGTAACGCGAAAAGACTCAAGCGGCTCTGATGGTATCCTCTGCTCTCTCTTAAAGCACGTTATTGAAGACATAGCACCGATTTTGGCACATTTAATTAATCATTCTTTTCTGGATGGTAAATTTCCGCAAGATTTAAAACTGGCCAAAGTTGTGCCTATTTTTAAAAGGGAAGATCCAAAAAATGTGGTAAACTATAGAGGAATCTCAGTACTATCTGTTTTCTCAAAAGTTTTTGAAAATGCTTTCTATAATCAACTTAATGATTTTGTAAATAGGTACAATATACTTGGCCAAAACCAATTTGGGTTTAGACAAGGCATGTCTACGCAAGATGCGGTAATTCGATTTGTCGGTAATGTGTTGAGGGGACTGGAGGGGAGACAAAAGTGTTCGGGTTTATTTTTCGATTATACGCGTGCCTTTGAGACGGTAAACCATCAACATGTATTATCTAAACTTTTTAACGCTGGTATTCGTGGAACATCTTTAAATTGGATAGCATCATATCTCTCTGGTAGAACGCAGAAAGTAAGTCTCAACCGTAACGGTGTCACGTTTGAGTCGTCAGTTCGTGAAATCAACGTTGGCGTTCCCCAGGGTAGCACGCTGGGACCGTTGATTTTTATTATGTTTATTTCTGACATATCTTCACTAATAAAATCCGCTCATGACATAACTCTTTTTGCAGACGATACATCAGCAATAGTTTCTGCTGATACTATTAACGGTTTGAGTGCCAAGGCGCATGAATGCCTGGAAGATATGCAGGGTTATTGTAGTACTAATGACCTAGTGTTGAACTTGAGGAAAACTAATCACGTCCATTTTTCTACTAAGGAGGTGGACTACAGCGTAAGAGTCCAGAGTTCGGAGTGCCGCCTTGTGCAGACGGATGGAGTGAGGTTCTTGGGAGTTGAGATCGACTCGCATCTAAATTGGTACAGGCAAATCGAGACTGTTTCGAGGAAGCTCTGCAGGCTGTCGTTTTTGATCTGGAAACTCAGAAGCTTTGTTACCCTTGATGTGTTGTTATGTTTCTATTTTGCACATGTCCATTCTGTATTATCCTATTCAATTGTGGTATGGGGTAACTCGCGACGCACGGACGAACTACTAATTTTACAAAAGAGGATCATTAGGACAATGTCATTTAAATCTGCGAGATTTCCCTGCCGCCAATTGTTTAAGACCTTACATATTTTAACTGTTACCTCAATTTATATATTGGAGAGTGCGTTCTATGTTTATTCTAACATCGATAAATTTGAAAGCACAAGCCAGATATCCAATTATGAGCTAAGACATAAGCTGAATTTAAGACTACCTGCTCACAGACTCTCCCTATCGGCAAATAGTTCTTTGGTAATGCCTATCAAGATTTTTAACCATCTGCCTCGGCATCTGAAAGTTATCCCTGGTTCAAGAAAATTTAAATGCGGCGTTAAGGCTTGGCTTTTACAGCACAGTTTTTATTCGTTGAATGAATATTTTGGACATACTTAATTGTTAAAGTGATTGTTCGATATAATTGTTGTTTGTCAATGTAAATATTACTGTATTTTGTTATTTATTTTTGTAGATTGTAGATATTAACGTGCTGGTTGTGTAATTGTAATTATAGTCATTTTGAGAATTGCTATTTGTGAAGTTTTTGACACATTCTATGTACTATTGTTGTACCTGATGAATAAAGATTATTATTATTATTATTACTTTTCTTCAATTTGACAAATAGGGCCGATCCGACCCTCAATCTCAAATCAAACCTAATGCTATAACTCGACTCGTACTAGCATCACCTATTTCAAACTTCGACATGTTCAATTTTTCACAATTATCTATTTTTATACCGATCTTCAACGTCGTAGCTCTTCTCATTTCCATCTAATAACGTGTCAAAGTTTTCACTTTTTTTTAATCTTCTTATTTCAATTAGACGAAACATCGGAATTAATTCTGCATGATCTCACAACATCCGTCTCTATAACGTCTATCACCACTCCAAATTTCATCTCTCCACAATTTACGTTTTTCGAACTATTAATTTAAATGTAAAAACCTAACCTAAGGCCCCAACAAAATCCACAAAGGCATCATACGGATTATTTAAGTTTCCAAATATGTCACCCTGAGCATTTTTAAGTATCTACCTACGTCTATGCGATTATTCACACGTTCTCTCCTATAATGGCGGAATGCGCGACGCGATGCGCATGACGCCTCGCAACCGGAGATTCGGAATGCTGTTTGTTTTTATGTTGTGGTAGAAGACTGTATTCATAGAAAATAATTTATATTCACACCCCGTATGTATTTTGTTGATAGGTAAGGATAAAACTAAGACATAACATGTTAAAAAAATGTTAAGTACTTACATTAAAATCATCTGTAAAGTAGTTTTTCACTGTAATGGGCTTAGGTACATAGGGGGGCCAACTGGTGGGTCCCTCATATTTCATCATATCTCTAGTTGGCATTTCATCACTAATATGGGAATTGGTAAAGACACTTCTACTGCGCGGACGTGGTGCATCCTTACGTCCATTTTCATTATGATTACTACTGTTATTTGTATTACTATTCACTTTATTCACTCTTGTAACACTATCTGAAAATGTCACTTAAAACCAATATATTTTGACAAATTGATGAATATGAATTGAAATAACATACCTTTGCGACGAAACACTTTATTATTATCGGAAGTTCTATTCATTTTAAAGGATTTTTGGGGTGAAAAAATGTACTAAAAGTCAAAAAATGAAATTAAGTATCTACTAATTGTTTATTTCAAAAAACAAAAAAACTGAATTTGACAAGAAAGCAAACTTTGATACGATTAACTGTCATATCATGTATTGTTGTACCTAAAATGTTTCTTTTTTACAAAAACGAAAAAAGATAGAACCATTACGGTTATGACATCAGTTCGAAACGCCTTATACAGGGTGGCTCATTGAAAATGAAACAGAGGGCTCTTTGAGTATGTAATATACCTACATTTTTGGCAAAATACATCTATACGTCGATTTTGTTTGCAAGGAGAACATTTGGGGTCTGAGTCTCATTTCCAGAAGCTAATAAGGAAAAGTAAATCGAGTGATGCCTTATTTTAAGGGTATTTTGATTCTCTTGCTTTCGTAAATTGGTCAATTCTTTTAGTTACGTATTTCATATAAATTTGTCATAGTGTAACTCGCACAATTTTTATCCAATAACTTCAGTTGTGTTATTTGACATGCATTAACCAATTACCAATCTACTTTAATTGTGTTGGAACTCTAATTAGAACATAATACAGTAATGGTTATGGGTTCGAATCCCAGCTCTGGCAAAAAAAAATTCTAATTTATACATAAAGTAATTGTCTAATAGCATTACGTTTCTTATCCATTTTGTGCATTGTTAAATAAAGTTTATTCGACATCCACAGATAGCTAGCTGTATTCTCAAAAATGACTTGTTTATTGAATCATTGCCATTCTTTGAAAATAATTAAGAAACGGCTGCGAATATGAAAAAATAGTAAGAGTAACAGATACTTTTTGTTAAAAATTGATTTCACAACACAAAACAAATTAAAAATGCGATTATACAGGGTATTCCTATTTTTCTGAACTAATTAATTTTGCTAACACCCTGTATCTGTCTTAAATAAATAAATCTTTGAGAGAGAGAGATGTTTTTGGCGACATCTAGCGTGAACAGGCAATATGCCGGGTGAAACACAGTTCACAAACGATGGCCGGACAAGAAGTAACAACTCCATTATATCCTATTGCCAACACTAAATGCGCCCGAATCCCCTTGCAGGGAGGCGAGTTTTTAGATCTGTGATGAATACCTTGTATTATATTATACTGTGGGACATGTAAATTAATCCGTTCCAACAAGTAGGGACAATCAATAATAATAAAAGTAAATGATCAGTACCAGTATCAGTGGAAAGCGACCATCGATTTTAAAGGCTAAATATTTAAGAAATTTGCGTTGCACCCCTTCCAATTTGGTGATATGGGTTTGATATATCGGAGCACCAGTTCTCCAATATCAATAAATCTGACTATAACTGCACACAATTCTTGTACGAGCTAATTATGGAGAAGATCTTCAGGTCGTCCGCAAAGAGCAAACAGGAACTCGATAGATCATTGATTATATCGTTAATATATATGGCAAATATCAACGGCGCAAGATTACTGCCTTGTGGAGCACCACTGGTAACAACAATCTCGTTGGACCTGAATCCATTGTATTCGACAAATTGTTTACGACCAGAAAGATAAGACTCAAAAAACAAAATTAAGTCTTTTTCGAGTCCAAATTCATTTAGTTTCCGTTTTAAAATGCCGTGATCAAGCTTATCGAATGCCTTAGAAAAATCTGTAAAAACAACATCGACTTGAAGACCTTCACCGACAGCCGGATAAACATGCTGCAAAAATTGCCCCAGATTGGTGACAGTGGAGCGGCCGCGATAAAAACCATGCTGATCAGTAACAATATGATGCTTTGCCTGACCAAATATTTTATCATGTAATATAGTTTCAAACACTTTCGAGAAGTTGGTTGTGAATCCAGGGGTGGGGCCCTGTGTCGCTACAATTCTACATGTGCGGCACTCTGCGTGACAAATTATTCGCTACAACTCGACTAAAATAGTCTACTTGAAGCGTTACATGTAGACGTATGGAATTCTACAATATCGTGCAGTATAACCTAACTTTTCATATGAAGGGGTGTTGGTGTGCGGTTTGTTTTTTTAGTGGATAATTGTTAATATTGCTATACACCTTTCCACACAGTTTCTGATTCGACCTTAGCAATAGGGGTTATTAACCAGGGTTCAAGACGGTAGCCTGAGTCACCCAAAAGCCAGAAATGTTTGTAACCTTTTAAAAAATTACTTGTTCGGTAGTTTATTTATAAGCAAAATATACCATTCAAATTCTTTCATGTGATGTTTGACTAAGGAACGTCTTCAAATGCAAAATGTCGTACAAGCGATGTCACAGCAGTAGGAATATGTTGATTTTCCAAATAGGGACGAATTCCATCAGAAACATACTGAGACATATCCTTATCAAGCCTGAAGAGTTCACGAAACCGTGTATCCTGTATTGTAAAGGGGTCACTTGCTTCTCTGATTAAACGTCTCTATATTTTCATTTCGAATTTCTTCTAACCTCTCTTCCTCCTTGGATATTTCCAACAATAACTGACAGCATGATTGATTGCTAAATGAAAACTCCTTGTTAGGATGGACTATTTATTATTTCACAGCATAATATATACTATATAAATGCCTATATCCCTAAAAATAACGAAATTCCAGGTAAATGTTTTTAGGTCGCTTAGTATTGTACCGAAACTTGCCAAAGAATAGTCGACGGCAACTCAGAGTAACGTTTAAAGTGACTCTCGCTTTCTATAATAGAATTCGATATCGGAAGCGACATGTAGATGTAGTTTAGTTACACCTTGTATACTAGATACAAAATGTCACAAGTATCAAGTATTTGAAGAAACGGTACTTCAAGAACTACTACTCAGTATATTGAAGTACATTTTTCAAGTATTTTACTTGAATTACTGACTAAGTACCTTTTATATTCAGCATAGATGTCCACTTAAAATTTTTCGTATTTACTTTGAAACACCTTGTTTATTATCAAACTTGATCAAGTCAAAAATGTAATCACTGTCGATCAGCATGGATTCTTTGCGAAGCGTTCGTGTGTCACAAATCTTTCGACATTCTCTCAATATATATGTGAGGCATTGGACGTCCGGAATCAGGTCGACGTGGTTTACACTGATTTTCAAAAAGCATTTGACCGGATTGATCATAACATCTTGCTATTAAAGCTTGACCACTTTGGATTCTCCAGAGATATGTTGACTTTGTTTGAGTCTTACCTGGCTCAAAGGCAACAATTCGTCCAGATTGAGAATGTACGGTCCCAAAGCTTCACACCGACTTCGGGCGTCCCCCTCTTGGCCCTTTGTTATTCCTTCTATTTGTTAACGATATCGTTGACTCAATTCACTGTCACAAACTTCTTTTTGCTGATTATCTGAAAATATTCTGGACCATTGAGGGTGAACGCGACTGTGTGTACCTCCAGTCTTGTCCAAATTTCCTTAGTGACTAGTGTAATAGAAATAGGTTGTCACTAAACATAAATAAATGTAATGTTATGACGTATACAAGGAAAGAAAATCCAGTCTTGTTCGACTATCAACTGAATGGTATTTCACTGAAGCGCCTGAACATTGTTCAGGACTTAGGTGTAACTTTCGATTCACGTCTCACATTTGTTCCACATATAGACCGGTTATCGTTGGCATGTTCTAGACTGATGTGATTTATTATAAGGAATTGCAAATATTTCAATAATATAAGCACTCTCAAGCTACTGTTCTACTCCTATGTTAGATCTAAGGTGGAATATGGTGCAATTGTATGGCAGCCCATTTATGATTCCCATAAACGAGCATTGGATTCGGTTCATCGCAGATTCCTAAAATATTTATCGTTTAGAGAGGACAATATCTATCCTCCCAGAGGGAGCGTTTACTGTGATTTATTAGCCAGATTTAATGAGTCCTCTTTAGATCACAGGAGAGTGGTGCTGTCGGTTCGGTTTTTTTACGATTTGTTGCATAACAATGTTGATTGTCTGTTGCTTCTATCTAAAATTAACTTTTATACACCCTGTTTATTCAATAGATATAGGCCCACCTTTTACATAGAACCATGTAAAACAAACATATTAACACAATCACCTATTTACTTTATGTGCAGGAATTTCAATAAAGTGTCCCATATCTGTGACATTCATTGTACTCCTCTACCAACTATCCTAAATTCATTTTTGAGCTTGCCATAAGTTGATGTTTCTTTTCTTGTTATTATTGTATTTTTTTTTATTTTTCTGTGTTTAGGTTTTAGTTTTAGTTACTTGATTAATGTTACTTAGCAATATTTTGATGTTTGCTGTAATTGGGTATTTCCTGTAGCAAATAAAGTACTTATTATTATTATTATCAATTAGCGAACAAGAGAAACGCGTGAATAAGGTTAAGTTACAAATCTAATTTATTATTTGTTCATTTTTCTACATATATAATCTATCTTATCCCTGGGACTTAACTTCAAATATTCGTTCCATATAACCTGTAAATAATTACACAAAATAAATCATTAACATAGGTACCTATTACACTCAAATAAATATCAGTACCATGATTGGTGTATATCCTATCCGCTTTAACTGCCTTTCCTTCATCAACATATTTCCTAAAGGTAAACTTGTGTCTCTAATGGTATTATTCCATCCCAATACCACTATAGCATACCATTCTAAGTTATCATCCTTAAATGGAAACATTACATCACCCAAAACGTAGTTCTCGAAACCCATTGGTTCTACAAATTTCTTTGTATCCTTCCTTCTGCACACCACTATATCTGCATGAACATAATGTTATGTAAAGGGTGTTTTTTTAAGCTAGATAGAACTTTAAATTGTAAAAAGTAACACAAAAAATTAAATTTTGATGAAACATTTTTTTTTATTCGAAAGATCAATACGTGACATTAACATTTGAAAATGATTTCGGGCATATGGGCACCGCGGCTGTTCTTGACGAAGCGCATTCTGGACGTCCAATTTTGGGCCACCTTTTCGAGCACTGCTGGCCTTATGTCACGAATAACACGAACAATGCTGGCCTCCAAGGCGTCAATTGTTGCTGGTTTATCAGCATAAACCAGTGACTTCAAGTAGCCCCACAGGAAATAATCGAGAGGTGTCAAATCGCACGACCTTGGAGGCCAATTGACAGGTCCATTTCTCGAAATCAACTTATCGCCAAATTTTGATTTCAATAAGTCGATGGTTGCGTTCGCCGTATGGCACGTAGCGCCATCCTGTTGAAACCACATCTCCTCCGGATCAATGTCATCCATATTTTCAAACAAAAAATCATTGATCATGGTGCGGTAACGATCTCCATTGACCGTAACGCGAGCTCCGGCCTCATTTTTGAAGAAATAAGGTCCGATGATGCCACCAGCGTGAAAACCGCACCAAACGGTGCATTTTTCTGGATGTAATGGAGTCTGTAGGGTCTCTTGTGGATTGGTCTCACTCCATATGCGGCAATTTTGCTTATTAACAAACCCGTTAAGCCAAAAATGCGCCTCATCGCTGAACACAATTTTGCGATAAAACAACGGGTCAGTTGCCAACTGCTCTAGAGCCCAATCGGCGAAAGAACGACGCATATTATGGTCTCGTGGCTTCAATTCCTGCACCAGCTGGATCTTATACGGGTGTAGGCCGAGATCTTTGCGCAAAATTGTCCACGTAGTGGACGGACAGAGCCCCAATTCCTGCGACCGACGACGAATCGATAAATTTGGATCTTCTTCCACACTTTCGTTTACAGCGGCAATATTCTCTTCAGTACGCACATTCCTTTGACGTGTTGGTGTTATTGCATCCTCTAGAGAGTATGTGGTACGAAATCTATCCACAGTTCGACGAATGGCTTGTTCAGATGGACGATTATGTACGCCATAATAATGACGAAGTCGTCTATAAGTTGCGCGAATCGACGACTGATTTTCAAAGTAAATTTGGATAATTTCGTAGCGTTGTTCAAGCGTGAGTCTATTCATGATGATTTGTCAGAGTATACTAAAACAAAAAAAAAAATGTTTCATCAAAATTTAATTTTTTGTGTTACTTTTTACAATTTAAAGTTCTATCTAGCTTAAAAAAACACCCATTATTTCTATTTTATTTATTTATTTATTTATTTACAGACAAACGCCCATTTTATACAAAATTACAATACATATAAATAGTTCTACAATAAAACACTGCAAAAGAATTAGACAATAGAAAAATGTCAAATAAAAATCAATCACAAATAAAATGGATAATAATAATCTACACGATCAATACTTCACTATTATAAAGCAATATGGTACAACACAACGTATCAATTATCAAAGAGGTGCCTTACTGAACCCAAAAAGGTATTTCTCGGGACAAAAAAATCCAGTGTCTCTTCACTGTCATTGGCGAGACGCATTGAGCGCGCCAAAAATGAATTGCAACCATAATTTGTTCTGGAATGTGTCTGGTGAAACATACTCCTCGTACGCGTTGCACGATATGAAACATGAATTCCAATCTTGCCCAAAAGATCGGGACAATTCAACCTTACATTTATAAGGTCATACAATAAAATCAAATCATGTCTCTGTCGTCCATCAGCCAGCGTGTCAATGCCAAGGTAGGACATATAATTCAAAACGATTCTCAAAAGTAAAGTCTATGTGCAGTTTGTAGGCTAGGTATCTAAGAAATTTGTGCTGTACCTGCTCAATTTTTACTAGATGCACAGTGTAATGTGGAGACCAGACAGCCGACGCATACTCAAGGCACGGTCTGACCAAACTTGTGTAAAGAAGCCTCAGAGAATCGATATGTGTGAACTCCCGTGAGCAACGTTTAATGAAGCCAAGAACCTTCAGAGACCTTGAGACCATTGAAGTTATATGTGGAACAAAGGTCAAACCACTATCAAGCATGACTCCAAGATCCTTAACTGTAGTAACCAATTTAAGGGAAGTCTGGTTCAGTGAGTAATCGAAAAGAGTGGTCTGTCTTGATCTCGAAAACAACACTTATCAACATTCAGATGCATATCATTCCCAACAACACACCACTCGTGAAGAGCCCCGAGGTCAGACTGCAATCTCTCGCAATCTTCAGTTTTGTTGACTATCGTAAATAGTTTGAGGTCATCAGCGAACAAGAGAAAATCGCTCGAAGTAAAACATCTGGCGATGTCATTAACGAAAATATTAAAAAACAGTGGTCCCAAGTGTGATCCCTGGGGGACGCCAGATAATACTTTTATCTCAGTAGAAACAAAGCCCTTGACCTTAACGCATTGAATTCTGTTATCAAGGTAGCTACTCATCCATTCGAGCATGCGTCCGCCGACGCCAACCTCAGCCAACTTTAACAATAAGATTTTATGATTTACACGATCGAAGGCTTTGGAGAAATAGGTATACACTGAATGTACCTCCGATCCACTCTCTAGAGCATCAATAATAAAGTTGGTGTATTTTAACAGATTTAGCTCAGCTGACTTTCGTGGCAAAAATCCGTACTGCTGATCAATGATAGCACTGCCTAGGAGAGGTTGAAGATAATTTATTATAAGTTTCTCGAATACCTTGGGAATAATGCTGGTTATACTGATAGGTCTATAATTCTTAATATTATGCCTGTCTCCAGACTTGTGTATAGGGGTAATGAAGCTGGACTTCCAGATCTCAGGAAAACAACCAGTGTTTAACGACATGTTAAAAATAGTATGCAAAGGTCTTGCCAGAACAAAACTGCAATGCTTTAATAATGTTTATTTTTTCAAAATTAATCTTACCTGCTCTTGGAAAATGTGGCAGGACATGATCAATAAAAAGGAAACCATCATTCTTAACTATTTGCTTGACGCTGCTTATTACATCGAGTATTAATTCATCTGTTGCGGTAAGTTTTTTATACTGATTATGAGATGGTACCCAGTCCAATCTCCATTTTACTGCTTTATATTTTAAACTAAGTGGGATTCGATTCCCAGAATAGCCAGGACATTCTATATCGATAGAAGCGTTTAAAGATAACACTTCTAAGGGCAAACTTTTCGTATCCCTACCTTGAAAAAATAGAACAAAAAAGAATGACAAAAGAATCATGTAATTGGGAATTTGATACCTCAATCATAATTAATCTTAAGGTACGGTTTCTCTAGCCAAATTAAAAAGCGCTGATCATACGACTTACCAAATATTTCTGCTATATAATCACTGTCCAAAATCTTATTCATTAAATCATACGAATACATATTCCGGAAACTCAAATAATGCAACGCACAACATACACATCTAGGCCATTTAACAAATTCCGTCAAGCGATCTTCATTATGTAATTCATCAAAAATACTTTGAAATATATCAGGATTTGTTTTCGGATCATAGTTAAACATTGACAAAACATTTAATATTCTTTCCGCGTCTTTTAAACGTATTTTTTCTGGATTATTGATATTCCTAACTAATTTTTCGGAACATTTTTGTAAAGCACTTGCATGTAAAGATAGCAGACCTGTACCAAGTAAAGCAACATGCAGACAACATAGTTCGGAAAGTCTGTCTATTTCGGGTTCTAAACACTTTACCATTTGCGATAATTCATTAGCCAACTTCATTGGTTTTGAAGATCTGATAATCTAAAATAAAATATTGAAATCATATACCTACTCATCTAAAAATGTTTGTAATTATCAATCTAATTATAGATTACCTTAAGTATAGCAGTTAAAGATATTTCATGTACTGTTTTACTATTCTCTTTAACAGCATTAATCATGGCCTGAATAATTGGATCTAATTTAATTTTAGATTCTGTTTTAAAGTAACCTAAAGCAACTACAGCCATTTCCTCGATATTCATTTCTTTTATAACGTTTTGTAACGCATATTCAGCTTCAAAATCAACTGGTCTCTTTCGACATATGTTATAGTAAAAGAATACAGTTACTAATTCATCTTTAGTCAATCTTTCAGGCTTTCTCGTTATCCTATCAAGAAAAATGTAGGTGTAATTACAGATTCTACCTAAAACAATAGTTAATTGAGTCTTGCCTTTTTTTTTATTCGAGCTCAACTACTTAAAAACGGAATCATATAGGTACCTAAATATAATTTGTACCATGCATCAGCAAAAAGATATTGTACTTGTTTGCTCCACTCAGATATTCTCCAACAGCACATATCATCAAGACAACTCCAAATATCGTGAAAATTATGTGATGAATAGGAATCGCTAGGTGGATACTCCGCTATACAATGTAACAATTCAAACAGTTGTCTTTCCTGTAACTGATCACAGTGATCCATTAAACCATCAACTAACTTATCGAAACGTGTGTCAGATAACTTGATGTTATGATTAACGCAATATTCCTTCACATTTTTGAACACGTTAAATATATCAGTAGCGTTTGATTCTCGCCAGTTTTGATCTAAAATATTATTAAATTCATCTAGGGTCGTAACTGAGTCATTGTATTGAAACGTTAAATCAACATTCATTGCTGGAGTCCGTTTAATTACGTCGTAAATATATGAGTTTTCATTATCCAAAAATAGTTTTGCTTTGAGAACATTTGTTGTATGATAATGAGAAATTATTGTCTTGATATTTTTGATGTTGCAGTTATTAACTTTTTTTGAAGACAACAAAGTGCATCTAGGAGAAATACACTGTTTAACTAATAGGTTTCTTAACATTTCAATAAATTATCGTTTTACAATAGAATTAAAATTTTAAATAACTTTCAGTCTTTGACTAGGAATTCAGTGTTTTTATGTTTATAGCCTATATTTTTGCATCTTCTTTTCGATAAATATTGAAGGAAAGTGAAACTATAGAACTGTATTCGAATCGTTACTTAATAAGTGACCAAATTATGTATAGCAACTTCTTAACGAGACTAAATACTATACAGTAACTATTGCCCCCTCTCCATATCAACTTCTTTTGAAATTGGAGATTAAGGTTTTCAAAAAAAAAAAAAAACGACATAAAACTGCTCATAGAGGAGATTTTCTAAGAGAGCTATATCGCCCAAGTGAGGTAAAAAAAAGTGGAATATGCGACGCGGCCATTTTGACGTTCAACTACAGGGGAGTCTTACAAAGTTCTTAATGAGCTTACTACTTTGGAAAAGTTATAATAATAACACGTCATTGTAAACTCTACGTATAATATAATAACACAGCTTATTGTGATAATAATATAAAATATAAGGATTATAATATATGGATGTAACCGGGTATTTGGTATATAAATGTCAAATTTTGTGTGGGCAAAGATAAAGTTGCCTCATTTAAGATATAAAAAATATATTGAGTATTAAATTTACACATAATTTGGCAGTAATAAAACCAACCATTTTATCATATCTCTTTCATAATGATATAGAAAAATGTCAGATTATTCTAATATTTATATTACTTTTATTTTGAACATGTTCCTCTATCCCCCTTTATTCCGTTGCGCAATCGGATGCGCATACGGTTTTGAGCGATATAATCCTCTACATATACAGGGTGTCCCAAAAAACATTCCCCAACCATTGGGGGTAAAATCTACGACCCAAAATAAGACGAAAATCACTTATGACAAAATTTCGAAAAATGTCTCCTCATGAAATTATGACCATTTTGAACATTGAAATTAGACAAATCTTTCACTTGGAATTAATAATTTAAATCTGATCATCCTTGATAAAAACAGATTCATACAAAGAGAAAATCTGCATCCTTATCATATAAAGCCGATTCAAGAATTGCATCCTGGGGATACTGAGTTGCGCTTATGATTTTGTAGATTTTTTTTAAATTGCCTGGACGCAAATGAAGACATTTTTAAGCAAGTAGTGTAGAGTGATGAAGCAAGGAGTGTTCAATCAGCACAACTTGCATTGTTGGAATTACGAAAATCAGCACCAAATTAGAGAATCACATAAGCCAGCACGCTGGAGCTCAAATGTGTGGCTTTGTCTGTTGGGAAATAGGATAATAGAACCACAGGTTCTACCTAGGATACCAAACGCCGAAAACTATGCCAATTTTTGCGATAACAGATTACCCACTCTTCTGGAAGAAGTTCCTTTAGTACAGCGGCCAAATATTGTATTTCAACATGATAGTGCACCTGCCGGTTATTCTCGAAATGTTTGAGTGATATTAAATCAACGTTTTCTCAACCAATGGATCGATCGTGGAGGACCTATTTCTTGGCCTCCTAGGTCCCCGGATCTCAACCCAATAGACTTTTGGATTTGGGGTTATCTAAAAAATACGGTTTATCATGTCCTACCCAACAGTGAAGATGATGTTATTGTTCGCATTTATGGAGCTTTAGCACAAATTACAAACGAAGCAATAGGCCGTGTAGAAAACAATTATTGAAAATATAGTGAGGATTTCGAACACTTGCCTTTGTAAATGGTCACAATTTCATAAGGAGACATTTTTTGAAATTTTGACATAAATGATTTTTGTCTTATTTTTGGTCATAGATTCTACCCTCAAAGAGTGAGGAATGTTTTTTGGAACACCCTGTATATATGAAATAAACTCAGAGTAAAAATACTATAGACGCGTCAAACCATATCGTATTATAAGCCTTATTATCAAGCGGCCTCTCAGAGGATCAATTCTTGAAAATCGGTGAATCAAACAACCAAAGGAACGGAGCAAACTCTATCCTAGTTATTGTGCTCATCTGGACGGGGTTGATTTTAATTTAACACTAAGAATAGAATGGTGTATGTAGTTCGCAACAAACTAGTTCGAAAGATCGAATTCCGGAAGTCAACTAAAAGATTTAATCACAATTTTCATCAACTTTAATTACAGCGAATTAACAAGGTCAACCGCGAGGGTACGATATTTGTAAATGAACAAATATTAAAAAGGTAAATGCATAGTTCTAAATTTTAAAAACCATATTACTAAGATTTTAAAGTAAAAGCACATTTTTATAATGTGGAGACCCGTAATAACGTATATGCGCACGCAGTGACTTGTTAGAACAGGATAACATAATTTGAAATAACCACCTTTAAATCTGATAGATATTACTTTCCTATAGTATCAACCAATTTAAGGTTCAGCACAGTTGCATTGTTATACTATCATGTTAGACGAAACTACTAATGTTGGTCCGCTATTATCAAAATAAATCTCGATAAATGAGAACCTAACCAACACACACCTAAAAAATACCACGCGCTGGCGCATTATATTAAATAAAAGAAAAAAAAACACGACACATACAATTAGTTTTTGCTAATATGCTCATAATATATTAAATATTTTGGCACAATAAAAATACAAAGAATATACTAATAACTAAATAATTGCAAGCATAAAGTATGTATATATGTATATAAAATAAATTGTTGCATAAATTCGTCGTACAGCAAATACATTAAAAAAATTTGGTACAAATTTCGAAACATCACAATATGTGCGTGCTTAACATGTACGGTAAACGCACCGTTATCATTATTTCATAAAGGTAACAACGGTATTTATTGTATAAATGCGTTGTTACGTTTTAACTTAGCTCAATTTAGTTCATACATAAGATGTAAATAATATAGATATAAATAATAAGAAGTAAAAAGTAAGCCATACTATCACATGTAACATATGTATGCCTTATCTATTTTGCCTCACGTAATACTCGCGTATTTACCGTAATGTTTCTTGACATTTAACCTTAGACACAACTCCAATGTCAGTTGTCAGTTACGTCCAACATAAAAGAAACAGCCACTAATCACAGTACATAATATGTCATATTTTGAAATAACAATAAGTTTTTCTTGTGCGCAGTCTTACAATACAACATATTATGTTAATTACTAAAGCACTGAAGTCATTTTTAAAATCACATAACTAATAAAACAATATAAAATGGAATGCAAAATAATTGGCAATGAGTTTCACAAAAGAACCAGTCTAGAAATCTGTGGTATCTTTTTTTTAACGACGTTTAACGTCAAATTACTTAAAATCTAACCTCACAATTCAGTTGTTAAATTATTGGTTAACGCTTGTATACGGATTGCATTACAGCTTTTGCAAAGTAAATGGCCATCGAGTGGATAACAACCTCTACCTTCCTTTTCCGATGACAAAACTAATCCACAATCCTGAAAGAGAACACACATATTCAAAACCTTAACACTTAAATAAAATTAGAGCCTTCAAGAACTGTGATCTTAATGTCACTGTTGATAACATAAGTCAAGGATATCTGAAATAAGGGTAGGAATCTTACCTCGCACTTGTAACATTGTACATGAAAACTGTGATCCAATGCTACCACCCGCACAGTCTCTTCTTCACCAGGTTCAGGCATAATGGGTTCTTTGCACACCCAACATTTTGGAGCGTACATTCTAAGTAACAAGAAAAATATAAATTAAGTATCTACAACATACGAGGGAGTGGTGGTCAAAAAAAAAGTAGACATACTTATGGAAGTCCTCTATGCAATGCACTCTATTGTTTACATCAACCGTGAAAGGAATGCCATCTAGGCTTTTACCGCAAACCACACAACAGAAACATGCTGGATGATAGGGTTTGCCCGTTGCTCTTAGTATTCTATCCAAAATTGGTTTTTGACACATACAACATTTCTCCAATGTATTCTGTTTTAAGAAAAAACAAAATGTTGTCAAATCTGCCACTTGTCAGTATAAATATCATTGCTTACCAGATAATCCTCTTCACAATAGGGCTGTCCTTTGATAGAATAGAATGGTTTGCCTTGCAAATTGATTGCACAATGATGACAGGTGAAACACATGACATGGAAAAGTCGATCCATGGCTGTACAACCACTATTCTCACCTATGATCTAGAAAGAAAATAATAAATCAAGCCTACAAGCCAAGATGCTTGAAAATTGATCGCTTTCGTTTGTATATGCAGTCTGAATGTTGCTTAAATTTGAAGAAATCGTTGATATTTGCGAAAATAAGCATTAGACTGTCAGATTAAGTAAAATCAAATAATGCTGCTGCGATGCATCGAACTTAGTATAGTATAGACTCTTTGACCGAAGGTAAAAATGGCGGGATTCCTATAAGGATACTAGTTGGTTCTATTTTTGGTCGTGAACAGCCTTCTTTTTATAAAACTAGTAGTGATAAGTGTGTATAAAGAGATCGTCAAAATTTTGGGTAAATTACAACACCGGACAAACTGTTCGTTAATTAAATAAAGTGCTTTGTTTATTACTCTTGTACCGGCACGGCATAGTGTTTGTCGTATAACTAAGTGTCTTTTGTACGAGGGTTTGTATGTATATTTAATAATAATTATTATTAATACATTCAGCTGGATTTTTAGGAGTTATTGCCGAAATACCGCCTGATTTAAACCGTTTTGCAATTTAAAATTCTCCGCCTCTAAAAAAAACACTCATAACTTACCTTCTTTTCACATTTGAAACATATACCATACACGTCCTCTTCATACAAATCTGTAACTGTTCGGCCCATTCCTTGGACCAACAGATCTGTCAAACTGTCTACTTCTTGTTCCTTGTCCATGCCGATGCGGCTGGCCGATTGACTAGGACCTGTCATCGTACTGCTCACACCGCTCACGTAAGGACCATAAAGCGAGTAGTTTGAGCGAGAAGACATCTGGCTGGGTGGACGCGGATTGATGGGCTCGTAGATAGATTCATAGGTGGAAGACGACTGTCAAATTAACACAAAAATGATGTATTGATATGAGCTAGCCAAGCAAGATTATTGGTGAAATAAAGGGTTCTCTTTCTTGTTTTCCATAATGATATATAGTCAAATGTCACTAATAAAAATGAAACTCCATTCGGTGACGTAAGGTCCACGGAATATTGCGTAAATCCTCCGTTCCACAAAAGTTTTTATTCTATTCGCGATTGCGAGGGATTCCCAAATGTTCCGGTTTTAGTTAGCCCCTTATGTTTTATTTTTAATTTGGCTATAAATAGTGGTGTGTTTCCAACTGAGTGGAAAAAGTCGAGGATTGTACCGGTGTTCAAGTCGGCGGATAAATCAAATATTGGCAACTACAGGCCTATATCAATTCTGTCAAATTTTTGTAAGATCTTTGAAACTGTATTGTTTGGTCGCATCTATCCCTCTGTCCGAAACATGATCACACCAATTCAGCACGGATTCATGTCAAAGAAATCCACAATAAGTAATTTAACTTTAATATCACAAAGTATCTCGGAGGTGATTGACAGTGGTGGTCGGATGGATGTGATCTACACGGACTTCGCGAAGGCGTTTGACAGGGTGGATCATGGCAGATTTATAATGAAATTGGACAAGTTCGGCTTTGTTAAGGACTTGCAAATCTTTTTGAAATCTTATCCGTTAAAAAGAGAACAGATTGTGTCACATAACGGTTACAGATCAGTTCCCTTCCATGCAGTTTCTGGAGTTCCTCAAGGTTCAAACCTTGGGCCCTTATTGTTTTTATTGTTTGTTAATGATTTGGAGGAAAGACTGACCTGTGGCAAGTTAATGTTTGCTGACGACTTAAAAATTTTTCTTGAAATAAAAAATATTAATAATTGTAATGAGCTTCAAGCAAATTTGAATCATGTATCGGAATGGTGTCAAACTAACCATTTACCTCTTAATCCAGCAAAATGTAAAATCGTGATGTATACAAAGAAAAAACAAAAGATTCAATATAACTACAGCATAAATGGCACAGCCATAACATCCTCTGAGACAGTGACTGACCTGGGAATCATCTTTGACTCTAAACTTAGTTTTGCTGAGCACATAGTAACTAAGACAGCGGAAGCCAATAAAACCTATGGTTTCATTATGAGAAATACAAAAGGCTTCAATAATATTCTTGCTTTACAAATTCTTTTTTCTACATACATTCGGCCTAAGCTTGAATACGGTTCGTTAGTCTGGTACCCTATATATAATGTTCATAAAGTTGCAATTGAAAAAATGCAGCGTAAATTTCTTAAACATCTTGTGTATAAGGAAGATGGAATATATCCTGAAAGGGGAGTTGACTATAATATATTGTTGACTAGATTTGATACGCGGAGCTTGGAAAAAAGAAGAATTTTGAATTCAATTGAGTATTTGTATAAGCTTCTACATGGAAAGGTTGACTGTTCTGAAATGTTAATGAATGTAAATATTAATGTTCCGAGATTTGAAACAAGATACAGTTCAACTTTTCACATTGCGAGAGCTAGAACCAATGCGTTGCTGCGTTCTCCTGTCAATATTATGTGTGGTAATTATAACTTGATTTGGGCAGACTGTGACATTTTCAATTCTGAGATGAGAGAGGTTCTGGAAGTTGCCATCCAACACTTCGGTAATTAGATATGGGTACTCATTTTAGTTTTATTTATTTTGTGCATTAGTGAATTATGATTTAGGTTTAAAATTATTAAAGTATTTGTCCTGTAAAGGGTTTTGTACTGTTGGGCAAATAAAGGCTATTATAATTATTATTATTATAAATGTTCACTGGAAGCATGATGCACAGTAACTCCAAAAGCCTTGGGGAAACATCAATACGTGAATTAGCAGATAATTTGAAATTATCCAGGAAATTCCAAGGAGATACATTTTACAAAAGTCAACTGCTCAACAGAGTTAAACAAGTCGGGGGAAATGGCAGCTGAGAACTTAAAATTCACAATTCAAATGATCCAGGTGGATATTAAAAAATGGCAGATTTAAGCCAGGATGGATCATGCAGTAGGAGAGATTTCTGAACAAGACAGTTTCACAAAATTGTGATGACGATGATAATAAACTCTAGCCATCTGTTTGGCAGTTACAAGGTGAACAAAAGGCGACAAATTCATTCGTAGGGAGGTTGGATTATTGGTCTGTTTGCGCAGGAACAATCAGGAAGGATGTCGCTACGATCTAGTTTTAACTGGATAATCGTCTCTCATTTTAGGATCGAAATATTCACGATAGTAAGTTTGGTGAATGCAGTTTTGGAATCGCGAATGGAAGCTCAACATTTCTGAGGATATCTTTCAGGAAATATGTCAATATCTCGAAATAGATGATCACATTTATCTGAAAAGCTCCACGTTGAATTATCCTACATCAAGACAATGCAAGCTCACAGCAAAACGAAGCTGTGCCTCCGTACACTCAGAAATCAAAAAAAGCCATTCGGCTTCCAGAGTTGATTCCAATGGATGCAAAAAATGCATGGAAAATCAATAAAGTCTCTAAAAACTATCTACTGTTTCATTTGCAAAACCAAAAAAAGCAACCCTGGTATTCAGATGGTGTTACCTTTGATCCCATGCCATAATTGTGAAAATCCTGTCCCGGTTGCGTGGCTCTTCTCAACTCACTATAACTAGAACTAACTGGTGAAGGGGGTGGTAACAGTTCGTCAGGCGGTGGTGGTAAATTCGTATTAACATTACATGGGGCGTAGTCATTTAAGCCTGCTGTCATTGCATCCAGTGGTGGAGGAGGTGGAGGCAATTCATCTACAAAAAAAAACAACAACAAAATCTTAGTTATTTCCAAATGGTTAACTAGAACTGATTTTACTTATTTGTTAAATAATTTTATTAGTACATTTTGTTTTCAACACATTTTTTTATAGTATAGCATCCGTTTCGAGATGTTAAAATAATTCATAAAAATATTTAATTACAAACTGTAAAATAAAAATTAGGTTAGGTACTTATGTTATGTTTGAAAAAGTGTTCGGGGTTTTCACAATTTTGAACAATAATAGAACGGTCCAAGAATTTTATCTAAGGCGCAACCAGTACGGCGCAGTTCACAAACAGTCCGAGAACTGTCCTAGAACAGTTATAATTTCCAAACCCGAATAAAGCTCATATAAAAGAGCAGTTGTATGGAGGGCTAAAAAACCTAAAGAAGTAACAAACAAAATCTTACCCCCACTTGGAAATACTCTGTTAGCCATTGGCACATTATTGTAAACTACAGCACCGCTACGCTGAGGATGCACCAGATTCGAATACACTAAATTATCCTGACCACCGCGTTGTAACGGTGGCATGTTACTATACATAACTTCATTTCTCTCACTACCATAACTTCTTCCATTGGAACTAGCAGTTCCATAATGCTGCATGTACGAATTATTGGATTCTGGCGGTTTCGGACTGTAACTTACTCCTCTAGGCAATGAGGAAGCGTTACTCATGGAAGATGGACTGCGCATAGCTGTATTGGAATACTGACTCTCGCTTTGACTTGGTAAGTTTGCGTAACTACTATCAGGTGAATGATAGGGTATATTCGATGTTAGGCTAGTGGAACTTGAATATCGGGAAGAGGTTACTGATGGAAGGTTGGAATAGAGAGGAGATTGTTGGATAGGGGAGGAATAGCTGGGATGGGTCGGTTGGCGAACTACACTAGAATTGGGGACTTGAGGCTGTGGTTTCTTCGGTTTTGGCGGTACGGCCGGCCCCACTTTTCTGCCCATGGTACCAGAATTATCAGCATTTGGATTTGGTGGTAGATCACGTTTATTGAGCAAAGCCAGTTCGGCAAGTTGTTTATCTAAATCGTCCATGGTTCAAGGTTATCCTAAATGAAAAAAATACCAATAATTGCAATGTTTATACTTAATACAATACATAATGTCAACGTTTTGTTGTTAGTGAGGTTTGAGGTTGATGTCTCTGGTCTAATAATCTATAATTTTGTATCTATATATTACCTAGTTAACTAGTGCATCGTTCTGTGAAAATACTACTAACCTTACTAATGCTACGAATAACAAACAGCTGCAGAAACAAATAGTTATTATTAAATAATTGATCAATGGCTAACATTAATAATTGAGAATTATACAAATAAATTTCCTAAATAAAAATGTTTATAGTTACTTAGTATTAATCAAAAACATGAGACTTAATTTTAATTTAAAATTGACCTTGCATAAGTACTAATATTTTTAATGTAAAGAAATAATAACATGATTCATTTTTAAAAATAAATACATGTTTGTACTTACGCTATCGCTACCTATTTTACTATAACTAACACAATATCTGATGGGAATTAAGATAAATATTTGGATAAAAGTGTGATAAATGAAACTAAATTTTTTCGTAACTACAAATAAATCAAATTGATGTTTAAAATGGGCATAATAAAAATATATCACCTTTCATTACAAGCACTTCTTAGCTACAATTAATGTTTCATGTTACCTACTTACAAATTTAGATAAGTACAACATGTACATTACTTAAAGAAACCTGATTTAATATCAAACTATCCAGAGACCAAAATACATGCCAATGACTTACTTGAATACTCGGTAGGTATGATTAATATTTCTCGGAATGTATTATGTACCAATAACAAATAATTACTTATGAGTAAAGTCACTTACCTCGCTAAATCGGCTAAATATGTACTTACCTAATTTACTAATGTTTAAATTTCGTAATTAACTTCGATAATTAAGAAATCGTGGGTGAAATATATTTCTAAACTCATGAACTGCAACAAACTAACAAACAACAACTACAATAATTGAAATTCGATGTAAACGATTGAAGAAAACAAAAAAAAAAGATTTTTTTGTTGTAATTTTTTTGGAGGTGACTCTCTCTCTCTATTCACTCCCACTATCGTCGTTCCTCCACACTCACACTAGGCTGTTGCTAGTGGAGGCAGCTGCTGTGAACTTAGCGTCACCTGTTGCCAGCGCCTAACCCTTTGAATACAAAGTGACAGGAAGGAACTTTGCGCTGACTGTGGTAAATAAAAGTTCTGACGGAAACGGCCATGTTGAACAGCCACATTATAGATTTATTGTTTTAGTTGTTCGTGGGTCAAAGTTGTATGTTTTACGGTTTTTGAATGCTTTAGTGTATTTATGAGTGAACAATTATTATACTACAATAATATTGTTATTACATCAGTGTAAATACTTAAAATAGTGCTATTTTTTTTTAAGTTGATACCTGCCGAAGCAAGTACCATTGTCTTTATAATCCTTTTTAAAGACAATGCAAGTACTAACTTTATTGTCTCTTGCCTACATTTAAGTGGCACACAACTAGCTCAGTATTTATTTGTGTAATTTGTCAATGTGTATATAATATATATTCTTAACCTAAGGTGAGCAACTAATTGTAGCTGGTCCGAGGTTCCAACCAACTACATACCGGGACAGTATCATAAATTTAAAGAGCGCATGCGTAGATGTCAAAAGATACGTTTACGTATACGACATAGGCTTTGCTTTAACTCCCTAATAACCAAAATTTCACGTTTACGTATGGAGATACGTATACGTCCTTGGTTTTGTCTTAACTCCCTAATAATAAACTATTGCAAAGACATTAATAAACATGGTTAGTTGTGCAGCCTGTGGTTGTTCCCGGACACCTAAAAATACAAATTCTGGAGTTATGTTTCACTAGTAAGTAATTTTAATCAAGAGTTTTTGTAATATATCCGTAAAATTTCGAAATAAAGTCTTATTTTTCAATTACAAAAAATGGCTTTGTCACTGGCGTAGAACAGGTTAAAATTAGGAATATTTGTAAATAAAACAGAGAGTTATGTTTTATATTTAAAGGGTCTGGATTCATTTTAGCTTTTGCATGATGAATAATAATATTCACAAAAAATTAATCAAACAATGCATAAATGAAATTTACACAAACATGTTTAAATACTTAACTTATTAATTAGTAGGTACTTATTTTTATCAATTTGACAACATCACATTAGTACTGTTCTCTGTAAATATTTATAGGGTTATTCTTTCGTACTGAACTAAGTGAACAATCTGAAAATTGTCAGTTCATTCACCATTGTGCGTATTCTTTCGACATCGGTCACTTCAACCAAACTGATTAAAATTCCTACCCCCCTTGCCGCTTACTGATCAACCTCTAGGTACCGGTTAGTTCGTTCAGTTAACAGTTAACCTCTAAAAGTATTGAATATACAGAGATACCTAATTGGAATATGATTTCGAATCAAACCAATAAATTGTAAAAGTTTAAAACATGGATAATAATATCATGGAGGAAATAATTTTCCTGTTTTCAGAGCAGATTTGGTTGTTTTCACAAGATTTCGAGGTTAAGTGAAAGACAATCACAAAAAGATGATCTTTCGGTTTTGCCAAATATTCAGTTCAGGACAATCACATTCAGTTTAATCACATTCACTTGGTTCAGATCAATCACTACGAAAGAATAACCCTGATGTCATTTATGTCAAATCATATGTAAAAGTCAAGGCGCATTAATAATGCACTTGTGTAAAAATGACCCACTCTTCTATCTTGTTTTATTATCTTGCGCACAAAGATGTGCAGTCTTCTTTAAGCGGTATACGTTATATATGTATGTGATTTAGCTGAAGGCTAAAACAATTTGTATACGCAGTTGCCATTTAAAACTGTATTATCGGTATTCAAATTATCGCATGTCTACGCTGATGGTGAGGATAATCTCATAATCCCAAATTATGGAAAACTAACGAAGTATTTGTTAACTTCGTGATTATACTAAGGAAATCAATGAATATTGAAATATTATTTAAGCAGGTATTTCGTATTACACACTTGTTCATTATTATTAATTTTAAGTCTGAAATTAAAAAAAAATTAGCAAAAATTAATTGTCTATGTTTTGTTTAAACTTAATTTTAAGTTTTTGAGCCAAGTAGTTGTCATTAAAGCATAAGATATTTGTGTCTTTAGCAAATGGAAAAGTATTATTGGGCTCTAAATAATTAGGCAGATCATTGCAAAAGAAAAAGGTAAAAAACGGACAGTCATTATGAGAGACATGCACTGCTGACGCGACGTCCAGAAAGATAGGACTCTACGGAGTCATTAAAAAAATATTTGAAGGCGAAACATGAAATAAACAATTTATTTTATTAGGTGTATGTGTCTACTACGGCTAAAATCCCAAGAATTCTACAAATAAAAATATCATTATTCCGACATTTTACGGAAATAAGTACAATTATCTAATTCCAAATCACCACACACTCACAGACAATAATATTGCATTTGCATATTTTTATTTTACATATTATTTTCAAAGTTATTTTCATTTATTTTTTTTTTCTACAGATCTGTTGCAAAATTTTAATATAAATATTTGTAATTTATTTGACTATTTACGTAAAGTGAAAGGCATTGCAAAACACAAAAATGGGTTGATGGATATTTTTTTTTAAATGACCCTTCAGTAACTGCAAAATTTATGACAATTTGGCAATGCTGCATATTTGATTTCATATCTCTGGATGTGAGTAAAATTGTTTTATCCTATTGTTAAACTTATTACCCCTTGGCGCTTGTTATAGTTATTGTTTACAAATAATATTTGGTATAAATCGAAATTGATTTTTGTATTCGAAAATAAATTAAACATGATAAGAGGATAATAATTAAAACAATATTTATGTAAATGTCGGGTTATAAACGTGTTAGTTTTTACGAACTTTGCAGGCTTTGTGCCTCCAGTATCCAAAGAGACAAAATACACATATTTCAAGAGTATGGTCGAAAGATCCATTTGAGAAATAAAATTGCATCTTGTTTATCCTTAAATGTAAGTTAAGTATTATTTAATTTAATAATAGATACAACTAGGTAGTTTTAATTTGTAGATAGAAGAAAATGACTGCCTACCAAAAGTTGTTTGTGCAAAATGCATTAAGCAATTGGAACAGTGCCATGCATTTAGAGAGGAATGTCTTGTCTCAGAAAGTATGTTGTCCACTTACTTTAAGAATTTTAGGTATACCGAGGATTTTAAAAAATCTGGGAAGGTAATTGATTTTAAAATTATAACAGTACATTTTTTGAAACGAAACTAAGTATGCTACATTTATAATATGTATAGGTATTTGAATTAGGTGTAAGAAGCGTTATTTAATTATTCCTAGCAATATTAATGTATCCGTGATGCATATCTCTTAATTGGCCGAAGTATCTTTCTTCGCATAACGACATGAATATGCATAGTTAAGAAGTGATATTGTTATGTTTCTAACGGTGTTCTCATGTCATGGTGAACTCTATGGTCCCTGTCAAGAATACGCATGCACTGTTCAATTTCTATGGTATTTACTCTTGTTGAATCGAGTAATAATTTTTAGGTGTACATTAAGGATACGAAAAATGCATCAACGGCCATTACAACCAATGAGATACCAACTTCAACAACTAATGCCACCGCAAGAGCATCTCAGAATGTAAGCCCAATCGCTTCAGATGTCCCCTCAATTCTTCAAAATGTGGTTCCAATCAATGTTATCCCAAACGGGACCTCGACTAAGCAGAACGTGGCGGCCACTTCACAGAATGTGGTTACAACCAACACGAAAACGTCGTCACAACCGCCTCAATTAGAGGCCGCAGTTCCATCGTATTACACTTTACAACTACCGACAATTGTCGCCAATCCAAATCTAACAGCGAAGTCATTGAAATTGGAGGGCATTGATGGCAAACTACCCCAAATTACTACTCAGTCAGCTGCGCCGATCGCTTACAATTTCAATTTGTTAAATGCTGCTACTTTAAAATGTGTTCAAAATATGTCTTTGCTGAACAAAGAAGTACTTAGTAATGTGCTGGTGAATGCTAATGGCGAGGTTATCAATATAGGACAATTAGGTAAGAAAATTATTCACTCTTATTGTGTAGAAATTATATTGGGTCTTAGAACGTCCATACAAACAACAATCAGCGTTTAGTGCGACGTTTCGCCTTTTTATTAAGGCTTCTTCAAGCAAATAAAGCTTCAAGTTATTACAGAATATCTACACGAGGTTGGTAAAATGCAGGGATTGATACCGCGTTTCGGTTACTGTTTTCAGACGAAACGATATAGAAACTATAGCTACGGAACCGATACCGAAACTGCTTCGGCTTCTATGTCAGTTCGTTGCACATAGTTTCGGTACCAAATTTAATATGGATTTTGATTTTTGTTTCATTTACTGCACCGAGGGTTTTGGTACTATTTATGTTTACAGACTCCACTAGTATTTCAATATATACACCGAGGGTTTCCGTTCTGTTTCGTTGCTCCGACTTTTGTGTACTTGTTTCGGTTTCGTGCCTTTAGTTTCGATACTCAGGTATCGGTCCTACTGAGGTTCCGATATCGAGAGTTTCGGTTAATTTCGTTACATTTCGGGTATCACAAAGGTTCACTACATTTCGATCAGTTCCGTTTCGGTTATTTGACAGTATAGTGTATCCAAAGTCAATGTAAAATACAGGGTGAGTCACGAGGAACTGTACATACTTCTACCATAAGTAGAGGCACGTTAGGGGATTATCAAATGACCATTCAAAAATGTCTCCTTGTTTTGATTATTAATAAACAGGGTGAATTATGGATCTTCACCAAAACAATGTTTCGTCATATCTTTTCAATGATTAAGTCGATTTCTCTCATTTTTTTATAAAAGTGGGTATTGGTGCCTGGCAACTAACTGACATATTCAGAATTGTGAAAATCCAGGTCCGTCTTCGAAAAAATTTGTGGGACTGCTTCATATTCAACACTTCACCCTGTATATGATTTTTCAAAAATCTGAAATAATTTTTTCAGAGGGCATAAATAGACAGTTGGACCTGGGTATTTCAATTTTTTGTTACACTCACCTCACATTTCCAATTAAAGATTCATTTTAGAGCCAAATTGAAAACTGGCAATAATGAAGTATCTTACTGTTTAGTTATTAAAAATAAATCCTTTTGTCATTACCAGGAAATTTTATCCGTGCGGAATAATATTTCCCACTAGTTACTACAATAATTTTATTTTTACATGAAAGCCTGTACCTTAATCTACTTTTCTACATAATTTCCGTGAATATTGAGGCACTTGTCATAACGTCTTTTTTTAATTCCAAAACGGTACTTACTTAAAAAACATGCCTCGTATAATAAAGGCATTTAAAGAAAGTCGTAGAAAAAATCATTATGATCCTAAATTTAAAAGTGAAACTTTAATAACACCTTTATTGAAATGATGAATTAAAGATTTTTTGCATAGATATACTGTTAAAATACAGTTTCTATTTTTTAGGAGAACTAAGCTCTTCAAATCACCAAGTCCCGCAGCAGCAGCCAACCCAAAAACTTAAACCGAAAAAAACTAATAACAAAATCAAAAACAATTCAAAATCAACCAGTTGTGTCACCGATGAAAATATCATTAAAATCGACCTTACCGAAGATGCTTACGACATGGCGAATGACAACAAACTACCTCACATCAAAAGTACATATAATAATAGTAACAATAACAAGTACGAGAATCTACCAAAATTAACTGAGAAACCAGTAAGTCCGATACAGCAAAATCACACACAAACCGTTATATTCCCCGTGTCCGATTATCAAAACAGTTTCAATACGTATATACAACAAAATCAACAGAACAGCATTCTAACTACACCAAATGTCATTTGTAATAATCCAAACGTCGAAACTTTATCGTTAAATCTTAATTTACAAGAACTACAAAATAATTTTACAGTCATTTCTAGTCATTCGAATAATATATCGCAGAATTTAAGTACCACAACAGCTTATAGTAACATTTCCAATAACGTTATAGAACAAAATGACATTAACAGTAGTGCTAATGTAAATAATACTAGTAGTTCAATTAATCAATGTAGTAGTAATAATAATAGCGTTAATAGCAATAGTAGTTCCGATATACCCGAAGTTAGTACTAGTAGTTCAAACGCACCACCTCCTATTACAACTACTGTAGATTTAAAGAAAATAAATAGTAGTTCAAATGATGATAAGAGTAAAGCGCACGCGTGCCATGTGTGCCAAAAATCGTTCAAACGTCGCGAACATTTGTTCCAACACACGAAGTTGCATACGGGCTTTAGACCATATCGGTGTGAACTCTGTAATAAATCGTTCATGCGCAAAGAGCATCTGTTTAGGCATAGTACACTACATTCAGGACAGAAGAACTATTCTTGCGATGTATGTAGTAAGACTTTTTCTCGTAATGATAATCTTTTGAAGCATAAAAAGACTCATGAGAAGCAGGCTAGTTTTACGTGCGAGATATGCCAGAAAGTGTTCGTTATGAAGCATTATTATGAGGCGCATAAAGCGACACATGGAGATAAATGTTATATAACGAATAATGCTGTTAGTTGGGGTACGTGTAAGACGTAACTTAATGGTGAATAGTTATATAGAGATAATGTTCATTTTATTAACAGGAAGGTAAACAACATAGATATTAACCACCTTTAAGACCTACACCTACAAATTAATTTATTACCGTCAAACGTGGCGAATTGGGATAGTTTTAACATGTTTTTCTAAATGAGATAAAGGATCCAAACCAATGCCAAACGTTGGGTCCCTGTTGGAGATTTAATACGACGTAACATTTACACTTGTCATTTTGACAGGTGACAGGTAAAAAAACTATTGAACAGAAAATATCACAAATTAAAAAAATCACTCCTAATACGTCTTGGATTATAGCGATAAACTATTTGTCTTCTTTATCTGTGTGATACTGAATCTCAACATTATCATCAGCGTCTGCATCATCAGAAGCTGATAAAAAATCTGATACATCGTCAACCACGTCAAGCTCATTCACCACAGGACACTCATCGATATTTGATGAGGATGGGTCAGCTTTAGCAAAATCTTCTTGCGATACGCTTTTCCTTAGTTCAGTGGAAATCTTTTCCTTTTTTTGTAACTGTTGGTTTGCAAGTATTTCTGCAATCATAAGTGATTTGCTAAGGCAAATCGATCACAGAGGCGGTTCAATCGTTGGGATTGCGATCTGGATCTGTTGATTTCAGTAATCGCTTTAAAAGTTGATTTACATCAAGTGGGATAAGCCCTGTGGCCATAAATGCTTTTTTTATATTTTCACTCATCCAAATTATCAAGAGTTTTTTTAGCAATTATGGAAAATTAAAAAGATTTCATGTCCGTAAATATAGTAAATGAAAAATAGTTTAATGGCAAAGCGGACTAAAATGCTGGTTTTATCTACACAAGGAATTTTGTTTAATTTAGCAGGGCCCCAGTCTAATTCAATAGAACCAGACCGAGGCATGGGTCGACAGATACTGACGAATTCGTTTCGCTCTTGTTATGAGCTCGTCAGAATACCATAGTCGTTGCCCATCTACAAATATCAGCCTGCATTTAAGCACAATAGGATACACAACAGTAGACACATGTAAACACGTATCATCTACATGTACATAGTAATGCATATCCTATACCATGCAGAGGCCGAACAAACTCAATGTATAGGTAAAACCAGTCGTATAAATAGAAATAAATATAAACAAAAATAGTATGAACACAAAACGCTAGCAGGAGACCATTTTATCCTTCTGCCAGCATCTCCCAAATATTTGGGTTTCAGCAATGCTCGGACGGTGGTCTCCAAGCGTTCTGCCGTCGATGTTTAATGCCAAATAATGAAAAATTAAAAGAATTTCATCTCCGTAAATATAATAAATGAAAAATAATTTAATGGCAAAGCGGACTAAAATGCTGGTTTTACCTACACAAGGAATTTTGTTTAATTTAGCAGGGCCCCAGTCTAATTCAATAGAACCAGACCGAGGCATGACGAATTCGTTTCGTTATTGTTATGAGCTCGTCAGAGTACCATAGTCGACTATGTGTCACCAATTATAACTCTTGGAGTAGGTTGTTATTTTTAAATATGGGCAGTCCTTTCGAACCAGTTTTCAAAGAGAGGTTTGTCGAACCAGCCACTGGAATTCGTACCATAGCGTGCGTTTTTTTGGCCCATTTGACATCCCCCGCCCATATGGTAGTAGTAAAATACCCCCACCACTTCCGGCAAACATGACTGATGTGGAGGTTTTTGCTGAATCATTAATCCGTTCAGGGTCCTGGGTTTTTCGTCTTACTATCTTTTTTTTCTTCCAGGGCCATCAACGAAACAAGTTTCCAATGGAGTTTGCTCTACATGTTCTAATAATGTTTGCAAGTTGTCAAAATATAAATTTACTGTTTCGTGTGAGATACCTGCACGGGGCCTTTTAATATTTATTGGATTTGACCAGTCCAGTCCTGGCATATTGTTCTGAATTTGTTTACTTTTACTACTTTTCTGCCTAAATAACCCTTGAAAGCATAACGAAGATCCAGTTTATCCAAAGAATAGCCCCATTCTTCTGCTAACACTATCAACTGTACCAAGTGTTCTTCTTGTTGTGTCAAAGTGGTCTGCCCTCCTTGCTTTTTTTTATTATACCTTGATAGTGGAGATATTGGAATACGAAAAACTTGCGAGGCCTCTCGTAGACCAATCTGACCCCGTCGAATTTGTCGCAGAGCTGTTGGTAACGTTTGTTCACTAGGTATAGTTTTGGTAGACTCTTGTCCCAGGCACTTTTTTGTATGTGCGGACCATTCTCCCGATTGACCCCTAAAAGGGACATTTTTTGTTTAAAAATTCCTATCTGCCCATCTTATAAACTTTTCTGTTTTTTTTTTATTCTTCTTCCACTAACGGATGTTCACGATAACTTGATATTTCGTGTTTCGCATTATATCGCCCAAATATGCCGTTTTTCTCTTCTTGATCAATTCAAGCAGTTCAAGCTATTTGTTGACACGTCTTAGGACTTCTTCGTCCAGAGTATCCTGATACAGCCACATTTCAAATGCTTCTAATTTCTTAATTACAGTCGCCCTCAAAGTCCAACCCTTTATACCGTAAACAAGCACCGACCAAAGGTAGCACTTCATGAATCTGAGTCTTAGGCTAAGGTCGAAATCGAAACAGGTAAGCACTCTTCGAAACCTCAAGAATGCCTGACGAGCTTGCTCAATGCGACATTTTATTTTCCGGTCCGATGTCCAGTCCTCCAAAAGCCAAATGCCCAAGTACTTGAATTTGTCTGCTCTGCGTTGAATGTTATGGTGGAATTCTCAAACATATTTTGGGTGCTAGAGATTTTTTTGAACACTCCGACAAATTACAGACTCTTATCTGCAGGGAGCGGTATGTTTACTTTGATTTCTACCTACTATGGGAGCTGACAGCATTGACCTCGAGACAGGGTTGCCGTTTATGTCAATAAATACCCGAGTGTCCCGATTCACCCCATAGTCTCGATTCGCCTTTTTTGACGGTAATTAATAAGTTATTATGTCTAGTTTCATTAGTTAAACGATTTTAATACTATATTTTGATTATTATTATTATATATTTATCTACGGGCCAATCCCATTTAAAAATGTTATTACATTACAATAAACATTCAATTAGTTATCATATCAGGTACGTAAGAAGACAAACACTATATCAAAAATGAATAAAACAACACATTCAAATAACAACTATCATTAGTCGGCACCAGGGCAAGCATTGGCCAATCTAGAGGCTCTTGAAATAAATGTATTAGTACCATAATTCGATCTATGTAAGGCAGGGGGCTACAGCCCTCAGCATTGAATGCTCAAAAGTTCACATGAACATGAACTTTGGTACAGGAATTTATGCCACAACTTCATTTCTAATTCGATCAATTCAAAATTAAAGTCCTTAATAGTTGTGTGTACAATTCAAAAGACATTTTCATTTTTAATAAATTTTTTAACTAGTCAATTCCTTTTTATTTAAAGTTAAGTTATTTATTTGTACAGTATATGTTTAAATTTATTGAATAAAATATAACTTTTTCTTTAAACTATTGGATATTTTTATTTGTATTTATTTATTTATAGGGTTACATTGGGATTGCCAGTCTCTATGACCTTTTTATACCATTGAGCTGATTTTCTAGGTACTCTTGTCAAGTCTGTACTGTTATGGTTTACATAAAATAGACCATATTTGCTCCTGCAAAATACACAAAGCATTATTAATTGTTAAAAATAGATTAAAATAATGATTTGCTTACGTGAAACCAGCAGTCCATTCGAAGTTGTCCATGAGCGTCCAAATAGTATATCCGAAAATATTTACTTTATCCTCCACAATTGCGTCGTAAACCGCTAAAAGATGTTCCTGAAATTCAATATTTTCTTTAGCACCTACTCCAAGGAAAACTTAATCATGGTTGGTACAAATGTTGAAAAAAAGAGCAAAAACTGGGGGAAATCTGTGTTTGAATTTCATATCGTCAGTCCAGTACGCACCTGAATGTATTGAATTCTATCATCGTCATCAAGAGTTGCATCGCCGGAGGCTAAACCATTCTCTGTAACAATGAGGTCGACACCTCCTGTAATGTTTTGGTACCAATTGATCATATCTCTGAAGGAACCCTGAAATAGGTACATTTAGATTATCTTAAAATATGTAAATGATTTAAATCTACGTACGTAAGAACCTGGAATCGTATCCAGATCTACCCTCATATCATTTTCCATACTTGGGCTACCAATTGCTGGTTCAGATGAATCAGATGCTAATTTGTACCGATAACTATTTAAACCTGATATTTCGAAACATTAGTAAAAGTATAACGAAATTGTATGTATTTATCCTAAGTACCTATAAAATCAGCAGTGCCATTAATAAAAGCCTGTTCAGCTTCAGTGAAAACTGGTAAACGTGATGTTGGAAAGCCTTCCATTTTACTTCGTTCGGCAACTCTATCAATCATCAGTTGTGGATAATTTCCGTGGAATATTGGATTTAAAAACCAACCACACTAGTTGTATACGATTAAAAAATATATTACATTACAAATTTTTGATTTACAAGAAGGAATTGAAAGATGATGGTACTTACACGAAATTGCATAGCTCTTTCTGCGGCTGCGATAGCCTCTGTGCTATTAATTGATGGATAGATGAAATCACAGTTAATTGCAGCGGAAATTCTACCTAAAACAAATATTTATATGGTCCTAATATTAATTAGTAAAATGAAATCAAATTAACATTGCAAAAAATATAAAGATGCAACTACCCAGCGCCCCAACCGTCGAGGGACTTTAAGTACTGGCACAAATCAGACAGAAATTATTTCCGAAGTAGTCCACAGACCGATGCAAATCACCTCCATTTGCATCGGTCTGTGGACTACTTCGGAAATAATTTCTGTCTGATTTGTGCCAGTACTTAAAGTCACAGGAGGCTTTGAAGCATAATTTGAATTAAAACGTGGTACTCTAAGCAAACTCGATGTTCTTGAATAAAATTGAGGTATTATACACTTGCTCTAAGAGGGGAGGACAATCAAACCGTTTATCAATTTAAAAAGAAATATTTGACCAGCGGAGGTTCTATGAAAGTTCCAAGAGTCAACGTGAGATCTATTCAACAATACACCGTGATCAATGCTCCTAGCGGGGAAGTGTGCATTAATTTTGAAAGATAAAAGCTTCAGAACTTTGCTTTGGACGCGCTCTAGATTATTGATTTGGATTTGATATACCGGTGACCGTATAAAAGATGCATAGGGACTCTAATCTGGAGTAAACACTCGGCATTACGAAACTCATTCGTTGGGCGAAATATAAAATCCATCACCTGAAATACGTCCTGTGTAATAATCTCAATATGATTGTCAAATGACATTTCACGATCCATAATCACTCCCAGGTCTCTCAATGAATTACATGATCAAGGAGGACATTATTTAACCCATAGCCGAAACTGACTTTATTCTGTGGTTTTGTGAATCACATAAGTTTACATTTGCTAACCTTTATATGCTCGTTTTTAAAACATACGTTTTACCACTTCACCAAAACATTATTTAAATTATTGTGTCACGCATTTCACTGTTAGCCAAACTTTCATTGCATCTAAATATTTACAGCTATTAACTTAAAAGTTATCAGAACTAAGGCATATTCAACGAAGCAAAAAGTCAAAACAATATATGCTCCTATTAGATAGATACGTACACACTTCCCGCCTGCTTCAACCAATTGAGATAAATTTTGGTATATGAGTTTGGGCTAGTCCTAGGAAGAACCCATTAGTTTTTGGCTAAAATCGCTTTAGCCCCTTGATAGGGGTGGACACAACCTTCAAATAGCAGTAGGGGTCTAGTGATACATCATTTGAAAGCATTTCTTATCTGCTTTAGAGCGATAGGTTACTTTTGTTATTTGCCTCCATGATTCTCAAGGAAATTGCGTTTAAAATTTCACCAGTTACGTAGGTGTAGTGTAACTCTTAATAGAATATAATAGAGTTTTTTGGTGAAGTGATAAAAGGTATTTTCTATTTTTTGTACTACTTATTACTTATGACAAAATATGAAACTTTAAGTTACTTTCTGTTGCTTTATATGTACATTTGATTTGATGACTTTCAATGAATCCTAGGTACTCCTAATTACCTCCTTGTTCGCTTCTAAATTCCTTGTCATAAATATGATACGCTTTGGCGTGCGATTTAATCATTGTATGCGCACATAAGTAATTTCCAATACCTCCCAATTCTTTACCAGGTGCATATTTCTTATCTGTGTATCCACCACAAAAAGATAAAGGTTCGTTGAAGGTCATCCAATACTTGACTCTGTCACCGAACAATTTAAAGGCTAATCTAGCATAATCGCTGAAATAATTCTCCATCTGAAACAGACAGACAATAAAAATGAAATAGGACCAATCTAAACTAAATCAAATATAATAGCAACTTTAACTAACCAAAGGGTTTGTCCACCCACCGAGATCTTCTAGCTTCACAGGTAAATCCCAATGGTATAACGTTACTAAGGGTTCCACACCAGCCTCAAGAAGTCCATTAATTAAGTTGTTATAGTAGTCAACGCCGGCTTGGTTAATTTCGTTTGCAAAACCATTCGGAAGAATCCTTGGCCTTTAATATATTATCAAGTAGGTAAAATTTCTTTGTTCTAAATATATTTATTGAATTTTAAATGTAATGTACTCGTATTTACCATGAGATTGAGAATCTATAAGTTTTAGCACCGATTTCTTTGAGGGCTGCAATATCAGCCTTCCATTTGTGATACGAGTCACAACTCACATCTGCGTTGTTGCCATCTTGAATGTACTCGGGATGTTCATGGACAATACGATCCCAAATACTCTCACCTTTACCATCAGCATTCCAACCACCTTCAACTTGAAAGGCGGCAGTGGCAACACCGAATTTAAAGTCGCTGGGGAAATTTTTTTCATCAGCAGCTTGGCATAGCCTAGAAATATACGAATAGTTTGTGTGATATCCTGTACAAGAGAAGTTTTATTTCGAATGAGGGTTTTATCTCTAACTTTTTTAACTGCGCCTACCACAGCCTTTGAACCTATAAAGTTATCTATAATAGACGTAGCACAGTATCGCTGGCACATGTACCTTATGATTTAAGTTCCCCTTATTTCGACGTAACAGAAAAATATACAGGATCGATCGCGTACCAGATAAACAAACCTAATTGCATATGTTTTGTCAAAGATTAATGTTGTGTACTTACATTAATCTTTGGTTTTGTTTATGAAACCCCCTGTATACTCATGTTTTCAAACGCTGGGAGGCGTTGAAGCATTAGCAAAATAGAACGATCGTTATACATCGATGCAAACAAAGTTCCTCATCTTCCAGATTAAATCGAAAGCATGCAAAGCTTGTCTGAAATAACCTCAATTTGCCTAGACCAATTCAGCTGTGAGTCAATCTCTACACCCAAGAATCTTACACAGGGTCGCTGTACAAGCCGATGAGCGCCATTCCCAACTGTAATGCTGTAGTCCACCTCCTTAGCCGAGAAGTGTATATGGTTTGTCTTCCGCCCAAATTCATTAGCGGCACAATAACTTAGATCCCTAACATTATTTGCAGATATTATGCCTGAGGTATCGTCTGGAACAAGCGGAGTTTGTGAATGTGGATATGTCGGAAATGAGCAATATGAATATTAGGGGTCCCAACGTTACACCGACATCCAACTCCAGAACTGATGAGTGAAAAGTTTTGCCTCCACTGTTGAGACTCACCTTTTGTTTTCTACATTCCCCTAACACCAAAACTATTTGGATAAGATTGTTTGATGATGTCTCAAAAGCTCGTGTATAGTCAATAAGTAAACCCGAAACTTTAGCCTTTATTCCAAGCTCTCCGGTAACACGCCACCAACGAAGTGAATCATGGCATCCTGGGTAATACGCATAACTCGTTATTGTGAATGAGTTATAGAAACAAATTTTTCCAATGGCACATTAACAGATCGTTATTTACACTATTTAAGAAATGAATTGATTCCCAATGTATGTTGTATAACCCAAATGCACATAGCACTAACATTACTGAAAATTCAATTTGATTTGAACAAGATGGTGCGCCTCCACACTTTACTAAGTATAGAAATTGTAGACAAGAAAAATATTCGAGTTATCTAAATACATGTCTGAACTGTGTTGCAGATTTTTTAAAAGTTCAAATGGTACCAATTAAAGTCTTCTCCCAACCCCTCCTAATTATGTTTTAAACATAAATACGACGTATTCTTATAACAGAAATTCCTCAAAGTTGTAGTAGGTACTCTCTTGTTATTCATTGTTAAAAAATAAAAAGTCATATTTTTTTTTTGAAAGGGTCCGTACGACTTAAGTCCCCGGTTTCACTGCAGCCTCATGGGCTTATTGTGAAAAATCCCCGTATATTATGCCACCCAATCCAGCAACCCTGTACCCTCCACTAACTTGTGGAGTTCAGTTATGTGTTGGGTGTCAATATCTGCTGGCGCAATCAGCGAATGCCCAAAAATAGCGTGTCGTCTTCGTTGTAGAACTACACACTCACATATTACATGGTAAGCTGTTTCAACTGCCGCATTACACAATCTGCATTGCAGGTCCCCATTGTACAGCCCCATCTTATTTAGGTGGTCTCTCAGAGCGCAACGCCCAGTAAGGAGTCCCATAGTTATTCGCATCTGACTCCTGCTTGTGCTGCAGATTTTTTAAAAGTTCAAATGGTACCAATTAAAGTCTTCTCCCAACCCCTCCTAATTATGTTTCAAACGTAAATACGACGTATTCTTGTAACAGAAATTCCTCAAAGTTGTAGTAGGTACTCTCTTGTTATTCATTGTTAAAAAATAAAGTCATCTTTACGGCCAGATGAACTCCGGCGTAAAACTAAGAGACAGGAAAACCACTCGAAATATTATCTATCTCACTCAACCTCAATCGCCACTTTCTTGAAGACAGTTGGTGTCTTGATTGGTTCTGATGTATACCGGTTGTTCTGCAGCATGCACAAGAGTATTATTAAACCAGTTGTACTTTCTATTGTATGAGATTAAATAGTTTGAACTAAAATAAATAATAAAAATGCCTAATTTTTAATTAAAAATGAATGAACAATAATTTGAATTAAAGATATGGAAAACTAGAGTATTTATTATAACAAAAACATCAGCTATGTTGTATTGTTGCATGCCCCGACACACGGCTTCTCTCTGTAAACGCCACACAAAGATTTCCGACCACAGTGGGTGTACTGTCCCGTTATTTTTACGCTGGCAAGAGTGACCTTTTGACCTGATGAATAACGCCTTCAGGTTTTTCGCATTCGTTTTGCAACACATTGTATAAAATCAACAAATAATATATTCTTGTATAAATTAATGTATGACTTACCAAACTGAAGAAACTGTGATAATTAGCGAAACCGCCAATCTCATTTTGATTTAGTTAATAATCTATTACAACAAAGCTTATAAATTATTAACAATAAATAAAGGATCGATACCTGCCACTCTAGTTTTGGATCTGCCTATTACATAATTCTGATAAAAACTAAATATTACAAATAAAACACTTCAAATATTGATACGCAATCTTCAAAAACAATTTATTAAATAATCATGAAGTATTAACTTAAATACACTTATTATTAATATTATACCGACTGTTGTATTCATTTTGAATTTCTATTCCATTAGTATTTCCTCTATAGTTTTATCTCCACCTAAACCGCCTTGTTCACTTTCCAAAAACTGTCTTAATTCTGACTCTAAATCAGGCACGTCTGATGGACCTCCATTAGGAATGTGTATTTCTGGTGGTGGTGCTTCCGGAGCTGATACACCTAAAGCCTTACGTAAACCAGGGACTGGTGCGATTGTAGCCGGTGGTACACGACGGGCTATATCCACTAATCCACTACTGACACTGTCAGCCAATCGGACTTCTTCGGTAGAGGGACCTGGTGCTTGTGTCAGAACTGGAGGTGGAGGCAACGATAATCTGTCAAATATGAGGGTAACGTTAATATCTATTAAGATTATATTAAAGACAAAGTTTCGTCGCTGACTCTGGTAGAAAATAATATGGGCTGTATTAGCTATTTGTATACCTATGCGTTTGAAAACTGAGAAATATGAGGTACAAATTTCAGAAATCCTAAGCAAAGCTATGTTAAATTACTCTTTTTGATACCTACCTCTCATGTTGCTTTTTCTGTAATCTATCCAACAATTGACACATATCATTCAATTTGATTTGTAATTCATGTCTTTCCTCTGCAAGTTTAATGTCTTCTTCCATATCGTCCAAGAATTTCGTATCGATACCAAAATCTAAATCAAAATTACCATAATAAAGTAATAATTTGAGACAAAGATTACATTATTTGCAATCATTTTAATGGGTGGTACAGGAAAAATCCCTGGGATTATCGTTCCTAGAATAATGTCTCGGAATGTATGAAATTAAAAACTGGCCTTATTTACTACTTGGACAATTTTAAACTATTAAGACAAACGGTTAAGAGTAAGACGAATATAGCATATAATTCGTACCTAGTTCAAATACAAAGCTCCATTCGAAGTGAACCTAAGCAACTGTGGAAATTCGTGCAGGACAAAAAACGCACATCTCGTATACCGGGTCTTATGTACGATGCTACGGACGCGGAAACATCCAACCCTCAGAGTATTGTGGATGCCTTCGCTGATTTTTTTAAAAGTGTCTTCGTATCACACGGGACGCATGGTCCTGTTGACGCTAACATGGGCGATGGTCCGCCCTTGTGGACGCCTTTGAGATGGGGGATGTCCTCGGAGCTCTGAGGAGGCTTAAGCCCAAAATGACTTCAGGTTGTGATGGTGTTCCTGCATTTATCCTGAGGGACTGTGCTGGTGTCCTGGCTGTACCCATGCTTACTATTTTCAACAAAATAATTACATCGAGTAGGTTTTCTTCCTCCTGGAAACTTGCTCGAATATGCCCGATTCATAAGGCGGGTCCAATTGATAGAGTCGATATCTATTTTGTCCAACTTCTCAAAGGTCTTCGAATCAATTCTTCACGATAAAATATTTCAGCAAATAAAAAATCGGATTATGGTGGAACATGGATTTTTTTATAGGCGATCTACTACGACAAATCTAGTTGAATTCCTACAGGCGGCAATTCCTGCTGTTAGTTTGGGCAAACAGGTCGATGTTGTTTATACGGATTTTTCGAAGGCTTTTGACAAGCTTAACCACAATGTAATAAAAAATAAAATGAACGGGATTGAGTTCCATGCGAGCCTAATAACTCTCTTTGACTCATATTTATCAAATAGACGCCAGTTTGTTGAGTATAGTGGCTTTAGATCTCCTGAGTTCGTGGTCACTAGCGAAGTAACCTGGTTCCATTGATTTTTGCAATTTACATTAACGACATTGTTCACGAGTTCACGAGTCAATGTCTCTTATTCGCGGATGATTTGAAGGTATTTCGGACGATCTCAGAACCTTCTGATTATGCTCTACAGAGCGATCTAAATGTTTTGGCAGAGTGGTGTGTGGAAAACCATCTACCACTGAATATCAACAAATGCAAATGTTTAACAATGTCTAAATGCCGTAGTCCACATGAATTCGATTATCGGATATACGATGATTCCTTAGTTAGATGTGTGCTTACCAGTTGATCTTGGGATCACAGTGGATTCTAATCTATCGTTCAGTGATCACATAACGGATATATGTGGCTGTGCTCTGCGTAACTTGGGATTTATACTGAGAGTTACTTCGTGATTTGAGAACATCGATTGTCTTATCGCCCTTTACTATGCACTAGTTAGAAGCAAGCTCGAATATGCCTCAATTGTATGGTCTCCTATATACCAGACCCATATTCAAAAACTTGAGAAAATACAACGCAAATTCTTAAAGCATCTTTGTTTTAGAATTGATGGCCACTTTCCCTCACGAGGTATCGAACATAGACAGCTACTCGACAGGTTTAATTTCGATTCTCTTGAATTCCGGCGAGTATTCAGTTATCAATTATTTCTATTTAAACTGATCAATTCTCTAATTGACTGTCCCCGACTTCTAAATTTTAACGCTCCTCAATACCAATCTCGTAACCCCTATTTATTTCAACCACCCCGATCTCGCCACAATTATGAAGGGAAAACACCACTGCCAAGGGCTTGCACACTGTGTAACGGTTGGTGTTTAAATAGACATGTAAATTATTTCGGCGGAAGTGTTTCCTCCTTTAAACGTGAACTGGGAGAGTATTTAAGGTCGGTCCATTTGTAGATGTTTTTCTGTATCACTGCTGGTGATGACGGTTCTAAACTTTCCCGTGTGTGTTAATTTAATTTAAGTTATAATTAATTTTTACCATTGCCATATATTTTTCATTTTGTATTTTTCTGTTATTTTTGGATAAGTTATGCATAATATGTTTTGTCTTGTAATTGGGCGTAAGCCTGTTAGACATAATAAAGATTATTATTATTATTAACGTGTGTACTCCTGAATAATTGGCAACTGGAACCTTTCACCACGCAGTCCGTTCTTAATTTTCGGAACGGTAAAGATTTCGTTGGGACTTGGGTCCCGACTGTACGGAGGATGGTCTAATAACTCGACGTTTTATTGCTTTAAAAATGAAATTCCAGTTTTTATAAATGCTAGACTTTTAATGATCATTAGCAACATGTATATAAGAGTTGATTTTTAAGCTCAGATCAATTTGCTAACACCAGGATATTTATATAAATAGCTAGAGAATAGGTCTGATGTACACCAAGTTATTATACGTACTAGCTAGTGTAAAATTTGTCGTTAAATATGTTCAAGCATAGTTTGAGGAATAGAACGTTCTGATTTGTATGGTTTTTCATTATGAAGCACAACAATACTGATTCAGTATTTGTTTTCTAGTTTAATTTGTGTCTTGATGTTTTCCTTTTTTTTTATATTGTCACACCCGGTATATTGTAATAAAAATATTGCATCCGGTCGAACTAAGTATTTTTCGCTATTAATAATTTATAAAAGTTCATCACTCTAACTTCGGTATTGTACCTACTAGATAGACAAAATTTGCTGATTGACATTTTTCCACAAAAGCGATACGACCGACGCCAGGAATAGACAATTTGATTCGAAAGAGTGGAAAAAGTAAAGTTATAAATATTGGTGTTTCAGGAAGTTACAAGGAGGAGATTTTGATTTGCACTACTGTGTAGTAAAGTTTGAAGAGAGGGGTTGGAGACTTGGCAGCTCGGAGTATGAAGTCTACCTCGAGTTGGAGCACATGTCTCCTAAAGCTCCCGCAGGTTCTCTTACCACAAAACCCTCTTTTTTTGGTCTCCTCTCTGACTTCGGCGAAGTAAACTCTGTATTCTAGAAGCGACAAAAAGCACGAATCTCCCCGTTGAGTAGAGTGTCTTTTAAGCTTTACGGTTTAATGAGCGCGTATACAGAATGAATTTTAAATATAAATTTTAAATATTCTTTGAAAGTGATGAAATTACCGAAAAGATCAGCTGTGTTGTCAAGATGATTTGAACTAAGTACAGATTTTTAACATATTCTTTTCTTTGTGGACCTATTATTATAGTAACGTGTCTGTTATAATTTAATTATTGTGCAACTAAGATTGAATAAAGAAAATAAATTTGATAAAAGTCAAAGGTAAGAGTGTCTCACCTTTCAAAGACCGTAAGTCGTCAACATCAACCTTTACCGGCGTATCGCTTGGACGTGCCTCAAGTACACTTCGCACTGCTTCTTCTTCCTCTCTGATATTCCTATTGGTTTCCAATACAGATTTTGTTTTCGAATGATCACCACCAGTTAACAGATCTAATAGCGAATCGACTAATCTTGTGGCATAGTCGGAATCACGTACAAAGTCTTGTACACTTTCTGCATACTGAACCGACTGATCTCCACCATATGTTCGTAATACCTAACAGGTTTGATAAATTTAAATAAACAGAATTATATTGAGATTTAAGATAATTTCAAACTTATTACCTACCAATTCAGATTCTTCTTTCGTCAAATTTGCGAACGCAGAATCATGTGATGGAGCATAGGATCCAAAAGCACCATAATACAATGGTTTGATAGGTCGAACTGTGTTACGTCTATCCTCTCTGAATCCTTGTAGCTGACTGGAACCTTCCTGTAATCGCCCAACCAGTTGCCCCAGTAAAACAGGACGTTTGCGGGTACCGGGAATAACACCATCACCACCTACAAGAATATTTAGATGTGTGGTGCCGTCCTTTTTCTGTTTAAGGAAACCCATTGAAGGACCGCCACGTCGTTGATGTACTAAAAAAATAATAGGTAATCAGTTTATGATATTCTCTCATTGATTAAAAACTCACCTAATTTAGCTCGTGCCTCTCTAGCAGCTGATTGTGCATGCGCTAATATCTCTTCAGGAGTTACATCATCCGGTATAGCCTCAAACCGAGTGGAAGGCATACGACGTCTATTATCAGGCACTCCGTCAGGATCTTCTTGATCAGATTGTGGGCGTGAGATACGCATTTCTGGTGTGATTTCAAAACCTAAATCATCACTGGTTAGTTCTGGTACCAATTGAATTACCCAACCAAATTTCTCTGGAACCAGAGCCTTCATACCAGCCTACAAAATAATATCATCAACAGCAGTTCTAGGAAAAATAGGTTACATTTGTACCTGTAAGAGTTTTTTACTTGCTTTGTAGTAAACTGTATCAACATGATTATACTTCATTGCATTATTACACATCAATTGGAAATCATTAATAAACTCCTAAAAGATATATTAATAATTACGCAAATACAGAAATAGTCATTAAACATTATTAACCTGCAATGTGTTATACAAATTATCTTCAATTTTTTGCCGCATTGTACTGAAATCCATAGGATTTGTAATGATGGAAGAATATCCCGGGGCAATATTATCAGTTACTGGCCAAGCAAAAAAATTTTGTGGATCCTTCTTTTCCAATAATCCTAGAAGATGTTCAAGTGCTTTTGATAATGGGGTTCTTTCCTGTAGCTTTTTCACAACACAGGTTCGTTGCTCTCGTTGAGAACCTGGTGAGCCTAGACATGCATACATTCCCATTTCAGCAGGCTGTGGTTGTTGTGGTGGTTGCTGTTGCTGTAGTTGTTGTTCATCTTCATATTCTTCACGTTTACGTTTTTTATCTTTATGATGATGCTTGTGTCTCTTCTCACGGTCCTTCTTCTTTTTCTTCTTTTTAGATTTTTTGTGATGTGCTTTATGCATCAACCAATTTGGATCTTCCATGGCTTTTTGTGCTTCTTCGTCAGGCTGTAAATATTCTTCGTTGTGTTCTGGAGTGTCACTAGAACCAACTTTTAATATGAGCTTCAAACTGGAAGACTTATCAGCGTCCCGGTCACGTTTGTGTTTTTTATGCTTTTTAGGACAAGAGCTAATGGGACTTGGACTTTCCATTATAAATATACATTAATAGGGTCTTATAAAACAACATTAATTGGATGTTAATTTTAAAAAATTAGCATAATCTTATATCTAATAATAAAAACTCAATGTTTATAAAATGTAAAATGCAAACTAACAAAATCACAGAATCACTCATGCATGAACAAGAATGTCAATATTTTAGTGAATTTTTACTACTCTACTACTCACATCAGTTGAACTGATGTGAGGATACCAGGCGATATTCTTCACCATCAAATAATAGCAATTTACATTCACCTGCTTAAGCGGCAGTTTCACATAGCAGTTGACTGCTACAGCTATTCAATTTTGTAGTGGGGAATAAGCAACTGCGATATGATTTACTGCGACGTCCTGTTTGACAAGATAAACATCTATTTGATAAATAGATTTCTTTAAAATGGCGCGAAATAAAAAAACACTGGTTGGTTGTGCAATACTTTATTTGTTATTGAAGAAAAGGCTAGTCTCAAAACACATAACTCACACAATATGTGTCTCACAACGAAAAAGAACCTATAGCAAAAAAAGTACTGGTAGTAAGTGGGGATTTTCAAAATTTTACTCGTTTTTTTTTTACTAGGTCTTCAGTTAATGCCATATTTTTGGCAATTTTTAACAGTGCAGCTTTTCTTTTTATATTATTTTTATAATCCAATGACTTAATGTTCCATAAACATTCATTTTCTTCATACAATTCAAAAGTGTAAAAATCGGTTTATCTGAAAAGCAGTGCGTTTGATGTTTTTCGCCATGTTGTTTTTATTGAGTATGCGACTGCGATACAAAAAGTAGAAAAATTTCTAGTCATCGCAGTAGCTGGCACAACACTCAGCTGCGGTCGCAATCGTATGATTCACAGTTAGCAGTATAACCACGCCTACCTAACAGTCGCTGCTATGCCAGTTAACTGCTAATGTGAAACTGCCGCTTTAGACTAGGTTTGCTTGTCTAAGCTCACATGTTTTAAATGCACATTCCTTTTAGAATTTTAATTGACATTACATTTTTTTTTTCAATTATTGGCATCTTATCATGGAATTCACATCCAGCCAGCGTAAGTATAGACGTACAGTTTAGCGTGGAATCCGAACAACGGTCCTCGACTGCCTTCCGCCAGCACCCACGACTATGTATCAATAACTACTTGGCATACGCAAGTCTACCGACTCGGCCGGAAGCAACACTCACCCATCCAATCACTAACCACGAGACCAGGTACTTGAATATCATGATCGCATCGCCTGCGCTTGAACATGTCAACATCTCCCGCCCCTTGACATTACAATTCGAATCTCAAAATTCTTTAGCATTGACAGAGATCCTCTAATCTCTTGTTCATTAATGACAATTTTGACAGGATAACGTTTCTTTTATAACAAAAAGGTAAGTAAACCATGTGGCAGGACAACATGTTCACTGCGCACCAAGAATCGGTTTCAAATCTGACAGAATTTATACTGAGGCTTTTAAATCAGAGATATGGAGAAGGGACGCTTCGACGAATGCGCATCCAGTTTTCCGACACTTTGCGTGCGCCATTTTCTAGTCACAAACGTCAAAAAATTAAAACATTGTTAAAGTTGGTGTAATTATAGGGTTATTCTTTCGTACTGAACTAAGTAAACAACCTGAAAATTGTCAGTTCATTCACGATTGTGCGTATTCTATCGACATCGGTCACTTCTACCAAACTGATTAAAATTCCTACCCCCTTCCGCTTACTGATTAACCTCTAGGTACCGGTTAGTTCGTTCAGTTAACCTCTAAAAGTATTGGATATTGAGAGATAATAATTGGAATAAGATTTCGAATCAACTCAAAAAATTGTAAAAGTTTAAAACATGGATAATAATATCATGGAAGAAATAATTTTCCAGTTTTCAGAGCAGATTTGGTTTGTGACTTGTGAAAACAAGTTTTCGAGGTTACGTCAAAGACAATCACAAAAAAGATGATCTTTCGGTTTCGCCAAATATTCAGTTCAGTATAATCACATTCAGTTTAATCGCATTCACTTGTTCAGATCAATCACAACGAAAGAATAACCCTTATGTTTCATGTGAGTGCTTTTCACTAAAACAGAGTTTTGCTGCTATTTCGTAATTGTGTGGACTTTTTTGGATATTCAGTTTTTTATTAGTGCCGTTAGTGTTTAGTTTATTGCGTAGTTTAAAGAAAAAAGTGTAGGGGTAGTATGGCATTCTGTGCAGTAATATGAAGACAGTTGTTTGATTATTATTATACATTTTTATAGCATAAGGCATTCTGAAATTGAGGAGGGATTCTCTGTCGAGCTTTTCCCACTCATGAATTCCAAACTAACTTTCTTATTACTTATTATAAAAAAAGAATATTACAAATTTCCCTAACTTTACATAGGCAAAGATATAGATCGTGTGTATTCTAGGTAAGTAGTATTGAAAAGGGTGAATGTTACACAACACACAACGTAGATGGAAGTGGAAAAGAAGATACTTAATTAGTAGTATGTTATACTACAATAGATGAAACAAAATCTTATTCTACTACGTTCATTCAATACATAATTAATGTAGTAAAGAATGATGAATATCGCATATTTCCAATATTAAATGTTACCTGAAACAACACTAGTTTCCTTTAATACTTCTGTCCTGTATATAATTGTAACAATTATTGATATCTGTGGATTAACCTACAATTTATAAACGGTCCTCGTATCGTAAAAAGAAATTTGACCATACCCTGTATGCCTAAGCTAGAAGATGGCGGTCCCCGTGATTAGATTTGCGCATGTTGACGCTAATTCTCCCCATTCTGCAGATCTCTGTTTTAAATACGTCGCATACATATTTTTGTATTTTTAAAAATGATTCGGTTACAAAATAAAATGCAGAGGTATAATAAATATGTCATATATATTATTAATCCCTATAAAGCTTAACTTTGTCTAAACCAAATGTTATTGAACATCCCAAACCTAATACCAATGGTACGTGCAAATTCATGGTATGAAATTTGTTTTAAAAACACTAAAGCATTTCCCTTCCCCTGCTAATACAAAATATTCTCCGTCTGAACTGAATTTACACACATTTAAAACTGAATCTTGTCCGTGAATAGTATATAGTATCCTTCCTTCCATTACATCAATGATCTTAGCTTCACCATTTTTAGCACTACACAGTAAATAAAAAGCATTTGGATGCCAATCAACGCACGTTGTTTCGCTTTCAGGAAATGGTGTATAATGTTGTTGTAATTTTCTATTAGGTATATCATATATTCTAATGGTTCCAGTTTCCATTGCTACAGCTACAATTTCGTTATTTGAATGTATTGAAATATACTTGGGTTTACTTTTTGGAGTCACAAAGCTATGAATGATTTGCGCAGTTCTTTTATCCCAAACTCTCAATGTGTAATCATCTGCACACGATGTTATGTAGTCGTCATTTGGAGAAATTTTTGCACAATTAATAAAGTTGTTGTGACCCAAATAGCTTTTGATATATGCACATTTATTTACATCCCATAATTTAATAGATTTTTCATTTGATCCTGTTATTAAATGATTTTTAATTCGAGAAAAATTCAAAACGTTTACTGATGAAGTAGCTGCTTTAAATGCTTGATAACCACCACGTATACTAGGCTCCCAAAATCTAACTGTAGTGTCTTTAGAACAAGATGCAATTATTTTTCCATTTGGTGAATATTCTACACAGTTTACAATGTCAGTATGTCCTAGAAATGAATAGCTACAAGCTATTCTTGAGTTTGGTGTTACTTCCAAATTTTTCCATTGTATTATAGACTGATCCTGGGATGATGTTACAAATTGGACGGAATTTGGATGAAAGGCTACAGCAGTAATTGGTTTTTTATGCCCTCTAAGCATCAATTGAACTGCCGGACTTTCACTATTGTCTATTGGATTATCAGCTTTTTCGCATATTAGAGGCATATTTTTTTATATATTATATATCAAACTAATATTATGAACTAATTACACTTTAAATCAATAGTACTAACATTTATGTAGGTATCATTGTAAATTAAATAAATCTAAATAATGTTTTGTTTACTTTTTCAAATTTTGTTTGTATTGACCACAGAAATCTTATATTATATATATATATATACTCTAGAATGATAATCCCGTAGTACAAAAATGTAACCAAAAGTGTAGAGCTGTCCATAATGCGCATGATCACCAGTCACTTATTTTTCAACAGGACCGGCTTTGATTAAATGTAATATTACTATGTATGTGTGTGTATATTTAAAATTAAATTTTACCATTTGGTAATTCAAATAAAAAAATGGAATAAAGGAATTTAAGAAATAAAAAATTACATTAACTATATAAATACTTTATTGTCTAACAGGTACAACCCAATAATAATAAATCTAAGCAGAAACGAGAAATAAGTAAAAATTCTAATATTGGAAAATATCGTAAGGACTTGAGCATTCTAATTATTTATTGTATTATTAAATAATATTTGTTTGTTTATACAACCACCTTAGGCCTCTTACCTCTCTGCAGCCTTCAAAGAAGGGGTGCAAGAAACAGTGATTTCACGAATATTTTCCGTGTCCATGTAAACCACTTCCATATCATCCGTACTACTCGCAATAGTATTTTGTGACTAAACATGGTTGGTAGAACTTTTATTCTCAGCAATTTCATGGAGGATTCTATAATTAAGTATATTCCAGTTTAACAACAGAATTCAAACGAACTTTGTATACCTACACAACGTAGGAAATATATTCTTGACATACATATATCATGCATTTTTGACTGACTGCTTTTAAGTAAACAGTGTCTTGATATCAAACGATTAAGAATTTAACTTCCACTCTCATTTACATAATCTCTTCTTTTCAACAAAAGTTTGGGAACTGCATCGGGTACGAGGGTGATCCTCTTGCCGTCTTCTCTACAAATGATATCTTCTGCAGCGAAATGCTTACTGCATATGACATTCCCATCACATACATTTTCTGTACTAGGATCCCAATGCCCGCATCCAAACATCATGTCTTTTTTTTGTCAAGCTAAAAATGAGTATCATGTCAATGGTATCATATTGACTCAAACTGAGACTGTTAGAAACCCGAAACAATAACTTACTGAAAATATTTAATACCAGGAATGATACTTTCATTTTTACACCACAACACTATACACCTCATTGTTTGTTAAATAAACAAACTACCAAACCAAAATAACAAATATTAAAAACAATTTTAATCACAAATAGGTATATCTATCAACAATTAAAATATACCACGCATAAACCCATAATTCAATTATAAAACCTATCTGAATTGTTGTGAAGCCGACTCTGACAGATATTCCCACTACGAGAAATGTCATTTGCGAAAATAGACGCTGTTGCGAAATCTCCTAAATTTAATAAGATTTGGAAAAAAATGTTTCGTTCATATTGCTGAAAACTAAACAGTATTACAATTTTACCGATAACATTGAATTATTTGATTTTGTCAAGCAGTTTCGTATGACGCAACATATGGATTTATTTATAAAACAGATATGTCGCATAAATTCTGTAAGGCGAACGACAAAATAGTTTTAAATATGGCAGCTATGTACTGAAAATAAGTGACTGAGGAGCATGCGTAGTTCGAGAAAACTCTGCATACCCGTTACACTTTTTGGTATTCGGCTGGATTTAATTAGCATTCTAGAGTACATATATAATATAAGATTTCTATGGTATTGACGTCAGTTCAAGAAGCAACAAGTTTAGAAAACCTAAACATAGACCTTAAACATCTACAAACTCAGATCAGTTAGTCTGATGTGACAGAATCAGCTGCCTCTCACCTCACTTGCATCTTTTTAATAAAATAAATGCGTTAACTCACGGTTTGGTGGGCAATTCTTAATCCCGAGGCACTGTCTAGATAATGCCGGAGGGAGAACTATTGAGCGAAGCGCAGGCCCCGTTCTCTCAAATGTTCGATTCGCCAGTTTTCCAGAATAGACCCCGGGCTGATGGGACATGATCATCTGTCACTCGCCTCATTTCAATTTTTGTTATACTTGTTTCCTTTGGAACTGAAAACTGTCAACGGTATGATTGGTTGTAATTCTCAGATAACTTGCACAATCAAATTTGGTAAGTCACGTACCGTGTTTAAGACAGGTGATTGGCATTTTGTGACAAACCTGTCAATATATTGTAGCTCATAAGGTTTTCCAAGGATGAAACGGACGCCGCCACGTTCCTCTATTGTTGTGCCATGGGAAAACAAGTCGGTGTTAAACTAGGATTCGTCTAATAAAGCCAGAATTTTAAATTTAAGCCAATAAGAGGTCGCTGTTTTATGTTGGTAGCTGCAAAATGTTTCTATTTTTAATTATTTAGTTTTCTCTACAAAACAAGATGATACGGTGTCAATGGTGGAACATGGCGGCCTACTCATTAGCAGTTCGCGCATCTATCAAGCTCATCTCCTCCGCTACATCTTTGATTGTAGTCCGCTTACGTCACTATCAAGCAATAAAAAGAAGAGGGCATCTAAGAATAAAAAGTGATAGGAAGGAGCTTCGCGCTGACTGTGGTAAATAAAATTTCTGCCGGAAACGGCCATGTTGGACATCCACATTATTGATTCATTGTTTTGGTTGTTCGTTGTGCAAAGTTGTATGTTTTACGGTTTTCTGCTGTTTTGGATGCTTTAGTTAATGAATATGAGCGAATTTTGTGTATTTATGAGTGAAGAATTATTATACTACAATAATATTACCAATAGCATCAGTGTAAATACTTAAAATAGTGTTATTTGAAGACAATAATAATCTAATTCAAAGACAATAATAAACATGGTTAGTTGTGCAGCTTGTGGTTGTTCCCGGACACCTAAAAATACTAATTCTGGAGTTAAGTTTCACTAGTAAGTAATTTTAATCAAGAGGTATTGTAATATATCCCTAAAACTTCGAAATAAATCGTATTTTTTCGATGACATTTACAAAAAGATGGCTTGGTCACTGGCGTAGAACAGGTTAAAATTAAGAATATTTGCTATGTAAATAAAACAGACAGTTATGTTTTATATTTAAAGGGTGTAGCTTCATTTTAGATTTTGCATGAGAAATAATAGGTATTTCCAATTGTTATTTTACCACGAGAATAAATTATGTTTGTAAAAATACAGTAAACGACGAAAAAAGAAGAAGTATATATACAAAATTAATTTTATTTAAACGTCAATAAATAAGTTATTGTTTTTCTCAGTTTTGTTTATTATTTACCCTTTTCCCTACCTCCATCAGATTGAAAATATTTTGTATAAAATAGTAATGAATTCAAGAAATATTTGTTATTGCTTATTAATAATATGTTATGGACCTGCGCCACTGTGAAACCGGATATACTGGTCCGCCATATGCAACATCCATTCTGATCAGCATTTCTTGCTAGTATAGTCCTTCCTGTCATTTTTTATTCAAAGAAGGGCATGCATAGTGACGAAAACAGCCAGAGAGTGGATGAGCTTCGACGAGTGCGCATCCAATTTTTGGTTTGACTATGCAGGCTGCCATTAAATATCAACAATCAACAATTTTTACTCACCTATGTGTCACTCACGTTCCTTGTACGAACTTGCTTTTATTTGTGAACCTTTTACCTTTTCTGATTAGGGATAGGAACATTGACTTATATGCGTAATTTTGCAGAAAGTGGAGGAAAAGGTGAGAGAAAACAGACGCTGTACAATTTCATCAATGTGCGACTGCTTTCCTCAATATTCTCGTAGTGTTTTGTATCACATTGTGACCGAGAACTTGAATTACCGGAAATTGTATTCACGTTCGGATCCAAAAATGTTGACGGATTTGCACAAAACCCAACGTTTAGGCAGTGCATTGACTTTCCTTGAGCGGTACCACAATGAAGGTGAAGATTTTTTAGACCAAATTGTTACTGGTGACGAAATATGGGTGGCCTACGTCACACCAGAATCGAAACAACAATCCATGGAATGGCGACATTCATCATCACCCAAAAGAGTGAAGTTTAAGCAAACAATTTCTGCCCGGAAAATCATGTGCACAGTTTTTTGGGACAGAAAAGGAGTGTCTGCCTCGTAATGAGACAATCAATGCAGCGTCTTATTGTGAGACATTGAACAATCTGCGTCGTGCAATCCAGAACAAAAGACGTGGCAAGTTGAGTAAGGGTATCGTTTTGCTGCATGACAATGCCCGTCCACATGTGGCTAATCGGGCCAAAGATCTCATCAATTCTTTTAAATGGGAAACTCTAGATCATCCTCCATACAGCCCTGATCTGGCGCCCAGCGACTACCATTTGTTCCTGCACTTGAAGAAACATCTGGGTGGTCAGAGTCTTCAAAACGAAGTCAAAACATTTGTGATACAGTGGTTAACAAGTCAGGCGGCAGAATTTTATGAGGAGGGTATTCAAAAACTGGTGCCAAGTTATGACAAGTGCCTCAATATTCACGGAAATTATGTAGAAAAGTAGATTAAGGTACAGGCTTTCATGTAAAAATAAAATTATTGCGATATCTTTGCACGTCTTTTTTTAATTCCAAAACGGTACTTACTTAAAAAACATGCCTCGTACATTGGATTGACCTGAGTAATCACGTAAATTTTCACACAACAATCAGCCTGTATATAAAAGATAAATTATTGTCCGCCTTTATCAATATGCATATATTTGGAAAGTTATATTTATGATATTTCAACACATTACACAGGACGCTCTCCATTATTTGAATTAGTCACCAGCATTTTTTTTTAATTATGTACAGTTTAATTTTTCACACTGTATAGGTACCTAATTCAAGTGAATGGATTAATTAAATTCCACAGGATTAGGTAACATTTTTATAGTAAGTATTAATAGTCACATCAAAAATAATATCCATTAACGATAAATATGTTTTTCCCAGTGCCGTCCCCTACAATAATATCATTCTAAGAAATAATTATCTATGAAACTTATTTCTCAAAAATTTGAAAGGATACCTATAAACTACCTTACCACACACATGATGTGTGTTATCTTTTTGTGAAAATGATAAATCCAATGACAAATATCGCGATTTATATTCGCTATAATCTATCAATAACAATAATTGTTGTGTAAAGAAGATGGTAAACGTTATTTTCTGATTATAGATAAAATGTATACAGCTCATATATCCTAGGTTTACATAAAAATTTTTATCTTAAACCGAATTATTGCAATTATGAAACATCATTTTATATTGTAGGTACTTATTTATTTTGAGTAATACATGTATAAGATTCCAAACAACTAAGTAACTACTATGAAAAATTTAATTAATTTAAAATTGTTTTTATTAGTGTTAATGTGTCTTAATTGTCGTGTATTGACGCAGGTTTATTTATATAAATTAAAAAATGGTACAGTTTTTAAATTCGATATTTTTAGGACGATTCTACAACCACTGATAGTACTGCTAGCACAAATAATGTGGCTCGTCCATTATCTGAAAATTTTGTATTCCCGAAAAACAGAAAAGGCGGATCATTATCCACGAGGATTATTGGTGGTGTAACTGCGTCTAATCATCAATTCCCATTTCAAGTAGGATTGGTTGTGTGGATTGGTGAAGACGCGTATTTCTGTGGAGGCAGTTTGATATCCAAAACATGGGTTTTGACGGCGGCACATTGCGTGGATGGGTAATTATTAAAGTTTATAGACTATCTAAGTAGATCTATTTTCAATTATAAAACGAAGTTGGGTTGGATTGGTAAATATAATAAAGTAAAGACAATGCCATGCATGAGTACATTCTAAAATTATTAAAAGAATGTTAACATTCGACCATTCATCGGCAAGTTAGTACACAAAAAATATCTCCGGATTTATTTTGTTTTAGAATCGATTCAGCAGAGATTACACTAGGCGCATATGATTTATCGAAAACACAAACTGGTCAAATAACTATGAACAGCACAACTTTCATTATGCATGAGAATTGGGATGAAAACACGTTACAGAATGACGTAGCCTTAATACAACTTCCTTCTAAAGTAACACTCAATGAGAATATAAGTACAATCAGCCTAGTTAATGGTAGTGAGACATTTGAAGACCAAATAGGTACAGTTCCAACATATTGTAACGATTTTATCTTTTACTCTGGGTTCTTAGGTGCTGTGAACACTATAAACACTAAAAACTAACTTTACAAAATATACTACTTAAATACACTTAATTATAATATTACATTTATAATTTATTTAAACTCCGCCGCTGATATTTATTTTATCGTTTGAAAACACTTGAACCGTCACTTCATAACTGTCCTCTGTCCCTATTACGTTTGCTATATATATGATTGGCCTTTTTTCTCGAACACTTCCACTGAGTTAGTCGAACTTTCTACAACATTCTGACGCACGTACGTTCATTCTAGATCCATACCGTAACCGAGGCACATCCTACCAAATTAACACAGCGCTGCCCCGGACGAGGAATAGCCTACTACACTTGTACAGAGTCGCCTCCCTTCGAGAATAAATCACCTGATTACTATAGTACAGCCAACGCGGTGTTGCCGGATGTATTTATTTCTCTCTAAGGTTGGGGAAATTTTTATATTTGTCACAATATTTATAAAATTAACCAAGGGTTCATCAATTAATAGTTTACGACTGTACACTTTCTTCTAGTTTGATGATAAATATAAATTGCTTTATAGCTTATTATCGGATTTATGGTTTTGAAAAGCATAGGACCATATTGTACATAAGCATTATACCACAACCAGAGCGGCTGCAAAATAAAATTGCTGAAGAAACATCCAATTAATTTCTTTAACATAAACATGAAGTGTTTGTTGGAAATTATTTAAATTTTCTTCCTATTATAATTGTAGGTACAGTCATCGGATGGGGCTTAACCAACACGGGATCAATGAGCAATGTGATGAAATATGTCAATACGACAGTTATGAGTAACGCAGCATGCGCAGATATTGATCCGTACCAAACCGTCATTATACCCTCGCATATTTGTACCTCAGGTAAGTAGAACTTCTATATGTGTAAAAAAACAACACTTACTTAGACACATTATCTTTTCATTCAGTTCCTGTAGAGAGCATTCTCTAATTTACGTTATAATACTTGTGGTCTATCCCTGTAAAAACTAAATCAAATGGCGTATACACTTAATGATTCTAGTGTCACTTTTACGTAGAGTTCCAATTTGACATGATTTACTCTGCTATTTTTCTTATTTATAACCAATTATCATACTGTTGCAATTTAGGGTTATGGATCTTTGTGATGTTTTAGTCTTACTGATATTTTGTTCGTTCCTAGTTATAGTACTATATCAGTATTTAAAATTGTCTTGTTATTGGGCGTAGGCCTGTTAGGCAATAACAAATTATTATTACTAAAAGTTATTTTAGTGAATATATTTAAATGTAATTTGGTGTAAATAGGCGTGGGCACAGTGGGTAGTTGCAATGGCGACTCCGGCGGACCTCTGATAATCAATCAAACACAAATCGGAATTGTCTCATTTGGTTATTCAGATTGTACGGCTGGTAAACCATCTGTATATGTGCGAATAACAAGTTATTATGATTGGATAACAACTTATGCGGTAGAAGATGAAGACGAAGAAGTAGACGGTGAGGACGATATTTTTGATGGCAACGAAAATGGAAATAACGGTGTAAGAGATAGTTCGTCTGATATATCACAGATTTTAACAGTATTAGCAGTAGTGATTTTAACAAAATATTAAATAATTTATTGACTGACGATATCACAGTATCACGTATATATATATTAGTAGTTTTTAAATGCTTACATTCTCTGTATAAAAATTGTATATAGCTACATCATGTTCGTAATTACTGTAAATAAAATTTATTTTTTCTATATGTATTCCATATTGTTTATTTTATACCTAACATTAACTATACAAATTAATAAAATTAGTTAAAACTAGATAACGAAAATGCATCAGTTCTCACTTAAGAAAAATAATACACTTACTTGAAACTTACGTTGTTGAAAAAGATCTGATTAAAATTAATAATAAGCATAACCCTCCTGCTAAACCATACAACCTCGATCGCGTAGTATTTTCCTGTAGTTCCACGGCATTTAACATATTAATTTGCCTTAAATCAATTTCTTTATTATTTTGTGTGTGCAAGACTCTGACAACTTCACACAAAGTTTCCTGACTCTTTTTCACCTCCTCTATGGTATTTTGTTGCACCTGTAAAATATTATTCAACAAAACCGGTTCAGGGTTTAATGATATCGCAGCCAATTTCTCTTCAATAAAATTCTTTAAGTCCTGCTTGCGTACTGTTGTGTAACAAAATGCCAGAAATGAACCTGCTATACTGAGGATCAGTCCGAAATATTTCGTATATTCAAGTTGCGAACGTTGTTTTTCGTGAGAATCACGAATGGCATTTGTAAATGCTGAAAAAAGCTCTCGTTCAGTTTGATCATAGAGTTGAAAGGTTCCTGATACTGACTTTTCCAATTTCAATACCTAAACAAATAATTAATTAATTACTTTGTCGTTTTTGTATAAGGAGTTATACCTCCGTTTCTTTTTTCATCAGCTCTAAAAACTTTTCCAAATCATCTTGTCGTTTAACTTTATGCAATTCATCTTGAATCTCTAAAGACTTCTGTCGTACTTCAGCTAACTGTTTACCAACATCTCTACGTTTTTCCTGTGTCTGGAGTAGCTGATCCTGGAATTCACCATAAATGTATTAATATATTAACAATTTTTGCGTTATTCGTAATAGTCTCGTTGTGAGTACTTACCTACCTGTAAGGCTGTTACTTTATCTTGACTTAATTGCACTTGATCAAGTCCGATAATCCTGGTATACCACTTATTCATATTCACAAACTTTTGGTACATTATCTCTCTATTCTTTTCTTTTAAATTATTTAAATATGGTGTTGTTTCAGATATTGTTTTTGAAATCGATCGTCTTAAAGCATCCAAGGTTTGGTTGCTTACAGCACGTAAAGTAGATGATATTTTCATGTTTTCAACTGATTGTGAAAATTTACCAGAAACCGTATTCACTAAGCTTAAATTATACTCTTTAAATCAATAATTTATGTGTAGGAACAACAAAAAATAAGCGTAGAACACAAAATTTTTATAATTTTAACCAAATTTATTTTATTTTTTTTTCCTCTTCTATGGCCTTCGTAATATACCTACGATGTGTCAGCTCATTCATTCCACCATCCAGTATATCGAGCTTCATGTGCTCCTGGACAGCTCTCTTCACTTTTCTTCTTACGTACACTTCAATTCACTCAAGTTATCACTTTCCTCAATCAAGTTATCGGACTTAACCACAGAAATCTTATATTATATATATATATATACTCTAGAATGATAATCCCGTAGTACAAAAATGTAACCAAAAGTGTAGAGCTGTCCATAATGCGCATGATCACCAGTCACTTATTTTTCAACAGGACCGGCTTTGATTAAATGTAATATTACTATGTATGTGTGTGTATATTTAAAATTAAATTTTACCATTTGGTAATTCAAATAAAAAAATGGAATAAAGGAATTTAAGAAATAAAAAATTACATTAAATATATAAATACTTTATTGTCTAACAGGTACAACCCAATAATAATAAATCTAAGCAGAAACGAGAAATAAGTAAAAATTCTAATATTGGAAAATATCGTAAGGACTTGAGCATTCTAATTATTTATTGTATTATTAAATAATATTTGTTTGTTTATACAACCACCTTAGGCCTCTTACCTCTCTGCAGCCTTCAAAGAAGGGGTGCAAGAAACAGTGATTTCACGAATATTTTCCGTGTCCATGTAAACCACTTCCATATCATCCGTACTACTCGCAATAGTATTTTGTGACTAAACATGGTTGGTAGAACTTTTATTCTCAGCAATTTCATGGAGGATTCTATAATTAAGTATATTCCAGTTTAACAACAGAATTCAAACGAACTTTGTATACCTACACAACGTAGGAAATATATTCTTGACATACATATATCATGCATTTTTGACTGACTGCTTTTAAGTAAACAGTGTCTTGATATCAAACGATTAAGAATTTAACTTCCACTCTCATTTACATAATCTCTTCTTTTCAACAAAAGTTTGGGAACTGCATCGGGTACGAGGGTGATCCTCTTGCCGTCTTCTCTACAAATGATATCTTCTGCAGCGAAATGCTTACTGCATATGACATTCCCATCACATACATTTTCTGTACTAGGATCCCAATGCCCGCATCCAAACATCATGTCTTTTTTTTGTCAAGCTAAAAATGAGTATCATGTCAATGGTATCATATTGACTCAAACTGAGACTGTTAGAAACCCGAAACAATAACTTACTGAAAATATTTAATACCAGGAATGATACTTTCATTTTTACACCACAACACTATACACCTCATTGTTTGTTAAATAAACAAACTACCAAACCAAAATAACAAATATTAAAAACAATTTTAATCACAAATAGGTATATCTATCAACAATTAAAATATACCACGCATAAACCCATAATTCAATTATAAAACCTATCTGAATTGTTGTGAAGCCGACTCTGACAGATATTCCCACTACGAGAAATGTCATTTGCGAAAATAGACGCTGTTGCGAAATCTCCTAAATTTAATAAGATTTGGAAAAAAATGTTTCGTTCATATTGCTGAAAACTAAACAGTATTACAATTTTACCGATAACATTGAATTATTTGATTTTGTCAAGCAGTTTCGTATGACGCAACATATGGATTTATTTATAAAACAGATATGTCGCATAAATTCTGTAAGGCGAACGACAAAATAGTTTTAAATATGGCAGCTATGTACTGAAAATAAGTGACTGAGGAGCATGCGTAGTTCGAGAAAACTCTGCATACCCGTTACACTTTTTGGTATTCGGCTGGATTTAATTAGCATTCTAGAGTACATATATAATATAAGATTTCTATGGACTTAACACGCACACGATTTATTTTTTAATTTGACAATTTTGGTTGTTGAGTTGGAATCACGCATCTCACTTTTTTTTTAAGTTATTGGCCTCTTGACAGAGTTGAACACTCATCTCACTTAATCGCAAGCTGTTTCACAATATTATTTGACAACTAAATGAGAAATATAACCTCTTGACTTTACCATTTACCATCAGAGTTGTTCCAGGCTGCACAATTGTGCCAAAAGTGGCCCAATCAAGCATTCTTTGGCACATTGGCACCTCTTTGGTAAAAATGGCACAAAATAACAACCCCACGACTAACCAAATTATTACTTTATTCAACATAAAGGCGATTTTTTAATTGGGAGTTTGAGGAGAGAGAATTTTTTTCTGTATGATGCTTGAGCCAGTCCTGAATTGTCGCGACAAGTTTAGCGACCTTTCCATTATTAAATAATAAAAACAGACAGCACTGCAGGCAGCCAGGCATACACCATATACAAAATGATTTTTTTTAAAATCTGGCACCATTGTCGAAAAACTGGCACTATTGGCCCAGATAAAGTGTTTATCTGGGCTATTGGAACGTTGACAAATGCACAATGCACACTCAAAAAATCTCTAATTCTAATCTCTAGGGACAACACTGTTTACCATTGTGCAGATAACACACTGTTATGTGCCATTGTCATTGTGTTTATTATTATAATAATGCGCCAACGTCTTGTTTTATTCTTTAGAATCATTTTTTCCTTAAAAAATGCTTTAGCTATACCCAAAGACTTATTTATTTATTTAGTTTAAACTGTTCTATTGCAATAGAACAATTTTGGCGAAATTCTGCGGGCGACAACTTTACTAGACCCATTTTGCAGTATAAAAAATGTCAAGTAAATGTATAATATGTTTAGAAGTAAAATGCATGAGCAATCTTAAACAACTTGACGAGAAAAACAATTACTCAAAATATGAAGATATTTATGGAATGCTGATATTTTGCGTTCCGCAAATTGTAAGTGTTTGGGTCATAAGTATTTTCTCAATAAATAAATAATTGTTTTGTCAGTATGTTACAAAAAGTTCAATTGTAGGAACCGGTACTCAGCAAAACCCATTTTGTTTGTCTTTCGTGTTTGTCTCAACTTTGCGATTGTGTTGGTTTTATTGAGAAGTGTACTAAATCTGCGGAAAGCTTAATATATGAGAAAAAAATTAAAGAAGAAGAATTGTACATCACAGAGGATCCTTTAATAAGTAAGAAAGAGGATGTTTTAATATTTACCTAGTTATCACATTATTTCTTTGTACTAATAGGATATTAAATTAGTTACAGACACAGATATTCCTACGAAAAATGAAAAGTCACTACACAGTTTCTCAGATGAAGTAGATATTAAATTAGGTACAGATACAGATAGTCCTACGAAAAATGAAAAGTCACTACACAGTTTCTCAGATGAAGTAGTTCAAACTTCTCAGAATCAATTGGGATATGTTATTATCTTTCAAAATTTTAACAATGTAGAAAGTTCTCAAAAAGTATCTGAAGATGTTAGTATTACCAACTTGGGGGATTTTAGCAAGGATGCTAATAATAAATGCAAGAAACTGAAAACTGTTGTTCACAACTGCGAAAGTGGATGTAAGGAAGAACCATGTGCAAAGTGTGGTGCATCTATATGTAAATTAGTAATTCATATATGTAAATTTAGTTGTTCAAAATGTAGTGTGATATTTGACAGGAAAGAAAAACTAGAAGCACACATTAAAGATAACGTGGAAGAAGATGAATGCAAAATTGCTTGTCGTCATTGTCCTTTAGTGTAAGTGGTATTTTAGGTACCCATTTGCAATTCGCTGAGCCAAAAATTCATCAAAAAGTAGAAAGTACCACACATCAATGTGGTTTCAGAACATGCTGCTTTTAGGCATTTTCTTACCAGAAGGGAAAATCTGCTATAATTCTATTCTCTTTTTAAGACTACCAGCCAATGAAATAGAGGCACACCAAAAACAGCATCCAACATTTAGATGTGAAATTTGTGGCAAACTGTTTTTAAGACGTGAATCTTTAAGTACGCATACTAGGAATGTACACCGTGCAAAGACTACGAAATGTCCTAAATGTCCTGCTGTTTTTAAGACCAATGGAGCAATGCTTCAGCACTTCCGAAATGGTCACACAGGTTAGTATTATTTTTATCTTCTTTATTAACGGACAATCATATCCAATTTCAGTTTGATAATCATCATCAGCATTCACTCGCTAACGAGTATGAGTTACTCCAACACAGGGATTTCTGTTGTGAACTCTAAGATGGCTAAAAAGACCGATCCTCTAGCTGCAAATTTTGTCACAAAATTGACACACCCAAGCACCACCAATTACTGGATGCTGTAGGTGCGCTGTCTTCGCATCCTCATGTTGTCGACGCTGCTCTTCAAACATTCTATGTTCCTCGTAAATGGTACGCCTTCATCTTTGTCTGTCGGTCGCCACGTGCTCCCAGTTCTTCACACACACACTTTTTCAGTTGGTCTTAAGAACATCCTTGTACCTCTTTTGCTGCCCTCCCTGATTTCGTGAGGCGACCTTAAGCTGTGAATAAACGATTCTCTTTGAAAGGCGTTCCGTTCCGTTGGCATGCGGATTACGTGGCCAGTCCGTCGCAGCTGGTGCCTGACAGTCATCGCCTCAATGCTAGCTGTTTCAGCTTCCTCTAGAACGCTAATTTTCACGGTTAATTTGCATGGCACTAAGTTGCTTTGTTATTTTTAAAAATGTTCGTCTTTCTTCTTTATAATCTGATGGGCTAGGGATTTTTGGAATGGGAATAACCTTGCTTAATTTCCAGGATGTAGGATAGTGAGAATGCCTGGGTTACGAGCGACACTTGATATATTAACATACATGGCTTGATATTTTGTTTGAAACGACCCCCGTATTCCCAGTTTTTTGGATACTCTCATTTTTTTTCTAATAAATAAATAAATAAACGATTTATTGTGTGATAACATTTTACAAATAACATTTACAAAATAATAATACATTATAATAATCGTACATATTATACATCAAATATTAAATATACATCTGGTACGACAATCATCACACAAAAGGAAAGAGATTTGGCTTTAAGCCATTCTCCCACTCTACCCATTCCTAAATTAATATACATCAGAAAGTAAATTGTAAGAAAATAAAACAAAAATTCAAAACAAAAACTTACTGTGGCAAACGCAACCATAATTGTGTTTTAAATCGTGGCAAAGGCAAGTCCAACAAATCATTTACTTTGTTCAGAAGTTGAGGCGCCACGTAAGAGAAGCAGCCCTCAATCTTCGAAGTTACATGCTGTGGAATCGTGAAAGTATTATGCCGTATATTCACACTATGAACAGCAGCCCTCCGTTGTAATAGTTCTTTTAAATAGATAGGTGTATCCGAGTGATACACTTTATACAATAATATTACGTAAAGATACTCAAGTCTGACAGACAATCTAGGCTCGTTTAGCCGATGGAGAAAAGGAGTGATATGAGACCTTTATGGCACTGAGCACGCGAATCTAATGCAAGCATTCTGAACTCTTTGGATTTTATTTTTGTTGTAATTTGTCAAAAAATTGTAATAAACTTGTGAACAGTAATCAAGGTGAGGATAGATGAGCGCCCTGACCAGTTTCAATTTTGTTGATTCCCCAAGGCAGCCCTTTAACGGATAATATAATAGTCCTCTTCCTGAGAAATAATTTGAGCCTAGTGAGAATGCCTGACACTTGTCTATCTCCTATGCAGTAATTAACTAAATGAAGCATCACAGGTAAGATAACTGACAGGACAGCTGTGACGAAGCATAGCCACTTTTACCCCGTCGGATCCCACAGGACCACTCTTTATATTGATGACAAAGCTTCAACAATGTCAGCAGCATCAACTAACATAAAGGCAAAATTAGTAGCAGTTGGGTTCCTATTAGTTTTGTAATAATTTATCTTTTCAGGATTAGATTGTTTTCACAAAGATATCATTGATACTGTCTGCATCATTAAGTGTATCAAGAATTTTATAAAAATCCTTACCATAAACATTCATATCTATTAACAATTTCCAGGTATGTTTTATTTGGTTTCCCAAGTATTTTCGCTGTAGACGAACAGTTTCTGAAGATACCAGTTTTCGAGCACACCTGTCAAAAGCTTAGTGTTTCCCTTTCACGCGTGCGCGAAAGCACCGGTTGCGTTATTTTAAGCCACACCACGTGTTAGTGCATGTACGAACAAATCACTTCTCATTGATTTTGTTCTAGGAAAACGACTACTTTGTGACCAATGCCCCAGAAAGTTCGTTTCTAATAGCAGTTTAAGAACACATAAACAGATTAAACATGAGCAGCAAGTGGTAAAAGATATATGTCCAAAATGTGGTATGACATTTAAATCTAGTTCTTATGCCGAGGCGCATGACAGGTGGGTAATAATATGTCATTTTTTATGTAACCATTACTTTAGAAGTAGGCGGGAGATCATGACCTATTTGTGGAAAAAACTAACGATGGGCGTTTTGAGTTGTTTAGTTTTCGAGAGACTTTCGAAAATCATATAAATTTATATCAGATGAGATAATTTCCTTATTTGAACAATTTCTCGATCGCACGTTTCCAGTAAGAGTAGAAGAAGAATAGTTAGGGTTTTTTTTTGTAAATGATTTACAATTTGTCGTAATAAAACTTAAATTCATAGAACATGGATTTGTTATATAGGTAATCAAAAAACTTATAGAAGGGTCAGTCGTCGTTGATACTGTTGATTCGTTCGGATTGTCATCGGTCGTTGATTCCCCAACTCGCATTGCACAGATCTCGTCACGGACCGTTCTGTCTAAAATAGACTATGTTCTGACATCGGCTCGAGTGGTCCTTTAATGCAGAATTTCCGCTTAAATCGGTGAAAGCATCGTGTCTCCCCAATAATTATAAAATATATTTTCCTAATGAGCTCCAACGTGAGAATATAGAACTTCAGAATATTAATTCGCTGAAGCGACGTATTGAGAATGACAACAACGTACATTGATTCAGGAACGCCTCAAGGAAGTATACGTGATCCGCTGCTATTTTTAAATTAAACTGATGATTTGATTTTGACCAGGTATTTATGTTATTCAAATCAGTTTGGAGCGCAGTAGTATCGAGTGAGCTTCGTTTCGTGAACTAAGCGGTAAATCAATTAAAAATAAATAAATAATTGTACGTCTGCCTTCATTGATTTTCAAAATATATCAACAGAAATATAAAACATTCTGTATACCCCGTAGAAAGCACTAAAAGAAAAAGTTACCAGAATCGTTAGCGTACCAACTATTAAAGTTCAAAATACTAAACGAAGCCTATTCCTTTATCTGTGTATTATTTGTTTTTAGATTGGTTCATCAGAACTTGAAGCCATATTGTTGTGGAATTTGTGGCAAAACATTTGGTAGAAAAGATTATATAGAAAGACATACTAAAATATGTGGTGGTGACAAATCTAATGATGAGTCCAAACCTAGACTGAAGCGAACAATCAATAAAAGGAAAAATTGGAAGTATAAGAATTTTCATTCCAGTCAGTATACCTTTATTAATCCATATTATATTGAATGGTTCCGATATTATTTGTCATAATAATCCGCAGATAAACCGGTTGAGTGTGTTTTCTGTAAGAAAGTTTTAAAGTCCCTAAACAATTTATCCATCCATATACGGTCGACTCACGCAAAGCTGCAGATGCCCAGACCATTTAAATGTGAAATATGTGAGCTTCAGTTTAACACGAAAGCCATCCAACAGAGGCATGAGTTGCTACATACAAACCCAGACGGTACATTCAGGTAAACAATATAATCAGTCTAGCCATCGAAGAGCTAGTTCGTTAATTTTTATTCTGATAACATACGGGGTATGGTTATAAAATAAAACATTTTCGCTTCTTCCGAATTTTCCCTTGTACGAAACGGTGCTGGAAGTTTTCTTCCATGAGCTCCTTTATTTCCTTTCACACAACTTCAATGGACTGAAGTTTGTTTCTTTTAATGCAGATTTGACTGAGAAATAAATAGAAGTCACTTGATATCTGAGTTTGCGAATAAGGCGGGAAAGATATGTTCGTATACAAAGATACATGGCATTATGGGTAATCATCTGTACAGTTGGACTGTCAGATGTATAATCAAATACCAGTTACCAACCAGACCCATTACGAGATTCCATACTATTAACATAATACAAAATATATCATATGGCGCAGCCGATGCTCGAATACATAAATATTTGTAGAATCACGACAGCAGTAAGAACAAAGTATATGTAATCACAAAAATAAATATATTAGTAACGAGTTTGACAATATATTTTTGTGTAATTGGTCACCATTTGGGTTAGGACGAAAACTGCATTCTGCATTGCAGCCCCATTCATAAACCTTATATAAAGTAGAGAATTAGAGAAATGACTTTAGAGGTGTCCCGCCAATGAAAATGAGTGGCAACTTATCCCTTTAATACTTTTGTGATATCAGTTGCTAATATGTTACAATGGAGTGTTCTACGAAAAAAGAATACAACTATGGAGGCCTGATGGACGTAGTCGAGTATACAGAAGGTCAGGAGAACGTTTCGAAGAATATAATCTTGCACATAATCTTAGCTTTATTGGATTTAATAACTTTGTGCTTATGCACGATAATGCCTGTGCCCATGCCAAGAACAGTAAACCAGTACATTTAGGATGTCGGGATTGCGAAGCTAGAGTAGCCACCATACAATGCTGACGCAAATTCCATAGAACATGTATGGGATATCCTAAAAAGAAATAATCGAGCACGGAATCCAGCTTCTAACTCAATTGCAGAATTAAGGATTGCTGTACAGGAAGAATGGAATCGAATACCACAAGAAACAATCAAAGATCTTTTGCGCAGTATGCCTAGGAGGATGCAGGCTATAGTTAGAGCTAGAGGAGGAAATACGAAGTACTAAATTGTTATTCTTTTGTCTTAAACTAATGTATCGTGTCAATGTTGTTGTTCTTTCCTGATTAAGCGTTATTATCAAAAACAGGCCATTTCACTAATTTCTCCACGATTATGTTGTAAAGCTTCAATATGTAATTAATTTGATTATTAATAACGTAAAAGACTGTAATGTAACAGATTTCGCAACCAAAATCACAAAAGTGTTAAAGGGAAAACGCCATTGTACTTACATGTGAAACGTAACCTCACTCGGAAAATCACTCGACATGCAAACTAAGCAAATTTTTTCACCATTATTTAAAGGAAAATCAGTTTTATAAACTAAAAATGCACGTTAAATATTTTATGAACATAATAATTGAAGCCGAATGCAAAAAGAAATATTGCATAGTTCTGCAACGAAAAAACACTGTGACCAACCCTGATAAAAATTTACACTGCCATGTGAAATACGAGTTCTGATTCTATGAATAAAACGAACAATTGGCAACAGTGTTCGATTTTATTAGTAAACATAAAATGTTCTGCAAACATTTTTGTGATTTTTGTCTTGTTATGCCATTTCTATGTTTGTTTATTTTTCTGAGGTCTACAATTCGGATCGTTCTTCGTTACGTTTAATCGTTACGATCCATTATTTTAGAAATGCCTGAAAAAAGTGGAAGTGCAGTGGTAGTAGTAGTAGGTACGAATAACATGAGGGGAATCATTACCTCACTAATAATCGTGATCCAAGATAATTCTAGTAACAAAATAAATTGCACAATCTCATTTAATCGTTTAGAAAACAGGAGACGGCGTATTCGAGACAACTGACGTCACGCTAAATAGTTGTCTGTCATTTGCCTTTGGGGTTTTGTTGACGCATGTTTCTCGTTATTTTATAGCCGCACCTCGTATTCTAAATAATTACATTGGGAAAGAAAACTACGTAAACGTATAGTACTAAACTTTTATTGTATATATTTGAATGCAATAAAATCTTCTGGTCTTGTTTTAGATGTGATATATGTTATAAAAAGTTCAAGAATGCCGAAGACGTTGACAAGCATCTATCAGAAAAGCATAAAAAGAAATCATACGAATGTGATTTATGCGATGAAAAGTTTTCTCGAAAATTCCTTTTACAGAACCATCGACAAAATGATCACAATGCGTGTCAGTCATTCAACATGTCAGTCAATGAATTGCTGGCAACTGCAATAAAGCATTTGGAAATTATTGGGAATTCCAAAGTTGGTGAAGATGTTGAAACTAATGAAATCATTGCAGATGATGAAATTAAAGAATAATCAATGATTATTATTCTGTATTATGGACGAATAAAATGAAATAATTTTTTTATATTTCAACATAGAGTGTAAGTTTTAAATAAATTATAAAATAAACTTGTAAGTATATTGTTTTATTACTTAAAAATCACCTATCAGTTTCGAAAAGCGATAACTATCTTCACTCAAATTTCCACTGCATGCGCTGTAAAGGCGGGATATATTTTTTAGTCATGATAGGTTTATCGGATTGATCTGGGTGTCAATTTAGAAAATTCAAAAATAAGGCCATGTATAAGCTAATTCCTGAGTCTAATTGTACACCTTGCTTCGCTTCTCTCGATCGCTCTACTCCCCTTTTGAAGTATTGACATCCAGGAGGTCTTATACATAAGAGCCGCCTTCTCGATAGCTTCTTCCTCGAGCTATTTTCTCTCATAAGTATATTACAGCAACAACTCTTGAAGATACCGTATACTGGTTAGTGCGCTAGAACCGGCATTAACTTGCTACTGACAGACTTTTTCATTTGGATTTGCACAATTAATTAGGTAGAATTGCTCAGAATGTTTCCACTTTGCCACACATTTGGTATAGTTCATTTAAAAATGAAGATCTTTGATCAATAAGTTATTTCCGATACTCTTGAAAAGGTGAGGAGTATCGTATAGTGGAATGAGTTCTTGATTGTTAACTGTAAATCCAAATTTTCTATTTTCTTCAGGTTTTACTAAGAACATTTTCTTTGTTTCTTCAAGAAACATATTAATAGCTGCTTGATTACCGCTTCCCTGGTCACAAACTGTGGCTACAAAATCCAATTGAATGAACTATGGCTCGATATAATATATATGCTGCATGTATGGTATCTCAGTGTCTTAACAACAATCCATACAATGATAATGACCATTAAAATGCATATGTACTTTCTACAAATAATAGGTTCCCAAAGAATTAAACCAATTTGAAATGCGACCGTTTTCCTTCCATACTTAAAAACATGGATAACATAAGATACTCGACCAATCAATTAACGTGTCACTGTATAGCCAAAATAACTTATTACAGCTATGGCATTAAAGACAATGGTAAATGGTAATCACTACCACAGCGAAAAGTAATAGTCGATAACTCCACGGCAATCTCGGCTCGTCCAATATAAGTGATCCGAATGAGTCGTCCATATTTTTCTGGTAATGATATTACGCGATCGACAAAACGACAAAACTTTTATATTTTTCACAATTTACAACGCCATGATTCCTGTTTATTTTTCTGATGCCGTGCATATATTAGTATCGGCATTGTCTTTGTAGAGACAATGGTATCGGCTTCTAATGCACCATACACCTGATAGGCAATACATTTCAGGTACTGCAACCCTTCAGTATGTTGATGAACTTCTTACTCATGAATGTATGTTGTTCGGGCAGAAAAAGTCTCACACACAACACAATTATTTTGATATCACATATCACAGCTATGTTAGGTTAGCTGTGATTGTATCATCAATCATCTCACATAACCACATATTATGTTATGTGCACATAACACACAGACGCACACCATGTTACATGTTATGTGTATCTCTAAACGAAGGCTGTTGCTGTGCCATTGACCATTGGGTTGGGGGTTGGGTATGAATTATTGAAAACCGGGGAGCAGAATGAGAAGCGAGGCACGACCTGATATAGAGGGAGAATTCGCTTCGACGAGTGCGCATCATTGACCTTATATAATATGGACCGGCCATATTGTTGCATTAATCTATACCCGAGAAGTCCGACAAGGATAGAGCTAGAGTGGGTAAAAAGACATTTGTTTACTGTATAGTTAAATGGGATTTCCATGTAGTTCCAACAATTTTTGATAGTTTTTTAAGTTATTTTAAAAATGGTAAAGTCTTACACAAATTGTACACAAAAGTACAAGAAAGTTATCCAAATAAAATTTCATAAGTAAATAATTTCTATATGGTTGAATACTCATTCAAATGTAGCATAACCTTCAAGCCTATATTTATATTATTATATTAGGTTTCCAAAGGGTCAAAATTTAAGAAAGTTATGGGTAGTAGCAACTAGAAGAAATGCTTACAAATCACGTAATACCGCTGTTCTTTGTGGTCTCCATTTCGCAGAAGAGGACTATGAAAAAAATCTGCATGGTAACAGTGTCATGTGCTCCTGGACAGCTCTCTTCACTTTTCTTCTTTCTTACCCTATTGCACTCACTTCAACTCACTCAAGTTATCACTTTCCTCAATCAACTTATCGGCCTTAACACGCACACAATTTTTTTTAATTTGACAATTTTGGTTGTTGAGTTGGAATCACTCATCTCACTTTTTTTTTTTTTGAGTTATTGGCCTCTTGACAGAATTGAACACTCATCTCACTTAATCGCAAGCTGGTTTCACAATATTAATTGACAACTAAATGAGAAATATAACCTCTTGACTTTACCTTTGTCATGTCATATCAGTTCAACTAAGCAGCACCTGCGCAAATGGATTAACTTGACTTTCGTAGTAATATTGTTCCTTAGTTATAAAGATAATGGTAGTACTCTCAAGGACTATATCGGTCAAATCCGTATTCGCATCCGATTGTGCAACTGAATAAAGGGAGACATAGAAACCGCCATATTGATGTGGTTTTGTTGCCAAGTTATTTCATTGCCTTCTAATTTTTATACTATAACATGTTCAAAGGACACATAAAATTAATATTTGGTGGTGTAAAAAAATTAGAATAATCTTTTTCTATATCATTATGAAAGAGATATGATAAAATTGTTGGATTTATTACTGCCAAATTATAGGTAATTTTAATAGTCCATATATTTTTTATATCTAAAATGAGAAAACAGCTGTCTTTATAAACAATGGCATTGCCTTTATAAATATAATGACAATGGTTTTTCAAAAACGTTGAAACAATAATAATAGTAAACTAAATTTAAAACTCAGTGAAAATAAAACAACTGGGCAACACTGTAAGTACTGTGTAATGTTATTAGCGTTATTTTTACTACTGCGTTGCGCGAACGTCTTGTTGTATTCAACTATTTTTTCTCTTTAAAAATGCCTTACCCAAAGATTTATTTATTTTAAATTTAAACTGTTCTATTGCAATAGAACAATTTTGGCGAAATTCTGCGGCGACAACTTTACTAGACCTATTTTGCAGTATAACAATGTCAAGTAAATGTATAATATGTTTAGAAGTAAAATGTATGAGCAAACTTAAACAACTTGACGAGAAAAGCAATTTATCAAAATGTGCAGATATTTATGAAATGCTGGTATTTTGCGTTCCGCAAATTGTACGTGTTTTGGTCATAAGTATTTCCTCAATAAATAGTTAAATAATTGTTTTTGTCTGTATGTCACAAAAAGTTCAATTGTAGGAACCGGTACTCAGCAAAACCCATTTTGTTTGTCTTTCGTGTTTGTATCAACTATGCCAATGTGTTGGTTTTATTGAGAAGTGTAATCAATCTGCGGAAAGGTTAATATGTGAGAAAAAAATTAAAGAAGAAGAAGAATTGTGCATCACAGAGGATCCTTTAATAAGTAAGAAAGAGGATCTTTTAATATTTACCTAGTTAACACATTATTTCTTTGTACTAATAGGATATTAAATTAGTTACAGACACAGATAGTCTGACGAAAAAGGAAAAGTCACTACACAGTTTCTCAGATGAAGTAGATATTAAATTAGGTATAGACACAGATAGTCCTACGAAAAATGAAAAGTCACTACACAGTTTCTCAGATGAAGTAGATATTAAATTAGTTACAGACACAGATAGTCCTACGAAAAATGAAAAGTCACTACACAGTTTCTCAGATGAAGTAGGTGAAACTTCTCAGAATCAATTGGAATGTGTTACTATCTTCCAAAATGTTATCAATGTAGAAAATTCTCAAAAAGTATCTGAAGATGTTAGTATTACCAACTTGGGTGACTTTAGCGAGGATGCTAATAATAAATGCAAGAGAACGAACGAAACTCAAACTGTTGTTCACAACTGCAAAGGTGGATGTAAGGAAGGACTATGTGCAAAGTGTGGTGCATGTATATGTAAATTAGTAATTCATACATGTAAATTTAGTTGTCCAAAATGTAATGTGATATTTGACAGGAAAGGAAAACTAGAAGCACACATTAAAGATAACGTGGAAGAAGATGAATGCAAAATTGCTTGTCGTCATTGTCCTTTAGTGTAAGTGGTATTTTAGGTACCCATTTGCAATTCGGTGATCCAAAAACCCATCAAAAGGTAGAAAGTACCACACATCAATGTGGTTTCAAAACATGCTGCTTTTAGGCATTTTCTTACCAGAAGGGGAAATCTGCTATAATTCTATTCTTTTTTTAAGACTACCAGCCAATGAAATAGAGGCACACCAAAAACAACATCCAACATTTAGATGTGAAATTTGTGGCAAACTGTTTTTAAGACGTCTATCTTTAAGAACGCATATTAGGAATGTACACCGTGCAAAGACTAAGAAATGTCCTAAATGTCCTGCTGTTTTTAAGACCAATCAAGCAATGCTTGAGCACTTCCGAAATGGTCACATAGGTTAGTATTATTTATATATTCTTTATTAACGGACAATCATATCCAATTTCAATTTGATAATCATCATCAGCATTCACTCGCTAACGAGTCTGAATTGCTCCAACACAGGGATTTCCTCCAGTCGCAAATTTTGTCACAAAATTGACACACACAAGCACCACAATTTCCCGGATGTTGTAGGTGCGCTGCCCCATTGATGCGTTCTCTCTCCTTTCGATGCTGTCTCTTCGCATCCTCATGTCATCGACGCTGCTCTTCCAAAAATTAATGAACTTAATGACCCTCGTAAATGATACGCCTCCATCGCCGTCGGTCATTCGCGATCTGCTCCCAGTTCTTCACATCTAAGCCACACTAACTCATGTTGGTCTTAAGAACATCCTTGTACCTCTTTTGCTGCCCTCCTTCATTTCGTGAGGCGACCTTAAGTTGTAAATAAAGGATTATCTTTGAAAGGCGTTCCGTTGACATGCGGATTACTTGGCCAGTCCATCGTAGCTGGTGCCTGACAATGATTGCCCAATGCTAGCTGTTTCAGCTTCCTCTAGAACGCTAATGTTTGTTCGTCGGTCTTGCCATTTAATTCCAAGAATTCTTCACCGTTGATGGTACTTCTGTAGGGTTTTTAAATGATGTGGATACGATCTTCGTCCCAGCTTGCAGTCTACGAAGGTTGAAGAGTCCGGCGCCATCAAATCTGTAGACGATCTCTATTCCTCCTGGCAGTTCATCGTTAACAAGTTGAATGACCAAACATCGAAAACAAGGTCGATGCAATGAAAGAACCCTGCTTTACGCTCTCCCGGTCCGCTGCTGTTGAGAACTGCTGCTTTCATATTATCATGAAGGAATCGAAGTATCCGAATGAATTTCTGGGGAGATCGGTTGAGCTTCAATATCCTTCACAGACCCTCACGGTTACCGGAGTCGAACGCCTTAACAAGGTCTATAAAACCCATGAAATTTGCCTGGCACTAAGTTGCTTTGGTATTTTTAAAAATGTTCGTCTTTCTGATTAATACACTTTTGCATGTATTCGAACCATTTCTCATATCATTTTTTCCAATCTGGCTTTTGAATGTATCAACGGCTTCTCTTGCCGACGAAAATCCACGCAATTTATTCCTGATGTTCAGGAAAAAAAAGAATCATCAACTAAATGACTATGTCATATTTTATGTATGCTGGTGGTACTAATGCTTAAGATTGCCTCGAAAAAAAGGTTGGTGCAATGACACAACCCTGCTTCAGACGAGAAGGGCTCTCACGGTCCGCTGCTGTTGAGAACTGTTGCTTTCATATTATCGTGAAGGAGTCGAATGCCTTGACAAGGGGACGATTTTGTTGCCGTGACTTTTTCTATATTTGCCTGGCACTAAATATCATGTCAGCTGTACCCCTGTTGGGTCTAAAACCACATTGTGTTTCCGGCAAGCACCCTTCCGAGAGTGGGAGAAGACGATTATTATTATTATGAATGGTTAGGCGGCACTGCCGTTAAAACCGTTACGTTCATTAAAAACAATTGTCCGTATTATTTGTTTAAAGCATCGTACTTGTTTTTAAAAGAGTTCTTTGACACTGCACAAACACATTCACTAGGAAGTGAGTTCCACATTCTTACTATCCTATTAGTTAAAAAGTAACGACGACACAATTTATGAAATCGTTCAGGACATAGTTTAAAATCATGACCACGAAGTCTCAAATTCGTACTGCGAACAAAAATGGACAGAGGTACATTGTAATCCCCGTGCAAAATCTTTTTTTCTATTAGGTCCCCACGAACTCTACGATCCTGCAGCGTAGATTGGTGCAACCTATCCAATCTCTCCTCGTACTCCATTTCACGGATTGCTGGACAGAGTTTAGTAATCCTCCTTTGAGTTTGCTCAAGAGCATGAATGTCCCTCGCGAAATATGGATTCCACACCGTGGACGCATATTCCAGATTCGGACGCACATAAGTTTTATATAGTTTTTCAAAAAGTTCTATGGATGGGTTTTTAAAAGCTTTACACATCATGTACGACACAGCATTAGTCTTCTTAATTATTTTTGCGATATGATTCGCCCACTTTAAGTCCTTGCTCACTAAAACACCTAGGTCTTCCTGTGTCTCTACCTCCCTTAGTGCGACACCACCAACACTATACTGACGTTCAGGATTGTTCGATCCAATATGCAACACAGAACATTTGCTAGCGTTTAGCTGTAGCAGCCAAGATCCTGCACATTCTTCCACAATATGCAGATCATTTTTTAATAAATTATGAGAACTCAACGGATTGTTAAATATTTTGATGTCATCTGCAAACAGAACCGACTTAGACTCCAGATAGGTAGGCAGATCCGAAATAAAAATGTTAAATAACAAAGGTCCCAACACAGATCCCTGAGGCACCCCACTGCTCACCGTATATTCATTTGAGAGTTCTCCCTCAACTCTAACTCTACAAGATCTACCCGACAAGAAATCCCCGATCCAGTGAAGCAGTTTGCCCCGAATGCCGCAATGATCAAGTTTATGCATGAGCCTTCCATGAGGTAGTCTGTCAAAGGCTTTACAGAAATCCAAGTACACAATATCAATCGGCTCTCGTCTATCTAAAGCTAGGGACCATGAGTTGACGCAGCTCAGTAAGTTAGATGTCGTCGATCTGCCAGGAAGAAATCCGTGCATATTGTCCGAGAATCTTCTCGTTCTAATAAGAAATTCTGTCATTTCCTGCGATATTAATTTCTCCATTATTTTGCAAGGAATGGATGTTAAACTTACTTGCCGATAATTACTTGGAATTAATTTATTTCCCTTCTTGAATATAGGAATAACGAGAGAATTCTTCCATGAAGACGGAACTTGTCCCTCCAAAATCGAGCTCTTCAAAACAGCAGAGATTAGAGGAACGATGGTTGTAACGTTTTTCAAAAACCGAGGATGTACTCCATCAGGGCCTCGTGAGCAGTCTTTCTTTAAGCTGACTATAGTCTCCAGAACTTTTTCTTCTGTTATATCAATTGAAGTCAAAGAATTGTCGTTACGAGGGAACCCGCGAATACACGGCAGGTCCGATGTGTCTTCTACTACATAACTCTTCTGAAGTTCTTCAGCAAAAATGGTTGCAACAGTTTTTGGGTCCGAAACAAGTATTCCGTCCTGATCTCTGAGCATTGGGGTGCTGACCTTTGAACTAAGAGTATTCTTTATATATTTGTAAAAATACTCAATATGTTAAATTACGACCTTCGTATATAACTAGTTTAGGGATAGTGGATTTAGGTCCAATAAAACACCAACTTTCAGAACTGCCAACGTTTCGCCCAATTATTTAGGCATCTTCAGGGCTATTCTAGTTGTTGGTGCTTATGTCTCCACAAACAAAACACAGTAAATACACACAAAACATGATACAGAGATTATTTTTAAAGCTTGGTACCAACAACTATACTTCATAATTAATGATTTCACGTGTTGCGATTCAATTTCTATAAACAACTGATTTATAATTAATAACCTGGGATCTCCCACGTATTGAAAAATAATCTCTGTATCATGTTTTGTGTGTATTTACTGTGTTTTGTTTGTGGAGACATAAGCACCAACAACTAGAATAGCCCTGAAGATGCCTAAATAATTGGGCGAAACGTTGGCAGTTCTGAAAGTTGGTGTTTTATTGGACCTAAATCCACTATCCCTAAACTTGTAAAAATACTTTTGGGATTTGCTCTCGATGAGATGATTCTCATACCGCTCCTTAGCAGACCTGATTTGGTTAGACACTTGATTACAATTATCTCTATATATTGCATAATCATGATCTGACCTAGATTGTATATATATGTGCCAGAGCTTTCGCTTTCGATTGATCCGTTTCCTTAAAATATTTGTAATCCATGGTTTGGTCTTCGAAAACTCTGCCGTAACTTCCGGAACGAAGTTATTAGTACAATAATTTATTGTTGACATGAGTTAGTTCCACAAACCCTCAGTGCCACCTCCCTGAATTGGACAAAATTCTTGCAAGAACCTTTCCGGCGATGGAGAGGAGTGAGGTACCACGATAGTTTCCACATATGAACCTATCCCATTACTTAAATATAGTGACAATTGAGGAATCTCGCATTTCAGAAGGCACGGTTGCGGTGTGCCATATTTTGGTTATTAGAACATGAGAATGTTCCAATATCACATGTCCTCCTTCTTTAAGAAGCTCAGGAGATATGCCATCATAGCCAGCTGCTTTGTTGTTTGATAATAACAACACAATACAACCTCTTAAATTAGATAATGTTACAATTCAAAAAATGTTTATGTGTATCATCAGCGTAATTGAATTGAATAGTAAGCTGTCCCATAGAAGTTGTTTTGTTTGCACCATCTGTGGCCGTGAATCTCGTCTTCTGTGACTCTCAATACACAGTGACATACCTGCAGTTAGACCGGATTGATGTATTGGTAACAACTGATGTTCATCATATTTTTTAATCTGATTGTCTAATACCCTTGCAATGATTTTACTGATAGCAGGTCGGATGCTGCTTCGTCGCAGGTCTCTATAATCTGATGGGCTAGGAATTTTTGGAATGGGAATAAACTTTTTTAATTTCCAGGTTGTAAGATAGTGAGAATGCCCTTTATATATTAACATACATGGCCTGATATTTTGTTTGAAATGACCCCCCGTATTCCCAGTTTTTTGGATTCTTTCATTTTTTTCTAATAGTCCTCTTCCTGAGAAATAATTTGAGCCTAGTGAGAATGCCTAACACTTGTCTATCTCCTATGCAGTAATTAACTACATGAAGCATCACAGGTAAGATAACTGACAGGACAGCTGCGACGAAGCATAGCCACTCTTACCCCGTCGCATCCCACCACTCTTCAACAATGTCAGCAGCATCAACTAACCTAAAGTGTTGATTGAAATATTTAATTTTCAATCAACGCCTAAAGGCAAAATTGGTAGCAGTTGGGTTCCTATTAGTTTTGTGATAATTTATCTTTTCAGGATTAGATTGTTTTCACAAAGATATCATTGATACTGTCTGCATCATTAAGTGTATCAGGAATTTTATAACAATCCTTACCATAAACATTGGTATCTTTTAATAATTTCCAGGTGTTTTATGTTTTATTTGATTTTCTAAGTATTTTCGTTGTAGACGAACAGTTTCTGAAGATACCAGATTTCGAGCACACCTGTCAAAAGCTTAGTGTTTGCCTTTGACGCGTGCGTGAAAGCACCGGTTGCGTTATTTTAAGCCACACCTCGTGTTAGTGCACGTACGAACAAATCACTTCTCATTGATTTTGTTCTAGGAAAACGACTACTTTGTGACCAATGCCCCAGAAAATTCGGATCTAATAGCGGATTAAGGAGACATAAACAGCTTAAACATGAGCAGCATGTGGTAAACGATATATGTTCAAAATGTGGTATGACATTTAAATCTAGTTCTTATGCCGAGGCGCATGACAGGTTGGTACTAATATGTCATTTTTATGTAACCATTACTTTAGAAGTAGGCGGGAGATCATGACCTATTTGTGGAAAAAACTAACGATGGGCATTTTGAGTTGTTTAGTTTTCGAGAGATTTTCGAAAATCATATAAATTTAGATCAGATGAGATAATTTCCTTATTTGAACAATTTCTCGATCGCGCGTTTGCAGTAAGAGTAGAAAAAAAATAGTTAGGGTTTTTTTTGTTTTTTAATCATTTACAATTTGTCGTAATAAAACTTAAGTTGATATAAGATGGATTTGTTATATAGGTAATCATATAACTTATAGAAGGTTACAATGAAACAATTTCATCGTCTCCACTATTAATTTTTAATAACTTTAATCAAAGGGACATGTTTCGGAATCCCAGCTCCATCATCAGCCTGGAAGGCAACCATAGAGAAATCAAATATTTTTCAAAACACATAATGTAAAATACAACGTATACAATGTCAAACAGAAATCTTAAAACTAATAGTACCTTAAAATACTATAAACAATGGTGGTGTTAAAACATCATATAGGCAGAGCCCTTAACAGAATAAAATAGTAGTTGCATGTATAGAATTTTTAAAAATTGTTTAAAATAAAAACATACATGTAGGTGTATAAATAAAAATGAGTGATGTTGAAACAAAGTACATACAAAAAGTAATGGGACAATACAGATAAAATGAATGAATACAAATTATTTGAACATAAAGCCAAACAAAAGGTGGACAGCACAGATTACAGACCTATGTCAGAACACCCCAGCCAACGGGCGACAACTCTGAAGGTTTATGAATCTACTACGTCTCTCTTAGATGGATTAGAGAGTCGAAAAAGTTAAATGGTTCGAAATTTAATTGGTCGTTCAAACAAAGGGTGTGTTCGTTCTTAATGGCTTTGTAGATTTCCAACAAATTTAATTTAATGCTCTTATCACATACATGAATAACCCTCAGACCCAAATTGATATCAAAACGGTGATTGTAATCAAGAATATGGTTGGCAAAGGAAGAACTGGTGTCATAAGTGCGGAAACCAAAAACCATTTGGAGCAAATTTAGGGAGTACGCTAAATAAACATAATAATACACTAAGACTATCTAATAATTATATTATTATAGAGAAACCCACTGAAATTGCACATACATTCTGTCAGTATTTTTCGACTGTTGTATCTAATAAATGAATACTAGAAGACTGTCAAAAAACAAAAAAAAAATTGCCAGAATCGTTAGCGTACCAACTACTAAAGTTTAAAATACTAAATGAAGCCTATTCCTTTATCTGTGTATTATTTGTTTTTAGATTGGTTCATCAGAACTTGAAGCCATATAGTTGTGGAATTTGTGGCAAAACATTTGGGAGAAAAGATTATATAGAAAGACATACTAAAATATGTAGTAGTAAAATATCTACAGATGAGTCCACACCTATACCGAAGCGAACAATCAATAGAAGGAAAAATTTGAAGTATACAAATTTTCATTCCAGTCAGTATGCCTTTATGAATACATATTATATTGAATGGTACCGATATTATTTGTCATAATAATCCGCATATCTTTACAGGTAAACCTGTTGAGTGTGTTTTCTGTAAGAAAGTTTTAAAGTCCCTAAACAATTTAACCATACATATACGGTCGACTCACGCAAAGCTGCAGATGCCCAGACCATTTAAATGTGAAATATGCGAGCTTCAGTTTAACACGAAAGCCATCCAACAGAGGCATGAGTTGCTACATATAAACCCAGAAGGTACATTCAGGTAAACAATATAATCAGTCTAGCCATGCCAATAACTAGATCGTCCATTTTTATTCTGATGACATACGGGGTATGGTTATAAAATAAAACATTTTCGCTTCTTCCGAATTTTCCCTTGTACGAAACGGTGCTGGAAGTTTTCTTCCATGAGCTCCTTTATTTCCTTTCGCACAACTTCAATGGACAGAATTTTGTTTCTTTTTGACTGTGAAATATAAAAGTCACATGATATCTGAGTTTGCGAATAAGGCGGGAAAGATATGTTCGTCTAGAAAATAAACATAGAAATGTCATATAATTTCCAAGTACGTCTTAACAACATAGAGGTCACTATTTACCTTTTTTAATGACAGAACCAGTTCTCGTTATTTTATAGCCGCACCTCGTATTCTAAATAATTATATTGGGAAATAAAACTACGTAAACGTATAGTACTAAACTTTTATTGTGTATATTTGAATGCAATAAAATCTTCTGGTCTTGTTTTAGATGTGATATATGTTATAAAAAGTTCAAGCATGCAGAAGACGTTGAAAAGCATCTATCAGAAAAGCATAAAAAGAAATCATACGAATGTGATTTGTGCGATGAAAAGTTTTCTCGAAAATTCCTTTTACAGAACCATCGACAAAATGATCACAATGCATGTCAGTCATTCAACATGTCCGACAATGAATTGCTTGCAACTGCAATAAAGCATTTAGAAATTGTTGGGAATTCCAAAATTGGCTAAGATGTTGAAACTAATGAAATCATTGCAGGTGATGAAATTAAAGAATCAATGATTATTATTCTGTATTATGGACTAATAAAATGAAATATTTTTTTTTTATATTTCGACATGGAGTGTAAGTTTTAAATAAATTATAAAATAAACTTGTAGGTATATTGTTTTATTACTTAAAAATCGCCTATCAGGGGGGCTTTATTTGAATCGATCGCAAATATTTACGTGCATGCAAAGTTGCGTTAATTTGTTCGTATGCGCAACTTGTTTTGGGCGAATAGCTTTATTTGAAATTGCGATTAAACGTGTGCATCCCTACTTGCGTGCACGCAAAGGATGCACTCACTCGCTACGTTGCCAGTTATCTTTGTAGAGATCAACCAATCAAGTGTTTGGATTTTATGAAATTTCGACATAGAATAAGAAAACTACGTAGCTTTCTTATTCTATGTTTTCGATGACATATATTTGTTATTGGTTTGATGTTTTAAGGTTAGAATTTTTTAAATTAATATTAGTTTTTCGGGATTGTTTTTATTAGTAATTTATTTAATACTCCCTAATCTGTGAATTTATTGTAAAGCATTGATTTATTATTTTTGTTTGTTGTTTGGCGCTATACCAATATACTAAACAATTTTGCAAATTTGTACACGATTTTCATCATAATCATATTATTGTTTGTTTTGCTTAAAAGAGCAGTTTTCATTGCTAATATTCGAACTGTGTCGAGTTTGTTCTAAACAGAAATACCATTGTTGTATAGATATACAGACATTTGTTATTTAATATTTTGTGTTTAATTTTAGCAAAGTCTATATTTATATATTGGATAAACTTTGGTTCCAGCGTTGGTTATGGCAAAGATTAATGTACATTAATCTTTGGTTATGGTTATAGCAAAGATTACAATCTGTTTTACATTTTAGAACTTTTGAAGATTTTACAGCTTGGAGAACACAGGAAAACAGATAAGTGGACTATGCTTCCTGTAGTAAGAATAAATGTCATAATGGAGAAGAAATCATATTATATAACTGCAACAGAAGTTACTCTAGAGGTTGGGCATTTATTTATTGATTTACTTAATAATACGGGTATTTGTGGAAATCTTGCTTTTAGGTTTTGTAAGTACAAATACAAAACGCACATGCAGACTGGAGGTAGGTACTTATTCATATTCATGGTACATGTACCATGATTCGTAGTAGTGGAATGTGCCCCTCACGAATTTCAGGCAACGTGTAATTATGTAGGTACATATTTATTATTATCATTGTGTATAATTTAATATACATATATATAGCTAAAAATAAACTGTTGAGAATGTGACTTTTTTTACTTCCTGACTTCCTAGCATTAGATTATCTTCAAATTATATACACAATAAATTTAAGTAACATTTTCTCGACATACGAAATGAAAGTTTTTCAGTTGTATCAAGAAATCCTACTACAAAGGAAACTTCAACAGACTCTCTTATCGAATAGCTTATACAGATTAATATTTTCATTATTTTACTGAAAAACTCATTCCAATTAACATCCCGCCACTTCAAGACCTGGCAATACATTATTATCAATTAAATTTTTAAAATTCATATTTAAAACATAAACCACCTGAAATAACTCAAAAAAGAACTTTTAAACTAACAAAATTATTAAAAGATCCACCACGCGATAATCAAAATTAAAATTTATTTGATGTGAAATGTCAAAAATAAAATAAACTGACGTCTTCTCATGCATTGCGTGTACGAAAGTTGACTTGCGATCGGTATACCCCCATGCGCAAAAGTTGCGAGTGGTGTAAATTCATATCGTTCGCAGTGCATTTCAAATAAGCCGTGCACCATTTTGTAATCGCAAATGACGTCATTTGCGTACACGCAAAGTTGCACCGATTTCAAATAAAGCCCCCCAGTCTCGAAAAGCGATAATGGTTTTATATAAAATGTTTCTACATAATTTCATAATGTCAATGGTGGAACATGGCGGCCTAATCAAAAGCGAAATGCTAATATAGATTAGCATTTCGCGCATCTGTCAAACTCATTCTCCCTCATCTATATTTCTGGACACGACTTATTAATTAGGAATGAGCCACAGTAATACTCCATGGTACAACAAAACTGTACCATGGTAATGCCCGATGCCCGATAAATAACCATTCTCGGGAATGCATCACTTGGTCATTGCAGATATATTTCTGAGTCATTCTCACAGGTCATATAGAGAAAATAACAATGACGTGTTTCAAGACTGGACATTGGGCATTTTAAGAAGGACGAACACAATTCATTAATTTCGAACGAACTAAATATGTCTATGTTTAAATAAATATCAAATGCCATGGCCATGAAGAGAAGAAGAATTCGCTTGTTTTGTTTTCCCAATAAAAACATTATTCTAGCTGTCCAGGAACACATGAGGCTCGATATACTGGATACTGGATGGTCGAATGAATGAGCTGGTACCTTCGATCGAATATTACGAAGGACATAGAAGAGAAAAAAAACATAACTTGGTTTCTTGGTTATGTAGCACAAAACATTGTTTTGTGGTTATGTAGCATTTCATCAACGATGATCAAAACATTATTCGGTGATTTACTTGTTATACATATCAGTACATTAACTAAAAGTTTCGTTTAATATACATTACACAAAAAAAATGTCGAATTTATGTGTAGTATGTTTAGATGCGACAAACACTCTACACAGTGTTTTAGAGAAGACAATTGAACACTACAAAAATATCTATGAAATGTTAATATTTTGTGTTCCTAAACTGGTAGGTATTTAATAGCAATAGTATGGAATTTTATTTATGTTGCTAGCTTGTAATCTGATACAAATTTACCATTCCTTCAAAATGTCTGGTTCAGAATATTTTTCACAAATTGACATTAATCATACTCATTTTAGACGATTATTGGAGAGAGTATAGATAATTCTTATATTTGTAACTTGTGTTTATATGAACTTACAACCTGTGTCAACTTCATTGAAAAATGTATTAAATCTAATACCGTTATCAGAAGGATGGAAACCTGTAAGAATAATAAGAGTACAGGTAAGTCCAGTAAACAGACGTAGGGACTAATAATAGTCAAATACCTAGGTACTAGAGATTTGTATTTTAAAATTTGGAATTGCAGTTTGAAAACTATACTCGATGATTTAATTATAAGATTTAACATCTTTTTAACGTTATTCCTAAATCAACGATACTTTGTTGACTATTACGGTCCCTACATAACTAGCTTTTGATATTTCATTATAAGACATAATTTCATCTAATATTTAAATTTTCAGACAAATATTCCTTGATCAATAACGTAGTTTGGTTGGATTTTGCCCCAAATCAAACTGATAAATCTAATTCCGCAAATGAAACTAGTGGTATTACTGAAGTTGAATTACCAAATACAGTTATAATAGAAGATGACATAGAAATCAAGCCAGAACCTGATATACAAACTAAATTTGAAGTGGAAGATGAAGCTGAGTTACCACCTGAAGATCAAATAGAATATCAAGGTGAAGTAGAACTTACAAGTATGTCAGAAAATGAAGTTGATTATGACATCGCATCTGTAGTTGATTTCGAGGTTCAAAGTGACATCGAGTCTGAAAGTAAAACGGAAATTATAGATCAAATAGATGTTGATGGAGAAATGAAAGTAATAGTTTTGTTAGACTCTGAAGATGAACTTGCGGCTGAACGGAAAGTAGCTGAACCCAAACGAAATACACGTAAGTATAACAACTACATATCGCCGGCAAAATAGTCTTTCAGGCTATGTTTCTTGTTGCTTTTTTCTCTGTGTACTTACGCGAACGTTCTTCGGGAAATTCTCTATTGAGTTGATCATTCAACCATGTATTGCTCTTGATACTATATTTAATTGTCAATAAGCAAGCATTTAGGAATAGTTTAGTTGGTAGAAACACAACAATAAAATTTTATTTTCACATTTTCAGGTAATTGCAATGAAGTGATGTTTCTAGATGTTGGATCAGCTGACTTGGTAGATGGCGCTTCGGAACATTCAAATTGTGACGTTAGTTCCATCAACAATCCTCTTGAACCTGAAGATGCATTAGCATTACCTAAAAGCAGCGAACAACCTGTTCGTCACAAATGTACATTACATAAATGCAAAAGACTATATTGTGAAGATTGCAATGTGACGTACTGCGAATTCAGAAAGCACAAATGCCAATTAGACTGCTTGAGATGTGAATATATATTTACGAGTAAAGAAGAATTGGAAACTCATATTAATTATAATAAAGATGAGGAGGAATGTAGATTCGCTTGTCCACATTGTCCATTAATGTAAGCACGATGTCACATCGTAATAGCTATAGTGATAACTGTGGAGAGATCCCTAGAGCCAAATAAACGTATGGAGCAATCACCCTCTCTCCACGGACCTTTAACTTAATATAAGTGATAATATCCATTTTCTCAGTTATGCTATAGAGTTGTTTGCAATTTCAGAATGGTCCAAATCAAAGACCAGTAATGTTTCAGATATTCTACCCCTCATACTGTCAGACTTCTTTATAACAACCGAAAATTATTTTAGGCTATCAAGGGATGAAATAGATAAACATAAAAAAGCACATCCTACTGTTCAATGTACTATATGCAGTAAATTGTTTAACTCAAAATCGTCATTAAAGGCGCATTTGAGTGTGCATAATGAAAGAGAATTTCAGTGTCCGAAATGTGAAGCCAGCTTTAAGGCTAAATCAGGTCTGAGGCATCACATAAATTACAAGCATAAAAGTGAGTATATGAAACTATAAACTAGTTCACGCTAATGACGTGAACGTGGAGTGCATGAAAGAGGCGATTTTTCACTTCCCTCTGCCACAAAATCTTTTAAATGCTCCTGAAGCGAAAGACGCCTTCTTCCATGCACTCTACTCTACCAATTTTTGGATCGTTCATTGACTAATGTTGTTGTAATTGATTTTCGATAGAATTGAAACCGATCTTATGTGACCAGTGTCCAAAACGGTTCTATACTAATTGTTCCCTTCGCTTGCATAAGAGTAGCGCGCATGACAAAATTGTATCAAGTATGTGTCCAGAGTGTGGGCAGACATTTGTGGCTAGAAGTAGTTTGGAGGATCATTACAGGTAATGTAACTCTTAAGTATCGGTTTCAAACTTGAAATAAACTGTTGGAAATAATTTACGAGCACACCTCGTATAATCTTATCGCGCGCGATGGCCCACCATGCCGCTTAGGTCGCCTTCAGCTCTTCAAAGTTAGGTGGGGGAGCCGGATAACTTTGATGTTTCATGTGCCAAACATGTTCGATCGGATTCAGATCCGGTGAACGAGCTGGCCATGGAAGCAGTCGTATACGGTACTCTTCCACAAAGGTCTGTACAATACGCGTGGCGTAGTCGTGTATGTATACAAACCGTGGGCTTCGTCGAATGTAGAGGAGCACAACGGAGCCGTAGCACCTTATCTACGTATCTTTGACCCGTCATCGTGTGCTGTGCACGCAACATAGTGGTCCATCACACGCCACAACGACCTGTAGCGAGCTTCGGTCTCGATAGCGACGGAATGTTCCAATTGGAGGGAAGACGTAGTCACGCATTCAGATTATACAGGGTGTGCTCGTGAATTATTTGCAATAGTGTATTACCGACGAGGATGGTATGATAATTGATGAGCCTTGAAGTCATCTGGCAACACTGCATTTGCAGTTGATGCAATGAACTTTTACCAGCGAAGAAGGCAGTATTGTAGTGATTTATTAGTCAGATTCGACGAAGAATTGAAGATAAGCGGCCTGGAAAATGGTGCTCTTTCATCAAAACAACGTTCCAGCTCATTGATATCGAATTAGCACCGGCAAATTGGTTGAATTGAGCTAGTGGATGTTGTCTGGACACTCTCCGCTTCCAAAACAAGAAAATTTGACACGTCTAAGTATGTTGCAGGTTTCCCAACATCATATTGTTCTGAGGACGTTTTAGACACTTTGGGACAAGTGTATCGCTTTAAAAGGCGACTATATTGAAAGATAAATAATAAAATTATGAAACACAATGGTAGGCCCATCATTTATCATACAATCCCTGTACATTTGGATATTGGTTGAGGCTCTCTTTTTGAAGGATCTCGATTTTTTTTTCAAAGTTATAACTCAGCGATTTCACTAACTAAAACCTGCTGAATATGTGTTTGTTTTTAGAGTAATACATCTGAACCAGCGACGATTCTGTTGTGAGGTATGTGGTAGATTGTTTGGTCGTAAAGATAACATGCTTAAACATGCTCGAATTTGTAAAAATCGTGCTGAAGGAAAGAAGAATGGTGCTGAAGGAAAGAAGAATTTAAAATTTAGTTACAGTAATCTTCGTTCAGGTTAGTATCCAATTTACGTACTAAACTATTAATAATTTTTTACTAAGCCTGCTCTACCTCTTGCGTATATGTCTATCATATTCATAATACAATTTTGGAAAGATTCACCCCCATGAAACAGTTTATAGTTGACAGTGGTTTAAAGCATTGTATGAATTTACAATTATTATTGTTTACCATATTGCTATCTATTTTGCACCAAGGTATATAGCATATTTATATACAACTCCTGTTTACTGCTATCGCAGCGAAATCCCATTACATCTGAAACGTAACCTCACTCGGAAAATCACTCGACATGTAAACTAAGCACTTTTTCCCCCATTATTTACTATTTATTAGTTTTACACACTAAAAATGCACTAACGTGGCTCGTAAAAATCACTCAATTCGCGTTACAAAACTATAAGTAGCACTGCAAATGTCAAGCGTCAACAATAAACAAATGAATATAAATGCCTCCGCGGGGTTGCCACGCATTTGTATCCGGTAGAACTGGATTTTTGTGAATCATTATATTTCATTGTTTTCTTGACGTTAAATATTTTATGAACATAATAATGGAAGCTGATACAAATATTGTATAGTTCTGGAATGTAAGAACACTGTGACCAACCCTGATACAAATTTACACTGCGATGTGAAATACGATTTTCTGACTCTATGAATAAAACGAACAATTGGCAAGTTCTGCAGGATATGTGGTAATCTATGGTTCTTACTTCGTACACTCTTATCACAGCATAAAGATATTTATGCTGTGCTCTTATCATAACAGGGGATTTTTTAAGAACATGTTTAACAGTAACAGCTGAGCTGCCAAAAACAGTGTTGCCAAAAAGAAATTTGCTAAAAAATCACCCGTTATGTATATTATTATTTTGTCTTGTACTGGTAAAAGGGTTTTAACTTGTTAGACAATAAAGTGTGTTTAGAAATTGTTGGTTATTTTGATAATTAATTATATTATGTAATTGAATTAGATTTTGTTTTGCAGATATCCCTGTCGAATGCGTTTACTGTAAGAAAATATTAAAGTCTTTATCCAACCTGATTGTGCACGTAAAAGCGATGCACCTAAAATCTCCAAGACCATTCAAATGTGAGACATGTCCTTTACAATTCAGCGCAAAGCCTAGTTTAACGAAGCATGAACTTATACATAAAGATCCGGACTGTAAATTCAGGTAAAAACTACAGTTAATTTGCATTATAATACCTCAGATAATCGACTTCGACATTTACTCTCAAAAGTTGAGACACTAGCCCTATTCCAGATATATATGGAACTGGACCACCCTGTACAATACAGTGTTTTATCATCGGGAATGTAATAAAAATTCATTTAATTTGCAGGTGTGATGTCTGCTATAAAAAGTTTAAAGATTCTGATGAGCTGGATAAACATATGTCAGAAAAGCATAAAAAGATGCCATACGAGTGTGATGAGTGTGGTGAAAAGTTTGCTCGGAGATTTCTTTTGGAGAATCATCAATATAGTTTTCATAATTCCGAGCAAATATTTGCAACAAGCTGTAAAGCGGTGATTGACGCAGCTATAAAGCACGCAGAATCAAAAGGAAGTATGAAATGTCATTACAAACCAAGGAAAAGAGGAATGAAAGGAACTGACACAAGTGAAGATATTGGGACCTTGGAAAATAAAGATGATGTTGATGAACTATGAATATTATAATTTAGATATATTTCAGCATTCTTTACTCATCAGGCTTTCATTTATTTAATTTATAGTATAATTTCAATTACATAATGTTCAAACCAAAAACATTGTTTTTATAAACATAGTCGGTCAGCGCTTGATTAGTACCTACCTCGCAACTAACACCAGAGTGCGTTCTAGGCACATTTCTAGTCTCTTCCATTTTATTCCTTGCGCGTGGACACAACCAGCTGGAGTATAACTAGACACCTAGCGGTGTTGCCAACAGGTGTACATTTTCTCTTGTTCTTTACATATTTTATGTGATTTTGTATTTTTTAGTGGACATTTAAAGTTTTAAAACTATTGTAAAGGTAAAAAAAATTGTGCCAATTTTTTGTGTTTGTGTTGATTAATTTCCATTTATCCAAAGCCGAGAGGTAAGTTCTGATACTTTTTTTTATAAAATACCTACCTACATGACACAAAAAATAATTCAGAGTGAATTTTGAGAGATAGGATTTTCTGGATTTTTAATACCTCTGCAGGAGTACCTATCTACACCCTTATACAAGGTGTTTCAAAAAAAGCTGGCCAAAATTTGTGAGCGAATTGGGGACATTTAATCATGAAAAAAACCTAAATTGTAATTTTGCGAAAAGTCCTTATTTACAAAGATTCAGGGTGTTAAAGATGACTGCCTGAGGACGATTTGTTTGAAATATTTTCGAAACGACTAAAGATGAATTAACCAAATGTAGCATATTTATTCACCTAGTTAAATGTCGTAAACTGACATGAAATTGAATAAAAAAGGATGACCATAGGCGGGTAAACGGGGGGCCCCTTGCCTTAAGTATAACCTAACTTTTTTTCCTTGAGATTTTTATTCATTTTGTGTCAAAAATGTGATAAAATTGCATAAATAATACCTAATACTTTTGTTTGTTTGATCCATGTTCCTTATAATAATTATTATTATCGACAATAAAGTGTGTAGGCATATAGTTAAAGATAAGCCGGGTTAGCTAACTAATAATGCATACTTTTTAAACTATGACACTTACGTGTAAATGTTTATACAGTTGATTTGATAATGCATAAGGTTTTCAACTTTATGCACTAAATTATGAAACGAATATTAATACGCAATACGCATGTCTTATAAACACTTACATAACCTCAATTTTTAATACTTTTGATATTTTGTATTTATTATATATTTTGCAAACACGGTTTTTCATAATTGAAAATAAGAATGAGCATTGAGGAAGGTACATTACTATAGACAATAGAAAGTTTTCGATGTATTTTGGACCTAAAAGACTACCACATTAACTTTATGCATAAAAGTTATGAGTTGTATAAACACCAATATTTTGATCTGCATTATCCATTGTATATCGCATTATTCTTTATGCATTATCCACTATCCAGTATTAGTTGGCTAAACCCGTGTTTAGCTAAGTTAGAAGATTTTTTTTTCTAATTCATGGGTGTTATATGTTCCTTCATTTGGTTACCTTAATAGAAATTTTCAACTACATTCAAATAAAACCAAACAAATCAATTTTCTTCATTTATTGCATATTGAAATGATATACAAAAAGAAAAATGTACTACTACAATTACAACATAATGTATGTTTAACAATTTTGGTTTAATGTTTGTGACTATCATATGTGAAATATCGATATTTTTTTATTAATAAATTAAATAAATTTCCAGTAAACATTAAACAGAAACATTTATTCAAAGAACAACGAATGTTAAACTTAAGGAAACACTAAAATAAAACCGTGTTACAAACATTTCAAATGGCATAACTATACATAAAAGTTAATTGAACAATAAACAGATAACTCTTCATTAAATCTATAATGAAAATAACAATTTCATAAAAGTACATTTACAGGCAGGCAGGCCAGTTGATGTTCGGAGATTGAGTGATAGCGTTATGGTCAAGATTGAAGGCACGGTGTTGCCGCTTAAGTCTGAGGCGAGGAATTTGGGCTTTATTATGGATAGTCGCTTGAGGTTCGACGGGCATGTGTCGGAGTGCATAAAGAAAGCTGTGGGGAATCTAAAGTTGTTGTACAATTCGCGGCACATCCTTAACATTAAGCTTAAAACCATATTATGTGATTCCATTGTACTGTCACTGTGACACTTACAGAATCGATTTTTTAACAGTAACAGTCAATTTGAGGAATACAACAATAGACTGTAAGATTTTCACTGCTAATTTTGTTGAATATAATCGATTTAACATTTATTTCGAATCGTAGGTGCATCTAAGCAACAACGTACTTTTGACGTTATATGTCTCATTTGCCATCGCGTCAGAGAAACTCTCGATTGTTCTCAAAACTTAATATGACGACTAATTGCCCCCCGACCCCTCTGGAATGTCTAGAACAAATCTGCTGCAAGCAAACTTCATAGTAATAAAAATGTGGAACTGTGTCTGCTATTTTAGCCAGAGAGAACACAAACCAAAACAACTCAGTAGATCGAGATTCTTACTGGAAAATCATGGGAGTTTCCCTGTAATTCCGTCTTAGGTGGTCGGCCCCTCTCGAATTTTGATTCTAGATACGGCCATGACTGATATGAGTGAATGAAATTAAAGTGGTTTTGCTATGAAAATGTACAAGAACCGGACCATGCGGGAAAATGTACGTGTATAATATACACAGAAGAGAATGTAATCAGATTTTTGACTATAAGCAGAATATAATTTAATTTTTATTTTAAGAGTGTTTGGATTTTAAATGGCTTTTCCAATTTGATGTTTGTATACATTTAAAAGTACATTGTTGACATTTGTGTATTTTACTTGTGATTGTATCCATTAGGTTTCTGTTTTCCGGATGATAATTGGTATTTTAATAAATGAATTTTTAAATTGACTTTTAGATAAGTGGTGTAATTGCAATGTTCACAATTTAATTTTGGAAAATCTGTTCTTTACTCTTTATGATTTGACATAATATGTTTATTCAGATTACATGAGTAAACAGTTTTATAGCTGCATTTTGGGCATTGATGGATTTTATTTGTTATTGTATCCATTAGGTTTTTGTTTTCCGGATGATTATCGAGTATATGAAAATCAATAACCACTTTTCTATTAAAATATTTATTACATATAGTACAAAAAAAGGGTTTAATATTGCTATGTTTTACTAAATGTCTTTTTAAATAGTATTTTATATAAGTGGTGTAACTGCAATGTGCACAATTTAATTTTGGCAAAGATTTTCTTTTTTCTTTATGATTTAACATATGTCTATTCATATGACATACGTAAACAGTTTGAAAACTGCATTTTGGGCATTGATGGATTTTATTTGTTATTGTATCCATTAGGTTTTTGTTCTCCGGATGATTATTGAGTATATGAGAATCAATGTCCTCTTTTCTATTAAAATATTTATTACATATAGTACAAAAAAATGGTTTACTATTGCTATGTATAACTAAATGTCTTTTTAAATAGTATTTTATATAAGTGGTGTAATTGCAATGTGCACAATTTAATTTTGGCAAGTCTTTTCTTATTTCTTTATGATTTAACATAATATGTCTATTGAGATTAAATACGTAAACAGTTTGATAAATGCATTTTGGGCATTGATGGATTTTATTTGTTATTGTATCCATTAGGTTTTTGTTTTCCGGATGATTATTAAGTATATGAGAATCAATGTGCTCTTTTTTATTAAAATTACACAACAGTGCACTATTTCTCATATGTATTTTTCGATGAGCCGTTAAATTACTTTTATAAATACTTTTAAACTCACAAATATTACAATAGAACCATTTTGCATTTTCTTTATCATTATTTGTTTTGCAATTGCGTTTACTACTCGACATTTTTTTCTCATTCTCCTTTACTTTCCTGAAATATACAAACATAAAATTAATTCTACTACAACTAAATTAAAAAATCAACAAGTATCCCCAAGGGAAGGAAATGCTCCATACAAAAATAAAAGTTTTTGTTTTTAGAAGTCCTTCCTAAAATTCTCACGCTTTATACACATTAGTGTTTTTGAAGCTATTTTAAGCAGTGTTTCATTTTGTATTTTTGAACTTTGATCCTCGCCCACTGATAAAAAGAAATTGATGTGTCGATCAGGCGATAAATGTTGAGAGCAGGGATTTATAGTGAATTTATCAGGAATAATTTCAAGACAGCCTTAAAAGTGGAGTCCCATTTGATAAGGTTCCCAAATGTTTCGATTGTTTGATCTTGTCAAAACTATCTATTCTCGAATTTTCTTAACTGTTGTCTCCAAGATTTTTCTGTACCTAAGAACCATGGTCCATAGCTTACTCCATTTAGATTTTATTGTATATTTGTGATCAAAAAAGGCGAACGGATAAAGTTTCGTTTATCTCAAATTCTTCAACCATATGGCGAGAATTTAAAATGGGCCTTTTGCACGGATTCTAACATTTTGCTTTTAATTATTTTCTTGATATTCTTTTGGTCTGAATGTTGTGTCAATAAATGCTGATCCAATTGTATGTGTTGTTTAAAAGATGTTTTACAAAATTAACAAGTAAATGTGTAGTTTATGTGAGTCAAGCAATGATGAGGTAAAATGCGTTTGTTAGAATAGTTAGTCAGGAGTGACTTTTAAGCACTCACTGACTTAAGTAGTGCTTAAACTAAATTTGCTTCAATGTGTGACCCCAACAGTCTACTAAAACCGATTAGTTTCCGAGTTACAACAAATTGAAAAAGACCAGAATCCTGAGGAAAAGGATCACCAATTAAAGATTTTTGGAGCCTGTAAATATCTTCTATAGTATTGTTCTGAGCAATTACAGACCACAGATGTACTATGAAGTCCTATAACCGAGCCTACAACAGTTATAATTATTATGAGACTTACCTCGATGCTTTTTTCTTTCTCTTTGAACACTTGACTTCATGTCTAGATTTATATCCTCCCGAATTAAAATGACGATGGCAATAGCAACATTTATACGACATACGCTTGGGAATATCACTTTCATAATTTTCAACCAATTTACAGTATTTTTCATGCTGTTTTTTATGCCGTTCCGTCTTAAAACCAATATGACATTTCTGGCAAATCCCTGAATCGTTGGTATGGTCTATGGGATCGGACTGCTCGTCATAGGAGACTAACAATTCCTCATCCTTTTTGATTGGTCTCACAGCACTATAGTACACAGTTTGTTTGTCCTGAAAAGCTGCTAAATTTTGTTGAGAACTGGTTATGGCACAATTAATGTATTGAGTCCAATTTGATTCTTCTGCCTAGAAATTAACAAAATAGTGTGACAAACGAAGACAGCAGTGTAATTCAACTTACCACTTTACGATTCTTTAAACCTTCGACTCGACACATTTCCTTCTCATAAGGACCAAATTGGAAACCGACGGGTAATGCTCTGGTAGCGAATACACCTTTACCGTGAATTTCGGATTGACGTATTTCTATTGCGGTACACGACGGAGCTCTATTAAGAGTTTTATCCTCTGTAATTCCGTCCTTTCTACAGTCACAAAAGTTTATGCATCCTCGTGGACAATTATTCCAATCTATCGAAAACAAACTTATTAGTGCTTTTTGGGTCAAGTGTTCCGTTACACACCGTTTACTTACCTGGTTCTGTTATGTTTGTACACGAATTGTCTTCCAATTTTATTGAACCTAATATCGGGTCTGTAAAAAATAAGTTGCCGGCGATATCAATTTGAATTCCATCAGTTCTTTCATTAGTTAGTAATGCCAACTTGTCTTCTTGATTTATATCACATTGTTCTTTGTTATGTTCAAATTCCGCCTCTAATTTAACAGTTACGTCGTCTATTGCTTCTGGTTCATTTTTAATACTTATCATTTCTTCCATATCAGTTTGATTTATACAGTAACTGTCGCAGTTATTATCGAATCCAATGAGCTTTGTTATATTGTTATTACTGCATCCGTTGTCATTATTTGTGTGCACTTCTTCGAAATTTCTCGGTTATCCATGATTTCTAGTATAAATATTTCTTTGGTGGTCATGTTTTGGCTTCGGTCGATATTACAGATAACGTTTACATTAATGGTTTACAATGTTTATAATACTAGGTTAGATTTTTGCCACGTTGCCGTTAAAAATATCTTTGCATTTTTATATGCCTTTAAAGAGGGTTCGATGTCTGCTCCTGCAATTTTTTTTATTTATTAATTTATTTATTCAAAGCTCACAAACAGCCCTAAAGGTAATTACATGTATGCTGTACTTACAAACTGTGACAGTCATCATATAGTCCTTCGTATTTCCTTCACTGATTTTGGAATAAAATATCCTAGTTGGTTAGTTTAGCATGTTATAATTATTATTTTTTTATTTAAAATTTTTGAATAAAATACCTAGTTAGGCAGTTACTCTGTTAGCGCTTGATTAGTACCTAACACCAGCCTCCGTTAGGGATTTCATGTCGTTCATTAATTTATTATTTATATTTTTATACCTATTATTAAAATTTACAGATTTATTTTAAATAGGTAAGACATAAAAAAAGTAAATATTTCTATTATAATTATCATTCTTTTTGTAAGAGGTAGATGGGTATATAGGGTTTTGTATTTACAATTTTATATTCTGTTTATCAGTTATATCAAAGATTAATGTACCCACATGCACATTAATGGTTATATCAACCGTTGTTTCTTGTGAATATTTTGTAATTTTGTACATTTTGATAAAACTTAAAATGCTGCTGTATATTTGTATATACTTGTTTCTTGTTTTATTTCAGTTGTAAATGTGTTGTTAAACGGTATTAGGGTGCTGGTGCAATAACACATAACACCTAAAGTGCATGTGGGGTATTATTGGCTGGTGCGATAGCTTCGGTAGAGTACGTGGCTTGATCGGTATTAGTCGAGAGTATTATCGGGTACCATATATATATAGAGTCGGGTACTTGAAGGCATATTAAACGGTTTTTTTAATCGATTTTAAGTGTTCGCAGTTTTAAGTGATTTTTTCTTTGTTTTTCTTGGTTATAGACCTTTTGTCATAGACTTGCATACATCTGTCAGCGCCCACAACTGTAATCTAAAACTACTTGGCGTAGGCAGTCTACCGTTTCTGTCGGAAACATCGTCCATCTATCCAATCTCTATCCGCGCCATCAGGTACTTGACTACAGTGATCGCACCGAGAGGTGTTTCAACATGTGTGATATTGTTTCACTCGCCAGATTTCAAGGATAAATCCCCTGAATTAATACAGCCATGCTTCTCTAGGTTGTTCTACTCTCCGTTTCCAAGATTACAACCCCAACTCAAGTAAGGGTCTACCAAAACGAAGTAGAACAATCGAGAGAAACCAGGCACGGCCTACTGAATTAGCAGAAATTAACCCCACTTCTCTTGTTCGTTCTATTCCTAGGTTTTAAGAGTAGACCCCCATGCAGGAGGCTTTGTGAATGGGGTGAGCCTCTGGCTATTTAGTACGTACGACCTACTGAATTTTGAGAAATTGATTTTTTTAGTAGACATAATTGACTTTTTTAAAATAAAAGAATATTTTATTTTTAACGTATTTTCTAATTTAATTATATTGAATTTCATTCAGAATATTGCTTTAATCCCAAGCAATATGAAATTAAGATCATAAACCGCATTTTTATTATTTTTGGGAAAACTAATTCAAGGAATTAAATAGAGAATTTAAATTTCGTGATTTTTTTACATTTAGTAACGGAACGCATCACCTGAACCGCTGTAGTCAGTATTCAAAAAATCGGTAGAGTTGCCCATCTATAAATTTGGCTTATCTGTAGTCAGGGAGTGTCAAAGTGGTGTCAAAGACGACTAACTAAAGAAGAAAATTCAGCTTGTTTTGTTGGTTTGTTGTTTTGCTCTTGGAAAATCAGGAAAATTGTTGTTTGGTTTGATGGATTTGAGATAGTAGTACATAATAAACTAAATGATTTAATTTCGTTTGATATAAATTCAACCAAGAAAATTATGTCAAATATATGTATAGTATGTCTAGACGCCAAAAAAAAACTACACAGTCTTTTAGAGAGGAAAACGGAACACTATAAAAATATCTATGAAATGTTAATATTTTGCGTTCCTCAATTGGTAGGTATTTCATAGCAATTATTATCAATGTTATGTGTTAATAAATACGTTGCAAGGTTGTTCAAAGTTTTTCCATTCCCTGCCAAATGTCGGTGTCTAAATATTTCACAAATTAACATTAATGATACTTGTTTTAGACGATTACTATGGAGAGTAAAAGTAGTTCTTATATTTGTAAAATGTGTTTATATGAACTTACAAACTGTTTGAACTTTATTGAACGATGTATAAAATCTAATAACGTTATCAGAAGTCTGGAAACCTGTATGAATAATAAAAATACAGGTAAGTGCAGCAAGCAGAGTTCGCTACGTAGGAACTTCATCTCTATGGTCATAGTCACAAAGGTAGTCCACATATCAATGTGGACTACCTTTTAAGATATTAATCTTAAAGTTTTGAATTATATTGAGTTTCATTATTTGGCATCTATGGCTACCAAATTTGAAAACTATGCTTATTCCATATTTTTTTGAAATATACCTATGACGACGCTCTTTAAAAGTTATACTATAACAATCCTTACGTAACTAGCTTTTTAAACATTACTTAGTACATAATGTCAGGTTATTAATTGAGTTGCAGACAATAATTCCCGCGTAATCTACTTGGATTTTGCCCGAAACCAATCACATAAATCTAATTCCGCAAATGAAACTAGTGGTATTAATTTGGATCTGAGTAATTTGACAGAACTTGAATTACCAACTAAAGTTATAATAGAAGATGACATTGATATAAAGCCAGAAACTAAATTTGAAGTGGAAGATGCTGTCGAACCTGAAAGTGTGTCAGAAAATGAAGTTGAATTTGAATATGACTTTTCATCTGAAGTTGATTTAGAAGTTCAAAAAGAATTAGAATCGGAAAGTAAAACCGAAATTATAGATGAAATAGATCCTGATGAAAATTTTCAAGCAATAGTTACGTTAGAGCCAGAAGCTAAAGTTAAATTTGGAGCAGAACAGGAAGTAGTTAAACTCAAACAAACAACTCGTAACTATAGCAATTCCAAGCAAAACAAAGATGTAAAAGTTCTGCAGTGTTCAGAATGCAACATCATACCATACCATAAATCCAGAAAGCATATATGTAAATTTGTCTGTGCAAAATGTGATAATCAATTTGGCGACAAAGAACAGCTGCAAAAGCATGTTGAAGATAATGTGGACGAAGATGAATGTAAACTTCCATGTCAATATTGTCCTTTACTGTAAGTCTTATCGTAGCTAGACATTTAAGTTGAGTAAATGTGAATAGATTTGATCCAAATTACTTTAATTTACAGACATTTACACTGGGTTAAATGTTTTTTATTTCTCTTTAGTATTAATTGATATGTAGGAAGCACTAGTCCCTTTGTAACATTTTCTCAGATCAATCAATTGTTACCTTGTTTGACATGGCGTTGTTTCGGAATATAATTTGACTTTTTGGGTGTGGAAGCAAAAGAGATATTTTATTTTAGATTACCAACAAAAGAATTAGCAGCTCATGAAAAGACTCATCCGACATATTTGTGTACGATTTGCAGCAAATTATTTCTCACGCGCGGCTCTTTAACAACACATTTTCAAACCCATAACGAGAGGATTCATAAATGTCCTGAATGTGAATTAAGTTTTAAAACCAGATCATGTTTAAGGGGACATATCCAGAACAAGCATTCAAGTGAGTTTATTTACTTTACTAACAATTAGTCGTGTTCAATTACATTTTCAGTTAACAGCATTCGGATTTTTCAAAAGGCACAAGCTCGAGAAATGATGACTCAAACGACAGTCCCACCAAGCAACGTAGAACTCCTTGGCTCTTCTTTTAAATGTATGAATAAACTTCGAACGTACCAAATCTGGATAATTTTGTCAAAATCTCTAAACCTTATGGCCGCTTGGCTATTAGAGAAAATGTATATGCACTTTCCGGAGCATACAGATCAATAGCTTCATTGATCTTTGCTGGGAAACAGCATGCTGGAGGCATGACGTTCATTACCAAAATCCTCTGACATTAAATGTCAGCCAGCGTCTGCTGGCCTTCATATGTGTCTCAGGTATACTCTAGTAGTATGATATAATCTGTATGTAGTCCGCCTGGCTTCCTTCTCTAAAGCTATATGGAGAGGAGTTAAATCCAGAAGTACTTTCCTAGCTGTTGACGTTTTGGTGAATATGCACCAGTAAAATAGCCAAAGAATCGTGCTTCTGCAAAGCAGATAACTTTGCTTGGGTCGTTCGCTGTAAAGCTTTCGTCCACCAAGCAAGAGCTCCTTACATTAGTTTCGATTTAGGTCCCCAGGACTTTCCATAGATTCGTCGATATGTCAATAAGGACAGTCTTGCGTTTTCGAGAGTTAAGTGTTTTGTCTAATACAACATATTGTGCCTCTGTCTCCGAATGAAACGTACAATTATTATGGTTTTGGTTTTGCTGAGATTTAGAGACATCTGATCTCGCTGATACTATCCCTGAATCATATTCAGGGAACGTAGAGTCTTGCAAGAAGACCGATTGCCTAACAGACGATATAAAAGAAAATGTTTGTTTTCGATGATACTCTCAAAGTAATTTTGTTACAAATCTTTAATTCTTATGCTTTATACTATTTTCTTTTCGAGGAAGTATGGAAATATTTATGTGATCGATGTCCAAGGCGGTTCTCCAATAATGCCAAATTAACTATTCACAAAAAACGAGTTCATGATAGAATCCCAGGCGGCATTTGTACAAAATGTGGCAAAACCTTTACGAATCAAAGAATTGCAGATGAACATGACAGGTATTTATGCAAGAAACTATAAGTGACTTTGAAAAATAAATTGTCTTTATAAAATGGATCCTTGGATATTTTCCTCTAGTTGAATTATTTTTTTAGTCTAAAAATAATGCAGTTACGGATTGTCTAACCATTATTCTAGAGAAAGAAATGGCACTTTGTTTATTTATATGACAATAATACATTATTTAACAAAGAAAGGGTGTCATATTTATTTGGTTTTTAGGGTGGTACATCTCAAACAGCTACGATATTGTTGTGAAGTATGTGGACATTTATTTGGCGTGAAAGATAACATGCTGAAACATACTGAAAGTTGTAGACGTCGTCTTGATCAAGGGAAACAATTTGTAGGTTATAAAAATACAACGAGAACTACGAACGACCACCAACAACTCACACATAATCATGGTTTTTTAGGTTTGTATATGAAACGTGGTTAAACTGGTAAAACAGACGGAGCTCTTTTCTCATCCACTGTGCTGCGCGACTGTGGCCGTTCTGTTTGAAACAGACGTGGCTGTTTCAAAGCTGAGAAAACAGCTCCATCTCTTTTAGCAGTAATATTAGATTGGGAAATAAAATGCTGCCCCTTCGCGCAGTTTAGTGGACCTTAACATCCACAGAATTATGGATTACTTTATCAAAAGTAATCTTAGAGTTTTGTCTGTTTTTAAATGAGACCCGTGAGGTAATCCACGAATTGGAGATGCCGCAACTTAAAAAAAATGTTGAACATGTATTTGAATGGTTCTCATTCAAGACAAATTGGGTCACCACGGGGGAACCACCGAGAAAGTCCATGATGTGGCTTGTCACTGGAATGTATGTGAAATATCGTGCATGAAGTTTTTTATCCGCCACTTAACCGTGGACGAAACATGGTCCACTACAACACACCAGAGACCAAGCAACTGTCGAAGCAATGGACATTTCCCGGCGAAAAGACAAAAATGGTCCTATCGCCGGCGAAATCATTGTGACTATCTTTTGGGATTCACATTGACTGTTGACTGAACGATTACAGGGAAGTAATATTGTGATGAATTGACCAGATTGAACAAAAACAGTCCCGTTTGCCTCGCAAAAAAGTTCTCTTTCACCAAGATGGCAAACTGGTTGAATTGGGCTACGAGATACTTGCTACATGCTCCGTATTCTTTATTTTTTTGAAAACTTGGCTTTGGAGTAAGATTCCCACGTCTCTAGCAGACACGAATGGGTATTTTGCAGCTTTCCCGACATATTTTTCTTTCTTTTTTCATTATTAGTACCCCAGGGATGCCAATAATGTTGTTTCGGTAGAATTATTTTATTTTGACACACACCGAACTCCTGATACTCCCGTTTCCAGTTAAATATTGTTCGGTCGATAATACTAGCAAGATTTATATACTATACATATATATTATATATCATTATTTCGGCCATGAAACTGCAACTGTTATGAATTGTGTTGAATAGATACAATAAACTAATTTCTCAAAAATTTGTATTGTAGTATTTGAAGACATAGGAAGCTATAGCATTTTATTTCCTATTCAAACTTGCGTTATTATATTATAATTAAATACTAGTTGTATTGCATTTCTTTAGCTGCACATCCTGTAGAATGCGTTTACTGTAAGAAAGTTTTAAGGACCTTACCAAATCTGATATTGCACGTAAAATCGGTTCACTTAAAAGCTCCAAGGCCATTTAAATGTGAAGTATGCCATTTACAATTCACCACTAAATTTAATGTAACCAAGCATGAACGTATACATCAGGATCCTGAAGGTAAATTCAGGTAAGAACTCTGCCCAAATTACAAAGGGATATGAATTTTGTAATATTTATATACTGTTTGTGTGTTTGAGATAATGGAAATCAATTATTAGAAAAATAATTTATCAGAATCATTGTTTCAAATGGGGGAATTCTTAAAACGTGCTCTTTTACTTTTAAGAAATCGCAACACGGAAAACCAGTGTTGTAACACTATGGTTGTTCATAGCATAGCAGCTTCTCCTCATTGACTGGCAAACTCTCTCAAAAATACCAAGGTCGTTTCTAATCGAATTACACCCAGCAATGAAGCGACTCCGTAGGTCCTCCACATTTTCCACAGGAGTAGCGTAATCTAAGGACTTCAGGTGGCCTCACATGAAAAAATCCAGTGGATTTAAATCTGGGGATCGTGCAGGCCATAAGTGAGGTCCACCTCGGCAAATCCAGCGATTTCCGTATGTTTCTGTCAAAACCTCACGATCAACCCGACTAAAATGCGCTGATGCACCCTCGTGCATAAACCACATTGCATTTCTTATTGTCAATGGTACGTTTTCTAGAAAGCCGCGATATACCTTTCCGGTAACTCTTCCTGATAGAAATACAGGTCCAATTAAGCAGTCATCCACAATTCCAATCTAAATGTTCAACGAGTCTGATGTTGAAAATGATCTTCAAATATTGCATGCGGATTTTCATCACACCATAAATGGTTATTATGAAAATTCCTTATTGCATTGCATTTCACTTCACTTTGTTCATTATTACAATCGTTATTAAAAAGTATAAGAAGCCGAAAATAATTAATAACTGATTAACGCTACTACTGGAAATCTTTATTTTATAATAATATAAACAGCGAACGCCCCTGACTAAACTGCAAACATGGCGATTTTTACTGCGTCGCACGGTCGCGCACACTCTCCTCCTTCGAGAGCGGTATAGTTCTCGTCTTTTTTTGTTCTGTGACGAGATCATAATAAGAACGAAAACAATTCATCAGAATCTGCAGAGTCGACTCATGCCTATGTCTGTTTCTACTTAATTGGCCTGAGGCCCTGCTAACACAATTTCCTTTTATAATTAAAGTCCGACTGAAAAGTTAATTAAAAGTCGTTTTATTTGCAGATGTAACGTATGCTATAAAAAGTTCATAGATGCCGATGAACTAGATAAACACATATCAGAAAGTCATAAAAAGACATCATACGAATGTGATGAGTGTGGTGAAAAATTTGCTCGGGAATACCTGATGGACAATCACAAATATAGTGTTCATAATTCACAACAGATCTTTGAAGCTAACAGTAAAGAAATGATAGAAACGGCTATAAAGCACGCACAATTAACAGGAAATATGAAGATGCATTATAAAAGAGGATGGGGAGGAAGGAAAGCAACTAAGAAAAGCGAAGATAAAGATACCGTGGAAAGTAAAGATGGTGATGACAAAAATAAGATTTAAACTTCATTGTTTCACATCTTTATTACTTTGAAACTTTCCTTTTCGTTACATTTATTAGTGAAATGTATTTATAATATATAATATTTTTAAGTTCAAACAAAAAGGCAATAAAAGCCCCAAAAAATAAACGTTAACACAGCTTTAACTCTCCGAAGTTTGAGATAACTTTGTGTTAAATATGTTTTAAGTTGTAGTTTTATATTTCTTACCCAAGCTTTTATTTGTACTAGCATTGTCATATTTCATTCTGATTGGTTAGAATGGAATTCTTAAATCTTATTGCTTGCTTAAATCGTTGACTGCACAGATCTAGAAACTGATATCTGTGGTTGATTGAAGAGTGTGGAGTACGCAATTTGCATATATTAAAACGTAACCAGACCAAATGATATGCTATGATGTATACTGTGCTATAACGTCACGACGTGAGCTACAAATTGTAATTTCCAATATTAACCTACCTACCTGAAACAACACTAATTTTCTTTAATACTTCTGTCCTGTAAATAATTGCAACAATTTTCCTGCTATCTGTTGTTTTTGCATTTATTAACCTACAATTAATGAACGATCCTCGTATCGTAAAAATAAAGTTGACCATACCCTGTAAGCCTAAGCTAGAACATGGCGGCCCCCCGTGATAAAATTTGTACATGTTGACGCTCATTCTCCCCACTCTACAAATCTCTGGTCCCATCCTTTGAATATAAATCAATGATATAAAGTAAGTAGATTTTTTCCTTAGATTAGAAAAGAGAGGGGATACCGCACGTTCGTATATCTGAATGTATGGCAAGTGTTACGCTTTTAATGCGGCGGCCATTTTATATGTGCTGAAAAACCGAAAACTACGTTTGCATTTTTGATGATTTTATTTGTGAAAATTGGGAATAGAAATTTATTTTGTATATTAATAAAATGGTACATTGTGTGGCTTTTGGATGCCCAAGTCGCAGTGAACAAAAGGAGTCCAGAATTTCGTTTCATAGGTAAAACTTAGAATGATGTATCAAGTCGCTTCTAGTTTTTATTAGTTTTTAATAATTATAAGTAATCTTTAGGCTATTATCTTTTAGTATGTAGTATAACAGGTTTCAGTTTACCTAATTAAAACTGTTTGATACAACAATTCATTTAAAATCAACATGATAAAGCATTATTTTTTGATAGAACAATCTATAGATGTTTACTTTACCAGGGGCGTAGACATTATATTTTTCCAAAAAATTTGTTTTTTACACATTTTTGCGTTAAAAGTGAATAAAATAATGTCACTTTAGCTTTTTAATTATTTCAATCTTTAGAACAACATGCACTAGATAGCCCAGCAAATCACATAATATACTTTTTAATAAAATCTATTTGTGTCAAATGTCTTAATGTTCGTGTATATTTCATAACAAAACTACAGTCTCAAAAATTAAATCCCATTCTCGAAATCAATTAACAAAACTCATTCTATTTAAAGGACAATAAAAACGTTATGTATTGGTGTTGTGTCTACTGCAGTACCTCTCACTCACAGATTATCACTAACCGAAAAATCAGCATTATATAATATGATAATTAGATTTGTGAACAAACTACCAATCAGTATCAAAGAAATAAATAGATTGAAGATATTTAAGAATGAAGTTAGGAAATTACTAGTGGAACTAGAACCATATCAATTGGCGGATTATTTTGATATGTAGTTAGGAGTATCAATTTTTTTTTGTTTTTCTCTTTTTTGACGTCGTTTCATTTATTTGTATGCTCGTGTGATTCCACAATCACACGAGCATACATATATATACATATCCACATATGTAGGTAGATTTATTTGAAATAAAGAATTGTTATTATTACTATTAATACATCCACATGCACATATCTTTTTTTATTAAAACTATTAATCATCAAAATTAAATAAAATTTCAAAAATATATCACATTATGTATGTTACGCCTCTGAATCTAAGAGATAAGTGCTAGGTGGTAACACAACGACCGGCACAGTTACGGGTCCACTCTCTTTGCTTGTCTAAGATTTTTTCAATGACATTTAAAGGTTAACCATCAAAAGATGACTTGTTCATTGGCGTAGAACAGGTTAAATTCAAGAATATTTGCTTTCTTATCCTGTTTGTTTGACCTCCTGCCTAAACAGCATACGGCCAGCCGATGAATAGTTGCTTTGTAAATAAAACAGATAGTCATTGTCTTTGTATATAATGACAATGGTTCTGTTTTATTTTGAAAAGGACTGGATTCATTTTATATAAACATTATTATATAATTCATTTTAGATTTTATATCTATTTCCAACTGTTATTTTACCACGCGAATAAATTATGTTTGTATACGGTAAAAATGACGAAAAACTTAGAAATATGTATCCAAAATTCATTTTATTTGAAGGGCAATAAATAAGTTATTGTTTTTCTCAGTTTTGTTTATTATTTACTTTTTTTCCCTACTTCCATCAGAGTGAAAATATTTTGTATTGCTTATAAATAATATTTTATGGCCCTGCGCCACCGGATATACTAGTCCGCCATATGCAACAACCATTCTGGTCGCACATCTGTTGCTATTATAGTTTATAGTCTTCCTGTCACTTTATATTCAAAGATCTCCGACTATTACAACAAGATTAATGTTTTGTTTGGTGTTTGTGTACATTAATCTTGAAAATATAAACTGAATTTAATAAATTAATTTAGTAAATTAAAAATAAAGGTTTTATTTTACAATTAATTTTATCTAAGTTTATATAAGAACTAAGAACAATTCGGCCATAAAAGTAACAATGCCGATTGTATGCATAGTATGTTTAAGTGTACAAGAGATTCTATATAGTGTTTTAGAGAAGATAGCCGAAAATTATAAAGATATCTATGATATGCTAATATTTTGCGTACCTAAACTGGTAGGTAATTTTGTACGATTATGGTAAATGTATACAAAGGGGCTGATTACCATAACGGGAACGTAACTATATGGCACGTCTTCGAAAACTATAGTCAAGATTAGGCCCCAATTTATATTATCTTGCATATTTTAGAAAATTTCAATTACAAATAGAAATCATTCATTTATTTGCAAAATGTGTCTTGGTGAACTTACCAACTGTGTCAATTTCATTGAAAAATGTAGTAAATCGTATAACTACCTTAGAAGTATGGACATCTGTAATAGTGAGAAGAATACAGGTATGTGTAATACTTAATAATTATGCTTATATAGGGATTGCAATGCCTATAATTATAGTCAAGAAGTATTCTAAATTTATGCCTTAAAAGTTTCGATTACCAAATAGTAGTTCATACAATTGATATCAAGTCGAACACAACTAATTACGTCGGTTACCAAGTACTTAGAGAAAATTTTAAGAAGTAGGCAATGTACTAATAATTATTGTATTCTCTATGTAGGTAACTACTTAGCTCTTAAATTATTATTTTATTTATACCTACTCCACTGTCCTCTTATTTTACAGACAATAAATTTTTTCTGTACAATGAAGTAATCTACCTTCCTTGTCAACTACCAGATAGTTCGACAAAAAACAAAAATAGTTCTACTAATCTTAATTTAAGTAATATTCTACAAACGGGAGTTGTTCCTGAAGATAAATTAGCAACTGAAGATACTAGAGACGATGATACAATAATGTCAAAATCTGAACTGGAAAAAGGTGTTGTAAAACCTGTAAATGATATAGAAATTGTATGTGAAGTAGAATCTGACGATGTAATAGAAACTCAGGGAGAATTAGAGCATGGAGGTGAAATTGAATTTCAATTTGAAATTCAACCGGAAGTTACAAACGGACCAAATGCTGAAACAGAAACTATTGATGAACCAGAACTGGATGGTGAAACACAAGGAAAAGTTGAAGTCGAACGTAAAGTTAAAAAGAAACAAAGTAAACAGAACGCGTATCACAAATGCATTGGAAACCAATGTATAAAAACTATATGTCTTGAATGCAACTCATCATACTGTATATCCAAAAAACATAAGTGCAAATTCGTTTGTGTAAAATGTGATTTTGAATTTGATAGACAAGAAGAGATGCAAAATCATATTAAAGAGAACATAGACGAAGATGAGTGTAAAATTCTTTGTCAGCATTGTCCTTTACTGTAAGTCTTATTATTATTATTATTATGTGAGGGTTAGTTTGCTTTCAAATTTCTAAAAATGTATAAGATATTCTTTCAAAATTTCATATGCCAAAAATTAAACGGAAATTCAGCTAATACAAAACCCCAAACGCGTATAATTTTGCATGTAACCAACCTTATTTTGCAATATACGGAAAAAAGTCATTTTTGATACAAGTTTTTGCTTGTTTAGAAAATACCATTCATCACAGAAAACTTCAATTTAGTTGTACAGGGTTGGTCAAAAATACAAAAATATTGTGTCAGCATTCCGACTCCACGTTGGCACTTTGAAATAAACTGTGACGTATGACGCCGCCATTTTGGGTTACAAGTCAGGTCCTGACTAAGAATAATTATAGTTTTCGGTTTGTAGCCACAGTACTGTATTTTCATTTTTGTAAAAATATTTAAGTACATAATAATATCGCTGTCAATTTCAGAAATATTTGTGGTGTCATAGTGATTGAAAACAGCCTTGAGTGGTGGTATCAGTTAAATGTTGACATGATTCGGTGATTTTTAATCATAATAAAAATAAACAACAATAATAAAGACTTTATTAGTAAAAAATACATTTTTATAAATATTGAAGCAGTGCTTCCTAACTTAACCTAAACGTAACTTATATTTTAGCTTAAACCTATCTGAAAATAGTTTTACATCGTTGGCCAAATTAAGTAGGTAGCTTATGTTTACAAATTAATTTGTTTTATTACGTGTCAGACAGGACTCTTAAACGAAAACCCCTGTAAACTTTTTATATTCTCCGGTAGAGCGTTTTAAAATTTTGAAACCGTATAGAAAAATGACCGCTCAAATATTGATGTTGAGTCTGGGGGTGGCGTAATAACAGTTTTATGAGGAATATTCACATCATACACCGATCCCCGGACCCTCAATCTTTCATATAAGTATTCCGCCTATTTCCATGTGATGAATTTTATTAATCAAGATTAGTGAATGAAAATCAGACGTTGTTTAATTCTTAACCAGCCGATTTCCTTAATCTTATTGCTAGCCTCTTTCACACCTACGAATTCCACATACAAGCCGTGTGTCTGAATTCTGCATCAATTGAATCCTGTTCTCAGCAATTTTAGTCAAACAAGGGTCATATATCATATATTGTCAATAATATAACCCCTAGCTGAATGCATTATCATGCTATCTCGCCACGAGACAACTTGTGTTTATGTTTTACTTTCATTTAGTTTAAAAACATATTAGATATTGCCATTTCGTAATATAAATTTGACGGTTATACAAATAGTTGTTATAAACGAAAAATTATCTAGTATTCATCTTTATTTTTACTTATTACTCACCTAACATCTGTGGGGAAGCGAAAAAAATGTTTAAAGCAAGTGTACCGCTTATTGGGACTACATTTTGCAGCACACACATGTCTTCCCTGATTGTTCATTGTATTAATCATAAGATACGTGGCGGCATGCGCGACGATATGCGCAGGATGGCTCGCAAGTTGACACCCATTTCGGTTATAACAGGAAGTACTAGATTCTTGAAAATATTTTAGCCGAATTGGTCCCGTCTACCTACGTACTACACCAAATTTTCAGATTGTTCCACAGTGTAGTATCTCCATAATCGATTGAATCCCTTTCCGGTGGGACACCCGGTATGTTCGTATTATGTATTTAAAAATTACACTTGTAATTAATACTTTAGTCTTGGACCTACTTTATATGGTTCCTGTATAAAAAATTGAATATTTGATAACGTGATTCGTATTCATTATTCAAGCAAAAACTTTTATAAATAATGACTTTTTTTCACTTTTCCTGTCTGAATTTTATGATAATAATAATAATAACGTAGACCATACGAAGGAATGTCATATCTGTAAACGTTTGTTTTCACGCCTTTTACAACATGCTATATGGCTTTCCTAGCCATACTGATGAGAACTGTCCGAGTTCGAAAGCAGATAGAATATCCATCCCAAGTGTGTGACCCTTTCGTCACACGCAAGAGAAACATGTTTTGGACATTGTCCAATACGTTTTCTAATACACTAACTGAAAATATCCAGCCAGTCAAAGTTTTGCACTTTCTGTTGCAGAAGACATAATTCTACTGTTTCGACTTCGATTCGTCTCTTCAGCAAGACAGCGTTCATTTCTAATGAACAATAATAGCGTATTTATTGTTAAGAAAAAAAATATCTTACACAAATTAATATTCTTAACGATGGCTTATCTATCACCTCGTATCGTATCTCGTGTATTTTTTTTCTTCGACTGTATTTAAATGCCTTTATTATATGTTCAATCATAATAATTAGAAAATGTAGTGCTGTTCTGCTGTGTTTTTCATTTCCCACTAGTTGCTGGGAAACAATACAATTAAACCAAATTGACAGTTTAAATTCTTTCGCTAATTTCAAAGCTATTTATGTAATGAAAAACAGTGATAGTGATAGTCAATATAGTTTAACACCCCCTAGTCAATTTAATACTTTTTACTCATGATACCCTTCTGGAAAAGCTGTCTTTCTATGGAGAGAGGGGGATACCTTTGAGGTTGATTAAATCTTTCCTGTTTGAGAAACAGCAGCTGGTCGAGTTGAACGGTGAAACATCTTTTCTTAAAAGGATGAGCTATGGGGTGCCTCAGGGCTCTGTGCTTGGCCCATTACTTTTCATTATATACATTCATGATTAATGATATCTCCCATTATATGACAGATATCTCATTTCCGTCCCTTTTTGCAGATGATGCCAGTTTTGTGTCGAGTAGTTCAAGTTTTGACTATCTGAACACTATATCCCTTTCGGTCTTGAATGCAGCCAAGAAATGGTTTGGTGCGAACGGGTTAAGGCTTAACGAGGACAAGTGCAATGTTCTGAAGCTGTCTTCTAATTTCTCCCATATCAGTGGTGACACTGTCAAAGTGCTTGGAGTCTGTTTAGATGACAATCTTAACTGGTACTCTCACATCGAACACCTAAGTCGCAAGTTGTCCAGTGCTCTATTTTTGCTTAGACAGCTTGCGTGTTACTTAAATTTTTATGTCCTTAGAACGGCTTACTTTGGGGTTTTCCATTCACACTTGACTTACGCCATCGTGCTTTGGGGTGGTTCTTCGCACGCCTTGAGAATTTTCAGATTGCAAAAGAAGGCGGTCAGAATCCTGGTTGGCGTTGGGCCACTTGACCATTGCAAGCCGCATTTTGTAAACCACGGTATAATGTCATTGCCGTGTGTTTTTATCTATCATACCTTATTGGAGATCCATTCAATTCGGGATTCACTGCGGCCTCACTCTAGTAATCATACCTACAGTACTCGGTCGGCTGATTTGTTGATCATTCCAAACTATAGACTAACAAAATCTAAAAATAACTCTCTTAATTACAAATTTGATAATAAGGTACCGAAGCAGATTCGGTCGTTTAACTACAAATTATTTAAAAATAAAATAAAGACATATTTGTTAAAGCACTGTTTTTACTCTGTCGATGAATTTCTTGAGTGTGATTAGTTGTAGAGTTCTTGATTCTTGTTGGCAATATTGCGTTGTTTTGTTGTGCAGTATTGTCCTAATTGTTGTATATTGTCGTATATATTTTTATGTGATTTGTATTTGCAAGTATTGTATTTATATTGACAAACTGTATTTTTCGAATATTGTAATAAACTATCTATCTATCATCGTATTTAGGCTTACGCCAACAGAGCTAGTATAGGTAAGTTTCGAAGAACAAATATTTTCCTAAAAATTATGATGTTCAATTTATTCAAAAGCATTAAAACAGTCGTCGAAAAAGTATAGTCTGAAACTCACATGAAACGCCTATTTCCTACTCGTATGATTCGCCTGCGGCTCATGCTGCGAACGATCATACTCGTAGGAAATATATGTCATTTCATGTTCGTTGCACAGTATACTATTTACTTGCCTGATATTTTAGAATCCCAATAAAGGAATTGGAAGAACATAAAAGAGCTCATCCAACATTTAAATGCACTAAATGTGGCAAATTGTTTCATTCACGTAGCTCTTTGTCGACACATATGCTTAGCCATAGCGAGAGGATTCATAAATGTTCTCAATGTGAATTAAGTTTTAGAACTAGAGGAACATTAAAAGGACACGTACACCACATCCATTCAAGTAAGGTTTTATGTTCATTTCAACGTTTCCAATCCCAATTGATCGGAAAATCAGTATTCCTTATTTTGTTAATAATAATTCATGTAACCTTCGAAATTTTCACAGGGTATAACACTCAAAATAAATCAATATTTTACTTTGCCTACGTTTTTTTCTTTATTTCTCTTCACAATATATGTTGGTGTTCGTTTCGTTTTTTATTAAAGTGTTTTCCAGGGGAAACGTGGAAGTTTTTATGTGATCTTTGTGCATGGCGATTCCCCAGTGAAACCAAATTAAGATCTCACAAAAGACAAGTTCATGATAAAATCAAACTTGGCATATGCACAAAATGTGGAAAAACATTTGGGAATCAAAGAGTTGCCGATGAACATGACAGGTAATTATGCAGGAAATGATGATGAATAGGTAACATTCAATAAGAATATAAAAAAAGAAACCTCAACCTGAGCTTTTAAAAAATAACTCCCAATGATTTTTTTACGGAAAATCAAGAAGAACTGCGTGGTCAAAAGTTTAAGTCGCCACAAGAAGCAGTCGACGTGTTCAAAAAAGCAACAAACGAGTAGATTAACTGAATCAATAACAATATTTCATACCAATATCCAACGTTAAAAAGACAACCCCTCGTAATATGGGGGAAAAACTGTGTTTCACCACTGTTATGACAATAAATATAAATTCTTTAATGACCATAAATAACATTTATATATATATAAGATAACAAAATAAAATATTTCTTCCACTTAATGGCTAGTTTCCCTAAGATGGGCGAGAGTCTTGATTACATCTAGCTTTACATTGAAGTTTCTATAGATTTTTCTTCCTTATTAGATTAGTTCATCTCAATGTGAAGCCATTCTGTTGTGAACTATGTGGTTTACTATTTGGAAGAAGAGATTATTGGAAGAAACATTTTGAAAATTGTTCAGCTGGTCAAAAAACAAACGCTACAATTCAGCAACATAATAGAACAAAACAAGAACAAGGTATTACAAACTTAAACAGTTTTCAGCCTATTTTTACCTATGTTTTGGTATTGTCCAACGTTAAATGTGAGCTTTCCTACGTTTTGCTATTGGACAGCCTAAAACTAATACTCAATCAAAGCACTCGGTACTGGCTTGGTATGCACGAAATAGGACACTACACGAGAAATAAATAATCCAAAAATCTTCTTAGCTGGTTAAGCAAGATTTGTTGCATGTGTAAATTGTGACAATGGATAAAACTTAACCAGTCAATCAAAAACATTGTTTCACACATCATAGTTGCACCAGAGGGGCCGTTTTGTTTAAGATGATGCGTGAAACAAATTCGAAATAAATCTACTGTTGCCAATGGGGTTTTACTGTTTGTATTATATTTATGTATGTATTATAAAATATATTTTTATTTACAGCTAATCCCGTAGAATGTGTTCACTGTAAGAAAATATATAGAAGTCTAAAATATCTTAAGGCGCATGTAAAACTTGTACACGCTTCAAAACGATTTAAATGCCCAGTATGTTTCTTACAGTTCTCGACTAAACATAATATGATAAAGCATGGTGTTAAACATAGTCAGTCTGACATAATATTGAAGTAAGAATAATTCTGTTGTTTTTTACTTATTTTTCGTTCATAAAGCTGTGCATGCTAATTCAATGACATCATTAAAACAACACTTAATGTGTCTTTAAGATTCGCTACTAGTATAGGTTGAAACCATATCTCCGCTCTTACCATCCCTAACCAACTGATTTTTAAATATGTTGATGTGTTTATCTGATTTTTATTGTATGCCGAAATTAATTGAAAATTAGAAATAAGGGATGATGATGATGAATGAAGTTCTATAATTTCTTCACTACTATTACTATTTTTACGTTTAGCGATTTCCTGTTGACTTTGCAGTATATTATGTGCTATTTAACGTGAGCCAAAATAAACCCAACGAACGAGGTTTATTTTCGTGGTAGCTCGACCCATAATTGTTATTGTTGTTTTCAATTCAGATATTCTTCTAATCTACTGCAGCGTAAATTCATATTATCTGATGAGTCAATTAAATTTTGAGCAACATGAGTCCTTTGCTGCAACAATTATTTCACGGGATGTATGTAAGTCTTCGCATTCTCCTGAAATCTCACGACAAAATTGCTAGTTACGTTGTAGGGACTGATCACCCACCTCTCCATTATTGTCATACTACCTTGAAACTATTTTCATGCATATACCTTCTCTTCTTTATTAGCCATAAGTTGGTACATTAACAAGTACATTGGAACGTTAAGCAAAAAATTAAAAAACAACAAAGAAAGATACATACAAAAATCGAATTAAAATTAGAACAATAATTTCACATTCTTTTGTACATAAACACGTCAATTTGCAAATTATAGAATGCGTTGTTTGTCAAGAAGAATTTTAATAGTCTCTGATTGACAGCTTTTTATGCTGGCGATTTCTTGAAGGATTCATGCCCCGGGCGAGGCAAATGCAATTGGTCCCTTCGTCTAGTAGAGTAATCATGGTTGTACCCACATGTAGGCATGTGATTTTTATTTTTAAAAATAGACAGCAACTTGTACAGGTCAATAGATGGAACTGTAAGACCATTTTTCTTAAAAGCATTTCTACAGGGGGCTCTGTAAGGTATTTTGAAAATACACCTAATTGCTTGTTTGCATGGACACCCTGTCAATCTTAGTATTCCTACCCCAGACCATTATCCCATGTGAGATCGCCGAATAAACTAATGCATATTAAACAGAGATTAATGCACTCAAATTCATGAAAGTCCTCAACATGTACCAGCTTTTGCTTATCTTTTTACACCCCATGTGTGTTACCCAGCTCAAATCAAAATCCATGAACAATTTGGTGGATTTTGACATCGATAATCGGATCTGATCAAAACTGATATCAAAATCCAGAGTCTTGTATCTATCAAAGTGCTAAGCGACTGTCTTATCGTAATTGGTGATTAGTCGGTTTTTCTGGCACCAGTTCTTAAACTCACTGAGTGTGACATTGATCTTTTGCTTGAGAATTCCAGGATCCCTATGAGATAATAATATGGTGGTGTCATCAGCATACATATAAAGAAAATCATGCGTTAACCGCATCGTTAACCTAAAGTAAGAAAAGCAGTGCACCAAGTTATAATTTACATAACCAAGCGTGCTTGCACATTTTGAATCGACGGATTTTATTGTATTTTATTAGGTTATCACAAACCATCTCGGCTTTTTAGTTTTATTGTATGGCATACTAATTAAAAGCTTGGATCCCAAATCTTCTGTATCATTTAAACTCATTTTTTAGAGTTCGTCACGTTGGCATGCCCCAGCGATAGCAAATATTAAAGCAATTTAAAAGTAATAACAAAGAGAATATACTCAATTTGTTTCTTAAAATTACCTTAGTTATCAAATAAATGTCATCTGGTGCTATCTGTTCCCGTGATAGAACTCTTGATTTGTTCGCTTTATAGTCTTACAACTGTCGTGTCGCTTTCGCGTAATTTTTGGTATTTAAATTGTCAATATCTTCAATGTTTTCTGAGCGGGAGGTCGTATGTATTTACAGGACAATAGTCCCTGAAACGATTATAAGTCAATTCATATTTGTCTCGAGGTTTCTTCGGCAGCAGATTTAACGTAACCATATTTGCAGCTTCTACAACTTCAGGTGGCGTCCCTCAAATGGCTATACATACACCACTTTTCATTTTAATCTTTTTCGACACACACAATTCACGAGAAATAACTTGGACGATACTCAATTAAAATTAACAACTGCCGTTTGGTATTGGTTATCAATATGGCAAAATAAATACAATGGAAATAATATTTAGAAAGGAAGACGAGAAAAGTGATAGTTTATAATCGATGGGTAGAACCTTTGGCGTAGATTAATATTGAAAGACCGTTTTACGCGCATCGAGATTTAAAGAAGTGTTTTGGTGAATGGTAAAACGTGTCTTTTAATATCTCAAAGAGATGGTTATTGATGTGAGCCTGCACAGCTGTTTAAGACGAATCATACACAAATTGTAAAGTCATGTAGTGACAAAAAGCAAAATTAATATCTTTATTTTAATTGCAATCGAATGAATTGTAGTTTTACATTATCCTTTTTGTAGAGAATAATGATATTCAATATACTTTTAGATGTGAGATATGTCATCGCAAATTCAATGATGCCGATAAATTTAAAAATCACCTGAAAAGAAGTCATAAGACACCATAAGAATGCGATTCATGTGATGCGAAGTTCTATCGGAAATATGTCCTAGAAAATCATAAATCAAATGTTCATAATTTGGAGGGAATCAAGGAACTGGACTATGAAGAACTATTGGAAGACGCGATAAGACATGCGAAAACTCAACCGGTTCTAAAAAATAATGACTAATTTATTTTTAATGAGACACCCTTTTTTTATAATTATATTTTTGTATTGCTTGTTTGTTCAATAAATACAATGTTTAAACGGTGTTATGTTCAACTAAAATTAGCCTCGTTCTTCAGGTTTTTTATACCGATATTCAATGATATCAAAAATATCTCGTTCAGAATTGATCTCAACAGGTTCACCCGGAACACCTAAAAGGGAGAACAATTAATACAAATGATGCTTCTGCATGAGAAATACGCATGCGACAAATATGTAGCGTGAAACTATCTCTTTCAAATGCTCATATTTATAATTTCTAATCTAAAACCTAACGACAAATTTTACCTGTACTGCCTAAAGGTCTTAACATGTATTCATTCAGTGTAAATCCTTTTCCTAAAGCATGTGAACGCAACTCTTGGTTAAATATATCAGATCCAGTGAAATGTAACACCGTACAATAATATTGATTGTGTGGTGTGAATCGAACGTCCAAACGTCTGGCCGGTAAGTCCGGTGATAATCTGCATACCCCCTAGGAAAAGATAGTTAAAAGACAAGATGTTTTTGGCTGTGGACAGGCAACAACTCCATCATATCCTATTGCCAACACTAAACACGCCGAATTCCCTGGCGGGAGGATTTATTAATGAACTGCTTGTTACATAATGTAACAAGACTCTATGTTGTATTTGACAACGATAAAAATCACTCGAGCGCTAAAAATCGATTACAGCTTTGAGAAAATGTACCTGTTATTCAACTAACCATAAATTTAGTTTCTCCAGATGATAGCGTGTCCGTTACCAGTCCACATTTTTGTAAAGCTTCAACAATAGTTTCTAATACTTTATATTTGCGTTTCGACATTTTATCGCTAGTATATTCCGGATGGGTTATTAATGCATCAATGTCTCCACTATCAGGCTTACCTCTCCTAAGCAAATAAATATAGAAACGTTACTACGTAACTCAACACGACAAAACGCGCTTGAAAATGAATAAAAGAAAAATACCTGTAACTGCCACATATTGTTATTTCAAAACTGGAATCCAGTTTTTTAATTACTTTGATCAGGATATTCTCAATTTTTCGAATTTCATCTCTCGGTACTCGTTTTTGAAAATCATCAAAATAACTTAAAACAGACTAATAATAAGATTTTTGTTAAGACATACAAATGGCTAAAATTTACTTTAGTCCAATCTGCTGGTGATGTGTCAATTTTGTTATATTGTTTCTCAAATCATCCAAAGTACAAATGCCTTCATTAACTAAGCTTTGAGCCTTTGCTGGACCTATTCCAGTGACTTTTGTAAACAAGTTTATCGCATTACTTTTCTTGTCTTTATGTATCTACAATATTTGTATTTAACTTTCATTATAGTAACGTATTTCCTTAATAATAGGTAGTACATTATCTAACTTTCTTAGTGTTCCGGTTTCTAAATATTCGTCAATTTTCTGTGCTATTTTATCACCGACCCCATTTAGTTTTTTTGCTTCTTTTCCCGATCTTATTCTACTTGGAAGTTCTGCTAACACTTTGGCAGCTTTTCGGTATGCATTGTATTTATGAATATTACGGTTGACGTTCTTTTCGTAGTCTGCAAGTTCTTTAAACAAATTTATAGATATTTCAAAAATAGCATTGTATGTTAGTCTTACCAGTTAAGAAATCACAGAAATCATTGTTAGGGTTATCTTCTGGAGCTTTTCTTTTATTCATTTTGTAGATGTAATTATTTTATTATTTTGTACTAGTATAATAAATTTATGTTTTTAAGGTTAAAATAACACGTTTTTCTGGCAAATGGCAAAATCAAACCATTGAGTATACAAAAAGGGTATATATAAACTATTTTTCCTACATAAGTTGCACCCCGTAAGACGATACGCCACTGTCAATAGTGGAACATGGCGGCCTACTATAGTAGGCCGCCATGTCACAGCATTAATAAGTACAGCATTCCGTCTCCACGTTCGCACTTTGAAAAAAAGTGTGACGTAAGATGCCGCCATTTTGGGTTACAAAACAGGTCCTGACTAAGAATAATTATAGTTTTTGGTTTCTAACCACAGTACTGTATTTTTATTTTTGTAAAAATATTTAAGTACATAATAATATCGCTGTCAATTTCAGAAATATTTGTGGTGTGTCATAGTGATTGAAAACAACCTTGAGTGGTGTTATCAGTTAAATGTTGACATGATTGGGTGATTTTTAATAATAATAATAACTATTGGAAAAAGTTGTTATTGTCAAAAAAGAATTAAGATTGTCAAATTTTTGATTAGTTTTCAATTTTTATATTATATTGGTCAGTTAAAATCGTTTCAGTTTTGTATTTAGTTTGTTATTTTTCTTTATTAATAAATCGCGTTTATTTCAATTTTCGTGGTTTATTATGAATATCGTTGTAGTGAGTTAAACGGGTAGTTTAATTCACAAATTACAACAACAGCAACTTTAAAGGCAAATTTTGGCAAAAACTTCTTGAAACTTTATAATGATATTGTCAATAAAATAACAACTAGCCACGCGACAGCTTGTGTTTATGTTTCACTTGTATTTAGTTTAAAAACATATTAGATACTGTCATTTCGTAATATAAATTTTACGGTTATACAAATAGTTGTTATAAACGTAAAATTATCTAGTATTTATCTTAATTTTTACTTATTACTCACCTAACAGGATCTTTGGGGAAGCGAAAAAAATGTTTAGAGCAAGTGTACCGCTTATTGGGACAACATTTTGCAACACACACATGTCCTCCGTGATTATTCATTGTATGAATTCCAAGACACGTTAATAAAAATAAAATCCTTTTAATTCTCACGAACACTATACCAAAAACACAAAACACAGATTTAGATTTAAACACAATATTTATTTATCTCGTACACGCCGACAATGAACTATATATTGAACACAGTAGTGAACTGTATCTATCTACCTACGTCAATGCGATTATTTTGACGTTGTAACCCATAATGGCGGCATGCGCGACGATATGCGCAGGACGGCTTGCAAACGTGAAAGACAGAATACTGTATTATTTATTATACTGTGGCCATGTTATATATAGCAATTCGCGCCAAGGCGAATTATGCGCCTTGGTTGGAACGAACCTAACTTAAACCCAGAAGCAACCGGTGAAGCCTTGTCCCAGATAACTAAATATCTTTATCTGGGTCCTTGTATACGATGATCTGAAATTTGATTATTGTGAACACACTTTAACAACCCTCTGGCTGTAGACATTAATAATTACTGACAACACTGCAGTTATATTCTCTACATTTAAATGTGACATGTGACTGTTCATCATTGACATATCGTGGACCTCTTGGTTATGTTGTTTTCTCAAAAATTGTTTTGAGAGTTTGTTTATAATTTTGTTTTCAAATGGAAAAGAATATACAACTTTGTTGCATTTGTTTAAAGAATATTTGTAATACATATTTAGAAACACTAATTAATTGTGATAAAAATGGTGTGAAATATATAAATAAATTACAAATTTGTACATCAAACGATGCGGTAAGACTCAAGTAAACCTGCAAACCAAAATTCTATCTATTCCTCGCATTTAAGGTTTGGAATGAAAATTTTTATGTATGCAGTGATTGTATCGAGAAACTTAATAATGCATACGATTTTATACAGACGTGCAATATTAGTGAGGAATATCGCAAAGAAACATTACAAAAAATTCAGAATGAAGACATTGATAATACTCAATTTGTATGTGATATGTGTGGTAAAACTTTTAAACTAAAACGTACATTACGGTAACTATGCTTAAATAAGTTTTTGAGCAATACGTTGAACAAATTATTTTGATATTATGTTTTTATAGGATGCATATCACTAAAATACATTTAAAACCTGTGATCGCAATAAATAATAAAGAGGAAGATTTACAAGTTAAAAACGAGGAAAGCAATATTGAAGAAATATTTATCAAAGATATTAAGGAAGATATAGACGCGAAAAAAGAAGAATATACTTTAATTGATAACGAAGATAACCCTGATGATGCTTGTAATTATTCTTCAAGTGAAGATGAAAAAACTGAGCGGAAAAAGAAAAAAAGGAAAAAAGGTACAACGAAAAGAAAAACTCCCATAAAATGTGATTATTGTGACATTGAATTTACTAGAATGGATAAGTACGTGCAACACGTTCGAGCTAAACATACTTTTGAGAAACCTTTTAAGTGTGACCAATGTAAAGCAGCCTATTACAGGTAAGTTGATGTTGATAGCAATGTTGGGCCTTACATTTTTCTGGAAGTTTGTAAAAAACAAAATCACTCAAGTAAAAAGAGGAAATACATTGTATTAGCTCGTAACAGTTGTTTAATTAAATTCTATGTTTTGATTTGCAGTAGTCACAATCTTTCAATACACAAAAGGAAACATCGAAATGAAAAACCGTATGTATGTACGAGGTGTGGAAAATTATTTATTTCGTCAAACGATCTATGGCAACATTCAAAGATTCATAATGATGTTCGGGAATATAAGTGCAGTGAATGTGATCGAAGTTACAAGACTCACAGTAATTTACGTACGCACAAGATGCAAATGCATTTGGATCCGTCACTATGGAAGTATGTTTGCACTGTTTGTGGCAAGAAATTTCCATTAAATAACAATCTAATAAAACATATGAAACGTCATGATGGCATTAAGAATTTCTGCTGTAATTTGTGCGATAAAAGGTAAGTTATACATAAATAATATTTTATCTTATCCTTCAACGCCAAACATCAGTAATTCTCACTCAGTTGTCTTCAACACACCTGCCCTAAATTTGATTTTGACAGTTATGTGGGAAATTGACAGCTAAAATGACTTGTGGAAGAAAAGAATCTGGCAGCCATTTGTAATTCCTTTGTCCATAGAGTTACATAATATTTAGAGAGGTCATCATCTACACACCAGCCATTGACTTTACAGGACTACGTCAAATTGATTATATTTGAAATAGGAAACAGAGAAACTGAAAGCAATAAATAAATCAAACCTCTTTTTTAATGAATATCATTAATCAAGCATGTACATGGCACACATAATGTACTAGAGAAAATTTTAATTGTTACAGATTTGTAGAGAAAATCGACATGCAAACTCATCTGTTAAGCCATTCCAATGAACGATTACATAAATGTAATTTATGTACAAAAGATTACAAGAAAAAAGAAACACTGCGAAGACATTTAAAAATTGAGCACGATATTGGTAACATAAAAATAAAAAAACCTGAGAAGAAACTGCTGTGCCCTATGTGCCCGAAAGTGTTTGCATTTAATAACAAATTACAGCGACATCTTTTAACGCATACAGGTTTGACAATGTGATCATATTTATTTAGCTACGGATTAGGTCTGTTCCAACCCCGCCGAAGACAATTCAAGAACGGTAATTTTCTTGCGCAGTGGTCTTGTGAGTTGCGCAGTGCACTAATTTGGTGTTTTGAGTGGTAATAGGGCCGTTCTTAAATGGTTTTCAGTGGGGTTGAAACCGATCTGTTACCATTTTTTATTTTTCAGGTGAAAGACCTATAAAATGTGACTACTGTGAAAAGAGATTTAGAGACAATTATGATCGAAATATGCATTACAAGAAAGAACACATAATGTTGGTATATGAGTGAGAAAAATATCTTCTAGATAGATCATAGATCACTAATATACATTTTTTTTACTAATATATCAGATATATTTATAATAGTATTAGAAATTGAATATATATTTTAGAAAATTCAATAAATGTGCTCATTTTACTTTTAATAGATTTGTGCAGCATACGTAGCAAGGCGGATTAAATAAATAGGGCGCCTCGATTGATCATGACCTACCCCAAGCAAACACAAAACATAATAATATTCATAAAAACACCAAAATGTCTAAACTCCTATTCGACGAAGTATACAATTCTTTCAGTAACAGCTCACAACACTATCGTAACGAAAACCCTAATCTCAAAAACGATAAACTAAATTTGCGCAAATCTAGCGGCCACAGAACTCCGGTCGCCGCTGACGTCACGACCCCCGTGCTATTACCTCATCAAAGCTGCTCAATGAGGTAACCTATATTATATAGTTAATGCGCTGATGGTTATTAAGATTTTGACTTTTGACCTATTACAAAAAGATCTGTTTATATCAATTTTTATGTAGTAGGAGTAATTTTCAATGGTGGGCGTTATAACCGTAGGGTATTGCTAAAGTGTATGTTATACACTTTAGCAATATTAATGGGATTTCGCTAACATTTCCTTATACTTGAGTGCTAAAAGGATATCACTTAATCATTTGGAATCAATTAAGGGCGCTGATATGTTATTTCTGCTATAATGATTAATGTTAGAATAACCTTATATTCTTGTGGTACAATAGTGTCAATAAAAAAAAGAGGGGGCAATCTGTTTAACCGCATGCCCAACAATACGAAATAGTGTGAATACACCTTTGAACCTTGTGTTTATATCCAAATAGATTGCTAACTTCTCGGTTATTTATAAAGGAAGAAAACATTCATCAAAATATTTTTCAAATAAAAATTCTATTACTTGAACATAAGTAGGTAATTAATGAAAATGGTTTTAATGTGTTAATATGAACAATACAACCGAAATATGTTGTATCTGTTTAGACCAGCGTTATTTTACAGAACATATAAATCAAACTGATAAAAAAAGTATTAAACATTCAGAAAAGCTACAGAATATTGTGCCGAACGAGGTACCCATTCTCAATAATTATTCTTAATTAAATCTGTTGTTGTTATTATCACTAAAATAATACTTTTATTACGTAGGTATGGGATGAAGAATTTCGTATATGCACTGATTGCATAGAGAAGCTGGATTCCGTTTATGAATTCGTACAAATTTGTATTAGAAGTGAAGAGTATAGGAAAGAAAAACGAATAAAAAAAGAAAGTGTAACTAAAACTGAATATTTCGAATGCAATGATTGTGGGAAGCAATTTAAACTAAAAAGAACATTAAAGCAAGTACCTTTTTTCTTTATACAAACCTCACTTTTAAAATAACTTTGTTATACAATTTTAGATTACATATTACTAGAATACATTTAAGAAACAAGTGTGAAGCACCAGATGATAGTAAACCTGGGAAAATAATAGACAATGTTAAAGAGGAAAATGAAATAAAATCAGAAAATCATAATATCTTAAAAAATGAAATTGAATCAGACGTCTGGATAAACAATGGAAATGAACCAACAGTAAGTACTGATGACGAGACGGAAATTGAAGGGAAAATAAAAACAGAAACAAAATTGGAAAAAACATCTAAAGTGAAGAAAAAAGAGCAGCTGAATTGTGAATATTGTGGTTTGTCGTTTGGTAGAAAAGTACGGTTTTTGGAGCATGTTAGAGCCAAACATACATTTGAAAAACCGTATAAGTGTGACTCTTGTGATGCTGCCTACAACAGGTAATTCATTTTTGCATGCTATAGGTACTTATAAACTTGTGTAACGTTACCTTGATTTTCTTTTTTTTTTCTGTATGGAGAGTGCTTTCTTCATATCAAGTGCGTAATCCAAATGTTGTATGTGGCTTTAGACTTTAGTGAAGATTTAGTTCAATGTCGATCACCGTATTATCGTGTAAACAGTATACAAAAAGAAACTGTAAAGCCGTGTATTCGGAGTGAATATCCAGGGAGAGACAAATAAAAACTTTTATTACTACAAAATCCATTATGCAATTGGCTTTATTATTTAAAGATATTATTATAGTATTCATATTTGATTTTGGGCATGTGGCCGCTGGCGTTTACACTAGTTTTGTTTTACTGTATTGTGAACGCGCTAAAAAAAATTTGAGATAAAGACGGATATAACCATTTTGAAGTTCCTTGAGACGTTTAAGACCTTTTCCAGATGGAAGTCTGTGTGTCGGTATGTATTCTTCGACGATAGCGCCTAAACGCTTTAACCAATTGAGCTAAATTTTGGTGTATGAGTTTGGGGGAATCCTAGGATGAACCCATTAGTTTTTGGTTGGACTCAACCGCGAAATTGGAAAATAGCACTAGGGGTCGAGTCATCATTTTAAAGCATTTTTTTATCTGCTTTACAGCGATAGGTTACTTTTGATATTTGCTCCCATAATTCTCGAGAAAATTGCGTTTAAAATTTCAGGTTAGGTAGTTGGAACCTATAACTCTTATTAGAATATAATAAAGTAAGTAAGAATTTTTGGCGTCATTGATAGAGCGTGCGCTTCGTATGCGGAAGGTTCTGGGTTCGTATCCCACCTCTGGCAATATTTTTTTTTCTAATTTTTGAATAAAGTAGTTAGTTTGTTACGTTTATGGGAAATAATGAAAACAATACAATTATATTAATGATAATTAAAATTCTGTTTCGCTACGCAAGTTATATCTTGCCGGGAAAGTTTTGGGGCGACACAACCGATTTTTTTTATTGCAGTAATTCGAAACTATCAATACATAAAAGAAAGCACAATGATGAACACCCATATATCTGCACAACGTGTGGAAAAAGTTTCCGATCATCGAACCATATATGGCATCATATGAAGATACACAACAATCAACGGCCATACAAGTGTACAGAATGCGATAGGAGTTTTAAAACGCATAATAATCTTCGAACACACAAGCAACACGTTCATGTTAATCCGGACGATTGGAAACATGTGTGTAAAATATGCGGGAAACGGTTTCCAATTAATAGTAGTTTAATACTGCATCTTAGGCGCCACGAGGGTATAAGAGAGTATGGATGTCACTTATGCGAAAAAAGGTATTATTTCTTATTATAGAAATAGTCCATTGTACGTGGAGTTTATCATTCAATGATAAATCAAACTGCGTCTTCTCCACAAATTTATTTTTTCTACGACTGCCTTTAAATGCCTTTATTATATCATTTATCCGTGCGTAATAATATTTCCTGGTAATGACAAAAGTAGCGGTGGGCATGAAAAATCACCATAGCAACGCCGAAAATACAAATACCAAATTGACAGTTTTGGTATTTATAATTAATAATAATTATAATTAAGTATTTCGCTAATTTCAAAACATATAAAGAGTGATAGTGAATATAGTTTAACACCACCTAGTCAATTTAATACTTCTAATTTATCGTATTTAGGCTTATACGGTAACAGGGGTAAGTTTCGAAAAACAAATATGTTCCTAAAAATTATGTTAAATTTATTCAAAAGCATTAAACAGTCGTAGAAAAAGTATAGTACACACATATACACACGTATACACATCATTTCATGTGAGTACATGAAATGATGTGTATGATTTGCAGCACTCGCCTGCGGCTCATGCTGCAAACGATCATACTCGTAGGAAATATATGTCATTTCATGTTCGTTGCACAATATACTATTGTTTAAAATTGTGTCAGACTATATATTTGTATAATTTTTACCATTAGAAAGCAGTACTTTTTTAAAAATTATATTAAAGTAAAAATGAAACAAAAATAAATACAAAATAACCAAATGTCCTAAAATTTTGAAGTTTAACATTATATATCATCATTGATTTTCAGAATGATCATAAAGTTTTAAGTTGATAACATTAATATAAAAAACTTTTTCTACAAATGAATCGATCAATTCTATAACTATTAATTAATATAACTTCTGTATTCAATTTTCCCCCCATATTAACCACTGATGATGAGAATATTACGTCTCGAAACATGTATTGTATTCTGACACAATTTTAAACAAAATAAAGTGATTTATTTGTGGAGAAGACGCAGTTTGATTTATCATTGGTATTATTTCTTTTACACATTCCATAATAACGTTAGCATTGTAACTAGAAATCTGTCCTCGTGGGAATATGATTAACTATTTTGATTTTTAGGTTTGTAGATAGGCCAAATTTACTGGCACATATACTGAGTCATTCGAAAGAAAGATTCTACAAGTGCAATATGTGTGGAAAGGAGTATAGGAAAAATATTACATTGAAAAGGCATTTGAAAAAGGATCATAATATTGGTGATATAGAGATCAAAAAACCGGAAAAGAACTTGACATGTCCAATGTGCCCAAAAGCTTTTGCGTTTAATAATAGGTTACAGAGACATATCCTAACACACACAGGTAAACTTTTCTCATCTCAGCTATTCAGTCAATCAATATGTCAATCGCAAATAGTTATTTGCGATTGATAAAGATGTCTTTCAAAGATAACTGTTGACGTAAGTGAGACTTTGACAAATGAAGTCTAGTAACTTAAAATATATTTTAATCCGAACAACTTTGTGTAATAGTCAAAATATTGTTTTATTTTACTATCTAACAATTTATGCCTCAGAAAAATGTAACTTTTATTTCGCTTTCGACCGCATGTTAAAAACGAATTAAGAGTTTAAATACTAAATATTTTTGAATTAGTATTACTGTTTATAAATATGTACTTGGAGCACGTGCGCTCGAAACTCATGTGCTGATTCCATTAGGATCAGTAATAAGGTGTTCCGTTAATTGATCCCCGTAATTTAATCCCACGACAACTGATACCTGTAAATTAATCCCAGCGTCAACTGATCCCAACGACAAATGATCCCACCCATCGATACACATTCACCCACCCTCAAACGTACAGACACACACCAGTAATCAATTAAAGTAATTATTAATTATATTAACACAACCCAACCGATAACTCATGACTCAGGGGAAAATACTATGACTACTTGCTTTAAATGCCACAATAACATTTCCCAGAAAAGTTAATCTAAAATAAAAATATAATCATAGCGCAGACTTGAATCCAATGACAATAATTAATGTAGAATATATTAAAAACTTCTTTCATGTCAAATGGGGCTCCGCTCCGGGCCCCGCTAGAGCTCCCTGCTAAGTCATGCTAAAAACATTATTTCTCAGTTGACGCTGGGATCAATTTACAGGTATCAGTTGTCGTGGGATTAAATCCCACCTATCGATACACATTCACCCACCCTCAAGTTGTCTTGGGATCAGCTGTCGTGGTATAAGATTTCTGGGATCAGTTAACGTGGAACCCAGTAATAACATTTTCTGTTTCCATGAGCAGCTGAATCTACATTTTACGTTGTTAAATTTATTTTTAGGTGAAAAGCCTGTCAAATGTGACGTTTGCGATAAAAGATTTCGGGATAATTATGGGAAGAATATTCATTACAGGAAAGAACATATTCTTGAAAATGACTGTAACTAACAATAAAATAATGGTGATAATAGTTAGCTTAGACATGGAATTTATTTGTTGGTGTTTTAGTTTCAATAAAATATTTTTACTTTTTATTCATAAAGTTGTTTCTTTTCCATATAAAATGAATTTTGCTGCTTCAAATCTTAACAACAGAAAAACCATGAAGTTCTGGATATTTATCCTCGGAAAACTATTCGTGGATTCCGAGCCACCGGCCTCAATAACTACTGGCTGCCAGTACTATGTAGTTTCTGGTAAATAGGAATCCATATCAAGGCGCCTTAACTATATAAATTACCTTACTGTTGAGGGGGGTCGTGACGTCAGCGGTGACCGGAGTTCTGTGGCCACTAGATTTGCGCAAATTTAGTTTATCGTTTATTGTTTTTGAGATTAGCGTTTTCGTTACGATAGTGTGTGAGCTCGAATAACATTTGGTGTTTTTGTGAATATTATATTATGTTTTGTTTAAAGTTGTGTGAACATTTTTTTAAAAAACTCGTTTTGACCTATTACCTATATTGTGTATTACGATCTTTTTATAAAGGACAATATCATAATACTAGGTACAAAAACACTACAGAACATATTTTTACAGAGATATAAACCGAAACCACCCTTGTGACCCTTGGATATGTAATGCAAGATGTTGATGAGAACGTTTTGAAATATATTCAGCAAAACAAAACATAAACAAAGTTTGTAAATCCCTAAACATAAATTTAAAATTATTGTAATAACTTGGAACTTGAATAATGCATTAGATTGTAACACTAATGTTTTAACTTTGGAAATAAAAATTGTTAATTTATAATATTTAATTAAAAGCCCACAGAAAAGAGATCCGTAATGTCCATAGATAAATGTTTATAACTGTAAATTATGCCGGTCGCCGGTGACGTAGATTGCTTGTGGTAGGTGAAGATCAATCGAAGCAACCTATTTAGTTAATGCACCTTGCGTTCCAACCACGTCATGAAACTGATAGGATCCATGGTACATATTGTACCATGGAAACTATCAGTCACGGGTGAAAAGCAATCACGGGTTAAATTGCTCATGTCAGTCGTGATCAGTCAACACGGTTTTTGCTTGTCACCCATGAGCGAAATGACGGTGCCGATACCGGTTCTTGAACAGTCACAGGTTTGGTTGGAGCGTTAACGAAATCGTACAATGAACGATCATCGCTCGGTTGGAACGCATTTAACGTATTGCGCATGAGGGGGTTTCGAACAAATCTGTTATGACTCAAAATAAAAAAAATTAACTAAATCGGTATGTTTTAATATTTCACAATTTTTGGGTAAAATAGCTGAAAATAAATGTCAATAATAGCTGTGTAAGATTTACCATTTGAATGAGGGTAGTTTAAAAATGATAAAATTCTTTAATCAAATTTCGATGCCTTGTAAATATTTGACCTTCTAAAATATGGTTATGAAGTAATATGTACCTATAACGAAATCATTGTTATTTATGACAGATCAGGAAAGTCATTTATTAATACAATGCAGAAATTTTTAATGACAACCTTTATTTGTAAATTTTTTATCCCCTTTTACGAAGAAATTAGATTTAGCAAAACATACGAATGCTTATAAGGGCCATTCTACACCAACCACAAAAACGCGACCGTTTGCCGGCGAGCGACACGCGTGTGGCACAGAACCACAGAGTGTAAATGGGGCATACTATACGGGCAACTTTGCGGTCGCGTTCGTTGGCGTGCCCGCGTGTTGAACGCAAGAGGTTGCGTAAAAGTCGCGCGCCGGAGACCGGCGTGTCATTCTACATGTAGCTACTTGCACGCGTCTGGCCGGCTGAGCCGATTTATCCTTCACCAGTCCACGATTTTGGTCTTTGCAAACAAGATCTTTTACATTTAAAGATTTATTAGTGAAATCGAGAATCAACCTCCTGTATATTATATTAAAAGTAAGGATTATTTTAATAGGGATGTGAAAGCTAGGTGTTAGGTGAAAGTAACAGAAGTAATTTTTGAAGATTGGACCAACAGGGTGTATCCATCAACGTCTTTTTATACGTTTTTTGGCCAACAAACTTAATAACGTTAATTGGTGAACAGCGATGCACCCAACTTGTACGGGATCCATAGCAAATATGAGGCGTTTTGTCGCTAGTCTAGAATGGGTCGCGTTTCACTCGCCGGTTATACGCGCTACAAAGACGCGGCGTCTACACGCTCGTATATAATGGGCAAAATTTTCAGGCGACTGAGCGACTAGCCGGTCGCGTTTTTATGGTTCGTGTAGAATGAGCCTAAGGAATAGCTTCAGGTTTACATTTAAATGAATTAGTGCTATGAAGTTCACTAAAATAACAACAAAATATCCTTTGAATTTTTAAAAAACGTTTAATAATAATTATTATTTTTAAACATTTCTATTACTTACTTAACTGAAATATCGCTGTACCAATTAGGTAATTTAATGATTACACATCAGTGGTAGGTAAACATTTAGAATAATATAAATAACGATTAATATCACAGTTGTTCAAAATAAATATACAATAATTAATAAACTTCAATACCTACATTATTTAATAAAATTTATAAAACATCGCTATTCTTACAAACAAAATAAATGGAATGACATGTTTTGGTGATATGTAATTTCCTCCCCCACACAGTTTGATTTCACTTTCCTGAAAAATACCAAAAATACATTTACTAATAACAATGACGAATTAGAAATAAATTAAAAAAATATTTCTTATAAAATTGACCCTTAAAATGGATATATAGATCTCAATAAAAGGCCCAAATACATACATTTGCATTTTTATTTATACAGCTCATATAATGTCTTCTAGGGTAGTCCAGTTTGCTCATAAAACATGGTAATGACATGTTATAGTTAACTTCTTTTGGATGGGGCATTGGTATACTGACTTCCTCAGATCGACATAAATTATTTATAACCAATAGAATCATATTACTACCAGTCACCCGTTGTACAATGTATGGCCTAAAATTTTATTAGAAAAAAATGTTAATTACATAGCGTCCCATGTTCCTAAAATGTAGAAAATGATTTTAAAACAATCGCTTGATCAATTTGAGACTTTACAGGAGCGATTAGCTGCTTAATTGAACTCCCAACTAAAACTAAATATTTCACCACTGATGAGTCGTGGATCGTCGAAACGGCCGTCTGGTGGAAGCATGGTAGTGTGAAACAAATTTCCAACATAACTTAAAGTCTTGTTGCTTTATGTAACAAGCAATTCTTAAAACTAAATGTTTAAAGAGGTACAGTAGATAGGCACCATCCTGAGTAAGATTCGCCGTAAACCAATAACATTTCTTCCATAATGGTTTGAAGAGACTTTCCTTGCTTAGACACCAACTTTATAACGGCGCCGTTTTCGATATGCTTGATCAACGATACTTAAGTTAGATTAATAATCCGAATAAGATAAAAGTTGATATCTATACTAATGTAATAATAATAATAATAGCCTTTATTGCTCAACAGATTTCTCCCTTAACAGAGCAAATTATTATACATAACACAATAAGCAATCCATTAAAAGTAAATCATGATTGATCTACACTAATAAAACAATTAACAAGAACAAAAAGAGAAACTACGACGCACAAACAGTCAGAGCAGCCCTCCTAAGTGCTTCCCTTGAACAATTAAAAATGTCACAGTCAGCGCAAATCAAATTAAAATTATTACACATGACATATACGGGCGATTTTGTATAGAGGTTAGTGCAAGGGCGCTGAGAGTAGAAAGTTAAAGGATTGCGGGCGCCAAGTCTGGGCACGTTAAAATTTATTTGAGCCAGGAGTTCAGAACAGTCGATTATATTATGTAAAAGATCATAAAAAAATTTTAGAGAAAAAAACATTCTTCTAAACTCCAAACTCCTGAAATTGAACTTGTTCAGCAATAACGTATATTCAATCCCTCTGTCAGGATAGATACCGTCTGCCTTAAATGAAAGGTATTTCAAAAACTTTCTTTGGACACTCTCAAGATTCCGCACATGAATCTGATAGATCGGGTACCAAATCAAGGAACAATATTCGAGCTTCGAACGCACAAAAGAGTTATACAAAACTTTCAACGCATCAATGCTATGAAAACTCCTACAGCTTCTCACGATAAAACCGTAGGATCTCACAGCTTCACCAGTCCTAGCAGCCACATGAGGCACAAATGATAGACTAGAGTCGAAAAGCACGCCCAGGTCAGCAGCAGTCAGACACCTAGCTAGTGCGGTCCCACCAACCGTGTAGCGAAAACTTATAATATTCTTCCTTCTAGTGAATGTCATACATTTGCATTTATTCTCGTTGAGCGATAGATTATTAACGTTACACCAATGTTCCACAGCTCTCAGATCGTCCTGCAACCGAAGACAGTCTACATGAGAAGTAATAGGGGCGAACAACTTAAGATCGTCGGCAAAAAAAGCCGTTTTACACACAGACAATCATTTAGATCATTTATAAAAATAGAAAAAAGCAGTGGACCCAAATTGGATCCCTGCGGAACGCCTGAGGAAGCCCAATACCTCTCTGACGTATAGCCGTTATAATATACATATTGAAGTCTGTTCTGAAGATATGAAGTAATTAACGACTTCAAACCATCATCAAATCCGAATCGATCGAGCTTTTGAACAAGTATTCGGTGATCCAAACGGTCAAATGCTTTAGCATTTGATGAAACAAGTTTAAGACGTCATGGCAACATCATATCAACATGAAGTGAAAAGCACCAAAGCTTTAACGAGTGTTGATGATGGCTGGACTGCCGACCGATTTGTGCGATCCATAATGACCCTACGTCTACCTGCAAAACGACCACAACAGGGAAGAAAACTAACGCGAAAGCTTAACATCGAAGGACAACCGAGCGAAACTGTGTTTCCAACACTTGCAGGACAAGCTCCCGGAAGAACATCCGAATGCTATTGAAGAATCTGGTCGTTATTTAGTGGTGCCGTGCTTTCTGATGGTGAGGAGACCCTAGACTATGTGCGACGAAAACATCAGGATTGGTTCGACGAAAATGATGAAGAGATACAAAGACTAATGACAATGAAGAACTCGATATCTGAAGAATCAGTGGTGGACGGCTAAATCGATCGAAATGCAACAACTAGGCGACAGCAACAACACCAGAGCCTTCTTCCATGCCACTAAGACTATTTACGGCCCCTCTGCCTGCATAGAGTCTTAATGAATGCTGATGATTATGAACTGAAATAACAAAAAACTCACCTGCTACAGTCAATCATTGTTCTGTTATAGCCACTATTTGACACGTTCCTATCCGTGTAGTGTACTAATGAATAGAGCGCCATCTCTGTATCGCATGGTTCAGGCGTAGTTTTGGGCATTGTAGCTCTTTCAATGAAATCCTTAAAAAAATCCGTTTAACAACATTAACGTTAAAATCAACATACCTATTCAGAGAGACTAGAGAGACGAAACAATTTACTTGTAGCTTGTTTTTACCTTGTCACTAAGTGTTGGTTCATTCAAATGTTGATTATGATGATCCTCGTCATGTGATTCATGACCAGCGGTTTCTTCATCATAAACCATATTATGATCAGTGGTATGCTGATTGCTATTCGTCGAATGATCTGTGTACATGATAGTTTCATACTGATCACCAAGAATAACATTTGCAAAAAGTGATAACGTTGAGATTGTCCACGATATTATCTCGGTCAGAGGAAAATTGAACTACAAAAAACAATACATTATATAAGTACAATTCGAATTACCTACTAAAATAATAATTCACCGAAATTCGATTAGCAGGACTAACACCGTCTTCGCTATCGGGACACAAGCCCTGGTAATCATACATTTGTGTCACTTTGTATATTCCCTCTTCAATCAATTGACCCATGATATCTGATCGAATATTACCGAAGAAATAACCAGTGTCCTCCATGACATCACTTACAATAACGTACCCGTTATCGTCCAACATCAAGCAATGCAACTCTTGGGATTCACATGTTCGTTTACAAGACTTTGTCATATCACCGCACTAAAACACAATAATTCCTATTATCAACTTATTTTTTTTCAGCCAATGGGCGTTTTCACACTGGCAGACACGAAGATTTAAGTGATTATTCAGGTCAACCCAATCTATCAGTTTATAATATTGTCATATTTGTACGACTTCCGGTTATGCCGGAAGTTGATACCAAATTTCTTATTTCAACACCCTATATATTATTATATTTTTGGATTCCCCATCAATTTCACTTAAATTTTATTATTATTATTAGTCGTAAAACAGTAAACGGTAAAACTGATGAAACTGTTGCTCAGTTCCTAATTTGAGGTTTTTGAAATATTGATGTCATCCTCGCTCATCTTCTATAGCGAGTAGTGGACCAACTGATCGCCATGGTCCTCCATGAAATTGTCCAGCCTGTTCTTAAAGCTGTCAACCGTTTGCGCCATTATCACCTCTTCAGGTAATGAATTCCATGCATATACAACTCTGTTTGTTATAAAATTCTTCCGAGGAAGTCTAGCACATCTCTCCTTGTCAAGTTTCTTACTATTGCCACGCAGATTAGGATTTCTAGCAGGATGAAATACATCGAGATTCACCGAGTAGTAGCCACTAAGTATCTTGTATGTTTGAATTAGATCGCCTCGTTAACGACGATCATAAAGACATGTCAAATTTAAAAGCCTCAATCGCTCCTCATATGGCATATGGCTAAGTGCATGAGGTAGCTTAGTGAATCTCCTCTGAACCCTTTCCAATGCCTCTATGTCCTTAATGAAGTAGGGGGACCAAACGCTGTTGGCATATTCCAATAGTGGTCTGACATACGATTTATACAATTCCAATACTAGAGAGTTTGATTTAGATCTGAAAGCTCTCTGTATCAGATACCACAGTCTGTTAGCTTTCTTCACTGTGGCGGAAATATGGGCCTCCCACTTCACATCCGCTGTTACTATGACACCAAGATCCTGCTGCTGATTTACAGTTTTAACGGCATTTCCATTGATGAAATATGGAGTCCTGGGATTATTAGCTCCGATGTGTAGTACCTGACACTTCTCCAAATTCAAGTTCATCAACCAAACCGCCGACCAGGACACTACCCCATCAATGTCGATCTGGAATTCATTTCAAAACAATGGTATGGTTACTTTCCCAAAACATCTAAGGTACCATCGATCTAACCAGCAATAGCCCTGCATGTCTTCTAAAAATAGAAAAACCTCCTGCCTACTGTTTTCAGGGATATATTATTTTTATTGTTTTCATTTGTCCCAAACACAACAAGTTCAATTAGGGTAACAATGTCATGCTTAAAACGAGACGAGTGGACATATCGGCGAGTGTGAAAGCATTTCCATTTCGTTTCATGAGATTACGAGTCAACCAGCATCGTGTCCTCAATCAGAGCATTATATTTATAACATTGCAACCTAATCAATTCAATATTTACTAAAATGACACTAACGCGCAAAATGGGCAATCAGTGATGGATTTGAAGGTCTAAAACAGCGGTTCCCAAAGTGGGCGATAACGCCCCCTTGTGGGCGCTGCAGGACTAAAGGGGGGCGGTAAGAGACCCAGAAAAATAATGGGGGCGTTGTAATACAATTTGTAATTTTATCTAGCTAGGAGGACTCTTAGACACCGACAGAGCTCTCGACTCTGGACTACACCTTGTGAACATCAAGTTATATTATTTAAGATATTGCTCAAACTCGGTTCGATATTTCTCTCCGCGTAGTAATATTTTCGAATGACCAATGAAGCCTTCAAGACTGCAAGATCATTTGAATAAAATGCATCCAGATAAGAAACACAAGAATGTAGCATATTTTTAAGACCTAGAGAAGAAGCATAATACTCACTTAAATGTAGCAAAACTATTTTCGGCGGCTGCTAAGCAAGATGACGACGGACTTCGAGCTTCGTACAATATCTCTTTGTTAATGACTCAAAAAGGCAAACCATACACAACATCGGAGAAGAGTTAATTTTGCCAGCAATAAAGGAACTACTGTGCTTCATAAACCGGCCGCAGATATTATCCGATAAATTCCTTTGAGTAATAATTCTGTGCAAAGACGAATTGATGAAATGGCTGAAAACATTGAAGGATCATTGTGCAATCATCTGAGGACTAGTCAATTCTCAAATCAGCTCGATGAGTCCACTTTACCAACTAATGAAACATTGTTGCTGTCTTACGTTAGGTTTATTAAAAATGAGAAAATATGTGAAAAACTATTGTTTGCTAGAAATTTAGAGACCGATACAAAAGGCGAAACCATATTGAATACATTGGAATAGTTTTGGGAGGAGAGAGATTCCCTTGAAAAATATTGTATCAGTTGCTACGGATGGCGCTTCGGCTGTGACAGGGTGTCATAATGGCTTCATAGCGTACTTAAAAAATAAAATTCCAGATGTCCTTGCTGTACATTGCGTTATTCATAGACAACATTTGGTTGCTAGAAACTTAAGTGAACGACTAATTCAATCACTCTTTGAATGATTGTGTTACTAATGACGAAGATTTCAACCGTTTGTTGCTTCATACTGAAGTTCGTTGGCTATCAAGAGGCAATTGTCTGATTGTACAACCTGTTTGACTCTGTGATCGAGTTCTGAGTTGCGCAACAAGCTCATTACATCAAAGAATGATATATCTTACATGACAGACCTGTATAAATTGTTTAACAACATGGATCTCCAACTGCAAGGCGATGAATTAAATTTAATTAAAACAAAAAATGTCGTTGCTGCTTTCGCTTGTTTGCCTACTGCCAACATTTGGAAAACCTCCACTTCACCAAACGATACCAGGACATTTTGAACTTGGAAATACCAGACTGGGTGTTGGATCCGTTTTCAAATGTCAACACAGCAATGTCACCTCAGCTGGAAGAAGAACTTATAGAATTGACAACAAATGCGGAAATAAAAATCAAGTTCAAAAATTGCTATCAAGCTACAAAAACCCCCGCAATTGTACCTTGGATTGTGGTCAATCGTTCAACGATTCTTGATTGCGTTTCAATAATCATTTTCATTGGCAGGTGTTGCCCGTAAGAGTTAACATGAGACCTGAGCGCCGTTGTGTACTACCTACTGCGCTCAGGTCTCAAATTAACTCGTGTGGGTTATAGTAAATGTCTCGTTTAGAATGAATGTTCAATCTCCGCTAATATAGCTCACAATAATTAGTTAATTTAATTTGAAGCTATAGTGGTTTTTAAGTAGGTGAAAAAAGGGGAGCGCTAAAAAATAATTTATTCTCAAAGTCGGCAGTAGACAAAATAAGTTTGGGAACCCCTGGTCTAAAACATAAAGACTTCTGGATTATAAAATGAACTTACTTTGGTAGTGATGTTTCGAAATAACGCGTACAATGCTTTATGGTAAAATTGATATCCAACTACTGCTGCTGGTGCTTTTCTGATACCATCCTCACGGAATATTGCATGACTTACCGTAACTAAAGAGTAGTTCGCATCTTCGCCTAAAATAACGAACTATGTTGAAAAAGAAATGCATTAAATACACTGGAAAATAACATTAATTCCGATAAAACAGCTTATGAATATGGCTACTCTGTATAGTAGAAAACAATCAGATAATGAAGAATTATGTCAATTGATTAGTAGCCACCACGAGTGTCCTCCGGCAAGAAAAAAATGTGGTTTGGACTGGTTAATACGGATTCGTTCATTCTTGATTAACTTGGTCGCCTGGATTATTATATTATACACAAAATTATTATTCTTAATAGGTACCTACCTACTTCTGGTGCCACTGAATACACGAAATTACTCGAATCCATATAATAGTGCTCCACGGCTCTTTTATACCATACTTCATCAATAGCTTTATTATGATGAGTACCAAAGTGTCTATGACAAACAGATTTTCAATAGGTCGAATTATCTCTTGTTTTTGTAATATAAAACTCACTTTTCATGAATAGTCTTATTAATGTTTTGAGGGAAATTCTGCCATCTTGTTAGACCACTATGTGTTGCCATGAAAGCAACGACAATTGCATAATTTTGGATTAATTGAGCTCTGCAGCATTAAAAAAATGGAAAAGATATATTAGTTTCCTGATCATGACGTTGTTGGTTTCAACAACGGTGATAAATTATTTATAACAATTAATAACAACAATCTATAGATAGGCAACCCAGGAAATTGCCAACAACTTAATTTTCAGCCAACGACGTTTCATTTATTTAACATAAACTTCTTCAGGGCCCCGTCTAGTAATTTAGTTCATAGTAGGTAGGTAGTTAGTAGTTTATGTTAAATAAACGAAACGTTGACTAAAGTTTAGGTTGTTCGATATTTATCTTATACAGATTATTTCTTGGTTTGCCGAATAAGAACAATATTAAAGATCCAAAACCGCTTGAAAATATAAACGGCTACACTATTATTCTGCCATTCAAAGTAACTCCCATTAGATATCATACAGTTATAGAAAAATTTAATGCCAGTTCTCACAAAAACGATAAAATCGAACCAATCGGACTGACAAAACCCAAGAAATAACAACATTCCGTTACTAATTGAACACACCTCGTACAAAATAGTACGTAGATGAGGGCTGTCCAACTTCCGGTGGCCTTTAAAAAAATTCAATTTGGAGGGCCGCTTTATAAAATAGTTCGTATGCATCTGTATCAAATATAACACATTGTTGTGACGACAGAGATGAAAACTTATTTTTTGATAAGGCTGATGATGGAGTTCAAACTACGAAATATGTTCCTGTAATGAAAAACAAGTTTTCTTGGAAATAAATTTGTGTGTTCTTCCATTGTAATTGATATTACACTCCACCGCATCCTATGGATTACTTTTTTAAAAACCGAAACCTCTCTTTTGACTATTTTAAAGTCGGTAGTGAGAAGCACCTCCTCTGCTACAACTGAAGTCGTCTTGAGTAGTTTGGATAAAAATTACAAGCTGGAAGCTGGCTTATGTCGGACAGATCAGTACTTTCATTGTCATTCAGGCATCTTACTACATTTTCAATAATTCAATTCTTTGGATGGATGATTAATATGGTCCAACCCGTCATGCAATTGTTTAATGCGACAGAGAGACTGTTAACTGTCAGATTTTTTGAAAACAATAATTGTTTGTTGTTTTAGTTTTTTTCTTATATATTCCTCTGTATATTGCTGAAACGTTTTCTCGTATTTCGTAGTGTAATGTCGTGTCAAATCATATTCTTTGGGAAGTAACTTCGTTGCAGTCTTTTATCGATCGCCAGCGGCGTCACATCATGTTTTTTTATTTTATTTTATCGTTAATGTAAGAATTGTGCACATTCGGTATTTGAGGGTAATTTATACACTTTGGGTCGAGGCCCTTATGTTGAACAGCCCTGATGTAGACAACATTGTATTTATATAAAATTTTAAGCAAATAATAATAAATAATTATTAGTAGCATATATATTTTGACAGCTCAAGGACTATAGGAATCACCATCTACCATCAAATCCAACCTTGTGTTAAGCTAAATAGTGAGCTAATTAATATTAATAAATTAAATTAATTATTCCTCAGCTGCTTGAAAATATCTATATAAACCAGGACTGATTACTTTTCGCTGTGAATATTTTTCGTTACATTTGTTTAGAGGTTAAGTGGCCACGATATCGATCAAATATCAGTTCATCAGCCCAATAATTTATGTTTGTTCTCTATACTATATCAATTTATATTATACATACCCACCTACAGTACATTTAATACAGTAAATTTTAGTATGGAGAGCTGTTCGTGCCTCAACGACACCTGTTTATTTTGACTCGATATCTACTGGTTCTAAAATGCATTATTTTCTTTAAAAAAATTTCTCTTGTTAGACATGAATCTAAATCTAACAACGATATGTTAAGAAAGGATGACGATTAAAAACCTCTAACATCAAAGGTTCCTCTAAGTTTGTTTGAAGATACAACGAGATAAATTATAGTTGTTTTGACTTAAAGCCAGCGAAAAGAATCCAGTCCTTGTATGAAATAAAAACCAAATAGATTAGTTTAAATAATGTCATTTAAATATTCGTATTAAAAAGTTGATCTACATATACGTGACACAGTACTTGACCAATAATTATGATGAAGATAATAGGTACAGCGTGTCACAAACTGCATCTGCTAAAATTGAAGAATTGTGACGATTGTTTTTTGGGGTTTACATATACTATTATTGTACTTAATTTGATTAGAGTGTAGACTGTAATCCCCAACAAAACACAATCGTCACAATTCTTCAATTTTAGAAGATGCAATCTAGTCCCGAATTTATTTTATTTTTATCATATTTGTTTGTGTTTTGATTGTGTGACTTATTATCAGCTAAGCAATACTGTATTCTGAGGTTAATTGCTTTTTATATAACTGTCTTTAAATGCCTTTATTATATGTTCAATCATAATTTGAAAATGTAGTAGGTACATTGTAATGCTGTTTTAAAAATTCACGGGTAAATTTCCCGTTAATGACAAAAGTAGCATCGGGTATGAAAAATCACCATAGCAACGCCGACAATACAAATAAACCAAACTTACAGTTTAAATTATTTCGCGAATTTCTAAAGTTTCAAAGTTATTTATTTAATGAAAAACAGTGATAGTGAATATAGTTTAACCACTCTATTTAATACTGTTTTCGCCTGCCTGCACTTTATATATTTTTTTTTTCATAGATGGCGCTACTGTTAGATTTCCAATAATAACGTTAACATCAGTAGTTTTCAATCGACTTAATGTGCATTCCATCTAGAAAATAAGTTGACAATTAATTGAGAAAGTTTACTTAGGTAGTCGTCTGACAGTCCGCTAAACTCATTTAATTATTTAAAATTGTCCATTATTAATTAGTAATCAGTTTTTAATTATGATTGTAGTACCGAAATATACATAGGATTCTAAAATCAAATTTCTATAGCGTACACGCTCAGATAATAATTTGACAGTTTCTTTCTACATTTAAAATACTCAACATTGACATGTGAGTCTGTCACATAAGTTTATCTGATCTGAGTTTGTCAAAGGATAACGCCTATTCTCATGTACGTCAAAAAATACTCCCATTAATTACTGTTAAAAACTGTCAGTTCATAACAGTAATAATTAATCATTAAAATAAAGTTCTTTTGGTTTAATATTGTAGTATGAAGAGGCAGACGAAAAACAGTTGTAAGCACCACTGGCGGTAAAGCCGCTGCAGCCCTTTGCTGTATAGCGGCGGCCTGCAACGAATGCTTTACCGCCCTTTATACTTAATATACTTACTATTAACTCATCGTATTTATTTTTTTTTCATCGTATTTAGGCTTACGCCAACAGGGTGGTAAGGTTCGAAAAACAAATATTTTCCTAAAAACTAAATTTATTCACAAGCACACTATTGAAGCATCCTGTATATTAACACAGTCGTAGAAAAAGTATAGTGTGAAACTCGCATGAAATTACCATTTCCTACTCCTATGATATACTATTTAGTTATACATGTTTGAATCTAACTGATGATGGAATGTGTACGTTTCGAAACATGTCTGGCTAATTGACACCATTCTGATGACATAATTGGAACATATATTTCTATATATAAGTTTTTGGAAAATGACACGGCTTCAACTCCATAAAATCTGATTATACAGGGTGTCCGAAAAAAGGAGATCAATCCGTTAACCACAGATTCCTTGAACAAAAATAATATGAGTTTTGAGATGTCATTTTTCATTTTAACCCTCCATGTCAAAGTTGAAAATTTAAAACCAATATTTTTAAATAATTCTAGTATTTATTGAGATATTGGATTCAAATTTAGTGTGTTGCTTCAGCATAAAGATCTACTTCTTTCCAAAAAACAACACAAAAAACAATTTCTTAATAGCCAAAATATAGGATGTTCAGTACCCATTGACCCCCCAATTTTTTATGACGTACGCCAATGACTTTTAAACTAAGTTTTTATAGGTTACTATGTATTTTTGATTATTTTTTAACTCTTATAAAATTTGGATAAAATCATTTGTTTTTGAGATATTTTGAAAAGTATTGGCTCTTGTTGTCTACGCCGCTCACGGTATTTTCACTACTAAATCAGGCATATTTAACCCAAATTACCATTACCGTGCGTCAAATTAAGTACAGTTTTCGAAAAGGTAATAAAACTAAACACTACGAACACGAAATTGTTTATTATTTCTAACTTAATTTGAAGCATCATAGTCAAATTTTAATTATTTAAACATATTATTTTAAAAACATGAAAAAGTAACTAAATAAACATTAGAAAAACTACCAGCCTAAAGAAATTTTTTCCAATGCATATGCGAGCTCTTTTTAGTAAAGAAAATCTTTGAAAAATATGAGGCTTCAACCTAAAGTCTTCCTCAGCTTTTAAGATTCTCTCTATTAAATTATTTTCACTCAAAATCGGAACCTTATAAACAACATCTTTCATGCAACCCCAGACTGAATAGTCCAAGGGACAAGATCTGGGTGGCCATTTAACAGGAGCATCTTGGCCTCGCCCAATCCAGCGTTGGGGAAAGTTTTCATGTAAGTATCTCCTTCCATTCCTAGCAGAATGTGCTGGCCCACCATCAAGTTGAAACCAAATGTTTTGTCTAATTAAGAGAGGCAAATCGTCAAGTAAATCGGGCAGTATGTTTTGAAGAAATGCTAAAAATGAATGACCAGTCAAATTCCCTGGTAAAATTACAGGGCCCAAAAAGAAATTATCCACATCAAACCACACGTTGACTTTAAAGTTTACTTGATGATGTGTCTACGGTCTTCCCTAAAACTTCCACTATGCCTTAATCGCCTAACCAAATTTGAAAAATACCTTCGTTTTGGATGATTTCGATTAGGGAACTTTTCTGCATACCGCCTAGCGGCTAAACTAGCGTTAGGGTTACATTTTCCTATTAAATAAACAAAAATTTTACTGATCATAATTAATCAAAAAATGTCTTTAAATCTTATCCATGATTGATATCCGTCATTTCCGAAAAAAATTATAACATTGTTTCGTCTACGATCCATTTTCGTTGTGTTTACTTACAAAATTACCAATAATTAAAAATATTAACCTTTAAACCTTAAACTACTGTCAAATAGTGACAACTAATTTCACAACAATAAAACATTGCTTAAGTAGGTATCCAAGGTAACACCAGAGTGGCTTGATATTTCAACATTATAAGATTAGCCAGAGCCGCCTTGGCATCAAACAAGAGCCAATACTTTCCAAAATATCTCAAAAACAAATGATTTTATCCAAATTTTATACGAGTAAAAAAATAATCAAAAATACATAGTAACCTATAAAAACTTAGTTTAAAAGTCATTGGCGTACGTAATAAAAAATTGGGGGGTCAATGGGTACTGAACATCCCGTATTTTGTCTATTAAGAAATTCTTTTTTGTGTTCTTTTTTGGAAAGAAGTAGCTCTTTATGCTGAAGCAACACACTAAATTTGAATCAAATATCTCAATAAATACTAGAATTATTAAAAAATCTTGGTTTTAAATTTTCAACTTTGACGCCCTGTATATCAAACATGGAGGGCTAAAATGAAAAATTACATCTTAAAACTCATATTATTTTTGCTCAAGGAATCTGTGGTTAGCAGATTGACCTCCTTTTTCCGGACACCCTGTATATTTGTTCAAATTAGAACAAGCATTAAAGATACATGTTTCAAGACACATGGTCTCATCATCAGTGACATAAATACATTAATTATCTATTATTGATCAGGATCAGAATTCAAACATTTATACAATCATTTTGTGTTAAATTGAGTTAAATTAGAGAAATAGAAAGTTGCATTTTTTGATCCCTATTCAGAATCCGTTTACCATGTTGTCAAATTCTTGTTAGTTACTGAGATACAGGGTGATTTAGTCGAATAGTTCCAAAACTATTTATTTCCGCGATACGGTTTAAATTAGAAAGTTGTTTAGGTTAAATTTCTCTGCATGATGCTGAGATTTAACCTCCAAGGTTTCGTCTTACGGCAACTACCGTCAACTTTGTTTTTTTGAAATACGGACCTGGATCCATTTAAAATAAGATACCAGTCAGGCATTTCTGCCGACGTTTTGATATGCAAATAACTATCATCAACATTTTTCCTTAGTATCAACCTATTACTTTATGTAAAGTAATCAACCGTTATCAATAATCAACCTTATCATTTTGCCTTTGTTATTTTATAACTTTTCATGCATTATCATCTTTTTCATCCATATACTATACCTTGGTATCAAAGCCATCAAAATTGACATTGGTCTTTTTAATAATAAAAACAAATGTATAATTAGTTATTAATAATAAAGATAAATATCTGCATTTCATGTAGTACTTTCTACGGTTAGAAACCTACCCATTTTCCTCTTTGGTTGAGGTGGTAATGTTCTGGGTAAACCATGCGGTTATTTTGGCGTCTGCTACCACTTTGCATATCAGTTTCCTATCACCTAAAAGGATAATAAGCAATAATTAATGATACAAACATACAAAGTTAGATCTCTAAACATACATTCTCCTGACCATTTCCAACCAGGCCCCTCCATTTTCCTCAGAAAATATATAAATTCTTCTTCCGGATTTTCGAAGTAATGTTTGTCACCTAAATAGCGACAGTATTGCCTATAAATTAAAGGAACGGTAAATCCGAATGTTCATGTAGAGATAAGTCGGGTATTCAATGTCAACCTCATATATTAAACCGCGACGATTATATATTTAACAGATCTAATTCACTAATTTCTTCTTTTGATAGCCAAGAACAGTCATTTTCAGGTATTGTTTGCCACATGCTTTCTATGAGAACACTGATTAATTCCACCACGAATACCTGCCTTGAAAAAAGGTATCATGTCTATGTCTGTCAATAAATCAAGTTCAATTTTGATTTTAACATCGAGTCCCAGGACAATGATGGCAAACTTATGTTGTGTGCGGGATCTAATTGATATGTCTCAAGGCTTTTCAAACACATCACATAGTAAGAGTACATCCGATATTTCATCAATATTTACGAGGGGTCGTTATTGATTCCGCGGAATATATACAGTATGTCCACGGATGCGGTTAACAAGAGGACAAATGAACCAAAAAATGAAAGATACGAACAAAGTTATTCTTGTTAAAAAAAATTTGCTTATCGAGAAAATAAGAATTACTATGAAAAAAATGATGCACATTGCCGAAAGAGATGAGAATTTTAAAAATGATTTTATCGGATACTCTAACCATTTCCGCGACTACTTTATTCTTATCCGAGCCTCTTCCAGTATTATTTTGACAACTGCCCGAGTGGTCTCTTCAATAGGATCGTCTACACGGACCAAGAAAAGACTGAGGCATTTGCTGACTGCCTTGAAAGGGAGTGTAGGGAGATTATACATCCTGATGACGAGCAGGATCTAGAAGACGACGCCCACGGGTTTTTCAGACATGTCACGCAGCGGGATATCGAAGGAGAACCGCACTAAGGCCGGCAACCACAAAAGAAATACTCCATCACTTGAAGATCAAGAAGTCACCAGGCCCAGACGGAGTTAGCAACAAAGCGCTAAAACTGCTGCCGAGGAAGGGCATCGCATTGCATCGCGACCATTGTCAACGGCATTCTACCGCACTGGGACACTTCCCTGTGAAGTGGAAGGAGGCTATAGTAGTGATGCTACCTAAGCAGGGCAATAATAATAATAATAATAACAAATCTTTATTTCAATATTATGTACAAACATAAAACGAAATAACGTCATATAGACCATACAATAAAAAAAATACAAACACCTTTGTTACAATTATCTTACACCATGATTTACATACTCTGCAACACTGTATGGCTCTATATTTACCAGGTACTCAAATAATTCTTTCTTAAATACTCTGAGATTTTGGATTGACTGTATATGATTTGGTAAATTGTTATAATATTTAATACAATTGTAGTAAGTATTCATCTCAGTTATAGAAAGTCTATGCCTAGGATATGTGTAATTACATGTCCTAGTTGGGTATGACGTTTGTCCACTATTTTGGGCGAACAATGTTCGATTCTTATAAAGAAATATAATACATTCCTGTATGTATATGCCTGTGATAGTTAACAACTTGTTTGCCTTAAATTTCCCCCTACATGATTCTCTTATATCTAAGTTAAGAATGATTCTTAGAATTCTTTTCTGACATATGAGTAATTTGTAAATGTCTTTACCCTTTCCGAAAAGTATGATCCCATATCGTATCTGTGTCTCAAAGTTGGAATGATAAATCATAAGTCTCGTTTTAAGGTCTATGAATTTGCACATTACTCTAAAACTGTAACAAACAGCATTCAGTTTTCTTTCAACGTGACAAATATGCTCATCCCATGTTAAGTTATCATCAAGAATTATTCCCAAGATTTTAGCACTCTTTCTTAAGTTAAATGTAGAATCACCCACAACCACGCTTTCTTGCCGATCAATTAATTTTCTTTTTGTTTTGAATAATATTGTTTGAGTTTTGTCGTTGTTTAAAACCAATTTATTTCGTGTGAACCAATCCTGAGTGTTTTTCAATAACGTCTCTGCAATCTCCAATGTGCTGTGTAATGTTTTAGCTGTAATAAGTAGGCTTGAGTCATCGGCATAAGTTACAATATTAATATTTTTGTTTCCCCCCTCAATTACATCTGCAAAGTCATTCAGGTATATAACAAATAAAATCGGCCCTATGACACTCCCTTGAGCAATACCAACGTTTATTTTAGTTATTTTAGAGAAAGCCCGATTATGATGCCCTCCGATAACTACTTGTTGTTGCCTATCCGTTAAATACGACTTTATCCACTTTAACGCTAGCCCCCGTATACCGTACAATTCCAATTTCTCATATAGAATCTGATGATTTACAGTGTCATAAGCCTTAGATAGATCCAAAAATAATCCCAAAGATATATTTCCTTCCTCCATAGATGAAACAATTTGATTTGTAAACTCAAAAACAGCTGACTGGGTCGATTTGCCTTTGATGTACCCATGTTGTGAATACCTCAACAAATTATTTGTTACAAAAAAGTCCATAATTCTGTTACACATTATACGTTCAAAAATTTTTGAAAAAGAGGACAGAAGGCTTATTGGCCGATAATTTTCAATTTTTGAATTATCTCCTTTTTTAAATATTGGCACAACTTGGGCCAATTTAAGATGCTGTGGAAATATGCCATATTTAAGAGAGTTGTTTATTATGTGAACTAATGGTTTACAAATTTCAGGTATTACACATTTTATTAATTTTGCAGAGACTTCATCATATCCACTGCTGGACTTATTCTTAAGGTTACTGACTGTACGTAATACTTCATGTGTATCTACAGGATCAATGTTAATGGATTCTACATTTCGCTCAATTTTACAATTAAACGGGATAGTTCTTAAATCATTTAAAAGATTTGACACAGATTTGATTAGAAAGTCATTAAAACTATTTGCAACAGACTCTTTGTCACCTTCTATTTTAATATCGTTTTTACTAGATTTGCCTGTAATTTCATTTACTATTTTCCAGGTGCTTTTCATTTTATTATCAGAGAATTTTATTGTATTAGCATAGGCTTTTTTCTTACAGTTTAAGAGCAATAAATCATATTCTTTCTTTTTATTACTATAGAGGTCCTTATAATGATTATTTACAGTTCTCATAATATACAGTGCATCCAACTCATTCTTACATTGAACAACTTCTGTGGTGTTTTTTTTATATTTACTTTTTTGTAAGTTTCTTTCTGGATATGTTTTTACCATAAAACAGTCATTGAAATGTGTTAATAATAATTTTGTAAACATGTTCCACTGTTCATCAACTAATGTACTGTCTATTAGAAATATATTATCCCAACATAATTTAGACAATTTAGTTTTGTACTTACTAATATTTACATCATTGACATTACGTTTTTTGTAATATAAATTGTGTTTCGTGTTATTTTTTATAGTAATCTTTTGTGCCGTGTGGTCAGATATGTGTGTGTGCAAAATTTCAGACAAGAAACTATTACAATGTACGTTTGTTAGAATATTGTCAATGCATGTACGGCTAAATTCGGTTATACGTGTATATTCAAGGACCTGAAGTTCCCCCAGAACTACAGGCCCACCAGTTTACTGAACGCCCTGCCCTGTCCAGGATTGCAGAACAAATTATTCTCTGGCGGATTCGTGAGTTCTGGGATGAGCAGTTTAGGTTCGGGGCCAACCACAACACGGAGCTGCAACATTTAAGACTTGTCGAGCACACAGCACAAGGACTGTCACGGGAATTGTGTTTCTGGATGTGGCCAGGAGATGAACACACTAGGATACCTACTAGCAAGCATCAAATTCGCAGACTCCTAAGTACAGACAGGGAGATTCATGCAGGACAATGAGGCAACTTTGGCCAGATCCCTGTCATGAATACCACACAAAGAGAAGAGCATCGCGAATGCCCAGGCATCATTTCGAAGCCCTACCTGATGATCTGCAGAAGGAACAAGATGCCCTTGCAGATCAAGCTCCAAATGATTAAGGTAGTTGTGCGACCTCCTTGATCTATGCCACTCCAATATGAGGATACCCGGCACCACCATACCTGAAACGACTAGAAGCCACGGAGAACAATGGCAGAGACACATTGACTCGCGAAGCAGTCAACTACAATGTAGAAGACGGTGCCAGGACACCAATTGGTATTGTTTATTCTTTATTCTAGGTCAACTAATCAAATGTAGTTTTTTCTAGGCATCAACAAACGAGGACATGGAAAAGGAATGGTTCCCGAGCTAAACAATAAATGAGGGAGAGTAAGTTATTTGACAAATTATTGCTTAAGTATTTGAGTAACATGTCTCTAGAATGTTGTCTCAGTTATCACAAGCTTACTGGTTTATCGGAGACCATTCATGTTTCCTTAAATTGACTCAATGATCATATTTGAGGCGTACCACAGTTTCTATGTTTAAATTTCATTTTGACAGTTGTATTGACAGTGAATTTAAATTCTTCTTGGAGAATAATAAATGGTACCGCAAAATAATTGACACAACACGGGCTTTTGCTGCGCGAAATGACTAAGAATGTTTCTAATTGTTCTAATATGAACTTACCAATCCGGATGTATGGACCAGTTCCCGTTGAAAAATTGAGTAAAAGGTCCCACAATTTTATCACTAGACCGCATACGGTGAATATCATTTTCTACTGGGTGTTGTATTCGATTGAAACCATATCTATGAGGCAGGACTATGACCAAACTAAATGGTGTACCGTTTATGCCCATATAAAAGTAATGACGTTTCAGTGTTATTAATCGTCTCTAAAATGATTATAAAATTGGTAAATATTTAGCGCTGCGACACCAAATTAAACATACAACTGGGTCATATAAGAAATAGCTGTGTAAATAACTTTTTTCTAAGTTTCATTCAAAATTCTTCTCTCTTAAAATGTCAAGTATATCCTTTGCTATAGTTAAGATCCTGTCAGGTAAGTCAGCAATTTGCTTTTGTTCTATCAAAGTAACTTTGTAACTTTTATGAGTTAAAATATTCTAATAGTGAGCAATTCGAGAATGATAATGAATTTTCCAATAAAAGTACCCCGATTTTGATAAAAAAATATTCGGTTTGGCAACATCGTAGTTCAATGAAAGTTGACAGTAGGCACCCATGGTAGGTACAATAATGACTCTCTAGGTATAATATCGCCTCGGTGTGCGCAAGTCTGTGGGAGAGTGTGACGTCGTCTGTGCCCGTGCGTGGTAAAAAGTGATATAAAAATACAATAACACGTTTATTTCCTTGTTTTGTGTCCGTATTTTTGATATTTGTGAATTCTTTTTTATAATTTATAGTATTGTTTCGTATTTATTCTGTGTTAGTGCTTTTATTTTATAATTATAGAATGAGTTGAGCTGTATTTGGTTGCAATTCGAACAATATAGTAGTAAAAACTAGTTGTTTTTTTGGATTCCTATACGATAATGAATTGAGGGTAAAATGGCTTAATGTTTGTTGTCGTGCAAATACATTTAATATATCTAATTCCCGTGTCTGCTCCAAACATTTCGACCCAAGTGATTTGGAACATGAATTATTGAATACCAATCAATAATTCCGTCAAAACCTTGAATTTAGATAATTTAGAAGTAGAATTGTTTTAGGCCTACTAATTTCGCTGCCTTCGTTTGGGCAGTCGCATTACACGTTTATTGACGGTTGGAACGTACTTATTATAAATAAAAATATTATTAAAGCATAAAATAAGTATATTCTATTCTTTTTAGTACCACAAGTTAAAAAAAAATGTTGGGTTATCGAATCCAAGCCTTATATACCATACATTACATGGCATGGAAGTAGTCGCTGGGCACCGATGACGTCACTGCGCGAACTCTACTTATTTTGAATATCCTACGTACACAGTTATTGTACCATGGTAGGCGCCATTATTCTACAAACTCAAAACAGCTGGGTTAATGTGACACGATCATCTACACAAGAAATTGTCAAAGACTTGCATGGAAAGGCTGCGGAACATTTTGAGGTTAAGTTCTCAGTTAAATGTCAATCCAATTTTTAAAAAGATCATGTGTTTATAGCATGTGAAAGAAAATTGCTGATAACACCTCGTGTTTTTCTATAAATTAATGCAATTTCGAAATCCCTTCATAATTTTCTTATGCAAAATAACTGATATAAAAAAGGGCATACATTTTTCCACAAACACAAGGATACGCAATTTTTCGTATATAATTAAATTTCGTTCAATCTTACAAGAACTTACCATATCGTCTAAGTGTCCCTTAATTCGCAGTGTGATATTTCCGCGTTCCTGCATTATAATTTTTCTTCTTAATTCCTTCATTTCATCACTGAACATTCTTGGTTCAGCATCATCATCCAGTACCTCAACTTCCATGACATCAACTCTATTGTAGGCTGGCTTCAAAATACCTTGAAACTGAAAATTCCCTTTACATTTACGACTTTATTAACTACTGTAACTGTGTACTGATTGGTATAACTGAAATATCGAAACTTGTTTCAAAAATAAACTTCTATATAATATAAAAAATAAATTCACCCTGTATAGAAGACATTTTTATTACTGCTTTATTTATTAAATCTACTATAAAAGTACGAACCATTTTTAGGTAGTAGCAGTTCTTCAATAAGTGTACATGTGCAATGTGCACTTCCAAATTAATTACTAGATTTGGTAATGACAAAAAATGATAGTCCATTTATTACCCAACAAAAAAGGTACTCTTGGGAAAAAACGTACCGATGTACCTTAAGATATTTTATGTTTATTATACGTGTGCTATTAGTGTTAAATTATTAGAAGAAAGTCATATGGGGCTAAAAATATGTTTGTAAAGTAGGTAACCAGCTTGAATGATAGCGTTCTATAGTTCTATACCGAGCAAAAGCATCAAAAAATTGAAATTTTTCCGGTGCCTGAAGGGTTGTGAAATTTAGACAGGACAATGATATTTTGAAGGGCTACTTGCATGCCAAACGACTATTAAGATCCAACTTTAGTAAACGTGACGTACGCGGGCGATTGAAAAACTATCTCTGCAAGTCAAGCGAGTTAAATTAAAAACTAAAATCCAATTTACAAATAATAACATTGATTGATTTGATTTTACGTAAAGAAAGTATATTAATAAACTTCTTTTCTCTTCTTATTTGTGCCATATTTGACAATAAATACAATAATTATTGTATAGCTACCAAGTTACGGGGGTAGGTTATTAATTTCTAAGTAAAACCTAATAAATTTGTCTGCGCAATTTGTGTAATCAATTTGTATAAATTTCCTTACCACTGGGCGTAGATCTGGATGCGTCAAAATATAACCATTATTGTTAACGATAAATCCATAACCATTTACGCCCAACTGGAATTCATTAATTAATTTAATTGAAAATATGATCAATCAAACAAATATTTACCCTATATGGAGTCATTAATCGCTGTATATATTCAATGGGTATATCGGTACCAGCAACACCCAGCAGATTTGCTACCCTCTCCTGTAAATTGAACCAAACACGTGTAATATTTAGTGCATCACATGTAAACAAATAATTCTAAAATAAAAATAAACTAAGGACCAAATCAAATATGGTTTCTTTGCTGAATATTATTTGTGTTCTCATCCCATTCACACATATATGTTCTTCTTTCTCAATATGACATTTTACATATTCAGTCATGGTCATATGTCGCTCAGAAAACGTTTCGAGACCGATAATAAATTGGACTCTCTCATAACAAAAATTATCTGAATTTAAGGAGCAAATCTGTCACATTATAAATAGAGTGTCCAGTTGTTGCCCATAAATTTCACGAAATATAAAAATTTATTTCATTTGGCTATTGAATATTCTATTGATACTGATTTGACAGACGAAACTGTTTTCAAGCTTTTATTATCTTTTGACCCCCGCAGTAATTAATGTCGTTGGTGTGTTATTTGTCAATATTAAAAATGATTCAGAAAAGCAACCATATTTACAATCTAGTTTTTAAATATCGTTAGAATATTCGCTATTATCAAGCTACTAAAGTAAATTACTAATTGAATAATAACTGGCATCTACGTTATTAGTAATGATTATTCTAATATCTAGTTATTAATATTCTAAACAATGTAAACTGCGTCTAGCTTCGATGCGTTGACCATATAGTCTCTGAGGTCGATAAACCTAAAATATACTAAACACATATATTTTACACTCAGTAGCAGAATAACTATAATGTCTTGAATATTGCTGAACACTTCTTTTCTTGTCCTTCGTAAAGGCAATGTTTCTAGAATGTCTTCCGTCTAGTTACAAACAGTTGCGTCATGGTCTTTTATAATTACACAAAAATACACCTTTTACTTAACAATTACATTAGGGAATTGCGATAAGTCTATTCCAACACGTCACAGAACTATTTTGTTTTTATGCGAATTCAGTAAGATTAATAAGAAACAATAAAACAACAAAAATTTGTAAAGAGCCTATTCTCTGTGGTCTTTTAGTGTCAAATTTAAGCCCGCCCAATGGAGACACTTTTTAACAGGTATACGGTATGACGTCTCCCTAGTATTTCACATCTATGGCTAAAATCTCTAAAACAAAGACTGTAAATTGTATGAAATTTAAAATGGAAGGGTTTTTAAGTATTTAACTCTAGTTAGGTTCCTAACCAACACCTTAACTGTGCAGTGATAAGGTTTGCAAAACGTTTTATCACAGCATGTTTATATAAAAATAAATTCGCAATCCATAACTTCAAATTCCATTTGCATACACTGAAGTGTTGCACTTCAGTTTTGTTGTCTAGCCATAATACTAAGTAATATCCAAAGGAGTACCTACAAAATATATATTTTTTTGGAATATCATTAATCATTATTTATAATATTTCTAGATTTTTGGAATTTACTGCAAACCTAGTTTGTGTTATTTTTTAACAGAATCCATTAATATTCCCACATATATATATATAGAATTATATCGTTCAAAACCGTATGCGCATCCAATTGCGCAACGGAATAAAGGGAGATATAGAAACCGCCATTTTGACGTAGTTTTGTTGCCAAATTATTTCATTGCCTTCAAATTTTTATACTATAACATGTTCAAATGACACAAAAAATTAATATATGGTGGTATAAAAATATTAGAATAATCCAACATTTTTCAATATCATATCATCATTATGGAAGAGATATGATATAATTGTTGGTTTTATTACTGCCAAATTATATGTAATTTTAATACTCAATATATTTTTTATATCTTAAATGAAGCAACATTAGCTTGTCCCACATAAAATTTGGCATTTATATACCAGATTACATCCATATATTATTATCCTTATATTTTATATTATTATCACAATAAGCTAGAAGCTGTGTTATTATATTATACGTAGAATTTATGGTGATATTATACCATACAATGACGTGTGTAATACCAATTATATTATTATAATAACTTTTCGAACGTAAGCTCATTAAGTACTTTTTAAGACTCCCCTCTAGTAGAAGATCAAAATGGCCGCGCCCTATATTCCACCGTTTTTAACTCTCGTTCGTCACATAGTTAATATTGAAATGTATCTCTATGAACAAATAAGTTATCATAATCATAGACAAGATATCTAGGGACAGTGGTTAAGGTTACTAATGAATCCGGAGTACAAAAGAGTGGCACATATGGCTAAACATAATATGTGTAGGATGGTATTGGTAGGATACCTATATTACAAGAAATGTCCAACAATATTCGACATAATCATCGATTATTTTGCCATTAGAGTTTCTTTCTACACACAAGTATATATTATTTTAAAATATATATCTTCTAATATACAGTGTGAACCAAAAGTCACACATAAATTAAGATAAAATTTTAAGGAAAAATTTTTGAAGTAGATAAACGTAATAGCATAGGTCACCTAAAGTCAAATCCTTAGTTGTTAAAGTTTCCTTAGTTTTTACTTTTTTGTCAATTGTTGCCTGCCCTGAATGACAGTTATAGGACCATATCCCATATCTCTTCGATGGCTTGTCTAAAGAAGGTTGTGGTGCTGCCTAAAACTCTTGCTGCAAACAGCCATAAGAGGCCTAGACATTATTAATTTCAGTGCGTAGACACTTGTTAACACGAACAAAAATATGAAATCTGCACAATGGAAGTTTAATAAGAATGCTGATAATTTTATTTTAAAATAGTTTTCCATCAAAGTTCATCGACCTAGAAACTATTAAAATGTTTTATGTTTTATTTTTCATCAAATTTGATAACTTCTGGCAATTCGAACCAGCGCAGCCAAAATAAAATCAGCAAATTTTATGCATTTTCATTTTTGTTGCAATCTTTAAGAAATGAATTGATTCTCGAGATTTCCATATGTACATAACCTCAACATTCCAGACGACTCAATTTGGATTCAACGAGATAGTGCACCTTCGCTCTTTAGTAGAGAATATCGTCAATATTTAAACGACGTAGTTCCGCATCGATGGATTGGGCCAAGGGGTGAAATCAACTATCCTGCTAGGTTGCATACGCATGAATTGTTGATTTCACTCACAGATGAAGCGGCAATATATCCTGCAAAACGTCGCACTTACAACCAACCAAAGATTTGGAAACAATTTCGAAAAGCAATATAAAAGTACTTAATGGATATCGTAAAATATTGTTAGAAGCTTATGGAGAGTAAAATAAAATTAATAATATACAGAGGGTTCCATAACAAAAACAATCGACCTTGTATACTTTTCTGTACGTCAAAAAACGGGTAAATTAAAACCAAAAGTGACATGCGCTAGCGTTTTGCCCTCAAATGTTATCGAATCCATGCGTGACTTTTGCACCTCACTATATAATTTATCACAACTGATTGGCATATATGAATTACATAATTTTATTGATATTCTATAAATATCATCAAAATACCTTCCATTTTTACGAAATGTTTACCTCTCTAGTGACAGTTATCCACAATGCTTCGTTAATTTGCTTTTTTTCGGTAATATTCTGTAGACATATTAGGTGTTTATGTATCACAAACGAAAATGTGTTTAAGTACTTATAGTAAGTTATTATTATAAGATTAGAATCAATTTATAAAGTAAATTTGTTTACCTGTCGCGGCTTTTTGTCGTAAACCGGCAGAGACACTGACGTCATCATGTGATATGTTTGCGTTTCACCGTAATTATCTTGTTTCTGGAAACAAAATCACACAACATTGACCTTATCGAACATTATTTTAAATAAAAGCCTACATGTTTCTGCTGATGAACAAACTTCTTATCAATTTGATCAGGCATTAATATATCCTTGTATTTACTGTAGATCATGTAACGTTCTCTCTGTGTATTACGTTCTCTATTGACCCACAACCAATTCGTTAATTTTGGATCTGTCACATCTGCATAGACAGGACTCCATGTTGGATTTGGTTTCACCGTTGGATTTAGAACCATCGGCCTGGCCATGACGGGTATGTAGTGAAGCACCTCCTCACGTACTTCTGCGTAGGTGCTTAGGTGTACGTAGTAGCCTAAACCAAAAAATTATTTTACACAAACGTGCACAAAAAAAAAAAGGAATAGGGTAAGATAACATGAATGAAATAAAATAAAACAGCATATGAACCTTATTCTATCGAATCAATCATCAACCAGAATATGTAAAAGTGAAATATGAATGAACACATTTTTGGATTGTCCTTTTTGTTTTTCTAACTTTTTAACAAAAATCTAATGCTTACCTTGATTGGCGCACGCCATCCATTTAACTTCCCGCGTGTCGGACACCTCGCGTCCAATCAAATAAGTGAATACTCTGACGTTCATGAAAGGCAAATTGCCCCAATTGTACTTCTCAAATACTTCTTTGTAATTATATTGAGAGCCGTCTGTGATGAGCATAATTGCTTGATTACAATTAGCACCTGAAATTAATAACAAAAAACGCCATCTTGGTTATTACAAAGGATCATATTTTAAAAATACAAACTGTGTTATAATATAATGTAGCCCATCCCTAACCTAGGGATGTGTCAATTAAAAAAGACATAACCTAATTGTGACTTGTGACACAAAATATACAGTTCATAGGTCAGGAAATGATACAGTTACGTTACACCACAGAATAAGGAAGGTCTTAGCGTAGATTCCTTATTCTTCTATCTATCTTCAATTCTTTTATATAGTAAATTAATAACTACAAAATAATACACTATACGAACCTCTTGGTTCGTCCATTCGGTACTCCTCTAGCAGTTCAAATGCTGTGCTTAATGCTAATGAAAAGTTCGCAATTTGTTCAGTCTTGAACTCGCTCATTCCTTCTTTAAATACACGTACATTCGCCAAATTCGCCTACACATTAAAAAACAACAATTAATGATTTAGAAAACACTGCAAAAGTGCCAAAGCGGTTGAACCATTAAGGTGTGTACAAACTTGCAACAAAACCTCATTGCGAACATTGCCGCGAACCTCGTCGCGAACATTATGACGAACATAACGGCGTTCCAATTTTAGTAAATTAGTGACTGCGTTCGCACTTACAACAATGCAGCAAACGACACCACGCAACATTTCTTTTGATGTGACAGCAGAATACCGATAGCCGGTGTAACGCGGTGAAGTTGCTGTGTTCGCGACGACGATGCAACGTTCAATTCGTGGTTTTGAGCAAGTCTGGACGCACTTTTATCTATTCTCAACTTTTCACGAAACTAAACACCTTAATACCTGATAAAATGACATACCTGCACGAGTCTATCCTCGAAACATTCAATCAAAGGATCCGTCGTGTTACTAAACGTGTAAATATTCACATAATCATTATTGCCTAAAGTGTCTAAAATGTTATGAACGACATGACGAGCTATTTCTCGTCGCATGCCAGTCATAGACCCAGACCGATCAACTAGAATTATCATATCTTTAGGCGATGCCGCAGCTTCAATGTACCATGAACGTGTTCTGCAGTCGTATAAATCGATAGGTGCTTGTGACCAATTCATGGCTGTAAAAAATAACGTTTTGTCTAGTTCATTAGCAGTAACTATTAGCCGCTAATAAGGCCAGCGTTAATGCGTTCACAAACAAAGCAAAAGCTTAAAATAAACAATAAAATTACCTGGAAAATATCGCATAAATCCCGTGGAACTTCCAAAGTATTGCCACGATAACGTGGGGTCAAGTTTATAATTATTTCTAAAAGTCTTATCTAATTCCTCGGACCATTTGATGCCGGCTATGACATCCTTAGCTGTAATAATCTAAGTTTAAAATGCATATTCCATGCTTAACCACAGCCTTCTTCAGACAAGCTATGAACAACTAAGTTTGGCAACGTGGGATCCAAGTCGATTGTGTATTGTACATTCGAACATTTGAGCTTAATTAAAACAGTAGTAGGGACCATTGTGTATACATCTATCGTCTAACCGAATAAAATGTTGGTTAATAAAAGAAAGTAACTTGTTTGGACTCTCTGACGGTGGTTAAAATGGCGGGATTCATATAGGGGTACTAATTGGTTCTATTTTTGGGTCGTACACAGCCTTCTTTTTATAAAACTTCTTTCCATTTTACCCAATTTCGCTAAAGTATTTGAAACTACACTTCACCGAAAAATATTTAACCAAGCAAAGCACGACATCGACTCTAAGCAGCATGGTTTCTTCCAGGGACGATCCACAGTCACTAATCTAACGTGTTTTTTTCAGGACGTGTCTTCCGCTGTCGGTGGAGGCATGCAACTGGATGCTATTTACACCGACTTTTCGAAAGCGTTCGATAAACTTGATCACTCCTTGATACTGCAGAAGATGTGCAATATTGGCTTTGATGAGGATCTCCTGGTGTTTTTTTATACTTCCCTAACTAATCGTCAACAGTTCGTTTAATACAATGGACATAGGTCTGATTATTTCATACCCACCAGTGGTACCCCACAGGGCAGTTGTCTTGCTCCCCTTATTTTCTCCATTTTCATTAATAACATATCGGAAGGCTTTTTGAGCAGTTACTTGATTTTTGCAGATGACTTCAAGATTTACAGAGCTGTTCGATCTCTTGCTGATTGCGAATTGTTGCAGGCTGATCTGTCGAGGCTCGAGCTGTGGTGCCATACTAAGAAACTGCCTTTGAATGTGGGAAAATGCAAACTTGCTGTATTCTCCAGGTCGCAGAGCACACATATGTTTCCCTACCGGTTATGTAATACCTCGCTTGACTCGTGTGAGGTCGTCAAGGATTTGGGAGTCTATGTGGACACCAACTTACAATTTACAACACATACACAGCACCTACTATGTGACTCTTTTCGCATGCTTGGTTTTTTGTTTCGAATATATCAAGTACATATAAGACAGGTTGAGAGTGGTCAGCGTAGATTTCTCAAGGACTTAGCGTTCAAAATTGATGGGCATTTTCCGTCGCGCGGATATGATCATCGCATGCTCCTTGACAGATGTAACATGAAATCTTTGGCTGCACGTAGATTATATGCTGGACAGGTGTTCCTCTTTAAAATAATTAATGGTATGATTGCCTGTCCTCAGCTGCTGGAGCGGATTGGTTTCAACATTCCACGGGTTTTTTCCAGAAACGCTAGGTTATTCCATATCCATACACTTCATACCAACTATGAGTATAGGGCACCTCTGTTTAGAGCATTACAAGAGTGCAATGCACGGGGGATCAGCAGTGATGTCGATTACTTTGACCAAACACTACTTGGGTTTAGGGCCCAGTTGTCTCGCCTCCTATATCGTTCCGAACTAGTAGTGATAAGTTTTCGTTGCGACCGCTCAACGGCCGAGTATATAAAGTAGACTGGTTTAGTGTTGCGGTGTTGCCATTATCTGTTAATGGCTTGTCTAAAGAACGCTGTGGCTTAACATTACATCACTTACATCGCTCATAAACGTTGCTAGGCACATGGACGGCACTAAAGTTTGTATTCACGGGCATATCATAAAAATGCTTGTTTTTAAACAATGGCAATATGGTTTTATCTTCCACCTGAGCTTGACTAGCTTGTGGGTCTTTTTCTGCTAATTCTGATATCTAAAGTAATATTAAAACATGTATAAGATTAATACTATTATTTAGTTGTTATAGTTACATCTTCATCAGTTGTTATAATAGATTCGTCACTCTTTAAGGGCACATCTTCAGATATATTCCGATCTTGATCTTGCTGGTAACCTTCAATTTCTTCTGGTTGAACCATTGCTTGGTATCTTTCACCTATTTTCACACTGGTTACAAATGAATCATCGTATTTCAGCTCCCGGAGTTTTGGGTATTCATTTTGCTTGTGTAAATAAAAATTGCAATTCGATAAATTATTTGATATACCTACTATAATTAGACAATAAAACAAATAGGTATATTGTAATACATACTTCTTTTGCGTCAGAGGTGTTCGGTGCTGAGTTCGTGAGATTCTTAGCATTGTAAAATTGAAAATTCACATCTATATCCTTTTCTTCCTGCCCTTGTGCTGCCTGCTCAGCAATATCCATTATTCTCTATAGCAAACATTTTATTTGAGATAGAGCAAAACTAAGTAAATGACTTCCAACTGTTCTTTAGTATTGAACGGAATTCAACAACAATAGAATCTTAAGACAATGGCATTGGCAAGTCTACCGACTCGGCCGGGAGCACCGTCCACCCATCCAACCACTATCCACGCGACCAGGTACTTTAATACCATGATCACGTCGACACGCGCTTGAACATGTGGTCATCATCCCGCCCCAAAAAATCTCTGTCCTATCAAAAATGTTTATCTGTGTTTTTTTAGATTAATAAAATTTTCGTTCACGCATACAGGTCTGTACAAAGATCATGCAAATGAATCAAATAAACATTCGTCGCAAGTAACATAAACACACTTACCTCGACAGCCTTCACTTTCTGTATAATCATGTAGGAAATTTTTTCATGAATATCCGATAGAAGAGTTTCTCCATTTTCCGTAACCACTGTAGTGTCTTTAAAACTCTGCAATTTTAAATAACATGTTATATGTACAGGGTGGGCAAATTTCGATGTTTTTATACGGTACAGCCTAAACGGTACTAGATAGAGCGAAACTAAGTAACACGTCACGTTCGATTTTTTGAAGCTTAGTTTAATGCCCTAATCGGAGCGCGGCTAACTTGATTAGTTTTCTTTATACAGGGCGATTTTCATTTTTTGTCATTTTCTTTTTCCCTTTATATTTCGGTAGTTATTAGAGGTACGGGAAAAGTGTTTTTATAAAAGTTAGATATAATTTGATGCTTAATGCAGTGGCGTATCAATAATTTTTTTTGAAGCCCAATTGTTGAAGATATCGCTATCAACGTTGTTTTCTTAAATGGGACACCCTATATATGAAACCGTCAGTAGATTCCAAATTTTATTGCCTTTACAACCATGTATGACAAGTAGCTACATATTTTGTAAAACTTAATAAAAATAAATAAAAACCATATTATATTTCAAATAAAATAAATTTTAAGTAGGCTTGTGTCTTATTGAAAACAATTAATGTCAAATAATACTGTCATTTATTAATGTATTTGTCAAATGATAATTATTGTCAGCATTCGTTAATTAACAGTTTATTACGGAACTGAAATGTCTTACGAAAATTTAGAAAAATTTGATATGTTGCAATGCTTTATTCAATGTAATAATGACTAATGCTGCATCTGAAACCTACTACAACCGATACCCAGAATGAAGACAGCCCAATAGAAACATATTTGGAAGGTTAAAAGAAAACCTTATTAATTATGGATCATTTACACACTCAAGACCTAAAACTTATAATTGCGCAGATGCAGAAAAAGGAAGAAGTAAATGTTAATGTCATTGCAGCTGTTATTGATAATCCGACAATTTCGAGCAGACAAATTGAAATAGAAGGTGGCATATTATAAACGAATTAAAAAAAAAGTACTACTTAAAAAAAGGAAATACAGGAAAATAATTTGTTAATTAAAACAATAACAAATGTCGATAGCTTGCAGACGATGATTGATGATTAAATAAATTAGGTAAGTGAACCATTAAAGTAACAAATATTCTCGTGAAAATTCAGATGATTGTAATAGTTGCAGGTCCGAAAAAAGGGGAGCCCTACCTACATAAATTGCATGAATGTAATGTGAGGCGCCCAAAACTAATGTGAATTTCTGGCCCAAGATTAAGATTAAATTTATCTAATAAATCTTCCTGGTACATTAATGCCAATATTATTTTTGCTACTTACTTACCTCTTTCACTTTGGACTTTCGTGTAACCAGCTCACCAAAGTGCCATAATTCACCACCAATTTTCGATGCCCAATTTCGTACCCTTTAAAAAAAGAGAGCCCACTTATTCAATTTGCATATTTCTCACTTCACATTAATATAACATTGCTTTTAACACGATTTAAAAATATTTCGTTTACGATCATTTGTATTAATTTGAATGATTTCAATACAAATAAAACGTTTAATAGTGTTTATAAAAGCTTTTCAAATTTAATAGTTGTTTATTTTATTATGAGTACAGATATAAAAGAGGTTTTCGTAATACCCCAGCTGTTTAATAAACTTTTTATTAGTTTTTAATAGTTAATATGATTTCACATTATATATTTTTTACAATCATCAACGGAAAAATTATATAAGTAGTTAATTAGTCTTGAAAATACATGTAGGTACTTACAATTTAGCCAATTCTGGATGTTGTTTGCTACTTTCGTCTTGTGCCGAAGATGTTTTAATAGTAAACACACATAAAAATAACGCAATAACAACACATTTTCTATATCCCATAATATTTTAATTTTTTTCCACAAAGTACTTATTAGTTAAATTGGTTTTGTTTAAATTAAATTTATTTATTCATTTTTTTTTCGTTACTCTAGTATTATTGTTCTTCTCTACCTTCCCAAATTGAATTTATGAGAAGTCTAGTGTTTTGGCGCATATTTTACTAGGCCAAATCAATATTAGTTGTGTCCTACGTACGCATGCGATATCTAGCTGAATATCTACACATCAGTGCAGTGGAAAATTGGAGAGGGCTATGGAATTCCCTCTTGATTAAAAGCCACGTGTGTGGTGAGTGATTATCAGGGCAAAGGGATCGGAAGAAATATAAATGGGGATCGACATTTTTATATACGAGGTCATCAAAAACAAATCTGAATATTTAGTTCCGGTTTTTCTATTAGGTATTACAAACTTATACTTAATTCTTCCTCAGTCCGAAAAAAAAAATGGTAAATTAATTCATTTGGTTAGTCAACTTTCGTAAAAAAAAATCGATATCAATAGAAAATAATTTATTTTTCTAACAAATACATTTTATACAAATTTTCATGATCGCTATTATCAAATTGTGCTACGAACGGTATTCTAATAATATCTTTGTATCCCTCAGATTTTTCTGGCGGCTGAAAATTTTTGTTATAACTATATATTATAATGTCACTTATCTGCGCATGACTATCATCTGTCATTTGTCGAAATATATTATTATGTCGCATATGCGCTAATGACGTTTCCATGACACAGCAACGCACCTCTGCATGACATTTTTGTGCAGCTTCTATAAACTTTTTGCGTGCCTCTTTATCACCATTTGTATTATCGATAACCACGTTAATTTTATTCACTAATTTCTCCTCCATTACTTTAACGCATTTCTGCCAATTACCTAATTGGTCTCGGTTAACATGTGCATAACCTTTTGGTATTAACATCTGTCGACAGAAATGAGATTTTCCAGAACCTGGACCGCCTACCATTAAGATAACATTTAAGTCATCAAAATCAATCTTTGGGTAAGGCTGGACTGAAATCTTTCTTGGGTCGAATTCTGGCATCTTATATTTAGCACGTGAGGCTTTTTGGAAGTACTCTTCAGGAGTGTAGAATTTAAGACCTGAAATATATGTGCTTATTTGCGTATTTATGACTATTATCATCGACAATTTGGAAAAATAATGCCAATAAATCCGCAGTTACGGTTAAATCAAGATTCAAAGATTCGATCTTACAATTGTGTTTCGAGTTCTAGAAGACTCAATCATCATCAAGATCAAGTCCCGTCTAATCTAATATCACATGATCAAATATGCAGATGCCAAGCAGTAGGTGGGTAGTTTAGTTAAAACCCGTTAAATTACATTAGTGTCAATAACTTACCAATATTTAAAGCAAATAATCGATCGCAACATGAATGGTCTTTATTGCGTTTAGGGGCCCAGTTTTTCTCCCTTCCTGCGGCATCACCGACATAAAATGACGAGCCTATATCACACTTCAAATTATCATTTTTGTATTCATTCAAAACATTCCACATGCCTGGTCGTGGCTTCCTATGTACTGTATGACCCGTGGCAATAAATACTTGAATAGGTATATTTAGTGCTCTTAATATATTTTCAATCTTCGCCTTAAACTCTGATATTTTAGACGCATCTTTACCTACACCAGATTGATTAGTGAAAAATACAATTTTAAACCCCGTATCATGCAATTCCTTCAGTTTATTTTTTAAAAGATTGTCGCTAAAATAAAACATCCAATCATCGACGTTTTTAGGAAATCTAGCTCCAGATTTTGTTTTTGTAATCGTTCCATCGATATCGAACCCTGCAATTTTACGCATTTCTGCCAATTACCTAATTGGTCTCGGTTAACATGTGCATAACCTTTTGGTATTAACATCTGTCGACAGAAATGAGATTTTCCAGAACCTGGACCGCCTACCATTAAGATAACATTTAAGTCATCAAAATCAATCTTTGGGTAAGGCTGGACTGAAATCTTTCTTGGGTCGAATTCTGGCATCTTATATTTAGCACGTGAGGCTTTTTGGAAGTACTCTTCAGGAGTGTAGAATTTAAGACCTGAAATATATGTGCTTATTTGCGTATTTATGACTATTATCATCGACAATTTGGAAAAATAATGCCAATAAATCCGCAGTTACGGTTAAATCAAGATTCAAAGATTCGATCTTACAATTGTGTTTCGAGTTCTAGAAGACTCAATCATCATCAAGATCAAGTCCCGTCTAATCTAATATCACATGATCAAATATGCAGATGCCAAGCAGTAGGTGGGTAGTTTAGTTAAAACCCGTTAAATTACATTAGTGTCAATAACTTACCAATATTTAAAGCAAATAATCGATCGCAACATGAATGGTCTTTATTGCGTTTAGGGGCCCAGTTTTTCTCCCTTCCTGCGGCATCACCGACATAAAATGACGAGCCTATATCACACTTCAAATTATCATTTTTGTATTCATTCAAAACATTCCACATGCCTGGTCGTGGCTTCCTATGTACTGTATGACCCGTGGCAATAAATACTTGAATAGGTATATTTAGTGCTCTTAATATATTTTCAATCTTCGCCTTAAACTCTGATATTTTAGACGCATCTTTACCTACACCAGATTGATTAGTGAAAAATACAATTTTAAACCCCGTATCATGCAATTCCTTCAGTTTATTTTTTAAAAGATTGTCGCTAAAATAAAACATCCAATCATCGACGTTTTTAGGAAATCTAGCTCCAGATTTTGTTTTTGTAATCGTTCCATCGATATCGAACCCTGCAATTTTACTGGAGGCTTTACATCCACTTGGAGTATATATCAGTAGTTCGCCTTTAATATTCTCCCAACATCCTTTTGACATATTAGCAGTTTCACTATTATCAAGTTTAATTTTTTTTAGCTTAGGTTCTTCAATATCTCCACTTATAGGACTCGGATCAAATTGAATTTCGTATTTATGTTTACCTAAACGAAGTTCAATAATATCACCATGACCAACAGTATACACTGTACCTCGTCTTAAAGCATATCCATTAATTCCAGACACTGCTTCCCCAATAGGTTTGACATTAACTTTGTACGATCTTAGGTTTGCAATACAAGCTAATTGTTGTTTTGATACGTACATATCTTCAACCAGTGTTTCTCTGTTGCGCCCTAATACAAGTACTTCTTTGTTATTTAAAACATGTTCCTTTTTTGTGGTAAGATTAGTTAATATACATTTGGTGCTCATTATTCTTATTAGTTTTGATAAAGCTATTTGCATATCACTTTACATAAAATTTTAAAATTAGGTAGGTACTATGAATTGTTAAATTATGATTTTAGCATTTCTTATGCATAAAAATATCAAATTCCACTAAAGTAAACAAATAAAGTAAACAGAACGTTACTAAAAGCATTTTGAGGTTAAATCTCTCACTGAACTGTCATCAAATCAAACCGTAGAAATCTTTAACTAGATTTCCTAGTCAAAGTGAGAAAGAATGTCGTCTACCAAGATGGCTGTATACTGATTACATTCGCAGGAGGCAAAAAATTGGAGAAAAGAAGAATCTCCTCACGTTAGTCAAGTACCTGGTGGCGCGAAGAATGATTGGATGGGTGGACGGTGTTCCGGCAGAGTCGGTAGACTGCCTATGTCAATAAGCAGCTATAGCACTGTCTTTAAAAGGATAAAGACAATGGCTATAGATTACATAGTCGTGGTAGCTGGCGGCTGGCAGTCGATGACCGTGGTTCGGATTCCACGCTAATCTGTAGGTCTTTACTTAACACAATAAATAACTAAAATATGGCTGAATTACCTAAACTGTAGAGGCCAATAAAAGAGAAAAAAACTGCGATTTATTGAGCTGAAAATGGCACAGAATAACTAACAATTAGTTATTCTGTGATAATGGTAATAGTTTTGAGACGTGTTGGAACAAACATGAATTGGTACTCCGAAAATGTCATTGCCAAACAAATGAAGACCTGGAGGGGGACAATAGTTTCCCTATTGTCGTTCCTATTTACAGAGAATGACTATCTGCCTATATAGTCATCCTTGCATTTCAACTTATGTCCACTTTATGAAGTGTTCCGCGCTTCTTGGTTCATGACAATCAAATTTTATTTAATTTTGGCAAGACGGATTCGTCTTATCGTTTCTAACTTCTCGTCTGTTATGATTTTTGAATTTAAAAGTTTAACGATTTCCATTTGTTTTTCTTAAATTTTGATATGGAATCATCTTTAATTACTAAATTAGCATCCGATGCTATAAGAGATGCAAAAATATATTATGAAAATAATCGAACATGTAATTGAGAATCCAAAATTAATTTTTCGATATTATAAAAGTTCTAATTTTCAGTTTCTAATACAAATCTTGAAGTACTGCATTCTTTCTTCGGTGAATCCTTGGTACATGCGACAGAGATTTTAGAAAATTGCAAAATATTTAAATATATCACAAGTGACGGATACAGAAAAGTATATAAATTAATTACTAATAATGAACTATACACAATATATGAGAATATAAATTTTTGCCATTGCGATATATTTCGTAAACATGTTGTAGAATTAAACAAGTTACTAACATGTAAACATGTATTAGCAGTAGCGTTGGGATCGATAACGGGTCAGATTATGGATGAAACTGTTACAGGTACACAATTAGAAGAGTTTTATAATGAACAATTAAATTACATAGCTGATTTATTATAATATTTATTAAGTACTTAAAAGCTAAAATAGATATGAAATGAAGGCTTTTTTAGCGTAACAACACATTAATATAATTTATTTTCTTCAATATTTTAAAAGAACCGTTAAATCCTTAGCCTTTGAGTCGATCATCCATTTAAGGCCCATGCTTGTTTGCCCTCTTTTCTGTTTTATTGTAAAATAAGTTTTTGTAAATTATTATTGTTTAATAAAGCAATTTGATTTGTTTTTAATTATTTTGATTTATAATAACAACTGGGACTCTCAAGAGCTGGCATGGATTTTTTGTTGATGAATCAGTAATTAAAATTGGAATTGCTAGTAGTGAAGAAATTAAGATCAATTAGTGCTCTTGGATCTTGAAATTTCGTTAAGCGAAACCAAACGATTTGACAATATATGTCATTCTCAAAGATACCTACATATTCCAACCAATATGTATGATGGGGTTTACTAAAATGCTGATTCGAAAACAAATTCTGGAACGGGTACCAGATATTACTGAAACACCAGCATTTCATAGTCCCAGCTATTGAATTCATTGGATGATAGTAGGGACAGGACTGGTACATGGTTACATTACCACAATCAATCAAGAGCTTGATCTCAGTTGGTCAGTCTCGTTTGAAATACTTGCGTAATTGGCCGAAAAATAAAGCGGTAGCATTCACAATCCCTGATATTGTGCTTTCCACAAATAGTAGTATTTTGATTTAAATCCTCAAAAAAACCTGCCAGTTCCCATTAGATGTACTTACACTTTCAGTTTTCTCTATATTATAAGTAAATTATTTTGTGTTTATATAAAACTTATACTGATTATAAAATTATGTTATCCTGTTTTATACGAAACTATATTGATTTTCAACAGCCCTATTAGCAGGATCTTGTTGTGCCTGTTCCGTACCAGTCTCTTGTGTTCTTACACCAGATGAGGCCTATAAAAGAGTTTCATTTCTATGTTACTTCTGCTTAAAATGAAGTAAACGTACTAATTACGTTATAGATTAATTACAATATTTTGGTTATTAAAAAAGATGTCATAAGAGAACGGAAGTTTGTAAGAATAACAATGTGTTAAATTAACTTACCACTCAATTACTGAAGTGACATCATCAGGACAAAAACTTATTGCAATGATGCCTTTGACTTCAAGCCAAATGGTGTTAATATAATTATTCAGTTAGGAGATGCGCTAAATAAGGATCAGCGATATTTGCGCTGATAAATTAACTGTCAAAAGAAGTACATTTGTATAACATAGCATCTGGATAAATTTATCATATCGATGATGTCACTTCGAAAGCATTTGCGTTTACAAATGTGTGTCAAGAGAGTAAAATAATTGAATAAATTAATAAAACAAAAGGAATTAGAAAAATAAATAAAACAAACATTGAAAAATTGATAAATAGGAATATATTTACAAATTATAGAGAATATTATGTTGAACTGTAATATCAAGACAAGACACTAATAATAATATTAATAAAAATAGAATAAGCAAATTAAAAGTAATAAATTATACTGAAATTAATTCTGAATTAGAAAACAGTATTTCACTTTGAAAATACTACCAAATGATGTAACGAATGAAGTGTATATAATTCAAACAGTATTAATTTTCTCATAAAAGTAACTTGTTGTTCATTTATTTTCATGCGGTTGATTGAATGTCTTGAATACATTATTTAGTTTTGGGGTGAAACGGCACAGTGGTGGTCGAAGGTCTGTCACGTGTTTAAGTCGTAATTATAGAAATATATGACAATCAAATGGAGGAAGCCACTTTTACTGAGTATTAGGAGAGAACACATGAAACGACATTGTATCAGTCACTTTGGAATGCATAATATACTATTACAAGAGTCATGAGACTTTTGTTATGCTTCGCTAGATCTGTATTTAAAGGAATTGGGTGTGAGAGGTGTGCAAAGATGGGACGTTGCCTGAGGGAGTATATGACTACTGCCGGCTGACAAATTTTATACGCCATAAAGTAAACACCGTTACAGAAGGTTTGGGAACATATTCCTCTCTTAACTTTGATAAGCCACCCAACGAGGATGTTCTGATTGGCCATTTAAGGAAACCTTCCATCGAATTGTGGCTAGTGCTGCTTTTTTTCACTGAAATGTAATGACTTTGTTCTACAAAGTCCAGATGCAGAATACATTTTGGCGACCTTATTTATGGCTTCGTCTTGAAATATGAAGTAAAGACTTGGTTTCAAATCAACTTGCTAAACATTTTTACGAGCCAAAAGCTATTGATTAATATTATTTTTATCTACAGTCCTATCATCACTTGTTTTATATACTTACATTAAACAATCTCTATTGTGGTTTTGTATAACAAATGTTAATTATTTATAACATCTATACAAACAATTAAACATACCGTGCATTTAATAAATATATTATAATAGTAAGTAAATAATATAAAAATAAATATTAATTAAATTAAAATATTTAAATTTAAATAATAAATTGCACTTTAAGGTAAGTATGTAGTTGATTCACTAAATAATTAGATATAAACAAAAATAAATAGAAACAATATTAAACAAGATGAGAATATGTCAAGGATTTAATAATTTTCTTATATCTAATTAAGAGCAATAGCAATAAAACATCGTTTAGGATAAAATTGTGTGCAAGAGGTACAATAAGGCAAAAAGAAAACTTTGTTACAAGAGCAAATTTTAAACTTTTTTGCAGTTATATCAGATGTCCTTTCATATTACGTCACATATCGCACCTTACTGTTAAAACTAACGTTTTCTAAGAAGAAGTTAGTGTTAAAATGGGTTCCAGTTGGCATAATCATACAAAATGAATTATATATACATATACATTATAGATGGCATATCTGTCATTTGAAAGATTTTGAATTGTTTGTCGCTTGCGCTCTGAAATAATTTGTGCTGTTGTTCAATTGTAAATAGTTTATTCTTTAGTAACGTGACATTTATATGGGACAACAATCGAGCTCACTTTCAATATGTTCCAGTTGTATAGTGCACCACTACATCAGTAGCCCTTCTGGCTTAAACTCCTCTTCATATAGTTTTCGAGAAGGTAACCAAGTTGATTGCATACTGATTATAACATACTAACTACTAAGGGTATGCCAGAGGCACACAGTCCAGCATTTTGTGAATGAACTCTGATATAATGCCTTGATCTGTGTGCACAGGAGTGCTGTGCGCGAAATAGGCTAATTCTGGTTTGGATTCCTAGCCACTCCGGTTTAGATGAATCAAACGCTCAGCAGCTGGTTGGCTGACTATGAGTAGCATCTGCGACTATACACTGAATTGAATCATCTCGAGTTTGGGCCTTTCGGGAAATTCCTAATACCTGAAGAGGTATTGTGTTCCTGCGCTTCTCTACGAGTCTCAAAGTAAGCTCACCCAGCAAAATGACCGACTTGATTACGAAGATTGAGCTGCTGGATGAAATATGAATAAATATTAGCCAAATAGACCTTCGTGTGGGCCCAGTGGAAGTTCCATCCGGACCCATTCATTCTAATGAATCAAATGAAGATTGATTGAGTTAAGCAAGAAAAACCTTCGAACATGTTAGAAGCGATATCATCCTTGCCCAGGAAAAACAATAGCTACAAATGTTGCAAAGCAAGAAATCATATCTAAGGTACATGATCATCATAGTAAGACACTTCTGTGGTGCAAATGAGCATTAGCTAGATTAGAATTTCACACAACTCAGGGAAACGGTAAACCACCCTCATACGCTTTCTTTAGCCTTTAACACAAATACCAAGTATAAGCATGTACATAAAACGTCTTTAAAGTTTCTTAGAAAGTGGAAATTTATTTAAAAAATAAAGGCAGCATTCCAGGACATCTGATATAACCTGGATTCCTAACATGCATGCACTCAATGAATATAGACAAACCAAAAATATCATATAAATAAAACTGATACAGCTTTTATACTAAACTAGAAAGAATAACATAGAAAATAGCATTACTTTAAAAAAAATTATAACAAAAGGACGGTAGCCATTTCTTTTTTTGGTTTAGCTTAAACTAATTCCAACCCAACGTGCAACAAAATGAATCATTTTGTACAAAATAATAACTTATTAAATGGACTATTATTTGGTATAAAAAACTATTAAAATGGCAGTTTTAATCTTAAAATTTTACCAAAAATCTGCATATAATGTGCCAAAACTAACAAAATAATTATTATTGTTACCCTAAAATGCACAACTGCCTTAAGAACTAAGAGTATAAACATAAATGCCCAAGAAAACAAAAAGCATACCACTACTGTCATACACAATAAGTCCACAAAATAGTATTTATTTGTGTCTCAAAATGCTATAATATTAATTATTTATAATAATAAATGACCATTCCCTATTACATTAGAGAGATATTGCCATGCCAAATGTTCGCCCGCGTTATTACCGCATACGCTATTACGAGAGCTACGCATGCGCAAACCCATATTCTAATGAACGGTATTAGCGTTAGCGCACAACGTTATTTAGGTCAGATTCCATTTTATATGTTCAATATAATAGAATCAGAAAAAGTTACACTTTTAATTAAATTGAGGTTATGTTTCAGCAGAACAAAAAATAAACAATCAGTCTAGAGCCCTAGCAATACGTAAAGAATAACGTTAAATCTATAACGTTAAAAATAGTGCTGCGTTAATAACTCTCCGTATGCGCTATTTGGAATTGCAATATATCTCTAATGATGAAAAAACTTAGTTACAACTGCGGTTATAATAGCTTTCGTTTATCACAAGCATGAAAGTGTAGAACACCACTTAGCTTTTATTTACCCGGTATAGTTTTTGCACTAGTATTAATAAGTTCTGGAGTTAGCAGGGCCTATTAAGTTCAGGTTTCAAACGTGATATTATTTATTGTTTTCGGGAATATTCCTTTGTGAAGAATAATATGTACTAATATTTACATATATGTCGACGATATTTTTACGCAAATGTTCCTAATTTTTTATTATTGACAAAAGTAATATATATACAGGGAGCCTTCGATAATGTTCTAACGAACTCCTAGGGGCACTGCGGCAACGAGGCATCAATGCAACTTGCTGCAGGTGGATAAACTGCACGAATATATAGTGAGAAAAAGAACTCGAATCTAAGATTCTCACTGGGGAAAAGCACATCCGTGTTTCAAGCCGAAGTGTTAGCAATTTTACAGTGTGCAAAACTAAACAGATTGAGGACTTATAAAAACCAGCGAATCAATATATGTATGTTCAGATAGGCCAGGCGGCCTTAACGGCTCTGAAAAGCCCCAAGAAATTGGTATGGGAATGCCAAAGAGAACTTAGGGCCTTGGCGAACCACAATAGGGTTAATCTAGTATGGGTCCTGGGGCACTCAAGAATAGAAGGCAACGAGAAAGCGGATTGGCTGGCTAGACAAGCCTCTGAAACCACATATACTGGCATGGAACCTGCGCTCGGCTTGTCTAAAAGAACGGCGAGGGAACTCCTCAAGTGCTGGGCCAAAAGCGAGCACGAGATATTGGGAACATATTCCCAAGCAGGAGCATGGAAAGAAGTTCATACCTGGCGCAGCAACAAAACGCACTGGAAAACTGCTATCATTAAGCAGGAGTCAGATGCGAGTAACTATAGGACTCCTTACTGGCCATTGCGCTCTAAGAGACCACCTAAATAAGATGGGGCTGTATAACAGGGACCTGAAATGCATATTGTGTAATGGGGCAATTGAAACAGTTTACCATGTAATATGTGAGTGTGTAGCCGAATGCGACAGGCTATTTTTGGGTATGCGCTGATTGCGCCAGCAGATATTGACACCCAACACAAAGCTGATCTCCACAAGTTAGTGGAGGGTACAGGGTTGTTGGATTGGGTGGCATAAAATACACAATAAGCCCATGAGGCTGCAGTGAAACCGGGGACCCTTTCAAAAAAACAATATTTCATTGGTTTGAAGGAAGCCTAATATATGGCCGAAATGTCGGCAAAAGAGAAACTGTATTTTGTTATCTTTGGCCTAATAAAACCAACCAAATTTAGTTTTACTAAAAAATGATTAGAAACTCAGCAAATCAAATAATAAAAAGACCTTAATTTAGGGCGAGTTTCAGTTCAATGGCAACTGTCAATGTCTGCTCAGCTAACCCTGATGATATTTTTCGCATGCTGCGATTAAAACGTCGCTAAGATCTCGGAAATATAGAAATATTTGGAAATCTCGGTGGTAGGATGTGTGAAACGAAGACTTGTGCGCGATTGATGGTCAAACCTTTCGGTAACTGACAATATTCCTATGTCAATATCTTCAAGACCGTCTTTTAATATCAATACCTGGGTGAGTTTGAAATCTGATATCACAGATTTTTGAAGAAACTATCTAACATTACATGTAGGATATTCATTGCTTTACACTTTTATCTTTAATTAAGTTTATCTCGATCTTTCTTCATAACTGACACATGCAATCTTGTAAAAATAGCCTTAGCCATGGCTAAATGCACATAATTCCAAGCCCTAATCTCTGATGATAATTATAGTCAAAATCAAACCCAGCTGTTGCAACACAGTTTGTTTCAAAATTGAATATCAAAAAAATACAATTAACGATTAACATCCATATACACAAACACTATCTCACTTGTCTCTGTTGTTGGTCTCCGATAGGTGGCGCTCCTGCCCCTATAATTCGTCTATCTACACCACCACCCCCACCACCATGTCCATTACTCGCCACTGGCGGTTGACTGACTGGTAATGGTGTGACTGATGCTATCGGTCCAACCGGACCCCGCCCTATCAACGTTTGATACTGTTGTCGGGCGACGGGATTCAAAATGAAATCGGTCAATCGCACATCAGAACTGCCTCCACTCTCTAAAGGTATGGGTATGTTGCGGAAGTGCTGCAGCATCTCCCAAACAGTGTCAAACCAGAAATGCTGTACTCGACATTGACCATATTCCGTTACAATCATTCTAAGATGTTTGGCACGACCCTGGAAAAGGATTGAGACACAACATATATTAGTTACTCTAAACACTGACATTTCCTTGAACTACCGAAATGTATTCCATCATCAATGCATATTGTCTTACAATCTATCTATTGAGTATCTTACTTGAAAGTTAAAGGTCAGCACGAATTCTCCTGTTCTAGTTTCACTTTGTCTGACTAAAAACCGTCCATGCCCAACAGCACCTTCATGGAGCACCTGTTGCGCTGCCTCAGACCGACCTAAAGTGCCATGGAACCAAAGCTCCTTTTTTAAACGCTCTCCAGAGTCCATAGGTATAACTAGAATAATATAACGATATCATTAACATTACCTCATCCATTTTAAAAACCGGAATCGTTGCATACATTTACAGTTTCGGGGATCCCCAATAGCTGAACATAGATCCGATGTTGCAGACAGTCTATCTTCTGGTCTACCCGACAGATGGCGTGGTGGTAAGTCAGGTACGTTTCGATGATAGTCTTTATTTGAATTGTCTACACCGTGTAGCCCGTGTGGAGTGGCCCTCATACAATATCTGTGAGCACATCAAAACTAAATAGATAACACAAAAAGCATTTTCTAGAAAAATTACTTGATAGTGGCTAGCCATGAACGCATATCATCCGTGTCAACTGCCTCAATAACAAACTCCATGTTATTGCTAACTTTCAGTACAAATGTGTTCTCGTGATCTGGCATTTCTAAGGCTGTCGTTTCTCGCACCTCTGTAATTAGTGCACAAAATACTCCACAACGGGGCTGTAAATAATTTAGAATCACCACATTTTGCATGTATAAACGGATCACACTCTAAATTTTGTATAAAACTATCGGCATAAAGGACAACTGAAAGTAAAATTCTACGTTAAACATTTAAAACTAAGTATACCTTCGTATTCTTTGGAGGTGTATAAAATTCCAGCATATAACCACCAGTGGCTTTTACCAGTTGGAGCCTACATTTCTCCCATTTGGGTGGACCAGAAGGTTGATCTAAGCATTCTGGCGTTGAATAATTTACAATCCCTTCTTTTCTACATTCAACAACAATTTTGGCTAATTTAGTTTTATTATGTGCGTAATCAAAGTCGTCTGAATGAGTTCTATGGAATAAATCTTTGCTTCTGCGTAACATTTTGAAACTTAATCTGAAATAATGTTTAATTAAGTACCTACCTGCTTAAGTGAAAATTAAGAATTTAGTTATTAAGTACCTTCGAAAAAATGGTTTATGTTGCATTTTTGGGGAACCATCTTCATGTTCTACATCAGTATCAGCCGAATTGAGAGACAAACCATTTAAGACTTTGTTACCCCTTAGTCGGCGTTCATTAAAATCTATCTGAAATTGTTCAGTAAATGTGTCAATAAACTTCTGAAGAAATTCCTTTTCAATGGATAAACTGCCCCGTGCATGATCTGGTAAATTTGTGTTAATGAATTGTATACAACTTCTGGAAAAGTCCTGAGCGGCTACCGTTGCATGACTCTCGCAAAAATCAGCCCAGGATTTATCGAACGGAGCCGGTGATATTGAATCTAAAGCTGCTGCCATGATTAGCTTTGTATTAGCATTATTATTCTATCTTTAGCTTACTAAAATAATAGTATTTTCTTAATTTTATTTGCTAATATTTACTGTTTGTTTGTTTATGACATTAGCTTGATATTTAAAGACGCCATTACATCGATTACCGATTACATTTTTTAATTTAGTATTCGTTTTGGATTCGGTTGAAAGCACTATCACCACATCCCATCCCTAGCAGATTTTTATATTATACGTATTACCACAGAATAAGGACGCTAGTTAGCGTAGCTTTTTTATTCCATGGTCTTACTGCACGAGTTTGAAAGAAGAAATGTTATATACTAAGGCCACTTTCACTTTGTGATTAACAGAGATAAATATTTACAAATATCAAATCCCTCCTTAAAGTCAGTAATTCGGTATGGCATTTATCAAGTGTTCTCTATATTATTCGACTCTATGGTTGAAAAATTGTCGTCACAATCAATGAATAAAGAAGAGAACGGAAGGAGCATAATGCATTTTTATAGTTGTCCGGGATGGTTCTTGCATATGGCGGCTGAGATTCCAGGAGCATATCATAAAACGATTGCTCAATTAAAAAATGTTAACTATCTATTGTTTGTTTATTCATTACAAATACAATGATATCAATAAAGTTTTAAAAACTGCCAAACAAATGTATAGTAAAATAATATTTAGTAATTTAGCTGTCCAGTCACTTCCACAAAATGTGTTCTCATATTATAGAAATATAAAAATTGTCTTTAAATGCGATGACATTTATATCAACTTTTTGTTGATAATTCTAATAAACTTTTTCTATTATATTAAAGAAGTAGTTCATCATAAAGTGGAGTTGAATTACTTATTTTGTCTATATGTTAAACAAAGAAATGGATAACGAGCATTACAATGTGCTCAGTATAAACATTATTCTATAAATGTAACACATTTTCAAATCATGATTGAACATCTAATAAAGGCATTTCAAGACAGTCGTAGAAAAAATAATTTTACCATTTTCTTTGCTGTAAAAAATAAAATATTTTTAGCAGCGGCGAAAATTTCTGAAAAAATTGCTTTTTAACGCCACATTGGGTACCCCCACGATTAGATTTGTGACGTTACACATTGTTTACATTTTTAATTTTCTTTTTTCAAATGGTGAAACATTTAGAACAAAACTGGAAAAATACTTACCGATAAAATGTTATTCCAAGTTCTGAATTTTTTGCAGTTTTCGAACAGTTACAAGCTGCACAGCTAATTGTCTTGCACTTTTACCACTAATTAAATACTATAAAATAATGCAACACGTACAATTATATGTCCATACAAATAGAAATTGTTCCAAATTAACCTAAATCGCTTTAAATACAAACAAATACCATCTAAATACAAAAAACTATAAAACGACATCAACAGAATGAGTCATACATGGTTGCTCAATATGGCTGATTTCTGTCTCACGTATTAACTGTCAAACGGCCCACATGTTTCTTCCTTTCTCTTCTTTATTCATTGGTCACAATACTATTAAAACATATGTTTTTGACGTATATATGACATGATTAAAAATGTAACTTGTCAAAGAATAAGGAACATCAGTTTGAGTTTTTCGTTCAGTCAGTTAATATTATACAAATGCATATTTTCAATCACATTTTTTTAATAAAATTATTGAACCTCAAAAGTATCAGGTTAAGTTAGTGAAATACTGTTTATAAAAACTTGAACAAAGTGCCACCAAATATTCGGAAATACACAACACAAATCATGTCTCATTGGGGCACCTCCGATACAGGAATTTTGAGAAAAAATAGACCTACTGAAAATTTGGAAGAACTACTAGTGTTTGGATATGCGTGCAAATTATTTAGAGATGATGAAAAAGCACTTCATATAGACCAGGGCAAGCATCTCATTCCTTGGATGGGAGATGATAGTTTAAAAATTGATAGGTATGACTGTAGAGGGGCATTATCATCGATAAAACAATTCGAAGCCAGCAGAGAAGGTTACGATGCTATGAGATGGTTAGGTTTGGGTGAATCTGATCGTAAGTTAGAAGAACTGTGTGATAAGGAACGATATTATTCACTTGAAATTAATGAAGAGGAGGAGGAAATGTATAAAGGTTCGATTTGGTTCTTTAGTTTTTACACTTTTCCATTAATTAAATAACTTATGTTTGTTTAATTTTATAGAAGAAGAACAGAAACGGAAACAAACAAATGCAGTTCAATATAGTTATGATGTCCCTAACGAAAATGAAACTCAACCTAAAGTGTTAACTGCTGAACCAAAAGAAGAAGAAGATGAAGTATATGTAGCTTTACCGTCATTAGACGTACCAATAGATATAGACATAGTAAGAAAATTTAATATTAATCTTATTACTAAAGGCCACATACTAATTTTCGTTATATTTTCAGCCTAAGACTGTAAAAGAATATGCTAGAATGGAGAAGACAGCATTATTCGTTTGTAAGCAGGGCCTACAAATGGAGATCTTGCTAAAAGCTAAGCAAGCAGACAATCCTCAGTTCTCTTTTCTTTATCAAGGCGATAAACTCTATAAGTTCTATCGACATCTCGTATCAGCGTTTAAAAATGGAAGGTACTTGCCACAGTGTGATATTAAAAAACAAGGTTAGTTATTTTGTCTTATTTTCAGTCGGTTTGTTATTTAGGTATTTATTTATTTATGAAAACAGATACAGGTATAATCCCACTTACACTGTCTTGTATAAACTTAATCTTAAACCTAACTACTAGAACTAAAACTATTGAATCACAAAGTTTATTAGTAGTACATAGTTTAAATTGTTGATAATTATTGAAAAATATGTCACAGTTTTCCTGAATTGAATTAAAGCTTCTTATCATAACAATAGGCGATTTATATTGGTAATTTGTAATCTGCGGCTGATAATGCGATCTTCAAAAACAGGGCGCAAAACATCGAGTGTAGCTTCGGCTGTGTGGCACGTAGCGCCGTCCTGTTGAAACCAATTGTTGCCAATATCCTCCTCTTCAATTTTTGTGAACAAAAATTCGTTCAACATGGCCCGATAACGATCGCCATTGACTGTAACGGCCACTTCTTGCTCATTTTCGAAGAAAAATGGCCCAATTATGTCTCCGGACCAAAATCCGCACCAAACAGTGACTCGTTTTGGGTGTATCGGCTTTTCAATGTATGCGTGCGGGTTTTTTGTGCCCCAAATGCGACAATTTTGCTTGTTTACATACCCGCCAAGATCAAAATGAGCTTCATCTGAAAAGATGATTTTTTGGCAAAATCGGCATCTTCTGTAAGTCGATCGCAGGCCCACTGAGCGAAGCGAAAACGCATTGGATGGTCAGTTGGCTTCAACTCCTGAACCAATTGGACTTTGTATGGCGTCATACCAAGGTCTTTATGCAAAATTCGTCTCAATGATGTCTCCGAAATGTTCAATTGTTGAGACCGACGGTGAATTGATGTTGATGGCGCTTCACGCACACTTTCTGCCACAGCAGCAATATTCTCGGGTGTACGCACTGTTTTTGGCTTTTCACGCTTTGGTTTATCGATGAGGATGCCAGTTTCTTTCACTTTTTTCACGAGGTAACGAACATACGGAGCTGACGGTGCTTCTCTTCTTCCAAAATCCGTACGCAATTTTCGCACACATTCTGCAACATTACCATGATTTTGAAAGTAATGTCGCAATATTTCCCAGCGTTGTTCAAGCGTATACACAACCATATTCGTTCAGCGGAAGGATAAAACTAATTATCTGTCAAATCAGACATGAGCTAAGTGTTACCCTTCACGAAATAAGCACTAGTTGAAAAAAAACGTTAGATGGCGGACCCGATACTTAACCTAAGTGACAACTGACTTAAGACACCTTTTATAAACTACATAATGCTACCCTCTATACTTCGGTTGTACAATATTCTACGAACATAAAAGAAGAATAGTTGACAAGAATGGCATTTAACATATAAACTATAATTTTAGCGGCAATTCAAATGATTAAATTTACTACTACAAATTCTTTTTTTCTTTTAAGATGAGACAGAGGAAGCCAGTCAACAACAAGAACAGAATGGTGAATATTTACATCCTAGTTTATCGACAATTGGCAAAACGGTAGGTCCTAAATGCTTTCATTGGTGGAATCAATGTAATATTTCATTTAATAGAAAGTTTCTCATTGTAGTTTAAAATTAATCTGTTCTCTGTGTAAGTGTAAAATGGAATTACCAATTTATAAAAAAATATAATATGTAAATAAACATAATATAATATGTAACAGATTACAGTCTAAACAGGATTGATTAAAATGGTTTATGGGTTAGGTATAATGTTTACGTAGAGAGTCGTAGGATAAGGCCATGATTATCCAACACATACATATAAATTCTTAGATAATTTGGCACGAAAAATCAATTGAAGCACCGTTCACAATTTGTTATCCAAGGTATCTCCATTTGGGGAAGGATTACAAAGTAAAGATTATATTTATGCGTTGGATAATACACAGATAGACATTTTGATGTAATTTTAATAAAATAATAATCGTTATTCTTATGTTACAGGTGACATTTAAAAACTCGATCCCAGTGTTTTATCACATTCCAAAAACAAACGCATCGACGGCATTATTTTTTGGACAATTTTAATTTTTTTATTTTTTCCATTCATCAAAATAAGAAAATCTTATTTTCTTTGAAATTCAGTGTCGAATGAGTTGAACCATAACTTTGTCATACGTCTATTACTGAACTAACACAAAAAATTATTGTCGTAACAGGAACAAACTACTTCACTCGTCGCTACTATGCCTTCAATACCGTATAGGCCATCAGCTAATTGCACCTATTCCCAACTGGTCAATCGTATTCAGGGCAACAATCAGCTGGAACAACAGGCTGCGTCTCAACTACCTGCACAACAAATGACTGTCGAGCAACAGCAGTATTACATGTACTATTATGTGCAGCAGTATTATGACTATTACAAGCAGATTATGCAGGCGAGTGGTAAGATAAATTGTTTTTTTCCTTAAGGAGTTTTAAATCATCGTGTTCAAATTTACTGACCTTCCGATCTGATCTTTCTAGTTCCACTGGTGGTGTCAGGGATGGTACCTCCCCCTTTTGTATCAATTCATGCTTCAAGCATTCTTTGCGTTGGCTGCTGATGGCAACGCAATTTGTTTCGTCTTCTCCCCTGGTTATGTGAGTTCCCAAGAAATATCTTGGAGTACCTGATGCTAGAAAGTGTTCGCCAGTACTCTGCTCTGTCAGTTTCTTCCTTTATTTGAAACATCTCTTTGTAGAAGGTTTTCGCTAAATCATAAAATGTTCAGGTCCTACAAAGCGGGTTGCTACCCACATAATGTCTAGTTTGTTGGTTTTTTCGTTTTCTCTGATTCCCGAATGGCAGGGTATCCTATTCTGTTGCTTTTACTCAATAAGTTAAGTTTGCCTAAACATTCCCATATCATCTTATAATATTTTTTTTGGAGATTCTTCACTAAGGAGGTTTTGAGATAGGATTTTTTCGATCAGGCAGCTCCAGGTTCTCTGATTTTTGATGTACACACGTAGAAGACATTTTTCCTTTGTGAACAAGGAGGCTCTAAAGTTGGGCACTAAATCGATTTGTATACTCCGACTAACAGTGGAGAACGTGAATGCTAATTACGATCAGCATGATGTCTTCTGATTTTTAATTCTGTATACTCCAGTTCCCTCATACTGTGAGCGTTGCTTTGCTGCTCGTCTTATTACCAGCTGCAGAAGTGTAAGGTCCGTGATGATCTCTGGTGTCTTAGTTATACATGCTAGTGTTTGTACTCTTTCAGGGTTCTCCTTGTTGTACTTTTTTCTACCCTAGAGTCCAAATTATTATGACTCATTCATTTAAAAATAACATAAATAATAGGGTGTTCAAATTGGCTCCTTGGGGAACACCAGAAGAGACCACATAGCAATAGGAATCATTGTGAAGATCTTTCACAAACCCAAACGAGGCCAGTTTATCTTGTAGTATTAGTTCCATCCTATCAAATGCTAAGTAGCCTTTTTAACAATGACTAATTTGGGCAACAAATTCACTTTTTTGACTTCTTCTGTTACAGAGCATGTGGCGCAGCTTCCAGACCAGTTCCAACAATTGGATCCTAATATGCAGAATTACATACAGCAATTAGCATTTTCCCAATATATGCAACAACAGCAACAGACCCAGAGCACAAATACTTCTCCGTATGCTCAAATCGTTTCTAATGTGAATAAAGATGGCGTTATTAAGGCGAATGTACCTCAGTTGCCTCAAGAGGTTAAGCAAGAAAATAATGTTTCTGGTAAGGAAAACTACTACAACTATCATGAACTAAACATTGAAAAGGTGATCGAAATGAAGTGATTTGCTAGGGGATTCCAGGAACTCTATTCACTGCTCATTCAGTGATTATATTTCAGCCAATGACTCAACGTTTTTGACGAAGTTGATTGTGTTACTGCGTGAGTTTTATTTGTTCTGTTTTATCTCTCTACAGACACAAACAGCATTCGGAAAATTATTTTTTTAACTTTGATAGTGTTAAACATTACTTATTAGATAGACAACGGCTGTCTACTTCTTAACGATGACGAATTAATGAACTACTTCGAATGTCCCTAGAGCTGTGACTTTTCTTAGTCCTCTCATTCACTAGAGAGTCGATCGTATCAATTTGATGATCATAGAAGAAAATATAATGATGAATTAGCAGCATTTACACTGGATATCTTGATCTTGTGCATCAGGGCGATACAAAATAAAGATTTTATTTGAAATCTTCCTCGTCGCCAAAGGCATGCACATCAGAATTTGAATGAGCAGTGACTAGTAAAAGTTCATATTACCTAGTAACACTTTAAAAGTATTAAAATGGTATAGCTACTGGAGGCATATGCCTTTAAAATATGGGATTTGTCCAAACTGTGTTTCGAGCCTTATCTGGTGTGACGGCAGGCAGCGCCTCCCCCATTTTTCTAGATCACGTGTTTTGCAATGTCAAGTGCACACCACAGTAAATCAGGTTAAATGACTAAAGGTCGTTGGATTGGAGTGCCCTCACGGAAATATTTGTGTGATTTCCTTGTCCGCCACAAGGCTGTTCTTTTTTCGAGGGTAATCTGGAGTATAGCATCACTTTTCTTCATCATTAATGACTGTGGACAAACAAGTCTATGACGCTCAGGGTTTTTTTACTCCACAATCTTTTTGCTGGTCAATCGTAATAAATTAAACTCATTAATTTCAGATGCGAGTTCTATTAAGAAACCACTACTAAGTTTGGCAGCTGCTTATGCTTCCGACACAGAATCAGAAGAAGAAAATGAAGAAAAACCTAAAATTAAGGAAGAACGTGAGGTCTACAACGTACCTATAGGCGATATGCAAACAGTAATTGATAAAATGGCTGCGTACGTTGCCAAAAATGGTGATCAATTTGAGGATATTGTAAAAGCTAAAGGTGATCCCAGATTTGAATTTCTCAATGACACTCATGAACACTACAAATATTACAAAGTAAAAATTGCTGAAATGAAACGTATCGCTTCTGGTGATCATCAAGATGCAGATAAAAAAGAAAGACCGATAAAAGAGGAGGAAGAAATTGTTGTAACTACTATTAAGAAAGAAGAAATAGTTAAGAAATCACCACAGAAGCCTAAAAAAGTGATAAGTGAGTAACTAGTTTATATATGTATATTGATTTATTTACTTAAATTTAAATATTTTTAGTGCCAGTGTCTTTTTCAATTAAAAAACCCAAGGAGGATCCACCGAAAGAAATCAAAAGTGCTTTACCTATAGAGGAAAGCGATGAAGAAGAAGAGTTGGAGAACAAAGATAAATCATGTCAGTCAACACCAATTAAACATTCTATTGTCCCATCAGTTGTCAGTACAAATGGTGTTGTCAAAGAGGAGGTAACCTCATCAGATCTTGGAAGCAAGACTAATTCGGAATTGGAGAATGGTGGCGGGCATGTCAGCCTTCTTGATCCAGATGATCCTATATTGGAAATGATGTCTCTGACAGGTGGAGTTGACTTAATTAAGGAAGCTAGACGGGGTAAGCGTTAGTGTTATTATTATTATTGAAACACTTATTTATTGTAAGTAAATATATGTTCTTCTTTCTTTGTCAGTTATGCTGTCAATTAAATATACGATTTATTAAATATCTAAAGATAACATAATTTTTCTCTCTTTCAACTATTACATTACATTTCTTGCATAACGACACATAACTCTAATAACGTCTAATACTTAACCTAAGTGACAACTGACTTAAGACACCTCTCATAAGCTACATAATACTGCCCTCTATACTTCAGTTGTACAACTACTCTGCGAACATAAGTCTGACATTTGACAATACACATACAAATATACTTTTAGCGGCAAATTCATAATTTATTAATATTCCCTGATTAATTGCAGCTGAGGATCGAATAAAAGACAAACTGGTGGCAGCTGCGCGAGAGAAGTTACAGGCGACAGTAGCCAGAGACAAAGCGTTACAGCTTGAACGTAAGCGGAGAGCTGCCGAATTTTTAAAACTTAAGTCTGTTACTGTTAGCGTTCCTGAGAGTACTGCTAAACCAAATACGCCACTTACACGAAGTCGGTCACCGGTTAGTCCGCGGTCGTATTGTAGCAGTAGAGGTTCTGTGGAAATTATTGAAATTAAATCTCGGAGTAGATCTAGGGAGAGAAGCAGGAAGAATGAGGACAGACATACGAAAAGTAGAAGCAGAACGCCTAGAGTGGAAGACAGTAGGGATCGGAAGAGTAAAAAGAAGAAATCACATAAAAGGTTTGTTTTTAATTCTTATTTACGAAAAATTGGTAAAAAACCATAGCTAAATGTTGATTTTCTGTTATTTAGGAAACGATCAAAAACAAGGCATTCGTCAAAAAGTCGAAAAAAATCAAAAAAGCACAGAAGAAAGTCCGAGTCATATAGCTCAAGTGATTCTGTTTAAGCTCAAATATTTATAAAATTGTATTAAGAATAATTTGTAAATAAAATTTTTATATTACATTCTATTTACTTCAAGTTTGTTTATTTTGTAACAAAACGTGCTATCGAACTAATATAATAATTCCGTGCCTACTACATTTCATCTCAATCCTGGTTTCTACACTCACCCTCCTTTAGTAACTTCCTGATCATCACTATTGCACCCTTACAACACATCCCTGCCTGCTACCTAACCTTCCATACTCAGCATTTTACCCACAACCCCCTGCGATGATATAATAATAACATCCACTGTATAAATTTATAATATAAAATCGTATTATTCATTTTATCAGTCGATATAGTTAATAGATACCAACCGGGCACCATCGCTAGAGTAGTGACGATTTGTCACATAAAATTCGTCTGACTGCCCGGCGCGGCGCGGTCAGACCATAATTTTTTACATGTATACTACAAGATTACCGAAAAGGAAGATGTACTACTATGTGTGGCCACGCAAACGAGACCGAAAGGGTAAAAAGTTGCATGTATTTGGGAGGACTGCAAGCCATAAAGTTTTGCCGTTTTTTGATTTTCTGTAAAAAAAAAATTTGTTAACATATTTTGTGAAGTAAATTAATCAAAGCTAGACGTATTTCGTTATTTAATGCCTAAATTTAAATGGAGCCATGTGTGACCCCATGTTGTGGTCTGTGAGATAGTTCTTCCACGTTGTTGTTCTAGGGTTAAACTTTCTTTTTACGACGCCTATAGCCGAATTTTCGCCATTTACCGATTATGACCGGTTATAAATGGTTTAACTTTTTACATTCACGCGGACCCGCTTATTGCCGGTTTCACTATGATGACGTCACGAAAAAGCCCTTCATTACGACATAGTTTCTTCGCGGTTTAACCAAAAGTAACCTTGCCGATGAGCTGCGTTATTATCGGTCCATTCAACTATCTACTATACATAACCTAAAGAAAGTTAAATTACTAATCTGTTTTTTTGGTATTGTTCTGGGTGCTTGTTCGAAAATTTAACCCTCTATCTCTACCTATATATTCTAATTTATAATTATTATGTTACGTGTGTATTATGGAACAGGAAAACTGTCTTTATGCTGTATATTTAAAAGGTTTTTATTGTCAGCTCTTTGCAGAACATTCACCAACCTATGATACGTTTCTTTTTTCATTCGAAATAATTGGAAAAAATGATAATTATCGTAATTTATTAGCCACTCTTCATTTATTATTTTCGTGACTGAATTACTTTTCATAAACAATGACCCATTTTCGTTATTATACAAATTTTCAAAACTGTTTAAAATAATTGTCTGTTCACTATTAAAAATAAGTCCATTGATGATGTGACCATTTTTAATGCTTCCTCATTCATTTTCAACTTTTCTGTATATAGCTAGTAAATAATTTGTGACCGCATTACCACAGAACAAATGTTTATAATATTTTACTTAACTACATAACCTCACAAAATGTTAAATAAATAGATAACATCCCACCGGTTACTTCTCGCTCATTCACGCGGGCTAGAAGCGGTTTGATTCGGTTGTGATGAAGGGTCAAAACCAAGGGCAACTGTCATCATAACCGCGGTTATAATTGGTGAATGGCGAAAATTCGACTTATGACCGCCTGCCCAAGTGAAGTTTAAATTAGTTTAAAGGTTATGTTGCCAAGTGGATCGATTTACCAGGCATTTGAACATTCGATTAGATCTACTGTTTCTATTCATTAATTAAATATAATTAGAAGTTCGCTTGAAAACGGCTGAATAAAGCCACTTCACATTAGCTAAATCGGTACCCACTCCAACATTGTCACATTTAGAAAATAAAAAATGACAATATTTTGACACGGTTGTCTTTATAAAGACATGGTTATAGATTTAGTACTGAATGTAGTTTTACCATTGTCTTTTGTTTTACATTCATATATTTTTTCTCTATAATTTAGTCACGTTGCATGCAAGTAGTTTTGTACTAAAAAAAGTAGAACATGTTCGATTTTCTGACTGAAAATGCGCCAATTTATGCGAAGAATGTCTTTTTTTTAGTAGTAGAAGAATAACGTTCATTATTGTAGCTGCAGCCATTGCAAGTACTACATTTCTGTGATCTGTGATTCATATTAGCTTAACCATTTTTAAATGCTTAACTATGTAGGTCAATTTCGCTAAATTTATCAGACCAAAATTCCTAGATTTTAAATTTTCGTTTCATAATTTCACAACACAAAACATACCCCCTTAGGGTTAGAAAAGTGTTGTCACAGTCACTTTTGACATCAGCAAAACATCATTGCGCATGTTCACTTTCTAAATTTACTACTTAAAAATAGCACAAGTAGCAAACATTCAAAAAAAGGTGTAACCATTGTCTTTATACAAACAATGGTGTAACTTAACTGAATTACAGCCGTATTCACCAACCACTGATACATTTTTATCAGACTGTTAAACTCTTAGAATGTGTTATATTCTAAGTTCAATTCTAAAATAAAATATAACATATTCTAAGAGTTATACAGTCTGATAAAGCACTAAATCTATGACATTCAGAATTTTAAATAGTGGCGAAATACCCCAATTTAATCTTTTTATCACTCACATTAGTCGGACTGAGATAACGATATTTTTCAGACTCACATCAGTTTATGAATAAAATGATTAATGAGGCAATAACACCTCTATGATATTGCATGAGGGTGAGGTTTGCTTTGTAATATCAATCTGCGTTAAAGTGAGGTTGAGGAAAATCATCTGCATCTGACATAAAATCCATTAATATTAGGGATGTGAGGGTTGTTGCTTCGATATCTATCTCATAATTTTGAAACATTAAGCAATTGTGATCTGCATCATCACTACTTCCAACCTACAATTCCGCAGACCGCAGAAACAAAACAATGGCTAATTTTGTTTTGAATTCAATTTTTAATAAATCTTTGAATTTTTTACCATCCAAATTATTTCTAAAGAATGGTGCGGCATTGATTCATACTAGGTAATAATTATTTATTACTAGGTATTAAACAATCGACATAATGATTTATTAACTTCTATCGATTATATAATTTTGAGGTTGTAATAAATTACTAGGTACTTTATTTTCCTAGCTCAACAAACAATGCAGGTCATTGGTATCCTGATGCAGAATGGATGCAACAATTCAAAGGACCTCTTATGTATAACAACGAACGCACTCAAAATTGGGCAATGCAACCATATAATGCTAAAAAAGCACCTGTGGAAAGAGCTGTTAAAAATGTTACTATCAATTTTGGACCCCAGCATCCTGCTGCTCACGGTGTACTCCGTTTAGTACTTGAATTAGATGGAGAGGTAAAGGGACCCACTCATTTCGAACCTACCTACCTAGAGTGTATGAAGGTTTTTTTCATTTTAGATCGTCAAACGATCTGATCCTCATATTGGATTGTTACATCGTGGCACAGAAAAATTGATTGAATATAAAACATACACTCAAGCTTTGCCATACTTTGATCGTCTTGATTATGTGTCCATGATGTGCAACGAACAGTGTTTCAGTTTAGCTATTGAAAAACTGTTAAATATTGATATTCCTTTGAGAGCTAAATATATAAGAGGTAAACTTCAATTTAATATAAAATTTGCTTTTATAGCCTGATTGTGTTGTTGTAGTTCTGTTTGGTGAACTAACCAGAATTTTGAATCATATTATGGGTATTTGTACTCATGCCCTCGACATTGGTGCTATGACTCCATTTTTCTGGCTGTTTGAGGAACGTGAAAAAATTATGGAATTTTACGAACGGGTTTCAGGTGCAAGAATGCATGCAGCATATGTACGGCCAGGAGGCGTCGCATTGGTATAATATGACAACAGTACTTATCGAAGTTCCTGTAGCTATAATTTACTATTTTAGGATCTTCCTCTTGGCTTATTAGGCGACATTCACGACTTTTGTGCGAAATTTGGTGAACGTATAGATGAAATGGAAGATGTGTTAACGCACAATAGGATTTGGATGCAAAGAACTATTGATATCGGTGTTGTAACTGGTGAAGAAGCTTTAAACTATGGTATGAGGTATGTTCTTTGACAAATGATCATAATTAGGTATCTCAAAACATTTTAACTTAAATCTAATGGAAATAAATTGTATTAACTGCAAGCAAGGTTAGCCGGGTTTTTTCCAGAGGATTTCTGGCGACCCAGGGGCAGATGGTTTTGCTGCTGCATCAAAGACCATCTGACTGCTTGAGGTTTGCCGGAACAGGCCAATAAAAGCTTTGTAGGGTGTTAAAGGTCGACGTACGTACATTAGTCTGATTGTGGCGTTTTTTTTTGTGATAGATATCTTTATTCACCATTTTATGTCACAAAAAAAACATGTATTTTCATAGCATGGGAACTATGTCCCCAGTTCTAAATACCGTCAACAGACTGGCGATTGAAACATTCTCCGCAAGCCTTCTGACGAGATATATGATCCCTGACAGCCAGCACCCAAGCTGCCGAACATGACTCTTCCAGGTTAATTTAGGATCAAGATGAACCCCAAAAAAACTTACGCGAATATCGCTCTGAAAATCGATAGGTGCAAAACGCAAAGTAAAGTTCATGCTTTGGGTTTTAGCCTGATTCAAGCTCAATTTATTTGCAAGAAACCAATTGCCTATGTCAATCTCAACAGCATTACCCAACTCCCCTAAAGGGTCGGTTGGTTGGTATCTAATAAAGCTAGTTGTGTCGTCAGCAAAGAGGATTATATTTGAGTCTTCTTGAAATTGTATAAATCATTTATCTTCATATGTATATTAAAAATAGTAAAGCTCAGGTTAGATTGTCTGGAACTAGCTAACTATTAAAAAATGCACCCTTAATTTGACCAACCTTATAACATGTAAGGTCTCGGGCCACCGCAAATTAAAGTACCATGTATATCGATCCCTACTTTGATGAATTATTTATTTTCTAGTGGCGTGATGCTGCGTGGATCTGGGATAAAATGGGATTTACGTAAAAGCCAGCCATATGACGCATACGATTTGGTTGAATTCGATGTACCAATCGGTACTAAAGGTGATTGTTACGACCGTTATTTGTGTCGTGTGGAAGAAATGAGGCAGTCGTTGAGAATTATTGAGCAATGTTTGAATCAAATGCCTGCTGGTGAGGTTAGAACTGACGACGCTAAATTGGTAACGCCCACTAGAAATGAAATGAAGGTAGGAATATCAATTGATGTCTTTTTTTCTACTATATACTATATAATATTTATTTTTTGTCAAATCAAATCAAATCAAAATCTTTATTTTCCATAAACTGCAATTGCAGTCTTTGGGTTTTAGGATCTTGAAAACAATTTTTTTTTTATTTTTTAGCGAAATGTTACTTTCGCTTGTCTAACTTTATTACGACGTTTCGGCGATGGTTTATCGTCTTCTTCAGGTCATTCTAGAAAATTACAAACATTACGTATATACAAGCAGCCAATAGGCTCATTTGCAATCCTCGAGACAATAGTTCAACCTTAAAAAGAAATTGAGATCGAATGGAATATATCAATACATTTCTTGCATCTCTAAAGGTCTCTGCCCACTACACCGGGCCGTAGTATGACCGTAACCGTTTCGGCACATGCAAAAAAGTATTCTTTATATAGGTAATAATGAGACAACGTCCACTAGAACGTTCCGTCACCTACCGACACCGTAGCGTTCTATGAGCGGACCGACAACAAATTCTCGGCAAGAATATTTTGCATGTTCCGTGCATTACACGCGACGTTATCAAACCGGTGTACATTCGCGTTGTAGTCGCACATACTCACCGTTTGAAACGAGTTGACGTATTGTTTTAGTTCTTTAATTTCTGAACGCGAAAGCGAAATTTTTCTTCGTCATCCACTAGGTGCCTATATAAAAAATTCTCCCTCAGTTTTTCGCTTTCTTAAAGAATCATAAATTCAGTAACGTCTGACATTATTTTTTCGGCTTCCCTCTTCCTCCTCGTCTAAAATTATGATAATCACTGCTAATTCCCTTACAGACAATTTGCTAATACCCATCGTGTATTTATAAAATAAAGATAAGTATGTTTTGCCAAAACCTGTTCTAAACAAAAGTTCTAAGTAGAAGCTAGTCTTCCCGACGAAGTAATAACAAAAATAGTTTTTGCTACAACCGCACAACGTGAACTTATGGACCGTGTAGGATCCGGTCATCAAACGCGTTAGAACGGGCACGGAACGGTGTTGATCCGTCCAGTGGGCGTTAGCAGAGATCGCAGTGCTTTTTTCTGCCTGATACGTTTATAGCACGGTCATAGTACGGCACGGTATAGTGGGCAGAGACCTTTATAAGAAAGAAATAATATGTCGATACGTTTCTTGCATCTCTATGACCCAGTTCATTGACCTTTTGCATTATTATTGAAATTGTAGCCCGTCTGCACATATTGGGGTCATTGAACTTTTTCTATTATTATTAAAATTGTAGCCTGTCTGGTGAGGATGGTAAAAAATCAATATTTGAATGCCAAATGTGTCAACTTGTGTCATTTAAAAACAATTTTGCCAGATTTAGTAGTAGTTTAGTATCTAATCATGTTCCATGTGTAAATATATTGCGTAATGTGTGGATTTGTTGAGGAAACTGTGCTGAAATGTGTTTATGGTGAAAATGTTCAAACAAAGTGTGGCATCGGCGAATTTCTCATCTTTTCTTGATTGTTGCCAGAATTTGAATGAATTGAATGGAATGGATTTTTTCCCACAACTGAATTATTTTAACAAAAATAAAATAAACTTGTGTTTGGGTTTAATTAAGCATCTGGGGGTGTGTCGGGTGTATATAAATTTCAGTTTAATTAAGCTATTGCGCGAATAATAAGTACGTACGAGGTGTAGGATAGCGATAATTTCAAGAACAGTCTGGCAGCCTTGCATTGTAAGTTGGTATGTTGTTTAAGCGAGTAGATTCCATAAGAATATCACACAAAAGTGTTTTCTTTCCTAATGACATTAATTTAATGAAAAAAGTGAAGATTTGGGAACTATTTTAAAAATGTTTCCCTTCAAAGAAGTCTCAACAAAAGTAAACGTTTCTCAGCGATGACTATTTAAACGTATGTTAAAACACATGGCATATTTTACACTTGTTTTGATTGTCAGAAATCCGTGCCGCATTTTACCCTGTTTTCGTTGAAGTAGAGTGAATAAGAGCTATCACGTTTTATATTAGTTGAACATTTAAACATCGCATATGTATATACATAATGTTTTTAATTTTCTAGAATGACCAGAAGAAGGCGATAAACCATCGCCAAAACCTCGTAATAAAGTTAGACAAGCAAAATGTAACTTTTCAATAACGTAAAACCCTAAAACCCAAAGAGATAAAAAAATTAAAAGGAAAAATGGTTCAAGAACATAAAAAAAGAAAGATTACAATTTCTACTACTATAATTTCCTACATTGTACTCAGTAAATTTCATTGATTTCTTATGGAAAATAACATGGGAAATCGTGGGTCATTTACGCCGTTTACGTCATTTACATCGTTTACGTGGGTCATTTACGTCATTTACATCATTTATGACGTAATGATGTAAACCTCGTAAATAACCCACACCTTAGATCAACAATCTCTTAGCATAAGACGTATGGCGTTTAACATTTGAGGTATAGTGTTTGACATTTGACGTATAGCGTTGACATTTGCTCGGTGGGTAATATAGGGTATAAAATCAACTCTCGGTCGGTAATACTGGGATTTTTTCTCACCACTTTTGGATGAGACAATATCGTCATCAAATCATTTCTAGAATCCTCTGTTTTGGTTTGTTAATTCAGGTTCTTGGCATTCTATAACCATCCATATATGTATAATTTGTACATGTTTTTTCTTAAATTCTAGACATCTATGGAGGCTCTTATTCATCACTTCAAATTGTTCACCCAAGGTTACCAAGTGCCACCAGGCCAAACATACACCGCCATTGAGGCACCCAAAGGTGAATTCGGAGTCTATTTGGTGTCTGATGGAAGTTCTAAGCCATACAGATGCAAAATTAAGGCACCAGGTTTTGCACATTTAGCTGCTATAGATAAAGTGGGTAAAAACCATATGTTAGCTGATATTGTAGCTATAATTGGATCATTAGATATTGTGTTTGGTGAGGTCGATAGATAAATAAATAAACATTATATAAGTAATAATATAATAATTTAATTATTATTTCTGTGTTTGACATTGTACAATATGATAATATATTATGCTATTTTCTTTTGTTAAATTATACTATTTGAATCCCAAAATTGTTGAAACCAAACATTGTGTTTTCTTTCGAGAAGTAGGGTAGACAAGTAGACATCCACATAGAAATAAAGATAGTAAATTTTATGTGAGACTAATCTTTCTCCGCCGTCAAAATTGGCATATTTAGTAGAAAGTAAAATAGCTACTCCACTGGCTATTACCAGTGGCGGCTCGTCAGTGCCTGCTCAGATTTCATTTCAAGGACATTTTTATAATAGTAATTATTCTATGTATCTACTATTATTTTTTTTAATCTGAAACCTGCTCTAATTTTAGTTATTTGTTATATTAATCTCACATCTCACTACTACTACCGCACAACAGAAATATAGCAGTGATAATGTCATACCCATCCCGCATGTAGTTTAGAATGAACTGTATCCCTCTCCTGTTAACCTTCAACCGCTCAGTCTAAACTAAACGCAGGCACCAAGGCACCTGCCTGCTTCCTATTAATATACACGCATATTATTGCATATAAGATTGTATTGAAAAAAAATCGACGAATTGAATTGATTTATAAAAACCTTTAATTTTTCTATTCTAGTTAATATATAAGTATAAGAAAATGTAAAACGCATAGCTTAAGGCGATACATTTTTGAACAAAAAAAAAACAAGAAAAAATATAAAAAGAAAAATAAAAAAAAACAAGAAAAATAAAGATTTCGCAATTTTCTTCATAATATGAAGAAAATTACGCCGTATATTATACACTTTTATATTAATGCTGCCTAATTAAATTACCCACGAGCCGCCACTGGCTATTACCATAAGTGGTATTAAAGTACAAGCACAAGTTTTCAAATTAAATGCTTAAAATCAGCATTTTATGTACTGTTTTGACAAACCAAATTAAATACAACACAAAAAATTATAAAAATATTTATTACAAATACTATATATTATAATATACACCTTCAGATATTAACAAATAATATTCCTTAAACTACTGAGCAATTTTCACAATAATACGTAATAAAAATAACAATAATTAAAATCTTAATACTTTTTAGTTAGGTAAATGATTCCAAAACTGTTCAGTAAATATTATTTATGAACAATGCTTGCATTTTGAACAGTTTTTTTTGTCAGGCCGCAAACAAACACACACATCTTATTAGGATGTAATTTTAATTGTTTATTTGACAAATGATTAGCTATTTATTATTTGAGGTTTATGAGTTAAACATTATCTTGCTTTGCACCACGACGTTCAACCAGTTGTCAAAGCATCTACAATAATTGGACCGGATGTATCCAGTTTCAAACGATGGCAGAATATCAACCCTTGTCTTAAAAAGTACAAGGCTTATTATACAGGCTGTTAGTAAATAAGTGCGACAAACTTCAGGGGGTAATTCTGCATGAAAAAATAATGACAGTTTGCTATATAAACATACCTATGTCCGCAAATGCGTCGTTTTCTGAGATACGGGGTGTTAACGTTTTTCTTAAAAATTGTAGATTTATTGATTGCTCTGAAACCGGTGGAGATATGCATATGAAATTTCGTGAGTTTTAAGAGGTAGTTATTGCGCATTTTTTGGCAAGCAATTAAGAGTTTTATGTTTATCAGTGGCGCGCATACGGGTAATGATCTCAATATTTTTAAAGAAAAAATGGTACGCCACTGGAATTTTTCAAATAAAAAATAATTTTGCAATTCCTCGTTCAATTTGTGATAAAAAATCTGTCTTGCTGTTTTATCGTAGGGGGCATCGTCTTTGTGCAAAAAAATAAAACATCTTACTCCGTATTTTTCGTCATTTTAATATATTATCAAGAACAGTTTCACGAATAAAAATAACAAATAAAATGTGCGCCACTGACTTTTTTAAAATTAAAAAAATAATTTTTGGATTAAGCCGTTAAAAATACAACTATTTTGTCTCTTGATATTTTTTCGTATCTTGCATCGTTTTACAGAAAAAAAATTAAAGCCACTTAAATGCATGTCCCTGGATCTGTAAAAGTGATTTTTAAAATTATTCAGGGACATGCATTTAAGTGGTTTTAATTTTTTTTCTCGAAAACGATGCAAGATACGAAAAAATATCAAGAGACAAAAAAGTTGTATTTTTAATGGCTTATTGCAAAAATTATTTTTTTAATTTTAAAAAAGTCAGTGGCGCACTTTTTTTTTGTTATTTTTATTCGTGAAACTGCCCCTTACGACGCCACTGGAAGTCATAATCAACAATCAATTGAAGCTAACTTAGCGTCTTATCATAGTCCATAATACTGCCAAATTTCAACAAAATCAGTCAACAGGTGTTCGAGATATTAATAAATAAATGTAAAAAAAAAATTTTTTTTGACACCCTGTATCTTGAAAACTATGCATTTCCGGACACCTGCTTATATGAACTTTTTACCTTAAAATTACTCAAAGAATCACCCCCTGAAGTTTGGCCAGATACTTAATTAACACCCTGTATAGCAAACTGTCATTATTTTTCATGTAGAATTACCTCCTGAAGTTTGTCGCACTTATTTACTAACACCCTGTATAAATTCGCATCTTTACTGAAAACCGAGATAACCCGCAAATAGAACTGCAAATAAACTACCCTGTACTACGGTCATTGCACTATGTTTTAATGCAAATGATTTCATTTCATTTCATTGTATAATTTAAATTAACATAATTATATTTTCCGAATTATTTCTTGGCCCCATAAATTATTTTAATAATAATTACAATTTAAATATTTACATTACATTATTTCAAATACATATTTATATAACCTTTACCGTTTTTATGAAACCAGTATATACAGGGTGGTGCAATATACACGTGTCAAAGCTTTATGGCCGAATAACTTTCCTGACTACTTCCAGTGTAAATATACATTATTTGTTTAATGAATTTTAATGCATTACCCTGTATACTACAATTTTGCAATTTCATGTTATACCTACCACATTTATAATAGTTATAATATATATTTACAATTTTCTCTAAAATTCTACGATTATCACATTTGATTTTGATTGTTTTTAATATTGGTAAGTATGTCAACTCTATAAAGAGCTAAACATATAGGGTGTTTCATAATATGTGGGACACATTTACAGAGATGATAGTCCTAGAGAAAAACTATGTTTCGCAAAATACGAGCAGTTTTCGACAAAAAGAGCAAGAGACAAAAAAGTTTCTAAATTGAATAGGAAATATTATTAAAGAATTAGAACTTTGTTACCGCGCACAATGGGTTTTTTTGAGATGTCCTATCTCCTCTGTAAATGCGTCCCACATATTATGAAACACCCTGAATAAGTCCCTATCTATTTTCTTTAAATATACAAGGTGTTTCTAAAATAGGTGGTCAAAATTTGTGAGCGAATATGAAATAACCTAAATTGTAATTTTCCTTATTTACAAAGATACAAAGATGACAGCCTGAGGACGATTTTTTTGAAATATTTTCGAAACGAGTAAAGATGAATTAATCAAATGTACACCTCTTTATTCACATATTTAAATAAATGTCGTAAACTGAATAAAAAAGGATGACCATAGGCAGGAAAACGGGGGTGACCCTTGCTTTAATTATAACCTAACTTTTTTTTCTTGTGACTTTTATTCCATTTGTGTCAAAAATGTGATAAAATAAAGTTTTCTACATAAAAAAGGCATACTTGTTTTTTCTCGAAAAACTTAAGGGTTTTCGAGAAATTCAAGTTTGAAAATTTTAGGAGAAAACTGGTTTTGGAAAACTTTTCGTTAGCAAACTGTATTTCAATATCAATGCTGTGTACTAAGGACCAGTTTTGTCCTAAAATTTTGAAACTTGAATTTCTCGAAAACCTTTAAGTTTTTCGAGAAAAAACAAGTATGCCATTTTTATGTAGAAAACTTTATTTTATCACATTTTTGACACAAATGGAATAAAAGTCACAAGAAAAAAAAGTTAGGTTATCATTAAGGCAAGGGTCCCCCTCGTTTACTCGCCTATGGTAATCCTTTTTTACTCAATTTCATGTCAGTTTACGACATTTAACTAGGTGAATAAATATGCTACAATTGACTAATTCATCTTTACGCGTTTCGAAAATATTTCAAAAAAATCGTCCTCAGGCAGTCATTTTTAACACCCTGTATCTTTGTAAATCAATTCTTTTAGAAAAATTACAATTTAGGTTTTTTTCATGATTAGATGTCACCAATTCGCTCATAAATTTTGACCTTTGTTCCAAGTACCTATGCCTATGTTGGGTATTAGTATTAGTCCAAAAACGTTTGTAGTCCGGATCTTTATACTTCAATTTAGAGTTTTTTTTTTGGTTTAAAAATGCCTTTACCTGAACCGGCATCCCCAAGTAATCGGCAGTTAGAGAGGAATACGCTTTCTTCGATACTCAAAGGAAATACTATGAAAGTCTGAGGTTTTTGTCTATTTTGTACTAGAATTTTGAAGATACAAGTTTTGATAGTTGTTAAAGTTGAAACTTAGCTTCATTACAACTTTCTTAGATCCCCAAAGAAAATAAAGTCCGCTTTGAAATTCTGAGCTTTTTGTCTGTTTTTTATGATATACGCTTTGATAGTTCTGTTTTATAATAGAATTGTAAAGCAACTAATGTGACTAATTATTCGATATTCGTGGACAAATTACAAGTATATACCTAGTATTCGTAATATTATAAATTATAAAATTACAATATACCTAGTATTTATTATTTTACGAAAAGTTTTAAAGAATTCAATGAAAGTAGATAAATTTGGCAAATTTGAACCAAATCAATGTGACTTGTACAAATTTTGCTACTTTATATTGTCTAATACTGTTTATTTACTTTTAGAGTCTAAAAGCTAATCTTAGCTATTTTCATTAAATTAATAAATCTCGTTAATGTTCAGATGCGTCTGCACTTTTAACAAAGTCCAGTAACAAAACCTAACTGCAAACTTCGGCCCGAACAGTCTGGACATCGTAGCGTTAACTACGAGATATCGATGCATTCCAAAGCTTGTCTACCAACTAGAAGTTGGCAAGCATGGACGTTATCGGTAGACTAAGAATGAATAGTGACACGAGAGCGTACGTCACGTCGTCCCACGATGATGTTCCTGACGTTAGGGATCGAGGTCTTGTCGCAAGTGCGGACACACCATTAGCATTCGGCGCAACCATAATTTTAATTTTAAAATTATAAATCATATTTTTTATAATATCCAGTGTAAGTAATTAATTAATTAATTAATTGAAAAAAGTTCCTAGACGCCCCCAAAACGCCTCATTTTCACTTTTTGCTAAATCTATTTTCAAGTTTAATACTGTTGAGCTATGGCTTCAATTCATCATGAAAAGTTACAACTTTCTTAGGTACTCAAAGGAAATCAAGCCCGCTTTGAAACGCTGAGCTTTTTGTTTGTTTTAGAATAAGATTTTGAAGATGCAGGTTTTGACAGTTGTTAAAGTCGAAAACTCTAGCTTCATTTCTTCATAGAAAGTTATAGATTTCTTAGATACTCAAAGGAAATAAAGTCCGCTTTGAAATTTTGAACTTTTTGTTCTGTTTTATAGTGGGATTTTGAAGATACAGGTTTTGATAGTTGCTAAAGTCAAACTTTAGCATCATTTCTTCATGAAAAGTTGTAACCTTCTTAGATACTCAGAGGAAATAAAGTCCTCTTTGAAATTCTAAGCTTTTTGTGTGTTTTATTGTAGGATTTTGAAGATATTATACAGGTTGTGATAGTTCTTAAAGTTGAAATTTAGCTTCATTTCTTCATGGAAAGTTACAGCTTTCTTAGATACTCGAATGAAATGAAGCCCGCTTTGAAATTCTGAGCTTTTTGTCTGCTTTATAGCAGGATTTTGAAGATACAGGTTTTGATAGTTGTTAAAGTCGACTATAGCTTCATTTCTTCATGAAAAGATACAACCTTCTTAGATACTCGGATACTAGGAAATAAAGTCCGCTTTGAAATTCTGAGCTTTTTGTCGTTTCTATAGTAGGATTTTGAAGATACAGGTTTTTATACTTGTTAAAGCGGAACTTTAGCTTCATTTCTTCATGGAAAGTTACAACTTCCTTATATGCTCAAAGAAAATAATGTCCGCTGTGAAATTCTGAGCTTTTTGTCGATTCTATAGTAGGATTTTGAAGATACAGGTTATTATGGTTGTTAAAGCCAAAGTTTAGCTTCATTTCTTCATGGAAAGTTACAACTCTCTATATACCCAAAGGAAATAAAGTCCGTTTTGAAATTCTAGGCTTTTTTGTCTATTTTATAGTAGAATTTTGGAGATACAGGTTGGGATAGTTGTTAAAGTTGTGTCCGTTTTGAAATTCTGAGCTTTTAGTCAGTTCTATAGTAGCATTTTGAAGATACAGGTTTTTATAGATGTTAAAGCCGAACTTTAGCTTCATTTCTTCATGGAAAGTTACAACTTACATATATACTCAAAGAAAATAATTCCCGCTTTGAAATTCTCAGCTTTTTGTCGGTTCTATAGTAGGATTTTGAAGATACAGTTTTTTATAGTTGTTAAAGCCGAACTTTAGCTTCATTTCTTCAAGGAAAGTTACAGCTTTCTTAGATACTCGAATGAAATAAAGCCCGCTTTGAAATTCTGAGCTTTTTGTCTGTTTTATAGTACGATTTTGAAGATACAGGTTTTGATAGTTGTTAAAGTCGACTTTAGCTTCATTTCTTCATGAAAAGTTACAACCTTCTTAGATACTCAGAGGAAATAAAGTCCTCTTTGAAATGCTAATCTTTTTGTGTGTTTTATAGTAGGATTTTGAAGATATAGGTTTTGATAGTTTTTCTATGTTGAACTTTAGCTTCATTTCTTCATGGAAAGTTACAACTTTCTTAGATACTCAAAGGAAATAAAGTCCGCTTTGAACTTCTGAGCTTTTTGTCGTTTCTATAGTAGGATTTTGAAGATACAGGTTTTTATAGTTGTTAAAGCGGAACTTTAGCTTCATTTCTTCATGGAAAGTTACAACTTCCTTATATGCTCAAAGAAAATAATGTCCGCTGTGAAATTCTGAGCTTTTTGTCGGTTCTATAGTAGGATTTTGAAGATACAGGTTTTTATGGTTGTTAAAGCCAAAGTTTAGCTTCATTTCTTCATGGAAAGTTACAACTCTCTTATATACCCAAAGGAAATAAAGTCCGCTTTGAAATTCTAAGCTTTTTTGTCTATTTTATAGTAGAATTTTGAAGATACAGGTTATGATAGTTGTTAAAGTTGTGTCCGCTTTGAAATTCTGAGCTTTTAGTCAGTTCTATAGTAGGATTTTGAAGATACAGGTTTTTATAGATGTTAAAGCCGAACTTTAGCTTCATTTCTTCATAGAAAGTTACAACTTTCTTATATACTCAAAGAAAATAATGCCCGCTTTGAAATTCTGAGCTTTTTGTCGGTTCTATAGTAGGATTTTGAAGATACAGGTTTTTCTAGTTGTTAAAGCGGAACTTTAGCTTCATTTCTTCATGGAAAGTTACAACTTCCTTATATGCTCAAAGAAAATAATGTCCGCTGTGAAATTCTGAGCTTTTTGTCGGTTCTATAGTAGGATTTTGAAGATACAGGTTTTTATGGTTGTTAAAGCCAAAGTTTAGCTTCATTTCTTCATGGAAAGTTACAACTCTCTTATATACCCAAAGGAAATAAAGTCCGCTTTGAAATTCTAAGCTTTTTTGTCTATTTTATAGTAGAATTTTGAAGATACAGGTTATGATAGTTGTTAAAGTTGTGTCCGCTTTGAAATTCTGAGCTTTTAGTCAGTTCTATAGTAGGATTTTGAAGATACAGGTTTTTATAGATGTTAAAGCCGAACTTTAGCTTCATTTCTTCATAGAAAGTTACAACTTTCTTATATACTCAAAGAAAATAATGCCCGCTTTGAAATTCTGAGCTTTTTGTCGGTTCTATAGTAGGATTTTGAAGATACAGGTTTTTCTAGTTGTTAAAGCCGAACTTAAGCTTCATTTCTTCAAGGAAATTTACAACTCTCTTATATACCCAAAGGAAATAAAGTCTGCTTTGAAATTCTAAGCTTTTTTGTCTATTTTTTTTTTTTGATAGTTGTGAAAGTTAAAATTTAGCTTTATTTCTTCATGGAAAAAGACAACTTTCTTATATCCTCAAAGAAAATAATGTCCGCTTTGAAATTCTGAGCTTTTTGACTGTTTTATAATAGAATTTTGAACATATGGGTTTTGAGAGTTGTTCAGGTTAAAATTTAGCTTCATTTCTTCTTGGAAAGTTACGGAAATGAAGAGTCTTTGAAATTCTGAGCTTTTTGTCTGTTTTATAATGGGATTTTGAAGATATAGGCCTTGATAGTTGTTGAAGTAATCTTTTCAAAATCGTTCATACATTCTCGAAATGAACAGTTGATACATTCCGATTTCGTTTACGCTAACCTAAGTGTTAATCACACAATATTTCTGAGTAAACAAACAGTATAGTTTGATCTAAAATATTTGTCTGGTTTGAAATTATCACTTGTCATAAAAGAAAAATAAAATAACACCCGCATATGATTTTCAAAACAAAAATAATAACAAAAAATAAACTAATAATGGACAGACATCATACATCATCAGCATCTTGAAAATCTAATAACGTATAAGTTTCTCGTCGTGATATAAATCGATTCGATTGACTTATCAGTAGACTGCTACGCCTTCGTAAATTCTTCATACCAATTTCAATAGTTTCTTTTGTAAATATTAATGATTTGTATGCGTTCACGAAAACGCCAACTATGATACAACTGCCAAGAAATATAAATCCATATGTCATTAGTGGACATGCTATGTCTGCAAATGTTGTGGCCAGGTAGATCCATCTCCTAATTGGTGGCGTGAGATCGTCAATTCCCTATAAAAGTTACAGATTTAGAGTTTGGTTAATTGCGCAAACAGTTCTATTAAAGACGAAATAAACAGTGTCACCAAATATCATTTTAAGCGGAATAAGAGGAGAATTCCTACACCACTGGTCAATGGTTGTCAATGATGGTTTTTTTATTGAAACAATGATTAAACTAACTTTTTAATACATTTTCTGTTGTTTTGGCCACTATTTCATGAATAGCTTGGTTACCGCTAGCCTGGTCCACCAAAGTTGTACAAGCATTACTAAGTATACAATACATAAGTAAGTACAATAGTACATAAATACGGATTGAGGTATTTCATATTACTGTGACGAATATTAAAATGTCCCCTACGCTTAGAGATAAATAAATACATCCGGCATACAATAGTAATTAGGTGATATGTTCTGGAAAGCTCGCGATTCAAACTAACGGGAGGCGACTACCTCGTCCGGGGCAGCGCTGGGTTAATTTGGTAGAATGTGCTTCGCTCACCGTACAAATATGGAATAGACGTACGCGCAGAATGTTGTAGAACAAACCAGTATATGCGAGAAAGAAACAAATCATATATAAAGCGAGCGTGAGAGGGACAGACAGTCAGAAATGAAGTGAATAGTCAATAGTTAATAATAATAATAATTGATTTACTGCTTAACAGAAAATCCATTTACAGAGCAATCTTACAAAATTACTTAATCTTAATAATAACAATACGAATAAACCGAAACAGAGAGAAAGAAACATCATACATTTAACTTAAATGTTCATTCAAAACACCCAAAATAGTACTTAAGTGATCAAAAAAAATATCACTCTCATCGCTTATTAAGTTATATGTCTGACACATTGTGTAGACAGGCGACTTCATCAACAAATCGGTCCTAGGTCGGTCGTTATAAAATAAATTAGAAGACCTCGAATTTTGCCTTGGTACCAAAAAATACAACTTTTGCAAGAGTTCAGCGCAATCAATCTTACTATGCAATATATTAAAAAGGAATTTTACTGTATGAATTTTTCGTCTTAATTCTAAACTTTGTATTTGACATACTCTATTCCTCTTTCTGGATATGATCCATCAGTTTTGAAATATAAGTATTTTAAGAACTTACGCTAAACTCTCTCAACAGAAACATTGTAACAGTTATAATATGGAAACCATAATAAAGAGCAGTATTCCAGCTTTGACCTGACATAAGCATAGTATAAGGTTTTTATTGTACCCACATTCTCAAAAATCTGGAATTTCTCACAATGTAGCCATAAGACCTAGATGCACTCAGAATTATGTTATTTATATGTATATCGAATGAAAGACTCTCTTCAAGGTCACACCAAGATTCTTAATGGACTCAGGACGATTTAAAATCGTCTCACCAATCGTATACTCGAAATGAATGGCTGATTTTTTTCTGGTATATGACATAACTTTACACTTAAGTTCAGTTTGTTTTCCTCACACCAGCATTGAAACAAATCCATATCACGCTGCAAACGATTACAATTGTCAAGATTATTAACGGAATTAAATATTTTCATATCGTCCGCACAGAGCATTCTCAGACAATTCAGTAGTCCGGCTAAGTCATTTATAAAAATTAAAAACATTAATGAACACCAGATGACATATGGTATCTTGACGATTTATATCCATTATGGAGACCATATTGGGATCTATTAGTGATATAGGAATGGATTAACGAAACAGATCCAGCTCCAAGCCCAAACACAGTATAAGCTTGTTCAACAGAACCACGTGATTTATTATGTCAAATGCTTTGGCAAAGTCCGTGTAAATCACGTCGACCTGCCCTCCTCCATCATCAGTTTCTGAAGTAAATTGTGTAAACACAGACAGATCAGTAAGCGTGGACCTGCCATCGATAAAACCGTGTTGATTTATTGATAAATTAGGCTATAAATCCTCTGATATAATTTCAAGTTAAGAACAGTGTTGTGAAATATAAATAGTAGAAATAAATATAGTGAATTTTCATTAACAACTGAAAATAATTATACTTATTTAAGTATAATTCTTTTCAGTTGTTAATTTAAGTGTTTAGTTATTAACTGTAAATAAATTAATTTAATTCAAATCTCGTTATTATTTCACACATCGAACTCAGAAAAACGTTACATTACAAAAAAAATCAAATCATAAGTTTAAATTAGTGTCCTTTTGTTGGAAAATTATAGTCTTTCTTATGATAACTTTTGCCGTTAAATGGGTCCTTAGTGATCAATATTGACAAACACACTTTAAATTGCTGTATCTTAGAAACTAGAAATTCTGGCAACACTGTTCCCTATATCCCTGACTTAAAAATTTACTCACCTCTTCAACCCACATAACAGGAAATATAATGCTGGGAAAATTTTTGGCAGCTGCTATATTGGGCGCTTGATCCACTTTGAGGTTGAGTTGTATTCTAATTTGGCCTTCAATTGGTACACCAATTTTCTAATGAGAAATACAACATATTTTATTAGGTTATTAGTATTTATATATATACACTTGGATTTACCGGTTGAATTTTGAAATAGGACTGATGTAAATCTTCATGTGGTGTTAATCCTTCGACCACATCTAAAAGTTTAGGATCGGCTTGAAAGAAATGTGGAAATGACAGATAAACTGGAGCGTCTGAAAACACATTTTTGTACATAAAGTTTAATAATTATGTACAGAGTATCACGTATATTTTGACCAATGGCTATCTTTGTTAATATTCGTCCTAGAAAAAAGTTTAAATTATAAAAGTTGAAGTAAATTCAGTGCTGGTTTAGCATCCGTTTTTCGAAAATTTTACAACATTTTTAAAAGGAATATCCTGTATATTTTATGACAGTTAACTTCAAAACATTTGAAAAGATGGAAATCTACACAGTGTTTGAACAGTTTTAACATCTTTAGGGATTTAAGAGTCAGGATCAAACATAAGATAACTGCTGCATATAACAATTACTTGGTGGAAGTTCAAAATTCATTGAAGACAGATCCAAAGAGGCCCTGGAGCTATGTACAGAATAAGAAGCGAAAATCGAGAATCCCGGGTGTCATGTATGGTACGGATAGTGCTGAATACTCAACACCCCAAGACATAGTAAATGCTTTCGCGAAATACTTCGATAGCGTATATGTTGATGGTGCCCACCCTCAGGAGGTGCATTTTTCTTCTTCCCGCATATCGGTGGGTCAGCTTGATATCGATGATGTTCTCATGTCACCCAAACAATTAAAGCCCAAAATGACTTCGGGACCAGATGACATCCCGGCTTTCATTTTACGAGATTGTGCGTCTGTTTTCGCCGTGCCACTGCAGACTCTGTTTAATAGGTCTGTGAGATCCAATATATTCCCAAAAGCTTGGAAAATTTCCCGCATTTGCCCAATTCATAAATCTACTGAGAATGATCATGTTGAAAATTATAGACCCGTGTCGCTCCTGCCCAACTTCTCGATGGTTTTTGAGGCGGCATTACTCTGAAAAATATTTACTCAAATTAAGCATCAGATTGATCCACGGCTTTTTCCCAGGCCGCTCTACAGTAACCAACCTAACCTGTTTTCTAGAGGATGTATTTCGTACCCTCGGGGAGTGTCTGCGGATCGATGCGATTGATACAGATTTTTCGAAGGCTTTCGATAAGCTGGATCATTCGCTTGTCCTACGGAAAATGTCGAGGTTGGGTTTTCATGAGGATCTTTTAACGTTTTTTGCCTCCTACTTGTCTGATCGACAACACTATGTCGAATACAATTATCATAAATCGGAAACTTTCACACCCACCAGCGGAGCGCCTCAAGGCAGCTGTTTGGCACCATTTAATTTTCAATTTTCATTAATGACATATCCCAGGAACTTACAAGCAACCATTTGATGTTTGCAGACGATCTGAAGTTGTATCGTGTTATTCGAGACACTTCGGATTGCGTATTGTTGCAGCGCGACTTATCTAAGCTTGAAGATTGGTGTAACTATAATAAATTGCCTTTAAATATTAATAAATGTAAGTTTGTCATATTTTCGAAATCGCAAAACTGTTTTTGAATATCGCTATCAGCTGAGTGACACTGCGCTTGAGTGTTGTGATGTTGTCAGAGATCTTGGAGTTTACGTCGACACTGAATTGTCATTTAATTATCATATTCAAAGTATTACCCGAGATGCACTACGCATGCTTGGCTTTTTGTTTTGTGTTACCAAAGATTTTAGTGATATTGAATCTATAACTAATTTGTATTGTGCTCTGGTAAAATCTAAGCTTGAGTACGCCTCTTTAATATGGTCTCCCATTTACCAATATCATGCAGGACACATTGAAAGCATACAGCGCAAATTCCTTAAATATTTAGCGTTTAAAATTGACGGTAGATTCGCATGTAGAGGATTCGATCATAGAGCACTGCTCGATCGGTTTCAAATGGTTTCGCTGGCTGCTCGCAGAGTGTATGCCGGACAACTCTTTCTCTTTAAGATTATAAATACCTTCGTGGACTGTTCAAACCTACTCCGATCGTTGAATTTTAACATACCGCGCCCCTCTGCGAGGATTAGCAGACCATTTCACGTTCCTGTTTTTCGTACTAATTATGAATCCAAAGCACCACTACTTCAAGCATGCCAAACATGTAACATAGAAGGATTTAGTCAAGAAATTAACTATTTCAATGAGCTTGTAAGATCTTTCTGCGCTCAATTGTCTCGGTTCCTGTAAAATCTGGTCATCTGATGTGTGTGCGTATGTTGTTTTGTAGGATTATTAATTAGTTTATTATTAGTAGCTTATTTATTTAGTTATATTGTCTTGTAATGGGGTCTTTAACCTGTTAGACAATAAAGAATATTATTATTATTATTTTATGACAGTTAGATGTTCGGAGAATTTCGTTTAAAAATGTTGTAAAAGTTTCCAAAAAGCCGATTTGAATATTTTTTTATATTTTTCAACTACGGATACTAAACTAGCACATAATTTACTTCAGGTTTCATAATTTAAACTTTTCGCTAGGACCAATATTAACAAAGAATTGGTCAAAATACCTATAGGTACCTACGTTTAGTAAATTGTATACAAAAACATAAAAAATTTGCTTACCAAACTGGCATGGGCTGATATTTTGCAGCCCTTTTGGTGGACAAAATTGATTTCCAGAACAATAACATTTGTTTTCTGGATTTTTTTCAACAGACTCAAATATATTGTCCGTAGGTGTGTACAAATCTGCGCTGATACCTTTAAAAATTAAATTCGATATGATTATTTCTGGTTGTGAATTTTACAAGCAACAAGCAATTTTATTAAAAATCATCAGAGTTTTTGAACTAAACAGAGGGTTCTCTGTTCATTGGGTGCAGGTGGTAAGGATACAATTGGTGTTCTTTGAAAATTCTTCATATAATCGCTTTGTGGAAGTTTTCTGGTTGTGCTTGAATAATATTGATGTTGACTGTTGACGTTTCGAACAGTATCAAAACGTCTATGTCCAAATTTGCTGTGTTGGTAAATTCAACAAATAGGGATGTCGCTTCCGCCATCTTTAGCTATTAATTTTTGTCCTGACGTTATTAAAGTCTTCGCAAAATACAATTTTAGCTCTGCAAATTTGGTGTTACAGGCATTAGTTCACTGTCGGTTGACAGGAACAGACTAACAAATCTGCCGGACTAGCTAGAATCGAGTTAGGTATCGAAGTTGTCAGATTTAGATCAGAGATTCAATTGGTGAGTCTTCCTACTGTCATAAAATTTGCGAACCAATTTTGACCTATTGAGTAGGTAGGTAAATATAACGAGTAGGATTTCTACTTACCATGTTTGGTTACAGGCTTTCGATATTGCATCGGAAATATCCTGCACAAATCCTTATCATATATATGCACAACATCTTTTCGTGTAAAGTATCTTGGTGGAAAAAATGAACCTTCACTAGCTGATAGCGCATTACATGGCGCTTCCTTCCAAAATGGCAAGGTATTGGCTCCATTTAAATTGGCCAACAGTCCAAATTCATGCATACCTGTTTCACCTGTGTAGATGTTGTGGACTTCGGGCAATGTGCCGTTCCTCTAAAATGAGTACAATAATAGTAATATAATTGCTGTATACGAAAAAAATCACAATCTACGTAAAGAATGCCAGTTTTTATAAAATGGCAATTCATTTGTGGAGACGATTAAAAATTTTAAATATAGGTAAGTATCAGAAACTTTGCCCGAAAATCTCAACCATCTAAGTAATATCAATCAATATTTTGCAAGTGTTTTTTCTGATTCTTCCGTGAGTGACGAATCAATTCAATTTTATTCGAACCAAAGATATAATGAAAGTTTAACATCAGAATGCTTTCAGGAAAAGAAATGAAAGATATACAAAAAATTAAATCGAATGCAAGTGGCATTGATAACATTTCACTGTTAATGATAAAACTGATTTACCATGTTTTAGATAAATTTATTTTAAATGTTATAAACTCTTGTATAGAGCAAACATACTTTCCAAATCAATGGAAGATTTCAGTTATAAACCCCATTCCAAAAATATCCAACCCCCAAAGTCACTCCGAGCTCAGACCTATCAGTCTTCTCCCAATTTTTGGCAAAATTTTGGAGAAGGCTGTTGAGGTTCAGATGACACAATATATTGCAAATAACCGTATATTTCCAGAAAATCAGTCAGGTTTTCGATTGAGATATAGCACAACATCGGCCCTTTTAAATGTATCTGAAGTACCTTGAGACAACTCGACCAAAAACGAGCGGCGGTCTTGACTTTAATAGATATGTCCAAGGCTTTCGACGCATTTTAAACCTGATGCTTATGATGAGGCTAATGGAAACATAAATGAGGATCTACAACAAATACATACATATTGCACGAGACGTAATATGACAATAAATGCAACTAAAACAAAAGCGCTACTGTATGCGTCGAAACTGTTCATGAGGACCTGAAAAACTACATTCATATAGAGCTGAACAATGTTGTTGTACCCTTTTCCACAATTGCCAGAAATTTGGGTGTTTTGTTCGACGGCGAAATGAGATTCCATGATCACGTAAACAGTTTAGTACAAAGAACATTTGTCTGCTTCAAGATTCGGGAAGTTCTCTTTGGTTTGACCGGTATATTTCTTTAATTTATCCAGTTATAACTGTATACAGGGTGAGCAAAGAAAATCATGTTTGGTCCTATATGCGAGATTCTCAATTTTTGACTTTTTTGGGGTGTCTCTTGAGAATGGGTATTTTTTCTCATACTGTTGCATAACGTGGGATTTCATACGCCGGAGAGGCACTCATTGAACGTTATTCGCATGTCTTTTGCAATCTTGATGTTTTATGGATTTGTAATTTTTTAGTTGATCAATATAACATGAAATCTTTATTTTAATAAATATCTCAAAATTATACATAATGATTCAAAAAATATTTTTGAAATTTTCGGATTCGAGTTTTTTTCATTATTTGCATTTTCTGAGAACATTTACCATAGTAGTGTATATTTTTTTATACCATCAGAAAGTAGAGATTTCAACGAACAAAAAACACACAAACTTTTTTAAAAAAGCAGATATTTTGACGTGAGAATTTTCGATTGAAAATTAGGGTGCTTTTTCGATATTAACTCAAAATAAGGTAAAAAAATTAATATTTTAAATCAAAAAAATTACTGTATGTTTGAGACATACAAAGGTAAGTTTTCACCAAATTTCGTGAAAAAATAATTTTTTTTGCAAACGATAAAAATAAAAAACCAAAAACTCGGTTATTCGAATTTTTCACATACATTTTGAGGTTATATAAAATAAGTGTCGATACAAAAGTTGTAGATCTTTTTCTTACCTACAACTTTGCTATTTAACTTTTTTTCATAGGACTTGCAGTTTTACCGGAAATCTAGATTAACTGTTTTGTACCCTTAAGAACTCACCCCCTCCCCGACCTCAGATCGCCCTGGTCTATAAGTTAAACAACACGAATAGAGTGACAAACAACAGCAACAAATCGACTTACAGAACCAGTTGCTAAATCCCCAAATAAAACTGCCCTTAATTTTTTTTTATAGGTAGGGAACATTTAAAATGAAACTAAAAACATGTGAGTTTCATGATTTCAATTAAAAAAATCTCAAATTGCCTTATTGAATAATTTTAATGACACATCATTATAATAATCAACAGAATTCAGCATGAATTCCGTAAAGAATTATTATAATTTTATTAAAAACTAGTTCTGTGGAATTTTTATAAATAAATAAAGTATATTATGTTTGTAAACAAAATTTAATTTGTTTTTATAGAGTATCGTATAAATTATTAATTATGTTAAATATTGTAATGAGTTGGTTATGTACTTGCATTTATAAACAATCCCATCTTGGATGCGGGTCGTTTCCGTTTTGGGTAAAACTGATGAGCTAAAGCTACTAGGTTATCATCGTATCCGAAAACCAATTCATCTGCAGTAACATTTACGAATGGTTTGGATGATCCGAGACTCAACATCAATGAAATGGTTTTTTGTAGAAAGTAACCCATATTGTTGGATTGTGATGCAAGCGTCTGAAAAAAAATAAGAAAATGGTAGAATTTTATTACCAAACAGTTTTTTAAAAATATCTAACACTATTCAAAGGTTCAACCGACAAAATAGTAAAAAATGGATATTTTTAGTAGCATTGTTGCACCTGTTTTTGGTTCGTTATGATCAAGTGTATTAAAGGAGGAGATTCAACGCTGCATCAACGAAATTCAGCCACATCTGATTCTTCAATCTTCATTTTGTAACTCTGAGCTAGTTGCTACTAATTATTAGCAGAATGACATAAGCAAAGATTAATCTACACAGATTAATCTTTGACATAAGTATCCCTTACGGTTGTTCATATTTATTTAGGTTATATAGAATAAATAGCACGTCCAGGTTTGCATTTCAAAAATATCTAAGGCTGGGTACACATTTGAGAGCACATAGTTTGAGTAGACACGAATATGCAAATGTAGACTACCCGTTCGCCGTGTCTCAGGAAGTGCAAGATGACGATCGCGCGACTTTGAGCGCACATGGGTCGAGCCAAATGTTTTTGGTCCCTTCCCAAGGAAAACATTCAGCGTATGTGTGCTCTGTGTGTGTGTAGACGTTATTACATTATGTGTATAGTGTTTCTAAAGTTAGTTTAAAATGATATAAAAAAACCACAACTCGATATCCCTTTGTAATGGCAATACCGACCGCAGCCGTCCATAGGCGCACCCTTTTAACTTTTCATAACAATACATGCCCTACGATATTTTAAAAATCATTTATGTATTAACAATTGTATGTTCATTTGTATAAAAGTATACTGTATTTTTCCTTGCCGCTCCAACATGGCAACATATAAACTGAAAAAACAGTTTTTGTTTTTAGAAGTTTTGAGATAGATGCACACGTACCTAGTCCATGTTCGAGCAGCAAGAAACATACCTTTATAATAATTAATACTATTGTTAATACTTGTTATGCATATAAGTAGATACATTTATAATAATATGCTTGTGATATTACAAACTAACAACAAATGTTATTCACTTAGTCAGTGATATTGTCTATATAACGTAAAAATTCTATAATATGTGTATTCGTCAGATCATTATTTTCAGACCTTAACTGATGATAAATATTTAAAAGAAGACGATGGCTTTTCACATGTAAATCTTCATGTTTAAACTCCCAACGTGTTCCGCTCGTGTCGTATACTGGCCGTGTCTGATACAGTGACTGCAAAAAGTTTCATCCACTTGAGGTTTTATTAAAAATTACTATCTAATTTGATAGATCTTCTTTCATTTTATTAATCTACGAAAAACGATTGAACAGATCATGGTTACAATATTCTGCCATCGTGTTTTACTGTCGGGCACAAATTTTCTTTCTTTTAATTCCACATTAAGTCTTAGGCATACCATATGATGTCTATCCGATTATATTTAGGTTAATCTGAGAAAATAACACGTTGCCAAAAATTATTTGTTTCATTAATATATTTATTTGCAAACTCCAATCCTTTTTTTTCTCTCGATTAATCATTAACCCAATACTTTTTGCAGTCACTGTAATTATTTTTATTACTGTCGGTATCCTTTGGCACGCATGACTTATATACGAGGGAGAAATGTATCAAAAACACGCTGCATTCGATGGCCTTTTATAATATAAAGAACATGGGAACAGATAGCCTCGGTAGAATAGTTGAATTTATATATACATACACTATACCGTGTGTATGCGTTAATTTTGTTGACACGAATTTTGCTCAGCTTTAGTCGTATAAATGTCGCCCATGATTTGAGAACACATGCATTGAGTATGCACGTATGTACGTGTGTTCTCAAGATATGTGCTCTGAAATGTGTACCCAGCTTAAGATTCGTTACTTACCAATAATGGTATATTTGGCACAGTCAGCTTGAAGTGTTTCGGAACAGATAGTTCAGGTATAAATTTTAACAATTTCTTATGCTGATAGGAGACAGTTCCGTTATCGTGAAATTTTATATTCACCTTCTCCATGTCTTCTCTGTAACAAATAAAAACAATCATTGATTAGCTTAGACATTTACTTCCATCATCAGGAGTAAATATATTGCTGTCGGTTTCTGACGAAAATAAATTGAATCTAATTTTCAGTCAACGTTTCGTTTATGTCTACATAACTTCCTCAGATCCTGTGCGTAATAAGTAATGGTAATTTTAAATCAATTAGTTACTATTATGTTAAACCTCATATTGAACGGTGGGGTAACCCCCGGAATGCTTCAGAAAGTTCGGTGAAATCAGGAACAAAAATTTTATTATTGCATGATGAAAGTACATGGGTCTCAATTGGAGCACTTAATCAAATAGATCTATTTAAAAGGCATACTTTTTTATTGTTTGTTAATTTTTTAAAATCAATTTTGAACCAAAATTAAAAAAAAAAGTTGGTTGTGTCGCCTCAAAACTTTCCCGACAAGATATAATATATTCAAAAATATACGATCAGCGTAACGACTTTTAATTATTATTGTAATTGTACTATTTTCATTATTTCCAATACACTAACGTAACAAACTAACTACTCTATTCAAAAATTAGAAAAAAAATATTGCCACAGCTGGGACTCGAACCCATAACCTTCCGCATGAGAAGCGCACGCTCTATCAATGACGCCAAAAACCCTTTATCAAATTACTTTATTATATTCTAATAAGAGTTATAGCATAAATAAACGAACATAGATGCGCAAAGCCTGTCTATAACTTATAACACTGTAATGTACTCGATAGCAACCACGTGCTGTACTCGATAGGGCAAGACAAAGAGAGAGAGAATGTACATGGCATAGATACAATTTGTACGCGGTAATAGGCCATGAGATGAGGGTAGTTGTTGTTCCCTGTAAAGGTTACGAATATTAATTTATTTCGTTCATCTATGGTTGAAAGAAGTGTTGTTGTGATAATATATTTTTTCTACGTCTGTCTTTAAATGCCTTTATTCTATAGTCAATCATGATTTGAAAATGTAGTACATTGTAATGCTGTTTTTCATTTACCCGTGCACAATAAATATACCAGGAAATATAATGAGAAAAATAGCATCGGGCATGAAAAATCACCAACAAACAAACGCCGACAATACAAACACACCAAATTGACAGGTTAGGTATTTAAAATTAATAATAATTATAATTAAGTATTTCGCTAATTTCAAAACACAAAAACAGTGATAGTGAATATAGTTTAACACCACCTAGTCAATTTAATACTTCTAACTTATCGTATTGAGGCTTACGGAACTGAGGTAAGTTTCGAAAATCAAATATTTTCCTAAAATTTATGTTTAATTTATTCAAAAGCATTAAAACAGTCGTAGAAAAAGTATAGTGTGAAACTCACATGAAATTACCATTTCCTATACTCGTATGATTTGCTGCACTCGCCTGCGGCTCATGCTGCAAACGATCATACGCGTAGGAAATATATGTCATTTCATGTTCGTTGCACAATATACTATTTTGCACCTGTTAGACAATAAAGTTATTTATTTATGTTGTTTTTCAAGTTAGTTTTGATACGAGAGTATACGAGGTGTTGTCAACTTTCATTGCGTGTTTCTAAATATCCATTTTAATTGATTTTCAAAATATTGAGTGCCTAAATAATTATTTAATATTAGCTATTAGGGAAGTGCTAAAAACGTTGCAATCAGTGCAGTTTCTATGACTGTTCCAACAGCTTAACAAATACAGCTACTAGACATATGTATAGATTTCCTAAAAACCCACAAATTTCGAAGCAATGGGTATTAAAATCCGGTAGTAATCTTATAACTATTTACGACTCCCGCCAATATTAATTCGTAATTTACACTTTTGAAAGGTAAGAGGCTTTTTTAAGTACCGTTCATATTACTAGGCGTTTGCATTACCCACATTAGTTACATGTAATTACATACACAATTATACTAGATGGGCTATAAAATGTTTACAAAGTTCTTTCTGTCAGAGCTCGTTTATTTATTTGATGAATTTTAATAAGCTATGTTCTTGATAGATGCTTTTTAAATTAATTTTAGTTATTCAACATTTAAATTTGTCTGAAAATTATCAAAATATTTTGGGCGTGCCTATTCAACACACAACGTTTGTTACGAACGAGAAATACACTTTGCTGTGCCTAGTAGTTACAATACAATTTTATTTTTTCGTAGCAACATCTATTGGTTGTTAGAGAACTATAGAGGTTCCACTGTCTGTGTAGAGACCACTGCTGTTTTTGAGTATTAATATTGCCATAAGCGTTGATCATCTGTGTTTGTTTATCTATGGTTATAGGTTCCAAATACCTAACCGGTGAAATTTTAAACGCATTTGTCTCGAGAATTATGAGGGCAAATCTCAAAAGTAACCTATCGCTGTGTAGTAGATAAAAAATGCTTTAAAATGATGTATCACTCGACTCCTACTGCTGTTTGAAAATTTGGCGGTTGTGTTACAGAGCTAAAGCGATTTCAACCAAAAACCAATGGGTTCATCCTAGGACTCCCCCAAACTCGCGAATTCTCGACTAACATCGTGGAAAGCCAGAATGCAATTATATAACTCGCTGATTTTGAGCATATTAATGAATTGCGCGGTAGTATGGGGACTTAGATACCCTGATGTAATCGAGCGGGTGCAAGTTCAGTTTTTTAAGCGATTGCTGCTACTGCCTAAAACAACCCTAAACTACTTAATTCAAATTGAGACAGGTACTGTAAAGCTTTAAGTTATGCTATTCCAGCTAACACTGAATTGGTTGCAGAAGCTAATGCTGATGGACTCCTCCAGATTTCCTAAAAAATGTGTTTTGCGACAAATAAGCTTACTTGGCACGGATGTTGATGTCAGATATAACTGGACAGCACAGGTAAAATGCATGTTTAACTATATTGACCGTGGTGACCAGTTTGAACGTATGACAGTCGCACAACTGAAAAGTGAAAACCAGCTCTATTTGGATGAATTTAGGGACAGGTGTTCTGGTGAGGATTTCCATTTGGCCACGCTTTCGAGTTACCCACTAGATACTGCGCCTAATATTCCCAGCTCCGCCTGTCAGAGATACCTTCAGCTCGACATGCATATACATTTTATTAAGATCATAGCACAACTCCGTTTGGCGAGCAAAGTATTCCTCAGTTTGTCTGTCCGTGGTATAACTTATCTGATCCAGTGTGAGGAGATTTGTAGTGTGTGTAATCTAAAAGTCAACCAATCTATCCAGCATGTTTTGTTCGAATGTGTCCCCTTGTCATGTATCAATGAGAGTTCCGAGTATTTCCTTAGATCGTATCTCGACTTCAAGACTGAACTGTCTAAAAGTAATACTAAGTCAATTAAGACGATATGTTATCACATTGAAAATGTATTGAAGTTACGCTCCTTCTTTATTAATGAATAGTGGTTAATTATTATGATATTAAGTATCTTGGATAGGGCCTAGTAGTATGCATTTTTTTGTTTTTTTTTTAATTGTTATTTTCTTTCTCGTATTTTATATAAAACAATTCACTATTAATTTTCAGGGTAATAGCACGGTATGTAATAGTATAATATATGAATCGCATAACACCTATTTTATATGCATTGGTTGGTGTTTGGTGGTTATGGTTGTTGTTGATTGTATTTATAATAGATATTTTTGTTTTTGTTCTTCTAAATTTTACATTGTACACAAACATTTTGCTGTAAATTTGTAAAAACATTTATAAGCAAATAAATTGAATTGAATTGACTCCCCCAAACTCATACACCCAATTTTAGCTCAATTGGTTAAAGCGTTTAGCCGCTATCGTGTAAGAATACAGACACACATCCAGACAGACTTCCATCTGGAATCGGCTCAAGGAAATCTGTCTTAATCTCAATTTTTTTAGCGCGTTCACAATACTTTCCCTGAACGGGAAACTAAAATGACAGGTTCGTAAAAGGAATGGAATTATCTTTAGTGGACGTGGGGTGTGCACTGCCCCCACTTAACCCATTATTGGAAAGAGAAAAAAAATGGGAAGGTCGTATTTCGGATAACTATAGGATTACATTTTTTAACTTTATTTTTAATGGTTTAATATAATGTAAAACAACAGTTAAACACTAAAAACAAAAACATAATATTGCAAAATAATAATTAAACAAAAAAGAACAAACAACAAGTATAAACTTCAAAATAAAATTATAGGAATAGAAACTACAAACATTTTTTACGAACGCGATAAAGTAAAACACCGCGCCAGCATAATAAACAAAACGCCCGCCATCAGTCTTGTAAAATGCCGCACGCCGCGCGGCGACTTTATTGCCGCGCGGCGACTTTATTGTCTTTGCTATTCCAATTGACTTAATAAATTATTTTACTTTTAAAATTCGCGTGGGTCCTAAAGGAAAGTTTACCAAAAAACCAAATATTCTGTGAACTATAGATATTTTTTTCGAATTATGAGTACGAATTCCGGGCCCCCTAAGCCCCGGGCCCTAGGCGGCTGCCTAGTCCGCCTAATGGTTAAACCGGCACTGGGGGTGTGGGGTCTTACGAAGAAAATTCCTAAATTATATCCAAAGTACTCTATAAATTGGGCCACAAAATCAGTACGAAATATTTTATGACCCGCTGCGGCTTTCTACATCACTTGTTTATATTTTTAATACATGGACTCATATTTATTTATTATAATAGTTGACCCAGAATATTGCATGCTGGTTTATTAAAGGAAATCATATGTATGTGTGTCTATGCCTATTAGGTGCGAGAGAAAAGCTTGCCCTCAAATCTGAGCAAAAAAATGCTGCCTATAACTAATAAACATTAAATATTTCTCTATAATTTCTAGTAAGAAATAATTAGTAGATGCTGAATTGAGTGTAGCTATTACTTACTAATTTATACTTACCTACCTATAAAGAGTTGTTAATTAATTTTATTGAGATAGATATCAGGATATTATGTCAGGATGATATAATACTCTATCATTGGCGTGTTTTGTACAACAGTTGCTTAGAAATAAATACAAAATTAGTTAGTTTGTTATTTCTTTAAATTATGCAATACATTTGGACAAAATTAACGCCTCATTAAATAAGCGTGAGTGTACCTGGTTTATTTAAATAATGTCATCTAAAAAACTCTCCACGAGAGGCCTAGACCCAGCATTAAATGTTGAACAAACGTTCCCATTTCAAATAACCACAGTGTATTACTTGTATTTTGTTTTTAATATCAAACTAACCCAACTACTTTATTCTAAAATTACAAATTAAAAATAATAATTATAACATCATAATCTACTTTGTTCAAAAATTATAAACATAAAAAATTGCAACAGCAGGGATCGAACTCACAACCATCCGATTACAAAATCCGCACGCTGCCCGCTGGCCTACACTCGGTAGCACATACTTACTTTGCTTCACTGCTGTTCAAGAGAATCATTTGGCAACGTTGCGTTGGTTGAAATAAACGATGGCCAATTAGAAAATGCTTTCAATATATATTGAAAGTTGCATCATTAATCTGAAACCCAATTTATGGGTGTCATATTCGTACTGTTGAGTCAATCCAGAGACGTTTTCTTAAATATTTGGCCTATCAAGAGGACGAGGTTTACCCTGTTAGGGGATGTGATCATGATGGATTACTCCTGCATTTTGAAATGCACGTTTTGGCCAAGAGAAGAGAGATTCATGCGGTTGCATTTCTTCATAGATAGCCCGTTCCTGCTGAGCTGTGTGAAAAATTATTTGCAAAGAAAAGGTACGCCACTGTAATTTAATTTTCATATTGTCTCGAGATAAAGCAACTAAAACAAACAACTTTGTATCTCTTGTAATACTTTACTTTAGTATTGTGAACGCACTAAATTTTTTTTTCATATTAGGTCAGTGGCGGCTTGTCCTATGAAGCATGTGAAGCACCGCTTCACCTAAATAATCAGTAAAATTAATAATATTTAAGTATTTAATTCTATTTTATTGTGTAATCATTTTTCTCCATATAAAATTTAAACTATAAATTAATGTATACTGAATTTTCAACCTGCTTTACCATAAAACTGTAATTTTGAATTTCGTCTTCATCTGAAGCAGGCTTTCTCCTATACAATTATTTAACATACCTATAGATATTTCCCTCTTTTTTTATTCGTGTAATAATAGTAAAACATTATTTATTTTGGTCTCTCTCTTCCCTGTATGCGGCAGTTGACACCCTTGCCAGTGCTTGTGTCCTGTGACACACCAATAGCCGATTTATTTATCATACACGTTCTTATGCAGATGAAACGTGCCTCAAAGCATTTTCATCTATTATTCAGCAACAATGGCATATACCCACTATACAACCACTTCCCATCTCTCTTCGTATAAACATAGTTGCCAGCGTGTAACTGTACTAAGCATAGCATACGAATCTTGCCATTAAAAAACACTATAAGAAGCACGCTTCATATATATGCAGCAGAGATTTAATGTAAAATAAGGTTATATGACAACGCTTGGCGAGTGTTTTGTACCTATTCGTATATTATGTCGATTATTATTTTGATTATATCTATCTCTATTACACAGTCGCAAATTTCTAGTGCTAGGCTAATATTATTTTTATTTACTTTTCCGGAATATATAGGGCACTTGATATGTAAATAAGGGGGAAGATTATTGAATTGAAAATATTTAAAGAAATAGGGGAAGGAAGAGGAGTCCAATCTCTGAAGATCCTTTTGCCAGGTGCAGGCGAAAAGCGCTTAATGATCTTTGAGTGGGGATTTCGGTAGTCCACATGTCCATACAATTAGAGAGCCGAAAGTATTGCCTAACCTGCAGAATCCAATTGTACCTTAAGTCAGCATCGTCACAGTTACTCAAAGCCAATAGTCTCAGGTAGCATATCTTGGGCAGACGATTATCACTCATTCTTTTGAGTTTAGTTAGCCAAGAGAGAGCTGATTTCAATATGAAATAGCTAAGGGCGATTGAGTCAGTTTCGAGACGAACGATATAGTATGGAGTATTTCGGGGCAAACTTAAAAGTCTTTTAAAGAAACTGACCTGCGCACGCTCGATCAAGTTATCGTACCTCAATCCCCATACACCTACAGCATACGTCAGTAAGTTTACAACCATGCTCTCGTACAATTTTACTCTCGAATCCCAGGAGTTCAACTTGGAACGGGCCATAACATCAATTACCGAACTCACAGTCTGTCTACACTTCGCCACAGCATTATTTGACATTTCGTAAAATATCGAAGATGAAGAGAAGTCAACACTCAGGTATGTGTAATTTTGTACGATTTCGAGTAGCATAGAATCAAAATAAAATTTATAGTTCTTATAGTTATGGTAATGTTCCCCTCTGCCAAATATCACAATCTTCGTCTTCGATGTATTGACTGTGAGGGAGTTGGCATTCGTGTACTGTTGTAAAGCTTTTAGTTTTCTATTCATATCAGTTTGTGAGTTGCTCAATATAACGAGGTCATCAGCAAAGAGGAGCAATAACAAACTGTGGGCCCCATCGATATCCACACCGAGCAAGCCCCTGGAGACAAAAAATTGTTCAATATCTGACAAAAACAGAGAAAACAGTACAGGGCTCAGAGATTCTCCTTGTAGAACGCCCTCAGTTATATCGTAGGACTTGGAAGCGGATGCATCTGATCGTACACACATCACTGCTTTATCATAGAGATTTTTTATTATTCTAATAATTTTTGTGCTGATGCCAACCCGATGTAACTTTTGCCAGAGCAATGAGTGGTTAATATTATCAAAAGCGCGTTTGAAGTCCACAAAAGCAGCAAAAATATTGCGTTGCCTGAGACGTAGGTGGATCTGGATGACAGAGTTTAAAACGAAAATGTTATTAACACAACTTCTGTTTTTTCTAAATCCCGCTTGACACTCAGGAATAATGTTAAAAGTTTCACAATGGTGTGTGATTCTTTCCAACAAAACCGAGGTGAACAATTTTTTAACACAGTTAAGCAATGTAATGCCTCTATAATTGGCAGGTTCGTCCCTAGAGCCCTTTTTATGCAGCATAGACATAATTACCTGGTGCCAGGAAGATGGAATTACCTCAGTTCGCAAAACTCTGGTGAAAAGCAGGGAAAAGTACAGTAACCAGTTTTGGGGTAAGTTTTTAAAAAACTCATAAGGTGTACCATCACTGCCTGGCGCCTTACTGTTTTTAGTTTTATTTAAAGTGACCTGCAGTTCATCAAGTGTTATGTCGGACTCCAGAATATCGTTATGAATCTCAGGTAATGGAGGTTCGGTAATTGTTCTGTTCTTGGATAAGCTGTCGTAAAAGTGTTCCCAGACGTCAATAGGTATGTGGCAGGTATCTGGTCTGCGTCGAAATGACTTTAATGTTTTCCAAAAACTCGACTGGTCCTTGGCCAGACTAAGGGCACAAATCATTTTCTCGTCATAAGTCTTCTTTTTCGAACATAGCAGATTTTTGTAACGCCTCTTGGCGTCCATATATTCGGATTTAAATGGTTCGAAGAAATTTTTATTTCTACAGAGTTTTAAACAGGTCCTCACGTGCCGCTTAGCAAAATTGCATTCCAAATCGAACCAAGGCTTGTCCTTGAAACGAAGCCATGAATTTACCGTTCGAACCAGATCCAGGTGATTTGATGTGTCCCATATAGTAGAGAGTAAATTGTTATTTAGGGTATTGGTGTCACCTTGAGTCAGTACTATGTTAGGGGAGTTCATCATACTACACAAGAATTCCTCGCGCTTGGTGTCATCCCATCGCATTTTTAGGGTTGTAGTAGTCGACTCAATTTTGTTAGCAGAGTTATTGCGGGCGGCACTTCCAAGATAAAGGCAAACAGGAAAATGCGATGATCCTGTTATATACTGGAGTACATTAAAGTTTTCAACTCTTATAAGATCGCACCCTTTGCAGAAAACCAATATTTAGTATTATTATGAAGTAGGTAAATATATTCTAGATGTTAATTAAACTTTAATTAAGGTTTTTAAGAAACCAATACTTAGGTGAGGTACCTACTTATAAACATAACCTATATTTTATGCAGTTGACGAAGTAGGAATATCCCTATTAATTTAAGCTACCTATTAAGTAAGTACCTATACTTTATTTTATGTTATGCTTCACCACATTAAACTGCCACAAGCCGCCACTGCCAAAAAGGGATACCAAACGTGTCTGTGCCCTCTGTAGCACATCACAAAAACAATGTAGAACAGACTGGATATGTTCTGTATGCAATGTTCCACTTTGCCTCAGAAAAAACAAAATTAAAAATTAAACCTCCTGTTTTTTTCGAAAATTTAAGAAAAAACATTATTTTTTTAGTTTTTATATCTTTGTTTATTTGTAGTTAAAAAATAAGAATAAATGATTTTTTAGTTCGTGCCCCTCTAGGACTTTTTTTTCCATAAATATCTTGCCCTTGAAAGAGTTAAACCATTACATGTGATATACCACCTATTTTTGAATTGAATATGGCTTTAAATTTAACAATAAAAAATCCAGAGTCGTATTTAAAAAAACTAAGCTGATGATGGTTTTTCAAAAACGAAACGTCGTAATGAAAGATTGTAAACGTTATCTTTCTCTCCTCAAAAAGTAACAATAAGAAAGTGCTTTTCATATCTGTAAAAATAATGTCAGAAATAAATAAAAACTAAAATCCCAAAAAATGGTATTTTCAAAAATACTCGAAAACGGCTAAAAAAGGTACGGCACTGTATTTAGCATCAAATTATCTCTAACTTTTATAAAAACAATGTTCACGTACCTAACTCTAATAGCCACGAAAATATGAAGGAAAAAAAATGACAAAAAAAATAAAGATCACCCTGTACAAAGGAAACTAATCAAGTTAACGGCACTTCAATTGCGGCATTAAGCTAGACTCATCGCAATTCGCCCACCCTGTACCGTTGTAAAATTTTGCAAGAAGCATACAAAACCACACACAATATGGAATGTTGCTCATATGCTATGCTCATTGCTGCCTAAAGATACAACAACTACTAACACACAACAGCTTTCTACACAAACCCAAATTTATAAAAACAAGTCTCTATAAATACATAATAATGCCTACAACAAATATTATGTAATTGTTTTTATTATGTGTTTACCTATAACCAGACATCGCCTACCAGGTGTTCATGGCACTCATTTTATGGGCGTAATTTTTATTTAGATAACAATAATTATTATTATTTGTAATTTGTACTCATTAAACGAGAAAGGTCGGACATTTAATTTCCTATGTGTTCTGATTAAAAAAGCTCTCAAATTTTGTCATATAAAATAGGAACAAATTACGCACAATCCAACATTTTATAACACCATCATAATGCGATGTAGTCAGGCCAGAGAGTGTCTTCTGAGCTACGGCACTCTTGGCCTAACCGTGCCTGCTGAAATGTGAGATGCCTCAATTGTCACTTTTTTGCAAAAAAAAAATATGAATTAAGTAACATGAAACGGAGACAGAGAAAGAAAAACAAATTTACTAATCAAAACAGTATGACTTAATTTTATTTCATTTTATCTTACTTTATTTCATATAATTTTCACTAACATTTAACTTGATTTTGGCAAAGTGATGTGTATGATAGATGTTTGAATCCTAAGCACAGTGGCGGCTTGTCAGGGCAGGCAAGGCAGGCAGGCAGTGCCTGCTCAGATTTAATTTCAGGGACATTTTTATAATAGTAATTATTCTATGTATGTACTATTATTTTTTTTTAATGTGAAACCTGCTCTAATTTTAGTTATTTGTTATATTAATCTCACATCTCACTACTACTACCACACCGTCACCCTATGTTTAAGGAGTTTGCGTTCCTATTAGGCGCATCAATGAGACGCCAGCTCACAACAGCAATATAGCAGTGATAATGTCATACCCATCCCGCATGTAGTTTAGAATGAACTGTATACCTATACTGTTAACCTTCAACCGCTCAGTCTAAACTAAACGCAGGCACCTAGGCACCTGCCTGCTTCCTATTAATATACACGCATATTATTGCCTATAAGGTTTAAACGATAAACGCTGTTTGCGGTCATCCGCAACTGACGAGAGTTAACATCCAGTCAGTCAAAGTTTTGCACTTTCTGTTGGAGAATACAAAATTCCACTGTTTCGACTTCGATTAGTCTCGTCAGTAGCGGATGACCGTAAGACAGCGTTTATCGTTTCAATTTCAATCCGTGATACTTGTGCGAACATATGGTAGAGATACTGAGAGGATACTCCAGAGCTCGAACACACCATAGTGCAAGTTCTGCCTAAAAGGCAAAGAATCACAAACATATTGATTGCATATAAGATTGTATTGAAGAATTTACAAAAATTCCCTAACAGCAGGAAACAAAATGTAGGGTTTATAAGTTCTCATACTAAATCAGATTTATCAAAAAAGTATAAATTTTAGAGATGTCATGGGTTTTTGTAAAATAATAGACAATAGACAGGTATTTTTATTGTTGCTATATATGATAGGTACTAAGGTATTTTATTTGTTTAGCGTTATAAATATTTTAAAGAAGTAGTCCATTCTGAAGTGGAGTGAATGTATTGTAATAGGAAATAAAAGTCTGACTCCACAAAATCAATTTAATACGTTACACTCAATGTGTTACATCCACTTGAGGATTTCCTCAAAGTGGCTTCAGCGCATTACTCTCAACCTAGTCATATGTAATATTTGCAAATACAATTTTCTCTCGAATTTTACCACTGATGATGAAGCTAGTGAGCTTCGAAACATGTTTGGATGTAACACATTGAGTGTAACGTATTAAATTGATTTTGTGGAGTTATAAATATGTCTAATTTCTATAGAAGTATACAAGTGTAAGAAAATCTCAAAAACAAACGTCACTTTTGACATTAAACCTTAAATAAATAAGACACAGTAACATTTAGAGTCTGAGGGGTTGGCCCTGGTTTTTGCGAAGGGCGAGAAACAGGGTTATTAATAAAATACTCGTAAACTCAGGAAGAAAATGGACCACGGTAGATTTCAATAATTCCTACAATCACCGAGACCTTTTAGTTCCTTCCTTTTGCGTGGTCGTCTGTCCAGAATCTTCAGCTGGCCAGCTGCGATAGGTCTTCTTGGTCTGCGAATCTTTCACACACACAATTACAATAGGAATATAAACCGGGTGGTTACTGTGGGATAATAGTTTAATTGCGGTGAACTCCGACAGCGATGAATCAATCTCACTAGTCGCAAATTATATAATAAGAATATAAACGGAGATGTCGTCGACATAATTATTACTCTACCAAATTTTCAGACTTCTCATATGTATTGTTTTCTATATACAGATCGATTTGGTTTCCGGTGGGACACCCTGTATAAATAGATATTATAAAAAACCTTGTAAATTGCATGTTGCTAGAACAAAAATATAGCATTTTTAAATAACTAAGCATAATGTTTACTTTCTTTTTATACCATCAGTGCTAAAAGCTTATTTTCATAATTTTTTCTCAAAAAATATCATCCTATTTGCATTTCCTAGGAAATCCTATTATCGCAAAAATTTAAATAAATTTTGAGAACAGTTTGACGTCAATTTATTGGTAATAAACTGTTGCCATCGAGGCACGAATAGCTCTCCATATTTAAGTGTAAAGTAATAATTGTATGACCTTTTTCTCGTTTATCTAAAATTTATATATTTTTTTTTTGTTTTAGACATCAGCTAAAGTAAGTAAGTATCGGGCTTTGTTCCTTTTTCTTCTCTTTGGAGGCACTATTTATACGTACATATTTTATATTTCAGATCTTCTAGGCCAAGTTCTTGTACGCAATATACCTAGTTGATTTTTTGTAGTTTTGTTTTGTTCATTTTAATGTAATTTTGATCCACATGTGTTCACAAAAAAATATATATATATTTCCAGACCTCAATAGAAATTTTCTGGAACAATATTTTAAGTTTCTCTTATTATTACCACTGATGATGGAACTAGTATGAAGTTCCGAAACATGTTTGGATATGGTTAAGATTTCTATTAAATTTATTTTGTGGAGATTAGACTTTTATTTCATCATTTATATATTTTTTATGTTTTGACCCCTTTTCCACTATTTGCGAACGCCTATGAAAGTAAGTTATTTATGACACATTTTATAGGTTACCTATATTTTATCAAAGCTATAAATAACTAGTTAATATTTCTGCTATATTTAAGAAATACGATTTTTTTAAATCTTTTTTACCCCATTTTACACTATTTTCGAAGCCAATGGGGTTTAATATTTAATGTTTAATATTTTAGGTTATATTCAATTAAATGCGTTAAAAATTATGCAGTATTTCGGATAAAATTAGGAACTATGAATTTTTTTAATCTTTGAGCCCTCTTTTAAACCCCTTGCTTACGCTCAATGTTTCCCAAAATCTAATCAGCTCCTTGCCATGTCCAATACTATTTTCGTACAAAATTTGATTAAGTTCTGTTAAGTGGTTTTTGCGTTTTCGTGGATACAGACAGACAGACTGACAGACATTTTTTTAAAGCTACTTATTTATGTATAAAATGACCAAAAACAAGTATTCCCGGTGAAATGAAAAAAAAAAAAAAAAATTCATGAAACTAATAGTCTCCATATACTTGCATTAAATAGAAATTATTGATATTTAATTTAAAGTCGAATTTATAGCACAGCAACACTGGTCTTTCGTACAAAATTTGTAAAATAAAAATTTCTTGAACTACTTACCTATCGTATTCTGCTTCGTTGATCAATTGTTGTGTCACTTATCAAGGTTTTTTTAGCTACGTAATTATGAATTGGTCTATGATATCGAGCTTTAAAATGTTTGAAAGTAATTTATGTGATGACTAAATCTAACACGTCAAAGCAAAAAAAAAATAAATAAAGTTAATTAATTTAATTAGTTTTTGCTTTAATCTAATGCAACCTTCACCAAAATTTAACCCAAATTTTGTGTTGTAGTTGTCAAACACTTAAAATATGTTGTTTATAATGCGAAGTTAACTAGACTCGTGGCCATTTCTAAATCAAGATTTAAATAAATGAGATACGATCAGGGACGGTTTTGCAAAACTAAAAATGTTTTGGCTTTTAAATATAATTCGCCATATTATAAGCAATTTAGGTAAATATAATCAAACATAAATAACTATAATGATATTTCAACACTAATTGAAAATAAAATGAAATACACACTATCAAAAATCTATAATAAATATTGAATTAATCCTCTTGGATTAGTAAATAATAAAAGCCGCTGTGTTAATGAAAAATTTGTTATTATGTCTTGTGTCTTAATGTGAGTAGGTATACAGATCTTTATTACAGCTAAAAGATCCTAACCTAATTTTCACATTTTCATTTGAAAAAATTTTCGGACAATCCTCTTTTTCATGATTACGTTAAACTCTACAGAAAAATTTACCATAAAGCTGCTAAAAACATATATTATAACAACCGGTTAGCTAGAACCGATAATATAGCTAAAGAAGCGTGGTCTATTGTCAACGATCTGAGAAATAGGGCTTCTCCGTCCAGTATAATCTCCACTTCACCTGAGATCTTGAATGATTATATTGTTAATGTGGCAAAAAATTTAATGAATAATATAGTCCCCTCCCAGGATCCGCTCTCAGATCTTTCAAATACCAATGAGAATATACATAGTTTCTTCCTAACACCTGTTGCAACTCCAGAGCTTTGCAGTCATCTGGAACTTATGGAATCACTTTGAAAATGTTGTTTAATCTACCGGAATGTACATTAATCGTTTTCACAGATTTAATTAACAAGTCATTCCAAAATGGAATTTTTCTACAATGCCTTAAGACATCTATAATAATTCCTCTGCACAAGGGCGGCGATAAGGATCAAGCTTCAAACTATCGTCCAGTTGCACTTCTATCTACTCTATCCAAGATCACTGGTTAAAAGGAGACTTCTATCATTTCTGCATATGAGTTATTAACTAGCCACCAATTCTGAGTTTTAGCTAACAAATGCACTAATGATGCTATATTCTCCGTCTTCCACAATGTTTACTCCAACTTGAACAATATCCACTTTACAGCATAAATTTTCTGTGATTTCTCCAAAGCATTCGACTGTGTAAGTCATAACATTCTAATTAACAAGATACAGCACTACGGAATTCGAGTGGTTCCACTGGGATGGTTTAAGTCGTACCTCAGCAACAGAAGTTAGTGTGTGAGGATCAATGCGGCTGTGTCTTCTTGCAGCCGATGGATTGTGGAGTTCCACAGAGTTCGGTGTTGGGTCCTATTTTGTTTTTGCTATTTATCAACGACATTACATGCCTAGACATCAGCGGTAAAGTATGTCTCTTTGCTGATGATACTAGTTTCACTTGGTGCGGCCCGGATAGTGTGGCTCTTCATAGTACCAGATCCAAAGATTAATTCACGATCAAATCATGGTGTGACTCTAACCTGTTGTGCTTGAACACTGCGAAAACTAAATCTGTATCATATAAAGGTGCGCTGCAGTCTTTTGAACTTAATAATTCCACTACTGACGTAGTTTCTTCTGTGAAGTTTCTGGGCCTTGTTGTTGACAGCTCCCTGAAGTGGAAGTTGCACATTGATGCGTTATCAAAAAAATTAAGCTCTGCCTGTTTTGCGTTAAGATCAGTTTCCAAAGAACTTTACTTGTCAACTTTCATAACAGTCTACTTTTTACTCTTCGAATCCCATCTTCGATACGCCCTCCCATTCTGGGGTACATGCTGTGGAACGCAATTTGTATGTATTAGTTATTATTCTTTTTTTTTATGTTTTCTTTACCTGTCTACAAATTATTTTTGATTTTTTGACAAATATATATATATTTATTTATTTGTTTGTTTCACCTTTCAAATAATTTAGAATTTAAGTCATGTAATGAATAATGGCAAGGAACACTTTTGGATAACCCTGTAACTTATTAAGTGATAGTTATATACAGATGAACATTTATATTCTGAAAGACACATATTTTCTTCTAATGAATCAATTAATAGAACTTGCAACTAATTCTTCAAGATTAACAATTTAAAAAAAAGTTAAAACAGGTTTTCGTACCGGTCTTCTTGGTTTTGAATCTGCTTCCTGTAACCTGTTTCAAAACAGTCTGGTCAGAAATGGTTACCTGATGAGCCATCCTAAGTGTACTTTGAAGGTCCTTTGCTGTCGCTATTCGTTTTCGCATAGAATAAACTACTAAATATCGGTCCTGAATTTGTGGTTCGTCTTTTATATCGTCTAGTCTTTCTATAGCGATCATACTCTCGAATAAATGCGCATAATGACGTTTATTTTTTAACAAATCACTAAAATAAAATTTTCTTTTATTAATAGCAGCAAGCCAAAAAGTTACAGGGTTATCCAAAAGTGTTCCTTTAATTCTTTTTAGCAGTATATATTTTTGAAAAGGTAAACAGAAGACAAATAATTGTATAGTCTATAAGTATATAACTTTTTGACCTGACACTGTATACTAATTTTCGAAAAGTTATCTGATAGTAGAAATACGCCTAAAATGCAACATTTTCAATTTAGCCCTGTATCTTCACAACTAAAAGAGCTATGAATATTTTGTTAATAGCATCTTTAGTTTTTCGAAAAATTAGCAAACTGTCGCGAAACTTGCAACTTTCTACCTATAAAAATAACGGGGATACCCCGAAAGAGTACCCAAAATGGGACCCCGGTACCAATATTCTCAGTAGTAATACCCCTAGGGTCTTGATAATACCGAGATAATTTTGTCGAATGCCGAAAGCGTGTTGCTTGATAATCCTTGAGCAACTCGCTTGAAGGATTCTCTATGACAAAATTTTGAGTATTTATCAAGGCCCGAGGAGTATTCGATAAGATAATTTTTTACTTTGTAGATATCAAAAATTTGGTTGTCAATCTGCCGTTTAATAATTTTCAATACAAAATGTATTAGTTTTAATCAAACAAATATTATTCATTTTTATTTAAAACTACAGTTGTGAAAAGTACAATTGGTAAATGTTAAATTGGAAGAAGAGTTTGCTGAAGTTGACGGATTGCTAATTTCCATTGTTGAAGAAATTCCTCGCATGGTGTTGATTATTTCACCATGGCCTTCTTGGTTAATATTCAAGTACGGTTTAATTGAATTAGAGCTGCTATGTCCTGTTATTTTTAATAATTGCTGTTCAGGAATTCCTTTATTTGCCAAATGGCTAACTGCAGTTGATCTGTTCGAATGATTGGATATCTTTTTTTTTTGACACTTAGTGTCCAAACAAATAGCTTGCGTGGATGATTTGGTCCACATATTAATTGTGTTCTTGCCTACCGGTATATTGTCAAACCATGTGTCACTTTCGGATTTCCAGAAAGGATTTGGTCTCCAGAATAGGCGACTGGAAGTAATATTTTTCCCCCTTTTGGACAATAATTTATGGAATAACCGAACAGGGCATGCACTTTCGTTTCCAATATTTGGAACAAGCCACTTACTATTTGTAGAACTTTTCGATCCTCCTTGGCATGTTTTACTGAATATTGGATTGTATTCAATTCTGTTGGTTGGCGTTCCATCATTATTTTTCTCAATCGTGAAATAATCTATAAGGCAATCCGCTGGTTCACCAACTCGCCAGTTCGTATTCTTTGGTCGCACAAAACTCGAGAAATTCGTATTTTCCATACATATTTTTTTGAGTTGATTGTATTTTTTGGTATATTATTAGATGTAATATCATTAATTGCATCGTTAGATGCAATACCAAATCTTGGCGACATTTTTAAACCAGTTGTCAGTTTGACGTTTAATTAATTTTTAATAAAAAAAACACCAAACTGAAAACACCACATGTTGGGTATTATCCAGAGGTGATTGGATGAGATTTGACACATGACTTAAAATTAAGTAATTTGATTGGTTACTATATTTATTAAAACATTATCATTATATTAAGCTCGCCATCTTATACAGAGTGTCCACAAATTAAAACTAATCAAATATAAGAAATTTTTTAATTTACATGCTGGCAACCTCATATTTATAAATTTACCAGAAAATGTATTTATTAATTATCTTTCGAATAGTAGAAGGGTGTCCTATGGCAAAGTGTTCACGTTTTTGTAGAAACCGCCAAATACTTGTTCTGTGTACGATTTGGCGTTTTTTTTTCATACAAGTTCTAATGCATCTAGTTGGGCCACTCTGTATAATTTAGAGTTATTGCTAAAAAATGTAAAAAAAGTTGGAAAGAAAAATAAACAATATAATAAGTAATTATGGGTACGTCCAGATCCCAATCATAACTACTTTATGGATGCGTTAGATAAATAAATCACGGTGCAATGAAATTGAATTAATAATAATTGTAAGTTATGGCACGTAGATCTCGTATTTGATAATAACAAAGTTAATTACATTTTGTATTATTTATATTGTAAACATTTTATTTTATTAAGTACACAGTACCGGCAAAACAATATATAACGTATACTCATTGCATACAAATTACACGGTCCTTGTTGACTATCGTTTAAATGCTTCCTTGACTCGCAGTAGACTAGTTGTTGCAATTACTTTCCCGCACAGGGAAAGTATTGTGAACGCGCTAAAAAAAATGAGATAAAAACGGATGTAACTATTTTGAAGTTTCCTGAGACGATTAAACCCATTTTCAGATAGAAGTCTGTCTGTCTGTGTGTACGTATGTGTGTCTGTGTGTATTCTTCCACGATAGCGCCTAAACGCTTTAACCAAATGAGCGAAATTTTGGTATGGGAGTCAGGACTCCCAGGGGATGAAGCCATTAAATTTTGGTTGAAATCGCTTAAGCCCTGTGATAGGGGTGGACACAACCGCTAAATTTTCATATATCAGTAGGGGTCGAGTGATACATCATTTTAAAGCATTTTTTATTTGCTTTACAGCCATAGGTCACTTTTGATATTTCCCTCCATAATTCTCGAGAAAATAGCGTTTAAAATGTCACCAGTAATTTAGTTGGAAGAGATGAATCTTTTAAGATACTGTAAACAACACAAATAGCGCTTGTATGTCAAAACGTTCTGAATACGTATAACCTCAAAAATGTCCAACTTTACGATAGAGCTGTCAGATTGCAACGCCAGGGTTGCCAAATCCCGAACAATAAAAGGCAACCCTCGTATGTTCATTTCGTCGATCTTTATAATTATAAATATTTTTGTACCTTCATTTCGTTTAAAGTATACTAAAATATTGTGAAATATTACTAATATGGGCGATATTTCAAATTAACTGGGGATTACAATAATATTTAATTAGTTTTTCAAATTGAAAGAAATAAAAGCACTTTGTTGCTCTAAATTTTGCCAACATTTATTACCAGGTTTCTGTTGGATCATTGGTAGGACACAAACTCATATACCAAAACCTTCCAATATATCAGAGACATTAAACAAAATCAATTTCAAATCTCAAATAACGAGAAAAAGGTTTACATATTCCGGCATTTAGTTTTACATGCTCTTCAAGGAGGTTTTTTCGATGTTTTTCCTGCATAAACCACCCACAAACCTATTATCGCAAACATCCATGAGGATCAATCTTCTTGCATATATTTTTGCTAGTAACAATCAATAATACCCGGAGAAAATTAATTTGGAGCCAGGGCCATGCAAGTCAATAAAGTAAACATAGACAAAGTAACTATTTTGTTAAGTAGCGGTCCACCTCGCTCACCTGGAGAACGCTTCTGCTTCTACCGGGTTGATACGCCGCTTATATATATTTTATAATTGTACCATATTGTTTATATATGTATATAGTTAAGTGTCGGTGATGTATCCTGTGACAATGAATCCCTCAAGCAGGTTTTTATATTAATTTTCCTGCATTAACAACAGATAAGCCTAATCAGTTAGTTAATTTTACTCAAGTTTTTAAATTAATTTGCACCCAAAGTGCTATTGCAGATCATTGCCTGGAGAAAAGTCGTACTTGCAGCCGGGCCATTTACTGGTTTAAATAAAAACAAACATTTAAACCACAAGAGGCTGAACACCATGCCCACCCAGGTCATATACCAGGTCCCTGAGGCATAGACTTGTACATATTCTTTGTAAATGTAGTATGTCTATGTATTGTTTTCTTATTTGTTGTAAATATTGTATATATATTTTAGGTTAAGTAATGTTTGTTGTAAATATGATTATTTAAAATAATAAAGATACAATTTGATTCTGATTCTGTGACAATGAATAAAACTTTGTTGAATTTGAATTTGCGTTCGCTTTGCATGCGGAAGGTTACGGGTTCCTGTCCTAGCTCTGGCAATACTTTTTTTTTCTAATTTAGGAATAAAGTAGTTAGTTTGTTACGTTAGTTTATTGGAAATAATACAATTATTATAATAATAATTTCAGGGCGACACAACCGATTTTTTTAGCGAGTTCACAATACTTTCCCTATGGGTCGGATAAGTAAAAGAAGACTCAATGGATCTTAAGAAACATATCCTCGTATAATGCTCATAAATCAAAGCGGAAGTCTATATGATGTTTAGTATTAATCTTGACTAATAAAAAAATTCATTGTGCACCTGAGTGTAATAACCCAGTTCAGTGTAATAAGATGCGATTATTCTCTCAATTAGTGACCAGTAGAAAATATTTGAAAAAAAAAACGTTATGTTACACCAATTAAAAATAAAAACTCGCTCATCATAGTTCAATTAAAATACGAATCATAGACTAAGTTGTTACAATCTCTTACGGTACTTAGGTAGGTACATCTGCCAAAGAAATTTACAAAAAATTAAAGATTAATATAAATAAAAAAGAAACGTCGTAAATAGCATAAATATAATACGTACGGGATGTCCATAAAGTAACGCAACCGGCGTATATTTGCAAAATGGTACAATTTTAAAAGAAAACCCGCGAGACACGTCGCAGTTTTGATTTATGTGTAGCAATTTTGTAGCCTACGTAATTGATCCGAAATGTACCGCATGGTCATGATTATTTCAAATTGCAACCCTTAGATTTCAGGGCACTTTTGAGTTGCTGCTGACGTCGGGGAATGATGTGCCACATGTGGGGGGTAACGATAGGAAATTTTTGTGAAATGACAGGTTTCCTAATGAAGTCAATTTGAGTATTTTGACCTACGTTTTACGTTACGCTGTTATTGTACTAAACAAATGCGCGTCTGACCCATTCGACCTTGAATCGGACTACACCTTATTATGGCTCAGCCTCATAGCGAGATCGCCGTGTTTTCGTAAATAGGCAACATCATTTAGATGCAATTGATCACTTCCGAGATCATAGAATACGTACAACGCTCGTTTGTGGAAATGTTAGCCCATTGCCAAACAGGGATATTTCCCAACTGCATGTAAAGAAGCTTTGGTTGAAACTTTCTCGCTCGCACGTCGTATATATTGTGTTGTGATCAAATATGAAAGTTGTGGTAATTCGTTATATCAGTTCTTGTAAATGAAGCTTCAACAGTCCAGCAAACCTTATGCAGAAAATCTCCATCTATACTTGAACTTTATTCAATAACCAATTGCAATAGTTACGCATTTTAACATAGTCCCCAGGCACTAAATCTTGCACAGCCCTAAAATAGTAAGCCTTTCTACCATCTTTATGAAGTGACCTTGGAATGGTTGATCTTGATATGTTAAGCAAGACGGCAGCTCTTCGTGAACTTAGGTTTGGATTTAGATCAAACGTTCTTAAAATACGCCTTCCATCGGCCAAATTGTTTCTTCTAGGGCGCTGTCTATTGTTGGTTATGTTAAAAGTAGTATTTAAACCTCGTTTTTGAAATGCCCGATGAACTTGAGAGAAAACTTCTCTCGTTGGATGACGTCTATTAGGGAATCTGCGTGCATACTCCCTTGCGGCTGCTACTGCATTTTCTTCGCAAAAACCGTATATTAAATAAATGTCTGCGTATTCTTGGTTACTAAATAGCCGCGGCATAATTATTAACACTAAAAAGAACACTTAAATGCAACACAATTTTGTTGTGACAAAATGATTGACATTTCTGTTTTGTAACCAAGTGTTTTGTTTTAATCAAAGCTAATGTGATAATTATTCGCCTTTTACCAATTATGTATTGACTATGATGTAGTCATTTTGAACAGTTTCTGCAAAAAAAAACTGTAAAATCTGTAAAATATGTGTAAAACGTGTGATATGTTATTTTTATGTTGGTTTTCAATACATTTGATTTAGATGATTTTTATTTTTGTACTCGAAAATATTGCGTCATACAAAAAAAAGCCAAAAGTACTTTTTTCTTTTAAATTGAATAAGGATTGCAGACATAATTTTTATTTTGAGATAAACCAGTGGCGTATCTGTTTTTTCATTAAAAATATCGCAATCGGTAGCCGTACGTACGCCACTGGTGGAAATAAAAATAATATTATTATATGAAAAAATTAAGCTAGATTACCTCTCTACACGTGCCAAATTTCATTTAAATATCTCAATTGGTTATAAAGATATTAATAATAATCGAATTTTTTTCCTAAATTTCAACACCTTGTAGCTTTGTAACGAAACATTTTTCGTACATAGTTTATTAACCAAACTCACATTATTTGTCGATTATCTATCGATTCTGAAATTTATGCAGGTAAAAGTTGGACCACCCTGTATATTGGAGACGTTGCATAGAAATTTTCAAAGGCATTTATCTTGAAAATGGCTTCTTTTAGCGTTATGAAACAAGTGAACATTTTTTATATACAAAAGTCTCAAATTTATTATTCTTTTTAGAAAAAGTAAAAAAATCGCACAAAAAAAAAGTTGGGACAAAATTTGTTCTGACCCCCCAGCCTAACCCACCCCTGACATTTTACTAACCATAGAATATCATATTGTTTAATAATCCTACAAAGATACGTAAGTGTGCCAAATTTAATTTTGATATCGACACGCGTTTCGGAACTATTACTAAAAACCCATCGTCAGGAATTTACAAATAACGAAACATTTCTTGATATAATAAGTTCATATAAAAAAAAAATCTTAGTTTCGCTTGTAGAATGTCCCCTTAAATTATTTAAAGTTAATTTCGGGACACCTTGTATAAGAAACAGAAGCGGGGTTAGAACAGAACCCTGTGCAACCCCAGAACAAACCCTCACTGGTAACGAAGATTTACGGTCTAATAATAAGTGTTGCTGCGCGGGTAGCAAATTCTTCGCACATAAGTATTAGTAAATCTGGTCATGAATTGCAGGAAGTAAACTTATAGGGCGCAAATCATTGTATTCCTGCAGTTTAGGAACTTTCGGCAGAGGAAGCTTCTTTCCATGCAGTTGGGAAATATCCCACGTTTGGTAAATTGGCTAACATTTTGAAAATAATCGCCCGTTCCATCACTTTACGGACATCCTATATAATAACGTTAGGAAATAGAGAAGAGTTAGAGTGCGATAACGAAATCCTTTCATGCATTAAGAATAATAATAGATTAATATTGATGATTGCACACTGGGTACTTAACTGAAGTACTGTTATATATTAAGTTTATTGGCACTGAAAAGGAGAGTATCGTGGTTCTTGGTCAAGGTCATCCGCTTATTGCCCGAGCCATATAAATAAAACGATTTTTATTGATTTCCAAGATTTACTCTAGTTATTAAGAACTAACTGTTGTTTGGATAGATGGGTTTAGCAGTCTACAGGATTAACATTGAAAAGTTTTAATTTTAATAAAATCCATAACAACTGTTTGCAAGTTAGTATAATAACCGACTGTGATTTCGCAAGTAAGCACAAAATGAGACATTCAACCGCTGCAAAATCACGCTCTTGGAAAACGTTTCTATTAATCGACCAATTATCTATCGCTTTGAACCCGTTTATGGCATTGTCAATTCCTATGAGAGTAATCAACTTCCATAGGCTTAAAAGAGATCGATCTAACGGCTGAAGCTGATGTGTCGTATGGCCTGGGTATTTCATTAAAATAACGCCATTTTCTCTTGCTGGAAGTAATCTTTTAGCTTCTCACAGTGAGTCGTGTGTCCATCCAACAGCAGCATCACTTTATTTTCCTTTGAAGGGTGAACATTGTAATAAAAGCTATAGAAGCCATTTTACAAAAAGCTCAGACGTTATGTAGCCTGTATCATTTTAAACAGTGTTTTTACTTTCCCGCACAGGGTTTTTAGCGACTTTTCTAGTTATTTTCGCTATGAAACGTTGACAAAGCAGTAGATTTAGCACCTGTCGATACTAATTAATGTTCTCTATCAAATAGTATTCTTCCCTATACCTAACTGTCACCGTTTCCCAAGAAACAAATATTTGAACTTATTTGTCTTATTGATTTGCTGACATTTGCATAGGCTAGTAAGGCGTACTCTAGATCGTTTATTTCCTAAGAAATGGATTGGCCGCGGTGGTCCATAAAACTGGCCCCTAAGAAATCCACTGGTAAAAAAAAGTAAACTACTACTGGACTATACACCGACCTAATGTATGTCCAATCCATGAATGTATGAATTTGAATTTGAGTCTATATTAAAAAAAAAACAAATAAAACACATAATGAAAAAACTAAGCCTTAAACTTGCTGAGTCATCCTCAAATACAACTATACACGAGGAGTGTTCCCGTAATAGTGGGGATTTTTAAATTTCATGGGTTTTATTAGTCCGATTTAATAGATTTTTAGTTGTTGTGTTGGTACCAGTTCAGTTCAATGCCATTTGCGTGAAACAGTCCGAAGTAAACGCCCGGATTTGTGGCAAAATATTTGATGGTTTTTGCATCATGATTTCGCTAGACTTTTTCTGTTCCCAAAACTTAAGATAACTTTGAACAGCCGCGTTTAAAAAAACAACAAATACATAAAGTATAATATACAAACAAAGTAATGACGCTTGCGATTAGTGATCGAAAACTATCGATAGTTTGAGAAAACTTTTTTTTGATATAGTTGCATCAAGCTGTCGATAGTGTTGTAAGAATTTTAAACATTTACAAACTAGTCAAAAATATATTTAGGAAATTAACATAGTAACGCCGCAAAGAGCATGATCAACGAAACGTTAGCTAGCGCATAAACGACGCAGGATTTATCCGGAAGTATTGTTTGTGTATATTATAAGATTGTCAAGTTTAACAATATACATTTCTTACTAGAAATGAGATAAAACTCTCCTCAGGTCAGCTGGGCTGATGTGACTTGATCACCTGCCGCTCAACTCAATTTTTTGTTTTAGTTATAAAAGGAAAGAAAACTGTAAAAATTATTCTGATTGAGGAGAAATTTCTCATTTAACTGTCAATCAAATATGTGAGTAAAAATTGCTAATATTTGGTAACGCTTAATTTTTACATTTATCAGTTTATTCGTTGGTCAATAAAGAACACAACACTATTCATTTGTCGACGTTTTGACGTCATGTATGAGGAGAGATATAGACACGGCCGTTACTGGCGAGCGTGCAGGTGTAAAATTTTAGGTACGTCAAATCGTTCTTTATAACAAATTAAAAAAAAAACAACTTTTTTTGTTTTGTATATTACAAAAATAGTATTTTTTCATATTTGAAAGGTTTATTTTTTTATTATTAGATTTCTGTTACCTATCATATAAGTATTATATTGTTTTGTGTTATTTTTACTTTATTTACGTTAATTTTATTCTCTTTTGATTTTCTTGTGAATGTACCGACTGTTTACATATTTTCTTTTATATACTTATACCAAATATTTTTTGGGATTTTGTTTGTATTAATTTAAAACATATTTTTTCTAATTATTTTGTATCAGTTTTCTTACATTTTAAATAATTGCCAGTTTTTCGCGAAATATATTAATAAAAATCTACTAAAAATAGGACCAGTTTTTTAACTATAGGACCGCACCAAAGAAACCTGCACGTATAGGCGCCAGACAGCCCCAGAAACGGGCCTGATAGGAGGCAAAAAAAATTGATGACTCCTAGAAAGTCTGTGTGATATAAATATTGTATTCCAAAATAAAATGAAAAATTGTTTCGCAAAAAGCTGCTTGACATTTTTGGAATCTCTTATCTACAATTATTCATTAAAGAGGGTCACAATGCACACCAATTTTGGGATGTAATTTCTGTCTAAAGAATTTCTTAAATTTTTGGTTTAGATAGAAATGTCTAGTAGTGAATCTTCTTTGCGCCAAAGACAGAATCTCCTTCCACCTTTCATGCTTTTTAATTAAATAACACAATAACAGGCGCATCTTCTATTGTCTTTCTCGCATGAAAAAAAAAAAGAACGGTTTTCCTATTATTACTTCGCCCGCATAGGGAAAGTATTGTGAACGCGCTAAAAAAATTGGGATAAAGACGGATATAGTCTGTCTGTCTGTGTGTGTGTGTTTGTCTGTATGTATTCTTCCACGATAGCGCCCAAACGCTGTAACTAATTGATCTAAATATAGTATATGAGTTTGGGGCAGTCCTAGGAGGAACCCATTAGTTTCTGGTTGAAATCGCTTAAGCCCTGTGATACGGGTTGTCGAGTGATACATCATTTTAAAGCATTTTTTTCTGCTTTACAGCGATGGTTCAATTTTGATTTTTGCCCCCATAATTCTCGAGGAAATTGCGTTGTAAATTTCACCAGTTAGGTACTTGGAACCTATTGTATTAGAGTTATAACACAATGATTTCAAAGAGGGTTTTGTGGCGTCATTGATAGATAGATCGCTTTGCATGCGAAAGGTTCTGAGTTCGAATCCCAGCTCTGGCAATACTTTTTTTTTCTAATTAGTTAGTTTATTGGAAATAATGAAAATAATACAATAATTATTATAATAATAATTATTAAAATTCTGTTTCGTTACGCAGGTCATATATTTTTGTTTATATTATAATATCTTCTTGTCTGTCTTGTTTTGGGGCGACACAACCAATTTTTTTTCTTTATAAACTATTTGATGCAGTAAAAAATTAGACATTTAATTACATAATAATTAAATTATTATTCTATTTATTAATTAATTATTACGTTTATCCAGTAATATTACAAGTTAATACGAAATAAATTCAAACAAATTGTTTATTAAGTACATTATCTCGACCAATATTTATAGGCATAGTATGTGATGCCTTGAAGTTGTATTATAGGTATAAGGTAACATTTTACGCTAAAATTGATTCATATCATTAGGTTATTAGGTATTTGCAATAAATGTATTATGAATTCCTTGGCCATAAACTTGGCATGTACCGTTTTAATGCAACATATTATTAGGTATTCAGTTCAATAGTGTACCTACAGCTTGTCGCTTAAATTATTATTACAAATACAAATAAGCTTGTTGAATAAATGGACAATTCAAGCGAAATATGGCAGGTTTGTGTAGAAACTGTATTACCCTGTATACAGGGTGACCCAGGTTTACTCAGCAATATTTAAAGTAGACCAGTAGATTCTACTGGTCAAAGTGAACAAATTTTGTTTTATAAACTTTTTTTCTAATCTTCACCGATTTCGAGATATTGGCATTTACTATTTTTTTAAGTTTTAAATATTTCTGAACACACCTAAAATTTTCCTAGAACTACACTAAACTGTAAAGTTTTCAATTTTTCTCTCTCACTTCAAACAAACATTTTTTAGAAAAGCACTAGCAAAACTTGACAACTTGTCAATATCTGAAAAATATGCATGTCCTAAGCATGTTTTTCAGAGTTTTGGTAGTGCTTTTCTAAAATTTTTTGATGTGATAGAAAAATTGAAAAATTTACAATTTTCAAATTTGAGGTTCGAGGCATTTTAAAATGGGCCTAGGGTTTATAGACAGGATTGTCTTTAGCATGATTTGAAAGACAATTTCATTGCCTTTCAGTTGATATAAGATAATTTTTTTCTGGTAAGTGTAGTTCTAGAAAAATGGTAGGTTAAGTGTTTAGAAATATTTAAAACTTAAAATAACATTAAATGCCAATATCTCGAAATCGATGAAGAATTGGAAAAAAGTTTATAGAACGAAATTTGTTCACTTTGATCAGTAGAATCTAAATTTTAAATATTGCTCGATAAAACTGGGTCACCCTGCATACAAGGTGAGTCAATCTACGTTATAAACGAGGTTTACTGTCATGATTATTACTACTAATTAATGTCTACAATTTGTCATAATTGTTGATTATTTTTGTCAAGTGTCATATTTATTTGATATCTAAAGCCATCATGGCCAACTAAAATCAATTAAATTTCAAATTCATATCACTATTGTAATAGAAAAATGTAAAATTGCCAATATTTTGAAAACTATCAGTTTTTGGGATGACATCCTTTCACAAACTTGCCCTTATTTTTGATGCAAAAAAATAAAAAATATATAAAATGGGGGGTTGCCATTTAAAAATTTTGAATTTTTACACTTTTTTCAATTTGATTTTTTACCCTTTTTTTCAAACATCCTGTATAAATATTTACTAAAAAAATATACGTAGGCGCCTAAAGGAGGTCTATATCTCCTAGGATATTCTAACAAATTCAATTATTAAAGCTTCCATATAATAAAAGATTAATTAGTAATTATTCTTTATTCTGAAAACGTCAATTTTGACATAAAATTTCAAATATTTCGAAAACGGCTGGCGATAGCTATAACATATTATGCATGAAATATGTTTAGAATTACAAGCAGAATCTAAAAAAATAATAATTTATATAGAGTCGTATTTGAAATAAAAAAGTTGACACCCATTCCCGGTATAACCGGAAGTGCTAGATTCTTGAAAATATTTTAGCCGAATTGGCCCCATCGACCTAAATACTACACCAGATTCTCAGATTGTTTCACAGTGTAGTTTCTCCATAATCGATCGAATCCCTTCCCGGTGGGACATACGGTATAGCCAATACAATATTTAGAATAATAAACAGATGTTTAGATACTTTTTGTCAGTGACTTACCTATAGACGAACGGCCCCACTTCCTGTAACTTTGGTTTTTCCCCGGATGTAAGAAACCCATCTGGATTGGTCACATTGAATATATACACTTTCGTTAATCGTATTACACCAGGTTTCTGCCAGTAGTGAAAGCTTAGTGATCCTTCACGTATCTTTAAATTCTAAAAAAACAAATAAAATACGAATTGTTGATGGAAAAAACTACCTAATACATTTTTCAGAGAATTCTTTAAATACTGTCATTTTTGTTGCTTTCAATACAATGTTGATGATATTGTTCCGTTTTTATCATGAATAGGGATGCAACTAAAATTAAATAATCGATAATTTCAATTTAAAATTGATATTATTAAGGAAATATTATCGTTGGCATCCCTATTATGAGCTCGACTGAGAAATAACATGTGGTTTTTAAAAATTCTCCTTCAAATTTCTTGAATTAACCTCGTATAGCTGTCAGGCCTAATAATTAAACGTCATGTCATGGCACACTTTGCAAATACTAAAGACATGTTTACCTCTATAATAATAGTGTAATTTTAAATGTGAAATCTTACCTTTAGAATGATATAGTCCAACCATGGTATTGATGACAAAACAACGCCTATCGCTAAAGTGAAAAGACCGATAAACATAATAGTAAGTCGACCTGGAAAAAAAAGGAAAATACATACAATTTCAAATCAAACACCGTTTATTCCAACGCAAGGAAAATAATAGCGTATTATACAGGGTATCCCAAAAAAATTCCCCACCCTTTGGGGGTAGAATCTACGATCAAAAATTAGACGACAGTCACTTATATCAAAATTTCGAAATTATGACCATTTTGAGTTTTACATTGAAGCAATTTTCGAAAATCAGATCAAATGTTCAAATTATTTATTTATTAGCAACATACAGATCTGACGATCCAATTACATGTTAAAATTTATCTAATAACAATACACTAATAAAGCTAACATTAACAAAATAAAGTAAAATAAAAAAAAAAAAAAGAAATAAAGAAAATCAAAAAGAGAAAAATATAATCAATAATAACTAATATAAGTGCAAAAAAATTCCAATTATTGATCAAACTTCAAATAGTTTACTATTAATTTCTTAAACTCAATCAGATTATCATTGAAAATATCACAATGATGTTGACATCATTGAAATAGGGGAATTCTGCTGGTTCGTTCGTTCTTGGTATTACTGCCATAAATGTTTTATTGTTGGTGGTACGAGTTTTTATCGAGGGCACTAGTATATTAATTTTCTCTAGTATATAGTAAATTGTATCTTGTTAGAAAGAAATGCGTTGTTATTATCTGCTAAAAATATAAGCGAATCCTCTGCAGATTATCATGAAGATATGAATGCTCAAATTTTTCAAAAATGGATCGCTGAACAACTGCTACCAAACATTCCGAGTAATTCTATTATTGTTATGGACAACGCATGTTATCATTCCAGATTGTCCATTAAAATTCCTAATACCAATACCAAAAAACAACATATTATTAATTTTATGACAGAGAGACAATTAACCATTCCTAAAATAAAGTCGACAAAGAAAGAATTACTTGATACGATAAAATCATTTAATTTCTAAAGAGAATATGCAATAGACCAAATTTGCCTAACTCAAGGACATACTGTTCTCAGTTTGCCGCCTTACCACTGTATTTTCAATCCGATCGAGATGATTTGGAGATCATAAAACACCAAATTGTATATGTAAATTTGCTTTTATTTTCAGTAGTAATACTCCTAAAGTCTTGATAATACCGAGATAATTTTGTCATAGAGAATGCGAAAGCGTGTTGCTTGATAATATCCCAATGCCGCAGGCCCAGGGCTATTATCTTTGAGCAACTCGCTTGAAGGATTCTCTATGACAAAATTTTGAGTATTTATCAAGGCCCGAGGAGTATTCGATAAGATAATTTTTTTACACTGTAGATATCAAAAATTTGATTGTCAATCTGACGTTTAATAATTTTCAATACAAAATGTATTAGTTTTAATCAAACAAATATTATTCATTTTTATTTAAAACTACAGTTCTTGCCTACTGGTATATTGTCAAACCATGTGTCAATTTCGGATTTCCAGAAACGATTTGGTCTCAAGAATAGACGACTGGAAGTAATATTTTTCCCCCTTTTGGACAATAATTTATGGAATAACCGAACAGGGCATGCACTTTCGTTTGCAATATTTGGAACAAGCCACTTACTTTCTACAACTTTTCGATCCTCCTTGGCATGTTTTACTGAATATTGGATTGTATTCAATTCTGTTGGTTGGCGTTCCGTCATTATTTTTCTCAATCGTGAAATAATCTATAAGGCAATCAGCTGGTTCACCACCTCGCCAAGCTAACTCAACAGCTACAATATGGTAAAAAAAATTTTGTAAACCTTCTGGTGTACATTCATCCCATAATCCAATGATTCTAGCCCAATCACTTGAACTCAAATTTGATGAACTGCATTTTCGTTTGTTTGGATCCTGCTGTAATCTTTTACGTTTTGCATTTCTTGCATCTCGGGCATTTTTGAATATCACACTGGTAAACGGGTCGAATACAATTTTGAAGTCATTGAAGTATTTTTCCTGGAGTAGCCTACTCGTAGTATTCGAAATTGTTTTTACAGTTGCTTCTTTATATTCAGTTCCGTCAGTTTTTTTCATATTTACCGCATAATCTTTCAATATATAAGCCAAATTATGCAAACTAGTTTCAGCATTCAGTTCGTATTCTCTGGTCGCACAAAACTCGAGAAATATTTCCCATACATATTTTTTTGATTTGAGTGTATTTTTTGGTATATTATTAGATATAATATCATTAATTGCATCGTTAGATGCAGTACCAAATCTTCGCGACATTTTTAAACCAGTTGTCAATTTGATGTTTAATAAATTTTTAATAAAAAAAACACCACATGGTATGGTATTATCGCTGTAATCCAGAGGTGATTGGATGAAATTTGACACATGACTTAAAATTAAGTAATTTGATTGGTTACTATATTTAGTAACAAATTATCGCTAAAATAAAGACAAATATATGCCGCCGAAAGCTTTTTTACGATTTCAATTGAGATTATAACGACTATATATAATTTTACCACCCCGACCTTTATACAGGTAGCCGATGTTTATGGGGTGTTACGACTAAGTGTATCATTCAACTTGAATGAGTCAACAGACTATTGTGAAACCGACAATACATGAATTATTAACTCTATTGTTATGGTCAACGAAATAAGCAAAATTACAGTGAATTATTTCTTATAATATGACAATCATATTATTATCATACACACAAAACAAATATATGTAGAGCTTAAAAGAATTTTTTTTTTAATTTATAGTTTTAAAAAAATACTGTGGTATAGTTTATACAGGGTGGTCCAACGAAAAGTTTGCACCTAGCTTTTCTCTTTTTTTTGTAGTCGAATGCGAAAATGCTCGGACACGTCGATTTTGCTTTTGAGGGGGACACATTTTAAACATATTTTTCGATCTGCGCCTTTAACCCCCTAGCGGGGGTGAGTAACAACCCTAAAATTTTAAATGGAAAGAGGGGTCTAATGACATATCATTTGAAAGGACACAAAATTGTCTTTCTAATGATACCCTATTTGTCGAATTTTACTAAAACAGTTAATACGAAAACGACTTTAAAGACATTAAGCCGATAATTTTGGTATTAATGAGAAATACAAATAAGTTTTAATTATTGCGAGTGAAAACACCTGCAATCGTTAGTACATTCCAATGTTTGTTAGTTTTAACATTGCTTTGTAAAAAAAGTAAACAAGCTGTTAAATTGATTTATTAAAACGTTACATTAACAAATGTTGAAAATGTGACCCATTTGATTCCATACAATAATACAGATTTTGTTCAAATCTATTTCTAACATTTTGTAGCATATCAGGTGTTATGTTTCTGCACTCTTCTGTAATGCGTTGGCGAAGATCTTCTATGGACTCGGGCTTCGTGGCAAAACATTTATTTTTTAAGTGCCCCCAAAGAAAAAAGTCTAAAGGCGATAAATCCGGTGACCTGGCAGGCCATTCAATTGGGCCCCTCCTTCCAATCCACCGTCCAGGGAACCGGTCATCTAAGAACTGTCTTACAGGAGCCACATAGTGCGGAGGTGCTCCATCTTGCTGGAAATAAAGCCGATCAGCAGTATGATTTTGGTCATCTTCTATTATTTGTGTTATTAATATTTCCAGGAATAAAAAGTGGTCCTATAATATGATTTCCTAATATGCCACACCAGACGTTTATTTTTTGAGGATACTGGGTATGAACCTCACGGAATAAATGTGGGTTACTGTCATCCCAGTAACGGCAATTGTGCCTATTTACAGCTCCATTCAAATAAAATGTGCATTCGTCGGAAAAACAAATGTTAAATAATAATTGCGGATCTTCAATTAAACGCTGGCTCATTGCTTCACAAAATTGCAGCCTTCTATCAGGATCATCCTCATTTAGTTCCTGTACTAATTTGATTTTGTACGGATGAAATTTGTACGCTTTTAAAATTCGTATTATGGACGAACGGGAGACACCTGAGGCTTCAGCTAGTTGACGGGTACTTTGACTATGATCCATTTCAACATGCCCTAAAACAGCGACTTCCACAGCTTCATTTCTGATCGGTTTCTGCGGCTGGTGTTTTACATTACAGACAGATCCGGTATCTACAAACTTTTTAACTAACTTGCCAACGTACACATCATTCACATTTTTATCGGGATGTCTCTCATTAAATAAGCGAGCCGTAAGTCTAGCACTACTATTATTTTGAAAATAAAGTTTAACAATTTCAACTCGTTCTAGAATGGAATAAATCATTTTGTACGGTAAAAGTAAAATAACTTGAGAAGCAACCAAACTGAATCAATGAAAAGACTAAAATAAACGGTGTAAATTCTTTTCCTACACGTATCTGCAGTTTTTATTTCAACAAAAAACGCAAACGATTAGTGAGGAATTTAGTTCTGATAAATAAGATAGTGTTTTTGAAATCCCGTTTTTCTTCAAAGTAAATAATTTAGAAATGACTGTAGTTGTTTTCAGTCGTAATAATTAAAACTTATTTGTATTTCTCATTAATACCAAAATTATCGGCTTAATGTCTTTAAAGTCGTTTTCGTATTAACTGTTTTAGTAAAATTCGACAAATAGGGTATCATTAGAAAGACAATTTTGTGTCCTTTCAAATGATATGTCATTAGACCCCTCTTTCCATTTAAAATTTTAGGGTTGTTACTCACCCCCGCTAGGGGGTTAAAGGCGCAGATCGAAAAATATGTTTAAAATGTGTCCCCCTCAAAAGCAAAATCGACGTGTCCGAGCATTTTCGCATTCGACTACAAAAAAAAGAGAAAAGCTAGGTGCAAACTTTTCGTTGGACCATCCTGTATAGGGTTATTCATATGTATAGAATAAACAAAATACGAAAAGGCTATCAAGGTACTAAATGAAATCTAACAACAACTGCCAGTTGAAAATACAGATCAGTATATATACAAATATTAAACGTTTTAAGTGAAGACTGCCATTTTAAGTTAGTATCAGCAGATCAGAAGAAAAATGAGTTAATTAGAGACGATTTCATAAAAGTTCTCCAGTCGTATGAAATCGCCAACGAATGTTATGGATTTATGTGACGTCGTAACCAAGTCTCAATCAAACAACATCTAAGACCAATAACTGTACATCAGCATTTACATCATTGATATCTTCACATTGATCAAAGTCATAATGAACAACGTTTCTGCACAAGCCTTAATTGATACAGAAAGTTCAGATTACAATTTTGTTAAAGCAAATAATTTTAAAGTTAATCCTGCTCAAGGCCAAGTTTCCATGGCCTCCGCTTTATGTCTCTCATCATAAGGCAATATTATGAAGTTCATTTACTTTGGAGGTCCAAAACCTGTTGTTTAGCCCAAGCTACCGTGAAATCACCACTTCTACTTTCAAACTTTACTCAAGTTTGTCGATCGATCTAGGAGACATACAAATGAGAAGAGTTTATTAAACAGGAAAAACAAAATTTGTTGAAAGAGGGCATAACTGAAGAAAGTAGTTCTCCATGGAGAGCTCAAGTCTTAGTAACTCAAACCGAAAATCATAAAAGACGTATTTTGATAGACTAACGTGTATCAATTTAGAAGAATTTCTTTTGGGGTAACTAACGGTGTTTCATGCTTCCAAAGGGTAATATTATTCTATAATATTGCAAGAGAATGTACTTTTATTAAATTGTACCTATTAGATGGTGTTTAAATGGTACAACTTTTTTCTAATTTAAGATTCCATTGCTATTCCATTCTTATCTTGGACACAGTGTATGTATATTAAAGTTATGAATTTAATTCCATATGAATAACCCTGTATAAGTTTAGATTTTTTTTATGTCAAGAATAAAGGATGTTCCATAGTCGTTTATATTTTTCGTGGTTTGTTGATTTCAGTTTTTAGCTAACGACATCTGCAAGCAAGCGACATAAATAATAATATGTAAATTTGTTGTTTGTTCTATGGTTTTTTGAGATTTATATTTTAGATGTTTACGCTTCTATATTCATATAGAAACATCTTTATATACATGGTGGTTAGTTTTATTCATGTAGGTATTTGCTTGGGATATTAGGATCTTATACAGGGCGTTCTACAAGCTCTATGACAAAGTGTGGCAGATGATAGCTAGGTCACAGTATAATAAATAATACAGTATTCTGACTCTCCGCTAGCGAGGCGTCCTGTACATCTCGTCGCGCATGCCGCCATTATGGGTTAAAACGTCACAATAATCGCATAGACGTAGATACCGTACGTACCGTTCACTCCTGTGTTGAATATATAGTTCATTGTCGGCGTGTACAAGATAAATAAATATTGTGTTTGTAATCTAATTCTGTGTTTTGTGTTTTTGGTATAGTGTTTGCGAGAATTAAAAGGATTTTATGTTTATAACCGTGTCTGGTGATTAATACAATGAATAATCAGGGAGGACATGTGAGTGCTGCAAAATGTTGTCCCAATAAGCGGTACACTTGCCCTAAACATTTTTTCGCTTCCCCAAAGATCCTGTTAGGTGAGTAATAAGTAAAAATAAAGATGAATACTAGATAATTTTACGTTTATAACAACTATTTGTATAACCGTAAAATTGATATTACGAAATGACAGTATCTAATAAGTTTTTAAACTAAATGCAAGTGAAACGTAAACCCAAGTTGTCGCGTGGCTAGATAGCATGATAAAGCAATCAGCTAAGGGTTATATTACTGACAATATATATATGGCCCTTGTTTTACTAAAATTGCTGAGAACAGGATTCAGTTGATGCAGAATTCAGGCACCCGGCTTGTATGTGGAATTCGTAGGGGTGAAAGAGGCTAGCGATAAGATTGAGGAAATCGGCTGCTTAAGAATGAAACAACATCGGATTTTCATTCACTAATTTTGATTAATAAAATCATCAGATGGAAAAAGGCAGAATACTTATATGAAAGATTGAAGTTCCGGGGATCTGAGTATGATGTAAATATTCCTCATAAAACTGCCATTCAAAATATTACAACGCTCTACCGGAGAATACAAAAAGTTTACAGGGGTTTTCGCTCTCTGACACGTAATAGAACAAATTAATTTGTAAACATAAGCTACCTACTTAATTTGGCCAGCGATGTAAAACTATTTTCAGATAGGTTTAAGCTAAAATATAAGTTAAATTTAGGTTAAGTTAGGAAGCACTGTTTCAACTTTTGTAAAAGTGTCTTTTTTTACTAATAGTCTTTATTATTTTGTGTTTATTATTATTATTAATAAAAATCACCCAATCATGTCAACATTTAACTGATAACACCACTCAAGGCTGTTTTCAATCACTATGACACACCACAAATATTTCTGAAATTGACAGCGATATTATTATGTACTTAAATATTTTTACAAAAATAAAAATACAGTACTGTGGTTAGAAACCGAAAACTATAATTATTCTTAGTCTGGACCTGACTTTTAACCCAAAATGGCGGCGTCATACGACACAGTTTAGTTCAAAGTGCCAACGTGGACTCGGAGCATTGTTACTAGAAATAGGGAGCCTACAGGGCTATAAATAGATTAAAATTATATAAAAAACCTAAATGGTGTACAAAACAATTCGTTTTCTGCCAAAATGCGCAGACTTTAGTTATAGTACACCCTAATAACATTCGACAGGTAATTGGTAAGTATATTGCTAAGTAAGTTCAAAAATATTACGTTCCATTTAAATTGAGGTTATAGCAACTTAAAGTTCTTATTTGAGTAGTTTTAATTTTTGGACACCCGGTATAAGGTTGCAAGTTTATTGCAATTGGAATACCAAATATGATCTATTATTACGCTTTAGAGTTCATTTCGTCAACTAATTACATCCTAAGTATTTGAAAGATGAAAATTAGTCTAGATTTTACCTTAAAACCTTAAGGTTTATGTATTATAAACCTTAATGAAACAGACACTTAATTTGATCACAGGATCTACAAGTGCAATAATATACAGGGAATTCCATTTAAAAAAAAAAACACGACTTTGATACTTCTAGGTTATTTGGGACACCCTGTGTATAATATTAAACTAAATTTAAAAAGTAAGCATATTAGATGCTCACACCTCCAATAAATAAAACTTTTTGAAAGTCACGTAGTTTGGCTACAATATTCCGCGCCATAAAACGTGAATAACCCTGTATATTGTCAAATTTTCTGAAACACAATCAAATTTATTTTCAAATGAAATGTCATATACCTAACCTTTAGAGTTTTTGAAATAAAAATAAATTTCTAGAAAAATTGGATTATTTTATTACGTTTTAATTAGTTAGCCATGAATTGTCATTAAACGTCACAAAAAATTGTAATTATAAAATTTTTTGTTTATTAAGTAAAATACAAGAAAATAATCACTCAATTATTAATGAACTTGGATAATGTGACAAAATTATTAATTTAGTCTTTGGTGTTTTATTAAAGCTCAAGGTAAATAATTGCGATTCTTCAATAAATTGCATTTTTTTACATAAAGTTCTAAACTATTTTTATCCTCTTCAGAAACCACAACAAAAACTGTTTATTCTACATTATCTTCTACTTTCTCTGTCGATTTTTGTTTTTAATTATTGCCAATATTAGTTAAACTAATACGGCCAACAAACGTCCTTGCTTTTTCCATTGGAATCTGAATATTACTTCAACCGGCCGTTGGCTATATTTAGATATTTCACAATTTTTCTTTAGATAAATTGATTGAATTTATTTGAACACAAAACAAGTTTATTTCGATAGTTCTGCTACTAATATCACCTTATTATTGGAAAAAAATTAGAAGCAACGTATTTTATTTCATATACAGGGTGTGTTATTTATTGTATAATTAATAATTAACAGAGTGTGACTGGGTAGATTAATTGGCTACTTTTTGCTAATTGATATTGAAACTGGTCTAGTGTATCCACTAATGTAATGTAATTTGTTTTTGTTGAAATTTATCAATAAAATTGTGTTCATCTTCTACAAATTAGTATTGTTCTTCTATATGTTAATTTCTAAACATGTGATGGATGAAAATCAGCTGGTACTTGATTTCAGATCTTTACTTTTGTGTTGTTTCTTATATTATAAGGGTAAGTAAATGTTTTTTTTTGTTATCTAATTAATTGGAGTTGAAAAAATACGTACATCAAATCTAAACGTAATTAAACAGAAAAATTAGGTAGTTTTTCCTAAAAATATGCATGTTCGTTTTAACGAACATGGTGAACGGAGGGTTGTAAATAATTTCACTTGCCGATCAAGAAGTGAAGATATAATAGATCAAATGTCCGATATTGACGTGCTTGACATACAAGACGATGATGAGGAACTGGATTTTAGAGGTAAGCTAAAAGGTTAACTTTGAAATTTGATTTTTAAAAGTTTTTTTTTAGATTTAGAAGAGTTTGAAGAAACAGACTATGATGAAGGTTCTAGAATAATAAGTATATGAAGAGGGGAACGTTGGGGAGGAAGGAAGGAAGGAAGGAAGGAAATATTGTAATACTTTCATATGGATAACTCTTGATGTTTTCGTGGAAAATGCACATATTCATAATATTAGGCGAATTTTTAATTGATTCTCTTAGTTTCATGCAGACCACCCTGTATTTGATGATGCAAAAATTAAAGTTAAAGTAAATTTTTCCTAGAGATATGTATGTCTTTAATTTTGCATGGAAGACGCACACATATTGGTAATAATAGGAAGAATTTTCAAAATTATAATATTTATCAAGTCAGCCATGAGAATTTGAGAAGACAGAATACATTTTTTTTAATTTGATATTTACTGTCAAATACTCTGTTGAAAATTCTTACCTATGAGTTGGGAATTTTTCATAAAACAGTTTTTTATCTGTGACATAATCAAAAATGCAACCCTATTCCAAAGGAGAAAGAATAGACATGGGTTTTATTCTGGGAGAATGGTCCAAAAACGCTTTACTGGCATCGCGAGTTTACGCTCAAAGGTTCCCGGTGCAAAATCATCCCAAAAAAGCAGTCTTCGAGAGACTGTTAAGGCAGTTTAACGAAAGATACCACCCAAACACAGTGCAACTCCATCAAGAACTTTTCAATATAGATTTTAAATCGTGTTGAATTTTGTACATGCGCAGGAACAAAATAATCGAAAATGAAAACTTTTTTAATAGAGGAGATGAAGGCGCAAATAAACGAAGCGTTACATCAGGTTAAAGTTGATGAAGGATTTAAGTAAAGGATTCAAGTGTGCCTAGAGTCCAAACATTTTGAACATTTATTATAAATTTTCTGAAGTAATCCATCATCAACGAGGAGCGGGTTCATTACATGAATAAAAGGCGTCTGCTCCACAAAATCCAAATATATAATCTTGAATCTTCTTTACATTAGGGTATAATCACAACAATTGTTCCATCATCAGTGGTATTTAACAAAACTTTATATTGAAGATCATGATATTTAAAAAGAAAAACTCAAATAAACTTATAACTATGTATTTTTCAAAATACCATAATTAAACTATTTTTATTCATAATAACATATTAAGTAATTTTAAAAAAACTTTTTCCGTAAAGTGCAAATGTATGTGTTTTGACCACTTAAACTGTTAAGTTTTGTTAAATACCACTGATGATGGAACAATTGGTGTTCCGAAACATATATGGTGATTATACCCTAATGTAAAGAAGATTCAAGATTATATATTTGGATTTTGTGGAGCCTGTTATTCATGTAAACTTAGGTTTAGTGGAGATGTACTTTAATGAAAGCCATCTAAAAATATATTCATGTACAGGACATTCCATTTAAAAAATCACAACTATGGTCCTTTTCTTATATTTGGGATAGATTCACAATATTTTTAAAATATTGCCATAAATCAGTTTTATCGGACCGATGAATAAAACTTTTAGGAAATTAAACAGTGAATAACTCTGTATAAGTGGCCATTTTAGACTTAATCGTCAAGTTTTGAGGGAGCGGTTCCAAAAAAAAAATGTACAATTTTCTAAGGTTCATCCATGAATATTTTTAAGGTTGAACTATTTCCTCGAGGACTGCAACTGAGTCTATTGCCCGCTTTTTATAATATCTAATTATAAGGATTAATAATAATGAACACTTACTATGATTTACTTGCTGTGAAATTAACATCTGCAGAGGCAACCCCTTCTGGGTTTTAGGTAATTTGGTGGGATCAATTCCAAGTAGATGATTCTTCGCATTTTGTGTTAATCGGAAATACTGTTTATATAACCCCATGACGTACGCTTTTAGCAACAATCCAAACCTGAAAACAAGAACGAAAAATGGGATTTACCAAAACGTATAAAAATAAAACCAAAAAATATATTATGACAGTTTTTATGTGCGGTATTTCTAAAAAAAAAACATGTACCTATATGGAGCAGGACAATTTCATGTCTCAAGAATGTTTTTATTTTTATTTATCAAGAAATATGTCTATTTAAATATTTCATGGTCAGAATACTAATTGTATGTGTTATGCTAATTTATTTGTATTTTCGATAACTTTATTGTCAAATATTTGGCCATTTGATGAACGGATATCTTTTACCTAAACTAACAAAAATATTTCGGCAAGATGTACAGTACATCCAAATGAGCAGCCTCAGATCCATTTGCAATAAAGTTTCAAAGACTAATCAATCGATACTAAGAACCGGGCAGGATCAATAAACACCCTACGAAAATATAAATCGCCTAGTTACAACACCGATTAAGACTTAAGAGTTACTTTAACTGTGTGGGCTTCTGATAGATTCAGTCACTAGGTAATCAGGAGTTTCTTCCTGCTCCCTACAGAATCTGCATTCGTCGCTCTCTTCTAGGCCTAATTGCCTAATGTCCTGTATAAAATACTCTACGTAGCCCGTTCTTACTGAGATCCAAACAGATTTTGGAACTTCCATGATTGAAGTTTCCAAGGAATTTCTTGGAGTTTCTTCATTAATTCTGAACCTTGTAGGTGTGCTTCCCTAAAGCGCAGAACGGTTCAGGCATTACAAAAGGAGTTGACCCCACCTTTTTTGCTAACTTATTGGCATCTTCGTTTCCTCTGATTCCAGAATGTCGGGCATTCAAACAAGGGAAATTCTGATGACAGATGAACTCAGCGCTAATATGGCTGCCTGGATATCAGAGTGGATAGCAATGTCGCACTTCCGATAGTTCCTGTCCAGGTTGAATTCTACCCATATACCGATTGCCTGAATTTTCGCTTGGAAGACGCTGGTGTATATTCCCACCCAACACCGATAATACTTGTAGCAGTGAGTGTCAGTTCTCAGTTGCTCAGATTGTTCCTCATATATTCATATGCGAAGGTATAACTCACCGCATCTAAGAAATCTTGAAAACTCTAATAAGAAATCTAGATTGTTCAAAATTAGCTGATTATCTAAGATCAGTAAACGATCGTAGCTGATGAGATCTACTCATATCCAACAACTTCCTGGCCCTTGATTTCGATGGGTTAATGAAGTCCTTCGCATGTACCAAACCTGGATGATTTTGCCAAATGCAGGACTCATTGATCTCTGCTTATAAGGCACATCATAGTTTATTGCTGGAGGCATTACATCAGAGTTCATTCTCAAAATGCTGTGACTTTCAATGCCGGCCAGCAGTCTGTTGCCTCTACCATACATCGAGTAGTCTGATATAATCTGTATGTAGCCCACATAGGTATAAAAGTCACCTCCCGCTTAAAGGAAGATTAAAGCTCGGTCAGACTTTGGAATATAACCTCAACAGCACTCGCCGAACATTATGTAGAAACCGGACACAAGACTTTATTTGAAAATTCCAAGTTGATTGTCATTACATCCTGCGTTTATAAACCTAAAATCAGATAGTCGATAGAAATTTACGCGCCAAATCGTAAAACTATTTAGTTATGGGTTCGTCATTGGCGTGAAAATGGTTCTGTACCAAATTTGAAGAAGCCTGGACGTCGAAGAACAGTTCGCACACCAGGAAATATTAAACGCGTTAGAAATGCGTTTACGAGAAGCCCTAAAAGGTCTGCTAATCGACAAACTCTTATTCTAGGAATGTCGAAGGGAAGCTTAGATCGAATTCTTCAAAGGGATTTAAAATTTCGTCCCTATAAATTAAATACCAAATGGCACAGCACCTTAGTAATCAAAATAAAGAAGCAAGGTTAGAATTTTATCAAGAATTTTTGGATTTACATCAAGGAGCAATTCAGTCTCCTAATGACCGACGAGGCAAATTTTTATTTGAACGGCATGGTCAATAAACAGAATTTTAGATACTGGTCAAATGAAAATCCTCGTGAAATCTTTACACAGAACCTCCTAATCCAAAAGTTGTTGTGTGGTGTGGAGTAGGATCTTTTGGTATAATTGGCAAAGATAAAAATAACCGCGCTGTAAGTAACATCCGAGCGCTACGTTAATATGATAGAGACATTTCATATTCCAGAATTAAATAGACGAGGATTACTAAACAATGCCTTACTATTCCAACAAGATGGGGCAACAGCTCATACCGCCAGAAACTCAATGAGAGTCCTGCGAGAAATGTTTAATGGCCGACTCATTTCTCGATTCGGAGATTTGCCTTGGCTTTCGAGGTCCCCCGACTTAACGGCACCCGATTTTTTCCTGTGGGGATATTTAAAAGCCAAAGTATTTGCTAGTCGTCCAGGTATAATCCAGGAACTGAAAGTCAAAATTCGTGAAGAAGGTGAAGGAATAGACGAAGGTTTGCTACGCTGTGTAATGAACCACTTTTCATCTAATATTGAAAAACGTGTTGACGTTGGTGGAGGTCATTTAGAAGACGTGATTTTTAAAAGTTAGAATTAAATTAGCCAAATATTTATAAGTTAGCATAAATCCCAAAGAGTTAGCTGTAATTTAGTAAAATAAAAAGTTTGTTTTGTTAACTAAAAAAATTTTAATTCAAATATGAAAAATTAGAGTCTATTAGTAGTATTGTATCACGTCGGAAAGTTTTGGGGCGACACGACCGATTTTTTTTTGAGGTCTGACTGTACGAATCCCTCTTCGAAATCGTATCCAAATATTTGTTGATTGTATTTATTGTTTATATAGTAATTAAGAATCCATCTAAAACACTAATCTTCAATTTATCTAGATAGAAGGAAATGTACCAACAATAGTAAAGCTTTCTTATCATAATTTGTTCGGTATAGTTCAATTAAATAATAATAAAGGAAAAACATCCTCTAATGGCGAAATTTTCGAAAGGGGGTCAGCAAATACTCTTATTGACCTAACAAAATATATATATAATGCACATACAACAGGTATAATAAAGAGAAAGATGTGCTTTTGATGGTATAATAGTAACACAGTTTTCAAGCTGCCTTACAAAGTATTCATGTAGATATCTACTTATAGAAAGATTTAATAATACAGTGCCTTCATTTATGATTATATTTTTCTTTTTGAAAATCATAGCCATATAGTTCAACTGAATTGGAAAAGATCGTTCAAGTAGCTGTCCATCATTATACAATAAAACTCAAACAACTCGAAGTTCAGCCACGTAATTAATTTGGTTGTCAATTTTATTGTGTTTAACCGGTTTCGGTCATAAGACTATCATCAGACACTAAACCAAACACAGAGAGGACAAATCGACGAATTTCATAGACGAATGTTCATGTCTATAAAGACATGAACAGAGAGGACAAATCGTTATTATAAAATAACGATTTGTCCTCTCTGTGTTTGGTTTAGTGTCTGATGATGGACTTATGACCGAAACCGGCTACACACAATAAAATTGACAACCAAATTGATTCCGTGGCTGAACTTCGAGTTGATTGAGTTTTATTGTATAGTTAAACTGTTTCAACTAATTTACATACAATAGGTCACTGCGAAGTCGTGAAGTTTTACTAACTTTAATTCAAAAGTTTCTTCGGGTGCTATGATTTCCGAAAAGAATAATATAATCATCAAATGTGGAACTATTTTTGTGATATAGCCGCTATAATAATTTAGCCTATATGTCAGTATTTGTAATGTGTTAGATTTAAGTTTATCTAACCTTTTAAAGGTTTAAAATTTGACTATAAAAACCTGTATGCATTTGGCCACTGATGAGGAGACAAGTTTGTCTCGAAATATGTCTGCTGGCTGTTTAAGAATTTAAGCATCTGTAAAGAACATGTTTTTGGTAGGATTGAGATAATCGGCCTATCTTCATAGAAGAAAACCACACTGTGATCCTCTATTTAGAACTTTTTGATAATGTAATAAATCCATTTATCACTCAGTCGCTAGAGAATCAGTCCGATGCCGATGGAGACAGAAACCATATGCTAAAAGAAGACGATTTGCATTTCCAGGAAGATGGAGATCCTCCTCTTTATGCTTTTCGTGTAAGGCAATGGCTTAATGAAACATCCTCGGATATGGATTGGAAGGCCAAGAGCGGCCGCCGAGATCCTCAGATTTATTGTTTAGAAAATAATGGAGCTCACTTTGAGCATTTAACCCCTTCAAGACCAGGCTGATAATTTAAAGTCCTGGTTATATCCCAGCAGATTTTATGAAAAAAACAACTTTTTTTTTTTATTTCACCGGAAATACGTGTTTTTGCCCATTTTAAACGTAAATAAGTAGTTTTAAAAAAGTGTCTGTCCGTCAGTCTGTGTCTGTCTGTATCCACGATAACTCAAAAACCACTTAACGTATTTTTACCAAATTTGGTACAAAAATACTACAGGAAATGTTTAAGTGCTGATGAACTTTTAGGAAACATTGAGCGTAGGAAAGGGGTTTTTAAAAAAGGGATCAAAAATTTAAAAAATTCATATTTCCTAAACTTATCCGAAATAATCAATAATTTTTCATTGGTCTAATAGAACATAACCTAAAACATTAACCATAAAAAATTAGATCACATTGGCGTTCGAAAAGACTGTAAAAAGTTAAGTTGTTAACATATGCGTTCACAAATAGTAGAAAAAGGGCCACAAAAATTATACCCAAAATTCTATAGTTAGAAAATATCAAATACTATAACAAAAAGTAATTTTAGAATGAGACACATAAAATATCAGGGCATATTTTTTTTTGCATATGGGGACAGCCAACGTGTTAATATCTCCATATTCGTACCTCGACAGCAACAATTTTTTCTACATTTTAATAGTTTATATAGATATAAAAAAAATACGTTTCGTTACAAAAGTGGTTTGAAAATCCTATATTTAGTCCATTGGCGTAACATATAATAATCTTTTTTATATAATTAAAACTAAACAGTCCATTTTTGTTAAATACTGCGAATAAACTAGTCTTAAGCAAAAACATACAAAGAGTCAGTGGCGTAGTTGGTAAAAATACAACGTAGACATGCTATCCCATAGAGTATATCTGCTTAACTGCAAGCTTAGAACTGAAGTATAGTGTTAGTTGCCACAAGTGACAATTTGGGATGGCAGTTGCGAAGTCATTTTTTGTTGCCATATTATCCAACTTTAATGTAAGCCTTAAGTTAAGCTCAGAAACAGGATAGGACTTTTTAAGCCACTTAAAATTATATGTAGCAAGACAGAGGGTGACATTTAAAATTCGAATGAAATCAAAATCGACGTCTACTTTACGCGTTATTTCTGGTGGCAAGCTTTAAAATGAACGCACTGTAATTATTATCGTATAATAGTAGGTGCAAGTAGCAGGTACCATTTTACTATAAACATGAAGATATCCGGAAGAATTTGCAATGTTGCCGTATAATATAGGAACATGATAATTTATGGGTCAGTAGCTCTAGTAGTTCTGTTTACAAGAAGTGTTATTTAATGAACAAGATACTTTTACTGGTGAAAAATCACATTTATTACATAACGGTTGTTCTTGGATTGTAAATTAAATAGAATAATTCTATAGCTATTATTTGAAATATTTCAAATTCAAAAAATTACCCTATTTCGTGAAAATTTAAAGTCTGCGTTACAGTAGAAATTTATACAGGGTGTTTCAGAAAGATGCGGCAATATTTAAGGGGTTTATTTGATTTTTTCCTATGGAAAACCCTATATATTATCTTCAAATTTAAAAGAGCATTAAATTCCCGCTCTGAAAGTGTAATACACTTTACTTTTACATTTGTGGATATATTTGGCTTTTAAATTACCATTAAATGATAATAAATCAGAGAAAAAGACGTTTGCTTCTGTCGAGTATATAAAATCTCTTAGGTTTCAAACAACATATTATAATAAAATAAATAAGCAAAACAAACTTAAAACAGACAGCAAAAGACAATGATGACTAATAAAGTAAATTCAACAAACAAAACAAATATGATCTATGGACATGAACAAAACAACTTACTAACTAAGATAAAACTGAATAGGTAAGTATTACAAATAAGTATTTACAACAAATATTCCAAAATTTTCACAATTTTTTTCCATTACACAATCTAGAGCGTTTTTGGACATTGTGATTCAAAACTTTAATTAAAAAGCTATATTCTATGTTGTTAAAGGCCTGCTACAAAAACCTGACTCACCCTGTATCCAGTGGCGTAATATATCTATATCTATCACACAGTCACAAATTTCTAGCGCTGTCACAGTTGTGCTCTGTGCTATACCTGTGTACCTACCTATTTTTATAAAAATAAATAGGTAGGTACCGTAAAATATTGTTTTTTTAATACACACATCAGCAGCGTAAATTATATTTACGCTGACATCAGGTAAGCGAAGTTATTATGAAAAATGATGTTTATTTTTAACTAAAGTTAAGTTTTTTTAATCAACACTCCTTTTAAGAACAGAAAAATCTTGTCAAAAATATACAGACACACCTGTTCCAGATTTAAATAAATGTTTGATAAATATAAATAAAGGCAAATGCATAAAAGCAGAGCTTTTAATAATATCTGGTATGAGACGTATTATGATTTGCTAACAGGTAGCATAAAAGTAATTTGATTGGCAGTTTCATAAAATGTGTTTTATTTAGTATTATTATGAAGTAGGTAAATATATTCTAGATACTAATTACACTTTTTAAAGAAAACAATACTTAGGTGAGGTACCTACTTATAAACATAACCTATATTTTATGCAGTTGACGAAGTAGGGATATCCCTATTAATTTTAGCTACCTATTAAGTATATGACTTTATTTTATGTTATGCTTCACCACATTAAACTGCCACAAGCCGCCACTGGTTATAATTATTTTTTGCATACAATAACAACATATTTTGCCGTTCTTCATTATTTGAAAAAATAATTTTTAAATAAACAATATTTACATATAGGTATATTTATATTATTTACAAAATGACAGTTAATATTAATTTTAACTAAAATGTCCCTTTGCCTTTGAACATTGCTATGTTTTTACAGCATCATCGCACACTCTTTTTAGTTTTTGGTTTGTTTGAAATACATTTAATTTTTGAAAAAGCTTTGTTTTATTATATTTATTGAACCGTTTACGATAAACCGAACAAATATGGTATTTTTGGAATCAGGAGAATAGGATCTTTAATAATAAAATATAATATACAGGGTCTCCTTTTAAAAAAATAAAACTGTGATTTCTAACGCGTTACTGGGACACCCTGTATATACGATAATATATGCTGTAAATAGTTTACATTCAGCACTAAAACTTTTGTATTTAACATTTTCTTCTACAGGGTGAAACAACAAAGTTACAGGGAGTGTGCGTTTATAAATGATCACCCAGTATATTATTATAAAGATTCCTCTACTGTACCGAGGAGTCGAATCAGTTCCAGGTCCTTACAGAGCGAAACAGATGTCGCCACCATAGTCGGGAAGTATACTGTATATTTATTTTAGATTGGAAAAATAAAAGAAACAAAAAATTTTAACTTTTTATAAAGAATTACTTTTTATCGTAAAATGAAAAATTAGTTTAAAAAAAGTAGTTTTCCTATTGTGCACTCCATCCACGAATACCCTGTAGGTACATATAAAGAATGAGATGGTACAAGTTCATCACATAAAAAACCAAAAAACTAACCAACCGTTTATCTGTCTACTTAAAGAAGGCTTTCTATTATTTTTCTCACCAATTTGCTTATGGAAATATGTGACATTTACCTACTTCAACAGAACATTAAACCGACATCGTAATTTTTTTCTATAGTTAGATGTAGGTAATGCCATTCAAAAAGTTATTACAGGCAATGTTATGTAAGGTTATGAACAAAATAATTGTACAATTGTCTATGTAAACACCGGAAAAAACATTAAAATGGACATTTAAACTTTTACGAAATGGTAATAGCAATCTCTAGTGCTAAGGAAATTTGGAGTCTTCCATATAGGGTGTCCAACGACAAACTGGAAAAATATTATTTAACAATATTGAAATTGTGTTAATGTCAAACGGTTTAACCAAATTGGCTATACCGTTTTCACAATACAATGGAATACTCTATTCATTAATGAATTTGTGCATTTTGGCACCACGAGGACTAATCTTTTGCTGGTACAATATAGAACTAGCCCTGACTATTGTGTAGACCAGCTTTCAAATCTATTGGCTAGTTTTTGGTGAATAATGTTGCTAACATTTTTGGGCTTTGGAGATATTACGGCTTATATATTGACATTTTAATAACTCTCACCTACTTAGACAGGTAAAATGACGTATCACCTCTTTTGTAGCATTGAGACGAAGCACAGGGAAAGTATTGGGAACGCGCTAAAACAAAAATTTCAGATAAAGACCGCTATGACCATTTTGAAGTCCCCAGAGACGGTTAAAACCATTTGTAGATGGAAGTCTCTCTATCTATCTGTCGGTATGTATTCTTCCCCGATAGCGCCTAAACGCTTCAACCAATTCAGCTAAATTTTGGTATATGCGTTTGGGTTAGTCCTATGAAGAACACATTAGTTTTTGGTTGAAATCGCAACTATCAAAAATTATTCCATATCAAAATATAAAAAGGGGTCAAAAATATCCCCCAAACATACCAGAAAAATTGGCGAATTACGTATCGTTTTGCTATAAGATAACCTACAAAAGTAGTAGAAGAAGGGTAAAAAAAAATAGACTGTCAAAATTATATTTAGCCTTTTAAGTAGATAGTTGAATTGGTGTTAAAAATGTATCCACGATAACTCAACACTCACTTAGAGATTTTTAATAAATTTCATACAAAACTACTTCGGGATATTTCTAGAGGCTAATTAACTTTTGGAAAACATTGAGCGTATGTAAAAGGTTTAAAAAGGGTTCAAAAATTTATAGTTCTTAAACATATCCGAAATATTAAATAATTTTTCATTGATTTAATCGAATATAACCAGAACATTTAATATAAAACATTAGATTACATGGGCGTTCGAAAATAGTGTAAAAAGGGCTTAAACTTAAAACATAACTCCTAAACACAGCAGAAATATTGACTTGTCACCAAGTTACGAGAAAGTTAAATGACAAAAGGTGACAAAAATATTAGTTTTACCAAAGATTAATCTACACAATAGATAGTCAGCGTATATGGGAAAGAAAACAAAAATTGAAACTGTCTCGACACGAGCTACATCTATTAGAAAAACATGTAACCATGGAAATTATGGAAATTGTAGATGGTGTTATATGTATTGTGTTGAAATAAAATAATCATATGGGCAATGTTAGACAAGGACGAGTATACTTTCCCCTACGAGGTGGGAGTTTGTTTTTATATTATAGGTATCATATATGTACTACTGTGCAGCAGTGTTTTTTGTCGGTTAATATAAAATTATATGGTATACGTACACCTATCTACGCAAAGATTAATGTGTATGGACGAAAATAAAAGAAATTACTATAATAGTATAAATATACAGGGCTGGTTCATTAAATGTTTTAGACAATAATTTTAAATGACTAAAATAATATTATTTTAGTCATTTAATTTTAAATTTCGGATATAAGGATGCATCAAAAAGTTATATTTAAATTAACGAAATTTGGCGTTATAGATAGGACTTCCGCTTATTATCTGATTCAGTTTTAAGGATCAAACTCAAACAGCAGATTCAACTTGTTAACATTATGAAAAAATAAATCTCAGACTCATACAGGCGTGAAATGCTACCCTAACTTTTTTATGCACATTTTTTGCGTGTGTTTCAATTCGGAGATGTAAAATCTAACAAATTATATACGTAATAAATGTATCCTTCTGTGATATTGATAGAAAGTCATCGTTATCGCGTATTATCGATTTTAAGAAATGTTAATATTAAAAAGGCTGTGCTTTTTACAAGTTGCTGAAGTAAATAAGGTTTGAAATTTCCAGCATGACAATAATTATTTAAAAAAATACGGTTTCGAAATGCAGGATGTAAAAAATTAGAATTTTTAATCTGTTTTTAATGAAAATTTAAATCTATTGAGAAACATGGTTCAGGGTTTTTGTGAAATGTATTTTACTCCAAAGATTCTACTCATCGATTATAACCGAATTAATTTACTCAAAAATATCTATACTAGTAAAATAACACAATTATCACAATTAGGTTCAAATTCTGCAACGCCGAATTGAAAAAAAACTTACAGTCTCCCTAATATTGGTTTTTGTGCAATGATCATAAAACTTTAAAAAAATAACGATTTATGTAGATTGTATTGTTAACACGTTTCGTAAAAAGCTTTAAAAACCCACCAACAGGGTGTTAAAAGTATCACGACAATAACTTTTTTCATGTTTTAACAAGTACAATCGTCTGCTTCAGATTGATCCTTAAAAACTGAATAACAGTTTCTCTATATAAAAAAATAAAACTCGTAAATATCATCCCCAAACATTTAATTTGAATACAATTACATAACACCATATTTGAAAGTAAATAAAAAAAAACAGCATTACCTAGTTTAACAGATTTGCAAATTGCAAATCAAAGTATCTATGTATACAGGGTGTTGCATAAGTACTTGTACAAACTTTAAAGGGTGATTCTTTGACTAATTTTAAGATACAAATTTCATATGTACATTCAAAGTTCAAAAATAATATTATATTTAGGATTATATGCTTGTTCAATAGCATCGCAATTTGGTGCAATTCGGGATACAGGTGTATTGATGACACCAGAGCTGTCAAAAGAACTAATAAAAAATACGAAAAATAACAAAATACAAATATCATTCAAAAGACAACAATGCACATAATAGTCGGTACCAAGCCAAATAGGTAGTAGGTAAATATAGATTTATTTTGTTTCGAGCTTGGGCTTGGCACCGACTTATTGTAATCAAAACTACCCACCAAACGGATACATTTAATTTTACGCAGACATCTAGTGTGAGCAGGCAATATGCCCGGTGAGAGAAAGTTGATAGACGATGGCCGGACGAGAAGTAACAACTGATTATATCCTATTGCCAACACAAGATATTCCCTGACGGGAAGCTTTATTAATGAATGGCTTGTTACATACATACATGACTTTTTAAGTTATGTTGGAAATTTGTTTCACACTACCACACTTTCATCAGGCGGGCAGTTTCGTTGATCCACAACCCAGTGTGACCGAAATTTCCAACATTTACAAAGAGCTTACACTACCTGTAATTATGATATGTCATTCATCTCTCATGCTAGTATAAGCTCTTCGTAAATGTTGAATATTTGGGTCACACTGCCTGCCGATCACCACTGATGAATTGTGAATCAACGAAACTGCCCGTCTGGTGAAAGCATGGTAGTGTGAAACAAATTTCCAACATAACTTATTGTCTTGTTACATTATGTAGCAAGCAATTCATTACTATTAATCATGTTTATTTAAAGTATATTTTAGAGGCGGCTATAAAAATTCTTATAGAATGCGGATTAAAAATGGTTGCTATTATATGCGATCAATGAAAAACCAATCAGCCTTAAAAACTTGGGTGTATCAGTGGAAAAGCCATGTTTTCATGTTAACTCTTCAAAAATATATTGTACAAAGAGCATATCAATGGATTTAAATTACATATTATACATGTTATACAAGTTCAAATAAAAGATGTTTGCTATTGTGGGGGAAAAACAATGGTGGCACCCATTGGCGAGTTTGTCAACCGTTTCAAGGTTATCTCAAGGTCAACTCGTTTTTTTCTTAATGGAAACATATATTTTTCATTACCGAATAACATAAAAAACATATAAATTTTGTTAATAAATTTTTTTGACTCCGATAATAATTTCGATATTTCTCAAAGATCTGTGGTGAAATTATTAAAAACAGAATAGGTATAAAGTTATTGGAGAATCTAGAAGAATATTACCTGTCATGTCAGTAAAAGTAAGAAATTCATTTGAAAGGAGACTCCAATTGTGCGCAAATATCAACGGACAACATTTTCAACATATGTTGGACTAGTTTTTAATATTAGGTTGTTGGATTCCATTTTCTTTCTAATGGTTTTTTGAATTAAATTTTTATTTGTTCGTATTTTATTTTACAAGTATTTTCAATTGACAGCTACAATGTTTTCCATGGCAAGTCTTATAAAAATTTAGTTTTAATGAACTGTAAACGAAGAACATGATTGTTTTATAAAACAGTTTTCCTCAATTATTTTCCAATGTAACCCTATAAAAATTTAAGATCGTCGTATCCAGAAATAAATTGTCTACCTAAAAATGAAAAGAAAAATATACCATGTCATTTAAAAAAACAAAGTTGGTTGCCATAGCAACAAAGCTGTTAACGCTATAAAAAATTGAACATCAGGAGGTTGTGCCAGAAATTATACCCAATAACTTTTCTTTAAACATTTTTTCAAAATAACGATTATTTTCGGATATACAGGGGTTTCCACACTTTATACTCCGAGTTCGAATATTTCAAAATAGTTTGTGTGAAGATGCACCTTAAATTTAGCACACATGTATATTGTGTTGTTTTTACACTGTCAGCATCTTCTTCTTGCTTTGTTGTCTTTTGACCAATAGAGTTTTGTAGCTGGTAACCGTATGGTATCCCGAAAAAATGAGTATGCCGAAAAATCGCTTTAGGCTTGTTTTATCAATATCAAATGAATGCCTATTATTGTCGTGAGCATATTTTCTTCTACGAGTATAATATATTATTTTTTCCCAAACTTCGTCACTGAAGTACAAGGAAAAAACTTCAAAAGGGCTTTTTCCACAAACTCTGTTTTCAATTTGTTCCAAGATATTATTTTCTTCATTATGTGGTCCTGTTGTATATATTGGGGTCTCTTTTCTCCACTTCGGTAGAGTTTTCTTCGACTTCATTTTTATATTTTTTGCACATAGTTTTGCTTTTTTTGAATTTGACGGTAAAGATTCATCATCTAAGGCTTCAGAAGTATCAGGCAAATTTGCGTGTATTTCGTAGGTCCCCGCAACATCTGATAAATCTTCAACGTTTTCACATATATTTTCGTCAAGCTCCTCTTCGTCTGTAAGTGCATCTACGGGTGGCGGAATATATACTGCATCCACGGTATCAGTCTGCAGTAAATCCTCATCCTCCTCCAATATAGCTAAAAGCTCAGCAGATAACTAAGGCATTCTGTTTTTCCAAGACATCATTATAACCAAACAAATTATTTAAAAAAAAATTAACAAACAGAACCATAATTATCACTTACTTCAAGTCAATATTTTCCAGAGCTTCACTTTATATTTTATATATAATATAATTTTAAATCACAATAATTATAACTTAGTATCTTTGTTGACACTCACTAAGAAGAATCACACACAAATTATATAAGAAACAAAATAAATGCTACCTAATTGTGGGTCAGCGAAGGGCGCGACATTATGGCGCCTTCTTACCGGAATTCCCAACGTTGCGTATACGCAACATTAGGAAAAATGATCCGATATGCAAAAACTATACATGTTTTGTAAAATATCATATAACGCCCTTTTTACTAAAGATCATGGGAATCTAAATCCATAATTTGAAATATCTCATCCGTTTCTGTGTCAGACAAATAGATTGACGAATATATGAAATGATAAATCTCAAAATGTTGCGAGTTCATAAATTCGCACAAAATAAATATCTTAACTCTGTCGACATATTTCTTAAAACGTAAAGTCTTTGTTGTATTTTGAAAAAATTGTAGCAACAAAAAAGTATTTTTTTTACTGGCACATTGGAAAAAAAAATTTTAAAAATGTTTCGTTTACGCAACGTTGGGGATTAATGGGTTAAGTACTAAGTGTCAGTTATCAGTTATAATTTTTTATTTTCCAAGAAAGCGAAACGAGATATTTAAAACGGCATTGCGCCGCCCTCATGTATACCTCCGGGGGCGGCATCGAAAATCGCTACACGTCACAAACTTGTAAATGCTTAGAACTACCCCTATGTCAAATTTCTATTTTCTATCTTTTTTGTTTGATACCCAAAGCCCTATTCCTACCGAACTTATTATTTACCCGAAGAAACATTAAAAAGAAGTAAAATTTAAGTACCTAAACCTATAAAGTGGAACTTATACCTGAATTTATAACCCATTTTCTGCATCGATCTTCTTCTTTAGGAAATCGAAAGAAATGTACCTCTCGATTGTTTCTGTAACTGTTGTTACAATTTCGAAAAGCACATTGGTTACGACTTAATTTCGAATTGTTTCTTTCCATTTTCACAAAACACAAAAATTATTTAGTCACTAACTAGGAAGTTTCTCAAATAAAAAAAAAACACAACACAAAATAATATAATTAGTCTAAAATTAGAAAAACACAAAATAAGTTAAAAAATATTCACAAAAAAAATAACTACGCAGCCAAAGATTAAATTTAATTTAATATATTAGGTAATTCTCTTCAAAACAAAATCAGTAGGTATGAAAACAACCATAATATGTATACCTAATATAATATAGGTAGCACTGATAATTTTTTTATTATAGGTATTATAAGATCTACAACAATCTTGTTACATCTTTGCCACATTGTCTACGTGAAATATTTAAAATATATGTAATAAATTGAAAAAGTATCTAGTCAATTCTTAAGTGGAGTTATAATTTTGACAAAGAATAATGTACATTAATACCTACTTGATTTCGGTATTGGTATAAAAGTCTAATATCCACGAAATAAATTTAATATACCTAATAATCATTAATCCATGCCATACAACATGTTTCAAGACTAGACCAGTCCCATAAACAGTGGCGAGCAATAATTAAATCAAAAGCTTTTAGCTTTTAGATATTTAGATTTTTTTATATACATCAACAAATTATTACAATGGAGCCAGAAGTATGTTTCTATCTAAAAGCTTTTCATTTAATGATTGTTCGCCACTGATCATGGGACTGGTCTAGTCTTGAAACATGTATGACATGGATTAAATATTATTATATTAAATTTAATTCATAGAGATAAGGCTTTTATTTCAATACAGTACTTGTAATAAATCACCCTGTGTGTTTCTTTTACCGACGAATCGGCAACAGCACGACACACACCACATTCGCTTGTTTTTTTTTCTACCCTCCCTACGTATCCCCTCCAGATTAATACAGAATTTCATCAATCTCTCTCTCTGACAATACATCATTGTCGGTGCATAACTGTTGCAAATGATGTAAATAATTGTTATACGTTGCGTTTTGTTTCTGATATTAATAAACTACAAAACGGTTTCTGGCTGTGACAATACTGCTCTATGCTTTACACGCTAGTCTACGCCACGTAGTGGCTGGCATACTTAGAGATGTTCTCATTTTAATGCATTGGACTGACTATCTATTGTGTAGATTAATCTTTGGTTTTACACTTAAATATGGAGAGCAACGGCAACAGTTTATTTTTCTCCATGAAACTAAGCGCTTCTCCATATGCAAGAAACGATAAAAGCTATAAATATAACACTGCGCATGGTGCTCCGCAAATTTACTACGTTAAATAAAACATTAAAAAATTAACGACACTTTAAACAAACAACTACTAAATTGTATTGAAAACACTACGAGAATTCAACAGTCATAAAAGTGCATAATAATTATTCGCACATACATTATTTATTCCTTTAATTAGCTTCAAAAACGTCAAAAACAAAAAAATGCATTAGCACAATCAGATGAACAGATTTACAACGGTACTTGCTGTTGTATGAATGAAGAATGAAAAATCATAATTGAAGTAGAAATTCATCAAACAGTTTGCAAATGTGTTGCACTTTCTGATGAAAGGTCATCTCAAGACATAAAATATTACACACCTATAATGCATATAAATATGGCTTTATCGTCTGCTATGAGCTGGTATTTGTGTTACCTAGATTGACTTGAAGAAATTTATTGTTATTATTATAATAGTCTATATTTGCAATTAATTGGCCACCCTGTTTGACTTTTTTTTTTTATTTTTTCGGTATTTATATTTATAGTATCAGTGGAGTAGGTAAGTTCCACGCCTTTGTAATTGAATTGAAGAAACCTTCACATTTGATGCAACTTGGCGTGCTTTTTCGGTCTGTAATCATTGGGTTTCGACGTCATAATCATATACCCATGTTTCCGTGTCCCACCGAAAAGCGTTTGACTATAGAAAAAAATCTTGAAACGCCACTGCATTAAGCATCAAATTATCTGTAACTTTTGTAAAAGCGCTTTTCCTGTAACTCTAATAACAACCGAAATATAAATGAAAAAAGAAAATGACAAAAAATTAAAATAAATAATAAAAAGTGTAAAATAGGGTAAAAAGGTTAGAAAAAAACGTATTTCTTAAAAATAGCAGAAATATTGACTAGTTATTTATAGCTTTGATAGAATATAAGCTATAAAATTTGTTATAAATAACTTGTTTTCATAGGCGCTCGTAAATAGTGTAAAAGGGGTCAAAATAAAAAATATATATTTCCTAAACTTATTCGAAATACGGAATAATTTTTCATAGTTGTGGTAACATAAAAAAGGTTACATAAATGAACTGGTTCACACAGGCGTTCGAAAATAGTGTAAAAAAGGGTCAAAAACGAAAAATTGACTAATTATATATAGCTTTGATATAAGATAACCTACAACATGCAGCATAACAAGTTTGTTTACATACGCGTGCGTAAAGTAGAAAAGGGGGCAAAATAAATTTTATAATAAAACTACAGGCAGATTTGGATAATATCTATAGATGGTCCAAAGAAAACCTACTTTTCTTTAATGTGGATAAATGTAAAAGCATGTCCTACACATATTCAAGACGAAAAATAGATTTCCAATATAATTTGAATAGAGTGCCTCTCCAAAATGTAAAGACCTAGGAGTTATATTTGATTATAAACTTTCATTTTCAGAACATATTATGCATATAACCAACCAATGCTACAGGAACCTAGGATTTATCATCCGAAATTCAAAAACTTTTAAAAACAAAAAAACCCTCTATATCCTCTACACCGCAAATATACGCTCGAAACTAGAATATTGCTGCATTGTATGGTCACCAATGTATACTAAATATGCAATAATGATTGAGCGAGTTCAAAAAATTTTTTTCCGATTAGCTGACTTCCTAATGAACAGGGAACACACATCTAGCTACAGATTACATTTAAAATATTATGAACAAATTTCCTTAAATAATAGAACATTGTCAAGTGTTTTGTAGCTTTACAAAATTGTAAATAATCTGGCATACGACTGTCGATCTCTAGTAAATATCAAGTTAGCTGTTCCATTAAGGAAAACGCGTCTCAAAAACCATCAAACATTTCAACTAATTACACCAAGAACAAATTACCAATCTAAGTCCCCTATCAACATGATGGTTAGAACTTACAACCAACTCCAACAAGTTTGCGATATCTTCGGAACTAGATACAGGAACTTTAAATTACAGATAGTAAAACACCTTAATGAAACTTAAAAAATAATCTAGTGAATTATAGAATTAATGTAGTAAATATAAGCTTAAGTTTAAAGTCTTGAAACATAAATTAGTTAATGTTGTTTAAGTTAGTTTTTAGTCTAGTTAAAGTTAGGTAGAGCTTAAGTTAAGTTAAATTAAACAAAGCAGTGTAATTGGGATAACACCTGGATCTGTCTTTTATAAATAAATAAAAAAAATCAACTATTTTGCATACAAGAACTTGGTCTAGAAGATCTGAAATATAAAATATGTACGTGTAAATAGTGCCTCCAAAGAGAAGAAAAACGAACAAAACCCGATACTTGAAAAAAATAGCTGATGTCTAAAACAAAAAAAATACTATACAAATTTTAGATAAATGACAAAAAGGTCATAAAATTACTTACATACTTTTACACTTAACTATGGAGAGCTATTCGTGCCTCGAGGGCAACATTTTATTTTTAGTTTAATGCTAGTTTAATAAAAAAAACATGTTCAGGTAAAAAACTGTCTATTTTCTTTGATATTACAGATATCAGAGAAACTAAACAACCAAAATGCCTAGAAAACATGAGGCTACAGTATGATTTCACCATGCCATTCGTTATTGTTGCTAATGCTCCCTACAGGGTGTCTCAAATTTAACGTAAAAGCTATTCTGATCTTTGGACCTGGTATAAGCCTAAAACTGAAGTCTGAATACAAAATTCTATCACAGTGCAATTACCAAAGAGAAAAGCTACAGTTCAAAAAAAAAAAAATTATCGAAATTGATTTATCGGTTCGCGAGAAAATCAACTTTGAAATTGCGCATAATTTTTGGTTGTGCGTTATTTTTGCGGCGAAGCGTATTATCTATAGGTGTTTATATGGCATACTAACTTCGTTTAAGTCATTCTTCACGACAATTTAGCAAAAATAATAACGTAAATCATGAGAACATTATAACAACTCTAATTACAATGTCTACTAAATCAACATATCTTTGAAATGGTAATTAGCTGAAGTAAGTATATACCTACATGTTAGTAGACTTGGTGACATTGTGTTGTTTTATTTAGACGTTAATTTGGTGTGACAAAATGGCTAACAACTAAGCGTATATAATTTCAAAGACCATAAAACAGAGTCAATAAAATACGAAAACAGTCATATTTATTGGCGGATTGGTATTTAATTAATTTTAAAACTTTTCAAGCTTCTTTAATTTGTTTGCTAAATTCTATCTATATACAGGGTGTCCTACGGTGGCAACCCATTAGATTATTTCAGAAACTACTGCGAATTGAATTTTAAAAATTTCAATGTCTATATTGTCAAATATGCTCTACTCAAATAATATAATAGCAACGGCATAGCACTTCCGGTTATACCGGAAGTTGATGGCAACTTTGTTATTTTAAATGGAACACCCTAGATATTATTACATTTTTGGATTCTAAATAAGATTTCAGACATATTTCATGTATCATGCCCTATACCTAACGTCAGTCGTTTTCGACTTATATTAAGGTTTATGTCAAAATTTACAATTTAATTGACAAGACTTTTTCTGATTAGTTTATACAGGGTGGTCAAAAAATTATATTGAAAACGGTTCAAGAAACACAGTTGACAGTCAATTTTTTCAAATGGAATGGGCATATTATTGTTATTTTATCTTCCTTAGCATTAAAAAATAATGCAATTTTGTAATAGGTTATCATTGTCGAAAATGCATAGTTTTCGAAATATCGTCATTTTAATTTTTTCTGCAGCGCCTACCGTTGTCTCTCTGGAAGCTAGCTAATTAATTTATTTAACCATGAAAATAATCCCATTTCTCTGAATTAGCATAAACGTCAAACTAAATATGAAATTAGTTGTTGCTACCCAACCAGTCGTTATTTATCAATATTTGTGACCATTATATTTTACAATAACTATTACAAAATGGAAAATATTTATTCATATGCTGATATTGTAAATGTATTATTAATCCATGGAGAATGTAATAAAGTGATTAATAGAACCTGTAGAGTATTTAACGAGAGAAACCCGCATTTGCCAACAATGACTAGAGAAAAATTAAGAAGAATTTTGAGAAATCAATACGGTGTCATGCAAATCGAATGCAATTTACAAAAATTTAAAATGACGATATTTCGAAAACTATGCATTTTAGAAAATGATAACCTATTACAAAATTGCAATATTTTTTAATGCTAAGGCAGATAAAATAATAATAATATACCCATTCCATTTGAAAAAATTGACTTTCAACTGTTTTTCTTGAACCGCTTTTAATATAATTTTTTGACCACCCTGTAGAAACTAATCAGAAAATGTCTTGTTAATTCGAAAAAGAAGATCCCACCTGATAAGAAAATACCTGCAAAATAATTATTAAATACTGATTTACAAGGAAAAAACGGAATTCTTATGGAGCCCTAAACTGTAAATTTTGACATAAACTTTGATATAAGTCAAAAACGACTGATGTTAGGTATAGGGCATGATACATGAAATATGTCTGAAATCTTATGTAGAATCCAAAAATGTAATAATATCTAGGATGTTCTATTTAAAATAACAAAGTTTCTATCAACTTCCGGTATAACCGGAAGCGCTATGCCGTTGGTATTATATTATTTGAGTAGAGCATATTTGACAATATAGACACTGAAATTTTCAAAATTCAATTCGAAGTAGTTTCTGAAATAATCTAATGGGTTGCCACCGTAGGACACCCTGTATACCGGGTTATTCACGTTTTATGGCGCGGAATATTGTAGCCAAACTACTTGACTTTCAAAAAGTTTCATTTGTTGCACGTGTGGGCATCTACTATGGCTACTTTTTAAAATAGGTTTCATATTATACAGGGTGTCCCAAATAACACAAAAGTATCAAAGTTGTGTTTTTTTAAATTGAATCCCCTGTATATTATTGCACTTTTCGATCCTCTGATCAAATTAAGTGTATGTTTCATTAACATTTATAATACCTAAAACTTAAGGTTTTTTAAATAAATTGAATTTTGTCTATATCTAGCCTAATTTTCATCTTTCAAATACTTAGGAAGTATTTAAGTTATGTTGACGAAATTAACTTTAAAGTGTAATAATAGATCATATTTGGTATTCCAATTGTAATAAACTTGGAATCTTATACAGGGTGTTCAAAAATTAAAACTACTCAAATAAGAACTATAACCTGATTAATTTAAATGGAACGTCATATTTCTGAACTTACCTAGCAATGTACTTACTAATTACCTGTCGAATGGTATTATGGTGTACTATAGCTAAGTCTGCGCGTTTTGGCAGAAAACGCCAAATAATTGTTTTGTACACCATTTGGTGTTTTTTAAATAAACGTTTTAATCTATCTAGTAGCCTATGGAATCAGAAATGTCAAATTAATGGTAATGAAATAGCATAGATGAGTCTCTAACAAAATATTCATGAGATGTGTTCGAAACGTTGACCATCCATTTCCAGAGACTTCGATATTCTTTTTTGAAAACTACGGCTAACTCTGGTCAACATTTGCGGGGTAACAGTTTGAAAAGCATCTCATATGCGTATTTTCATATCGTGTGGTGTTGTTGGAGACGCCTTGTAGACAATTCCTTTCACGTATCCACATAAAAAGAAATCCGGAGGACTTAAATCCATTTCTTCCAATCCACCTGTTTTGAAAATTGGTATACAAAAATTAACGAGTCTCGTGATGATAATGTGGCGGAGCTCCATCTAGTTTCAATTACATCGTTGTTCTCCTGTTTAAACGAATTTCTTCTGATAATACAGGAAGTTGGTGTTGAAGAAAATCGAGAAACATCATACCATTTAATCATCACAAAATAGGATCCTATTAAATATGGGTCCAATGTTCCACCCTACACATTAATGGACCACCTATTTTGATTGCTGATAATTCTGTAGTCATGCGGATTCGAGTCAGAATAATAATGGTAGTTGTGTCTGTTCATTGTTGTGAAATGTACATTCGTCACCTAATAACACATTATCAAAAAATATTTCATGTGCTGCCACTTTATCTAACACCCACATGCAAAATTCAATTCTATTGTCAAAATCATTTCCAGAAAGCTTTGACAAAGCTGAATTTTAAAAGCATGAAATCTATGTTGCAGAATTTGGATTTTTAAATGACTACAGCTGAAATTAAAGACAAATAATCAAGTTTGATTCAAACTTATAAAAATGATATTGGTGTCCAATTAGAAGGGGAGTTCCTTCAAATAAAGAATCTTGGTCTCTCATCGAATGGATCGCTGAACTTGCTAAAAGAATTGAAAAGTCAAAACATTGATGTATTTCCCAATTTAACAATTTTGTTGAGAATTTTCGCTTGTAAAGCGGTTACCAACTGTACGGGATAAAGGTCATTTTCGGTGCCAAACAGGGTCCAAACCTACTGCAGATCGTCCTTATCCCACAATAAATTGAATGTTATAGAAATAGTCCATTATGCGTGGAGTTTTTCATGTAATGATAAGTAAAATTTAATTACATTAAATTACACTAAAACAAAGTAAATTAAAATAAAATAAAATACTTAAATATTATTAATTTTAATGATTATTTAGGTGAAGCGTTGCTTCATAGGACAAGGCGCCCCTGATTATAACGCGTCCTCTACAGTACGGTAGTATAGACAACAATCTCCAGAAAGTCAGTATCCGTGTAGAGCGACAATTACACGTCTGTACAGAAAATTTACGGTAACCTCAAGTGTGAAAAGAAGAAGGCGAACAGTTCCTGCAAACGAAGAAATGAATTTAAACATTTTGCTTCATTTTGAAGAAAACTCACGAACATCGATTCGTAAATTATCTCAAACTTTACGACAAAGAGGCTTCCAAAATAGATGCTCTTTCGAAATAGTAAGAAAGGAACTCATAAAACATTCTTACAGACCCTATAAGATGCGAACAACGCAGCCATTATCTCCTGAAGAAGTGAAAACAAGTTCAATTTTGCCAGCAAATGCTGCAGAGAATGGGCGAAGATCCACAGTTTCTTTATAAAATTTTGTGGTCAGATGCATCCTCATTTTCAACCAGTGGAGTACCAAATAAGCAAAACCATAGATTTTGGAACACTGACAATCCAAGCTTTGTTAGAGAAGTGCTCAACGTTTGGTGTGGTATTTTGAATAGAAAATGGCTTTAAATTTAACAATAAAAAATCCAGCGCCATATTTAAAAAAACAATGTTGTTGATGGTTTTTCAAAAACGAAACGTCGTAGTGAAAATTTGTAATCGCTATCTGATTCTTCTCAAAAAGTAACAATGAGAAAGTGCTTTTAATTTTTTTTATCTGTAAAAATAATGTCAGAAATAAACAAAAACTGAAATCGCAAAAAATCGTTTTTTCAGAAATTCTCGAAAACGGCTACTTAGGATACTTTTGAAAACAGTATTTAAAAGGTGTTTCAATTGTACAACTTTTCCCTAATTTAACCGACGTTGTAACTCCTTGGAAACAGTGTACCTATATGCTTTATTGAGGTTATGTTTATTAGTTTTTGACCAATATGTATGTTTCGCAGCTATTATACCTCAGAATTTATAATTTTAACTAAATAATATCTCAATGTATGAAAAAATTTATATGTCACAGTCAAACAGAACAACTTCATTTTTTTCATGTCCCTCTGCAAACATGCATATTGTTCGAATACTCCTGAACATAACCTCAATAGGGTTTATATATTTGAATTCAGGATAAAAAGCTCAACCGATTAAGATAAAAAAATACAGGATGTTCTATTTAAAATGACTAATCATAAGTCAAAATTTTGACAATGCATTGTGACATACGTCATTTGCGGCACCATAATGTGCTAATTTAAACTATACTGTATGATCAAAATTAACGAAGATAGCTATTGAGTAAAATATACGTGATCACTCTGTACAGCGCCAACGACAATCATGTGGATTCAATTCCTGTACAACTTGAGTTTGCTGGAATATTCGAAAATAACTGTGTTGTGGGCCATGTTTCGAGCAACACCGCTGTCATGTCTTCCTGATAATCATCACACCATTGTTTAATCTCTTTTGCTTATATGTGGGATAAATCCATGTTTGCAACCAGCGATCGTCTGCTATTTTGGCCAATTCGGGAGCAGCTCTACATTGATGGTTCGACAATTCAAAACAAAGGGTATATGGCCACGAACAACTGCCCTTCTAAGTTATGTCATGCGTTTATTTAACTGAATTCTGATAAAGCCATTGCGTTTGAAATTGTCCAGTTTAAGATTTGAAATACTTTGTTAGACCTAAATTATTACTATTATCGGTGAAATAACAATTTACTCAAGGTAAGTAGATCTCTAAAAAACATACGGATGACACGTACGAGATTTATTACACAATGAATCATGAAAATATTTCATAAAATTGTTATATGATTATTATTTTTATGAAAATTTTCTAATTATATAGTTATGCAGGGTTTTTACGTAAAATTTATTGCTTCACACTAAAAAATTTAATTGTGATCTCTCTCAAGTGATAATTACTGGTCAATGTTAACTATTTCGTTCCTTATTTATGCTTCTGCCTCTTGCAATCATGATTATGAAATATAAATACCTAGAATCATATATTTTGTGTACCAAATTGTTGTTTAAAAAAGTTTTTACTATATACAATTTGATTTATATTTTAGATGTCTTCGTAGACGGTGTCAAGATCTCTGGAAGAGAAGTAAAATTTATAATAACATACAATAAAAAATATTTATGTGACCGTGTCTCTTGTGATTTCTCTTAATTGCTTAGGCTTGACAAGGTACAAGAACTTGCGAAATTTTTAATGTAATGTGAGTGAGTGTATATGTTGGTCTCATGACTCTTTAACCTACTAATCTTGAAAAAACAAACATTCCATCATTATAACGTCTGCTAAGCCACCTTGAAACGCTTAAAAACTCAAAAACTCCCTATCTCCAATTATTTATCGAACACGCTTTATATATGTTTGGTGAGGTTTAAATACAATCTAGTTTTCTTGTGAGGGTTCAGAATTGTTTCTGTCCTTCTAAGCACTAGAAATTAAGGGTATAAACAAGATCCCTGTGCGCTACTCAGTGGCAACTTCATCACAATCTGAATGATTCTGGATTTGGAAAATTAAAATGACAACAGTCGTCAACAATGACATGAAATGTGGTTGAACACTCAAAGTACTCAATAAAACTTCGACCAATTAGAAGGATAATTGTTGTTTGATAACAGCTTGAGTCAGTTGAAGTGAGTATTCGCTCAAATTTAGCCACCAAAAGTCCTGCAAAATCGTCTAAATAAAGTAGACAGATACATTTTTGATATGAGAAGGCTATCAGTATGTCGCACAGTTTAAATGAATATTGAAAAGCTACGTTGGACCAGCTGCTATCGAAAAGGTTATTTATAAATTTACAGCACAAGGCAAAACAACTACTCCACTGGGTAATAGCACCAGTGGGATTCAATTAGAAGTTTTATCAATAAATACTAAAATGAAAATTTTATTTAGCTTTTTCGCATCAAATTAACTGAGTAGATTCCCTGAACAAAATAAATAGCACTTTTCTTATGCCATTTTCCTTTTTACGGCTCCATGTCCTATATACAGGGAGTCAAAGTTTGTCAGTCATTTTTCTCAATAACTCTCGTCCTGGTCATCCAATTTATGTGAAACTTATTGGTACATTTATATTACAATTTTAGCTTCATGTTTAAAGGTAGAAAAAGTTTAAAAAATTGCTACTTCATTTAAATAATGGGGTTTTTGTATCTTCTGACCTACCTACGGCTATGACATCAAAGCTACCTTTTTTTTTAACAAGATTTTGCTTCATAAAAGTCGATAAACTTATTTGTTTCAGAGATAATTTGATAAATAATATCATATGTTGTTTTGTCACTAAATTGGATTTAAAAACGAATTATCAAATATCTATCTATTGACATAAAATTTTAAAATTTTGGACAGTTGAGAAAAACAAATAAATATTTTATCTACGACCACTACTGTAAATACTTAAAAACACACCGTCTCTGATCAATGTAAGATTCCTATTACGTACAGTAAAAAAATCGCACAGCTTGGTAAAAGATCGTACAGTTTTCCTAGCAACTGCTTAGCAACGGTCAATACAAACAAACTTATTCAAAAACTGACATAATCTTAAATCAAATTTGTATGTGAGTGTAATATTACAAAGTGAAATTAGTTTGATTACATAAAAAATGTCGAGTGAGTGAAATAGAAAATTTAACTCCACCCAATATTAGCGAAATTGCAGAAGCTGCTAAAAACAACTTGTTACCGGCAAAATCTGAAGATCGATACAAATTTACTTACCAAAGATTCATGGAATGGAGATTAAAAAACGACGTTAAATCATTTTGAATGTAATGATGGCATATTTCCAAGATTTATTTTTGTCACCTTGTATATCGGACATGAAGCCGTAAAATGGAAAATGGCATAAGTAAAGTGCAATTCGTTTTGCTCAAAGAATCTGTGGTTACTAATCGGACCCATTTTTATGCGACACTCTGTATAAGTACAACAAAAAACGCAAATAAATCATTGAAATGCAATGGAAAATATATAATTTATGTTATCAGATTAATTTACTAATGTTATTAACATATTAAAATTCAAATAAACTTAAAAAGTAAACCATTTAAGTAAATCTAGCATCTGCTGATTACCATATATCCATTATCATTCTTATTAATGTTTTCATAATACGTCTGTATCTTACGGATAATTCACGTAATAAAGTAAACACTTATTATAAAGTAACCATATTATACAATACCTGCCACTATTTAAATATCTACTTTCACTTAAACTGGCTTTGCATCAGCCGAAAAAATTGAATGTTGGATTATATTAATAAATTTTCGTTTACCGCTCACTTCAGTTGACTCAGTTGTATTAATGAGGAAGGGAATCGATAAGCGTAACCACTACGTTTTGATTTTTTGAATTTTTTTCTTTGTTACTAGCAGGTTTTGGCCCCAGCTAAAGTCATCATCAGTGTTTATTTTACAAACCTATATCACGTAGGTATTGATGATGACTTTAGCTGAGGTCGAAACATGTGTATGGTTAAAAATCACTAATAAATAAGTAAAAAATAAGCAATATGTTAGTTATCAGCTATTGACGTTCGATTTCTAACGTCTTGGTAATATTTTTTCTAAAAAGTACACTCAGTTCCAACAAAGTTATTTTTGGCCTAGTTTTATTATTGTTTTTACTTTGAACCATTGCCACTGGACCGATTTTACTTTTAAAATAAACTTCGATTAGAATGATTTATCTCTGAATTTGTCCCAATTATAGTTTTCTGTAAAATTTACATTTAAACACAACTTTAATTAATTGTAGGATCACAGTAATTTGATAAAGGGTTTTTGGCGTCATTGATAGAGCATGCGCTTCGCATGTGGAAGGTTCTGGGTTCGAATCTCAACTGATGCAATATTTTTATTTTCTAATTTTTTAATAAACTAATTAGTTTGTTACGTTAGTTTATTTGAAATAATGAAAATAATACAGTTGGTGTTAAATCACGCCTATTCTGATCACCGAAACGAGAGAGTACACAACATGGAAATGTCGCATGCAGTAATTGAAGTGTTTCACAGGCTGTATGGCATGTGGCACCGTCTTGTTGAAACCACATAGTGGCCATATCAATATCATATAATTTCGGCCAAAAGAACTGTGTTATCATGTCGCGATATCGAGCACTAGTAACAGTCACTGTTTGAGCAGCCTCATTTTTAAAAAAAGTATGGTCCAATTATGCCTCCAGCCCCAAATCCACACCAAACAGTGACACGTTGTGGATGCATTTGTTATTAATAATAATAATAATACAGAAGATCCCTGCTTGCCATAATATGGCAGAAAACTTAGCAGGCAGAATGCAGAAGGAAGTCATACTCGGGTCGTTGCGTCTGCTTAGGGCACATGAGTCTGGGGTTCTCACTCACTAACCATGAGGAGTATGGAGTGGATGAGAACTAAATGATCGGCCATGCTTCATTGACACCTGCGGTGGTCGGAGAAGTTTAAGGATGATGGGGGGCCGTCTGTGTCTGTACGCCTCAGACACACTTATTTTCTTTTCCGAGCTGGGGGGAAAGACAGAGGGAGAATCGACATCACTGGAGATAGGTCGCTCCAGTCGATTTCGGTAACCGAATGGAATGCGAAGCTATTGCTTATCTGTATTAGACACTTATCCTAAACTAAACTAATAACTATTTACTATTTAACAAACGTGTAACTTAAATAAATATCGAAAATAAAAGAAGAAAAACACTTCGATTTGATGCTGCGCCAGTTAAACAAGGGCCATACACGGCATCTCCGTGATTGAAAACGGAAAGAATAATGGAGTCAGAGAGCATTAATTTTGTTTTAGTATCCAAAATGTGTCGAGAGTTATAAAATAATTTCAAATTACCAATACCGTTTTTAATACACATTAAAACATGTTTATCGAATCGTAGCTGTGTGTCCATAATTATTCCAAGATTTCTGACGTCCATTTTAAAAGGAGTATCGACATCATTCATTCTTACTTTTACTAAATTTCTATATTTTGATATATCTACAGGTCTGCCAAAGAACATTGCAATACACTTGTCCGCGTTCATAGCTAAAAAATGATCTTTTGGAATTTTATACAATACATCCAAGTCTGCATTTATACGAGTACATGCTTCATTACAATATTGTGGATCGAAAGAAAGAAAAATCTGCATATCATCTGCGAACATTTGACATTTACAATGTTGAAGGAGTCTGTGAGGTATAAATACTAAATAAAATGGGTCCAAGAACGGATCCCTGCGGAACGCCCCTCATCACATCGCTCACCTGTGACACTTGCCCATTCAAAACTACCCTATGGCTTCGACCCACAAAATACTTCCAATAAATCTAACCGCGTATTTAATTCAAAATATGCAAAAGAGTACTGTGGCTAAGAGTATCAAAAGTCTTCGAGTAGTCAAGAAGGACCAATATCGAACATAATTTTTTGTCTATGGCACTAAAAATATTAACTGTCAATCGACAATCACATGTGGGTTCTCAGAACCCCAAAAGCGGCAGTTTTGGCGATTAACAAACCAACGAGGTGAAAATGTGCTTCGTCGCTTAGGATGATTTTGCTCGAAAACTCAGCAACCATTTGTTGATGCTGAATAATCCATTCTACAAACTCTCTTCGCTATGCAGGATCATTAGGCTTCAGTTGTTGTGGTAATTGAATTTTGTAAGCATGGAGACACAGATCTTTAGTGAGTATACTCTGTAGAGAGCTTCTTGCAATTTTGCAATTCTTGTCCACGACGCCGAATTGAGGTTCCTGGATTCTCACCGACACTCTCACGCACTGCATCGATATTGACATTTGAACGGCTTGATTTTGGACGACCAGTGTGTTTGCGTCTCCAACGGATACTGTCTTCTGGAATTTTTCAATTAATCTCTTCATAGTTCACGAAGTTCAAACACTATTCCGAGCATATTTTCTATGAATTTTTCGAACTGCGGCTTTCATTGTTTTTGAAATATTGTTCATTAATGAGGACACATTGTTCTATCGTGTAACGCTCCATTTTTACTAACCCTGAACTGTCAACTGTCGATTTGTTTTGTTTTTAGGGTTGCCAACACGTACTGCATAAATGGCGGCAAATTCAAATCTTGCGTTAATTTTGGGACGCTCTATATTAAATCTTATCGGGAAAGTTTTGGGGCGACACAACCGATTTTTTTTTCTGTTGTTAACATAAAAGTTGTAATAAAAATCTTTATTACAACCATGATTCGAGTAATTTTCTCCCTAAACTACACTCTAAAAATTTTCATATAATTTTGCATTTAACCGTATTTCCTTTAAAAAACAACCTTCGTTCATTCTCAATTTTTTTACAATACGATTTCATGCCTCTGAAAATAATCGAACTCACTTGCATTTAATACAATAATACGAGGATTGCCTTTTATATTTCGGGATTTGGCAACCCTGGTGTTGCAATCTGGCAACTGACAGCTCTATCGTAAAGTTGGACATTTTTGAGGTTATACGTACTCAGAACGTTTTGACATACGAGCGCTATTTGTGTTGTTTACAGTAACTTAAAAGATTCATCTCGGCCCAAAAATGGAATTAAATCCTGAACATTTTCGTGCGATTATTTTTTACAACTTTCGACGTGGATTAACTCAGCAACAGTGCATGGATGAACTTAATTAAATTTTTGACGATGAAGCTCCATCAACGACCAGTGTTTATTGATGGTATGGTGAATTAAATCGTAGTCGTAGCTCACTCCAAGACGAATTTCGTGAAGGTCGTCCAAAATCAGTTGATGCTGTGCGCGAACTGATTTTGCAAGATCGTCATGTGACTTATCAAGAAATTGAGACAACCTTAGGCATTAGTGGGACCAGCATACATTCAATATTGCATAAACATTTGACTGTCACAAAAATTTGTTCGCGTTGGAACGCACACAATTTGTCAATCGCTCAAAAAAAAGCTCGTGTCGATTGGTCGAAAGAAATGCTCAAAAAATACGATCGCGGTGCTTCGAAACACGTCTATGACATCGTGACAAGTGATGAATCGTGGATTTACGCGTATGAGCCCGAAAGTAAACAGCAGTCGACTGTATGGGTGTTTCAAGATGAGCCAAATCCAACAAAAGTTGTTCGCGCAAGAAGCACTTCCATGCAAATGGTCGCCTGTTTTTTCAGAAAAACTGGACATGTCGCAACTGTACCACTAGAACAACGCAGAACAGTCAATTCTGAGTGGTACACAACAATTTGTTTGCCAGTTGTCTTCCAAGAAATCAGGAAAAGCAACCGCTGAAGACGGATCACTCTTCACCACGACAATGCGAGTTTTCACACATCGGCTCAAACAACTGCATTTTTGAGCACCCAAAACATCGATTTGATGAGTCATGCGCCGTATTGTCCTGAATTGGCACCGAATGACTTCTTTTTATTCCCGTACGTCAAAAACAAACTGAGAGGTCAACGTTTTTTGACACCTGAAGAAGCGGTTGCTTCATTCAGAATGCATGTTTTGGAAATACCTCAATCAGAGTGGCCAAAGTGCTTCGACAATTGGTTCAAACGCATGCAAAAGTGGAATATTTTGAAAAACAATAAAGTGATTTTCGATGATTAATATTTGTTTTAGTTCTCTAATCCCGAAATATAAAAGGCAACCCTCGTATTCCGATTTTTCTCTACTACTTTAATATATGCTTTAAAAGTATATGTCATTTAAAATTATAAAGTTAGGGTGGCTGGGGGAATAGGGGTGGAACACACAAATTCAACCAACCGTGGTTTGGGTTTTGAAGTTCCCCCTCAAAGCAAAATGGACGTGCTGGATATCGTGTCTACTTTATGATGATGATTTATTCTGGGTGGCCAGTTTTAAAATGAAAGCACTGTATTTATTAGTGCAACTTCGCCATTATGAGCAAAACATATATTTTTTATTTAAACAATCTAATAGTTAATATTATTTAAAATCATTTAATTAACAAGATAAGTATGTTGTCTAAAAATTATTTCATAATGTTTTCACTTTCAATTGACGTTGGTTTCCTTTACTTAATTAGTGAAAGAATCATTGTTTGAAATCGTTTGTGATTAAAATTTACAAGGAATATCTTATAACAGAATAAAGTAATCGGTGTAATAATGTCAATAATTTGTTTAAGTAGGTATACAAAAGCGTAGATGAATAATTATTATGAACTTACTTATTAAAAATATATTTATTTTTCTTGAGTCTTATTTTTCCAATTTTCGCTTTCACTCTTAAGATGGGGATGACAAACAAAACATGGATTAAATAACTAAACGTTATTTAATGTCAAAACCCATTTTTTTTATTTAAAACAACGTTTCGTCAACGTAGATCTAAAGTGCTGGTCCATTGCTTTGGAGAAGGAAAATTTCGCCTAACTTTCAAACTCGATATTTTTGGAACCAGACCAAATATACACCTCCGGTTTTGACTGGCTGACAGATTGCCTTTTTGTGAAAGACCTTTGCTATTTTAAAATATTTCAACTGTCAAATTATTTTTTATACAGGGTGTTAAATATGTCCATGATGATTATCCCAATTTTGCATCTGTGTAACTTTGCGTGAAAAGTTTTTTAACATTATTTCTATGCACCTTTTTAATCAATGATCTTCTGCAAAAAAGTAATTCCTCAAAATTTTGATACCTGCCTTAGTTTGAAAAATATCGATTTTTTTCCACCTCCGTCAATTTTTCCAACTTTAAAGCACCTAAACCATCCTGAATAATTGTTCTTATCGGTATATTTTGGTGGCAATTGTCATACCTTTCAGTAAGCATATTTATTGTGATTAAAACTATCGAATAGATCAATGATATGCTGTACAGTGGCGTGCTCATAAAAATTAATAATTGATAATGCCATTGAGAAACTTAAAATATTCCGCATTTTTTATCATCTGCACATTTTTATTGTAGCTTTATTTTTGAAGGTATTTCAATTAAATATTCTTCCACTATGGCAGCAGCATCAAAAAATTATAACAAAAAAATTAAATTAATGCAAAACACACTACAAAAAAATAAAAAAAGATACAAAAGTCAGATACATATATATGTAAAACGAATCAAAATTAGTAAATTACCTACACAAAGTGAACTAACAAACTAAAATTAAACAACAACAAAGTAAACTAAAAGTTAAGTAATGAACAACGCAAACACAACAACAACCTTCATTTAAAAGACGAATACAATTATTCCTTTGATTGTCGGAATCAAAAGGAACACGTCATGACTGAACCCTTTTCATTTCGACTGTCAAAGTTTATTTGTTTGTTTAATCCTTGCTATGGAAACGTATGTAACTTATTTTTTCCATGGCACATTCGAATGTCTCGCTAATACAACAACAACATATTTAAGCGGAAGGTTTGTAAGTATCTAAATGCTTAAGTTTAAACTAAATAAATGGTTTTTAAAATGTGATTAATATTGAAATGGGAATGAAAACAAATATTTTTATTTTTCCTGCAACATATAATCAACAAAATGCATGTCTATAGATATTATTAGATTGAATTACTCTATTTAGGTAATTTTTCAAGGCAAAGGAATGTTTGGTAAATAAAAGTTCATATAGGTACTACCTTTTCAGTTTGATTTTAAATTTGCATATTTACTTATACAGGTCAAAATTCTTTGTAGATCTATTAGGACTACATTCTAAAATAGGTGCGATTTATACAGTGTGTTACATTATCCCGTAGCATATTAAACTTACGTTTTTTTTTAAATGGAAGACCTTAGATATTATGTTTGCTTTCGATTCAGACATCTTATTAAATGATTGTTATATTTATAAGGTTTGTTTGCTCTAAAATGTATAGTTAACTAGATATTAATTTTAAAAGTCAAAAAACATGCCCCATTATAAGCCATTTTTATTGTTACGCCAATGCGTTTTGCAAATAGTAGGTATTTCATAAGATGTACAACATCCTGTAGTAAAATAATCCATTACACATTGGTTCGAAAAGCTACCCATTATACAGGGTGATGACATTTTGAAAAACCCATAAAAATCTTGATTATTTCATATACCCTGTATATTATCCTACTATTAAAAAGCCAATATTCTAACGGTTTAAAAAATACCATAAAAGTTATTGTTTTAATAACAATTTGTTTTAGAAAAATTCGTAGAAACATAAATTTACTTGCTTAAACCAAATTTAACAGTTCACTTCTAAGAAGTAAGTACACGAAATATTATATTTTATAAGTCTTAAAATTGTGAGGAATTCCATTGTAGCTGCTATAAACATCATAGGAAAATGATCGCTCGAATAACAAAATCCAATGAGGAGGAGGAGATAATAAACCCTTAAAACTCAGATTAATATTGTGAATGTGGTCGTATCGACCGATATTAAGAATTTCCTGGACGGACAGAGTGCGCAATGAAGACGTGCTTAGGAGAATGTCCAAAGATCTCGAGGTCTAGTTTACACTTAAAAATAGAATACTTAGGAATGACAAGTACGAACTTCTCTAGCTGATCATATAGAGGGTAAAATTGAAGGCAAAAGACGCCCTGGACGCCGAAGAATATCATGGCTAAGGAATTTGAGACAACGGTATGGCGAGACCAGGCCGAGAGAAAAGCAGTGGATAAACTGCAGATAAGGTAATGATTGCCAACGTTCAAAATGACAAGGCACTTAAAGAAGAAGAGAGAAATCATTATCTCCAATCTCTTCAATAAGTTAGCGGAATTGTCGGTGATTCAGCCTAGTGGATCTGATGATGAAATTAACAACTGATATGACTAGTTTTTGATCTTCAGACATATCCAAACATATTCTGCAAAGTTAATGAATGATACAATGTAAGACTAATGGTTTTCGACCACCATCATTTTCTACAGTCTTTGACACAATATGTGTAACCACTTATTTATTTTTACCACACATATTTTTGCCTCCATCAGTTGTGGGGGATTTCAAGTTTTATGGGGTCCGTTCGACATAAGTACCTGGTTTCACTGCAGCCTCATGGGCCTAATATGACGTAATCAGTATTATTTTCCCACGAACATACCTATATTTTGACACATTCCGAAAACCTTAATTTTCCTAAATACTTTTCCACTAATAATTTTTTTCTATCTTCATCCGCTAAAAAGGTGGAGTGCCAAAACTGACAAAAAATAGTATTAAAATATAATTTAACATAGCCATGTCAAATCAACATGACAATTCTTGTCAAAATAATAAAGAATTAATTGTCAAAACAATAAATACGATACAGAAAGTAATGACAGGTAAAAAATAGTATATTCTGTAACAAGTGAGGAATGTGGCATATTCTGAACGAGTGGAAATTTGTCATCCGAGCCGGTAGGCGAGGGTGACGGTCCACGAGTTCAGAATAGCTGATTCCTCACGTGTTACAGACTATACTTTTTCTACGACTGTAACTTAATTCCCTAATCTCAGGAGGGGTACCAATTATAGCTCTTCTTCGCTAGATATTATATTGAAACAGTTCTATAACAATTTATATAGGTTGGTACTTTTAAAACTTCAAAACCAAGATAATATAATTATTAACTTACCTCAATGTGTATAAGTAGATATCTGATAAATAATATAAATAAAGAATTACACATAAGAGACTTTCAAATAATGACATATATGTCAAACAAATTCCACAATTTGTCCTTCTGTCAAAACTTAAATGTAAACACTTAAAAAAATTGCAATAAGATATTATATTGAAAAGTGAAACAGTTGATATATAGATTTTAAATATATCTGACCCATTTCTAGAGATACGAATATTTATTAATTACGCTAAAACACCGCTGTGTAATTATAAATTCCGCTAAAGTTATAGGCAACCCTTAATACGTCATTCTGTAACACTATTACGGAATATTCAATATTCTGTAACAGTTATTGACATCAGAATATCAATATTCTAAAACAGTCGTCGAAAAAAAAAATTCTCTTACTATTACCAATAATGGAAATAATAAAAAAAAGAAAAGAGAACATTAATGAGATGTTGGAAGACTGACAAAAAAAATCCTGAGAAGACAAAAATTGTTTCTCGAAAATAAAGTAAATAATTACCTTCCATATATAGTATTCATTATTTTGACAACAGTTGTCACTAATTATCAAACAAAATAATTGTTTTCCATGGAGCACTTGATTGGTAACATGGCTAAATTAAATAATATTTCAGTATTTGTTTTTTGTGTGGGCGCGCTAACTTTTTAACGAAAAGAGATAGAATGTTTTTTTTCGAAAAGTGTTTTTTATTATCTTATCTGGTTTTCATACAATACGCCTGGGGCGCCGAGTTTGGGACACCCTGTACAGGTTGATCCACAATGAAAACCAAACAAACGTTTAGAGAAAAAAAGTATGACACGATGACACCATCTTATTTAACATAGCAGCGTATAGGACTGCAATCTAATAGCGGTAATCCCATTGTTTCGGTAGTCCGGACCGATGCATGTACTTTATAACTGGGACCGAGGATGTCCTGTGATGTTGCGATTATGACAATTAAGAGGAACACATATTGCTAAAATAATTAATTTATTTGTAATACAATAGTTAGATATAAAAAAAACAGAAATATTGGAAATTCCGATTTTCCGATAGTCCTGTTTTAATTAGTCCGTATTATTGAGTCGCACTGTACCACCCTATTTAAATCATTTCTAATGCTCCAAAACACACAAGTCAACGACCTTCTGCCTCCCCTTATCTGCGCCCTTGTCTAAGGATATAAAAATAACCAAACTGCATCCAAATGGAATCTGAAAGTATTATTTGCTTTTTATAATGAAATTAAAAGTTGATATCTGATTTGGGGGCAATTAAGTATCTGGTTCGATAAAGAAATGTGCGTCATTCTGACATAAGAGAACTACCGTTAAGAGTTGCAACAGGACTATACAGGGTGTTTCATTAATTAATAATTAATTGTCCATAAATATAGTAATTGGAGATACCAACGCCGCACAGTGGGGTATTTGTCTAATTTAGCCCGCCAAAATTCGATTTTGTAAATTTTTTAGAAATGTTAAATAAATCAAAACATATTCTTTTTGGCCCTCTGTTTTTACATGCACGTGCTTAGGGCGTATATTTGACTATTGATATAAGAGCACGGGTTTCAGTTGTATAAGTTTTTTGTTTAATTATTTTTTTGCATTTAGAAATTCCTTTAAAAAGAATTTGTGATGGAATCTAGTCTTGCGGGTAAGTTATCTTATATACAGGGTGAGTATAAAGTGTGGAAACCTCTGTATATTTCCGAAAATTATCGTTATTTTGAAAAAAATTCTAAAGAACACTTATTATATAATTTTGGCACAACCTGTTTATAGCGTTAAAAGCTTTGTTGCTATGGCAGCAACTTTGTTTTTTTTAGATGACATGGTATATTTTTCTTTTCATTTTTAGGTAGAACATTTATTTCTGGATACGGCAACATACAATTTTTATAGGATTACATTAGAAAATTATTGAGAAAAATTTGTTTTATAAAACAATCGTGTTCTTCGTTTACAGTTCATTAAAATTACATTTGTATAAGACTTGCCATGGAAAACATTGTAGCTGTGAATTGAAAATACTTGTAAAATAAAATATATACCGACAAATAAAAATTTAATTCAACAAACAATTAATAAAAATAAAATCCAATTCAACTATCTAATACTAAAAACTGGTCCAACAAATGTTGTCCGTTTCCCTCCTCTTACTAGTATGACAGTTCTTCCAAATTTATTGGTCTGCTTTTGTAACTGCTATCTTCACGTGACCCCAAAGAAAAAATCACAGGTTGTCAAATCTAGAGAGCAGGGGGCCATTCGATAGCTTCTCGATGACCAATCCATATTTCAACAAAAATTTCATTCAAATATTGCCGCACGTCTCTACCAAAATGACTAGGAGCACCGTCCTGCTGTAACCAAACTTCATTAATTGGGCCCACTGCCAATACAGCGGGTACTATTTCTTCTTTGAGCAAGTTTAAATATTTTTCAGCTGTAAGATTGCCATAAATGAAGAATTACGTTCCAACATACTCAACCATACGTTAATTTTTTGTGGTCGCTGAGTTCGTCCCTCCATGATCCAGCGTGGATTTTCGGAAGAACAATATCGTAGGTTTTGTTTATTTATGAATCCATGCAAAGTAAAAGTCGCTTCATCAGTGAAAAGAAGGTTTCTTGTAAAGTTTGGATTCAAGTTAAATTGACTAACATTACATTGCAGAATTCAAAACGCCCCTTAAAATTTCCGTGTTCAAGCTCATGAACCAGCTGTATTTTGTATGGATGGAAATGTTCTTTTTTTAATAGTTTCACCACAGATCTTTGAGAAATATCGTGTTGAATTTGTGGTCGGTTAGGACACAACTCATAAAAAAGTCTGCACACTTCTTCATAACGGAGTTTTCTGTCACCGTAGCCCACCATCATCAAAATTTCTATTCTTTGTTTTCCGTTAATTCTGCCATATCAATAATGAGTGTGTTAAATTTGAGTTTATCGATTTTTGTTTGTGAGGAAAACTGATTAAACACAAGCAATTGACAAATAGTATTTTTATTTGCCAACGCCCTGTATTTTACGTCGCTTAGGAAAATGTTATCAATTTTCTTCTTTTATGTTCTTGAACCATTTTTCCTTTTAATTTTTTTTATTTTTTTCTTTGGGTTTTAGGATCTTGAAAACGAATTTTATTTTTTTTTATTTTTAGCGAAGTTACATTTCGCTTGTCTAACTTTATTACAACGTTTCGGCGATGTTTTATTGCCTTCTTCAGATCATTCTATTATTTTTTTATTTTTGTTTTTACAGTTGGTTATTAAAATCACATTGCATAAAATATTTTATGAATTTTGGTAATTATACAACCAAACTTACTGTTAGGACCTTATTCGCATTTAGTGTCTTTCCCGTATAATTTTGTCGTGCTAAATACCCCTCAGTGCGGCGTGCGGTAGGGATAGATACTCCTTTTTATCCCCTAAAATATACGCCTATGCCGTAATAAAAATTCGAGCAGGATTTTTTGAATCTTCGTTACATTCTCCATAAATATAATCCTCTTGCCTTAATGTGATAAACTAAGTAGTTTTCAGCATATTTGTGTTTAAATGTAACGTTGGAAGTAACTAATTTTATATTTTACGGCTTATTTCTCTTGGTTTCCGTTAAGAATTTAATTTTATGATAAAATGTGTTAATTCCAATCGTAAAGTTACATGAACCTCACCATATTTATTATATCTTAACAATTGAAACATTGAAAGGTGCCAGATAATGGGGTAAAATCATTTAATAGTAAATCACCTTGTATCACGATAAGGGAGAATATTTTTTCTACGACTGTCTTTAAATGCCTTTATTATATGTTCAATCATGATTTGACAATGTAGTACATTGTAATGCTGTTTATCATTTACCCGTGCGTAATAATATTTCCCACTTGTTCCTGGTAATGACAAAAGTAGCGGCGGGCATGAAAAATCACCATAGCAACGCCGAAAATACAAACACCAAATTGACAGTTTTGGCATTTATAATTAATAAAAATTATAATTATGTGACTTGAATAAAACGACGTCTACTCCACAAAATGATCTATATATATACACTAAAACCTTGTTTTTAAATGCCAGACATGTTTCGGACTACACGTCCATCATCATTGGCTTAAGGAACCTTATACAATATTGTCAGATGTGAGGGTCCTACTTCATACAAATATTAATAGAAAGTTTTACATTGATTTAAACGTTTATACATATCTCCCTGTTGGAAATAAATTGAGTGTTAAATTAATAAAAATATATAGTTAAATGGTTGAAAATTTGTCAATTATTCTTGTTTTTGTTTTTATTTTGTGTTTTCTTCTTTTTCTCATTTTAAAAGGAAATTGAATTAAAAATGAATTTGTGAATCTTCAAAACAGCCATACGGTTGTGGGCTCTTACCAGATTGTAAAAGTTTTTAATTTAATTTCCTTTTAAAATGAGAAAAAGAAGAAAACACAAAACAAAAACAAGAATAATTGACAAATTTTCAACCATTTAACTATATATTTTTATTAATTTAACACTCAATTTATTTCCAACAGGGTGATATGTATAAACGTTTAAATCAATGTAAAACTTTCTATTAATATTTGTATGAAGTACGACCCTCACATCTGACAATATTGTATAAGGTTCCTTAAGCCACTGATGATGGACGTGTAGTCCGAAATATGTCTGGCATTTAAAAACAAGGTTTTAACGTATATATATATATATATAGATCATTTTGTGGAGTAGACGTCGTTTTATACAAATCATACTATTCACTCCTCGATAGATGGATTACTTCAGAAAATTATAATTAAGTATTTCGCTAATTTCTAAACACATAAACAGTGATAGTGAATATAGTTTAACACCACCTAGTCAATTTAATACTTCTATTTTATTGTATTTCGGCTTATACGCTAACAAGGGTAAGTTTCAAAAAACAAATATTTTCCTAAAAATTATGTTAAATTTATTCAAAAGCATTAAAACAGTCGTAGAAAAAGTATAGTGTGAAACTCACATGAAATGACCATTTCCTACTCGTATGATTTGCAGCACTCGCCTGCGGCTCATGCTTCAAACGATCATACTCGCAGGAAATATATGTCATTTCATGTTCGTTGCACAATATACTGTTATTTAAGTCTTTGCTTAAAATTTTCAAACTCGAATTTCTCGAAAACCTTTAAGTTTTTCGAGAACAAACAAGTAGATATGCTTTTTTTATGTAGGAAACTTTATTTTATCACATTTTTGACACAAATGGAATTAATGGCACAGGAAAAAAAGTTAGGTTATAATTAATGCAAGGGTCCCCCCGTTTACCCGCCTATGGTCATCATTTTTTAATCAATTTCATGTCAGTTTACGACATTTAACTAGGTGAATAAATATGCTGCATTTGATTAATCCATCTGTACTCGTTTCGAAACTATTTAAAGAAAATCGTCCTCAGGCGGTCATCTACAACATCTTTGTAAATAAGGACTTTTCGAAAAATACAATTTAGGTTTTATTCATGATTAGACGTCCCCAAATCGCTCACAAATTTATTTTGACCACCTATTTTAGAAACACCTTGTATATTGCGATGTTTTTTTTTATAAATGTAGCTTGAGTTTTGTAAAACAGGTTTGACCTATAATTGATTGTAAGCTTTGGTTCTTATATGTCATATACAGGGGTAACAAGAATGTTTTTTGGTTAATTTTTGGAGCAATCTACAAATTTACTGGATCTGGATGTTTAGTGGAGAATCTACCGTTGTCATGAAGTTTAGTGCCACTACAATATGATATTTTTCCCAATGTTTATATTCTAAAAGCTAAGAGCTCTCGTAAATATTGAACAATTGGCCTACACAACTCAATACTACTATTATCTAAGTATCTATTCGAATTTTACAGCCAATTCTCTAATATATTTTATCTCTTAGAATAGCATAACTAAATTAAATTACATAACTTTACCATTTGTATTTGTTACAAACCACAATTAGACTCAGCTCATAAAACTTGCAATACTCGACAATGCACGCATATATCAAATAAGTAAAATTGCTATTTACCGTATTGTATACAGGTGTATCTTAATTTCATTTTTAATAAATGTCAGACGACATAGTATACATTTTTTAATTACTGTTCATGATATACGAGGGTTGCGTTTTATATTTCGGGATTAGAGAACAAAAACAAATATTAATCATCGAAAATCACTTTATTGGTTTTCAAAATATTCCCCATGAAGATCTATACACTTTTGCATGCGTTTGAACCAATTGTCGAAGCACTTTTGCCGCTCTGATTGAGGTATCTCCAAAACATGCATTCTGAATGCAGCAACCGCTTCTTCAGGTGTCAAAAAACGTTGACCTCTCAGTTTGTTTTTACCTACGGGAATAAAAAGAAGTCATTTGGTGCCAAGTCAGGACTATACGGCGGATGACTCATCAAATCGATGTTTTGGGTGCTCAAAAATGCAGTTGTTTGAGCCGATGTGTGAGAGCTCGCATTGTCGTGGTGAAGAGTGATCCTTCTTCGGCGGTTGGTTTTCCTGATTTCTTGGAAGGCACCTGGCAAACAAATGGTTTTGTACCACTCAAAATTGACTGTACTGCGTTTCCGAAAAAACAGGCGACCATTTGCTTGGAAGTGCTTCGTGCGCGAACAACTTTTGTTGGATTTGGCTCATCTTGAAACACCCATACAGCCGACTGCTGTTTATTTTCGGGCTCATACGCGTAAATCCACGATTCATCACCTGTCACGATGTCATAGACGTGTTTCGAAGTACCGCGATCGTATTTTTTGAGCATTTCTTTCGACCAATCGACAGGAGCCTTTTTTTGAGCGATTGACAAATTGTGTGGGATCCAACGCGAACAAAGCGTTTTTGGACCATTCTCCCAGAATAAAAATCATGTCTATTCTTTCTCCTTTGGAATAGGTTCGAATTTTTGATTAATTTAATTAAATCAAATGTCACAGATACAAAAAAAAAAGGATATTTTGAATGATTTTTTTAGAATTAATTGTTGGTCTTTCATTTGCATTATGTTTTCACGGTTACAAAAAATCTAAGAGCTTAATTTTACTTTCCACCATTTTTCTCAATTCAGCCATTTCCTTTTTCAATTTACTAAAACTTTTGTGGAATTTTCATTTATTGCATTAACCTGAGAGCCTGATTCAGTCCTATCTCACATAGAGTAACTCAGTTAATTTCCATAATTCTTCTTCTTTACTTGTTACGAACGTAAATTTTGTGGTAAACATATTGTCATTCACATTCTTAAATTTTGTAAAAATCACAAAAAATAAAAGAATATTGCAGAAAACCCAAAGAACATTTTTAATGAATTTTTTTAGAACAATTTGTTGGTCTTTTATTTGCATTATGTTTTCATGGTTTTCAAAAAATCTAGGAGCTTAATTTTACTTTCCACCATTTTCTCAATTCAGCCATTTTCAATTTACTAACTTCTGTGGAATATACCCTAGCGTCTTTCAAGCGGAAATTCACGCAATCGGTAGATGCGTACAATTTAACCCGGACAGGAATTATCGGAAGTGCGCCTAACCCAACCCTGACATTTTCCTAACCATGGGATATCATATTTCATAATAATCCTACAAAGTGTGCCAAATTTCATTTTGATATCGAGACGAGTTTCGGAAATATTACTAAAAACCCATCGTCAGGAATTTGCAAATAACACCCTGTATCTGAAAAACGAAGCATTTTTCGATATATGTTCTTATGAAAAAAAAATCTTATTTTCGTTTGCAGAATGTCCCCTTAAATTATTTTAAGTTAATTTCGGGACACCTGGTATATGTGAATGTTGTGTGTTGTAAATATAAAGAAAATTGTTATTTCAAACTGAAGAAGTTACAAATTAGTAACGAAACGTCGCTATCATTCATTTTATGTAATTAAATTGATAAAAATTAGAATGTGATATTGTTTTTGTTTGAAAAAAGTTTTGTAATAAAAGAAACGAACACCTCAAGAAAAGTCAACTGAAAAAAAAATTAGGATTATGGTTCAAGCATCAAGAAAGAAAAAATACACTTTTACTAATCGTCAAAACATTGTTAAAAAAATGCCATTAAATCAAATTTAATTTGCACCGAATGTAGGTATGCAAGACTAAATAATCATTTAACAAATATTTAAAAAACGAAAAGAACAGCAAAAAATAAAAGTGGTTCCACGTAACTTTTCAACAACATAATTTCCAACAACAGACAAGGATAGCTTGTACGAATATTCAATGCGAGAAACAAAGATAGTTGGTTAAAAAACCCGATGATTAAGCATTGTATTACATAAGAGAAATGAAAATAAAATATCGAATACATAACATCTCGCGAGAAAGTGTTACAAAATCCGACCGCCTTTAGTCAGGAGGCCTACTTATTTTGAAAAGGAATAAAATAATAAAATAAATTCTTGCAATTATGGTTCTAGATTAAATTATTTATTGGAATATACAAGGGTTTTTCGGCCAACTTGGGGAGATGATTGCGCTTGATTTCCACAAATTCTAATGGTTTGTAAGTGTACCTATGTGTGACGTTTAAATTAGCAAATATTTAGTAGTTTTAACGCTCTTTCAGTTAAATAATGAAAAAAATCAATCGTGAATCTCGTTTTTGAGTTTGGACACAAATACGAAAACCTCTCTATATTATACTTTTAGCTCTCCATATCATTATGGGTGTTCCACATGGAACCAAATCGATCTGTATATAGGAAACTATACATAGGAGAATTTTGAAAATTTAGCAGTGTAAATATGTCGTCGGGGACAGATGAGGCCAAATAGTTATAAGTTATTCCCATTTTCGGAAGTAGGTGTCAACTTGCTTATTTCAAATGGAACACAGTATATATTATTACAGTTACAGACATCAGCGGTAAAGTACGAGTATGTCTCTTTGCTGATGATACTAGTTTCACTTGGTGCGGCCCGGATAGTGTGGCTCTTCATAGTACCATATCCAAAGACTTAATCACCATCATCATGATGTGACTCTAACCTGTTGTGCTTTGACACAGCGAAAACTAAATCTGTGTCATATAAAGGTGCGCTGCAGTCTTTTGAACTTAATAATTCCACTATTGACGTCGTTTCTTCTGTGAAGTTTCTGGGCCTTGTTGTTGACAGCTCCCTGAAGTGGAAGTTGCACATTGATGCGTTATCAAAAAAATTAAGCTCTGCCTGTTTTGCGTTAAGATCAGTTTCCAAAGAACTTAACTTGTCAACTTCCATAACAGTCTACTTTTCACTCTTTGAATCCCATCTTCGATACGCGCTCCCATTCTGGGGTACATGCTGTGCAACGCAATTTGGGCGTATTTTTAGATTACAAAAAAGAGCTATTCGATACTCTCACATTGCACTATAGAGCCCATTGCCAGGTTTTCTTCAGAAAATTTAAAATACTAACACTACCTTCCTTATTCATACTGGAATCGGTCTGCTTAATCCGCAACCACCTGTAATGTCTCTGAAAGACCATTCCATACCTATCTCCTTAGAAAAGCCGAACATGATCTTTATCTGCCAGCCCCATCCTCCGAATTAATCAAAAGCTCGATTATATACAATGCAAAAAAAAATGCACAACCATCTGATTCCGTAAAGCTCTAAAGACGTATTTGTTAGAAAAAGCTTTTTATACAGTAGGTCACTTTTTTAATGTGCATTAATTTTTGAGCGATTCATACACTGGATAGTAGTTAGTAGTTTGTATTGTGTGTTTTGTATATATATATGTATATATATTGAACTGTAGAATATTTACTTAATTAATTTACTTTAAGTATCTTAATTGATTTATTTATTTATTTGACGATGTACCTGTATGTATTAATTATTATTCTTATGTTTTATATGTTTTGTTTACCTGTCTACAAATTATTTTTAATTTTTTGACTAATATATATTTATTTACTTTATTTATTATTTGGGTTCTACGTAAAATTTCAACTAGACTTTGTGTTTTATGTTCTAAACCTAAGTGTTACCGTTTCTGACTTATTTAAGGTTTTATGTCAAAAATCATTATAAAATGTTCCTATAAGGAAACCTTCATTAATTATTAATAGTCATGTTAGGAGAACTTTGAACTGTTTCGGTAAATATGTATACAGAGTGTGCAAAATATCACATCAAACATGAAAATGAGAAAACTGTCAAAATTCAAGATTTTTAAATAGAAACCCCAATATTTTAGAGCTTTATCTTATTAAGCAATAAAAATAAGGGTAAATTTGTATCAGGTTGTTGTGTATATCTCAATGTTGAATATTTGAAAGCTATTTTTAATTCTAAACATCTTTTCGTTTTTAACAAATTTTGATGTTGTCAAAAATAAAAGTACTTTACTCTAGAGCAAAAATCACATTCTTTGACAAACCTCGTATACAACTGAAAAAATTAACATCTGACGGTTGCATTTTAGGTTTTGGACCATGCAGAACTTTTTATGAAGAATGACTTTTTTTCGTAAAGTTAATAATAAAGAAGTTTCCCATATGCCGCCAACTTACGTGGACACACAGGATGTACGCCTATGCAAACAAGTTTTTTTTATGCTGCACTTTGTAGGTTATCTGATATCAAAACTATATACACTGTCTCCAAGATAAGAATGGGATAGCATTGGAATCTTGGAAACGGTAGGAGTTACAATGTCGATTAAATTGGAGAATTTTTGAGAAAAACGATTTTTTTCGATTTTAGTTTTTATTTATTTCTGACATTATTTTTACAGATATCAAAAAAAGAAAACCACTTTCTTATTGTTACTCTTGGAGGAGAATAAGATAGCGTTTACAAATTTTCACTACGACGTTTCGTTTTCGAAAAACTATCATCAACTTCGTTTTTTAAATACTGCCCTGAATTTTTTATTGTTAAATTTAAAGCCATTTACAATATTCAAAAATAGGTGGTGTATCACAAGTTTTCAGCTGTTATTTAAAATTATTCAAGAAAAATCGCCATAGTTTAACACCTAACTGACTGAATGCAGAGTAGTAGGGTTTGCAAAAGCATTCTTTGGTCGTTACTCACAATTACATATTTATTACTATTTGACAATTTATTTCTGTCTCAGTACAACATTTTATACGCGATTTTTTAAAATTAGTGTAAATTTTGAAGATATTAAAAAAAACGCCTTTTATAGATGAATCTTTACGCAAACTATGGAGATTTTTCTTGAGTATTTTAAAATATCAGCTAAAAACACTTAAAATTTGTTTAAACCATTACGTGTGAAATAGGTACCACCTATTTTTGAATTAAAAATGCCTTTAAATTTAACAATAAAAAAATCCAGGGCGAAGTCAATAATGGTTTTTCGAAAACGAAACGTCGTTGTGACAATTTGTAAACGCTATCTTCTCTTCAAAAAGTAATAGAAAAAATCTTTAGACACCTGATAATTTGGTATATGCATGATTTTTTCGCCTGATGAAGATGAAACAAATGACCAAAACGTATCAAAAAAAAAAAATTACGTAATAACCCAAGAATTTAGTTAACAAAAGATTTGTATTATTTCATGACTAACTAGATAATAGGAAAATCATTTGAAAATTCATGGCATTCTTCAGGTTATTGAGAAAAAAGCCGCATGCATAAAACTTATGTAATAAATATTATAGAACTATAGGCATAAATTTGATTCCAAAATAGTAGCAAAACTACGTAGAAATAACATTGCTAGAATAGTGCTTTTTATTTTAGCGTACATAATTTGTAATAATAATAATAATAAAATGTAAATTATGCTTGAGTAAGCAAAGAAATTAGTATTTGTTGTTACTGTAACAAGTAGTTTTACCTAGTTAAACATGTTTGAGATAGGTATATGCATTTTTTACTTTTAAATACTGTTTGATAAATAAATTGTAGAAACATAAAAGACCGACCTAGTTACTTACTTATTTTTCTTTCTTCGACTGCATCGAAAATGATAAAAAATCGGTTGTGTCGCCCCAAAACTTTCCCGACGAGATATAATATTATCAAAAATATATGACCTGCGTCACGAAACAGAATTTTATTAACAATAATTGTTTTAATTGTATTATTTTCATTATTTCCAATAAACTATCGGAACAAACTAACTACTTTATTCAAAAAGTAGAAAAAAAATATTGCCAGAGCTGGGATCGAACTCAAAACCTTCCGCATGCGAGGCGCACGCTCTATCAATGACGCCATATACTTTTTCTTCTAAATCGACAAATAAAAACGTTTTTCCTCTTCCAAACTCTATCCGTGGACACATTGTATAAAGAAGGTGGCACACAAAGGTACAGGGTGGCACAAATCACTATGTATGATCTAATAGTAAAAATAGGCATAAGTGAATTTTCTTAAATGCAACACCCTGTATATTATCAAATATTGGCAAGTTTGTTAATTATGGATCTAAACTGAAGATAGATCGAAAGTTACCAAAACCGGTAACCAGCGATGAAGGCAATATTCTGAATGTTTTCGCTTATTTTTTGGCAAATCCTCAGTCTTCACCATTTGGGGTTATCATATTATGGTGTACAAAAGATTTTGAATGATCATCATAATATGCATCCTTTTAAATTAACAAAAGTTCAGGATTTGAAACCCGAGGATTACCAACGTCGAAACCAATTTTGTGAAAATTTTCTGGTACACATTCAAGAATAGATACCCAAATTTTTTAAAAAAATTATATGACCAAGTTTTCTCGAGACGGTATTTTTAATAGAAGAAATGAACATATTTGGGCTGATCAAAATCCGCCTGCATTTAGGTAATGAGATTTCAAGAAAACTTTAGTGTAAATGCTTTTTGGCGTTTAAAATACAATCAAATAAAATTTTTAATTTACGATGGGTCGAAGTTTTCGGGGCAGTTTGTCAAGAGTTTTTAGAAAATATGTCTTTAGAAGACTACCGTTCATCTTGGTACCAATTGGACGGAGCACCAGCTCACTGTGCTGATGAAGTTACGCATGAGCTGATGGTATATATTCTAAGACCGTTGGTTTAGACGCTTGGGTCCTTGGGACTGGACTACAAGCTCTACCAACTTAACAACCTTGGATTTTTATTTATGGGGTAATTTAAAACAACAAGTATATCGGACGCCAGTAAACAGCAAAGAAAAACTGTGTGAACGAATCCGGAGTTACATGAGTCAGCTAGATGCTGCAACCAATCACTGTATTCATCGTGGGATATTCAAGTGATTAGAAATGAATGGAGGACATTTTGCCAACTAGATGGGTTTAGTGATCATTTTAAGAACTATCTGTAGGTTAAAATAAGCTAATGGTGGTTATTTTAAGAAGTCCTTGTAGGCCACAACTATCATATTATTATTGGGTGATAGAGTGGATTGAACTGAGTAATCGGGTGAATTTTCAAAATAAATCGTATGCTTAGTTTTCTCATAACCTCTAATGTACCATCGGCCAAACAGTCACCCTGTATATTAAGGTTATAATAGGTATATTTAATATATTACAAAAAAAAAGGTATAATAATTATTGTTATAATTAAAACAAAATAATAGATATCATTATGAATACATTAATAAATAAGTTGTTATATTATGGACAATTATAATGGTCTATTTAATTTTTTAATGGGAATAGAAAAAAAATTATTTGTTGTATATCTCATTATGATTAAATGCAGGCCGATATTGTAGATGGGCAACGACTGTGGTACTCTGACGAGCTCATAATAAGAGCGAAACGAATTCGTCAATATCTGTCGACCCATGCGTCGGTCTGGTTCTACTGAATTAGACTGAGGCCCTGCTAAATTAAACAAAATCCCCTGTGTAGGTAAAACCAGTCATTTTGTCCGCTATGCCACGAAATTATTTTTTATAAATTATTTCGTTAATTCTTGTTTAAGATGCATTTAAAAAATATTCCAGTTCAAGAGATGTATCAATATTCCACACACAGCGAATTTCCACTACCGAAGGTTTACAAAGGTACATCAAACAATTCACTTTTCCAATTCTGGATTCGCTCCATTATTACAAAATAAATCAGTCATTTCATTGCTATAGCAGCTGAGAAAAATTTACAAATTTACTCTTATTATCATTTACGTTGGTTGTTTGGTTATAGACCAGTCGGGAAAAAACCAACGACCAAAAATGTTTAATATAACATTGAAAATTGCTTTTTACAAGCTTATGAAATTATTAGTTCATAATAATAGTTCAGTCACTTGGTAGTTCAGCGGGGAAAAAATATATATGAAGTTTTTTCTCCTTCGTTATTTTTATGATTTTTACGGTGCTGACTCCGAATTTAAACTTTAACTTTAAGTAGTAGTAATTATTTATTATTAGGTATTTGCCAATTTATGTATCTCTCATGACAACATTTTATTTTGCACGCGGTTTCTTAAATTTAGTAGAAATTTTGGTGCTTTTTGAAGTTTTACGCAAAATAAGTGCCAAACTAAAATATATTAAATAATTGCTAAAAATATTGAAAACTTGTTTAAACCATTACACGTGATATAGCACCTATTTTTGAATTGAAAATGGATTTCAATTTAACAATAAAAAATCCAGGGCCGTATTTAAAAAACGAAATTGATGATAGTTTTTCAGAAACGAAACGTCGTAGTGAAAATTTGTAAACGTAATCTTATTCTCCTCAAAAAGTGACATTTATAAAGTGCTTTTAATTTTTTTATATCTGTAAAAATAACGTCAGAAATAAATAAAAACGAAAATTGCAAAAAATAGTTTTTTCAAAAATTCTCGAAAACGGCTAAAGTTACTTTACTTTTAGAAACACCATTTAAAAGGTATTTAAATTGTACAACGTTTCTCTAATTTAACCGATGTTGTAACTCCTACCGTTTCCAAGATTCCAATGCTATCCCATTCTTATCTTGGACACCCTGTATATATTTTTTTTAGTAACAAATAAAAGTCAAATCTTCACAAAAATAAATTTAATATAAATCCATAGTTATTGACCAAACATGTTTCGGAACTCAATCTAGTTCCCTCATCAGTGGCGCAAAGAGAAACTCTACAAAATCAATTATTTAAATTTCTATTGAGGTAATTTTTTGTGGAAAAAATATTTATTATATTGTATTAATAAAAAATAACCTCAATAGAAATTTAAAGAATTGATTTTGTAAAGTTTTTTCTTTCGCCACTGATGATGGAACTAGATTGAGTTCCGAAACTGTTTGGACGATAATTATGGATTTCTATTAAATTTATTTTTGTGGAGATGTGACTTTTATTTGTCACTACAAATTTACAAGTCCACTTAAGAATGGACTATAATTTTTTCAAAAAAATAATAATAATAATAATAATTCTTTTTTGTGACCATTTTGTAGCTCTCCATATCATATATATGTAATAATATATATGATGGAGACTATTAGTTTCATGAATTTTTTTCTTTTTTCTTTTTTCACCGGAAACCAAATTTGGCACAAAAATACTATTGGACATGGCAAGGAGCTGATTAGATTTTGGGGAACATTGAGCGTAGGCAAAGGGTTTAAAAGAGGGTTCAAAAATTAAAAAAATTCATAGCTATTAAACTTATCCGAAGAACTGCATAATTTTTTACGCATTTAATTGAATATAACCTAAATTATTGAACATATAGTATATTAAGTATAAAGGGCGGTAAAGCATTCGTTGCAGCCCGCCGCTGTATAGACGCACGAGTGAGCGAAGCGAGCGAGGGCAGCTATACAGCGAAGGGCTGCAGCGGCTTTACCGCCAGTGGTGCTTACAACTGTTTTTCGCCTGCCTCTTCATACTACAATATTAAACCAAAAGAACTTTATTTTAATAATTAATTATTACTGTTATGAACTGACAGTTTTTGACAGTATTTAATGGGAGTATTTTTTGACGTAAATGATAATAGGCGTTATCCTTTGACAAACTCAGATCGGTTAAACTTATGTGACAGGCTCACATGGCAATGTTGAGTATTTTAAATGTAGAAAGAAACTGTCAAATTAGTATCTGAGCGTGTACGCTATACAAATTTAATTTTAGAATCTTAGGTATATTTCGGTACTAAAATAATAATTAAAAAGTGATTACTAATTAATAATGGACAATTTTAAATAATTAAATGAGTTTAGCGGAATGGCAGACGACTACCTAAGTAAATTTTCTCAATTAATTGTCAACTTATCCTCTAGATGGAATGCACATTAAGTTAAGTGAGTGAAAACTACTGATGTTAACGTTATTATTGGAAATCTAACAGTGGCGCCATCTATGAAAAAAAATTAAAATGAGCGGGCGCTAATTGGTCATTTACCGCCCGCATATGCGGGCGGTAAAACTCTGTTTAAGTGCAGGCAGGCGAAAAAAATATTAGACCACATTGTTCGAAAATAAAGTAAAATGGGGTAAAAAAGATTTCAAAAAATTTGTATCCGTGATAACTCAAAATCCACTTAACGAATGTTAACCACATTTGGTACGAAAATACTACAGGATATTTATAGTTGGTGATTAACATTGAGCGTAGGCAAGGGGTTTAAAAGAGAGTTCAAAAATTAAAAAAATCATAGTTCTTAAACTTATATGAAATATTGAATAATTTTTTGTGCAATTAATTAAATATAACATAAAATATTAAAGGTAAATTAGGCCACATTGACATTCGAAAAAAGTGTAAAAAGGTTAGAAAAAAACGTATTTCTTAAACATAGCAGAAATATTGACTAGTTATTTATAGCTTTGATAGAAGATAAGCTATAAAATGTGTTATAAATAACTTGTTTTCATAGGCGTTCGTAAATAGTGTAAAAGGGGTCAAAATAAAAAATATATACTTCCTAAACTTATTCGAAATACGGAATAATTTTTCATAGCTGTGATAGAATATAACCTAAAAAGTGTAAAAAAGCGTCAAAAACGAAGAATTGGCTATTTATATATAGCTTTGATATAAGATAACCTGCTTCCAAAGAGAAAAAAAAGGAACAAAACCCTATACTTAAAACTAAAACAAAAAAAATATATAAAAAAATGTTTACTTGTTTCATAACGCTAGAAGAACCCGTTTTCAATATAAATTACTTTGAAAATTTCTATGCAACGTCTGCAATATTATTATACGGCTACGATAATACAACAAACAGGGTGGAAATGCGTATTAAGCGTTGACAGAATAACTTCTCGTAAATCATGTTGGAACAAGGATGTTTTGCATGTCTGTCCCACAGGACTATTCAAACTTTCGACTAAAAACATCATTTTGACTTACCCTGGTATATAAACATTAACGCAACCAAAAAATTCATTAGGAAAAAGTGCAGGGCAATCCTAATGAATCGATCTATCGTCCAGTGAAAAAAATCATGAAATAGAATCAAAAATAAAAAAGTTATGCCACATCAAAACTATTATAAAAATGTAGGTGCCGTTTTTTTTTCGGGGAGTTTATTTGCGGGTGTATTATTTGTATTGGATTATTTTGATATAATTTGATATCGTAACTTCATATAAATTGGAAAACGTTTAAATTTACAAAATAAATGGAGACTGCTAAGATTTAAACTGACAATTTTTATGTGGTACCTATAAATTGGATTGATGGCAAAATAAAGAAATTAGCAATATTTTATGGTGATATTGAAGTAAATTTCTTACCTTAATAAAATTTTAAAATTCATCCAACAAACAATATTATTATGGCACAAAATATTGAATGAAAAATCATTATAGTCAACTACCTTATACACGCGCCAATTTTGCAAAAACAAATGGCATACGCACTAATACACATCTGAACAAACACTATAAACAATAAAGTCGCAGGATGCTATGCACAGATATTACTTTATTAATTAAATAAAAAAATACAAACGAATAATATTAATTATAATTATAAACAACAAACAAACTGGCTCTAAAGTTCAGCAAACATAAAATTATTACGCGAATCAACTAAGTTAATTTTGATAGAGCGCATTTCGTCTTTGCTTCATCAACATCAAGTTGGCGCGCGGTATTCTTCTTTTCAGTTATCACATGGAAAACAGTCGAAAACCCGCACTAGTATTTTGCACTTGTTATTATTGCCGTGTGGTAACGACGCGACATCAATTCATAGCCAACTGGGATTCATAATACCTACTTACATTTTAGATACCTGAGTAATAACTTAAAGATAATAAGAGCGGGGGACTCTTCAAAAAGTAAAATGTCTTGAACTAGGTTAGGAATTAGGTTGTAGCAAATACCTATGAAGATGTAATGGTTTTAGTTTTTATATTTTCTTCTATTGATGTTAGGAGAAATGTTTTGAAAGTTGAAGATAATCGTTGGATAATCTACGCGTTATTAGTCTATTTGGATGTAGTACTACGGTATTAAGGAGAATTTAAGTGTATTTTATAAATTTGCCAAGTAATTACAGCAATTCGATGTATTGCTGTTAAACGTACAACAAAACAACCGATAATAATGCCCTTGGTAGTAATATGGATACTTCACATCTTGATCTGCGTAAGCCTTCGACTTTACAAATTCGTCAGAAGGCAGCACAAAGTCAGTTAATTTTTTTGTTGAGATATTGGCATTTTATTTTACTCTTGTGTTAAAAATCCACTAAACATGATAGTATTTTTTTTTCAGCGATAAATTTTCAAAACGTATGGAGCGCCCAAAAGGCTTAAACTCGAGTGATCTTGGTGGCCAATTTAAGGGTACATCTGCGAACGTTGTTACTGAAGTGGGGTGGCTCTCTGTCGTGCATAAACCACATTTCAGCAAGTGTTTTGCGAAATTGTGAATCATACCTGCCCAAACATGAATTCGAAATTCATGCTGAAAATGTTTCTTCTCAAAGGCACGAGGATTCTCAACGCTATACATATGCTAGTTATGTAAATTTCTAATTTGTGAACGCAGCTTCGTCCGTAAATAAAATTTTCTTAACGAAGTTTGCATTTGGTATTCTAATTGTCTCGATGAAACGGCAAAAGACAGCTGACTTTCAGGGTCCATTGGCAAAAGATGTTGGACATGACAGGGATGGAGTAACTGCTCTCGAAGAATGTTATTATTGTACTTTTGGAAACCTTCAATCTCAACCCCAAGCGTTGACAGCTTAACTCTCTTCAATTCTGCTTAAAACTTCCTCTTCGACCATAGCAGTCGAAAACTACCCGTTTCTATAAGTTGCCTCTTAATATTGGCGAAAGTTTCATGGTTCAGAATTCTACGGGCTAGATATTTTTCACGATAGACTCTGACAGTCATAGGTCTATTTATATCACATAATCCATATACCAGAAGCATGTCAACCTTCTCAGCGATAATGGTCCATTTTAAATGACCAATAATTATTTAACTTAAAGAACTAAACACTATATCGGTATAATTCTTAGTTGAGGAATTTGTGCTTAAGCGTTGTACAGTCATTTCAAGGACACCCTATTAAAACATTAGGATATTTGTCAACATAAAATGACTACCTATGGAAAATAGTCCCTTATGACACCAGTGGTGCACTGAGAAATTTCTTCTTGGGGAGATAAAATAGTTAGTCATATTAAGAAAACAATTTTCGGTTGTACTATATTTATAAACTTCAAATGGTGTAAATATAAATATATACAGGGTGTTGTCGAGATACAAAGTGTCAAAAGTTCAAATTTAAAATCGAGAATTTGCCATTAATCAAAAACTCCTTTAAATATTTTTAGTGTTCTTTAAAAAAGTCATATTTCCACATAAACAATATTTTTTAAAAATTAACCAGTGGCATACTATTAGGGTTAGTGACACTTTTTATCCCCCTATTTTTACGCCACTGAAATAAACATATCTTTTTTTTTTTTATTTTCATTTTTGCTTAAAAAAGTAGTAACTGTTTTTGGGTCTAAAATGAACGGTTTTGTAGGAATTTGCCTCTAAACTAAAGTCTACAAGTGCCTGACATACCCCAGTAAACACATATACGTAAATTTAACGTTGATTCAACGTGTCAGTCGTTGATAATTGGTCTTACGTTAGAAAAGTGACGGTTTATTTTAAGTTTCATTTTACACTGTTCAGTTTAAACGTGCATTTATTATGTTTAAGTAACATTGTATATTTATTATAAATAAACCATAAAATAAGAACGTTTGTTTTACGTGTTTTTTAAACGCGTGTCAAAATTAAAAACGTTTATAAAACGTTCTTTATGTAAATTAATATTTATAGCTACCATAACGTTAGAAAATCTTCATTAGAAGCGCATAATTTTTAGAGGTGACAATGAAAAAGTTAAAATGACGTTTTTATAATAATCCGATAATTACAGTTACGACAAATGCATGTATATCTAATCCATACATTTGTCGTTTTTTAAAAGCTAATAATTAACGTTTGTGTAATCGTATTATTAACATATTTTAAATAAAAACGTTTAAATAACGTTTGATTTCACCGTTCAATAAACGTTTTTTTAAAACAGTTCACTAACGTTTCGTTATTCGTGTTCTGTAACGTGAAAAAGCGCGACATATCAAAGTCAAATGTACGTATTTAATGTATATTTTTTCTGGAAAGGTGTTTTGTAATGATAAACGTTAAATAAACGTATGTGTGTTTACTGGGACTGTGTAACATTATATATATTTTTTAATTCGTGATCGCTATGTTCTTTAAAAATGTCATCTTTTGACATAAACAATATGTTTTTAAAAATGAACCAGTGGCATGTTATAGGGGTTAGTGACATTTTCTATCCCCCTATTTTTTACGCCAATGTAATATATATATTTTTTTAATTTTTTATAAATTCCCTGTTCATTTTTGCTTACAACAGTAATAACTTTTTTTGGGTCTAAAGTAAGCAGTTTTGCAGGAATTTGCCTCTAAACAAAAGTCTGCAAGTAAAGTTGAACATATAAACTTTTTTGAAAATTCCTACAAAACCGTCCACTTTAGATCCATAAAAATTTAAGCAAAAATAAACAGGGAATTTAAAAAAAATTAAAAAATATATTTACTCCAGTGGAGTAAGAATAGGCGTATAAAAAATGTCACTAACCCCTATAGCATGCCACTGGTTCATTTTTTTTAAATATTGTTTATGTCAAAATATGACTTTTTTAAGGAACATAGCGGTCACTAAACTACTGTCATATCCACCAAAATTCTGTTTTTTAATAACTTAAAAATTAATTTCTTTATTTATACATTGTAATCCATCTCATGCATCGCCTGATGTAGATCAAAAATTAAGATGTCAGAAAAACTAAAAATCTCTAAAACTAAGAAAAAGAAAATGCAGTAAATAATAATAAAAAAAATTTTATTCTAGCTTAATATAAATATAAACTTTCCACTAAAATCCAATGTATATTTATTTAAGCGATTATAATTTACTGAAGATGGCCTTACCTAAAGCCGGAACGTGTATAAATAAATAAATTCCATTTTAAGTTATTAAAAAACAGAATTTTGGTGGATATGACAGTAGTTTAAGTATATAGAAAATCTACAGTGAAATGGACTTCTTTCTCGAGTATATTTATTTATTTAGACCGCTTGCCACTAAGTTATTTTTCATTTATTATTTATTTACTTTAGGATTTTCAAAAAATTTTAAACCTACCATATATTTCGACACCTTGTATAATTTCACTTACACGCTATTAAATGTTAAAATAAAATTATTTTACTTAAATATCTTTGGACCATTAACAATTTTGCAATTTTTCAGACATAGCGTGATTTCAGGTAAGTAAAACAGTGTATAAATAATTATTATTGTAATACGTACGAAAGTAGGTACCTAATAAATATAATATTATGTATGCGTGATGGACATTTCTTAAGATACATTTTAAATTAGATATTTCGGGGATAATTAATACAATTGCGCGGTGCTAGTAAAAGTACATGGCTAGGTAAAATATGAACTTTATTTCGCCGCTGCCCGCTTAGCTTAGCTGTCGCCACATACATCTTGTTGCCATTTGCTATCTCGTGCTAGTATAACCTCTTCGGAAATGTTGGAAGTTTGAATCATGATACTACTTTGGTATGCATTTGCGCATGACGTCACGTTGTAATGAATTTTCAAATATTTTTTTCGCCTGTCTGCACCTAAACAGAGTTTTACCGCTCGCACATGCGGGCGGTAAATGACGATTTAAATGTTTGTTAATAGATGGCGCTATACTGTTAGATTTTCAATAATAACGTTAACATCCGTAGTTTTCACTCACTTAACATATACAGGCTGATCCACTAAGCGTGGCCAGCGGCTGTATCTCGGAAACTATTGGTCGTAGAACCTTGGGGAAATTTTTTTTTCAATTAAAGTGGTCATGAAAAAATCCTAGAAATTATTTTCAAGTTCCGCATTTCGCCACAAGGGGGCGTTATTTCATTTAAAAATTTAAAATGTTTAATTTCTCCGAAAATTTCCAAATATAGATAAAAATGTGGTAACATCGTGAAAAAGCCTAGACAATTTTACACCACTTTTGTCTGAGGCTTGTTGATGTACGATCCTTAGTAAGAGTGGGGGAAGCCATTCAATGTGTAATTCTTTGAATAACTGTAACTTCCAAACGGCTTATTCGATTTTAACAAACTTAAGAGTGTTTGGAAGAGAAAACCAAGCATTTTTAATTGTCGTATTCGCTGGCACACAATAGTGTCTAATAAACTTGCCAGAGGGCGCAATTTCTAATCATTAGAGCTTTTTTGATTTTTCTCCAAAAACTTAAATCGCACCGTATAACGAAAATCCCATAATCGCAAACTAGATTACATTTACAAGGAAAGTATGAAAACCGCAGTTCGATATCTTTGTTCATTTCAAAGTTACTACCAAAACAATAATCTGCGCATATCTAATGCGGCCTTCTAAAAAATAAATCAAGATAGCTTAGTAACTATCTTGTTTAATAACAAGTTCGGTAGGTTTCTATGGAGACAAATAATATTAATTATTAGTCACCTTATTTATAATGGATAAGTCTTTTGACGTTGACGTTATAAAAATCGTGAAATAAGTAATTTTCATTTGCAAATCCGTTCCCTTCTTCCGACCTAATTAAGATTTTAGGCATGGTCCAAATTATGTGAGAGGCAAAATAAGTTTTTTATTTCAAATGCACAAATAATAGAACAGAACAAAAGTAAAAATAGTTAAATGAAAATCTAAACAGTGCGAATAATAAGTAAACATTTATAAAAAAAAAATCACAGGTGTTAAAATTGTTTTCCATCATTTGAAATACAAAGATTTAACCGATTTCTGGTAGAATTCACGGCTACTTCAATTTCAGCGCGAGGTAAACTACCAATTGCATTTCGAATTCTAATAATCATATCTTCTCTGCTTGTCGGTTGCACTTTGTAGACAATGTCTTTAACTCTACCCAAATGAATAAAAATCCAAACATGTTAAATCAGGAAACCTGGCCGGCCAAGGAAAGTTACTTCCTCTCCCAATCCACCGGTCTGGAAAGTGTTCATTTAGAAAATATGCGGACCAATAAGCATGCCATTAATTGTGCCACACCAAACATTACAGGTCCATTGATGTTGATTATCAACTTCACGCATCCAGTGTGGATTGTTTTCTGACCAAAAATTCATTCATTCATGTTGTGCAAATTTACCCTCCTAGTATTGGTAAATGATAAAATCGAATAAGTGGTTTAGAAGTTACAGCAATTTTAATAATTATACTTTGAATGGCTTCCCCCAGTCTTATTAAGGATCATACATCAATAAGCCTCAGATAAAAGTGGTGTAAAATTATATAGACTTTCTCATGATGTTACCAAATGGTTGACTACATTTGAGAATTTTCGCAGAAATCAAGCATTTTAAATTTTGAAATGAAATAACGCCCCCTTGTGGCGAAATGCGGAACTGGAAAATAATTTCTAGAATTTTTTCATGACCCCTTTAATTGAAAAAAAAATTTTCCCAAGGTTCTACGACCAATAGTTTCCGAGATACAGCCGCTGGCCACGCTTAGTGGATCAGCCTGTATAATATTAACAATTTTTCCGCCCCTTTTTGCAAATAGTTTAAAATTTGGTGCTTGTGTATACGGATGCACAAAACTTGTAGTTGCCTTAGAGAAGTCGATTCCGTTGAAAAATCAAGATTCTGAAAAAGTGGACTTATGTCGTTCTTGAATTGACTGATTCAATAATTATTATAGGTAGCATTTCCTCTATTTAACCTAATCTATTTTTTTAACAATAGGCAGCATGAACAGTTATTTTACATCATTTTTGTTTTAAGTACATTCTATTATATTACCAAATATCATACATAAATCATAATTATTATTATATTTTCTTGTTAAAATAATATTTAATGGCATACGAAATAATAATAATTTCACTTTATATAGGTTTATTAATACAACATCACCTTACCAAAAATTTTACGTAATATTTAGCGTCAATTTCTTTTAAATAATATTAAACAAACTGTTGTATAACAGCAGCAATCTTGTGTTGTTATTGTAACTGCTAATAAGTGAGCCAAACATGATCCAAGAGAGTTATTTTTCATGAATTAAATATATATTTGGATATTTTCCAATAATAATAACATTACCTAAGATTGGAAGCATCCAGTGATATTATTATAGGTGATCGTAGGTGCCATTTTTAAGAATATAATTTGTCCTTCGAGTTATGTTCTTTTGATCGTCATTTAACATTAATCTCCTCGCGACAAATTACAACGCACTCTCTATTTATCTGCATCTTTCATTCCTCGGTGCTCGGAAAATGCTGACAAACATTTAACGTTGCATGCGTTTTTGTATACGGTGAAAGAACGGGGTGTTGTAATAATTTCGGGTTTATTTTTTCTTTCCAACGAGTTTTGTTGTTTTTTTTTCTTTTTCGTATTTCCCCTGAGAACGCCGTATCACAGCCTGCTTTAGACAAATTTAAACTATAAATTAATTTACATACCTATAGGTATTTCTCTCTTTTTTTATTCGTGTAATAATAGTAAAACATTATTTATTTCGGTCTCTCTCTTCCCAGTGTGCGGCAGTTCACACACCAATAGCCTATTTATTTATCAAACACGTTCTTATGCAGATGAAGCGTGCCTCAAAGCATTTTCATCTATAATTCAATGTGTCGAAGAATTGCTGCTTGCATTGAAACTAACGGCAGACATTTTCATCATTTAATTTAACTGTGTATGATTTGTTATTGTTTTTTCTTAATTTTGAAATGATGAAGTCACCTTTGGTTTTGTTACTTGTTCTAACGTTTAAATAAATTTAGCTTAGTAGAAAACATTATACAGGGTTTTAGTAAATAAGTGCGACAAACTTCAGGGGGTAATTCTGCATGAACAGTTTGCTATATAAACATATGTGCGCAAATGCTTCGTTTTCTGAGATACGGGGTGTTAAAGTTTTTCTTAAAACCTGAAGATTTATTGATTGCTCTGGAACCGGTGGAGATATGCAAATGAAGTTTAGTGGGTTTAAAGAGGTAGTTATTGCGCATTTTTTGGCAAGCAATTAAGAATTTTATGTTCATCAGTGGTGCGCATACGGGCAATGATTTCAATATTTTTAAAGAAAAAAATGGTACGCCACTGAAATGTTTCAAAAAAAAAAATATTTTGCAATACCCACAAAAATAAATGAAATAGAAATCCATATTAATGACCACACATGTTTCGGAACTCAATCTAGTTCCATCATCAGTGACAGAAATGGAGAACTTTCGTAAAATTAACAATCCAAGATGAATTGCATATTTCGATTTCTGCCACGCTGAGGAAACAGCAAAGAACGAGTTAATTCTCTTAAATAATGATCGACAAAAAGAAAAATAGAAAAAAATGATTAGTTTTTCTGAATTTTATTTTATTAATCAAAAAAAATCCATAAGAGTGACATCAATAGAGATTTTAAATACGTTCTCTCCTTGTCTGCCACTGATGATGGAACTAGATTGAGTTCCGAACCATGTTTGGCCATCAATATTGATTTCTACTAAATTTATTTTGTGGAGATTTGGCTTTTATTTCGTCACTAAAAAAACACCCTCGAAAAAGGTAGTTTAGTATAAAAATAGACAGCTACCTTAAAGTTACTTACAGCATTGTTCTTATTTTTTAACCGAGCAATGACTTAAATACTTATATAAAAATCGAACTTACATTAATTTATTATACCCAAATTACTTTGTACATGAAGTTCAATAATTATTAAACATTAATTTTCATAACTATGTTTTACGAGCAAAAAATACTATTATTATTATATATTAATTACATGTTTATTGTACTTTATGTAAAATGTATTAAAAAAAATTATAGGGTGAATATGACATGGATCCGAGAAGTTAAATATGCAGGCTGGTTGTTCGTAGCAGAAAAAAATATTTTATGAAGTGTAGCAATAGATTTAAAATTTTGAATTATTCGCGCGCTTTACTAATGTGTTTATAAGGGTTTCCGTTGGTGCGCGGTAGTTTAGATACGAAGAAAAAACAGTTATGTTTTCTGTTGTATTGAGTAGTTTTAGTTATGGCCAACGATGATCTTAGTATTTGGTTTTGTTATGTTTTATAACTAATTCATGCTACCTATTTATAACTTTTATTTCTCTGAAAAAACACAGTTTACTATAAAAGTCAATTTTATATGAACATGGGCAAAAGCTTACTAACAAATCTACAGGGGTAGGTTATTGATTTCGAACAAACTTTGGTACAGTATTTTATATTGTCAATTGCTACTATTAGACATGACAATCGCATATTTTGCTGCCTCAGATGCGTAGATGCCGGGGGTCTGGACTTTTTTTGCTGTCAAATATCTATCGGTAGCCAAAATGTCAATTAGTACAAACAAATGTAATGGCGCTCCTTCAAAATACGTTTATAAGATTCAAAATGAATTGACCCAGTCAAATAACATCAACGTTACAAGAGATAAAAGAGTTGTAGTTTTAGTTACTTTACCTCAAGACAATTAAGCTACAGCAGTGGCGTACATTTTTTTTGTTAATAATTTTCTTTTTCAAACCCCTGTATAAACATGATAAATTGAATGGAAAGGTAATTTTTCTAAATAATATTGTTCTATATTATACTCAGTATCTAATGTAATTAAGCTAGTTATAGAATACTTTGATACCCGTCAACAAAATTTTAATTAAATTAATTAATTTAATAATACCAGTTTTCAATAATTTTAGTAAATAACTTCATTTTTATTTGAATTAAATGCCTCTTATAATCAGTATATTATTTCCATTAAATTGATTCAAATGAAAATGATGATGTGACACATGCCTATCTGGATTCTCAAATACTGAAAGCTGCCTTTTGCGTTGCAAGCAGTGTCTTATCGCAGTAGCCCACTAGCCAATTTGCAGCTTGTTGTGTATGTCATTCTATTTTGACTTATATAATTATGAAATCGACAATAATTCATAACACAACAACACTTTATATACTTCAATCAAAGTAAAGTAAATCCTGGATGAAACTGGGGAACCTGAGTAAAACTTACATCCAGAGTGGTCCAGTGAAAATGAAACAGAGACCTTTTCGAGGATTATACGGATAAATTTTTGGAAAAATTCTTGAACACGTTGATTTTGTAATAGGAAATGAAACGTCTGACTCCACAAAATCAATTTAATGCATTACACTTAAAGTGTTATGTCCAAACATGTTTCGAAGCTCACTAGCTTCATCATCAGTGGCAAAATTTAGAGATATTGTATTTGTAAATGTTACATTATTATGAGTAAGTTAAGAGTAATGTGCCGAAGTCACCCTGAGGAAAAAATCTTGTTAATACTAATGAAATTAAATAAATATAAATATTTGGCCAAATATTAGTTGCTGCGTAGAAACTAACCACATAAGATATAAAAAGTTTTATAAATTCAATAGTTAGAATGATCACGAAAAAGAAAAAAGCATAAATATGTAGTAACATAATTTAATTTCATTTAATTTCATTAGTATTAACAAGATTTTTTCCTCAGGGTGACTTCGGCACATTACTCTTAACTTACTCATAATAATGTAACATTTACAAATACAATTTCTCTAAATTTTGCCACTGATGATGAAGCTAGTGAGCTTCGAAACATGTTTGGACATTACACTTTAAGTGTAATGTATTAAATTGATTTTGTGGAGTCAGACGTTTTATTTCCTATTACAATACATTCACTCCACTTCAGAATGGACTACTTCTTTAAAACGTTGATTTTGTTTACGAGGAGGCCAGTTTCTAGCAAAATTGGAATTTCGATGTTTTACAGTCTCGGACGTGGGCCTTCTAAGTCCAAGAACCCAATTGCTCCTATGTTTACCTAGGTTTATGAATTATAAATCCAACACAATCAAAATTAATTACGTAAGACTTATGAGTCGAGCAACCCAATTCCCCAAAACCAAGAATGTTTGAAAATTTTCAAAAAAACGTAAAATATTAAAAAAAACATTAAAATAGTTATAGAATATGAATAATTATAAATCCATAACCATAAACTATTGAAAATGAAAAAAAAAACTTAAAATATAGAAAACATTTTAAAATAGATTTACCTAGATTTACGAAATATAAATAAATATAAAGTTACAGTTTCGGACGTAGGCCTTCTTAGTCTGAGAATCCCATTGCTCATATAAACATAACTTTGGTAATTTTCAAAAAGAAAATCATAAATCCAAAACAATCACAATTAATTACGAAGTTACTGCTTCGGACGTAGGTGCTAAGAACCCAAATCCCCATTACCATAAACTATGGTAAATTAAATTTAAAAAAAAAAACAACAATTATAGAAGAAAACACTTTAGAATAATAATTTTACCGAGATTTCTTATGAATTAATAACCCAAAAGAATCAAAATTAAATACGTTTGCCTTAGAGTCTAGCAACACAATAGCCCAAAACCAAAATTGTTTGAAAATCGTTAAAATAGATTTACGTATTTTTATGAATTATAAATCCAAAACAATCAAAATTACTTATGACGTTACAGCTTCGCACGTAGGCCTTCTAAGTCTAAAACCCCAATTACTCATATAACCATAAACTTTGGTAAATTTTCGAAAAAAACGCAAAAAATTAGAGAAAAAACGTTAGAATCGTTTTACCTACATTACAAATTATAAATCCAAAATAATAAAAATTAAAAGGATTTCATGTCCGTAAATATAATAAATGAAAATAATTTCGTGGCAAAGCGGACTAAAATGTTGGTTTTACCTACACAAGGAATTGTGTTTAATTTAGCAGGGCCCCAGTCTAATTCAATAGAACCTGACCGAGGCATGGGTCGACAGATACTGACGAATTCGTTTCGCTCTTGTTATCAGCTCGTCAGAGTACCATAGTCGACTGGTTTTACCTATACATTGAGTTTGTTCGGCCTCTGCATGGTATATGATATGCTTTACTATGTACATGTAGATGATACGTGTTTACATGTGTCTACTGGTGTGTATCCTATTGTGCTTAAATGCAGGCCGATATTTGGCGATGGGCAACGACTATGGTACTCGGACGAGCTCATAACAAGAGCGAAACGAATTCGTCAGTATCTGTCGGCCAATGGCTCGGTCTGGTTCTATTGAATTAGACTGGGGCCCTGCTAAATTAAACAAAATTCCTTGTGTAGGTAAAACCAACATTTTAGTCCGCTTTGCCACGAATTTATTTTCATTTATTATATTTACGGACATGATATCCTTTTAATTTTTCATTATTTGGCATTAAACATCGACGGCAGAACGCTTGGAGACCACCGTCCGAGCATTGCTGAAACCCAAATATTTGGGAGATGCTGGCAGAAGGATAAAATGGTCTCCTGCTAGCGTTTTGTGTTCATATTATTTTTTATATTTATTTCTATTTATACGACTGGTTTTACCTATACATTGAGTTTGTTGGGCCTCTGCATGGTATATATAGGATATGCATTACTATGTACATGTAGATGATACGTGTTTACATGTGTCTACTGTTGTGTATCCTATTGTGCTTAAATGCAGGCCGATATTTGTAGATGGGCAACGACTATGGTACTCTGACGAGCTCATAACAAGAGCGAAACGAATTCGTCAGTATCTGTCGGCCCATGCCTCGGTCTGGTTCTATTGAATTAGACTGGGGCCCTGCTAAATTAAACAAAATTCCTTGTGTAGGTAAAACCAACATTTTAGTCCGCTTTGCCACGAAATTATTTTCATTTAATAAAAATTAATTACGAAGTTACAGCTGCGGACGTAGGTCTTCTAAGTCTTAGAACCCAATTGGTCATATAAACATAAACGTTGGTAAATTTTCTAAAAAACGCAAAAATTATAGAGAAAACGTTAGAATTGTTTTACTTAGATTACAAATTATTATAAATCCAAAACAATCAAATGTAATTACGCAGTTTCAGCTTCGGACGTAGGCCTTCTAAGTGTAAGAACCCAAATGCCCATTACCATAATATTTAGAAAAAATTTCAAAAAAACGTAATATATAAAAAATAGGTCAAAATGGTTTAACCTAGATTTGTAAATAATAAATAAAAAAATGTCTACGAAGTAATAGATAGATTTGAAAAGAACGAGAGTGATCCATGCTGTAAATGCAAATTTTGAAGACGCGGAAACATTTCAAGGCGCCTTTGTTTGTATTGGATCGTCCTTGTAAATAACATCATTTGAAGATTAATTAATTATTGTGACACCCTGTCTAATTACTGTCCGGGTAATAACTTTTCAAACTAGAGTATCGATAAACGCGGAAACATCATTACTATTTGACGAAATTAATAATTAATTGAGTACTCGGAAGGTTGTAATGTAGAAAAATTATTTACAAACCATATATTAATATACTGTCCGTAATTATTACTATTACAATTTTTTATTATTGTTGTTTATGAAGCTATTTGTTTATTACATTTACCTACGCTATATTTTACGTTTTGTTTTGGTCTACCAGTATTTCATTTGAAAATTAATTTTCCGTACATAATAAGCAAATAACTAATTAAATAAATATGAGTTTATGTGTATTAAATTGATATGATGTGTGTTATTATTAAATAGAAATAAAACGATGGAAATTTCAACTCAATACCCAATTAGATGTGTTCCAAAGAAACTAAATTACAATTTTTCTTAGAAAAAAAAATCAGGAGTTTGGAGCCATTTATTTCAAATTTTAACGTTAATTTAACAACAATTCGAGTATAGCTAGTTATACGTTTGAGTAATATCTTTTCCTAATCTTAATTTTCCAAGTATAATAAACTGTTGCCCTCGAGGCACGAATAGCTCTCCATATTTAAGTGTAAAAGTAATATTTCTGTGACCTTTTCGTCATTTACCTCTCTTCTCGTAAGACTCTTGCTGACAAGCTATATTTCCAAATAAAGTTTTTTTTTTATTGTAGACATCAGCTATTTTTTTTTCACGGACGCCCATGGTACATGAATTTTTTCTCGTGTATTCTGAACACCAATTCAACTACGTAAAAGGCTAAATATAATTTTTGCAGTTTAATTTTTTTGGCCCTTTTTCTACTATTTATGAACGCCTATGTAAAGACCTTATTTTATGCTGCATTTTGTAGGTTATCTTATATCAAATCCATATATAATTAGCTAATTTTTCTGGTATGTTTGAGGAATATATTTTTTTTTTCAATTTTGACCCCTTTTTACACTATTTGTGAACGCCTATATGAACCGATTCTCTTATGTGATATTTTTTAGGCTGTATTCCATCACAACTATGAAAAATTATTTCATATTTCATATAAGTTTATACAGGGTGTCCCACCGGGAACAAATCGATCTGTATATAGACTACTATACATAATTTTGAAAATTTACAGGTGGGACAACCTGCATAGGAAATATTTTTTTTTTTATTTTGACTCCTTCTCCACTACTTACGAACGCCTATGTAAGCAAGTTTTTTATTATACATTTTATAGGTTATATTCTATCAAAGCTAAATAATTAGTCAATATTTGTTCTATGTTTTTTTAAGTTTTTAACCCCTTTTTACACTATTTTCGAACGACAATGTGATCTAATTTTTTTATCAAAAATAATCAAAACCATGCCAAATAAGAAATCTACAGGCATAGATAATATCCCGGTGAAAGTTCTCAAAAACTCAGTTCATATTTTGTCTCCAATCATAGCTGAGCTGACAAATATGTCAGTTCAAAGTGGTATATTCCCGGAACAGCTGAAACATGCCATCGTTGTTCCAATATTTAAAAAAGGAGATAAAACTTCTATTGAGAATTACAGACCGATATCGCTTCTGAGTGTCTTTTCTAAGGTCATGGAAAGGATTGTCTCGAATAGAATTTTTGGGTTCCTGGGCTCCACTAAAATCATAAGTAAGTGTCAACATGGTTTTCGTCCAGGTTTTTCAACAGAAACGTGTACTTATGAGTTTGTACAGCAGATACACGATTTAACTGATAGCGGGCATTATTTGATCTGACGAGTGCGTTTGATGTGGAGGATAAGGATTTCTTGTGTGGAAAGATACATCAGCTGGGTTTGCGTGGGCCTATAAATAGGTGGATTGACTCCTATTTAACTCATAGAAGGATGGCGGTAAAGATTTATTCTTCTATATCGGAATCTCAAGAAATTGATTTGGGTATTCCTCAGGGGAGTATACTGGGACCGCTACTTTTCCTACTTTACATTAACGACCTTCCCACGAGCATTTCACATGGTACCGTGTATATGTACGCTACATCGTCACTGTTCCATGTATTTACTTATATAAAACGCTTTGTCCCATATTTAAAAATAAGAATCAGGCTCGAAGACGGGGAATTGGTCATCGCTATCCTACTCGAGGGATGGATCTCTTATATCTACCTCGACCCAAATGAATTCAAAAATTAGTATATAATATAAAGATAGTATTATAAACGTGTAACTTACCACATTGTGGAAAGAAAAAAGAAAGAAAAAGTTTTTATATAACAAAATACGCAAAAGTACTTATTTACATTGACATGTAAACCTTTGAAATCTGTTTTTTTTTTTTGCGTTTCTTGCGCATTCTTACAATCAGAAATTTAATTTTATATTTCATATAATTTCTATATTAACCATGTGCATGGTAAAAATAAGATTAATTATTAATGAATATGACAAATAATAACATTAGAGAACTAAAAGTTAGGTTAGATTGATAAAGGAAATTAATTGAGAACGGATGATAAATTGGAATGAGATTTTATTCTAGTTAAACTTAAATTGTACAAAAAAAATGTTTATTTTTTAAGAGGGTCTATTTGTTAAATGAAATATGATATCAATAATAAATATAGGAAAGGGACTTCTCAAATTTAAGCAGATTTGCAGCGTGTCCCATTTAACATTTTCCCATAAAAATACAATTTAGAAAATGTGACCACAATAAAAAATGACAAATTAGATGTCAATAGAATCCAGTAAAACGGAGAAAAGAATGGAATTTAAATAATGGACCTGACACTTATTTACAAATATTTAAAATACTACTGGACCTAGGCACATCACCCGTATGTCATTTGTCTTGCCTTTTAGAGCGCCATTTATTTATGTGAAAATATACAGGGTGTCGCATGAAGAAAAAGCAAGTTTGCTCTGATGTGCGTTTGTGAACTACCCTGTATAATTGAAAATATTTTTGGTTTGTGTACATCTTTTTTTTTTTCTCTATATAACAAATAAATAAATAATTTATGTGCATTATCTTGTCTATATTATGAGGGCTTGAAAAACCGTATGGGAATAATTTTGGCGGCAGGGAATGTTTCCCGTACCGTTATTTTTATCGTTGGCCAGTAACAATTTAAACTACAGAAATAACAGGTTTACAACGCTCCGAGAATGTCAATATTTTGTAATGAATTCAGAAAAACTTATTATCGTAAAACTGACTTACCAATGAACTAAAAGTAACCACCAATATTTATCAGACACCTTTTAATTAAATTTATTAAAAAGCTAATTCGGCGGCGCGTGATAAACTCAAATTTTATTTAATTAATTTATAAGGATTAATAATATTGCTTCAACTTGGATGTAATAAAATAAATCAAACAAATTATAACAAACGGCTTCAACGAAATCTAGTTTCAGCCCACTAAAACGTTACCGGTCAACTAACGAGATAATATAGAGATGTATGTATTGCCAAAGAAAACTTTTAATAACCAGTCTTTTGTTGATAACATATTATGAGCATAATTTAAATGCTACAATATTGTCGCAGTATTCGTGTAAGGAGCCAAAGTGCAAGCTGGTACTACTTTATTATAGTTTTTCTAAATTATTGTTTTTATCGTCATAACAGTTCCGTTAAACAAATTTGTAATTACGTGTTTTGTTTTTTGGTATAGTTATAAGTTTTTTAAGGTAAACTGCTTATTGCTAATGGCAACATGTTAGGGGTCCGTTAGATAAGTAAGAAAAAACAAAATTTTGACAAAACTTGATTTTATTGGTCAACATAGTTGCCTTAGAGAGCAATACAACGAGTATAGCGAATTTCCAACTTTTCGATACGACTTTTATAGTACGATTTCTCTTTCTCGTCAAAATAGGCCTGAAGTCACCTGAACTATGTCTTGATAATAAAAATATGACTTCACTGTTTTTATTAAACATCTAATCAATTAGAAACAAATTTAATGAACTCAATGATTTGTTGGAACATTTGAAATACCCTTCCATTGTTTTGTTGACCGAGCATTGGCTAAAGGAGACGGAGTCCATTGACCTGGATAAGTATACTGCTCTGCTACGGAAAAAAGCCGTATGTGCATTTTCCTCGAAATTGAGACTATAATATTTTTGAAATCTACATTATCAAAACTCTCTAAAAAATCTAAATTTGTTTATAATTTTTTAAATCCAATATGAAGAAAATATTATTTAAAAATATACCACTTTGTACGTCATCCAATATTAGTTACATGGTACTAATAAAGAAAGCCGTATGTTCAACAATCATGCCGCGTGTTATACTCTTGATAGCAAATACGCCGCATCAACATACATGCGGCTCTTATATCTTGCAAATTCAATTTAATTTTACCAATCATCCCACAGGCTGACGTAAATATGCACATGCGGCTTTTATCGCTAGTGTTTAGGGTATACAATAAAGCACGCTAAGTACATAAAAGACACAACAATCACATTCGGCGTTGAAGCCAAGTGAAAATGCCAAAACTATATGATTTTGTTGAAGTTGTTAAAGGTTGTACAAATAAAGTAACAGTAAAGGAAATGGATTCCTCCAACTTCAAAAAATTGCCATCCCAATATCAACTTAAAAAAATGTTGCCCACGAGGCACGAATAAGTGTAAAAGTAATAATTTTATGACCTTTTTGTCATTTATCTAAATTTAATAAATTTTTGTTTTGTTTTAGACATCAGCTATTTTTTTTTTTCAGTATCGGGTTTTGTGCCTTTTTCTTCTCTTTGGAGGCACTATTTTTACGCAGATATTTTATATTTCAGATCTAGGCCAAGTTCTTGAACGCAAATTAATTGATTTTTTTTAGTTTTATTATAAAATTTATTTTGCCCCCTTTTCTACTATTTACGAACGCTTATGTAAACAAAATTGTTATGCTGCATGTTGTAGGTTATCTGTTAAGTGGTTTTTGAGTTATCACGGATACAAATTTTTTCTGACCCTTTTATAGAATTTTCACGGACGCCTATGGAACATTAATTTTTGTCGTGTATTTTTAACACCAATTCAACTAGTTAAATATAACATTTTTTACATTTTAATTTTTTTTATTTTACCCCTTTTTTACTATTTACGAACGCCTATGTAAATAAAAATTTTATGCTGCATTTTTTAGGTTATCTTATATGAAAGCTATATATAATTAGCCAATTTTTCTGGTATATTTGGGAAACATTTTTTTTGCAGTTTTTGACCCTTTTTTAAGACTATTTTCGAACGCCTGTGTGAACTAATTCTTTTATGTAACATTTTTTAGGTTATATTCTATCACAACTATAAAAAATTATTCAATATTTCGGATATGTTTAAGAACTATGATTTTTTAAATTTTTGAACCCTCTTTTAAACCCCTTGCCTACGCTCAATGTTAATCACCACCTATAAATATCCTGTAGTATTTTCGTACCAAATGTGGTTAAAATCCGTTAAGTGGTTTTTGAGTTATCACGGATACAAATTCTGACCCTTTTATAGAATTTTCACGGACGCCTATGGAACATTAATTTTTGTGGTGTATTTTTAACACCAATTCAACTAGTTAAATATAAATTTTTTTACATTTTAATTTTTTTTTTATTTTACCCCTTTTTTACTATTTACGAACGCCTATGTAACTAAAAATTTTATGCTGCATATTTTAGGTTATCTTCTATCAAAGCTATATATAATTAGCCAATTTTTCTGATGTATTTGAAAAACATTTTTTTTTTTCGATTTTGACCCTTTTTAAGACTATTTTCGAACGCCTGTGTGAACTAATTCTTTTATGTAACATTTTTTAGGTTATATTCTATCACAACTATAAAAAATTATTCCATATTTCGAATAAGTTTAGGAAATATGTATTTTTTATATTTTGACCCCTTTTCCACTATTTACGAACGCCTATGAAAGTAAGTTATTTATGACACATTTTATAGGTTATATTCTATTAAAGCTATAAATAATTAGTTAATATTTCTGCTATGTTTAAGAAGTACGTTTTTTTTAAATATTTTTTACCCCATTTTACACTATTTTCGAACGCCAATGTGGTCTAATATTTTATGTTAAATATTTTAGGTTATATTCAATTAAATGCGTAAAAAATTATGCAGTATTTCGGATAAGTTTAAGAACTATGAATTTTTTTAATTTTTGAACCCTATTTTAAACCCTTTGCCTACGCTCAATGTTTCCCAAAATCTAATCAGCTCCTTGCCATGTCCAATAGTATTTTTGTACCAAATTTGGTTAAAATCTGTTAAGCGGTTTTTGCGTTTTCGTGCATACAGACAGACAGACAGACATTTTTTTAAAACTACTTATTTATGTATAAAATGACCAAAAACAAGTATTTCCGGTGAAATTAAAAAAAATTTTTTTTTCATGAAACTAATAGTCTCCATATATACATATATTACATATATGATATGGAGAGCTAAAAATGAATAAAAACAGGCCTTTGCTAAAGGATATAGTTCAGAGTACTGTAAAACGAGGTCATCATAATATATTTTATGAAACAACTTACTATTACCAAATTGACATAGAACTTAATTTCATTCCCAAAAGACTTTTTAATTTGAAAATTGTAGACAATGGTGATAGATGCAGAGGAATAACGGAAAAAAAGAAAAAATACCATATCTAAAAATCTGAGTTCTATATTTCCTCCACATAAGTTAGAATTTTGGAAAATCTCGCAACTGACAACTCGTCTGTGTCATTAATTGATACGATTGAGGATGAATAGATTTGTTGCGAAAAAAGGAAATAACCTATTTTACATTTTTTAAATGTGTTTGTTGTTTCCACAGTTTTCTTGGAATTTTAAATCAATGGCCCTTTTATTTCAATATTTTTATTTTTGAGATATTTGTTTCAATTTCTTATTAGTTTTTAATTTTTAAACCGTTTTATAATTTATTTATGTTCGTACTTTACTTTTGGAAAATTGTTATAATGTGAGTTTGTTTGAAAATAAATTGTTTTGACCCTTCCTATATTGTAATGTATTTTCTCTGTGGTTTTTAAGAATACTCTATAATATTGCATTAAACAAATTAAAATTACCATGTTATGAAGACAGTTTGTTGTCATAACAAACAAAAAAACAATAAAATTGTTACCAAAGACCTTCACATACGGCTTTTATGGCTAGTAAAATTTCGAAATGAACAACGTATAAAGGCGCATGTGAAGGGATTTTTAGGGTTACGCCCAAATTTCACACGATTTTACAATATGTAGGTAATCACTAATTATTTCTAAACGTTTTGGTAAAAAAATCAAGATCCTACGTTAAATATCAACCGAAATAAATTCAAATGAAAAGTTGCAAATCTTTAAACGTCATTTTCTCAAAACTATCCCAAGCGTACTTGCGGCCTTTTTCCTTAGCAGGGCAGTATAGTGTGGCAGCAAAGTACTGTAGAAATGATTTTGGGCACGGTGGCACTTTGATTCTTATAAATAAGAGTCTTGGTAACGGTTTGACATTTTCTGCGGTTGATAAAATTGATTTCTTATTGGCTGAATTTGATTTTGAATTTTCTATTGTATATAATAAAAATAATAACATGTATATAATATGTATTTATCGCTCTTCATTTTCTATTAATTACCAGAAGTTTTTTGAGAGCCTTGAACGTCTTTTAAGTGAACTTCCTGTCAGGGCGACCATAATATTAACGGGTGACCTTAACATCTACTATAAGAAAGCAGGGTCGATAGAAACACAACATCTTGTTGATATTTTCTCAGCTTCAAATCTAAGGATGCATCTTAGGGACGCTACTCGATTTTCTAGGAACTCTGATAGCCTTATCGACTACGTATGCTCCAATGTTCCTGAACAAGTTATCGCATGTGACGTCCTACCGGTTGGTATTTCAGATCATGACGGTGTGTATTGCAAATATATGTTTCCGCTTGAAAACACAGGGGTACAAGGTAGATATGTAAGAATATCTAGCAGGTCCAATTTTTTAAAATTTATAACGGAGAGTGAGAACGTTGATTGGCTCAGAATCAGTTATACTGGATACCCGTTTGACGTTTTCCATGGTGTGGTGACTCGGGTGTTTTGTGTTGCGTAAACTGAGATCTAGGAAATGTAAACACTGGATCACGAAGGGGATTAAAGTATCGGGCAAGAATTTGAGATCTCTGCACTACTTGGCTAAGTTTATTGACTCCGAATTATTAAAGAATTATTATAAAACATATAAGACAGTGTATAGGAGGGTGATGAGAGCATCTAAACGCCACTATATGAACCTCGTCTTGAAAAGGCCACCAATAGGCCAAAAGATATAATCAATGATCTTCGAGGACGAAATCCTGCCCAGGCTGTTGAGCCCGAGAGAGACCCTGATGAGCTCAATGAATTTTATTGTTCTATTGGTAAAAAACTTCGAAACTCAATTAAGCCAAAACGTGATGCCTTGAGTTATATTAAAAGTCAACATCCACCCACAAAAGTTTGCCTATCACCACTTTTCTAAGGCATTATATTGTGTGGATCACCGGATTCTCCTTCGGAAGCGTTATTTTTATGGCATTGAGGGTGTAGCTTTGAAATGGTTTCAATCCTATTTAACCAACCGCCACCAGCTCGTTAGAATTCAACAAATTTCATCAAATAGTTCATATATAACTTCCGGAGTACCCCAGGGGTCTGTTTTGGGACCCATTCTGTTTCTGCTATATGTTAATGACATAACAACTATTGGCTTGTGGGGAAAGTTTACTCCCTTTGCGGACGATACAACACTCCTGTGGTATAATGAGATTTGATAGAACTAAAGGAGTGGTAACTATATTTCATTCAATATAGCAAAGACGCATATCTTGTCTTTTAATTTTGACTTTGGTGACTTGATCCTGGAGAGCAATCCCATCGAAGATATTAAGTGTGTTAAATTTCTTGGACTTCACATAGATATAAAGCTTAAATTTGAAAAGCATGTGAGGCAGTTGAGTGGAAGAGTTTCGTCGGGTTGTTATGCGTGAAGGGTTGTTGCGTGAGCGTTGGGGTCGGAGGCTGCGCGCAACGCTTATTTTTCCATAGTTAAATCACATCTTAGATACGGTATAGCTTTCTGGGGTTCATGCAGTCGAGCTTTATTCAAAGGTGTCTTTATTTAACAGAAACGGGCAACCCGCTATCTGTGTAGGGTTGCTGTAGGGGCAAGCTGTAGAGAACTGTTTAAGAAACATCAAATATTGACACTCACTTCATTATTTATATTAGAAACTGTATGTCTCCTGCATAGAAACTTGCAGATTATATCTTCGTCTGCTCCATCTGTTCACCGTTATCCTACGAGATTGCTCCAGCGCGCACACCTACCTATACCTAGATCAGCCTTAAGGAGATCTCTCATTTATGAAAGCCGCAAAATTTATAATCACTTTCAGATGCCTGGTAGTGTTTTTTTTTTCTTAACACTGTTATGTTGGGCTCACGTTTGAACACTACCCTGGCCTGAGGTGTACCGATATTGATTATCTTTGAAGCTTGATCGTGTCGTGCCTATCTGAGCACACAATTTGCTGTCAGTCAGATAGGAAGCAATCCACTCGTTTAGTAGGCCCCGTATACCCAGGCTATCAAGCATGCTGGTCAAGAACTGTTTATCAATTGTATCGAAGCCCTTTGATAGGTCAAACGACAAAGCCACAACATACTTTATCTGCGAGATCTTGAATGCTGCTGAATGTATTGTGGCAAAAAATAATTAATTTATTGATTGGTCTATAATTAAATTAAAAAATTTAAGTGCGTCTATTGCCTATACAAATATATGCATTTAAAAACAACAAAAAATACACAATATAATTAACTGTTTCTATATTATAGTCGTCTGTAAATTAATTTCATTCGACTAATGACTAAAATTACTTTTTATGCACTCCTGACCATTAGTTGATATTGTTATATATTTTCGCTAAAATAAAATAAAAAAGTACTTACATGTAAAATAAATAAATTGTATTTTTTTGACGTCAAATCAATATTGATGATCGTTGAAATACCGGCCAATAAAAACATGTTTTGGGATGTGTTTGTCAGTTCTTCCTGCTTTTATTTATTAGGTATATTGACATTATGTTACTTTTTTTAGACACAATACTTTTGGATAACTCATTCCTCACCTTTAGACTTGCTAAGGTTAAGGTTCTATTAACGATAAATTTTCGAGTAAAATCTTGTGTCCAGTCTTCGGAATGGTGTTTTGATATCTGATTAAGATCAGTCCCAAAAAATCGCAATGTGCCTTGGAAACCAGTGAGTGAGTGATATTGTTGAGACTGCCTTGAGTGTAACTAAACTGGTGGACAGTTGCTTTGCAACATGTAAAATTGTACCCAAACTCAAATATCGATATTTTCGGAACGGAAAGAGCTGCGGTATTCGTGAGGTTTTTGACCAACTCTTTAAGAACACATATTTTAGTGTTTTTCTGTATATTTTTGTAAAAAGCTGCATATAATCAAGTATATTCAGTCAAAAAGAATTCTTGGAATAGAAATTCCTAATTCTATACATAATTTATAGATTTAGAACCCAACCAGGTACCTAAATAGCGGGAAAAACCCACCCTAATAAAAGATGGTAAACAGACCCTTGTTATTGCAGGCATTTAAAGTCTGTATTTGGCACAATGAGATTAGAAAAAGATTTCAACTTGAGTTTTCATTTATAGTGTAAAATAAGTATTACTCGAGTGCATTATTTTAAAGAAACCCTTCCAAACACTTCGCTTCCACCTTTGGATTTTGGATATGGCATTGCAAGGGAGTATACATTTGTGAAAATGACTCAACCAACCTTGTGAATAGGCTAGCACTTATGTGCAAGAACGGCGCTTGTTTTCGCGAGTATCTCTACCACTACTTCCTCACGTAGGACATTTCACGAGTTCATACATCGGCACACCTTTTACACCATGCTATATGGCTTTCCTAGCCATACTGATGAGAACTGTCCGAGTTCGAAAGCAGATAGAATTTTCACCTCCAATGTGTGATCTCATAATCACACGCAACAGAAAATTGTTTTGGACATTGTCCAATACGTTTTCCATACACTAACTGAAAATATCCAGTTAGTCAAAGTTTTGCACATTCTGTTGGAGAAGATATATATATATATTAATATAGTAAATAATGTTTTTTTAATATTCTTTTTGCATATTTTTAAATTTTTTTGCATATTTTGATTATATGTATATTTATGCCCATATTTATTTCATATCTTTGTGCTTATTTGCCCGTGTTTACTTATAACACTCAAGTTTATTTAAATATTTTTTGTATTAGAGTTTCTAAATACCTATTTAAGATTTTTTTAGCTCTCCATATCATATAAGTAATATGTAATTATATTAGTTTCATGAAAAATTTGTTTGGGAAACATTGAGCGTAGGCAAGGGGTTAAAAAGATGGTTCAAAAATTAAAAAAATTCATAGTTCTTAAACTTATCCGAAATAATGCATAATTTTTTACGCATTTAATTGAATATGACCTAAAATATTGAACATAAAATATTAGACCACATTGGCGTTCGAAAATAGTGTAAAATGTTGTAAAGAATCGTATTTCTTCAACATAGCAGAAATATTAACTAGTTATTTATAGCTTTAATAGAATATAACCTATAAAATGTGTCATAAATAACTTACTTTCATAGGCGTTGGTAACTAGTGGAAAAGGGGTCAAAACATAAAAAATATATAATTGGTTCACACAGGCGTTCGAAAATAGTCTAAAAAAAGGGTCAAAAACGAAAAAAAAATGTTTACCAAATATAACAGAAAAATTGGCTAATTATATATTAGCTTTGATATAAGATAACCTACAAAATGCAGCATGAAATTTTTATTTACATAGGCGTTCGTAAATAGTAGAAAAGGGGGTAAAATAAAAAAATATTTAAAATGTAAAAATTCTTATAATTAATTAGTTGAATTGGTGTTAAAAATTAATGTACCATAGGCGTCCGTCAAAATTCTATAAAAGGGTCAGACAAAATTTGTATCCGTGATAACTCAAAAACCACTTAACGGATTTTAACCACATTTGGTACAAAAATACTACAGGATATTTATAGGTGGTGATTAACATTGAGCGTAGGCAAGGGGTTTAAAAGAGGGTTCAAAAATTAAAAAAATCATAGTTCTTAAACTTATCCGAAATATTGAATAAATTTTTGTGCGTTTAATTAAATATAACCTAAAATATTTAACCTAAATAATTAGACCACATTGCCATTTGAAAAAAGTGTAAAATGGGGTAAAAACGTTAGAAAAAAACGTATTTCTTAAAAATAGCAGAAATATTGACTAGTTATTTATAGCTTTGATAGAATATAAGCTATAAATTGTGTTATAAATAACTTGTTTTCATAGGCGTTCGTAAATAGTGTAAAAGGGGTCAAAATCAAAAAATATATACTTCCTAAACTTATTCGAAGTACGGAATAATTTTTCATAGTTGTGATAGAATATAACATAAAAAATGTTACATAAATGAACTGGTTCACACAGGCGTTCGAAATTAGTGTAAAAAAGGGTCAAAAACGAAAAATGGGCTAATTATATATAGCTTTGATATAAGATAACCTACAACATGCAGCATAATAATTTTGTTTACATAGACGTTCGTAAATAGTAGAAAAGGGGGCAAAATTATAATTATAATAAAACTAAAAAAAATCAACTAATATTGCGTACAAGAACTTGGCCTAGAAAATCTGAAATATAAAATATGTACGTATAAATAGTGCCTCCAAAGAGAAGAAAAAGGAACAAAACCCGATACTTAAAAAAAAAATGCTGGTCTCTAAAACAAAAAAAATTATAAAAAAAAAACAACAAAATATATATAAATTTTAGATAAATGACAAAAACGTCATAGAATTATTACTTTTACACTTAAATATGGAGAGCTATTCGTGCCTCGAGGGCAGTTTATTTTTTGTATTAACCTGCTGTTCTTTTCGATTATTATAATAAAATAATAAATAACATGTCTGGGTTTTATTTTTTATTTTTAAATAGAATCCATATACAATTTATAGTATTTTGTCTATAGTATTTAAAGCAATATAATCCAGCAAAGCAATTATATTGGTGTACACTCCAGGTCGGCCGGCTTCTGCACATTGAATACCCCAAGAGACAATTCCATACAAGGTGTTGTCCACAACAAACGGTCCACCAGAGTCACCCTAAATAAGCATACAAAAAACGATAAATTTTATAAAATATATTTATGTATATACCGTGGTCCAGTTTCGAAAGCAGACACAGAACCACAAAATAATTTTGTATCTTAAACTAAATTCGATAAATAATGCCTGGTTACAAAAGTACAGGTTGTCAAAAATTTGTATTAAATTTTAAATTTAATAATATTTTTACCATATTATTTATTACCATGTTAAACCGCATATTAAACTAAAACTTAACATTTCTCGAAAACGCAGCGCCCTATCATCTTGGGACAAGAGTACCTTATAGGTGTAGAAAAGCTCCTATTTCCCAAAAATGATTTCAGAATACTCAAAAAAAGTTTTGATCAAAAATGTCCCGTTCGGTCGCCTATGGTTGCCATTTAATTCAGCAGTGTATGCCTCACAAATGCCTCTCTTTACAGAGATAACTATGTCACATTTTACACTAATCGCTAAAGGCGTTTTCGCGATACCTTCAAAAAACCTATGCTAAGCCGCCATATTTCAAGAGCTATAACTCCTTTCGGAAGCAATTTTGCATTGGCATCGAATTACACCCGTGTGAAATTGGCAGCCAGAGCCAGCAGCCAAAATTTCCGAATACAGCCAAACGACCAGTGGCGAGAATTTTCAAGGTCTTGGGTTTGGGTTTTTTCTCAATCTTCTGAAAAACTAAGTCTTGAGAGTCGCTCCAATCTAGATCATTCGATGTAGTATTGTTTTATGCCAAATATTTCCAAGTTTCATGGCGATCCATCTTCTAGTTTGCCAGGAATTGGAATTTCAAAATTTACAATTATATGGGTTTTTTCTCAATTTTCTCAAAAACTAAGTCTTGGTAGTCGCTCCCATTTAGATCATTTGATGCAGTATTGTTTTATGCCAAATATTTCCAAGTTCCATGGAGATCCACGTTCTAGTTTGCCAGGAATTGGAATTTGAAAATTTACAAGTATATGGATTTTTTCTCAATTTTCTCAAAAACTAAGTCTTGGGAGTCGCTTCCATCTAGATCATTTGATGCAGTATTGTTTTATGCCAAATACTTCCAAGTTTCATGGGGATCCACCGGCTATTTGCCAGGAATTGGAATTTGAAAATTTTCAAGTATATGGATGTTTTCTCAATTTTCTCAAAAACTAAGTATTGGGAGTCGCTCCCATCTAGATCATTCGATGCAGTATTGTTTTACGCCAAATATTTCCAAGTTTCCTGGAGATCCACCTTCTAGTTTCCCAGGAATTGGAATTTGAAAATTTACAAGTATATGGGTTTTTTCTCAATTTTCTCAAAAACGAAGTCTTGGGAGTCGCTCCCATCTAGATTATTCGATGCAGTATTGGTTTATGCCAAATATTTCCAAGTTTCATGGCGATCTAGTTTGCCAGGAATTGGAATTTGAAAATTTACAAGTATATGGATTTTTTTTCAATCTTCTCAAAAACTAAGTCTTGCGAGTCGCTGCCATCTAGATCATTCGATGCAGTATTATTTTATGCCAAATATTTCCAAGTTTCATAGCGATCCACCTTCTAGTTTGCCAGGAATTGGAATTTGAAAATTTACAAGTACATACTTGTAAATTTTCAACTAATGCACCAAACGAAAGCAATACATTCTAGAGTGGATTCCATGGCAATTCAAACCAGTGTGAAATTGGCAACCAAAATTTCCCAATACAGACGAACGACCAATAGCGCGCCGAAAATGTTCAAGGTCAACGTCTTTATATATTAAATGAATATAAACATGTTAGCAAATTTATTTACAAATAAATGAACAACTTTTCTTAGGAAAACGATAAATAGAACGTATATTAAAAACAAAATATATAGAGCAGATTTCTAACAAAATGAAAATTTAACTGGTAGCAAACCGAATGGTAAATCTTCATGAATCTTGAAAATGTTTTTCCTAAGGCTACGCTGTATCTAATAATTTTCATAGCTTAACTTACAGCACAAGCGTCTTTGCCGCCTTTCCTATACCCAGCACAAAACATTCTAGGAGTTATATCAAACATGTCATAGGCGTTTTGGCAATCACTCTGCTTCATTACTGGCACTACAACTGCGCGCAATTCATTTGATGGTACATGTGTCGTCATTTCGGAAATGGCTCCCCAACCAGATATTATTCCTAGTGTTCTTGGAAGAAGTCTGTCTGTTGCTAGAGGCAATTTTATTGGCTGAATGGATTTTGAAAGTCTGCGGAAAGAAACACTTACTTGATCATCCAGTTAGTTGAATAAAATCTAAATTGTGCACCACCCTAAATCTTAAGCTACACACACCGGCAAAGTTTAACATCAATATTCTCTTGAACCCTTAATGAAATGTAGCGTGACTCTTGGACAACAGGTTTGAACTATAGTTGATTTGAAGCAATTAGTTCTTATCTCATAATACAGAGGTAAAAAGAAAGTAACCTTTTTTTTTGTTAATTTGTGGAGCAATATGTGCAGTGAACCCATCAAAGTTGCCTCATCGGTAAATAATATAATATGCAAGTAATTTCGATTAATATTTATGTTATTTACCATGTTCTGGCATAAATTGGGCATCAGAAAGGTTCTGCACTGGCATAATTTTAAATGGGTGGTAATTATGTTATCCACCTTCCATTTGGCTGTCTCCCAACTACTCGCAGCATTTCTAAGCGACTCTTCAGGGTTATCTGAAATGAAAATTAGACTTTAAAGTATCCAAATATAATAAGTTTTTACTACATACAAAATTGATAGGATATCAATAAATTAGAGCTTAAAATCAATGTTATTACGTACCTTGAAAATATAAAAAGACATTTAATTCTTCATTGGCTTGATCTTTGCCTCTAGCAATCTCTCTAACTCTTCTTTTAAAAGATGTGGTAGCTTCCACTTGATCGTATATTCTTTTAAAGGTGTCTGTCGTTGGAATACTTCTTTGGCCATACACACGCCTATATTCCCTTTGAGTACTTTTCTTATTATAATCACAGCATAAAGAACAGCCAGTCCACGTCGGCGTCAGTACTTTGAACTAATTAATATCAAACTGTGACATATGACGCCGCCATTTTAGGAGAGAAGTCAGGTCCTGACTAAAAATATATAAAGTGTTCGGTACCTAAGAATTTACCAGAACAATGTGCAAATATAAAGAAATAAATAAGATAGAGCTTTTTAAAAAATGTCTAGGGTCAAACTACATTTCTCAAAAAAAAAACATGGCAATATATTATAGGGTTCAAAAGAAAATGGATGTTAAACTTAGAGTAAATTTTGGCCCTTCGGATAATTTTGACGGTGTGTTTATTTAGTTATTTCGTTTTATATTGATGGGTTTCGTTGTTTTTATGGCGGGACTACACCAAAATGTGCTAGTCCGGCGTCCTGTGCCGCCGGGGGTTGTTAATTGAACTTTAAAAATGGCGACTAATTTATGGAACCCAGAAATGAATGGTATAAAAACAGAAACAAGCGTCACGATTCACTAATGAATATATCACACTGTATAATAAAATATTTCAGAGTATACTCGTAGGTACTTACTTTAAAGGGCTGTACAGCTTTAGAATCACTAAATCGTTGTCTGCGGATTCAATACTATATCGTGGATGTATAACTGCAGTCTTAACGAACTCTATGATACCACCTTCATTGAAAAAACTGGTTCCAGCTCTAACTGAATATATACCCCCTTGCTTGATACAATGGGCTGCAGATAGAGCTATATTAGAGTATATCAGTGCTGCTCCACATAACGGAACGTTGTTGTGTCTGAATCAAATAAATTTATTTTACAAATCCATGCAATATGAAAAATTAATTATACAGGGTGCGTCAGTGGCGGCTTGTCATATGAAGCAAGTGAAGCGACGCTTCATCTAAATACTCAGTTTATTTTATTGTGTAATTATTTTTCTCCAAATACAATTTAAACCATACATTAATGTATAGGTACTTAATTTTCAACCTGAGGTAAACCGAGCTTTACCATAAAACTGTAATTTTGAATTTGATGTGTCATCATCAGAAGCAGGCTTTATGTTATATACACCTATTTAACATACGTAATTTATACAGGGTGTCCGGAAATGACGTGTACAACGGAATAACACAAATTCCTTGGCCGAAAATATTATGATTTAGGTCAACTTATCTATATACAAAATTGCTTGGTTTGTGCTCTAGAGCTAAGTCATTATGAATTTTAACTACGTAAATACGTATGTAAATAAATGTGAATATGTATTAAGTACTGATTCAGGTTTGTAGGGATTTAGAAAATATTTTTAGTAGATTAAAAAAAAATCGAACTATTCAGGAGATCGACACAACCGAAATTCTGAAAATTTTTTATGCAGTCCTTCATTTCATAACCCCTCGATCCTAAAAATGACCTCAGTTCAAAAGTTTATATATCTATATATATATTTGCCTACCTATCTTACTTGCCTCCACACATATAACACACGCACATGCCTCCACCCTTTCCACTAATGCTACAGCTGTGTATTATATACCAAACGATTCGCATTTGGCACGGTGAGAGAGGTTAGGAAATACAAAATAAAGTGTATGCAAAAAAAAAACGACACACAAGATAGCAAATGGCCTCCATACACTTAACGACAAATTGGCCTCCAGTGTGTATGTAAAACAACACGGATTCGACGCAGTGGCCTCCAGCGCTGTTGCACGCTTTTCCCTCTTATTTATTTGATTGTTTTTACTTCGCCGAAATAGTTCTGTGAAATAATTGAGCTTATGTATGTGACGATGAATAAAAAAGGTAAGTGTTTAATACCTTACTTAATACTATACTATAATACCTACTATATAGATACGATTACGTGGTAAGGGTGATCCAAAAACAAATTAATAATAATATTTTTTACTTGCGTTGTAACCTTTTTAAACGTGTACCAATTCTTGTAAATATTGGCTTGTCTGAAGAACTAACTGAAGGTTTAGTCAAAAAACTTTCGGTTTCGGCGATACAGCAAGTAAATATGCATACTTTTCGATCAGATATCCTGTAAGAATTTGTGGTACGAAAGTAATTGAATTTTTAGAATCATAACTGGCCGAAGCAAAAGATTGGTCGCAATAGCAACAAACAAGGCCGAGAAAGGTAAATGAAAATTCAATTACAAAACTTAAAAATATACACAAGAACCTTAGCTGAGGTAGCGTAGATTTTTTTAGTTGATCTAAGATTGACAGGAATAGTTATGCTTTGCATAACCAAATATTTAACTGAAATTTCACTTTCTCCAAAATCTAAACCAATTGGAACTTAAATGAAAAGATAGCTTTTTCCTCTTTTTTTCAAGATTAAGTAGGCCTCCTATATGACAAAATTCAAATTGCTTCGATATCTTATTAATTAAGCACATTACTGAAACTTCTTTACATAATATTAATATTTTATTGCATTTTAATTCAAATATATTGATTTATGGATTATAGTCAAATTATGATTATATTTATAGATTTGTACCTAATTTATCTTAAGAAACAACAAAATGAGCTATTTCAAATGATAAAATGATTGCGGATCCTAGTTCAACATATGTTTGAACTTTTTTTCATTTTTTTCATTTATCGGTTTAAGAAATATTTTTTTTTAATTTTTGTTCGTTGACGCAAACAGCGTTAGTCTTTTCAACAAACTTAATGAATTAGTCGTGGCAGCTAAACAGTAGTCGAAGTTAACAAGGAAAGGGATCATAAACAACTACATAAACAATATGCAGATATTGCACGGACGCGGACGGACAGTTAAGAGACATCAATATTGCAAGCATTCTATAAAAAAAAAAGTTACACCGATAAAGAGAGTTGAAAGAGGTGATGAATTAGGCTACTCAAGGGTTGGTTATAGCGCAGCTAATCTTCAACTTTCATAAGAAAGAAACATATTAGTCTGAGATAAACAGCAGGTTGTATAAGTTCTGATGTTTGACTTCGCCTGTTGAATGTCGAAACCTGCACAACAAAAAAAGAATCGCATGTGTACGAGTGAAACTCTGATTTTTTTACCCACTTCAATTGTCTATTATTCAATTTCAAATGTCAGTGTGTGAAAATCTTTTAAATATTTCTGGAGGCTGAATGTTACTTGGACGTTCACATTGCACTGCTGCTGCAAACTTTGTAATAAACGAAGAACACTGGCAGTGCCATTAATTACTTGTGAGCGTTTCGAAAGGATTTCAAACATTTTTTTTTACTTTTATTAATTTTATCGCTTTGGATCGTTTAAAGCTGATGATGAGAAACACTGTTCTCGACACGTGTACTTTTGTCCGTCGGTTTGTTAAATAGGGTGTTTTCAATGAAAATAGTGATTTGGATTTTGAGTTCCATTTCCGATTTATTGATTCCACTTTGAGTAAAGATTACTTGTTTTCGTTATCATGAGTTTCTTTTATTTTAGCTTCAAAACAAACACGCACAATTCTTTGGTCAACAACAATCTAAATTAGTAAAACCATACTTTAAGAGTCATATTCAAAATAAAAATGAAGAATTGATTAGGAAACATCCTAATTTATTGAGCAATATGGCTTAGAATGAAGACATACGATACTTACCTTACATAATGTAATAGTTTATGTTTAGCCTAAATAATAGTAACCAAATTATTACCATTTGATTGCTAGAATTTATTTGAATTTGACGATATTTGTTTTTATATTACCTTTTCTGAAAAAACTTTCTAATTTTTAGTTCAAAGAGAAAACATATATAGATATCTTAATATTTGAAGTTGTCTCATTTTAAGTATAAAACCTGAATTTCCAACCCTTATCCTGTTGTTCCGGATCACCAACGGTGTTATTAAATTATTAGAGTGTTCAAATATCGTAACTGCCTCCACCACCTATCTTATACTTTGTAATGTAGGTATATGAATACCACTATTGTTTCAAATGCGTGTTTGCCAAATCTCAGAGGCCAGTAGGTCCATTAGATGTATGGAGGCAACTTCGTTCAGTTCACATAAAATTTGTATATGTGTATATCTCCAGGGCGCCACCTGAACTTTTTTCTCGATCTAACTATATATCTGTATATGTGTAAGTGGCGAACTGGCCTCCACCACAATTTTCGGCATTGGCCTTCTTGGGTCAATTCTAATCATTTAAACTACTTATACACGGGGGTACCCACTTGCCTCCGAAATTTCGCAGTTGCATCCGTTTTGGAGTAGTTAAAATTCATAATGACTTAGAGATAAACCGTAAAAAGAAAAAGACGAAATTCTAAACGCAAATCAGGTTAAATGACATTACAATAATATCATCTTTTTGTATGACTTATTTCACAGAAAAAAAATGGTATTGATTATACGAGGGTTACAAAAAATATGGGTAGATAAGTTATTGTGCCTAAGCTTTTAAACACCCTGTAATTCTACAGTTTCTTCAATAAAAAACTGTAGTTTATTGGCGCAAACGTGTATCTACAAAATGAACAAAATCAATCACATATTGTTCGATTTATTTGAAAATGCGTAAACAAATATTCACGTTTAAAGAGCTCTAGCGCACAAACCAAGCAATTTTGTATATAGATAAGTTGACCTAAATCATAATATTTTCGGCCAAGGAATTTGTGCTATTCCGTTGTACACGTCATTTTCGGACACCCTGTATAAATTACGTATGTTAAATAGGTGTATATAACATAAAGCCTGCTTCTGATGATGACTCATCAAATTCAAAATTACTGTTTTATGGCAAAGCTGGGTTTACCTCAGGTTGAAAATTAAGTACCTATACATTAATGTATGGTTTAAATTGTATTTGGAGAAAAACAATTACACAATAAAATAAACTGATTATTTAGATGAAGCGTCGCTTTACTTGCTTCATATGACAAGCCGCCACTGACGCACCCAGTATATTCATTTTTCATATTGCATGGATTTGTAAAATAAATTTATTTGATTCAGACACAACAACGTTCCATTATGTGGAGCAGCACTGATATACTCTAATATAGCCCTATCTGCAGCCCATTGTATCAAGCAAGGGGGTAGATATTCAGTTAGAGCTGGAACCAGTTTTTTCAATGAAGGTGGTATCATAGAGTTCGTTAAAAAACGCGTATCTAAAAAATGAATAAAATCTTTAAAATATTTTCCGATTTATTTGAAAAAACGTAAAAAAATATTCACTTTTAAAGCCCTCTAGCGCCCAAACCACGCAATTTTGTATATACATAGATAAGTTGACCTAAATCATCGTATTTTAGGCCAAGAAATTTGTGCTATTCCGTTGTACACGTCATTTCCGGACACCCTGTATATAGGTATTTCGCCCTTTTTATTATTCGTGTAATAGTAGAACAAATATCCCAATAATGAAAAAATATAAAAACAATGTTGAGGTTAGAATTCCATTTAAGAAGAGAATCTTGAACCCTTAACTTAAGGTCAAATTTAAGGGACGTTTCAAGGCGATGCAATAAAAATAGATGCCATTTTTTGACCAGTTTGGATAAAAAATCAGCTAGGTCAATGTCTCGCTTGAGTTCGTTGGCGATTGAGATTTTAATTTTAAAATGGCGGGATTTCAAAGTTTTAAAAAATCATATTTTTTTCATTGTTAATAGAAAATACCGATGTTACATATCAAATAATAGAGCACTTAAATCTCTACAATGTTTATTTGGAAAAGTTTTTCATTGCTGGTATATTTAAGTTAATATAAGGAAAGTAACAAAAAATAAAAAAATATCATCATCACCCGTTCCACCTGTAATTATTTTTGACAATTGAACACCTACTTGTGTGAAGTCTGCGCCACACTTCAGCTCCGGGCTTCCCGCACCATTCAATTACCCCTGCATGCGCGTAGGCGCATTTTACATGCTCTGCGCAATTATGGGCATACCAACCCTGCACATTTATAGAAAATAATTTTTATACTATTGTGGACTGAAAAAATTGCAGTAATTTGACATTTACTTATATTAGCACCAATTGTAATACTTAATAATTTAATAAACAGGTAAATTCGCATATAACAGTAAACATAACCTCTAAATAAATAATATTTAAATTTATTAGGTTAGAAAAATCCCTTGTGCTCCGAAACTTGTATACAAAATTAGTTGCTGCTTGTGATTTTTTTTTGGTCATTATCAAATAGAATGGTGCCTGTAAATTTTATTAGCTATTAACATATGCAACTATACGTACTAGGGCTAAATAACGCACAAACTCTGTGTTACTTAGCGCAAGTACGTATTTAGAAACTAACCCCTTATGTCTACGGTCACACTAAAAAAATCATAGCTCCCAAACCCTTTCACGAAATACAATGGGGCCTACGAAATCTGTTAGCTACAAACATATGCCACAATATGTACTAGAGCTAAATAACACATAAAGACTGTGTTGCTTAGCCCAAGTACATATTTAGAAGCTAACCCCTTATGTCTACGGTCACACTAAAAAAATCATAGTTCCCAAACCCTTTCACGAAATACAATGGGGCCTACAAAATATGTTATCTACTAACATATGCCACAATATGTACTAGGGCTAAATAACACACAAAGGCTGTGTTGCTTAGCCCAAATACATATTTAGAAACTAACCCCTTATGTCTACGGTCACACTAAAAAAATCATAGCTCCCAAACCCTTTCACGAAATACAATGGGGCCTACGAAATCTGTTAGCTTCTAAACTAATAAATTTAAATATTATTTATTTAGAGGTTATGTTTACTGTTATATGCGAATTTACCTGTTTATTAAATTATTAACTATTACAATTGGTGCTAATATAAGTAAATGTCAAATTACTGCATTTTTTCCAGTCCACAATAGTATAACAATTATTTTCTATAAATGTGCAGGGTTGCTATGCGCATAATTGCGCAGAAGATGTAAAATGCGCCTACGCGCATGCAGGGGTAACTGAATGGTGGGGGAAGCCCGGAGCTGAAGTGTGCCGCAGACTTCACACAAGTTGAAATAACAATAAGACCACAGTCAAAATAAGGAAGTTAATATTCGATGATAAGACCGTACTCGTACTTATGTAAGATGTATTATAGCATAATGGGATTATTTGTTTATTAATATCTAGTTGTTGTCGGTGATAGACTAAGTATAAATAAAAAATATATAAATCGAAAATCTACTTTTCCGACTGGCTGCCATCGGGATTTTTTTGGATCTATGGGAGGTTATTGTTTTAAAAAGAAAAAATACTTTAGACCTTTAATTTACCTCAAACTAAGCTGGTATGGAAAATGTTCAATAGTAACTAATTCTCCACCTATAATTCGGTTCTGTCCCACACAAGTCGAAATCAAAGCTAGAACAATATTTAAAAGCACTTTAATTACTGTTACTTTGATTATTTTCTTGGGGTTTAGCTAATCTTACTTGCATAAAAAATCAACAAAGGCAATACGACATGCACTGACATACTCGATGTTATTAACATTTAAAATAAAAATTTTTCAATAGTAACTAATTCTCCACCTATAATTCGTTTTTGTCACACACAAGTCGAAATCAAAACTAGAACTATATTTAAAAGCACTATAATCACTGTTACTTGATTATTTTCTATGGGTTTAGCTAATCTTACTTGCATAGAAAATCAACAAAGGCAATACGACACTAGATTCATGCACTGACATACTCGATGTTATTAACATTTAAAATATTCGAAAAATTATCGGCAAATTGCAGCTCATTATGTCTACTATATAAATAACGCAACATTTTTCTTATCAGTTCTGCAGTAAAAATTTTAATGTGTACATGGAAATTCAGGGACATTTTATTACTCGATAACTATTATATTACTAAATTTATGGCTAACAATACATTGCCACTGTTTCATCCTCTAGGGAGCCAACGGAACTGTCACAATGTGCACTATAGTACAATGAAGGTGAATAAGCCAACTAAAAGATCATTACTCACTTGTTTTCTGTATGGAACCAGGTTTGCCATCAATAAATCCGGAAGAGCGTGTTAGTTCAATTTGGCTCGTCCTCTGCAAATTATTTTCAACTCTCCCATTAGTCCCCTTTCTCAAATATAGTGACAATTGAAGCATCTCTCATTTCAGCAGGTACGGTTTTGGTGCTCCATATTTTGGTTATTATGTCCTCCTTCTTTTAAAAACTTTAAGAGATATGCCATCAGAGCCAGCAGCTGCGAAAGTCTGGTTACTAGACATCTGACAGCTGCTCCGCGTCCTTTAATATAATCAACGAACAATTCGGTGTTCGAGCTGGAAGATCTACTGAGATCAATCTGTTAGAGTTTACGGATTACTTATCTCCGGCTTTGGAGGTCGCTTCCCAGGTTCATACAATATACACCCTGCTCTCTCTATGGCATTCGATCGCGTTAATCACCGGGTTCTCATCTGTAAGCTTGAGAATGCTGGAGTGACAACACCCGTGCTGCGATGGTTGGAGAGTTATTTGACTGGTAGGACGAACGAGTTAGAGCCTGTGGTGGTTTCTTCTGGAATTCCGCAGGGATCCCATTTGGGTGCGTAGTTTTTATTATCTTATTTGTGAATGACATAAAGGATTACTTCATGCACAGTGAATTCAAGCTTTTTGCCGATGACGTGAAGTGTTATAGGAAAATTGGATGTTCCAGTGATTACTAGATACCTTTTACAAGAGGACGTTATTCGTTTGGTACATTATTTAGAAAACAAGAAATCCCTTGCGGGATTTCCCAGTCGTCTTGTGGTAGTCTTATCTATGACAAAAGTCATTGAGGGTTGTAAAAAAAATAAAAAAAAAATAAAAAAATTCAAAAAAAAAATTAAAAAAAAAACAAAAAAAAAATTACTTATAGCTTATAGTTTAACTTTCAAAGAAATCTTAAGTTGAAATCTAAAGAAATCAAAAAATTATTCAAAATATTACTTTTTTCTTTTTAAGAAACTAAAGAAATACATTTTTGACTCACCCCGTATATAAATTTAAAGCTAATGTTAAAAATTGACTACCGTATCTTTCTATTTTGAAATTTGTTGGTTTAACCAGATGTTAAAATAACGTTAATAGTGGTGGACGTTATTTTTTAGAACTACCATATCTCTCTAATTTGAAATTCGTTGGTTGCAGTTATGATTCTACCATATCTCTCTATTTTGAAATTCGTTGGTTTGTCATCATTTGGAAATATTTTTTTTTAACGTTGGTGTCACTTATTTTACTAATAATTTGCTTGACAGTTACCTTCTGTGTGCGGTAGCTGTCACAGTTTATATGACATTTGGAATAGTGATATTTATAAAAGGAACGTAGTATGTGTGGAGTGAGTCATATTTTTAAAGATTAATACTTTTTCAATAGAATTTACGAAAGGGTACGTTATTATTATTTCATAGGATTGTGACTAAAAATATACAAAATTGCTTGTCCCATATGTTTTGCTAAGAATATAATCATGAAAATGGGTTTAAAAAAAATCGACAAATTCCAATATAGTTGCACCTCTAGATTCACGTCATAATTTGGTTTTGGTAATATGTTTTTACTAACACGACAGACAAATTGCTTGTATCAAATAGATTATTATTATTTTCTTTGTTTACATTAATAGTCTAAAAGTTTTCTATCAACATGTTGTATATTGTAGTGTTATAAAATGGTTATTCCATATAGTTGTAGTAAATTTAGAAGTTGTCATTGTGCATTTGAAGTAATATTACGGAAAAAGTGACAGTGTCATGAGAGCCGTCAGATGGATGGTTGTGATCATATGTTTGTCAATAACCTAAGTCAGATGGATGGGAAATAGTTGATATCTCCCTCTGTGTCGCACACAAAATGAACTTTTGTAGATGTAATTAAATTAATTAATAAAATAGTGTGGCCGCATTAAATCCCCTTGAAAAGTACCCGTTGAGATGCAGGAAAAAAACAAATTTTTATATATAGACAGACCTGCGGCTTTAAGTTAAGTCACATAGATAGCGGTCCTTTTTATGTAGATTTTCGACGACAAAGACAGCACTATCTGATTTTATAATAGAGTTTAACAGTGTTTTAAAGCTAAAATCAAACACCACATTGAAATCTTTCAAAATATAATTAAGACTTTCAAAAGAATTAGTGTCCTAATATAACACAATTTACTAATTTATAAAAGCTTTTTTTTTTGTAAGTTAAACACCTAGACTTTACACAACTTAAATAACTTAATGTCATTACATTCCTGTATTTTGGGAATTTTGCTCAAACATTCCATATCAATTTCATTATTGTTTGTGTCATGCTGGAATTTTTCCATAACGGGCAGGCCATCATCATTTAAAAAACCACTTTCGCTGCAATTAAAAATTCTAAATGTTATTACATTTCGTTATATACAGGGTGTTTCATTTCGCATTTACAGAGATAATAGGCCATCTATCTCAAAAAATGAAAAAAATTGTCCAAAACCTTTTTGTGCCCCAGAACCCTGTATGCTCGTTTTCCGACAAAAATAGTTTTTCTCTAGGACATATTGCCGACATACGCGCCGACTTCTCTGGTGCCCCGGGGCAATTTTAATCGAATAAAATTACATTCGATTCGCCATGCAATCATTCGCTTAACTGTGCTCAGACATTGTTTTCTAAAAATTGAGGAAATTGTTGCACTCACATACTTATACTAAAGGAAAAGAATTTTACAAGGACTATTTTGATGCATCTCGTTTAATGAGGCAGGTTTTTAGATATATCCTCACAAAATGATCAGAAAATAGAATCACTTAAGGACGTTGTAAACGATTTAAGAAATCTTCTGAATATACCAAATTTATCCGCCTACTCTTGGTATTTCCTGTTACTACTTGCACAACGGAAAGGTCTTTGGCTCAAAAGACACTAAACGATATTATGAACTTTCATAAATATGTAGAGGGTGTCCCATAATTAAGGATACACAGTAAAACTATAGATTCCTTGGGTGAAAATATTGAGATTTGGCTAATTTTACCTTTGTTCAAAGGTTGATAATAACACAGATACAGGCCTGCCAAAGTGGTAATATCGTTTTCGATTTTCCTAAATAATCTAGTTTTGAACCAATATTTTTGGATGGGATTATGTGGTGGGGGGTTTTTGGGGGCGAGGAATTGGAATTTGTTGATAATTTTGATGTGGATTGTAGAGGGCGTTTTCTGCAGCACTCTGATTATATAAAAACAAGTGTAATTTTTTTGTACCTCAGTGTATTTACATTTTAATTAAAAATATCACTTTTCTCATCATTGTTACATAAAAAAAGGTATACCTTGGAATGTCAGTCCGAGCAACTATTTTCGAGATTTTGCAATAATTACAATTTCTGATGTATCCGTTTAGATTTTGATTTGCAAATGGAAGCCAGTGATTTCATGTATCCCCGCATACACAAAAATTAAGGGTGTTCAAAGTGGGACTGCGGGCAGGCCATGACATTTGGCTTCCACGACCTATTGAGCGGTTTCGACATGAGCCCCATCTTGCATGGTTCTTCTTAGGTCTAACGGTAAATCATCCAACCAGTTTGGCAGCTGATTCTGCGGAAAATTAAGATATGGGGCTATCCGTTTAAATTAGGTACTATAGCTCCACAGGACCCAACGTGTAATTGTCAATAAATCCACTCCAACAATTAATATTAAACTCGTTCTGAAAATGGCGTTCGGTTACTAAGTGGGGATGTCCTAAAGCACACACATGTTTATTTCTAAACGTTTCGGTTCGTGTGAAAGTGGCTTCATCGGTGAACACATCTTTATTCAAAATCATTGGATCGGCATTTTCCTTGGTACGACACCCAACTAACAATTTAACTTTTTTAATTGCTGTAAGAACGTTTATAAAACACCCATTGTTTTATAAACATTTTCACAACGTTCTTACGCGCTTTATAAACACGAAAAAGGCGCAGATTTATAAAACAAGTCGACTCTTTAACGGTTCTATAAATGTTGCTTGTTGCTATTATACAATAGTTTTTAGAACGTTTATAAATATCTAATAAAAATCAAATAAAACTGTTATGAAACAGTTTTATTATAGGTCTGTTACTAGAACAAAACGACATATTTGTAGAACTACTATAAAACTGTTATAACCATATTTTATAACTCTTTTATAAGAGCCTCAATTGCAACAATTTTGCTATCAGCGACAACAGTTAAAGGATAAAAACGTTTTTCTGAAATACCTTTTTACACAATAGTATATTGTGCAACGAACATGAAATGACATATATTTCCTACGAGTATGATCGTTTGCATGAGCCGCAGACGAGTGCTGGAAATCATACGAGTAGGAAATGGTCATTTCATGTGAGTTTCACACTATACCTACTTTTTCTACGACTGTTTTAATGCTTTTGAATAAATTTAACATAATTTTTAGGAAAATATTTGTTTTTCGAAACTTACCACTGTTAATGTATAAGCCTAAATACGATAAATTAGAAGTATTAAATTGACTAGGTGGTGTTAAACTATATTCACTATCACTGTTCATGTGTTTTGAAATTCGCGAAATACTTAATTATAATTATTATTAATTATAAATACCAAAACTGTCAATTTGGTGTTTGTATTTTTGGCGTTGCTATGGTGATTTTTCATGCCCGCCGCTACTTTTGTCATTATCAGGAAATTTTATCCGTGCGTGCGTAATAATATTTCCCACTAGTTGCTAGGGTAAATGAGAAACAGCATTACAATGTACTACATTTTCAAATCATGATTGAACATATAATAAAGGCATTTAAAGACACTGGTAGAAAAAATTATTTTATAATTATTATGCATTGTTGTTGGTACACATTAATAAAATCTGAACAATCATGGAGGTAAATGGTGTTTATTTTATATTAGTAGGTATATTTTATATTCGTTTTTCACTAACTTTGGCCGTCTACTGTAATTTCGAAAAGCCATAATTTTTTACCCATCAGATTCAAGGTTTTTTACATTTTTCTTAATTTAGAATACGAAAATTTTTTATTTATTTTTTATGTCTGGTCAAAATGTGGTGTGAAGCAGAGTTGCCCAACAACTTTTTATAATTTATTAAAATAACTTTATACCTATGAATTTTATTATTATAGGTAACGTTTTTGAAAAATGTCATGACGAAGTCGCTATTATATTTTTAATATTCTCACCTGTAAATACAATGTAAATAACAATTCTCCTCTTCTGTAAATTCACGATTTTGGTTCAAAATTATGTTATCGATGATATCTTTGGACAGTCCAGCATCTTCCATACAAAAATCTTCAATAGTTTGGTTGACATTAGGGATTGACCCCTATAATACAAAAATCAGGATTTTTAACGCATTTTTTTTTTTTTGGTTAGAAACCCTACATCTCTCACGTTGATCTTTGAGAATAAATCACCACTTGATATTCCAACAGGATCGAGGAATCCCGAGGAGGGTTGTGAGATTTTTGGACATCGTATTATAAAAAAAGATTTTCATGGAGCTTAAACATTAAAAATGGGAAATGCACTAGACAAGGGGTAGGACGGGGAACTATTGGAAAGTGGTCTATGATAATAGCCCAATATTTAAAATTAGAAAATTGAACTAGCTATAATGGACACTCATGCGTACATCAGCTACACTTTTGGTAAATAAATTTTAGGTTAAATAAGGCATGGTGGCTGGAAATCTTCAGCTGTAGCTGAAAGCTACGATGAAGGCTCTTTGCAAAACAAGATAGAATATGCCGACAAAATATTACATGACAATAATGCTGCTGCTCCGTTACAAAATTCTACTACTGTATCATGTGCACCATTTTCTTTCAATGCAAACAGCCCTCACAAAGCTTTTGTTCCACTGACGATAAATAATTAATAATAATAATAGTCTTTATTGACAACCAACAAATTAAATTACAACAAAAATAAATAAAAAATTCTTATTTCTCTGTATACAAACAGAAAATCAAAAATTGGTGTCAAAAAGCGAGGTTTGGATTCAATTTCATAGGTAATAAAACCTGTGAAAAAGTTTCATTCTCGAGTGAGAATTCACTCTATACACCTAACCCTAACTAAAAAAAATATTCTTGAGTAACAAAAACCGTTAAATTATTATCAGACTATGAATATAGTGATAATCCATATTTGCAATAATAAATTAACTATCACAAACAACAACAACTATCCACTAATTATAATTTCAATTAATTTTAACTTACTCTAAGGTATTTAGAACATACATTACATACACAAACATCAACATTTAAGAATAAAAAAAATAATAAAATTTGAAAACCTGACAAACGGGTATGACTCAGCGGTAAGATGGAGGCAGTACTCAGGTATGATGGCATTGATAGCAAAATTACGGCCCGAGAGGCTACTGAAATATATAGTTACCCTCCATCAGCATATTGCGTAATTTCTTCCTAAAACTTTATTCCGGGATTTTATTTCAACTGGAAGTGAATTGTACAATTTAAACACAGAATATGAAAACGATCTTTTGAAGAATCTCGTCCTATGTTGCGGCGCTGAAATGTAAGAGCGGAAACGGGTATTTCTACCATGACTGTCACGATTGAATTTGATTTTACTAAACAAATATTCCGGCTTCTTTGATACTATGACAGAGTGGAATAATGTGCAACTATGAAATAATCTTCTATCTCTCATAGAAAGCCATTTTGCTGTCTCTAACTTGTGCGATATCAGTTGCCTTTTTCTAATGCCATATGTCAGTCTTAAGCAGCTGTTTTGAATTTTTTGGATTCTAGTTAAATCGACTACAGTTGTTAATACAAATATTTAAGAATATTTTATTACTTGGGGTTTTAGGTTCTCAAAACACAAACATTTTAATAACGCATGTTTATATTATGTTGTCAAAATTTTTCGTGTCCGGTCGCATATTTACACAAAGCAAAAAACGAACAATTTGATTAATTTATTTAAACAAAGGACACCGTTTACATGTTTAAAATATATAATTTTACAAATTAAAACTAACCCTTTCTTCCATGCCTATATTGGTGGAAAAAAGTGTTAGATTTAATTTGTAAAATTATATATTTTAAACATTTAAACGTTGTCTTTTGTTTATGTAAATTAATGGTATTGTTCGTTTTTTGTTTTGTGGAAATTTGTGAGCGGACATGAAAAATACATTTGGAAATCCTGATGAAGGTGCAAATAATGGCACCCAAAACGTCGTAGTGTGTGTAAAGGATGGTTTATTTTGACAGCATAATAAACATGCGTTATTAAAATGTTTGTGTTTTGAAAACCTAAAACCCCAAGAAATAAAAAAATCTTAAATATAAATAAGAAAGTTCAAGAATAAGAAAAAAAAAAGTTAATAGTTCTACTTTTAATTTTAATATTAATAAAATGTAATACTAATGTTGCTTTAATAAAAGTTTGTCTTTTCGGTTGAATTTTTGAATAAATAAACGATTTCACTGAATGGTTTACCGTCGCCTCAACCTTAGTTCCGACGTAAACACAGATTTGGTAAACAATGAAAACCAATATTAAGTTAATGCCACAAAAGTACTACTTACCGTGGTTTCTTTCAATGCATGAAAATATAAAATACACAGTATCACTTTTAAAATCATTTTATTTTGATACTCAAAAAGTTTTTTTGTTTTTTATAAAATTATTTCAGACAATGGTTTGCCAGGGATATTTATTCGTATTTATATTGTAATTGGAAGATGCAATTAGTTTCAAATGGAATTATCATTGGCGTACCATTCCTGTCCAAAAATCTACCAACTTTTTACTGTTGCTCTTGTGTACAACACTTTCGCAACCAACGGAGCACGATGATCCTCCAGGAAGTCTCCTATTGTGTTCAAAATTATTATGTGTTCTTTCTATTGTTGTTAGCTGAAGTAGGTATATTGGAACTGACGTTTTTTCCACAATAAACTTCAACCTATGGAGCCTACCCAACCAAAACCATACTCTTATAGGAAAAAACTCCGGTTGTACTGTTTCCAAGATATTTTAAGTTACGTATGCTATTAGTGTTAAATTAATATAGAAGAGAAGCATATGCGTGTTCTAAGGTGTTTGATCCCAGTAAACACACATACGTTTATCATTACAAAACACCTTTCCAAAAAAAGGTACATTAAATACGTACATTTTACTTTTAAATGTCGCACTTTTTCACGTTACAGAACACGAATAGCGAAACGTTGGTTAAATGGTTTAAATAATCGTGTATGAAACGTATTTATGTATATATCTTCAACGGTGAAATCAAACGTTATTTAAACGGTTCTAAAATACGTTAATAATACGATTACACAAACGTTAATTCTTAGCTTTTAAAAAACGACAAATGCATATATATATATATATACATGCATTTATCGTTTAGTAACGTTTAAATAACGTTTGATTTCACGTTATTTAATGTTGCTTTTATATATTTTTGTAACGTGAAATATACGTTGATAAAATGTATGGAATAAATCAATAAAACTACCAGATTTCCATTGTTGGGTTGGAACAAAAGTTTGATGAAAAAATAATGCCCTTTTTGTTAAATAGTTAAACCAAAAAATATAAACATTTGGGTGTTTTTTAATATTAAATATTGTGGTCAAATATAACTTAAGTACACAATTATACGATGCAATAATGCACGTTTCGGCGAACTATGCCGCTTTCTGTCGCCGAAACTTACGTTGATCGAATAATTTTGTAATTTCTTTTTGACAATATTTTATATAAAAATATTGAATAACACAAAAAAACATACGCATTTTTGATTTGTTTTTATAGTATATTAAGTATTGAGAACAGTAAGTGTAGTTTACCGATCGACGACAATGTTTGGCGACTGAGCGAAGCGAAGTCGCCAAAATTGGAGGAGATCGGTAAACTACTTACTGTTTGAGATGCTTATACTATTTTTTGTACGATCGAAATAGCTGAAATTGCAATTTTATTATTTTTAATAATTATTATTTTCAATTAAATACAAATTCAGGTTAGCTGAATACCCTCTACAAAGTTGCAGTTGAACGTTGTCATGGAACTAATTGTTATTGTTATGATTGTTATCGTATTTTTTATGTCATGTATTTGTCAAAACTTATTTACATAAGTATTATTATTGAAAATGAGTGACTTTGAATGTGAATCTCTTGATGAAGCAAGGAATGTTGGAATAACCGCTATAATTCCAGAGAACGGTATGAAAATGCTTATAAAAGTTCATACCTAATGCCGTTTAATATACAATTTAAAAATCAAAATAATGACGTCAGCATAAATGCGCAATGATATACCGTCGTGAATTTACTTACCGTTCTCTGAACGGTAAGTGAATTACTTACCGTCGTGTTTGGGTTGTCAGCCAGTAAATGTCACTTACTGTCATAAAGACAGACACGGTAAACAATCAAAAAAGGTCGGTCGTACAAAAATATATTTACAACCAACAATCCAACTTTTTGGTTTAACGATTTAGGATATTGGAGACATACTTTTAGCATCGACCTTGTCCGCCTAGTTTTCGTCTGCGGCGCAGTTTTTCAGTTACTATTATTTCAATTATTAGTAATGCCAAAGATTAATGTACACATGTGTAGATTAATCATCTTTGGTAATGCTCTTCACTACTTTAAAATCCTGCGAGCCGCCGCTGGTTTACATAAATATTCGCATAATTTATGAGAAAATACGTTAAAATAAATCTTTTTCATTCATGCTAGGGAAACGAATCATGTACTTGTGGAAATAAGTGGAAACGGATGTAAATGTAATTTGAACAAATTTGTTACCTACCAGAATTAAGACAGGTTGATTTTTTAATTCGAATAATATATTTGTTTTTTCTAATTTGTTTAGAAAAGTAATTATCAACAACAAACACCTAAAGGTATACGTCTAATTAGAGAAGGCATACTTTAATTCATATAATTGCTTATAGAAATAATTAAAATATGTACCTATTTATGTTTATGCTGTAAACTATGTACTTTTTTATTAGCAAAACAAGGTTTTAAGTATGATATTTTATAACAAATTTCGTTAGAAATTTTTGTTAGAGTTACATACTATAAAACTGTTTGAAAAAACAACAAATTTTTTAAATAATTGTCACAAAATTTATTGCACAAACATGACACAGTGGCTTTTTATATTTAAACTAAAATCCGTACTTTACAAAATATTTTATATTGGATACCTAAGATAAAAGACAAAAGAAAAACTATTTTCAACCGGTGTAATGGAATTTCCACCAACTGTACCCCATTTAAATTTCCATTAAACTCAAAATTTAGTATTCTTACTCAAAAAACTGATATAGCAAAATCGGGAGACAGAGGGCTAAATGGACGCCCAAATGAGGCTGTTATCCCAGAAAACGTGAAAAAAATCACAAATTGGTTATGAACGATGGCAAATTGAAGGTGAACGAGCTAGCTGACATTGTAAAGATATCAGATGGTAGTCTTTTTACCATTTTACACGACCATTTGCGAAAGCTCCGTGTAAATATTGAAAAAAATTAATCCCTATCGTTGTAAGTTATTTTTATAGAATAAAAGTCATAGGTAAACTAGTGTATTTTGACTCTTGTTCGTGACGTCACAATTTGAGCGAGTTGTCCTGTGTAGAGATGTTATTGCTACTTAATATATTGTTTAGTTTTAGAAATCAAAACTACTATCGCCATCTATTGAAATCATGCCTCGAATATATACAGAAACTCACACGCACGGACATAACTCCAAATGAATAGGTTTCATGCACTGCTATGCGATGGCAGCACATGTCTCCCTCAAAAATGCAGCTGAACGGATGAAGGAAGAACCTCCATTAATGTTGATATCGATTATTTATATCCTTTAAATAAATACAAGAATTTTATTAGTTGTGCAAATTTAAAGGCTGAATTGAATTCGCAGGTTAAAAAACTGGTAAGTTTATCTCATAATATTCTGTGCATCTAAATTAAAGTGTTTTGTTTCCATTGTTAAAGCAATCAAACTGTCGATCCTATTTGGGCTTTGTTGGATTGTTTATAAATAAAACATTATGTATTATGTATATATATATTTAGGTACCTATTATTATTGTTGTTTTTGTTTAGAAATAAGCAGTAACTAAACTATAAATGTATTAAATTACATGTTACAAACTACTTGAGTATACTTAGATATTTGATGCCTTATAAAAATCATACTACTTAATCTGGCTGAATAATCAATTTCTGTTTCAGTAAGTAAAATCACACAATGTCGAAGAAAACTATTGCAGATCATGCATCTACAATTAAAGACTCCCTTTTTTCATTTGTAAAGGATCATATTAGTGATGCAGACTTGAGTCTTATTGACGAAATTGTTTTGTCCTATGTTATTGCAGTATTAGAAGATGTTGGATCTGATTCAGCTTTTGATGTTGAAGGTAAGTAAGTATTTTAATTTTCGCTTTAAATACACCGTATATCATTGACTCGGATAATTGTTGATATCGGAAATTTCTTTATAGCGCAGATATAAGTAAAGATGAAAGTTATTCGCGAAGTAGTTATTAATGTCCACCGGCTTCTTCATTAGGTACATTATAACCGAGCTCGTAGATATTAGTTGTCTTCAAATTCATCTAGAATGTGAGTAAAAGAAGATAAATTCGCTCGTCATCAATTCGGATTCATCTCGGGGAGATCGGCAGAGCTTAATGTATTGGAATATTCGGGTGAAGGTTGACCATCGTTTGCTAAATGACAAGCTCGGACTGGCCGATTTATCGATCAGCAGGTTTCTTCCGGTGTTTCCGAGGGATCGTATTTGGGTCCTCTATTATTCAAAGTCTTTATTAACGGCATTAGTAGTTGTTTTCTCTATGGTAAATTTAAATTATTTGCTGATGATCTAAATAGCGGGTGCGACTCATTGATATTTGATCCAGGACGATCTCGTTCGTCTTGTCCATTGGTGTGAGCAGAATGGCATGACGCGAAACTGTTCAAAGTGCTTCTCTGTTGACTTTCATAGAACCTCTAATGTACGGGTACTATCTTGGAACATAGGACCACAGTGAATGATCTTGGCGTTAAATTCAATAATTCGCGGTGATTTCAGGGATGTGAAATCTATTAAATTGTTGTACAATGATCGGGTTAGCTGCACCCTGAGTACGCTTCGTCAGTTTGGAGTCTATCTTGACATCACATCGATAGGATTGAAGAGTTCAGGAGTTTTTGAGTTTCGTCCAGTTAAAGTTGGGACGTTTTGTCCCTGAGCACTATATCTACCACTACCAATCACTGTGTGACGAGCTCCAAATGAGAAGACTGGTTGATCGTAGAGACATGAGAGATATTGTTAATTCATATAATGTTTTGAATGGCAACCTTTCACATTCCCTATCGATGGGTCAGAGGTACGTGTCTCTTTCATGTACCATTTAACCGAAGCAATTGCGAGTCTCATGGATTTATTCCGAGAGTATTGATATTGGCCAATCACTGTCTGAATGTTGAACCAGACCTAGACTTTTTCTCGACGCACGGTGACTTGCGACGATGTTGGGACATTCGCTAGCACACTTTTGTATTAGATCTTTAATGATTAGCTACTTTGTGTGTACATGTATGTTGATTTGTTTCGTGTTTTTGATCTCACTTTACCTTTAATTATCTTTATTAGTGTTGTTAATTTTTTCAACTTTTCTTATAGGATTCTGTGAAATGATGGAAGCCTACTTTCCCGATTTCTCCAATATAAATCATAGTATTGTTTGCGAATGGATATTTGATCTGGAGGCCAAATTACGGAAAATCGAGGAGGCAGAACAGAAGAGTCCAAGTTTGGATATTTCTCTGCCAGAAATATTACCACAGATCAAACCACGGTAAGTATTTGATTGTTTTCGATAGTATAGGAAAGACTACGAGGTTTCTCTTATTAGGTTTGCATATAGGGCTGAAATAAAACTACTAATAGCTCATTTTAAAGACTTGATTGTTTTTGGTAGTATTGTCCACGAATATTAATGCATTTTTTCATGCGCTCGAACCAGCTCTGGAAACAGTTATTCCAACAGTTATTCCATTAGTTTGTTGGTATAGTCAAAATACATTTTTGAAGAGATTAACAGCTTCTAGAGAATTAAACTTTTGACCAACGCAGTCCGTCTTTGATTTTCGAAAACATGAGGATATCATCAATGAGTGTTTTGCGAGCTGTGTGTGGTTATAATTCGTCGTTGAGGTTTGATTTTGCCTTCCTGTAAACCAATCGACACCAACAGTTGATCTTGCAGATAAACTGTTCTTTTTGGAGGCCATTCAAGATCGAATGACTTGGTTGCTTTTGGGTTCAGAGTTTAAACTCCCGCTGCATATTAACTGGCAATGCTGTATAAGTTTTTTTTACACACAATTCTCAATTTAAACATTTAATGGTCGATTTTTTAATTGACGTTACGCGATGTGTTACGGGTCGATCTTCCTTGATGTGCTTACTCATAGCATCGACGTTTTCCTGTATAACTGCGATCTGTAGATATTTGATTATTAATATATCATTAGCATATATTAATAATCTAAAACTTGTCTTGTAATTGAGCACAAGCCTGTTAGACAATTGGCCTTATGCTGTAGAACATTGACTTCAATGTCAATGTTGAAATAATTTCAATACATGTTGTCCTTCATTTCAATATTGAAATTTGTGATTTGGTTCTCACATTGAAATCATTTCAAGTGCCTGCATGGTATAGGATATGCATTACTATGTACATGTAGATGATACGTGTTTACATGTGTCTACTGTTGTGTATCCTATTGTGCTTAAATGCAGGCTGATATTTGTAGATGGGCAACGACTATGGTACTCTGACGAGCTCATAACAAGAGCGAAACGAATTCGTCAGTATCTGTCGACCCATGCCTCGGTCTGGTTCTATTGAATTATACTGGCGCCTTGCTAAATTAAACAAAATTCCTTGTGTATGTAAAACCAGCATTTTAGTCCGCTTTGCCATTAAGTTATTTTTCATTTGTTAAAAATATTGACTTTTTGCAATCTTGACTTGCAATTATTTTTCAATTTTTGCTTTAGTGCAAAATTGAAATTTACAAGGCCCCTTGACTTTTTCAATTTCTTTAAATTTCATAATTTCAATTACCTATTGATTTGAAGAGTTTACAGCATACCAAATCTCAATGTTTATTGAAATTTCTGTCAAACGGCACTTTTATGCCATGATTTCAACGTTGACTTGAAGTCAATGTCCTTACAGCATAAAGCTGATTGAAATCATTTCAAGTGGCTTACCCTGCAGGTTTTTAGTTAACGTTAAATATATTGACTTTTTGCAATCTTGACTTGCAATTATTTTTCAATTTTTGCTTTAGTGCATACCAAATATTAATAATAATAATAATAAGCTTTATTGTCTAACGGAGAAATCTCCAATAATAAGACAATACAATACAATTCCAATGTATAATAAACAGAAATAATATAAAAAACATAATACATTCAGTAACCCAAACAAAGAGATGAAAAAAAAAAGAAAAAAAAAATAAGAGACAATACAAAAAAAACAAATTGAACAACTTCGACATTTCAATTTTAATGAGCCTGAATTGCACTAGCGATGAAAATACAAAATCTTTGATACTTAATACAATTCAAATCAGCATCAGAACAGTGTATATTGAAAAGCTCAGAGGCAGCATATATTGGGGTTCGCCTAAGGTAATTAGAATTAGGAATGGGATTCAAAAAAGGATGCGCATTTCTGGTTGTACGGTTGGTGCTGTAAACGGAACCTGAGAAAGAAGCTCAGGGCAATCAATCAATGAATTGCAGATTTTATACAAGAACTGAAGAAAAAATATTTTCCTTCGATTCAATAGCGAATCAAATTGAAATCTGTCCAGCAAAAGTTGCTGGTCAATACCTCTACTAAATATTGAAATTTACAAGGCCACTTGACTTTGTTCAATTTCTTGAAATTTCGTCATTTCAATTATTGAAGAGTTTACATGCTGTATGCACCGAATCTCAATTTTTATTGAAATTTCTCACGTTTCAAACGACACTTTTATGTCATGATTTCAACGTTAACTTGAAGTCAATGTCCTTACAGCATAAGGCTGAATGAATATTATTATTATTAAGTTCAATTAAAAGTTAGGATAGTAGAACTTTTATAACAATAGTAGCATGCAAACGTCTATTCTTTAATGTTTTTGTTTTAATTCGGTTACCAATGATAATGATGATTACAATAATATAAAAATCTATATACTTAGGTCATTGAGCAGTTCAGAGAGTGTAGATCCACCCAAACGAGTTCACAAGTTATCTGAGAGAAGTGATGGAGGTTCCACAGATAGCTCTTGTTGCGACTTTATGGAGGAAATCTACATTCTGCAGGAGATGTTTCCCTCCGTTTGCAGTATTGAGGTATATTTATTATTATACAAGGTGTTTCTAAAATAGGTGGTCAAAATTTGAGAGCGAATTGTAATTTTTCGAAAAGTTCTTATTTACAAAGATACAGGGTGTTAAAGATGACTGCCTGAGGACGATTAGTTTGAAAGATTTTCGAAACGAGCGAAGATGAATTAATCAAATGTAGCATATTTATTCACCTAGTTAAATCTCGTAAACTGACATGAAATTGAATAAAAAAAGATGACCATAGGCGGGTAAACGGGGTGCCCTTGCCTTAATTATAACCTAACTTTTTTTTCTTGTGACTTTTATTGCATTTGTGTCAAAAATGTGATAAAATAAAGTTTTCTACATAAAGAAGGCATGAAATCGGTAGGAGTTACAATGTCTGTTAAATTAGAGAAAAGTTGTACAATTTAAACACCTCTTAAATTGTGTTTTCAAAGCGTTTTTTTGTGATTTTGCTTTTTATTTATTTCTGACATTATTTTTACAGATAAAAAACATGAAAAGCTTTTTCACTACAACGTTTCGTTTTTGAAAAACCATCTACAACTATGTTTTTTTTTAAAATGATTGGAAAACGTGTGATATGTGGTATTGGAAAATTACACACATTCAAAATTGGGATAAAAATTATGGACTTTTTTAACACCATGTATAAAAAATAATTTGATAATTAAAAAATTTTCACAATAGCCTCTTTCACAAACAGGCAATCTGTCAGCCCTGAAAACCGAAGGTCGAAAGTTGGTCTGGTTCCAAAAATATCAAACTTGAAAGTTAGGCGAAATTTTCCTTGTTCGAAAGCAATTGTCCAGCACTTTACAAAAAGTAGAATTTTATTTGAGAGTAGCATTATGAAAGTATTTTAACTTTAGGTGAAACATTGTTTGACAATCGCTGCTGGTGACGTCCACCGAGCCACTCAAATTCTGATTGATCGACAAGAGAATGGACAATCATTGAGTCAAAACAATACAATCACGATTCAAGTGAGCAAACAAACTATTGATGATGCTGAACTCAAAAACCGAATCATTGAAAGGTAAGTGGGTGCGGTAACCTCAGTACCAGCACTGCAAATATCGAATTTATTTTTTATAGGTACTCGTATGTTGATAAAGACGCACTAAGCAAGGAGTACCGGCCAGTGGCACCTAAGAACGAGCCAAAAAAGCTTGTTCGCTACCGTGACAATAAAATAGTAAGTCTAAAAGGCGAGCGTTTCACTGAGGTGAAAAAAGGTGATGATGTCGAGGATATCTCGCTAAAGAAAAGCAAAAAGACACAAAATACTATCCCGTAACACATTACACCAAATATCGGACATGGCATTATATTCAACGTTCTTATTATAGATGTTAGATGTATTTATTATCATTATTATATCTCCTATACAACTGCTCTAATTCTTACTCGAAATAATTATTTGATAATAATTTACTGCCGTAAATCATGTAATTTAGAAGGATCAAAACAAAATAGTGATTGTATTTCCTATAATAGGACTTTGCCCGAATTGTTAGAACCTGTTAATGAAGCAAAAAAGTGTTCACATTTTATTCCTGTTGATTTTATGTGTGATATTCTCTCTAGACATTTAAATTTAGGAACAGAGCAGTTGAATATAGTGACAAATTTAATAATTTCTGGTTATTCCTTAGTAGTAAATGTAGTTAGTTTGATGTGTCGTAGTGATGCATTATGTTTAATGACTTGTATAACCGGTTTTAACTAGCTATAAGGAGCAAGTGTTGGATCTTGTTGTGATTCGTGGACGGGACAACCAAAAAAATGATCTAATTTCGACATATTGATCTCTCTTCATGGTACATTTATTTTTATGTCGCGCCTGCATCTCTCAGCAACTGATAAGTCGTTGAGGGAAGAAATGACGAAGTCAATTCTTTTTTAAAACTCGACGTGTGTCTCTCTACCACTTTTAGCAACTGGCAGCTTTAAAGTCTTTTATGTCTTTTAGCTACACTATCCTACTTTAGTCATAAAATTAGTTTGCATGGAGAAATCGCTGGAAATAAGACAGAAGAGGTGCTAAAATTAGGCTTTTCAAGAAGGTTTTGGATTTGTGTAAGGTCAAAACTTGAAAAGCAAGTCAGTAGCCTTGACAAGTTTACATACAGTCAATATATGTTCAGATAGCCAGGCGGCCTTAAGGGCTCTGAGAAGCCCCAAGGTTACAACCAAACTGGTATGGGAATGCCAAACAGAACTTAGGGCCCTGGCGGACCACAACAGGGTTAATCTAGTGTGGGTCCCGGGGCACTCGGGAATAGAAGGCAACGAGAGAGCGGATTGGCTGGCTAGACAAGCCTCTGAAACCACATATACAGGCACGGAACCTGCGCTGGGCTTGTCTAAAAAAACGGCGAGGGAACTCCTCAAGTGCTGGGCCAAAAACGAGCACCAGAGATATTGGGAACATATTCCCAAGCAGGAGCATGGGAAGAGGTTTATACCTGGTGCCGCAACAAAACGCACTGAAAAACTGCTATCATTAAGCAGGAGTCAGATGCGAATAACTATGGGACTCCTTACTGGGCATTGCGCTCTGAGAGACCACCTAAATAAGATGGGGCTGTACAATGGGGACCTGCAATGCAGATTGTGTAATGGGGCAGTTGAAACAGCTTACCATGTAATATGTGAGTGTGTAGTTCTACAACGAAGAAGACACGCTATATTTGGGCATTCGCTGATTGCGCCAGCAGATATTGACACCCAACACATAACTGAACTCCACAAGTTAGTGGAGGGTACAGGGCTGCTGGATTGGGTGGCATAATATACGGGGATCTTTCACAATAAGCCCATGAGGCTGCAGTGAAACCGGGGACTTAAGTCGTACGGACCCTTTCAAAAAAAAAAAAAAAAGTTTACATACACAATGACAACCGCCAAAATTTACCTGTATAAAGCGCGGTAGCAACTTGAATGAGTGACCGTTTGGGGTTTCATGAAGTGTCTGATTGACATGATGGCAATTTTCAACTTGTGACAGTCTTCTTTCAAAGAAATGATATATGTTTAGTCTCAAGTCTCGCGATAACACACTCCCACTGCCACCCGGGGTCTCCTACTGACAGTTTTCCCCTGTGAGGCCAACACCAGTCGAGAGGGCGCCAGTAGCTCTCACGCAGTCCTATTGTTAGGCTAGGTTTGCCAATATACGTAATACCAACCTTAAATGGTAACGGTTTGCAAGATAAGTCAGATGCTTCGGACTCATCGATCGAATACTAATGCTACATCGGCGTGGTCCGCATCATTTTACCGATGGGGAGAGACAGTGCATTACTAACAACGGATAACTGTCCCCCCTAGGTGGCTAGGTAGGTTCAAGGAATTTTCCAAGAGACACAGCCTTGTGAGCAACGACAATGACCAGTGTATAGTCCAACCAGGCAACGCAGATGAGATTTACTCATATCCTTGGCCCTTGATTTCGATAAGTCAATGAACTGCTTCGAATTTACTAAACCTAGATAATTTTACCAAAAGTTCTGAACTTTTCTCGTCATCCAGGTATTAAATATGTATTTGGCAGTGCTAAACGTTATGCCAGTTGCAGGAATTCTGGTCCTACAAATTCTCCTTCAGCCGAGTATTGGCTATTTAATTCCCCTTTAGACCAGAGTGGTCAGGGATTCAGGCCCTACTACTCACACTCGAACACAGACAGCCACCATGAAGACAACTGCCCGTCTTTACTAGGGAACTAGTCGACCTTTGCCCAGGTGTCCCACGATTTATGTGGGGTTGGACTAGCAGCTCCCTAGTTAAAGGGGTAAACGCCGCCTGGCAGAACGTTTACCCGTAGACTGTCATAAGTCGAAACTTGTCATTATTTAGTTTGGCCCATCAACCAAGTCTACATTAGGTACTTTTTTACAGGAAAGAGTGTCACATCTTAAGTTCATGTCGTTATCGCTAAATGTCGACGTAGTCATGGCTGTCTGACTTTCAAAACTTGCACATAATATGTATTGATTTAGAGTTAGTTGGTTTAACTTGTGACAGTCTCCTTCCAAAGCAATGATGTATGTGCAATAGCCATATCAAATAATTATGTCAAATATATGACAGAAAGAGATAAAAATGGACGCCAATCCAAGCCCAGTAACGGTCTGCCCTCCTTCATTATGAGTATTTTCTTATACTGTCATTTGGTTTGTAGCAAATCGTGAGGTTACAAGCAAAAAACCACTCAGTCAAAAAATGCGATAAGTGATTAATATATAAATGTAAAAATTATTGAAAAAGTTTTAAAATTACCATTACAACGCAGGATTTGAAGTGGTCTAAATCGAAAATGGAAAAGTAGTCCATTGTTCACGGTGAGTTACGAAAGACTGCAGCGGTGGGACTATATGTCGTATAGAAGTCTATTGTTCGCTACAATTCTATATGTGGGCCACTCTGCCTGACAAGTTATTCGCTACAATTGTACTAAAATAGTCGATTCCAGGCGTTACCTCTGGACGTAAGGAATTCTACAATATCGTCCCGTATAACCCAACTTTTCATATACAGAGGGGTGTTGTGTAATATTCCTATACACCTTTCCACACAGTTTCTTGTTTGAACATGTGCTTGTGTATAACGGCTTTCTGGAGAACCTGGCGGTGAATTCTCAATAAGCGTCATTAACCAGGGTTCAAGAGGATAGCCTGAGCCACTCATATGCCAGAAATTCCTGTAACCTAGTAAAATATTACTAGGTATTTGGAAATGAAACGACGAACTTCACAAACTTCATGATTTATATATGTTCAAATCAAAGGAGGAACATAGCCAGACATGTTTCGGAATATTCGATTCCATCTTCAGTGATTATTCATGGAAAAATTCAAACATTTAGACTAGATTGCTAAACTAGAATGTACCAGAACGCTCCATGTGAATAAACTAATAATAAGAACAATAAAATCACAGATCATTAAACGAGTAAAAGAAAATATATAAAAATGCTGAGACTGAATTCCAAAAGGCTCTAAAAATAACCAAATTCTTGGTAAATGTTTTTAGGTCGTTTAATATTGTACCGAAACTTGCCGAAGAGTAGTCGAGGGCACCGGAAACCACTGTTTAAAGCAGTGATTGACATCGCGTTTCGGTTTTTAGACCAGAAAAGAAACGAAATGGTACGGAAAGGTCCCGAAACCTATTCCCACGACAAACTCATTAACCAAGACCCAGGTAAACGCTAGGCACCGAAAATAACCTAGTAACGAAATATAAGCAACGAAACGGTATAGAAACTATTGCTACGGAACCGATACCGAAATTCTTTCGGTTTCTATATCAGTGCGTTACAGACTCCACTACTATTTCAATATCATACCGAGGGTTTCGGTTCTGTTTCGTTACTCAGAGTTTTGGTACCTGTTTCGGTTTGGATACCGCTTCGATTCGCAGGTTTCGGTCCTACTAACGTTCCGATATCGAGAGGTTCAGTTCATTTCAGTTATTAGGTATAAATGATACTTTCATTTCGATATCTCGGTCGGTTCGATTATTGAAGTTTCGTACATGTCGGGTATCTGTCACAATGATTCACTATATTTCGATCACAGTTCCGTTTCGGTTATTTGACGGTACCAAAAGCGATACCGCATGAACCGTCGTTTCGATTCAATACCAAGTTTCGGTATCAATCCCTGGTTTAAAGTGACTGTCGCGTTCTATAGTAGAACTCAATATCGAAATCGACAGGTAGATTTCTATACAAGCACAGAGTCCCGACTTGGTGTGCTTTTTGCTTGTAACCTCACAAAATTATAGTTTTACATTGTTTAAGAAGAAAAATGCATCAAAAGTCCCTAATACCACTACACTTAAACAATGACCTGACAACTTGCTCCTACTCCTTATTAAATGTTTGTGAAAGCCATTTTAGTATTATTATGATTTAAGAATTCCAAACTAGTCATAGATTGTAAGTGAAATTAACTCAAGTTTAAAGTTTCGTTCATATTTTAAAGTCGAATACATTTTTTTTTTTGTGTTTATTTGTAAAATAATCATTATTATTATATTTATTACATTTTATAACAGACTTCTCTGTGATTCTTGCTATAATACTTAGTAGGTATTTGTATTTTTAATATTATATTTTATACGTTTAAGATTTAATTATTGTGTGTACTATTATGTGATTAACTTTAGTTTGAAACAATTATGTTAACATCGATTCTGACGGTAATTTTTGAAAAAAATAACTTCAGACATGTTGAGTATAACCTGCCTCATCGCTTATAGCGAAATTCTAGATCAATTTCTTGCATTTCCAACACCCAACTGGCAAAGACACGAAGCTGTTGCTGGTCGGCTGGCTTAGGTCCTTGTATAATCGATGAGTAGAACCTTTGGCGTAGAATGCTAAACTAAAACACGTTTTACCACTTCACCAAAACACTTTTTTTTTTATTTTCGACGCGCGTTTCGCTAACAATGTTAGCATCCTCAGGAGAGAAAGTGTTTTGGTGAAGTGGTAAAACGTATTTTGTAAGTCCTTGTGTTAACTGAACTTTGTACGCTTTTAGAACCAAATCTTTATACAGAATTTGATGTTTTATCGTTTGAGAAATGCCTAATTCCAGAGAACGACGTGGAATGGACAAACCGGGTTTTCGTTCACACTTTCAGCTACAGAAGCAACATTCGCTGGTGTTCTTGCACGACAAACACGAGTTTGGTTCTTCACAAGACCAACTTGACCCAACAGAGAAGATGTTGAGGAGTGTATCGTTCCATTTTTATTAACGGCGTAGTTTTTACTTGTCATCTGTCAAAAAATGACAGATCTTATTTTGATACTTACCAAAATAGCGGGCAATTTAAAATGAAACCTTTTATTGGAAAACCCGGAGGCCAGAAGACAGATTCATTCTTATAGGCTGCATTTCCGCACTTTACCAACAGATCCCTATAGATTGTCATTGTTTTGACCATAACATTCGTAGAGTCAATTTCATTTGCCTTAATGAATATACCCACATAGTTTTAGATTAAACTATTTAGCTTTCCGAACTTATTTTTGCAATCTGAGGTCTACAAATAAACAAACAGCACAACTTTGTATATACTTTTTGTGTATTCTAGAAACATCTTAGAGGTTACAAAAATAAACAAACAATTACGATGAGCAAAATTTTATATGTGGAGGCACATTTTTGAAGATGTGAAAGTGACAGGTAATTACACCATACTTGTAGGTGATGAAACTGTCGTTCGTATTCACTTCAAGATCTCTGGAACTTCGGTCATCGTAATTTCTTTTTGGCAGAACTGCGCTTGTTTACCGTTTCCTTGACAACTATTATATCGTCGATACTGACTCATATAAGTTTGTGAAACTTCACTTCGCAAAATTTAGAGCGACAGCTATAATCGTCCATCATGGCTAAAAGTCCAATAATTTCATCTGTGAAGTCCCCTGTAACTATAAGAAGGGGTTACCAATCTCTAGATTTACGAGTTCAGCAACATTACCTTTAGCGGTATCATTCTACAAAAAATGCTTTTTCGTCAGTTGTTGATATTTTCAAAAATGAACCAACATCGATCGATGTTATTAAAGCAATTTTTTAAATTTTAAACAATTTCACACTATATATTTTTTGTGTAGTTATATTGTTCAAATGTGTTAATAAATGTTTAAATTATTTAATACCCTCAATGTCTTCATTCAAATTAATTTAAAGATATTTTTTTGTAATTTAAATGTATTATCGTTATTCGGATATTATTTTTTCATGCTTTGTACTTAGTATTTGTTTTTTATTATTGTTTGTATATTTTTATGTCTATGGTAACATAGTCAGCTGGTTTTTATGGTACCAATTAATTATTCATTTGTACATGTTTAAATTGAATTGTAATTAAGCAAAATTTTAAAATAGAAAACTGTTTTAAGTTTTTATTGTCTAGTTATTGAAATAATTGTAGTCAAAACAAGATATGAGAAATTTGATTGTGGTATATATTTTTTTTACGTTTTTCGAGTTGCTACACACATTAAGGGTTGAGGGTAGGTATATCTTTTTCCGGGATTTTTCATTGTTCTATATGAAAAAAAATAGTTGTCACCCCAAACTTTCCCGAAGGTTAAAACTATCGATATCGCCTCAATAATTTTTCATGGAGTTCATGAAAATGAGGCTTCTACCAGGTACTGATCAAAACCAGGGCATTTCATATGTTAATAGCATGTTGTTATTGAGCGTGAGCGTACCTGTATATTTGTAAACACCGAGAGTGTAGTTGCTTAATCGCAATGAGTATTTTAAACGTGCCACTTTATGCACTCTGGGCATATTACCATTTTTATTATCCCGGACTAATATTTTATTCGGTTTACTTTTTCTTGGGGTGTTCGGTTCTTATAAAAAAAAATTACAAAACTTTTTTAAATAAAGACATCCATCTTTATTTTCGTCAATAAATAAAAACTAAAATGACAACGACGTTTCGTCAATAATTAGTAACTTCTTCAGGCTGAACAACATTTTTCTTACACAAATTCCAATACGTCAATATCAAAAAATTACAAACAATTTTCTTTATAGTTACTGCTGGGATCTCGACCAATTTCTGTAAAAGCTATTGACAGAATTCCACACGCAGAGCAAAACCAGCCGGTAGAAGTAGATACTTGAACGCGTTGTATGAGGTATAGGTACAACAAAGTTTCCCTAAAAAGGTGCCAAAATAATTCATTTCATTATTGGAAAAACTAATATTAATATTTCGTGATGTTTTTTCCGGACTCCATGTATTTAGATATAACATCTGCTTTTAAACAGTTCCAACAATGTTTTTTAGCAATTGAAAATAAAAAAAAAACTGAAAATCTCAATATAGATCTGATGGCAAAAATGTACTTTTAACCTACGTGCATGCATGCATTATTTTGCAATAGTAAACCAAAATACCGCATTATTATACAGATCGACATCAACAAATCACAATAGTTGCATTATACTTTTATACCAAAGTACCTACCTACAAATATATCCATAGTCCAATGATAATGCACAGGATTCTGTGTTCTGTCGCTTTCCCCATGTCGATTTCTACATGTAGAATCAAGACGTCACGAAAAGTCTATTTCGTGCACCCCACTGATCCCGATATACTATTCATTCTAAAAATGTTTTGATATTCTGGGGAATCTGTATGATTCAAAAACATTTTCATAGCACAGTTCAATCAAAGATTAATGTACATTTATCTTTGGTTCAATTAACTTTTTATTTTCACAAAATTCCAACCAACTCTTCAAATCTTTTTATTGTGCGTGAGGAAACCCATGTGCATTGCTTTTCCAACAGTGTTCTACAGCACAATGCCACAGATTTAATATACTAAATCTGACAATGCTTGAAAAATACTATTATGAAAATATTGCTAAAAATATAAAGAAAAACACATACAAATGATTACCAATATTAGAATATAATATGCGGACTTTGCAATTTACTACTCGTTAATAAAAGGCGAATGGAATTGAAATATAACACTAAAAAACCAGTCAATAGAAATAAACTGTCTAATACTATACACCAATGACTACTGAAAACTATATTCAAACATCGAACTCAAATAATCTAAAGGAAAACTTATCAAAATTTGAAATAAACACAACAGGAATAAATATTTAAAATTCAGACAATTAAATAAATTAGACTTGTATACAATTGACAGTTAATATTTGACATTAAAATGACAGTAAACGTGAAAGCATTGTCTGTTTATAAAGACAATAGAGAGATATGGGAACGATTGTCAAGCCCAGTCACTAATAACGCCGGCGTTATTTTGACATCAGCGCATGCGCTTTTCGCTTTTAGTAAGGCGCGCCACTAATAAGGATTGTGCCAGCCATTATTTGTGACGTATTGTGCCTGGCAGTATTTGGTTCTTATTTTATTCCATCTTTATTTAAATCTAGGCATCTTCGTTTTCTTCTCTTGGTTAAAGGTTAGAATTTGTTTAATTTAGAATGGTATATGGTATTTTTATTTATCTGTTTTGTGCAGTATGCAGTAGAGTTCTAGGCATAATATGAAACATGAAACTCGACGTGGAGAAAAATAAAAGAAACATATTTACATAATCTAGCGATGATGTACTCTTATTAAAAAAATATTTATATGAAAATCCGACAAACAACCCAGAAACATGGGAAACAATTCAGTCTCGATACAATACCTATATTATTTTTGCTGATTTATTCTTTCGTATACAATGCTAGGTTCCAGATTTTTAGGTTATGTATAGGATATATAGAGGACGCGGCCTTAAAAGACATGAGCCATATCAATAAAATAATTGGAAAATAGTGCCTGGCATTATTTTAGTTAAGGTCTGTCACAATTACTGACAGGCACTAAACATGTCGTTCCCATATCTCCCTAATAGGGAGTTAAAGTTGTTCATGAGACAAGAACGTATACGTATCTATTGACAGCTAGGCATGCGCAGATGAATTTTTAATATCGTTTGCGGATACGTATCCCGTATCGATACGGTCTCTTGCGTGTCATGCATAACATAACCTAAGAGAAATGCGTTACGTTGCTAATCAAACTTTAACTCATTTTTGGTCCTAGATTTTTCAATTGACTTATCCTAAATAATTTCCGTTACGTCAGTATAGATACGTCTGGTCTCATGTACAAGTTTATCTCCCTAATGGTGAAAGTAAAATACCACCCGACAGCGCCAATCTCTTGGCTTGGGTATAAATTCAACTTTGCCTTTTTTGTAACTCCGGCCGTATTCACCATCCAATTATCAGACTGTTAAACTCTTAGAATATAATATTTAATAGTTAAACTCTTACAATAAACATATTCTAAGAGTTTATCAGTCTGATAAAAATTTATCACGGGTTGGTGAATACGGCCGTACGTGTCCCGACCATAGAATAATGTTTATATACTGGAATAGAATGGACTCTCCCGTGTTGACGAATGTGTCGATATAATTGCGCCATCTACTGGTTTGCAAATAATCAAAAAAAAACTGAATCGATATAAAAGGTAACCGTAATGAGTAGTAGATAAACTTGACCAACGCGCCTCTAGCGGCTTGGAAACAAGCTTTTTATCAACACAATTCTACGATTTAGAGAGCGCAGTCCATGATCCCGATCATACAGGGCACTAAAATTGACAACACTGAAAAAAAGAAGACAAGGAGGATATTTCATAATGACTTACAAGATATTTCAGTGTGATTATAATATTCATCTGGACTATGACATATTTTCAATCAACCTCACTTTCTTTTATAAAACTCAATTTATCTTTTTATCAATATTTATTGCTAATTTTAACAGGAATCTCCATAATTCCTCACTCATGACAATCACAGACTAATGGAATTTTTTAAACTATTTTCACTAAGTTATTAATAGAGTATCTCCAGTCACTTCAGTTCTTTTTCTCGTATCATATCTATAGCTCTTATTTATTTTTAAACAGCTGTTTCTGTGCAACGTCGAATATCTAAAATTTTAATTATATTTGAATTCAACGACGTTCTAGTATTTCTATTTTTATCTTCGATTCTAATTTGATTTTAATTATTTCGATATATTTAACAACAATTACAAGTGGGAACATTTTGGTTGAATAGTTGGTGTTCCAAGTTTTAATTTTCATAGTCGACTAGATTAATGTTTCCGCGTCCTTTTTTTAAAGTGACAGATGCGTTGTTTTAATACTCTTCGAAAATTATTTGGTTTAAATTAAGTTTTTAGGTACCTAATGAAGTGTTGGAAAACTAGTTTGGGAACAAATATATTTTACAGTAAGTCAGTGGGTAATAATTTCTGGTTTGCGATCTGCTTTGAGTAGGATTGAGTTCACCACCAAGAATGAGTAAGTATTCCTTTCATATTTTAGCTACTATTTACAAATCCTATCTACATATTATAGGTCTTATAGTAAAAATCAATTCCAAAAACACATACGTTCTCTTCAATTAGTAATATCATTGTCTTTATAAACAAAAGACAATGTTAACACTACCGACTAACAACTTCTTTGAACAAAATACTCAATCTTTGAGGTTAGTAGGTACCTATAATTGTATATTATTTGAATCGACTATATAAAAACACTAAAGATGTTATATTGTTTTAGAGCTTCTTTCTTCTATGTATGAAATATAATATATTCTTCGTTTTAATCTGTGAAAATTTGGAGTACCTATTTCCTTGCTTCTGGTTGCGGCTGCTACAGTTTGCAGACTGAAGTGGAGATAGAAACAATTCATGCATGGGCGTGTAATGCTTATAGTTGGTACGAGAACATCAGCCTGAGCTAACATTGGTAGTATAGCGCATCAGCAAGTACAAAATATTCATTATCATGATTTATTAATTTTATTAAGGTATAAGAATAGGAGAATTTCAGGTGAGCACAATAATTATTATTAATTTTCATAGGTACTTATTGGAATTTAGTTTAGAACTTCATTCTAACTAATAAGAAAATTAAGTAAGAAAAATACATGCGCAGTATAAGTGCTTCTTTATATTAGGTATATTAATAGAGCATTGTTTTAAATAATATAAATAAGCATCTCGTTTTTATAGGTTTTCATAATACAGGGTGAGTCTAGCAAGACGCGTCGCTTTACTTATTAGAGATAATAGGGATGTGATTATAGTATTATCTGGAATGTTGTTGATATTTTATAACTATCTTGACTATTCCCCGACACTTTCTAACCGGCTTAACATAGTTGGATATTCACCGGGAAATCTAAAGTCATCGAGTTTGATATCGCAAGGTCGTTAACGTGTTAAGAATGATAAAATTAGTAATGGAAGTGGTGGTCGTTGATGCGAACCTTTCCAATAAAAGGGCCTTGTTCATATATAAATTTCCAAAAAACATGTTGCTGGCAGCTATATTATCTTCTTCTTCTCTTTCACAGTTGGAGATTAGGGCTACAGGGATATCACCATAGTGTAACCCCGTGGTGATGAGGAAATTTGAATATACTTACAGTTTTGAGATTCTTACAAAGGAGATAATAGACAAGTGAGTGGCATTACCTGGAATGTTTTGATATTTTATAAATATCTTGAGTATTCCCCGACGATTTCTAACCGGCTTACCCCAGTTCATTATTCGTAGGGAATTTCAAAGTCATCCTGTTTGACATTGCAAGGTAATTAATGTGTGAAGAGTAAATAAAGTTTCTAGCGAGAATGTAATGGAAGTAGTGGTCGGTGATACGAACCTTTTTAACCAAAGGGCGTTGTCCACATATAAACTTCCATAAAATATTATTTTGCTGACGACTATAATACTCTTTCACAGTCGGGGAATAAACAAACAGCGATGTCACCCTAATCTAATCCTGTAGTGATTCCAATATACAGTTTTGATAGTCTTAAAAAGGGAACAATAGCGATGTGAATTGTATTTCCTGGAATGTGTTGATATTTTATCTTGATTATTCCCCGACGATTTCTAGCCGGCTTTCCGCAGTTCAATATTCGTAGGGGATTTCAAAGTCTTCCAGTTTGATATCGCAAGGTCATTAACGTGTTAAGAGTAAATAAAGTTTCTAGGGAGAATGTAATGGAAGTGGTGGTCGGTGATACGAACCTTTTTAACCAAAGGGCGTTGTCCACATATAAACTTCCAAAAAACATTATGTTGCTGGTAGCTCTAATACTCTTTCACAGTCGGGGAATAAACAAACAGCGATGTCACCCTAATCTAATCATGTAGTGATTCCATTATACAGTTTTGATAGTCTTAAAAAGGGAACAATAGCGATGTTAATAGTATTTCCTGGAATCTGTTGATATTTTATAAATATCTTGATTATTCCCCGACGATTTCTAACCGGCTTTCCGCATTTCAATATTCGTAGGGGATTTCAAAGTCTTCCAGTTTGATATCGCAAGGTCATTAACGTGTTAAGAGTAAATAAAGTTTCTAGCGAGAATGTAATGGAAGTTGTGCTCGGTGATACGAACCTTTTTAACCAAAGGGCGTTGTCCACATATAAACTTCCAAAAATATTATTTTGCTGATGGCTATAATACTCTTTTACAGTCGGGGAATAAACACACAGGGATGTCACCCTAATCTAATCCTGTAGTGATGGTTTAGTGATTCCAATATACAGTTTTGATAGTCTGAAAAAGGGAACAATAGCGATGTGAATAGTATTTCTTGGAATGTGTTGATATTTTAGAAATATCTTGATTATTCCCCGACGATTTCTATCCGGCTTACCCCAGTTCATTATTCGTAGGGGATTTCAAAGTCATCCAGTTTGGTCATTAATGTGTGAAGAGTAAATAAAGTTTCTAGCGAGAATGTAATGGAAGTTGTGGTCGGTGATACGAACCTTTTCAACCAAAGGGCGTTGTCCACATATAAACTTCCAAAAAATATTATTTTGCTGATGGCTATAATACTCTTTCACAGTCGGGGAATAAACGAACAGGGATGTCACCGTAATCTAATCCTGTAGTGATTCCAATATACAGTTTTGATAGTCTTAACAAGGAAACAATAGCGATGTGAATAGTATTTCCTAGAATGTGTGGATATTATAGAAATATCTTGATTATTCCCCAACGATTTCTAACCGGCTTACCGCAGTTCAATATTCGTAGGAGATTTCAAAGTCATCCAGTTCGACATCCCAAGGTCATTCATGTGTTAAGAGTAAATAAAGTTTCTAGCGACGATGTAATGGAAGTGGTGGTTGGTGATACGAACCTTTCCAACCAAAGGGCGTTGTCCACATATAAACGCCCAAAAAACATGATGTTGCTGGCAGCTATAATACTCTTTCACTGTCGGTCAACAGGGATATCACCCTAGTCTAACTTTACTGAGATGTGATTAGGATTACCTGGAATGTGGTTGGATCTTGATATTTTTTAAGTCGCTTGAATATTTTCCTAGCCCGGCTTAACTAATGTACCTAGGTAATTTCGTTGTGATTAGCTGTAAAAAAGAGAAAAAAGATTCTAGCGAGAACTGATGAAAGTTGTGTGCGTTTGGTAAGCCGAACATTTCACTGATATTCATAGAAATCTAACGTGTACATTTTAAACTTTTAAATATTTTTGAGAAATAATCCATAATACAAGCTTTTATAATTAAATTACCATAGAACCATACATGTTTCGGAAAACAATATTTCCCTCATCAGTGGTTACGTCAAAATAGAAAGCTAGTTGGAATTATTTAACAGATACTCCCAATAATGAGGTCAAAATTACAAAGGTGTGAAAAAGAACAATACGATAAGGTTACAATAATAATTATGAAGTGACGAGTTTGATATTGGTATTTCATAATTGAAGAGCTTGGCGGCAAAAGGTAACAAGCCACATGTCGCAATTTTAAATACTGATGTTGCTTATTGCCTTTTGTGCAAAATATTCAATATAATATTTTAATCGTAAAAGGAAATTTACAAACTACTACAAAACACCTATTATCTAATTACGAAAGATTAAACACAGATCACTTTCTTTCATTAAGCTTTCATTAAGAACAACAGTCAAAGATAGTTTTCTCATTTTTATGAGAATGTGGCTTGTTACCTTCTTCCGCCAAGCGCTTCAATTGTAACTTATTGTTCTATTTCAGACCTTTTGAACCTATTGCGAGTAGGTATATGTGAAATAATTCCAACTAGCTTTCTATTTTGACTGATGATGGAAATATAGTTGTTCGAGACATGTATCGTTCTATGGTAATTTAATTATACAAACTTGCATTGTAGAGTAGACATATTTTATTCCAATTTTAAATATTTATTGTAATTTAATCGACTATTTAGTTTTTAGATCTAGGTAAAACATCAGCTTTATTGTCATCTTAAACATCGTTTGTTCTAAAAGATGGCAGTGGCCTTTGTTATGTCTGCCTGTCATTGGTAATGACAGTCATGTAAATAGAAAGAAAATCGTGTTATTGTAGAACTGTCACAGTTCTAAAATAACACGTTTTTCAAATTATTAGTCTTTTATTGGCTAAATTTAATGCTGGAACATGACTAAATTTAACAATGAAGGGCTCCTACCAGAGTTTTTTACAAAGAAACATGCTGTAAAAGTTGCAGAAAGTCGCTCTGCACCAATTATTAGCAACCAAAATTTCGCTAGAGATAATTTAGATGAGTACTGGATGCAAGTCGAACTAGATACTGGAGAAGATACGGTACTTAAAAAACAGAGAGAATTTTAAAAATGTATTTTTTACATTTTTGACTATTTTATTTAAGGTAGCAGCAAACTTATGAACATTACTCTAAATGCCGATATAGAAACCAAACATGCCAAGAACAACGTCAACTGCATATTTTGACAGATTTATAAAGGCAGACCTTGAACATCTTGCCACAATGCCTAATGCCCCAATAATAGCTAGCATTTCATCAACATGGAAACATCAATGAACGTATGGACTACAGTGAAATCCTGCAGGATTTTTTTATAAATTCCAGCATTTTCTATTAGTGTATATAGTTTTGATACGCGTATGTTTACATTAACTTGAGAATTGAATTTGATAGTGACCTAAAATCTTGTTAACGCAATTAATATATTTGTATGGTTTAAAGTGAATAATAAATAATATACAGTGTGTGCAATTGAAGTTCTTCTATGGTCCATAGTCTGTTTCTAAGGCCTTTGAGATTTTGCACTTGACCTCACGTGATGTGATAATAGTCTGTCTGCGCATTTAGCGACAATCTAAAGGCAGGTGTAGATACAAAAACAGCTGCAAACGTTGGTGCTGTGAGCAAGCTCATCAAGGAATGTCTATATATGACATATCATGAATGTCGGGCATTATTAGGTTGGGTTCCCGTTTGATACCACATCTGTTTACTGCAGGATAGAAAGCAGGTAAGGTCAATTAGTTGTCAAAATCCTATAGGTTTCTTATTCCACCCAGGAAACACTAAAAATGCGCACACCATTTCCAGAGTTGGGTCGGGCCCGTGCAAAAATGCATTATAGTGGTTATCAAGAAAACTTAGAAAAACAAGAACGTCTTTAAAAGTTAAGTAAATCTTTTATTTCAGCCGCAAACATTTTCCCGGGCATTTGCAGTTGATTCGTTGTCACAGGGTATATTATGATATTTCCCACAACCTTTTACATCAGGAATTCGAGTAGGCAGTTGACAACACACAAAAAGTAAAAAATCGATATTGAACTGACGATTTCCTCAATTTACTGTGACTAAAAAATATACACAAATAATAAATCCTACTGAAAGCGAAATTGAGTTAATGTGTTTTCGTAGTCATTCATTAATAATTTTGTCAATCCTTGGCCTTTGCGGACTGCAAACGTGTTATGAATTAATGTATACTACATTAGACAAATCCCTTTTTGGAGGTAATCCAAAATATATTTTTAAACCTCTATGTGTTATTTAAAGACGATACATCTGTTGTGAATGAAGTGGAAATTGTTAAAAAAGTTAATTCAAGCAGTTATGATATTAATTATAATACGTGAAACGTAACCTGACTTGGAAAATCACTCGACATGCAAACTTATAGCACTCTTTTTCCCCATTATTTAAAGGAAAACCAGTTTTACACACTAAAAATGGAATAGTCTCGTAAAAATCACTCAATTCGGGTCATAAAACTGTACGTAGCACTGCAAACGTCAACGTCAAGCGTAAATAATAAATTGATACAAATGCCTCGGCGGGGTTGACACGCATTTCCATGCGGTAAAACTGGATTTTTGTGAACTATATTATATTTGATTGATTTCTTGACGCTAAATATTTGATGAACATAATAATGGAAGCCGCATTTTTCGAGGAAAATGAACTTGTTAAAAAACATGGTCAATTTTTTTAAGTAATTTTAGTTTTTTCTACTAATTTAACGCCATTTATTTAAACGTTAGAACAAGTAACAATTAACTTCATAATTGCAAAATTAAAAAAAAAAACAATAAAAAACGATACACAGTTAAATTAAATGTTGGAAATGTCCGCCGTTAGCTTCAATGCACGCAACAATTCTTCGACTATTTTTACGGTTTGGAGAATTAAAAAAAAAAACAACTTTTCTATCATTTCTTCATTTTTTTAAATGTTGCAATTAGGAAGTTAACGTTTAATTAGTAGAAAAAATTAAATTTATTTCAACAAATTTTCAACAGGTTGATTTTGCTCGAAAACGGTCTTTAGAGTTTATGACCAAGAGTACATTTGTTGTGTAGAAAACATTGGCGGTTCAAATGGGTATCTTCAAACCGTACTTTTTCCAGTGGCGTAGAAATTGGGGAGAAAAACACCCACTACCCCTTCAAAATCTTCACGAATTATGAATTTAAAAACACATTCGTTCACAAAACATAGCTTATTATGAATAGAAAATGCTTACAAAAGCTGTTTTCTGTACTATAAACGGTTCCGGAGATATCCGCAAAAAACGTTTTTTTTTCAATTTCAACACCCCGTATCTCGAAAATGTTGCATTTTAGAGGGTTAGTTATTAATAGAAACTTTTTGTCATATTTTTGGACGAGCTCACACATCCTGAAGTCCTGTGCATATATTATGAAACACCCTGTATATGTTCTGTCTCAAATTGACTCTTCATATTAATTATATCATCAGGGTTTTTCCGGTACTATTCAACTTTGGTACAAAGGTATAATCCCCATATTCAGAAAAACACATCTTTAAATTCATTAAAATGACGAATTTGGTATTGATTTAATTATAGGTAATAATGATTGGGCTTTTATTTTGTATTAATATTTATAACATATGTATGGTAGGTATACCATAAAAACAATCAGGAATTTTATATATAGTGTCTAATTAATAATTATTATGATGTTATTATTAAGAATATTGTTTAGTATTTATTTGTTCAATTTTTTCTAGAAGCATTTATAATTAGGTATCTATTATCACCTATGTAGGTACTGACATGTAACTACGACTTTCAATTAAAATTCAATATCCGTATACAGTCTCGAATATTAATTTTTGGTTTTTAATCAGCCAGAGTTCATCGACTGAGTTAAGTTTTCCTTAGAGTTTTTTTTAATAATTAAAATTCAATTAGTAGGTATTTGATAACCAATATAACATAATAACACATATACTTTTAGAATTAATATAAGCGACTATTTAGAGGTCCAAATGTTGAATAGCAGGCTTTCACGTCTAGCTCTCAAAGAAACTTCGACAACCTGACCACCATTATGAACAGGTTAAAACAAATAATATGAAAAACCTTTTTCTTATACCAGAAAATCTTGAAATGTTACTTTTGCTGCTGTGTACTAAGGACCAGTTTTGTCCTAAAATTTTCAAACTCGAATTTCTCGAAAACCTTTAAGTTTTTCGAGAAAAAACAAGTATGCATTTTGTATGTAGGAAATTTTATTTTATCACATTTTTGACACAAATGGAATAAAAGTCACAAGAAAAAAAAAGTTACGTTATAATTAAGGCGAGGGTCCCCCCCGTTTACCCGCCTATGGTCATCCTTTTTTATTCAATTTCATGTTAGTTTGCGACATCTAACTAGGTGAGTAAATATGCTACATTTGATTAATTCATCTTTACTCAAAACGCAAAAACCGCGTAACAGATTTTAACCAAATTTGGCACAAAAATACTATTGAACATGGCAAGGAGCTGATTAGATTTTGGGAAACATTGAGCGTAGGCAAGGGGTTCAAAAATTAAAAAAATTCATAGTTCTTAAACTTATCCGAAATTCTGGATAATTTTTTACCACATTGGCGTTCGAAAATAGTGTAAAATGGGGTAAAAAAGATTTAAACAAAAAACCTATTTCTTAAACATAGCAGAAATATTAACTAGTTATTTACAGCTTTGATAGAATATCACCTATAAAAGGTGTCATAAATAACTTACTTTCATAGGCGTTCGTAAATAGTGGAAAAGGGGTCAAAATATAAAAAATATATATTTCCTAAACTAATTCGAAATATGGAATAATTTATCATAGTTGTTTCACACAGGCGTTTCCCAAATATACCAGAAAAATTGGCTAATTACATATGTTAGCTTTTTCTTCACTAACTTTGTCAGGATAAGGTCTCAGTTCAAACACGTAACGAAATGTTTAAATATTAACGAATATATTAAATATTAACAAATTAACAGTTTGAACACCTTAACAAACAAACTCCTTCGATTTCTACACAAAAGAACTATTGATTACTTTAATAATCTGAGATATAATTATTATATTTTAACGTTTATAATTATTGCGTCTTCCGACTCGTTCGGCTCTCGTCTCTCTCTAACAGTGTTGTCCAACCTTTTCTTTCTTTTCGGTAGATTGCGGCATTGCCAGAATTATATTCAACATTTATAGGTTTGATATAAGATAACCTACAAAATGCAGCATAAAATTTTTATTTACTTAGGCGTTCGTAAATAGTAGAAAAGGGGGTAAAATAAAAAAAATATTTAAAATGTAAAAAGTTTTATATTTAACTAGTTGAATTGATGTTCAAAATACACGACAAAAATTAATGTACCATAGGCGACCGTGAGTATTCTATTGAAGGGTCAGAAAAAATTTGTATCCGTGATAACTCAAAAACCACTTAACGGATTTTAACCATATTTGGTACGAAAATACTACAGGATATTTATAGCTGGTGAGTAACATTGAGCGTAGGCAAGGGGTTTAAAAGAGGGTTCAAAAATTCAAAAAATCATAGTTCTTAAACTTATCCGAAATGTTGATTAATTTTTTGTGCGTTTAATTGAATATAACCTAAAATATTTAACCTAAACAATTAGACCACATTGACATACGAATAAAGTGTAAAATGGGGGTAAAAAGGTTAGAAAAAAACGTACTTCTTAAAATAGCAGAAATATAGACTAGTTATTTATAGTTTTGATAGAATATAACCTATAAAATGTGTTATAAATAACTTGTTTTCATAGGCGTTGTAAATAGTGTAAAAGGGGTCAAAATAAAAAAATAGTTTTTTTTTTTAATTTTCTTGATTTTTGGTCATAGGTAGAAATAGTCAAATTTAATTTGTTCAATTTATTAACGTTTTGACCATAGTTTGGTCTTTCTAAAATACTCTGGTATACGTGAATAATCAAATAGCATCATGGCACAAACCATCCTTAAAGTCACAGTTTTCACACCAAATTACAACAATTTTGTATTCGTCATATTTTTAAAAACAATTAGTATTTACTAATTATATTATTTTTTAAAACATATAGACATTTAGACCGGGCACAACACATTCATTCACAGGACAGACGTATAGATTTTTAAAATAAAAAACTAAATAAAAAAATATATTATATTTCCTAAGCTTATTCGAAATACGGAATGATTTTTCATAGTTGTAATAGAATATAACCTAAAAAATATTACATAAATGAACTGGTTCACACAGGCGTTCCAAAAAAACTTGTGCAAAAAAGGGTCAAAAACGAAAAAAAAAATCTAAATATAACAGAAAAATTGGCTAATTATATATAGCCTTGATATAAGATAACCTACAACATGCAACATAACAATTTTGTTTACATAGGCGTTCGTAAATAGGAGAAAAGGAGACAAAATAAAGTTTATAATAAAAAAAATCAACTATTTTGCGTACAAGAACTTGCCGTAGAAGATATGAAATATAAAATATGTACGTATAAATAGTGCCTCCAAAGAGAAGAAAAAGGAGCAAAACCCGATACTTAAAAAAATAGCTGCTGTCTAAAACAAAAAAAATATATATAAATTTTAGATAAATGACAAACAGGTCATAAAATTATTAGTTTTACACTTCAATATGGAGAGCTATTCGTGCCTCGAGGGCAACAGTTTATTTAAATGTAGTTGAAAGTTTTGTGCTTTTCGAAGTTATTAAAAAAACGTTTTTCTCAGATGAATGTTTTACGCTAAATAGGTGCCAAACTATGCCGATTTTTCTCGAATAATTTGAAATAACAGCTAAAAACACTGAAAACTTGTTTAAACGATTACGTGTGATATACCACCTACTTTTGAATTGAAAATTTAAAATCCAGGGCCGTATTTAAAAAAATTAAGTTGATGCTGGTTTTTCAAAAACGAAACGTTGTCGTAAAAAGTAACAATGATTTCTCATTGTTACTTTCGTGTTTTTAATTTTTTTATATAGTTTTTTCAAAAATTCTAGAAAACGGCTAAATTTAGTTTACTTTTGAAAACACCATTTAAAAGTTGTTTAAAGTGTACAACTTTTCTCTAATTTAAGCGACATTGTAACTCCTACCGTTTCCAAGATTCCAATGCTATCCCATTCTTATTTTGGACACAGTGTATATAATTTTAAATAAGTAATTAGAATCCATCGTGTCCTTTCCAGTATTAGAATTTCTACTGATTTCTTGTTTCTGGTGGTTTATTTGCCACATTGTATTTACACGACTGTTTATGGGCGTATTTTAACATTTACTGTAAAATAACAACGTTCATTGTTCACGGGGTCACAGAGGTTGTCTAGATTCTTTATTAATGTTATGGAATTATACTGAATGAAAATAAAATGTACTTATTACATTATACAAGCATAATATCCATATTATATTATTATTACCGCATAGTCATCAGAAAAGCAGATAAGATTGCATTTCATTAATCATTAAACTGGTAGACAATCGTGGAAATTTACAAATTGATTGTACAGGGTGTCCAAATTTCGTTGTAATTGCGGGGTAGCTTCGTTATTGTGAATTCAGTTTTCGCGCCACTGTTAAGTAAACCTCACGATGCCCTAATAAAATTTTAGGTAATACACAGACATGTAGTTTTCGAGATACAGGGCCGAATTCAACAAAATCACTTTTCGGGCACCTCTCGTATTTCGGAAAAAGGATGGCTGAACATTTCATACAGTTGCTAAAACGAATTTCTATAGCACTGGATGCAATACAACAAAAAGGTGCATTTTTATCACAGTTTCCAAATGGAGAAAGTTACTGACTATTTTTGACAATGTTGAAGAAGCAAGAAGCTTGTGTCAATATCAATCATTTATGAGATATGTTCAAGCTCTAACGCCCTTTCACTGTTTGGCATATATGTTGGATCATACAATAAACAAAGAAGAATATCCTTTACGAGCTGAAGAAACAAGAGATGCTCTAGACATTGTTTTCAAATATTTTGTAAACACAGGATTATTACCTTTGCTAAATAAGTTAGAAGTCGGACCCCAAATACATTTTAAGTGTTACAATTTTAAAACTCTTTTTTAAATTAATCATGATTTTTGTTTTTTAAAAATCATGATTAAATTCTGATTCTAATCGTGATTTTAATCAATTGATTTTAATCATCTCCAACCCTGATATATTCAGTTTTTTTTAATTCGGTTTTGTATCTCAAAAACTACATGTATTACCTAAAATATGATTAGGGCAAGGTGAGTTTCACAAAAAAGTAGCATCCCGCTAACTTTCACCAAAGATTAATGTACCGGATGGCCCGTTTAAGAGGGACCACTACCTTATCTGAGAAACTATAAACGGTACAACAAAAAGTTATATAGAAACTTTCTTTGGGTTAACTTGAAATTTTTATTAATTTAATTATTACATATACAGGGTGGCTCATATTGCAATGATGGCATTCAACTTCCTTAATAGCATTAATAAAATTATTGAAATACAGTTTACTAACGAAAAGTTTTCCAAAATTTTATTAATGCTTTGTAAGGACCAGTTTTCTCCTAAAATTTTCAAACTCGAATTTCACGAAAACCTTTAAGTTTTTCGAGAAAAAAGAAGCAGGTATGCCTTTTTTATGTAGAAAACTTTAATTTATCATTTTTGAAACAAAATGAATAAAAATCACAAGGAAAAAAAGTTAGGTTATAATTAAGGCAAGGGTCCCCCTGTTTACCCGCCTATGGTCATCCTTTTTTCTTAACATTTAACTAGGTGAATGAATGAATGAATATGCTACATTTGGCTAATTCATCTTTACTCGTTTCCAAAATATTTCCAAAAAATCGTCCTCAGGCAGTCATCTTTAACACCCTGTTTCTTTGTAAATAAGGACTTTTCGAAAAATTACGATTTAGGTTTTTTTCATGATTAAATGTCCCCAATTCGCTCACAAATTTTGGCCAGCGTTTTTAGAAACACCTTGTATGTATATTGTCAATAATATAACCTTAGCTGATTACGTTACCATGCTATCTCGCCACGCGACAACTTGTGTTTATGTTTCACTTGCATTTAGTTTAAAAACATATTAGATACTGTCATTTCGCAATATAAAATTTACGGTTATACAAATAGTTGTTATAAACGTAAAATTATCTATCCTACCTATTCATCTTTATTTTTACTTATTACTCACCTAACAGGATCTTTGGGGAAGCGAAAAAAATGTTTAGAGCAAGTGTACCGCTTATTGGGACAACATTTTGCAGCACAGACATGTACCTCCTGATTTTATTTATTTATGGATTGTAGTATAATGTAGACGTGTCTATGTACTTTGTACGATTGTGACTGAGTATTTATTCTATTATTTTTATTATTATTATTAATCACAAAACACGTTAATAAAAATAAAATCCTTTTAATTCTCACGAACCCTATACCAAAACCACAAAACACAGAATTAGATTACAAACACCATATTTATTTATCTCGTACACGCCGACAATGAATTATTTATTAAACACAGGAGTGAACGGTATCTATCTACGTCTATGCGATTAGTGTGCCGTTTTAACCCAGAATGGCGGCATGCGCGACGAGATGCGCAGGACGCCTCGCAAGCAGAGAGTGAGAATACTGTATTATTTATTATACTGTGGTTTGTCTATGAAAGGGGCCATTGCATTGGTGTAAAATATTTTATTTAAAATATTCGTACGTCAGATACAATGGGGGTCACCAAAGTGAATTTTTACCCCTATTTTTGATATTTGACTGTTCATTTCTCTGGATGGTAGCATATTTCGAACACTTGATGAATACTTATACTAGTAAAACATACTGTAAGTTGCAGCCTCGAAGCTTTAACCTATAATATAATATTCATACCAATCTTCATATAAAAAATAAACTTATTTAATATGATCTATAATTTAACATAGGTAACCCAAAAAAAAAACATATTTTTTCCATAAAATGTTGGACTTCCCTCCGAGCGACTGTAGCTGGCGATAGCCACGTAGCGACTATCGCTCAGCGATCATCGCTATGGGTACGTTTTCCTCCCAGCGTTTGCGACGATTAAATTTCCCGCATGTATCGGTAATTTTACTTCAGTTGTTCGTTCGTTCTATGGCTGTGTTCTCACAAAATTCTGCGACGAGTTTAACGCGCAGACTTCTTGTGGTCTGGCCTATATGCTGTACGAAAAGGCAGAAGATGATGACATACTTCAAATGTGTATCGCACAACGAAATGGAGTCCATCCGATGTACATCACAAGACGGGAGGAGGGTTTTTTCACAAAATTAATAGAGACACATTTGAAACCCGACGATACAAAATTCCGCCATTTTTTTAGATTGAATCCACATCAATTTAATAACGTGTTAAATTTAATCAAGGATGATATCAAATGTAATTCTTTCAGAGAGTTTTGTATCCATTAACTGCAGAGGAACAACTACATTAAAAACCAAACTGCTGAGAGCAGGCGGCTTGCGACGATCGCTAGGCCGAGCGACTATCGCCGGCGGCTGTCGCTTGGAAGACAGTGCTTCCATAAAACCAAAACGGTAGCAGTATCATAGCGACCGTAGCCAGCGATAATCGCTGAGCGATCGTCGCAACAGTCGCCCGGAGGGAAGTCCACTTTAAGTTGGATGTTAAACTTAAACATCAATAAGTTGATGTTTTCCAGACTTCAATGGAATTTTCGACCGATGTTTTATTTGTCTTAAGTAAGTTTTTGTGAATATTGATTTTCCCACTGATGATGGAACTGGTCTAGTTCCAACATGGGCAAGGACTACTTTTTCAAATTAAATAAATATAAAATGTTTGTAATAAAAATAATTATAAACAAATTGTGTAAACAGCTAAAGCGGAAAGACAGGAAGTATTCTAAATTAACTCTGAAATGACATTGGCTTACAGTTATACAGTAGAACTTTTAAAAAAATTGCAAATATATGCAAGAAAACAAAAATATGACTCACTGACCAACACTATATTCAGAACAATTTATTGGCGTAGGTAGGAAAAAAAAATCTCTACAAAATGATAATATCGATGAGAAAACGAAATGAAATTATGTTACATACACATGTTGTGCTTGTATTAATAAATTTGAATATAAATTGGTGTTAATGGGATCAGATCGTTTCTCTCATTTTCTTTCCTTTAATAATCTCGTTAGTTTATTTTTTATTTAAACTGCTCGCAATGGATAATGATATAGTAATTCGTTAAGTTCGTTATCATCATTAGCTCAGCACTTGAATCTATCTGCCTGGTCATCAGCATCTTCATCATCTTCAAATTGCTTGAAAATCCACCTGAGAGACGGTGGGTAACATCTCACACTTCCAATGCTGGTTTTGTTCACTCCTCTTTTTAAGATACCCTCGACAGACGCATGCGTTGAGTTGGTGAACGCGCTAAATTTGTCTATAAGAAAATACAAACTGCTGTCTCTTTGTTATCAAATGATCTTTGGAGGATGTTAGTAAGCTCATACAAAACAGTATCTAACGATCTACCTTCTCTTTCTGCATATGCTGTCTCTTATAATATATTGGAGAAATCTCCGGAGTTTTAGTCTAGATGTGTCTCTATATCTAAGACTTTGTCGGTTAGTTTTAGTAATATCGAGGTAAGACTTAAAGATTCGAGATAAATATTGGTTTTTATCCGTTGACGGCGGGAACAGATTGGTTCCTGAAACGTTAGGACTCCACCATTTTTTTGACTTCCGGTTTATGTCATTTTGTTTTTTATTTTAGGCTTATTTAAACCAAGATATAAAAATTGTATCCATCCCATTTTTTTTAAGGAAAAGGGTTAAATCAGTAATTTCGATATTCAACGCCACCTAGCGGACACTTGGTGAGAATTAATGAAGGTTTGTTGGAACTTTAAATGAAAGGTACCAATTGCCTTTTAAATGAGCTCAAGTGTACTTAAATCGGATAAAGATTCGCTGAGATATCGCAAGAACATAATTCTTTTACCCTCCTCCAAAATTTCTTGTCTTTTACAAGAGTCATTATTTCACCTAGGTATCTGAGGACACACTAAACTAAAAGCTATTAAGAACGTTTTGTTCGCTAGTATCTGACTATTCCAGATAGATGAACGCGAAAATAGTAGTTCTGATACAAACCCAACCCTGTCCTGTATTTTTTCTGTATCAAGCCTTACCTACAAAGGGCATCGACCCCAATAATGTATAGCTTCTGACAGGCTATTATTATATTCTTTATAGGTTTCTTCACATAAGTATAGGGTATAATATTAGCAAAAAAATTGTGTATATATAGAGAAATTTAACGAGTTTCCGAATTTCCGTTCGTGGTGTACAAAAAAGTGATTTTTCACGACTTCCTTGTAATAATTATACTAGGAAAATGCTACGCGACGGTAATCAAAAGTGGTTATTTTTAGCACCATAGTCAGGGACGAACTTAGTTGATTTTGAATGTATATATTTTGAGGAAAGGAGTTTGAGATTAAATACCAGAGACCTGGAACCACTTATACGATTATACAGGGGAAGGTAGAATTTGAGTATGTATTACTTATTTTCTTAAAAATGTCACTTTTGGTAGTGGTCGGGATATGCTCCCATTGTCAGCCATGTCTATTCCTATTGTCGGCCGTAATTAACTTTTGTAAAACATTGAGGGTCAGGCAAGCGGTTTAAAAAAGGGGTGAAAAACTAAAAAAAATTTGTTCTTAAGTTTATCCGAAATATTGACAAATTTTTCATTCATTTAATAGAATATAACCTAAAACATTTAACATAACAAATTAAATCATATTGGCGTTCGAAAAGAGTGGAAAAGAGGGTGAAAAACTAAAATAAAAACATATTTCCTAAACATAGCAGAAATATTTACTAGTTATTTATAGCTTTGATTTAATATAACCTATGAAATGTATCATAAAAAACTTGCTTATACAGGGTGTCCGTTTTAAGTGATACCACTATCTCAGAAACCTTAAGAGGTACGAGGTCAGTTAAATTAGAGAAAAGTTGCGTTTTATGATCCTTATTCAGGATGCGTTTACCATGTTGTCAAATTCTTCTTAGTTTCTTAGATACAGGGTGATTTGTTTTGTCCTAAAATTTTCAAACTCGAATTTCTCGAAAACCTTTAAGTTTTTCGAGAAAAACAAGTATGCCTTTTTTATGTAGAAAACTTTACTTTATCACATTTTTGACATAAATTGAATAAAAGTCACAAGAAAAAAAAGTTAGGTTATAATTAAGGCAAGAGTGTCCCCCCATTTACCCGCCTATGGCCATCCTTTTTTATTCAATTTCATGTCAGTTTACGACATTTAACTAGATGAATAAATATGCTGCATTTGATTAATTCATCTTTACTCGTTTGGAAAGTATTTCAAAAAAATCGTCCTCATGCAGTCATCTTTAACACCCTGTATCTTTGTAAAGAGGACTTTTCGGAAAATTACAATTTAGGTTATTTTTCATGATTAGACAAATTTTGACCACCTATTTTAAAAACACCTTGTATATTCCCCAAACTTACCACAAAAATTGGCTAATTATATAGGTACTATAGTTTTGATATAACCTACAAAATGCAGAATAAATAAACAAACTTGTTTACATAGGCGTTCATAAATAGTAGAAATAGGGTAAAAAAAATAAGACTGTAAAAATGATATATTTATACTTTTAAGTAGTTGCATTGATTTTAAAAATACACGACAAAAAATGTATGTACCATAGGCGTCCGTGGAAAAAAATAACTGATGTATACTATAAAAAAAATATTTTATTGGGAAATATAGCTTGTCACTATGAGTCTTACGAGAAAGGTAAATGAAAAAAAGGTCTCAAAAATATTAATTTTACACTTAAATATGGAGAGTTAGCTAGCTTATTTCGTACCATGGATAGAAACGTTTGCAAAAATAAGTTTTTTTCTCCATAAAGGTTCATTTTATAAACAGTAGATTGTAGATTAACATTCACGCTCCTCAAATTTAGTATTTTAAAATAATTGTTATCATATAGGGTGTCGAAAGTTTACGGTGAAGAACTTAGTCCATCCCTGGTAAATTAAAAAAGCTAATTTAGATTTAAGGCCATTATTTTAATAGTTCCTCACTATAGTGTACATCATATCAAATTTTCATTATCTTATATAAAGAACTGTTATTTTACGAAAACCGATTTCTAGTGGGACCTTGTCATCTTATTGTTTTCATGTTCTGCTTGTATGCGAGAGATATCCCAGATTTGCCGGGACACCCTGTATATTATGTTTTGTCCCATTATTAATCAAGTAATCTAGTTATTAATAAGTAACACATTTGACGTTTTTTCTCCTATTTTTTCCAAATCGCAATAATTTAACTTGATTAATTATGGCAAAGTAAAAAATACATATTTATCTATAATATTTAAAATATGTTAATAATTGTAACTGGTAAGTACCGGTCAAATTATAAAAACGCGTTAAATCGTATTTATACTGTTTCTGGTTAATTTTTAAAATTGATACATTTTAAAATGCATACTATAGGATAGGGGGAGTACCATGATTTGTTGAATAATAATAAAAATATGCATTAAATACATATTTTTGTTTAAATAGATAAAATTTGATTTAGTGTATATTACCTTAATAAATTAGTATTGGTATTATATTTCCTTGCACGAGGAGATCAATTACATAACGCAAGTTATTTTTAATGTCAATGTTGACCAGAAAGAAGGCGCCATGTTATTAGCTGTTTATGAATTCATGATTCATACTTTGCAATGTGTGGCCCAAAAACAACAAGCTTTAGTGGAATTATACAAAGTTACACCACCCTCAGCAATTGTTAATTAATTTCAATAATAATAATAAAAAAAGTACGATTGCCCAGATTTGAACTCACAACCTTTCGATTTCGAAGACTTGACGTTAACACATAGACCAACAGATATACCATGATTCGTTTTTTTTTAATTGTCGATAAATGCAGACGACGCCCAGAACCTAGATGGTGCAACGGTAAAATAAACATAATCGAAGATAAATTTCACAACTCAAGTCATAAGATTTTTTGGTCGTGTCCTTTATCGTCGTATCTAAATAATTTAAAACACTGTAATATTACCAAATTTTGATTTTTGCATGACATTGCTTCGCTCCAACTATTACCTGCATAAATTTCAGAATCGATAGATAATCGACAAATAAAGTGAGTTTGGTTAATAAACTATATGCGAAAAATGCTTCGTTACAATGTTACAGGGTGTTGAAATTTAAGAAAAAAATTCTAATTTTATTAATATCTTTATAACCAATTGAGATATTTCAATGAAATTTGGCACGTGTAGAGAGATAATCTAGTTTAATTTTTTCATATAATAATATTATTTTTATTTGCACCAGTGGCGTGCGTACGGCTACCGATTGCGATATTTTTAATGAAAAAACAGATACGCCACTGGTTTATCGCAAAATAAAAATTATGTCTGCAATCCTTATTCAGTTTACAAGAAAAAAGTACTCTTGGCTTTCTTTCGTATGACGCAACATTTTCGAGTAAAAAAATAAAAATCGTCTAAACCAAATGTATTGAAAACCAACATAAAAATAATATATATATCATTACACGTTTTAACAGATTTTACAGTTGTTTTTTTACAGAAACTGTTCAAAATGACTACCATCATTGTCAATACATAATTGGCATCTTCTGGTGATGCTATTGATTGCTGCCGATAGAATGTGATTGTTACGACGCAACTCATCACAAGCTTCTTGAATTTTTAACACTAATTCTTCGCGGTTTCTGACCGGCATCCTCTACACTTTTTCTTTTAGGTAGCCCCAAATAAAGAAATCAAGTGGGGTCAGGTCAGGCGACCTTGGGGGCCAAGATATAGGTCCCTTAGATTAATTTCGACTTCTCCAGGGAAAGGGCCAATCCATTGATTTCCGTAATGCTCTGTTATCCAGTTTCTCACATTCCGCCCGAAATGTGCTGGTGCTCCATCCATTTGAAACCATCCATTCGCACGTAAATGAAGTGGCACGTCATCCATTAAATCATTTAAATTATTCTCTAAAAAGTCTAAAAATAATTGTTTTGAGAGCCTAGCTGGTAAAAAGAATGGTCCGAGGAGGTTATTGGATATTACTCCTAGCCATACGTTCACACTGAATTGATGTTGAAACTTTCTCGCACTTCGTATGGATTGTGTTGGGACCAAATATGAAAGTTGTGGTAGTTCGTTATACCAGTTCTTGTAAATGAAGCTTCATCAGTCCAGCAAACCTTATGCAGCAAATCTCTATCAACGTGAACTTTATTCAATAACCATTTGCAATAGTTATGCCTTTTAACATAGTCCTCAGGCAATAAATCTTGCACAGCCTCTATCATTTTTATGAAGTGACTTAAGAATGGTTGACCTTGAAAGCTAATGTGATAATTATGTATTGACAATGACGGTAGTCATTTTGAACAGTTTCTGCAAAAAAAAAACCCGTAAAATCTTTTAAATATGTGTAAAACGTGTAATGATAATATGTTATTTTTATGTAGGTTTTCAATACATTTAATTTAGACGATTTTTATTTTTTTTTACTCGAAAATGTTGCGTCATACAAAAAAAAACCAAGAGTACTTTTTTCTTTTAAATTGAACAAGAATTGCAGATATAATTTTCATTTTGAGATAAACCAGTGGCGTATCTGTTTTTTCATTAAAAATGTTGCAATCGGTAGCCGTACGCACGCCACTGGTGGAGATAAAAATAATATTATTACATGAAAAAATGAACCTAGATTATCTCTCCACACATGCCAAATTTCATAGAAATATCTCAATTTCATAGAAATATCTCAATGTTATAAAGATATTAATAAAATTTGATTTTTTTTTGTTAAATTTCAACACCCTCTAACTTTGCAACAAAGCATTTTTCGCACATAGTTTATTAACCAAACTCACATTATTTGTCGATTATCTATCGATTCTGAAATTTATGCAGGTAAAAGTTGGACCACCCTGTATAAGGGAGTTTAACAATGTATATACACCTTAAGAGGGGAATCCGAAATGGTTACTTACAAAAATGTCCGATGGTGGCGCTAGTGAATCACATGGCATTTCAAATTATTCATTTCTTAACTTAGAGTAATTTTCTAGAATATTTTAATACATTCTTCTCCTCAATAGGTGTCGCCAAAAACTAATACATAGTGACACAAAATGTCATATTTCTATTTTACGTAAATTATTTTCACATTCTTTTTTGTGCGGGTATTCTTATACGTTTGATGCTTATCTTCGCTTAGACTAGTTATAGTTATATACTATTATACATAAAAAGGATGAATGTAAAAAAACTGGTTTTATTTACGATAAATATTCAAGATTTTTAAATATTTTCACAAATTGATGATTTTTGTGAAAACCGTAAAACATAGGTAAATGACACCTTAAAACGAATCCCAGTTATTTTTGAGGGACTATTAAAATACTCCAATACAGGGTGTTCTATTTAAAAAACCAGAACTATGATAATACATACTTATCTCTTCTTTGGACCGCCCTGTATGCTTGCAGTGTTTTTCAAAATGTATTAGGTTAGCCCTGTTGTTTTAGTTTGTCAGTTTCAAAACCATGAGACGCTTATTTCATGCATCAAACAGTGTCTTTCCTAATAGTATACAATGTGTCCAGAAACTAATGGACCAAGCGAAAGCCACAAATTCTAGAGCAGATTTCATGGCAATTCAACGCCAAACTTCTAATGCGAAATTGCTTCCAAAAGAAGTTATAGCTTTTAAAAGATGGCGGCTTAGCATAGGTTTTTTAAAGGTATCGCGAAAGCGCCTTTAGCCATTGGAGTGAAAGGTGACAAAGATATTTCCCTAAATAGAAGCATTCGTTGGCCATACACTGCTGAATTAAATTGCGAACTTAGGCGTCTAAACGGGTATCAACGGACATTTTTAATAAAAACTTCTTTTTCACTAACTTTTGGAGAATTCTGACATCATTCATAGGAAATATGAGGTATTCTTATCTCAATATGATAGAATGCTGCAATTTCGAGAAAAATTAAGTTTTAGTTTAATATGCGGTTTAACATAGTACCTATCTATTTGATTTACGATTGGTACAGTGATTATTTTAACAGTAAACATTTTAAAAATTAAGTAGGGTATTAGGTATTGAGAGTATATACAGGGTGTACCAAATATAAGAAATGAACCATAGTTGTGTTTTTTTAAATGGAATGCCCTGTATATGAATATATTTTTAGATTCACCGTTCAAAATAAACCTAACTTTCATTAAAGTACATCTCACCTAAACCTGACAGTTTTTTAAGTATTTAAATTTTTATAAAAATATAGACATAATATGAATGAACAAATTCACACCTATTTGTTTGTTCTTTTTAAGCCAGTCTGGGCTGATAAATATACCCACTCATCACATGTTACGCCAAATATAAAAAACTCGAAATACTAAATACAGGGTGTCCAATAATATAATTTATATGAACGTAAAGTTTAATTCTAAATAACTTGTTTATTTCAAATGGAACACCCAGTATATGAGGTCAAAATTAGATGCATTAAGTAATTATCTGTCAAATATTATAATACTTTCCCATGGATAACTTTTGACGTTTTTGTGGAAAATGGACATATTCATGATATTAGGGGAATTTGAAACTGAATCTCTTAGTTTCATATGTAGACCACCATGTATTTAATGATGCAAAAATTAATGTTAAATTAAAGTTTTATTGTAGATATGTATACTTATCTTTAATTTTGCATGGAAGAGGCACACATATTGGCAATAAGAGGAAGAATTTTCAAAAATATAATATTTATCAAGTCAGCCATGAGAATTTGAGAAGATAGAATACATTTTTTTTAATTTGATATTTACTGTCAAATAGTTTGTTGAAAATTCTTACTTAAGAGTTGAGAATTTTTTGATAACACAGTTTTTTACCTGTGACATTTGATTTAATTCAATTCAAAAATACGAACCTATTCCAAAGGAGAATTCTAGGAGAATGGTCCAAAAATGCTTTGTTGGCATCGCGAGTTTACGCTCAAAGGTTCCTGGCGCAAAATCACCCCAAAAAAGCGGTCTTCGAGAGACTGTTAATGCAGTTTAACGAAAGATACCACCCAAACACAGTGCAACTGCATCAAGAACTTTTCAATATTGATTTTAACTCGTGTTGAATTTTGTACATGGGCCAGGAACAAAATCATCGCTAATGAAAAAATTTTTAATAGAGGAGATGAAGAACCAAATAAATGAAGCGTTTAGAAGCGTTATACCAGGTTAAAGTTGTTGAAGGATTTAAGAAAAGGATTCATATTATGTGCGTAGAGTCCAATCATTTTGAACATTTATTATAAAATTTATCAGTTTTTATGTAGGTATATCTTGTTATTTAATTTAAGTGAAAAATGTATTTATTTATTATGTTATTGTTTAAATTATGGTTTGTCAAATTCTCATGGTCGACTTGACAAATATAATTTTAAAAAATTCTTCCTATTACTACCAATATGTGCTTTTTCCATACATTAAAAAATATACATATCTATAGGAAAACCTTATAGTGATCAATAGATAATTAATTTCATCATCATCAAATACAGGGTGGTCTACATGAAATTAACAGGTTCAATAAAAAATTCGCATAATATTATGAATATCTGCATTTTCCACGAAAACGTCAAGAGTTATCCATAGGCAAGTATTATAATATTTGACAAAGAATTACTCTGTGCATCTAATTTTTACCTCATATACCGGGTGTTCCATTTGAAATAAACAAGTTATTTAGAATTAAACTTTACGTTCATATAAGTTACATTATTGGACATCCTGTATTTAGTATTGGGGATTTTTTTATATTTGGCGTGACAAGTGATGATGCCTAGACTGGCTTAAAAAGAATGAACAAATAGGTGTGAATTTTTTCATTCAAATTATCTCTATATTTTTATTAAAATTTAAATATTTAAAAAACTGTCAGGTTTAGGTAAGATGTGCTTTAATGAAAGTTAGGTTTATTTTGAACGGGGAATCTAAAAATTTATTCATATACAGGGCATTCCATTTAAAAAACACAACTATGGTTAAGTTCTTATATTTGGGACACCCTGTATAGACTCACAATATTTTTAAAATGTAGCCCTAAATCATTTTTATCGAACCCATGAATAAAACTTTAAGCAAATTAAATAGTTTAGCCACAGTATTCCGTGTAGTATGGCGTGAATAACCCTGTATATACGTTCCAACTACCTAACTGGTGAAATTTGAAACGCTATTTAAACCCCCACTAAGGGTATCTTATAATTTTATAATAACTACCAGTCGGGAGTTCTTGTAATCTCTCTATAGATCATAAAAATCAGTTGTGTCACCCCAAAACTTTCCCGACTAGTTATAATATAATCAAAAATATATGACCTGCGTAACGAAACAGAATTTTAATAGTTATTATAATTGTATTATTTCCAATAAACTAACGTAACAAACTACTCGTAACTATTTTGTTCCTTATTATATTTATCCTCTAACAGTAGGTATACCTACATACCTAATATTACCATAGATGTTTATTCTTTGATAATACTGTACAGGGCTAAAGTTAATAATCCCTACTCCTAGTACACACGCATATACATATAACACACACCACATACAACTATACCTATATTAATAATATAAGTACGACAAAACCATTAGATTTTTGTGTCACTGTGTATAAACAGCGCCATCTCTTCAATGCTGTCCCAACTACGCTGGATATTAAATTTATAAAAAAATTATAAGAAAATGGCGGATATTTGAAGGGAAATTTAAGGTTTTTTTTATATATGGATATTGTCTAATACAGAAAGTTTTCACGTACAATTTTAATTACAAGTGATTGTTAAATATATAAATTAGGTAATAAAGTAATATTATCATTATTAAATATTAGAATCATAGCACAAAATGAGGAAAACATTGCTGACTTTAAACTCAATTTATTAAGTAATTATTTATTGTTGTAGCCTCAAAATACCTTATTACCTAATCCAAACCTTAGTCTTTAAAACCCTATTAAAATTTTTGCTACCAGATACGTATTAGTAAAGATTTCCATTCACAAAAATATATCTGTAAATTTGAAAAAGTTACCCATGTTTGAACTCAATTTATGAGTTAACTATTTAATCTTTCCGCTTGAAAATACTTCATTACCTAATCCCATCTTTTGTCTTTAAAACCCTATGAAAATTTTTGCTAGCAGATACGTCTTAGTGGCGACTACCATGCGCAAAATTACGCCTGCAAAGCGAAATATGATGATTTTCTAACTCTGTTTTTGAACTAACTATCCAATATTTCAACTTCAAAATACTTCAATACCTAATCCCATCTTTACTCTTTAACTCCCTATCAAAATTTTTGTTACCAGATACGTATTAGTGGAGTCTACCATGCGCAAAAATAGGTCTGCAAACGATTGTATTCAAACGCCCCTCTTAAAGTACACCTTAGTTTTTAAGATTTTAGTAAAAAAATGTACTAAATAAATAAATAAAAAATGTATAAACAATTCTGCCAGATTTAGTTCAAATGAAGAGCATTAAAATAAAAAAATAAGTAAAGGAACGACACAAAATGGTAGTGATATTTTTTGTTTATTAAAAAACCAAAGCCTTCTAATTCGATTAACAACGAGATATTCCTAAAACCCATTGAGGTGGTATAACATACCACGCATTTTAGTTACATTCATTGAATAACAACTACTTTGTTTTGAAATAGTATCACCTATGTAATACAAACTTGAAACTATTCTAGGAACAGTATTAATTTAGACAAAACAATTCTCAGAGAATGTTAACATATTTTGTTTGTGTTCCATTCTGAAAAAGCCAAATTTAGTAAAAATTTTCCTGCCGCAATTTCTGTTTCAACCCGTTTTCAGGAAAATATCCTAAAATCGACGCGCATGAAAAGGAAAGTGAGTCGATATTTTGCTTCCCTCTCCTATTATGCTTTACACGTTTGAATGTCTACTGACATTCTCCATTCAAGGAGCATAATATAGTAATTCCTACCCCCTTATATGATTGGAAAGGGTGATAAAGTTTTTTGTGTTGTAACTGAATGGAACTTTTATTAGGGAAAGTTCGTTAACGTTAGAAAACTTTACTTTTGTTTGTAAGTTCAATAACCAATTTTACCACATCACTGTGCAATTTTTATAGTCTGGTTGATTTACAGGGCGAATAGAGACGTTAGTCATATTCATGACAACTACATTTCCAGGCAACCGACAATATAAATCTCGATTATGTTTTGTAATAACTTGCTTGGTACTATATTTATCAGGTGAATGAAATTTCATCTGGAACATTCATCATCATCAGAGCCGCATGGACAACCTCAAAGCGACCTGGGAAATTTGTAACAGAACATCTCATTAGATGGTACACAATCAAGTTTTTTGTTTTGTTTTTTTTCACAATAAGCCCATGAGGCTGCAATGAAACCGGGGACATGTCTCGAACGGACCCTTTAAAAAAAAGTTGACAATTTATTTTTAGTTTTGTTGCCCTGGTATGAGAGGTTGCCAAAAACATCCCTCGTATATAAAAATAACCTTTAATTTGTCGGAACATCAATTAATTCTTTCATTAAATATGTAAAGATACAGGTGTGTGTAGTAACATAATTATCACCAGTAAGTAGGTCCAAAATTATATTAGAATTCCAGGCAAGTGTCGCTTCCTGATGCTAATTCAAGGATGCTCAAAGTGCGTTGTTTTATTGCGTCGGGTTTTTTCTGTGAAATTATTTTTGTTGTTTATACGTATTACAATTATAATAAATAATTTTGAATAAGGGGATTTTTTTTTGAAAGAAAATAAACACATAATTTTGTGACAGAGTTTAGACGTACCTACGTGAGATTTTAATAATTTTATTCCATCTTGGTCGGTAAACATTTCATCATTTGTGGACTTAAAACTGGTTGTTAAAATGACATTTTAATACAATAGTAAATTCGAAGAACATTTAAGGAAAGAAAAAATCCACCTACAGGGTTCTAGGCCTCCCAACTTCAAATTAAAACAAAAACTAAATCGTAAACGCAAACAGGTAGCACAAAAATGTTTTAATAAAAAGCTCTACAGGCGTATGTAGGTAGACACGGTTTTTGAAATGTCCCCATAGAAAAAAATCGGTTGTGTCGCCCCAAAACTTTCCCGACAAGATATAATGTAATAAAAAATATATGACGTGCGTAACGAAACAGATTTTTTTTTCATTATTTCCATTAAACTAACGTAACAAACTAGCTACTTTAAATTAGAAAAAAAAAATATTCCCAGAGGTGGGATTTGAACCAAGAACCATCCGCATGCGAAGCACACGCTCTATCAATGACGCCAAAAACCCTTTATCAAATTACTTTATTATATTTGAATAAGAATAAGAGTTGTTTGTCGTTCCAACTACCTAAATGGTGAAATTTTAAACGCAATTTTCTTGAGAACTATGGGCGCAAATATCAAAAGTATCGCCCTAAAGCAGTTAAAAATGCTTTAAAATTATGTAACTATCACTCGACCCCTACTTCGATTTGAAAATTTGGCGGTTGTGTCCACCCCTATCACAGGGCGATTTCATCCAAAAACTAATAGGTGCATCCTAGGACTCCACTAATTTAGCTTAATTGCTTAAACTGTCGGGAAATGATCTTAATCGTCTCAAGGAACTTCAAAAGTGTTATATGCATCTTTATCTCAAATTTTTTTTAGCACGTTCACAATACTATCCCTGTGCGCGAAAGTAAGAGTCTAAAGGGTTCAAATCGGACGACCTCGCTGGCCACTCAATTCGACTCCTTCAACCTATCTATCGAGCAAAATGTGCTGCAACCAGCTCTGGGGATCAATAGTACGTGGCTGGGGTCCTGCAAAGAGTTGAACAAGAGCAGGGATGATTTCATTTTGCAGCAGTATTAAGTAACCTTGTGCGTTAAGATTACCATCAATGAAGAACGATCCTATCATTGCATTTGTAACAATGGCCCCCCTAACAGTAACTTTCTGTGGATGTTGGGTATGTGCTTCTATGACCCAATGTGGATTTTGGTCGTACCAGTTTCGACAGTTGTGTCGATTAACGCTACTATTCAACATAAATGAGGCCTCGTCAGGAAAATTCATCTGTGGATTATTACAATATTCTTGCAGTACTTCGCAAAATTCATTCCCCCTATCGAAGTCGTCCTCTGACAGTTATCCTGCGTCCTGTACTAATTTGACCTTATAAGGGTGAAAGTTGTTTTTACGAACTTTTACGTACTGACGTTTCACAGTTACCTGTATCCTTGCTCAATTCACGACATGACGAGTGAGGGCTTTCCTGAATAGCAAGCAAAACGTTCAACTGCTCATCTTTTGATAAAGATCTTCTTCTTCGGATGCTATCCACTAATGGATGTTTGCGATCACATTTTCCATCTCCTCTCTATCTCTTGCGGTGTGAATTAGGGTCTGTATGTCATTTATTCCTGTCCACTGTCTTATGTTCCGCAACCATGACAATTTCTTCCTTCCTATCCCTCTACGGCCCTCTATCTTACCCTCGATCAACAACTGTAAATACTCATACTTCTTGTTCCTCATGACGTGCCCCAGATATGAAGTCTTTCTCTTTTTTATGGTGGTTAACAGTTCACGTTCTTTGTTGATGTTGGACAGAACTTCTACGTTTGTTATTCTTGCAGTCCACGGTATCTTGGGCACTCTGCGGTAAAGCCACATCTCGAACGCTTCCAATTTGTTAATGTTGTTGACTTTAAGGGTCCAACCTTCCATCCCGTAGAGAAGTACTGACCACACATAGCACTTTAAGAATCTCAACCTCAGACCAAGATCGAAGTCCGAGCAACTAAATACTCTCCTCAGTCTTAGGAATGCTTGTCGGGCTTGTTCGATGCGACTCTTGACCTCGATATCAGGGTCCAGTCTTCAGATAACCACATGCCCAAGTATTTAAATTTGTTCACTCTGTCTATGCGCATTGCGTTGAATGTTAACTGTGAGTCTTCAAACGCATTTAGGTTCCTTGATATTATCAAAGATGGTCGCTCTGATTTTGGTAAGTGTTTTAGGTCACCATAAGTTGCAACTTTTTGAATCAATTTGCTCACAGTATAGATTTTGAAATATGTCGATCAGGATGTGTTCCATTGAACAGAGCACAAACCTGATCATAAGATCCTCTTCGATCGCCGTAACCGACCGTAATTAGGATTGTAATCGGATCGTCCTTGTTAAGGTCCGTTCCGTTACTTTACGGAAACCCTGTATAATTCCGATTCTATACATAATTAACGTACGACTTTTCGTTCGTGAAGTACATGTCTTCAACCCTTTAAAAAAAAATTAAATTATTATTATTATTAGTCGTAAAATAGTAAACGGTAAAACCGATGAAACTGTTGCTCAGTTCCGAATTTGAGGTTTCTGAAATATTGATGTCATCCTCACTCATCTTCTATAGCGAGTAGTGGACCAACTGATCGCCATGGTCCTCCATGAAACTGTCCAGCCTGTTCTTAAACCTGTCAACCGTTTGCGCCATTATCACCTCTTCAGGTAATGAATTCCATGCATATACAACTCTGTTTGTTATAAAATTCTTCCGAGGAAGTCTAGCACATCTCTCTTTGTCAAGTTTCTTACTATTGCCACGCAGATTAGTATTTCTAGCAGGATGAAATACATCGAGAATCACCGAGTAGTAGCCACTAAGTATCTTGTATGTTTGAATTAGATCGCCTCGTTGTCGTCGATCATAAAGACATGTCAAATTTAAAAGCCTCAATCGCTCCTCATATGGTATATGGCTAAGTGCATGAGGTAGCTTAGTGAATCTCCTCTGAACCCTTTCCAATGCCTCTATGTCCTTCATGAAGTAGGGGACCAAACGCTGTTGGCATATTCCAATAGTGGTCTGACATATGATTTATACAATTTCAATATTAGAGAGTTTGATCTTGATCTGATTGCTCTTCGCGTTTCGCGAAGATGGAAGTTTGTGCTTAGCGCTGAGACCTTCGCTTTTTGGCGAGTCCTGCAGCTTTTGCCTTGTTCAGGGTCGCTTTTTTCAATTCTATTAATTTTCGTGATTTGCCTTTCTAGAGAACACTGATGAGAACAAGAAAAAAAGGTAAAATCCAAGTCCAAGGCCAAAACTATCTTTGCGATTTGCATAGATGTTGGACTCTTCAGATGCGTAGAAACCGCAAGAGAGTAAGATTTTTCCGTAAGACTCCTCATTATTGAATGTGACACGCTATTTGACAAAGCAACGGTCGTAACACCCGCCATATTCGTCGTTTGTGCTAGAGGACCATGTGCACAGGTCACGAATTTGTACAGAAACAATATTTCTGGATAAATCCTGTGGCATATTTTCACCAGCTGGCGTATCTCATTGAATCTTCGAACGAAGAAAATTTGAATCAAAGTTCCATTATTTAATCCAACTTAAAACAATTTGGATATTCTAAACCATCCTGTATATTCGTTTCCTGTGATTATATAAACTACTGTCAACACGATTTGTGGATTGTTTTTAATGTTCAAATTAACGGTTCGTCCAACATTTTGGAATAATTCCAGGTTTGTGATTTATATTACAACGAACTATAGTATATTTCATAGACTGTCACCGATTAAAAATAATATTTATCTTTTGTCTTTCAATATTTTCTCGTAAGTTGCAATATATACTGTGTCTGACACCAATAACTCCTCTACATAGGACAGCTGGTTTAATTTGTGACGTCACGAACGAGCGGTCAAAACACACTAATAACATAATACGTACTTATAGTTTACTTATGACTTTTTAGCTATCCATATCATATATGTAATATTACTAACACCCTGTATATGGAGACTATTAATTTCATGCAAAAAATTTTAATTTCACCGGAAATACTTGTTTTTGGTCATTTTATACATAAATAAGTAGTTTTAAAAAAATGTCTGTCTGTCTGTATCCACGAAAACGCAAAAACCGCTTAACAGATTTGAACCAAATTTGGTACAAAAATACTATTGGACATGGCAAGGAGCTGATTAGATTTTGGGAAACATTGAGCGTAGGCAAGGGGTTTTGAAAGAGGGTTCAAAAATTAAAAAAAATCATAGTTCTTAAACTTATCCGAAATACTGCATAATTTTTTACGCATTTAATTGAATATAACCTAAAATATTTAACATAAAATATTAGACCACATTGGCGTTCGAAAATAGTGTAAAATGGGGTAAAAAAGATTTAAAAAAACGTATTTCTTAAACATAGCAGAAATATTAACTAGTTATTTATAGTTTTGATAGAATATCACCTATAAAATGTGTTATAAATAACTTGTTTTCATAGACGTTCGTAAATAGTGTAAAAGAGGTCAAAATAAAAAAATATATACTTTCTAAACTGATTCGAAATACGGAATGATTTTTCATCATTGTAACAGAATATAACCTAAAAAATGTTACATAAATGAACTGGTTCACACAGGCGTTCGAAAATAGTGTAAAAAGAGGTCAAAAACGAAAAAAAATCCAAATATAACAGAAAAATTGGGTAATTATATACCTATAGCTTTGATATAAGATAACCTACAACATGCAGCATAACAATTTTGTTTACATAGGCGTTCTTGCGTACAAGAACTTGGCGCAGAAGATCTGAAATATAAAATATGTACGTATAAATAGTGCCTCCAAAGAGAAGAAAAAGGAACAAAACCCGATACTCAAAAAAAAAAAATAGCTGATGTCTAAAACAAAAAAAATATATATACGTTTTAGATAAATGACAAAAAGTCATAAAATTATTAGTTTTACACTTAAATATGGAGAGCTATTCGTGCCTCGAGGACTTTAAAAATAACTTACAACGATAGAGTTACATTTTTCCCAATATTTTTTAAGCAGGATATTTTATATTAGTCCACATACAGGGTGGAATCCTAACAAGAAAACAATGCAATTTCACTAACTTGATACGTAATAAATCAAATCATAGGATGTCGTATGTATGCATAAACCATCCTCAGATTGCACCTCCATTCGAAATTTTAACACAGAGAATAAATAATAATTTTATTCACTTTACTACGAATGTAGTATACTAAATTAAGTCCCAAAATACCATTTACTAACATCATTAGATGTCGTTTTGTTATACACCAACATACCAATTGGTAGCATAAAAAATAATTGATAAGAAAAGATATTGTCCGAAATAAATAAATAAGTATACAGAACTGTCAGTACTCTTGATTGTTTAATATTGGATAATTTTGTAGAATTGTACCTAACTTTTCGTTTCGTATTTGAATTATTGATAAAACTCCAGTCATATCACTAGGAAATAAAAATATCAACACGTTCAACGTTCATGCATAAATCTACTTATACATTGTATTTAAATCACTGTCTGGTAGCGGGTGACATTTGCAAATGATCTATAAATATTTAGTAGAACACCAGATTTAAAATAGAATTGCATCGAAAAATATTATACTTATCTTGTTCTGATAATGAGGAGTTCTTCTTTAATTTAATAATCTAATCGTAGTACCTACATCATAATTTATAAAATTACTAACGGTAGATGTCTTCATTGATTCGATGTGAGTTAGACTGTAAATAAGAAGTCGACTAAAATATTTCACCTTCGATCATACTCGGAATCAATGAATAAAGAAAAGAAAAGGACAGTTGACAGTTAATACGTGCGACGGAAGTCGGCCATATCGAGAAACGATGATGTCGTTTTATAGTTTTGTGTCTTTTGATAGTATTTCTTGTGTTATTGAAAGTGCATTTCAACAACAACAAAAACGACCATGCAGTCGTTATACATTCCAGCCCACGCGTTTAGCTTCTGAGTATGTTCAGTGTGAGCTTCATGAAATAAGTGTATGTGGATAGATTCAATTATTTTTCATAGCATATTTATACAGATCTACAAATGTCAAACGATAAGAATCAATATTTAATTAAACGTTGAAAATTACATATTATTAGGAATATATTGTAATAATTAGGTTTTGGCCACACCTACTGAGGGGAAGAATAAATTAAAATATTCAAGAAAAATCTGCAAATTCAAATAAATATATTTTTGAACAGAATCACTAGAGCCACAATCGGACATTTTTGTAAATAACCATTTCAGATTCCCCTCTTAACAGCCCCATGCAGACAAAAAACGAACACTCATCTGAAGAACAAATGTTGAACAACAAATAACCCGGATTTATTGCTCAAAATTTTTTATTATTCGTTTACTATTCAACTCACAAAATTTGCAAACGGCTATCAAAGGCATCTTCATTTAATTCGCACAGAAGGTTAATTGTGTACGGGTGGAATTTGTTTGAATGCTCGATCGGTCAGAATTTGTCTAGTACGGATCGATAATGACGGGGTCCAGCAACAGCAACTTCTATAGCTTCGTTTCCCACTAATTCATTTGCAAACAAAATCATTGTGTCTAAAAAAACCTTCAAAAATTTATATTACATACCGGACAAGACCTCTGATTCGATTTCGAGAGTGTAAGAAGAATGTATGGAGTAAGAATTTTTTCGTTAAAATTGTATCCATAACCTTGCCATACCTACGCCACTGGCTGAATAATAAAAAAGTTGTTTGAAGATTAAGAATACGTTCTTCCTGAGATTCAAACAGATTTTGGACCTTCATTATTGAAGTTTCCGAAGAATTTCCTGGAGTGTGTCAAAACCAGGAGGATTTTGTCCAGGCACCCTGATTCTTGATTCTCCCATCTCCTTCTGGAGAGAGTCTGAGTAGTTGTTTGACACTCACACACGGTCAGTGTTTTCTTTAAGGTTGCTATATTTACCATGGTTTAGGATTACAAATGTCACTATTTAGACAAACACTGTTAGGACTACCTAATTTTATTGCATGAAGAAAATCTTTGTCCAGTTACACTGTAGAATAATAATAAATCTTGTGTAACATAAACAAACGCCATGGATCCCAATAATATGACAATTAGCAGTATGAAAAAATCTCTCTCCTGACCCAGATAACAAACATTCACATACTTTTTTGCATTAATCAATTCAAATGTCTCATAAACTGGAACGTTTTGTTATAATATGATTTTAAATACAAAAAATGTAATTTGATCACACTAATACAGGGTGTCCCACCGGGAACCGAATCGATATGTATATAAAAAACTATACATAGGCAGATGAGGTAAAATAGTTATCAGTTATTGAACTTGCTTATTTCAAATGGAACACTGTATATTATATTATTACAGATTTGAATTCTACGTAAAATTCCAACTAGACTTTGTGTATAATGTCCTATACCTAGGTCTTGCCGTTTCTGACTTATTTAAGGTTTTATGTAAATAATGACATTTGCGGGCTCTAAAATCATTAAAAAAATTTCCTAAAAGGAAACCTTCATTAATTGCTTTAAATACTATTTATATCTAAAAAATAGTCATTTTATGAGAACTTTGAACTGTTGTGGTAAATACAGGGTGTGCAAAATATCACATCAAACATGAAAATGGGAACACTGTCAAAAGTCAATATTTTTAAATAGAAACCCCAATATTTTATATTTTAATCCTATTAAGCAATAAAAACAAGGGTAAATTTGTATGAGGTTGTATATCTCTAAAATGTCTAGTTTTTGAAATATTGCCATATCAGTAAATTACATACGGTACTTTTATTACAATTTTTAAGTTTAAATACATCTAGGTAGCTATGACGGCAATGAAAATCATTTACCGTCATTATGACGCTGTCGCTTACGCTCTTAAATTATACACATTAAAATAACTATTTAATTTTATTTATTATTTATGTAAAATGTGATAAAGTAATATAATAATAACAATAATAATAATCAGCTAAATAATCACAACAGTAATGAACAATAAAAACAATATATGTTTAAATACAATTCACTGACACACGCAAAAAGGATACCAGAAGCAATTCAAGACAGTTCTAGTCTGGTTCCTGTAAGTTGTGAACGAAATTAAATACAATTTACAACAACATTAAAAAATACTTCCATGGGCCATATTTCTAAATAAACATAAGTGTTAGTTGTTAAGGAGTTTTTCATTAAATTTTAAATGGAAAGCCCTATTTATTACTCCACAATTTCATTGGTTTAGACTTGACATTAATTATACTAAAATTTTAGAAAATTATACAGAGCGGTTCAAAAGTTACCGCTAGTATTATATGCAAAACATGGCGAATTCTAAGGCTTCTGTACTGGAACTGAAATAATTTAAACTCTGCTTTTTACGGGCATAGCGTTTTGATAGTTATCAACTTTTAGAAGAAGATAATTGTTAGTATATAGTGCAAAACCTGTATACAGGGTGAGTCCAAACTCAAATTTGCGTTTTACTCAAATTTTCCAAATAAGACACCCTGTATATAATATCAAAAACTGAAAGGAAAATTGATAAGCTTTTATTCTTATATAACCTTTCTTATACCTAAAGCTATTAGTTTTTAAGATATTTTCATTTAAACAAAAAAATATTAGAAAATTTGGACTTTACGTGATCATTTTGCATATACCTAATATCATTTATGATATTCGTTATTGAAAAACATTACACAAGATCAACAAAATAATATTTTTCAAATTCAACCTATTTTTTAATAGTTATTTGTCAAAACCGGTATATAATTGCAATATTTATCAACTAAATCAACAAGAATTTGATCGACTTTATCTTTTTCTAAAACTTGATTACTATCAAAACGCTATGCCCGTAAGAAGCAGAGTTTAAATTATTTCAGTTCCAGTACAGAAGCCTTAGAATTCGCCATGTTTTGCATATGATACTAGTGGTAACTTTTGAACCACTCTGTATAATTTTCTAAAATTTAAGTATGATTAATGTCAAGTCTAAACCAATGAAATTGTGGAATAATAAATAGGGCTTTCCATTTAAAAAAACGTAAGTTTGGTTCACCCTTATAAGATGAGTCACCCTGTACAAATAACAATAATTTTAAAATGCGTACTTTATGACTGCCTACACACTGGCTGCTTAGTTTTGCGTGAAATTTTTGGTCTTTGAGGTAATATCGAACTTCGACGCACTAATAACTCACCCTGTATTACATTTTATACACGGTATTCCATTTTTTGGAATATGCAAGTTGACACCTACTTCTGTTATAACCGGAAGTGTCAATAACTTATAATAATAATAATATCGACATAGCCAAATTTTCAAAATTCTCCGATGTATAGTTTTCTATATACAGATCGATTTGGTTCCCCGTGGGACATCCTGTATATTATCTAAATAGTATCATTCTGCAAGTATGTCGATAATTTTATTTCTATAATATCACTGAAGGAATCTGCGAAAACATTTATTTGTTCTCATCTCTCATTATAAATTAAATAAAAATAAATTTGAAATTTTTAATATAAGCATTACTTATCTTGATATTTATTAATAATAATAACATTTATTTTCCAAGGGGTCATTGACCCACTAACAGGAAAGTGAAAATTACAAAAACCAAATCTGTACCCCAGAATAAAACTGTATTAAGTCCCATTTCTTAATTGTTCAGGAAACGCAAATGAAACTTTTTATTATTGCAATTACCTGCTGTATTTATTCTGGTTTAAAATATGGTGGCAATTATTTTATTTTTATGTTTTCTATTGTTTCCTTATAATAATGTTATATTTACAAACACTTCACATTTCATCTCATGCCAAAAAACAAAATTTTTTTTGACTGGGAACTTAGATTTAATGGACTTAATATAGTTTTATTCCAATGACATTTAGCTGCTATGGACTTAAGATAATGAATACAATATTTTTGAGGACTTAAATTTATTTTTTATAGAAAAAAAACACACTTTTATCAAAAGTGTACTTTAATTTACTGGTAGACACAAAAGTATTTAAACGTAAAGTATTGCTAAATCCATAAAAAAAAACTTATTCTTACTTGTGATTCAAACTGCACTTAACAATGAGTTTTTTTTTTATCAAAATTTGAATAATAAATTTTTGAGTTTTTTTTGGGTTCTTTTGCATGAACCATATCCATAATTCTTCTTGACCTAGTTGAACTCATTTTTTTATGAATATCACTAATGATAAAACTCATATACTCGTATATACTAAATTCTAAAGCAGTCTCACGACTAACGCACATAAATACCAAAACATGAACTTAATACAGTATTATTCAAGAAATTTAGGGAATTATCGGACTTAGTATAAGGTTTTAAAAAATAAATCTGTAACTAAGCATATAACACAGTTTTATTCCAGACCGGTGTAGGACTTAATATTTTATTAAATCTTGTAACATCCTAACCTAGTACTGTAGGACATATTACACATTCGCAAGTAAAAGAGGAGTTAATATTACGCTAGAAAAGTGAAAAAACTTATTTTCGTAAAAAGTGGACTTAATACTGTTTTATTCTGGGGTACAGAAATATATTTTGGTCTATAAAAACAAAAAACTGCAAGAAACGAAATTTTTTGGATTTAAAAATTGTGTGACCTTTGTTGCAACTGCCAATTAGGTAGGCAGTTCAATAATTGGAATGATCTCAATTCCAAATTTAATTTTAAAAAAAGTAAGTTTTCTTTTGAAGATTTGGTGTTAGCCATTTTCTCAAGAAACAGCTTTGACTTCAAAGACAATACGACGTTTGAACATGAAAACTTTAAAACCCTGTATTAACAAAACCATAAAAATGGTGTTCAAAAGCCTTCTGAACGAACACACCCTAGAGGGACAGATGAAATTTGTAAAAATACTTTATTAATATTTTTTGTTTTAATTTTGTCTCGAACTCTTATGGTCGATTTATTTTATTTTCTTTGGGTTTTGGGTTCACAAATTATATTATGCTATTTACTATAATTCGTACATTTTATATTTTTTTCAAATATTTGTCATTTCCTTTGTTTGTACTATTTTTTAATAACACAATCAATACAGATTTTTTTGTTATTACAGTTGTCACAATAATAGTTTCTTTTGTTTTGTTTTAACCTATAGGAGACATACATATGATTGCCTTTTATATTTCGGGATATGGCAACCCTGGTGTTGCAATCTGACAACTGACAGCTCTATCGTAAAGTTGGACATTTTTGACGTTATACGTACTCAGAACGTTTTGACATACAAGTGCTATTTGTGTTGTTTACAGTAACTTAAAAGATTCATCTCGGCCCAAAAATGGAATTAAATCGTGAACATCTTCGTGCGATTATTTTTTACAACTTTCGACGTGGATTAACTCAGCAACAGTGCATGGATGAACTTAATTCAATTTTTGGTGATGAAGCTCCATCAAGGACCAGTGTTTATCGATGGTATGGTGAATTCAATCGTGGTCGTAGTTCACTCCAAGACGAATTTCGTGAAGGTCGTCCAAAATCAGTTGTTGTTCCGAAAACCATTGATGCTGTGCGCGAACAGATATTGCAAGATCGTCATGTGACCTATCAAGAGATTGAGACAACCTTAGGCATTAGTGGGACCAGCATACATTCAATATTGCATAAACATTTGACTGTCAAAAATACTTGTTCGCGTTGGGTCCCTCACAATTTGTCAATCGCTCAAAAAAAGGCTCATGTCGATTGGTCGAAAGAAATGCTCAAAACATACGATCGCAGTGCTTCGAAACACGCCTATGACATCGTGACAGTTGATGAATCGTGGATTTACGCGTATGAGCCCAAAAGTTCTTCGACAATTGGTTCAAACGCATGCAAAAGTGTATAGATCTTCATGGGGAATATTTTGAAAAACAACAAAGTGATTTTTGATGATTAATATTTGTTTTTGTTCTCTAATCCCGAAATATAAAAGGCAACCCTCGTATAATATGCTTATTATCTCTCCTGTATATGTTTTAAGGTAAAAAGGTTAAAAAAATTTTATATTTGAAGAAAAAAAAATAAGCTAGTATTTTGATAAATTTAATATCAAAAAAATCTGTATTGTGTAATATGATTGTGTTTTGTTACATTGTAGATACCTGAAGAAGGCAAAATGTAAAAAAAAATTGACGAAACGTACGTCGCTTTTAAAAAAGATTGTACAAAAGAAATGACAAATCTTTGAAAAAATATAAAATGTACGAATTATAGTAAATAGCATACAATTTCTGAACCCAAACTCAAAGAAAATAAAATAATTTTATAATAATTTTTTTAAATCCTTTAATATCGACTTTAAAGCCAATAATCTCAGAGTCATAGATGGTTACAATTCTGGAAAGACCTAAGTGTGAATTGTGAGATATTCGAAGATGAACCAGATGACTTATCCGAATAACCGTCAGTGTTGATTTTGATACCAACTTTTTAATACAGGGTGCGGCAACATAACTTCCTTATTTCAAAACGCAATAAAACCCATTTTATGGAGTAGAAGTTTTTATTATTTTCTTAAATAATGTAGGTACATATGTAAAGTTTTGCTTCAAACAGTTTTAAAAATCATGTCAGGTAGGTGACGCCCTCCATTGTCGATACACTGAATAAGCCGATTTCTGGCATTTGTCATAACCCTTTCCAGCATGGCAGCTGGTATATTGACCATTTCGGCCCGGATGTTGGCTTTGAGATCTTCTAGGGTTCTTGGACGATTGATATAAACACGGGATTTCAAAAATCCCCATAAAAAAAATCGCAAGGGGTCAAATCGGGGGAACGAGCTGGCCACTCCAAATCACCGCTGATTGAGATTAGGCGCCCCCGAAAGTGTGTGTGTCAAAACAGCCATTGATACCCTTGAAGTGTGAGCCGTGGCGCTGTCTTCTTGAAACCAATCGACCACGAAATCCAATTTGTTAAGTCGAGGAAAAAAAAATCTTCCAACATGTTTACATATCGCTTAGAATTCACTGTCACTGTTTCCTCATTTTCTTCAAAAACCAGGAATCAATTCCCCAGCCGAAGAAATTTGCACACCACACTGTGACTTTAGGTGAGTGCAGGGGCCTTTAATACAATTCGCGGGGGTTGGTGTCGGCCCAGTATTTTGTTTGTTGACGTATCCACTCACGTGAAAATTGGCCTCATCACTAAAAAAACAATTGCGTCCTCAGGAACGTTTTCGAGAAATGGGAAAGTTCTTGAACAATCGCCAACTTGTACGGATGGTAATGAAGATCATCGTGAAGAATTCGCCTCACTGAACGAGCGGAAAGTGTTAGGACAGATGCATGTTTGCAGACTGAACGCCGTGGGGATCGCAATATTGAGGCTCTCACAGCTTCAATGTTTTCAGGTGTTGTATTGGGCTGAGGGACTCCAATTTCTTCGTCTCGTCACACTCGCGCTTTGTCTGAATGTAAAGATCCATGTAACTATTGATTTCCGATCTGGCACAGGCCCTGAATCGATTTCGAAAGGCGCGCTGATTTGCGATCACAGAACGTCCATTCGAAAAGTACCCCTCGCCGGCAAATGCACTTTACTCACTGTTACAACGCATCGTGGTGCCTGACCGGATGGGGAACAAAACTTTAGATGCACGTCTACCGAATAAGAGCAGTCTCCCCCCAGTTCGATCTTTACAGTCTAAATAGCGCGCATTTCATAAAAGGAAGTTATGATGCCGCACCCTGTATTTGAGAGTGTGAACTTTTGATTTTTATGCTAAAATTTAATTTTTTGTTCATATTTGGATTTTAAGTTATTTAGAAAATAAATGTATTACCAATTAATGGCCTATGTGTTTACTTATTTTTACTTTCCCGCACAGGGAAAGTATTGTGAATGAGCTAAAAATATTTTGAGATAAAGACGAATATTACATGTATAGATTAATATTGTTAAATCTTGCCAAAATTTAATTTATTTTCCAAAATATTTACACAATATGAAATGAGAAAATCGTCAATATCTCATAATTGGTTTAAGTCAGATAGAACATTTAGCTTAGCAGGGCAGAATACCTACAATTGTGTTTGTTGTCAAATCATTTCAGGAAAAATATCGATTCATTATCAAATACAACAATACTAAGTATTTAACGATAAAGTAAACGTTTTATGCCTATTTTGTTGTTATTTTATTTTGTTGTTTACTATGCATTTCATTCTAAAATGAAAAAATCCCGCCTCTAGCACTAATATATCACTGTTTTCATATTTTTAATTAATTAAACTTCTTTGGATCCTCTAAGAAATACTTCGGGCGCCAGTGTTCTCATATAGCAATGCAACCTAAATTGCAGTTCTATATTTATCTGATTTGCATTGGATATTTTACTGGCGACAGACAGTGGAACCTTAACAGAAAATCATGTAATATACATTTACAGGTCAGTGTTATTAGGAAATTGTTTAATTGGACTATTGTTTGTTGGAACTAATGGCTATTATTTTTAGAACAATCAATTTCAGTTAATTGTGAGTGAGTATGGAATTACGTCGACATGTTTTACTTTATTGCCAACATTTTGGGATACTACATTACTTATAATAATTAAGGATATCAATAATAGCTTCGTTCGCGGCCACGATTCTGAATTGGTTCTAGTTCTCTACGCTTGCGCAGTTTCGATTTCGGCGTTCGCGGTGAAAAAATTATCGGACTACTAGTAATAGAATCAAACAGTTTGGCGTTCGCGGTGAAAAAAAAATCAGTTCATTACCGGTTCTGAATCGATTTTTCAGTTCTACGGACTGAGAAAGAACTGTTGGTTCTGACATGCGCAGTCTAGCTAACCAACATACACTATAAATATAACCATATTTATTTATTTTTTATATGTTTTATCCTTGTAGGTATATAAGTGCATTGTCTTTCTAAAGACAATGATAAGGGTTTTAGACAGCGTCAGTGACTACAAAGAAGAAGATATCCAAGAAAAAGTAGAATAGGGGTTGAAGGATTTTATTTTTTCAGGTAGATAGATCTGAGTATTATAAATAAAAGCAGAATTTTTTTGTGTCTGTTATTATTAAGGTTTTACTTTTTATTTCTTATGAAGTATTTAGTGACCGTGACGTCCTAAAAAAATTGAAAACAACAAAAATAAAATAAGTTTTCAATTAAACAACGTTTCTTGTTTCCATTACATTACTAAAATGTTATTAAAAATTAAAATGTGGTTGTGTTTGTGTTTTATGTCATTATTTAAATGTTCACGATATTCTTCTTCACTAAACTGCGGGACAGTATCTTCATAATAGGGATAATATTTGAATGAACTGGACCACATAACGCACTGTTATGTGAACTGGACTGAACAGTGATTAAAGATTGAACACGTCAACATAAAAATCAAAAATATAACTCAAATTTCTTCAAATGTCTAACTTTTATTAACAACTTTGCACGACAACAACAGAACATACAACGTAAAATTAAAATATTCCGGCATCCAGCTATGCGATTCTATTTTGGTTCTATTTTGCGTTCGCGGTGATTGCAGTTATGAACGCAGTTGTGACGTCAGTTCAGAATCAATTCAGAATCGTGGCCGCGAACGAAGCTATTATAAAGACATAATTTTTCATTCAAAAAAATGCGAAAACAGACAACTAATTTTTACATATTTCTATTGAAAATCAAACTATTTTGGTGGATATGACAGCGGTTTGATTTTCTCAAATTATTGAAAATCCACAGTAAGATGGACTATTTCTTGAGCTGGAAATAGGAGAATGAGGGAGCATCTCTAAACCTCCCTAGTGACGAAACTAAGAAAAAATATAATAGGAGAAGTTCAGAATTAAGGAGGACATAACAGACAGAGCAATACTCTGGGAAAATCTTCCTGGATTGATACACTCCAAGAAACTCCTTGGGAACTTCAATCATGAAGGTCCAAAATCTCAGTAACAACGAGCTACGTGTTCTTACAGGACATTGTTGCCTTAGGAAACATATGGCAAGACTAGGCCTAGGAAAGAGCGACGAATACAGAGTCTGTAGGGAGGATGAGAAACTTCACCTATAATAACAACAGATTGCGCCGCTATCAGAAGCGAACGCAATCAACACTTGGGGCATGAAATCGTGCAAGATGGAGACATGTTGCCCCTGCAACCAGCCGAGATACTTGAGACACAGTCCAAGTAACTCAAGACAATTTTAATCTTAATCTCAGGCAATAGCTGGAAGAGATGATTCCTCGGACATGGATTGGAAGAAGAGGTGCCCAAGAGTGGCCTCCATGATCTCCAGATGTAACGCCACTGGACGGCTTTCTTTGGGGGTACCTAAAAACATAGGTGTAATTTTTTGTATTTTGTATAAATGTTAATTTTATTTATTTTTTTCGAAATGTTAATGTTATTTTTAGTTGAATTAGGCGCAACTATTCTTGGTAAGTAGTTGAAAAATGTTTTAAATTTTTATCCCGTAAACGAAGCAACATATGGAAAAAATACAAGAGACAAAAAAGTTGTAGTTTTAGTTGCTTTATCTCAAAAGAATATCGCAATTAAATTACAGTCAGTGGCGTACAATTTTTTTGTCAATAGTTTGTATTAAGTTGTCTCCTAACGCCACTGGCTTTAATAACTTTGATCTAGTGAGGGCCATATAAGCTCCGTATTCCTAGGAACAACGCTGATAAATTGTAAAGAAATCGGTAAAAAGATATTTGACTTAATTAAAAAAAAAATCGTAATTTACAAAAAAAAATTATCTTGAAAAGAATTTTCATAAAATGACCTGGGAAAACACCGCCTTAAATATTGCCGCATCTTTTTGAAATACCCTGTATAAAATATAAATAGTATGTTTGTTGAATTTATTAGGAATGTCTAGACCACCTGTTTTCGATTACAGATTTGAAGATAAAAACCATAAAATGGGAATAACCAAAAAAAATCAACTTAATAAATTAATCATTTAAATCTGTCAACTAAATTCCCATACGTAAACAATGGCAAACTATAAGAAAGTTTGGTTAAAAATATGGTTTTTATTAGATGAACTTGCACCTATACAGCAACTTGACCTTTTAGAACGAAAACATTCTCGATGTGATAATTAGCAATTTAGTATACCTTGAATCGTATTTTCCACTTAAATTCTCAACTTATTAAAGCGGAATCTGTTCAAAAATAAATATTTCTACGGAAATAGTAAAATTTGATTGGAATGAGTAATACGGAGATAGAGGAAATCCATATAATGCTTTTTAATTTATTGTTATGGAAATTAGAATGTGCAAAAGGAGTTATTTTAATATCGATTAAAATATAATTGATATTTAATTTCCTATAACTAATTTAGCTTGTCCAAATACGAAAAAATTGCTCTCTGTCTATAAACTCATAAAGAAGGGTTACATTAAGTGGATTTATCTTATTTATGCCTCAGAAAATAGGCGACCTTAGCCAATAATTGTCCTTGTTTCATGATATAATGATTCGACTAGGAATGCAAAAACCAACTTCAAAATATTTGAATTGTATGTCGAAATAAGAATAATAAAGATCTTTTATTGCATATTTAAACAAATAAATTAAAAAAAAAATAGATATACGCAATTGGGCGAGATTCAGATGATATGTCATTCCACCTTATGGCTAAAAAAAGAAATCAAGATGGTAAATCCTATTAAATTTCCTTTTAAACGCATATTTTGAGAAACTATACCTTAAATCACTGGTCCAAGAATTCACGCCTTTAGAGAAGGTATAAGAATAAGACCTCCTGAATATTTATGTTTTGTGAATAGGTATATTTAATGAATTAGGAAAACGAATATTAATATTATGGATGTCTGTTCGAAATTTTATTTTATTGCAAAGATATGGAGGTGTTATTCAGAAGAATTGAAAAATATCTCACCCATCGATGTGTGAAGATTTTGTTTTCCTTGCATATTTATCCAATTATCTTAGGTCAATGTGGGGCTGATTCGATCAAACTTTCGTATTCCGAATAATATGAGCCACAGGCAAGAGTTCTGCAATTTCTGGATGTGGCCTTTGTCAGCTACTGTCAAGCATAGCAATAAAAGTCAATATGAATTATTCTTAATTATGCATAAACAGCATTGATGATAATAAAAAGCACAGATAAATTTCTACCAAAATATTCATAACATGTATTGGAAATGTTGACCGTCCATTTCGAGACACTTCGATATTCTTTTTTGAAAACTACGGCTAACTCTGGTCAACATTTGCTGGGTACCAGCTTGAAAAGCATGTCTTAAGCGTATTTTCATATCGTGTGGTGTTGTTGGAGGCATCTTGTAGACAATTATTGCTTTTACGTATCCCGATAAAAAGATATCCGGATATATGGGAGGTCAAATTTTTCTTCCAATTCACCTGTGATGGTAATGAGGCGAGGTCCATCTAACCACATGGTTGTTCTCCTGTTTAAAGGAATTTCTTCTAATTATACATGAAGTTGGTGTAGAAGAAAATCCAGTTCCATCATACCATTTAACGATCCCTCAAAAATTAGGGTACTATTAAATATCGGATCAATGTTCTACCCCACACATCAATGAACCACCTATTTGGATTGCTGATGATTTTGTATTGTATGGGGATTCGAGTCAGAATAATAATGGTCGTTGTGTCTGTTCACGAGGCTATTTTTGTGAAATGTATATTCGTCACTAAATAACACATTATCAGAAAATGCTTCATTTGCTGCCACTTTATCTAACACCCACTTGCAAAATTCAATTCTATTGTCAAAATCATTTCCATAAAGCTCTTGACAAAGCTGAATTTTATAAGCATGAAATCTATGTTTTTTAACCACTCGTGAAATACTTGCCTTACTAATATTGGTGTTTTCGAATATCTGATTTTGACTAATATTAGGATTTTCGATTACTGAACCAACTGTAGCAAAAATAGTTTTTCCATTTTCGTTGACAGGTTTTCTTGTAACGTAGTTCTTATAGCTAACACTTTCAGTTTCCTTAAACTGATTTAAAAGTCTGAAAAGCAGCTGGTCTTGGATGATTTCGTATGGGAAAACTTTCAGCATAAACTCGAGTAGCCAATGAAGAATTTTGATGGCATTCTCCATGGATCAATATGATATCAATACGTTATTTTTTTGAGCATGAACAGGAAATTAAATTGATAAATAATTATAGGCCGAAGGACTTCGGTCAATGGCCTTTTGGGTTTTTGCACCAATAAAGTACGTTCTATTATTATTATTATTATTATTATTTTTGATAAATAAAACAATTAATTTGAAATTATTCATTCCCTAGGCTACTAGATCCGTTAAAACGTTTATTTAAAAAACACCTAATGGTTGGTGTACAAGACAATTATTTGGCGTTTTCTGCCAAAACGCGCAGACTTTGGCTATAGTACACCCTAATACCATTCGTTTGTTTTAATAGTGTTATGTTTGCAATTAATAATATATTTTGCACTACACGGCCTTCTTAATATTATAATCGTTGTTTGCTACAATTCGTAAAAGTAGCATAGCAAGTAAATTTGTGTTTATACCAATTTTTCTAAAAGAAATTGTTATTAAAGCAATAACTTTTATGGTATTTTTTAAACGTTAGAATGTTGGCTTTTTAATAGTAAGGTAATATACAGGGTGTGCCATTTGAAAAAATCATGATTTTTATGGGTTTGCAAAATGTCGTCACCCTGTATAATGGTTAGCTTTTCGCGTGTAGGTTGACTTACCCTGTAGATTATTCCAATTTATAGAAGCCAGCATGCATAAAGAGCAGGCAGGTTGGCAGATTCTGTTTTGTATGAGCTTACTGACATCCTCCAAAAATCATTGGATAACAAAGAGACAGCCCTCGTAAGAAAAAATAATCTATTAAGAGTTTTAGCATTGACGTGCAATAATGTTCAGGGCCTAGGTATCTTTTAATAATTTATCAAGAATGTACAATATTTATAAATTTTATAAAATTAATACGTCATACTACAATATTACGAATTCTTAACAAAAAAAATATTATAAAATTAATATTTATGTCAAAACAAATTATTGTTATAAAATAATAATTATAAAATCTAATCTATTTGATTAAAACTATAATAACTTATTTCATCTTATTAATATTTAATGATTTTTTCATTTTAATTAGATTCATTTTGCACTTGATGACAACCAATGAAACTATTAATATTATTATTAATACAACAACTATTAGATTCTGACGACAATTTTACTTATTAATAATTAAAATGAAATTAAAAAAATATACATTGCGGTTATATTGTGTAAAGATTATAACAATGAATTTGTAATAAATTATTTAAAATCGACAAGGTACTACAGTAGCTATTTATTACGTTTTGCGTCGAGGAATACCTATTAAAAATGCGGTTTTTCATTTTATCTAATTAAAACAATAATATTGATGAACGACTATTTTTACCAACTGGTTGTCCTAAATACTCGTACCTATATGTATGTAATATTCAAGATGTCTCAAGGTGACTCTTTAAAATATCTCTGATAATACGAGTAGTATACCTACAGGTGTTACAGCGAATGTTGTGACAATAATTTTTAGGGCAGATTCTACATCAACAAATATGAAGAAAAAAAACGATTTTGTCCACCTAAAACTTTCCCGGCAAGATATAATATCGGGTTCCCCATAATAGACTACCCATTTTATATTATTAATAAATTCCCTACGAGATACTAAATAGATTGTTCGCTGTAGGATTATCTTCTGTAGTCTTTGGGATTTAAGCAAATTATTAATCAAATAGGCGCCTCCCAATAAAGACACGTACGTAAAAAAAACGTTTAAATTTACTAATAACGTTTTATTCAAATCGTGTTTTTATTACGTAGAATCTACTCAAAAATGTCGCGGTATTAAACGTTACATACAACGTGTAAAGGAAAACGTTTTATATTGGTGAATAAATAACAACTTTGTGTGGTGTTCAAAACACGTAAAAACTAAGTTGATAATAATATTTTTAAAACGTTTCCGGAATACGTCGAATACACGTAGAAAATAAACGATACATACACGAATTTTATTGTTAGATATTTATTCTTAAACAACATTTCTAAAGAATATTGAACAAACGTGTACTTGTATTTTTAAAACAATAGATTTATTAACGTAATATTGACGTATATTGTAAGGATTTTTAAAGTTTGTTTAGTGCAGCATGTAAAAGTTTGAATAAATCGTTTAAAAAATCAGGTTGTTAATTATTTTCTAGGTAAATGCTCGCAAACGTCAACTTTGATTTTTAGGTGCAGTTGTATACATGAAAGTTTAAATGTAACTGCACCTAAAAATCACAAACTAAACTAAAGCACGAGATTTTTGATGAAACTAACCACGCTACTAATGTAAAAGGGGAAAGGGGAATTACATTCGTTTAGTTTAATGCAAAAATTAAATGGAGTTAGTGATCGTCTGACCGTCAGAACCAATAGGATTCCTTCCCGTGATTTAACAAACATCATTTTTATTAGTAAAAACAACGTTTTAAAAATACGTGTTGTACACTATTAAAAATTACCAATGTAGGTAGGCCTTTTCTAACACGTTTTTCTCACTGTAAGTAAATCGTATTGGAAACTTGAGTACACTAGTAGAAGGTTTGTTCCTACACGTTTTATTGGTTTCGAGCAACGTTAAAAACCCGTATTGATAAACGTCAAACATGCGATCCGCTTAGTACGTTATTTTAACATAAAGATAATGACTGTTATATTTTCGTTAGGAAAATACGACAATAAGACGTTTTTTAATTCTATTACTTAAGATTAATTTATTATGCGTTGCTTTTAACGTATAAAAAACGTTAATTTTATTCGACCTATGAATATACTATTAAAACGTTAAAAAAACGTGTGAATAGCTGAATATGGTTAGACAGTATGTTAGAAAGTATGTTAAAAAAACGTATTGTAATATAATAAATTTAACATTCAAAATAACGTCATATTGACATAAAAGTTTTCTTAAGCTAGATTTTGGCGAGAAATGTTCGTATTAAAAACGTTGAATTAAAACGGTGTTATTTTGTACCAAAATAAAACGGTTATTTTTAAAACGTACACGTTTAATCAACCAATGACGTTGATTTTACGTTTAAAAAACGTATGTGTGTTTATTGGGCTCAAATAAATTTTAAATTAATAATTTCGTGGAACGTCATTTTTCTACGAGAAGTTTGTTAGTTTTCATCAATAATTATTTAATTTTTTTGCTTTGAACCATTATTTCAACGTCCACAATTCGCTCACAAATTTTGACCACCTATTATGTTTCTAAAAAAGCTGACCAAAATTTGTGAACGAATTGGGGACATCTAATCATGAAAAAAACCTAAATTGTAATTTTTCGAAAAGTCCTTATTTACAAACATACAGGGTGAAAAACTTAAAGGTTTTCGAGAAATTCGAGTTTGAAACTTTTAGGACAAAACTGGTCCTTAGTAAACAGCATTAATAAAATTATTGAAATACAGTTTGCTAACGAAAAGTTTTCCAAAAAAATCGTCCTCAGGCAGTCATCGTTAACACCCTATATCTTTGTAAATAACGACTTTGAAAAATTACAATTTAGGTTTTTTTCATGATTAGACGGCCCCAATTCGCTCACAAACTTTGACCACCTATTTTACAAACATCTTGTACATATAAAGAGTTCTACAACTATTGTGCATACACATCGTTGAATAAAATAACTGAACAGCATTCACCCGGTAGATATCGATAGGTATAGGTAAATTTCCATTCCTCTACCTCTTTATTACTTTCTGCAAAAGGCTAGCCAACTTGAGGTCGTCGTTACAACAAAGTGGTAAATATAACCATGTGAACGATACTGAGCAAATTCAGTTCACGCAAAGAAAATGATGTAGTTAGTAGTGTTTTTGAAGTGTCCCAACGCATATACGATATTTTTCCTGATATTGATGCACAAAGGGCACTTCAACAACAGACTAAAGTACCGTGCGATTTGACAACATTGCGCGTTGCCTGTAAAAACCCGAGAAACTGTCAAATCGTTTCGTTGTTGTTTACATTTGACATATTGTTTTGCTCGTTATTATAATATTCAATGTGAATGTATATGTTGAGTGACCACTTAAAAATATCAGTGATTGTTTTTATAAGCGCCTTATTTCAATGAAGCAGGATTTTTGTGTTCTACTTGCTGGTTTATTGGTAAGCAATTGACATTTAATTTAAGTTCGTTTATGGGATAAAATAAGGATCAAATTGGCGAGGCCCATTATATTCGTTCGACCGAAGCTGCAATCAGGCTGACTGTTAGCCGCAATGCTTTCAGCGGGCGTGAGAAGTAAGGGGCAACAGACCCTTCTATTTGTCAAATATTGGGTGGTATCAATGTAGAACGGGTTTAACAAGAACGTCTCTGATTTTAAATGCCTGTGCTGGTCCAAATTGGACACCCAAGCTAAGCCAATATGGTCATTGAGACGACATTTATAACTTTAGAAAAACAGCTGTACTACCTTTAAATTTTTATTTTAAAATTTGGCGCATCCCGTATACATAATATTAATAAAATAGTTTATTTTATGACATTTTATTTGTTAGATTAGACTTCTGATTCCTATGAATTATTTTTATGATTTTTCCTAGACAAATGAAGCCAAGCATTAATTAATTAATTAAATAACATTTATTTTAATTTATGGTGATTTTATTAATTTAAAAAACCATAAATATTCAAACATTTCTTTGTTAAAATTGACAATAATCTTGAAAAAGCAATTAAACAATATACAGCGGAAATATGTATATAGAAATCGGATGGACGATGACCCTGACTAATTAGACTACTAAAATTAAGTGTTCCTAACAGCCATTTGCACCACCTCGCTTAAATCTACAACTTAACTAAGGTCTACCTTAAGATAAGGTGGACCTTATCTAGGATATGAATTGCACCAACCAATACTTAGCTAAGTTTAAGAAATATGTGGCATCGTCGTCGCCTTTTTAATACAAACATGTTGAAAAGAATGCTGGCTAACCTAAAGAATTATTTATTTTTATTTTAGTTTCTGATTTTAATGTGTTAAGTTTTTATGTATTATATTATTCATTTATTTTAATAATAATAATATTTATTCACGAAGAAGCAATTAGTAGTTTTACAAACTTACACCTGCATAAAAATACGCAAATAAATTAAAATATCTTTAAACTTAAAAAGCTTTTTCGATTTCTTAACTACTAAAAATCCCCTAATCTGTCCATTCATAGAGCGCGGCAAAACAATATCGATCGATCTTATCCGACTTTACACTCTCTGCGAAACTTCTACTTGTGTGCACAGAATGCATGTCCAATCGGCCACAATATGAAAATATGTTCTAAGTGCGCGCAATACAAATAAACCGACCAAAAGACCAATTATACTATTAACTAATACATATAAATATACCTTACACTAACAACAAACAATCAAACATTCAACAGAAATGCAGTGAACCACACTCCAAACGACTATGTTAACTATAGTTTTTAAGATCTATTAAACGATCAATTTCAGACCTGCCCAAAGATATTACCCATTCTTTAATTCTTTTTTTAAACAAAATATTTGAGTTTATTAGTTTATATTGCGGCGGAATTTTAGAGTACAACCTAGGACCCAAAAAGAAATAACTACGTTGTGCTATTGTCTTGACAGTGCGTGGTATTCTGCTCGCAGTTTCCCTCAACCGAGTGCCGTAACAATGATCTATGGGAGTCAATTCGTGTTTATTCTTATGTTGAGTATTCAATATCATACAACTAAAAAGTTGTCGTATATTAAGAACGTTTGCCTCATCAAAGAGTGCCTCTGAAGGGTAGGTGCATTTTTTTCTAAAGATAATCTTCAATATCCATTTTTGCATCTTTTCCAAGTTGTATAAGTGTGTCTTTGTTGCACCACCCCATACCAATAATCCATAGGTCAAGTGGGTCTCCACCAATGCATGATATAAAACTTTCAATGTTTTTAAGTCAATTATGCGCACCAGATATTTAAATTTATACAACAAGGATCTTAGTTTCATTACTACATTTTTGACATGTATGTCCCATTTCAAATGACTATCGAGAAATATTCCCAAATATTTTATATAATCTTTTTTATCAATAGTAATTATGTTCAATCCTTTTTTGAGATTTAACTGGTCGTAATCAGGAAGACCATTTATGTATGAGGCAAAACACATAAAATGTGTCTTGTTAAAATTGAAGCGCTTGGCGGAAAAAGGTAACAAGCCACACTTCTCATAAAAATGAGAAAACTATCTTTGACTGTTATTCTTAATGAAAGCAAGTGATCTGTGTTTAATCTTTCGTAATTAGATCATAGGTGTTTTGTCGTAGTTTGTAAATTTCCTTTTACGATTAAAATATTATATTGAATATTTTGCACAAACGGCAATAAGCAACATCAGTATTTAAAATTGCGACATGTGGCTTGTTACCTTTTGCCGCCAAGCTCTTCAATTAATAGTGAGAGATTTGGAGTGAAAATATTCAATAATGTTCTGGAAATCTGTTTCAACTATTTCCTTCAAGATAGACCAATTGGAGTCACTATACAAAACAGCAGTATCGTCTGCAAAGCTTATTATATTGCCCACGGTGTCTATCGTATACAAATCATTAAGGTATATGTTAAACAACAAGGGACCAAGAACCGTCCCTTGGGGAACTCCACATTCAATTATTCTTCCACATTCAATTATTCTTATTTTAAGATGGAGGAGACAAAGAAACGGGCTCCCAATCTTTCCTATAGGAAAAATTATTACTTCTGAGGATAGTATTAGAATATTGGAAATAATAGAATGTAAAAATTCCAACAACCAAATTTGGCGAGAAAAAGACAGGGTGTAGAAAATAATTTCCAACCGGTTTAATGCTGAAACACCAGATACAATTATCCGCGAAAATGTGATTCCTTACGCAAATATTATGAAAACATAAAGAAACATTTACGAAGAGAGGTAGCCGATAAACAGTCTGTAATAAAAAAACTGCTGGTGGACCTTGTACAATAATCGCAGACCCCGTCCGTGATTTGGCGCTATGGCTTGTAAATACAAAAACTGTTTTTGGCTTAAAAATTCCTAATTACAAGTTGTGAGGGTATTCAATATAGCGTGGAAAAGGTTCACTATAGCCGTTTGTTTGACAACCCTATATTTTAGAAAACGTCCAATTATCAAAGTCCTCAAAATGATTAGCTCGAATATATTCTTCGCGGCACCCCATATAGGTAAAACTAAATTTATGTCGTCGAAACCATCATCCTCAAAAACTAAACGTAAATCCATTATAAATATCTATAATAATGTGAAATATTAAATAATTATGAATTATTAGGCAGGTACTATTATGTTTAAGTGAAATTTAGGACGGAACAAGTACCTAACTAACGTAAACATACCTCATAGAATAATGTTTATTGACATACCTAGACAAAATAATGGAAAACAAAACATAAAGTGAGGTTAGATATTAATTAAGTTGACCTTAAGCTGTAGATTAGCTCGGCCTAACTTAAGTCCAACTTAGGTGTGTTATAAGTGACGGTGCAACATAATACGTCAACTTAAGTTCCACTTAACGTTAAGTGGACCTTAAGTGTAAGCGGTACAAATGGCTGTAAGACATTCGTTAATAAATTTAAAATAATTTTCACATTTTCAAATTCCTCATCAGTTTTGAGTTACCGGAAATTCAGAAAATCAAGATATAGGAACCTTAATTCGATATACGAGATGCAGCTCTCGCGAAATATCAAAAGTGTCGACATCACCCTGTATATAGCTACAAGTATGATATTATTAACAGAAAACTTCTACAGGCAACGAAATTTACACGAGCTTCCATTTCGATGAGCATCCTATCAACTTATTCAGAACAACTTTGCGTGACATACATAGCCTGCTATTTTAATTGGAACGACCTCCGTACCCCCTGTTTTTTTGGATTCTTTCATGCTTTGTCTAATATTCCTCTTCCTAAGGGGTTACGCGCTATAGTCTTTGAAATCCTAACACACATAACCTGCTATTTTGTTTGAAACGCCCCCGTATCCCCTGTTTTTTGGATTCTTTAATTTTTTTTCTTCCTGGAAATAATATGAGCCTAGTGAGAATACGTCACACCTTCTGGGTTACGCGCTATAAGCCTTGAAATACTAACAACATACATGGCCTGCTATTTTGTTTAAAACGACCCTTGTATCCCCTGTGTTATGGAATAGTTGTCTTCCTTGAGAACAATTTCAGCTTAATGAGATTCTTTCAACCCTTCGGTATTAAACCCATAATCCTTCAACTCAAATCAGCCTACACATACACTTATTTATTTTTTATCAAACTCCTCCGTAACCCCTCCTTCTTTGAATTCCCATTGTTTTTCCAATATTTGTCTTTATATTGAAAATAATTGACCCTTGTGAGTATGTGAAACACCCCTTTGTATTATTAAATTTACAGCCCTTTCAATATTAATATGAGTAGGTATATAAATATAATGAATTTTCAACATAATTACCAGTTTATTTTAACTAAATAGACTATTGTTTGTCTATTAGAATGAACCGATTTATTAATAGATGACAAATCGTTGACATGGTCAGCGTAAATACAAGAGACAGTATACCCACTGTGTTCGGCATTCATTGTGTGGCGTTTACAGAGAGCAGCCGAGAGAGCATATTATTTAAAAATTATTCTTAGGAGGGCGGTAAAATTTAATTGTACATTCGTTATTTAAATTAAGTAGGTAAGTTCTAAATTAAAACCATTAGTACTTAAAAGGTTTTTTTATTACTTCTTTTACACAAAATTACCGATATTTGATTTTTAACAAACTACTAAACAAATGTAACAAATGATAAGTAAAACTTCGCCTTCTCCACAAACAATTCTTTTATTTTATTAATATTGCGTCATTAAACCATACATGTTTCGAGACACATTGTTCTCATCATCAGTGGTTAGTAAAAAGGGAATTTAATACAGAAATTAATATAATGGGCTTATTCGAATCTGGAATATAATATAATAATAATAATATGATTATAGGTGTTATCAATTTTTGATTTTTATTGTACTCACCATTTGCAGAAAAAAATATTTTTTATGACAACTAAAAAATTAAAATTTATGTATGTTCATTGTGAAATTACTATTACAACTTCCTTTTAAACTTAGAAACATTATATTGTTGTACAACTTTGAATTTGTATTTATTTTTCACTTTCATCCTGATGAAAATTTTTTAATATTCGAAACGAACTGTGTTCTAACGATAATTATACAAAATGGCGAATATTTAAAATTTACATCAGGATGAAAGTGAAAAATAAATACAAATTCAAAGTTTTACAGAATATAATGTTTCTAAGTTTAAAAGGAAGTTGTAATAGTAATTGCACAATGAATATACATAAATTTTAATTTTAAAATTGTCATAAAAAATATTTTTTTCTGCAAATGGCGAGTACAATAAAACTCAAAAATTGATAACACCTATAATGATATTATTATTATATTATATTCCAGATTCGAATAAGCCCATTATATTAATTTCTGTATTACTTATCATTAAATGATAAACTCCACGCATAATGGACTGTTTCTATAGTTACATCCACGCATTTTGTAATTATTTTTGCATTGTATTCACTTACATATTACTTGTTCAGCATTTTCAGCATTTTCTTATCTTAAGTTAAAATATTATAAATGCATGTAGACTTAAGAAGAAAGACAGTACAATTGTAACCATAAACTTGAATAAAGCTTTTTTAAAAATATTTATACCGAGTGGTCAAATATAACTCTATAAAATATAACAAAGATATACAAAAGAAAAATAAATTGAAAAAAAAACAAAATCACAAATACTTAAGTAAATATTTAATAATTCAATATATAAGTATGAGACACAATATTTTAGCACAAAAAAAAATAACGAATAGATAGTAATCTTTGCATATTTATGTGTATTTATAAATCCTAGAACTTGTTTCCAAACATCATACCCAGAAATTTGATAAATAAGGCGTACGTAACGTAGCGGATAAAAGCAATGAAATATACAGGGTGTTTTTTGTTTAAAACTCGGACATTAGTTTTAAGTTAGGGGGACGTCTTTTTCACTATAGTTAGTGATGCTAGCAGAAAGATAAATGGTCTCCTGCTAGCGTTTTGTGTTTACACTATTTTTATTCTCTATTTCTACGGCTGGTATTACCTATACATTGAATTGTTTCGGCCTCTGTATGGTGGGATATGCATTACTACTACTATATAGATGGTACCGTTTACATATATCTGCTGTTGTACATCTCGATGTGGTAAAATGCAGGCCGATATTGTAGATGGGCAACGACTATGGTACTCTGACGAGCTCATAATAAGAGCGAAACGAATTCGTCAGTATCTATCGACCCATGCCTCAGTCTGGTTCTACTGAATTAGACTGAGGTCCTTGTGTATGTAAAACCAGCAATCTTGTCCGCTTTGCCACAAAATTGTTTTCGTTTTATTATATTTACAGACACAAATTCATATTCTAGTATTTAAGTAAAAAAAAAAAGAAAATAAACAATAATAGTGGAAACGGCCTTGTGGAACATAGGATCCATAATAACAATAATACGATATTCTTGCGTAAAATTTTTAATTACTCAATACATTATATACGCATGGAATAAAACTAGCGATGTTTTTGTTGGGCAATCATGATTGTTGAAAATGAAATTATAGTTAGTGGCCTATATTTTGAAATGCAAAATTTATTTTAGATATTTCCATATACTTATTATACCTAGTTGAATAAAAAATAAGATATATATATATATATATATAGAGGTAGTTATAGTTGTGATTTTTATATCTAAAACAGAGCGGCCACCTATATTTGTAATAAATAGATAAGTTTTAATAATTATTTGTGACAGCTATACCTATAAATTTCTTGCAATTAAATTTTATGATTTTCTTTATTTTAATTAACTATACCTCGGTTATAAGCATACTTACAATAATCAATTATTTCTGAAATAGTTTTACGCAATATAAAATAGTGAATAATAATATGGTCTTGATTTTTCTAAATGTTGGAAGTAATTTTTTAGAAATAACGAAATTGAAAACTATGGAATAATAATAATAGTATATAAATATATAGTATAGATAAGACATAGTAATTGCTCAAAAGGATAATTAGTTCTCCCACCAATAATGTTAAATAAAAAAGTTAATGAAATTTGAATTCTTCTGAACTCCGAACTTCTGACATTAGCTTTATTCGGGTTCGTACAAAAACTGTTCTAGAACTGTCAGGAGTGTGCGCAGTTCAAATTGACATGTTCGGGTTTTCTTGAACTGATTTAGAACAGTTCTAGAACCAGTAGTTTGCTGTTCGGGTTTGAAATAAAAAAGTTCAAGAACCGTTCTAGGAACTATCAGAATCGATCCCGCATCTGTTGGGCAAGAACTGATATCTGACTGTTTTTGGATTATTTGCTACACATGCGAATATCAATAAACGTCTTATTTATGTGTTGAGTTTAATTTTAACATATACTAAAAACGTACATCTTATCACATAATATATTTAATTATATATTTGACATATGATTAAATGTTATATTATAATTAAATTTATCTATATTTAAAAAGGTGGACTACATTTATTAAAAAAAACAATATTATATATTATATTATATTATATTATATTATATTATATTATATTATATTATATTATATTATATTATATTATATTATATTATATTATATTATATTATATTATATTATATTATATTATATTATATTATATTATATTATATTATATTATATTATATTATATTATATTATATTATATTATATTATATTATATTATATTATATTATATTATATTATATTATATTATATTATTATATATTTAGTATATCTAAAAGAAGCATTTTGTCTTCATGAAATTTACATATTACGCAAAATATCCTAAAATATTTAAATAAAAAATAGATCACATAGGCGTTTAAAAAGAGTGTAAAAAGGGGTTAAAACTGTTGAACTTTTCCTGTGAACGTTATTGAATATAGAACCGAAACATTCCTTTAGAGTACAGCATTTTTGCAAGAAAATTCATAGCAAAAAAAAATATATTCAAATGATCAACGTATATTTTTGGCTCTGGTGTAGCAACTCATCAAATATTTTGGCAAGTTTTATTATAATTTGTATTCCAACAAAACACCTACATCTCAAATTTAGAATAAAATAAGGAAAATTGTTAATATGTTTCAGAATTGTAACAAAAAAAAAACAAAAATCATGTAGACATTTACATGTAAAGTACCTACACACAACATATGAACATGAAAGTGAATAATTGCCTGCATGACACGTGCATTATATACTTGTAAACCTCATTTTTCAAATCATATTGCTGTTTGTTTAACACTCGACCACTTGCATATCCTGCTCTCATGTCAGTTCTTTTGTTTGCGCATAAATACATTCTGTATTCTAGAATATTCTTGCGTCAACGTACTTCAGAATCGCCATCAATATGATTCAGGGGGGCACGAGAGGCGTCTCGACGGACGTAGATTTGTTTTGTCTCGGCAACATTTTGCCTCGAAAATGAACGACTAAACTTTGAGATATACAGGGTGGCCCAAAAAACATTCCCCACCCTTTGAGGGTAGAATCTATGACCAAAAATAAGACAAAAATCATTTATGTCAAAATTTCGAAAAATCTCTCCTTATGAAATTGTGACCATTTTGATTATTAAAATGAAGTAATTTTCGAAAATAAAATCAAATGTTTAAATTCAAATTATTTATTAACTAAACATATAATAAAACAAAAACATTTCAGGGAGGTCTACAGAACTCTGTAAAAAAACCCGGAATTTTTTCATTTCACTTTTTTTACATAATTCTGTAAAACAACTCAGAATTATTACCTGTTCTGACTTTTTTACACAACTCGGAATTATTTATCATTCTGACTTTTTTTACAGAATCCCGTAAAAAAACTCGGAATTTTTTGTCATTCTGCCTTTTTACAGTATTGTGTAAACCACCTATTCTGATTTTTTTGCAGAATTCTGAAATAGAAACCGATATTTATTTACTATTCTGACTTCTCTTGCAGAATTCTGTAAAAGAACTCGGAATTATTTATCATTCTAATTTTATTTACAGAATCCTGTAAAAAAACTCGGAATTTTTTTATCATTCTTAGTTTTTTTACAGAATTCTTCAAAAAGGAAAGAATAGGTAATAGTTCCGAGTTGTTTTACAGAATTCTGCAAAAAAAGTCAGAATAGGTAACAATTCTGAGTTGTTTTACACAATTCTGCAAAAAAGTACAGAATAGGTAATAATTCTGAGTTGTTTTACAGAATTGTAAAAAAGTCCGAATGATAAACAACTCGGAATTTTCTTATCATTCTGAGTTTTTTTACAGAATTCTGCAGAAAGGAAATAATAGGTAATAGTTCCGAGTTGTTTTACAGAATTCTGCAAAAAAAGTCAGAATAGGTAATGATTCTGAGTTGTTTTACAGAATTCTGCACTGCAGTCGCTGGATATCATTTTACAATTTTCACGCCATTCCGCTCTTTTTTGCTATAACACTATGGAATTTTTATCAGAGTTTGCATTTTTAACAGACCTAAATATTGCCAACTTATTTGTATACATATAAATGTGTTTAATAATAAAATTAAGCGTTTCGAGCCATCATTAGAAAAAAAGGATTTTTATTTTTTTTTCCAAGTTGTCAAAAGCATTTTAATTCATATTTACTTCATATAAAATACATTGAAATACAAAGAGCGATTTGAGTTTTTAATCAGCCATTTACAATTACTGTTGGGAATTGGCAACACATGTAGGGCAGACTTTCAACTGGAATTGTGTGATTTGCATTCATTTTACTGAAACCGGATTGAACTGTCTCCAGTTGCTACCAGAAGAACACGAAACTTAGTACGTATCTTTGGGAAAGCAGCTTTTCCAACATGAAGTTTATAAAGTCAAAATATGGATGTTCCCTCTCGGATAAGTCACATACCCACTTGATTCGTTTCTCAAATTTTTGTATGACATGCATACCTATTAAAACTCACTGATAAAGTTGCATACGGCCCTGCTTTACGATACAGAGCTATCGGTCGTTAACCTTTGCATGCGCACATAGTACTTCTTCTGCTGACGCTTCAGATTCTTTACTGTATGCGCACACCTCGTATGTCTGGTAGTTATTTCTTCTGTGACTTCAACCGGTCCAATAGTCTAATTTGCAAGAATTATGTAATAATTAATTTAATTTTATGTTACTGTTCTCACATATTTTTTATAATTTGTTCATAACCACTCTGGTAAATTACGTATCGCTATAATACTATACTAACTGTTTAGACGCTCTTATTAGGTATAAACTTTCACTAAACGGTTTGTGCGATATTGTTAAATCGTATGGAATGATTGAATTTAATTTATCGCCGAGTTGTATATTATTTCATGCATATAATTTTTTGTATAACACGATTTTAGAACATCACGTAATACGGATAAAATTAACGGGTGAACTGAATCGCACGGATCAGTAGACTTTTTAAATAATGTGCCTAAAGAACTGACCTATCGAATATTTTTTTGTTTTGTTTTTTCTTTTCCAAGTAATCCATTACGAAGAGGAGCTGACGAGGTTTGATTTATTAATAAACTTAAAATTTCTTCATATTCAAATATTTAAATGTTGATATCTCCTTGAAGGATATTGTTACTTATCTAACATTTTGAGTTTTTTTACAGAATTCCGCAAAAAAAGTCAGAATAGGTAATAATTCTGAGTTGCTTTACAGAATGCTGTAGAAATATTTTAAACTATTGCGCGGTTAGGTTAGGTCACAGTTTATATACAGTTACTTCACCTCGTGTCGGTACCTTTGATCTCTCTGTCTTAAAAGCAATTCGCCGCACTTTCTACAACCACTTCAAATTGTTGGTGACCGCACATATTTTATAGTATATATAGATATAGTATAACATAGTAGCGGGCCAGAAATGTAGCTGGGAATACGACGAGTCGATGCCGTTTTCAGCGTCTAGTGGAGCTTCTTATAGTATTTATTATTCTATGATTAGGTACTGTTATTATCGGGATATTTTACCTGGTATTGTAAGAACTCTTTTGTATTTGTCATTAGTAGGAACCTACGTAGGTGTAATGCAGGTGTGCATCAAGGGGTGAACAGAAGGTAAAAAGCCTATATTTTTCTATAACGTTTTTATTATAATAAGTTTATTTTTGTTGGTACACAGCGTATAAAATAACTTTATTCTGAAATACAAACTTCCGATATAAGTGTAGGAAATTCTGAACATGGGTGCACATATGCAATATAAATAAATAAAATAAATAGTTCTTTATTTCCAACAGGGTACAACCCCAATTACAGGAAACATAATCACATTATATCCGTGTCCATATAAAGAACAAAAAAAAAATATCTTTTCATACAAAAAATGAATGAATGAAAATTAAAACAAGAGAACAGAAAAAACAGAATAAACCATCAAAACATAATTCAATATAATAACAGAAACTACAAATAAGTAGGTATCTACTCTAATTCACCAAAACAAGCCCGACATTGTGGCAACAATATTCGCGAGCGTACTGTGGTTGATATCAAGCAGGTGCGATACTCTGTTAAAACCGTCACAAATATAGTGTACAGGAGACTGAAGCATTATGTTGGTACGACAAGGATCCTCGTAAAATGTGAACCTAAGCCTGCCAGCCTGTCGTGGTATTAGAAAATTAAGTTTAGACAATAAATACTCACAGTCTTTTGAGCCATGCAATAGACTGTGCAAAAACTTAACGGCTAGCAGTCTTCGACGGCTTTCCAGTGAGGTCTTCCCTCACTCGTATAGTAAAATCTGATACTCGGCTCCCCTCTGCGGATAAACACCATAATCACTAAATATCAAATATTTCAGAAATCTTCGATGCACCGCGTTTAGAGTCTCAGCAGGTCTATCATAGATAGGGTGCCATACAATTTGGCAATATTCCAGTCTGGATCTTATAAAAGCACTAAATAAAATTTTAAAAGTTTTGGTGTTATTAAAATATTTACAATTTCTTACGATAAAACCAAGCAGCTTAGTGCAATGACGCGAGACGTGCTCCACATGAGCCACAAAGAAGAAACGCTCATCAAAATAAACACCCAAGTCCCTGAGAACCGTCTCTCGATTCAGGACAGAACCGTCAATGTAATAATTAAAAGTAATTCTATTGTCTTTTCTTATAGGTCACCACATTACACTTGTCTATATTCAGATGCAACTTGTTTCTATCACACCAGTCTGCAAGAAAATGCAAGCATCTTTGAAGATACAAACAGTCGTCATGGCTACGAATTTCATGAAAAAGTTTTAAGTCGTCGGCAAACAGTAGCCCATTGCATAACACACTATCGAAAATGTCGTTAATAAAAATAATAAACAGCAATGGACCTAAGTTCGATCCCTGTGGTACGCCTGATGTAGGTACAAACTTGAATGATTCATACCCTTCATATTTCACAAACTGGCGACGGTCCAATAGATAAGATTTAAGTAGGCCGACCAACCCCGACGAAAAACCAAAATTTTCAAGCTCTCTCAATAGAACATAGTGGTCGATCTGATCAAAGGCTTTTCTGAATACAACACTATTTCAAACAATTTAGAAAAATTACACAAAATTGAAATAGGTCTATAATTATACAAAATGCAAAAACTAACGAATTAATAGTCAGATTTATACACGTATCGTTTGAAGATTAGTACTAAATAAAAACCATATAGAAAAAAATCTAGTAACGCCATCTATGTGTCATCATACGGACTTATGACCGAATAGAAAACGTTTTAAACAGTCCTCGTATAATATCTATTATAAAACCAGTCGACATTTGAGTTGAATTCTTAAATTGTATTGTTGTTTACTTATTCATGTAAATCATTATACATATGTGAATTGTTATAACATAATATTATATATTGACCTAAATTTGATTGGAAATATACAAGGTTGATCCAAAATAATCATATAAAAATTGTATTAATATGTATTTATTGGTTTTCGTTTTGAACAAAAGAAAACAAACATAATTGAATATTGATTTTTGTTGAAAGTAGGTAATAAGGAAATTTATGTTTTAAGTATTCGGAAATTTATTGCGAAAATGTCAAAACAAAAGACATGATTATTAGAAACCGATGTTATAATAATAATGTTTCAGATATAAACAGGAACAAAAGGCGACGCATATCGGTCAGTGGTCCATGCATCTGAGCAAAAAATGTACAAACGTATCTAGCATTCTGTCATTCTCGCCTTGCCTCGTTCTGTTCTACGGGGATTATCGTTATAGTTATTTTATTTTGAACTGAAACGCACCATTATACCAGGGTTATTCAACAGCACTATTTTTATCGTTAAAATCTCATGGTAAATTTACTAGAAATTGCTTACACCGGACCTTGTAATATCGTTAGAGGAGCCCAGGGGTCTCCAAACTACGGCCCGCGGGACAAATAATTGAATTCAATCCGTTCAATACAACAGCTTTTTTCTATCTTGGACTATTCTCTAAAAACATAATCATCTGACTAAAAGATCTCTTCTCTTTCGGCATCCAAATTGACATGTTTAGAGAGTGTTAAAATAAACAACTAAAGAAAGTGTAGTGCCCTCACTGTTTAGGAATATTGTGTGATATGATATAATGATTGAAATATAACTAATAACACATTAAATATTATAGGAAGTGTGTTAAAATATACAAGTAGCAGGTCATCGAATAGTGCAATGCCCTTTCTTTACTAAAAATATTATAACATAGTTAACGACAGAAAAATTAAAACTGTTTTGGTCTTTGGTCATACTGAAATAATCATTATGGCCCTTAGGCCTCAAACTTTGGAGACCCCTTGGTTAGAAGATAATCAGCAACCCTGGAAGAATTAAATAATTAAAATAATAACGGGTTATAAGTTGAAAACTCTCACATGTGTTCAGTAAAATAAAATCAAACGCATTTGGGATTTTATTATAGTTGATACGTGTATTGTTTGAAAATAAAAAAATATACTATATTATGACATGTTCATAGCTTTATAATCCACTTAATATAATAATACTGCGATTGGTGAAAGTAGGTAGGTAAGTCAAATTTTGAAACAAAACATAATTCACAATACAGCAACCTAATTTACTTCATATAAGTATACGAGTCAGCTTTGTTTTGTTATTTAACTATTTTTTTTAAATGTATGGTAGACCAAGTATTATTGCATAATAATTAACAGAAATGTATTAAAAGAATTCCATTTTATAGTCGACCTAATTGCCTAGAATATCTATTATACTTTACGCATATTTGTGTTAAATATGTGTATATACTCGTATATATCTGAAACGATTCAATTCACTTTTAATTGTTTTTAGTTAATTGTTTTATTAAGTATATAATTTTTATTATTATTATTTGGTTACCCTTGGCGGCATCCTATGTCCTTTCGCATGTTTTTGTCTAGTAATACAGTGAGGATCAAAAGTCACCCATATATAGAAACGCTCGCACATGGCACACTTGCTATTAAGATGTGCGCTTTTGTGACGCAATAGAAAAGTAGGTATACAATGTCCATCGTTGTAGTAGATAAGCGTAATTACATATTATTTTGAAAAAATATATACACCTTGTTTAAAAAAGACGCATCAATATTTAAGAGGGTGATTCGTGCTGGTCTCATTCTAAGAAAAAAAGTTCCCATGGCTCCGTAAATGCACTGTTTCAAATATACAGGATGTTTCATGGGGGTGATTTCTCAGGTCATTTTATGAAAAAAAGTTCCCATAAACATTCGTCTGGAAATTCATTGTTTCCAATATGTATACAAGGTGTTAAAGTTTTTTTTGTAAATAACGGTTTTTTTTTAATTAAGTCAAATGTCTCCTTACCGATTTCTTTGAAATTTGGCAGCGTTGTTGCTAGAAATAGGGAGCTTATATATGGCCCTAACTATATCAAAATTATTAATTCCAGCATTATGGGGGGCAACTTAATAACAATTATTACCAAAAAAATGTACACCACTGACTGTAATTTAATTTCGATATTGTCTTGAGATAATGGCGGAATGGCGGAAGCACTCGCTACCTTAAACAACTGTCACGGCCTAATGGCACAGTTTATACAGTTGGTTCTCATCGTGGCGGTACGTCTCATCTTCATGTCTTCAAAGCAATTCGCCGCCCGTATAGTTATAGCACAGTTTAATATACAGTTATTTCACTTCGTGTCGGGACGTTTTATCTCTCTATCTTCAAAGCAATTCGCCGCTACTATAGTTATAGTATCTTATAGTATATATAGATATAGTATAACATAGTAGCGGGCCAGAATGTGGCTGGTATTGCGACGAGTTGATGCCGTTTTTAGCGTACTGACCCTTCTTATCTATAGTTATTATTCTATGGTTATAGTATAGTATCTTATAGTATATATAGATATAGTATAACCATAGAATAATAACTATAGATAAGAAGGGTCAATAGACGCTAAAAACGGCATCGGATCGTCGCAATCCCAGCCACATTCTGGCCCGCTACTATATATACTATATCTATATATACTATAAGATACTATACTATAACTATAAGCGGCGGCGAATTCGGCGAATTGCTTTTAAGACAGAGATAACAAAGGTGCCGACACGAGGTGAAGTAACTGTATATAAACTGTGGTATAACATAGTAGCGGGCCAGAGATGTAGCTGGGAATGCGACGAGTCGATGCCGTTTTCAGCGTCTAGTGGACCTTCTTATAGTTATTTATTATTCTATGCTAATGGTGGATAACAGATAACTAACCATTGTTTTTGCTGTAAACAAGTCCAGACGCGCCATTTCTTTAATTTAAGTACATGAATATAAAAGAAATATGCGATAGTCGTACTACATTTAATGATATGAATTTTTTAAATTGAGTTAACAATGATAATAATTTCTTTTATTTAGGGTACATGTTTGTTATTACTTTAAAGATGAACTTAATGTATCTGAAATTAAATGTATTTAAGCCAAATTCGTTTCGTTACATTTAGGGGTGAAATTGAAGAATTCGCTGCATTGAATTAATTACTTTGATGTTATTAATTGAGTGTAATGTATTTACTTTAAATAATTATTATTTTACATTAATAAAAACAAAATAAAGAAATTCATATACTGAAATCAATAAAATTTTTTTGCTGTGTGATTATTTTGGCACCACTGTAGTAGTAGTTTGTATTGAAACTGTTTAGTCCAGTGGTGTCCGAGGGGCACCTTATCATCAAATTTCATTTGCAGAAAATATGTACGACACAAACTTTTTTTAATTTTCAATATTGTTATTTTAGAGAAAATAACTAAAAATAATATTTTTGTATCTTAAATTTTTGTCGTATAAGACAAAAAAGTTGTAGTTTTAGTTGCTTTACCTTACAGTGAGTGGTGTACATTTTTTTTTGTCAACTATTTTTATTAAGTTTAATAATTAATATAAGCTCGCTATTTCTAGCAAAAACGCTGCCAAATTTCTTGGAAATCGGTACGGAGATATTTGTCTTCATTAAAAAAAACCGTTATTTTTAAAAAAAAATTTAACACCTTGTATCGTGGAAATAATGCATATCCAGACGTTTGTTTATGGGAACTTTTTTTGATAAAATGACCTGCGAAATCATATCCGAAACAATGTATTTTCAGAGCCATGTTTATGGGAACTTTTTTTCTTAGAATGACACCACAAATCACACCGTTAAATATTGCCGCGTCGTTTTTAAACACCCTGTATAAAAGAGCTTCTTAATGTTCGCTGAAAAATCATCGTTCAAAACATTCCGCATCCATTAAGAACGACAACAATATTAGCCTACACTGTACATGAAATTTATCAATAAACAAAAAAATACACTGCAATCTATGGATCTTTATTAAAATTAATTTCTTATATGATTAGGTCTAGGTATGTATTACAAATATATAGTATGAATATAAATATGCTTATACGCACTATTTAAATAAAACAATAAATAATAACAAGGAACAAATAATTATTTAATTATATTTATAAATTGGCATTTTGTAAAATTTTTGCTAGAACTTCCTCAACTTTATTTTAGTTAACTACTACTACTACTGGACATTTTAAAATATTGTATTACTATATTATAATAAATACTTTATAATTATTTGTAAATACATTTTATTCATTGTTTAATATTGATCTCTTTATTTGCGTTTATTGCCTATCAAGTATAGGTTTCCTGATCATAATAATAATTATCCAATGTCTATTTATTATGATTAATTGTAAAAAATTGTAGACAATAAACTTTTCATGGAAAAAACTAAAACAAAGATATCATTAAAATAATAGAAATTAATTAAAACATAAAAATGTTTTTTGTAAATTTATGTTTAAACACAACCTTGTCAATGTAATAAAGTAGGAAATACGGGGCTAGACCAAGAACATATCGACATATACCTACTTGTCATGCAAAAGCATCCAACCTTTTTACAAAACTATACAATGAATTTATGTCCGTAAATATAATAAAATGAAGAATAATTTCGTGGCATAGCGGACAAAATTACTGGTGTTACCTACACACACAAGGGATTTTGTTTATTTTGCAGGGCGTCAGTCTAATTCAGTAGAACCAGACCGAGGCATGTGTCGCCAAATTCTGACGAATTATGTTTAATTATTCAAAAGCATTAAAGGAGTCTTAGAAAAAGTATAGTGTGAAACTCACATGAAATGACCATTTCCTACTCGTATGACTTGCAGCTCATGCCGCAAACGATCATACTCGTAGGAAATATATGTAATTTCATGTTCGTTGCACAGTATACTAATGTGCATTATTTTGTCTATATTACGGCATATTGTGAGCGCTTTAAAAACGGTACGGGAATAATTTTGCCCGCCGGGAAAGTGTTTCCCGTACTGTTACTTTTATCGTTGCCCAATAACAATTTAAAATACTGGAAAACAGAATTTGTGGCTTCAAAGCGCTTCTAGAATGTCAATATTTTGTAATGATTTAAAAACAAAAAACATTTTCGATGCGAATTCTCTGTTTGCGATCGACTAAATCCCTCCGTTATCACTAAAGTCAGTTGGTTATTAAATTACAGACTACTTCTAATCAAGTGCTTATCAATGACTCAATATTATAAATATAATATATTATAATATTTACCTAATTTTATCCAGGCAGAAAAATACCATAAAATATCACATTTTGAATATCATCATTCAAGTGCGTAATACTTTCATATATTTCCCCACTAATAGTCCGGTAAATTTAAGCTTTGATCCTGAGGGTAGGTATTTTTATTTTACTAGCAAAACCTTTCTCAGAGTGGTTGGACACAGGGTGGCCAAATTAAACCGAAACCAAGGTCTTTTACTGGTATATAAATGGAATTGTTTTGATTTTTCTTACATTGGTTGATCCTTCATTTAATTTATGCAGAGGATTAATTTTATACGGGTGGAATTTGTGGCATTTTAGAATTATTTTTTATTCGTCACCGATCTTGTCTCCCCAAATTTGGCCCAAAGATGGCTAAACAGACCGACCCGTGAGCCATAAAACTGACACACCCAATCACCACCATTTACCGGCTGCTTTAGGTGCACTGCCCCATCGATGCGTTCTCTCTCCTTTCTACGCTGTCCCTTCGCATCCTTATGTCGTGAACGCTGCTCTTCAAAAACTTAATGACCCTCGTAAATGGTATGTCTCTATGTTGCTCACTGTTGTTGTTCTTCACATCTAAGCCTTCGCGGTTCTGCCTGATTTCGTGAGCTAACCTTTAGTTGTGAATAAAACATTCTCTTTGGAAAGCATTCCGTTGGCTTGAGGATTACGTGGCCAGTCCATCGCAGCTAGTTGTTTCAGCCTCGTCCAGAAGGCTGATGTTTATTCTTCAGTCGTAAATTGTACATCTCCATCTCATCATCCTCAAATATGTAACTTTGATGATACCTAAGAATACTGCCGAGGTAAGAGAAACTTTCGATATTCTGAAGTACGTGTCCGTTAACTCGCATATGTGGTGGGACAGCCACAGTGTTTGTTGCAGGGTGGTAGAGAATTTGTGTTTTCTTTATATTCAGTTCAAACCCGATACTCCTGTTTGCCCTGTTAAATGCATTCAGTATATATTGAAGAGACTCTTCTGTATCAGCTAGTACAACATTGTCATCCGCGTATTGAAGATCAATGATACGATCTTCATCCCAACATGCAGTCTACGAAGGTTGAAGAGTCGGCCGCCATCAAATCTGTAGACGCTCCCCATTCCTCCCGGCAGTTCATCCTTAACAACTTGAATTATCGTTCTCAGAAACGAAAACAAGGTAGGTGCAATGACACTGCCCTGCTTTACGCCAGTTCTTGGAAAGGGCTCACCGCGATGAACGATGAATTTCTGGGGTCATATGTTGAACTTTATAATATCGTCCTCAGAGCCTCACGGTTAACGGAGTCGAACAAGGTATATAAAACCCATGTATAGAAGACGATTATGTTCCCGGCTTTACCTCTGCTGGGTCTAAAACCACATTGTGTTTCCGGCAATAAGCACCCTTCCGAGGGTTGCAAGAAGCTTTCCTGCGATAGAGAAGAGAAATAGAGACACCACGATAGTTGCCTCATAAGGACGTATCCCCTTTTTTTAAATATAGTGACCATTAAGGCATCTCGCATTTCAGCAACTACGGTTTCGATGTTCACTGATCCTCCTTCTTTAAAAAGCTCAGTCTCAGTAATTAGAATCAAATTTGTATTTCCTAATTTCACTGTATTAACATGACCATAATAAATATAAAACACAATTAATATTAATGATATAAATTGTAATATGAATTGAATGATATGAAATATTGTTATATCAAGTCTACTGTATATATAAATTTAAAAATAATCGTGTAACCACTATTTGCGTAAATTTATATGAATGAAATGATAAAATAATTTCATCAGTTAGATGATTGTAAATATTTGTAAATTTTTCATGAATTAATAATAAAATAATCGTTAAAATGATGATTGATGCGTAATAAATGTTTCATCTATCACAAATTCTAATATAAAGTATATATAATATTACCTGAAAATGAGGCTTCTACGAGGTACTGAGCAAAACCAGGGCGTTTCATATGTAATTCTTTATTGTCTCAATATCCTACATACATAGTATAGACAATTATTGTCATAACTCAACTAAGTTGTAAACACACAAGCACATACAAAACAATCACAGTTACCTATACTTGCAAAAATATAATATAAAATAAAAAGACATACAATTTTTAACTTACAATTAGATTGTGTGACAAACAAAAACAAGAAACACTTAATCACAGTTTAATATACAGTTACTTCACGTCGTGTCGGAACGTTTTAGCTCTCTGTCGACAAAGCAATTCGCCGCACTTATAATTGTAGTATAGTATCTTATAGTATATATAGATATAGTATAACATAGTAGCGGGCCAGAATGTGGCTGGGATTGCGACGAGTCGATGCCGTTTTTAGCGTCTACTGACCCTTCTTATCTATAGTTATTATTCTATGACTTAATTGCTAGAAAACAAATGGTCACAGTTTATACAGTTGGTTCTCATCGTGTCGGTACCTCTCATCTTCATGTCTTCAAAGCAATTCGCCGCCGGCATTGTTATAGTATAGCGGGCCAGAAATGTAGCCGTTTTTAGCGTCTAGTGGAGCTTCTTATAGTATTTATTATTCTATGACATGGTTCTTAAACTCCTCAACAGTATTAAAAACCCCCGAGAATAGCAACATCCTAATAGCTGTTTTGAATATATTTAAACTATTAATTGATTTAATGTGGCTAGGCAAAATATTATACAGCGAGCCACCCACATAAATCGGAGATCTCTTGTATAGTTCCAGAGTATGCCTTCTGTGCAAGATGTTATTTCCTCTTCTGGTATTATAATATGACTAATTCTCCGCAATCCCGCTTTAACCCTAAATAGGGGAATAAACTTCTATAAATAAATAGTGAAGCAACTGTTAAGAGTTTTTTGGTTTTAAAAACCTCCCTACAAGAATGGCGATATGGAATGTCCAAAATCAATCGGTCAATTCTTTTTTGCTCAACGGAAATCCCTATTGATATCCTGAGACTGTCCCCAAATAACCAGGTTGTAAGACAGAACTGATTGAACAGAACTGTAGTAAACACTCAAAATCTCGCGAAGGCTAAGGGAAGCTTTTAATGAAAGAATAAGGAAAAAAGATTTGTTGAGTTTAGCACAAACCGTCTCAACATGGGCCTTAAAATTGAGGTGCTTATCCATCGTAACAACAAGAAAACTGACGCATTTATTAAGGGGGACATTGTGACCATCAAAGTCAAATAAAAAGTCATAGTAGTCTCTGTACCAGCTATAAAATTCAATTACTTGAGTCTTCATCGAGTTAATCATGAATTTGTTCGCAGCACACCATGTAGACATCTGTCTGAAGCACTCCAGCACTCTCCTCCGTACTATTTGAGGATCAACATCAGCAATAACCGCTGTGGTGTCATCGGCATATAAAAAGATGTTAATGTTAATAGCATGTTGTCATGGAGCGTTCACTCGATGAGCGTACACTGCATATTGGTAAAACACCGAGAAACGACGATCCAACTAGTCAGACATATCAAATAGTTGCTTTATCGCAATGAGTATTGTAGTGGAGTAAACGTGCCACATTATGCACTCTGGGCGTATTACTATTTGTATTATCCCGGCCTAATATTTTATTATCATTATCTCTTGGATTGTGGTAGTTCTCGAGAGATATATTTATTTCCAGTGTCGTACTTAAAGAAGTATTTTTAGAAAGTAATATATGATAACTATTTTTGTTTGTATATTTATTTTTTGAACTGTTGCAATATGGCGTTTTGGAGACCACTCGAACATGATAATTTAAACTGTAGTGTAGAATTTAAAAATAAAGATTTACATGTGCAGTGTCAACAAATAATTTTAAATATGTGTGTTATAATCTTAAGGCTTTTTTAAAAAAATATACTTTAGTAGATTAAACACATAAAACTTTATTTTTGAACTTTGGTTGTTACAGAATGAATTACTACCGACTAAGTGATAATTGAATAATAATAATTATTATTTTACTTGAATATATGAATATCGAATCTCAATCTATCAATCTCTCTGATTTGATCTCTCTTATACTATTTACGAGTATACTATTGTAAAGTGCTGAATCGGATAGCTTCTAGAATTTGTATTATTTATGAAAATCGTAGATTTTCATATAATTATCAAATTACTTATAAACAATAATTCGTGCTTAATTTGTAAATATTATTGTCTTTGAATTGTCTTTGGAAATGAGAAACAAAGGGTTTGAATTACTGGGAAATTGCGTATTAAAATTAGGAATACCTATAATATGATAATTCAAAAATAAAACGTAATAGTACTTATTGATCTAATATAACATGCGTATGAGTGTCTTAAAAAAGAACATGCAGAAGATTGTCAATAATTATGTGGAAAAAACAAACTAAGGTGCCTACTTTAGAAGATATGGTTCGACAAAAACTTAAACGCTACGGACCATAATATAAATACAATTGCTGGGCCACACTGCGGGAAATACCAATAGACTGCGGATTTAAATATGAAAAATTAACAATAGAAAGGCTGTAATGGAATCAATAATGATAGTAGAATTGAGGGAAGAATGCTTAAAAGAGATTAAAGATTATCGTCAGTCAGGTAGTTATTAGTTTACTTAGAGAAGACGTAGCTTTATACTCACGACGTGTTGTTGAAATATGGTTGGGTGGATAATACAGTTTAGACACTCCATATCTTCTAGAGGTAAACGCGTCATCATACTTCATGCAAGTGGCAAAAAATCTACCACCGTATAGTCAATCCGATAGGGATGATTTGGGGATTATAAACCCCGATTACAAAACAATTAATCAAACACCAGTACATATATAAATTCGCTTTTATAAAATAATGATACGCCCATGCCTCCAAACTGATAGATATATGCCACCGAAAGCTTTTTTACGATTTCAACTGACAATATAACCTAAAATATTCAGAACTCATTTATATACCTATATTATTTTTGTATATATGTACCTATACTGATGGGCGAAATTGATTACGTTATTTTTTTATTCGGAACTCGATTAAATTCGATATCCACTATATCAAATTAATTAACAGATGAATGAAAATACAAGGCAATCTACGACGGGAAAACTAATTCAAACAATTTATATCGTTTTCCCGCAATAAAACGTTGAGTGCTAGAGGCAAATATAAATATAATATAAAATATTTATATTTGGGGTTTGTAATCAAAAATATTACAGCATGCTCAAATAAACTTATTGACCGAAAGAGCACTATACATAAAACTTCGCCTCATAAAATACATGATAAGGTTGAGTTTTCATCACGATTAAGTGAAAAATCTCCAATGTCAAACATTACAAACCAAATTTCAAATAATATTTAAAACCATGTATTTGTTTATCCAATAAAATGAGGAATAGGAGACAATTGCTCAAGCTCAAGATAATAGAATGTGATACTCTATACGACAGCCTTCCTTAGACGGGCCATGAACAGACAATGGCAATACCGCAATTAGTAATCTAGTCTACTCTACGTACTCGGCCGGTGAGCGGTCGCAACGATAATATTTGAAAACTATTTTAATCCTATTTCCTAACATAGAATTTAAAATATAATTTTGTTTTAATATTCTAGTTATTAGAAACATTATTTGTACTTAAATTTAATTTAAGATCTTCAAAACTTTCAATTAAATACGCATTTATGAATAATTAGTTTTTATTCTTTGGAACGTTCGATATGTTGACATTTTCGTTCTTCCTAGGTATTGGAACTGTGTATGACAAATATTTAGGCAAATTTGGAAAAATGGATGGACATGCATGGGGTTTGTTTAAGTTTATAGGGAAAGTTCCATTCGGTTGAAGGTAATTATCCTCCCGTAGATTTTGACTTTCAAGAAAGTGTTTACAACAAACTACCGCGGTCTTTGACGGGTTAAAATTAGATCTCGGAATTGCCTATCACCATTTCTGTTTTATATTAGCATATGTACTGATATAAATTTGAACCCTGTGAAAAACAAAAACAACAAAAGACATAAACATATTATGTATATCCTTCAAAAAAAACACAAACAGAAAAAGCACAAACAGTATTACCTAATAAATCTACATTAATAATATATTATACCCACTTATACATGAATATTAAAAAAAAAAGAGCTTGACGAGATAAGTTGATGAGATAAGGATCAAATACCATTCCTAAAAGTCTGACTCAACCAAATAGTAAGCGATGTCTAAGTTTGCATTTAAATGAAAGCATAGGTAAGTCCTTTAACTCACTTGGGACTTGATTGTAAATTGAATAATAATAATTCTTAAATATACATACAAACCCTCGTACAAAATACAGTTCCACCGCTTAGTTATACGCCAAACACTATGCCGTCCGGTACAAGAGTAATAAAAACAAAGCACTTTATTTGGTTAACAAGCAGTTTATCCGATCTTGTCTCTTACACACAAGTTCGACGATTTGGCTCGCGGGCTGTAGTTTGAAGACCCCTGGTCTAGTCTATAGATATAAGTAAGTTGCCAACACTTGACCAAATGGAATTATGGGAGAAATAATTGACGTTTATCTTATGACTAAAAATGTAGATGTAAAAATTTTGAAGTTTAGCTAGTTGCTTCGATGTCTGTTCTCTGCTCTCCGAGTTGTTCATATTGAAAATTATTAATAGAAATATGATTATGTTTAAAACTCTAACTTGGTGTTGTTCGATTAATTCCAATAAAGGCCAACTAATAATGGATAGTGCATAATGGATAAAGAAAAATGCTTAATACATAGTGCATAATCGATAATGCACAACAAAATATAGGTTTTTATACAACTCATAACTTTTATGCATAAAGCGAAAAGTGACAATTGACTAGACAGCAGGTTAACCTATTACCATTGTCTTTAAATACAATGCTATTACTTTGTGTTAGACTTATTTTTGTTTTGATAGCTTTCAAATTAAAAATTCTGTTAATTATCACATTTTCATTTAGTTTATTTCGTAAGTTGAGGTTATGTAAGGCATGCGGCACATGCGTATTGATATTTTTTGCATAATTTAGTGCATAAAGTTGAAAGTTCCCAAGCTTATGCATTATGAATTATCACCGAACATTATGAATTATACACTATTCGTTGTATAAACAGGTACATGTAAGTGTAATGTTTTAAAAATTATCCATTATGCACTAAAATTATGCATTATGCATTATTAGTTGGCTAAACCCGCCTTAACCAACCCTAAATTCCAAACAGCAGACACTTAAAATAAAAGTGGTGTTTTGATTCAAAACTATCCAATTCGGACGACGCCGTGTATCTGTTAAAAAATACGAATAAACTTTCGTTGCAGTGCATGGGTAAATCAATACGAATACACACACATAAAATAATATTTATTAATAGATAAAATAAATCACGCATTTTGTACAATGTCATTCGGCTCGTAGACAGTTTTGTTTATTCAAGAAATTATTGAAATAGTTCAATTTTGTGTAAACAAAAGTAAAAGGGTAATAACCACATTTGAATAGATTATTATAGATTAAGAAATCATTAGCATTAAGTAATAATATCGCACATTATTGATATAAATTAAAATAGCTTTATATAACGTTCGTTCTGGCGAAACGAAGTAGTTTTTCCGTTTGAAATTGAAAATACCCTATTGCAAATTACCTCCAGGTTATGTTGTAAGATAAAACTGTTTATATTTTAGTAGTCCAAATATCTCTTGATCTTTTTCTCGAATCGACAGTTCTTTATTTGTTCTGTAGAAAAAAAAATTAAAACAAATGAAGCATGAAACAAAAAAGCAAAATGTAAGAAATCGAAGAAGAAAGATTCAGATACTGACTTATGGGAAATTATATATGCATGAAATTTACAGGAGCCATAACTTAGGGGTACACTTTCCAACACGAATAAAGAACTGTCTATTCTTCAAACAGTTCCATGCATCTGAGGAGGCAGATCGATAGCTTGCACTTGTGTCAGTATCTGAATCTTTCTTCTTCGATTTCTTACATTTTTCTTTTTTGTTTCATACTTCCTTTGTTTTAATTTTTCTACATTTACATTTGGTTTTGCTTTTTTTTCTACCTCCTCTAGTTCTTGCTTATCATCAGCATTCACTCGCTAACGAGTATGAATTATTCCAAATCACGGATTTCTGTTGTGAACTCTAAGATGGCTAAACAGACCGATCCTCGAGCAGCAAACCTTAAAATTGATATTGAAATACAGTTTGCTAACGAAAAGTTTTCCAAAATTTTATTAATGCTGTGTACTAAGGACCAGTTTTGTCCTAAAATTTTCAAACTCCAATTTCTCGAAAACCTTTAAGTTTTTGCCTTTTTTATGTTGAAAACTTTATTTTATCACATTTTTGACACATATGGAATAAAAGTCACAAGAAAAAAAAGTTATGTTATAATAATAATAAAGCTCTTTATTTTCAATAGGTAACAAGACCCACTTACAGAAAATTCAAATTCATTTCTAGAATAAAATTACAATTTGAAACTTAAATAAAAAACATAAACGACAAATTCACAATTATACAAATCAGTTAAAAATGCTAAATCTTATCAGTAAACAATTATAATTAAGTACAACGTTTTAAACAAAAATAATCAACTAAAAAAATTAAACATTCATGTGGCTCAAAATACCAGACAGAGAATCCACACCAATATCCGACCCCGCACAATAGTGATTAAAAACGGAGCAGATAAAATATACAGGGCTCTGCAGCAAAACATTGGATCTAGCCATGCTGAGATAAAAGGTGTTATCAGACCTCGACTCAGTTCTAGGAATACGAAACCGAAGACAGGCAAGAAGAAACGCACAATCGATTTTATTGTGCAATAAATTATACAAAAACCTGACGGAAGAGACCATTCGCCACATCCACAAAGATGTAATGTCAAATGTTGAAAGCAGGACATCGTGATCTGCACCCCTCGCTGGGTATACTCCAAACTCCTTAAAATATAAATACTTTACGAATCGCCTCTGCACAGACTCTAATACACGTGCATGGCACTGATACAAGGAATTCCACACGATCGGACAATACTCAAGTCTAGCCCGCACAAATGAAAAATATAATAATTTAATGGTTGAAATATTTCTAAACTTTTTAGTGTTTCTGATCACAAACCCCAACATACGGGATGCAGATGCGGACAAGTGCTCATAGTGGGGAACAAAGGTTAAAGCTTCATCAAACAATACACCCAAGTCTCGAACCTGCGAAAGTTTTTCAATGGAAACAGCTCCAATAGTGTAATTCCAAATTACTGGGGTTTTCACTCTGTGAAAGCTAACAACGTTACATTTAGAAATGTTCAAATAGAGCTTATTTCGATTGCACCAGTTGTCGACAACTCGCAGTGCGTTTTGGAGTACCACGCAGTCCTCTATGGAGTCAATCCTACAGAATATCTTTAGATCATCAGCATAAGCCACTTTGGGACATTCTATAATTTCAACAAGATCATTAATAAAGATGTTAAACAATAGTGGGCCAAGGTTTGGTTCCTGTGGAACACCTGATGTTGAAGCAAACTATCTGGACTTATAACCTTCACACTCAACAAACTGCATGCGATCGACAAGGTAAGATTCAAACAGCTTAACAAGCCCATTGGAAAAACCAATCCTATCTAAATGCTTCAAGAGTATATAATGGTCAATGCGGTCAAATGCCTTACGGAAATCCGTATATACAACATCTACTTGAGATCGATCATCCAGGGCCTCACATATGATATGTGAAAAGGAGGACAAGTTAGTTAGAAAAGAACGTCCTCCAATAAAACTGATATGGAGACAATAAAATTTTTACTTGCGGATTCAGTTTATTGTGCAAGGCAATCTCGAAAATTTTGGCAAAATTGCAGATCAATGCAACAGGCCTATAATTGTCAATTAATGATGTATCGCCCTTTTTAAATACAGGAATAATCCTAGCAGATTTCCACAATGAAGGAAATATGTTGGGGGATAAAATCAAATTATAAATGTGCAACAGAGGGCTCAAATATGCAGACACACAATCCTTTACCAGAAAGCTCGGAATATTATCAGTGCCAGCCGTGAACTTGTTCTTTAACTTCCTGCAAGCGCCGATTATGTCGTCGCTATCCAAAACCGAAACATGTGCAAGTCTGGAACAGTAGGCGATGAGCATGCATAAACACGTTCAAAATATCCACTAAATGCGTCAACAATATCCTGCTGTCCAGAATAGGTTATCCCATCAGAGTCCCTCATCACTCCCGGCATCCTGGATATATTGAGTCTACTATGAATAAAAGACAAAAAATTTTTGGTTATAATTAAGACAAGCCCCCCACCCCGTTTACCCGCCTATGGTCATCCTTTTTTATTCAATTTCATGTCAGTTTACGTCATTTAACTAGGTGAATAAATATGCTACATTTGATTAATTAATCTTTACTCGTTTCGAAAATATTTCAAAAAAATCGTCCTCAGTCAGTAATCTTTAACAGCCTGTATCTTTGTAAATAAGGACTTTTCGAAAAATTACAATTTAGGTTTTTTTCATGATTAGACATGCGTAATTCGCTCACAAATAATCAGACAAGATAATCAGTTTAATAATACAATGTTGCAGAAATTAAATGATGTTGATTAACAAAAATGCATAAAAATATAGAATATTTTTATTTATGTAATAAATGCTCCATTAAGTACGCACGTGTATGCAATGTACCTATCATAAATTTTTAATTCAAATCAAACAAGGTGCTATGTACAATTTTATATAAGAAAAATATTGACAAATTAAACGATATAATAAATAATAAAGTTATTGTTTTAATAATAGAACAAATTGTGCTGAATCAGGTCTGTGTGTAGCATTAATATTGATAAAAATATACACTGCCGGAATAAACAACGTTCTGGGATTTTTTTAATGGTTTGATAATCATTATCGTAAAATTTTTCCATCTCCACAATTTATTTAGAAACTTTCTACATATCTCATGTAGCACCCTATTATAGATATACAGCGTTTTTCAAAAAGTCTGCAGCATACAGCACAATTAAAATTGTATTTCAATTATACCGAGTGTCCCACCGGGACGGGATTCGATCGATTATGGAAAAACTACACTGTGGAAGAATCTGAAAATCTGGTGTGGTACTTAGGTCGACGAAACCAATTCGGCTAAAATATTTTCGAGAATCTAGCACTTCCGGTTATACCGGAAATGGGTGTCAACTTCCTTATTTCAAATTCGACCCTATGTAAATCATATTTTTTTGGATTCTCTTTGTAATTCTAAACATATTTCATGCATAATATGTTATACCTTTCGCCAGCCGTTTTCGAAATGTTTGAAATTTTATGTCAAAAATGACGTTTTCAGAATAGAGAATAATAAAAAAATTTTATTATGTGGAAGCTTTAATAATTTAATTTGTTGGAATATCCTAGGAGATATAGACCTACTTTAGCCGCCTACGTATATTTTTTTAGTAAATATTAATACAGGGTATTTGAAAAAAAGGGTAAAAAATCAAATTGAAAAAAGTGTCATAATTCAAAATTTTTAAGTAGCATTTTATATTTTTTTTATTTTTTTCATCAAAAATAAGGGCAAGTTTATGAAAGGATGTCTATCCCAAAAACTGTAGTTTTCAAAATATTGGCAATTTTACATTTTTCTATTACAATAGTCATATGAATTTGAAATTTAATTGATTTTAGTTGGCCATGATGGCTTTAGATAGCAAATAAATATGACACTTGACAAAAATAATCAACAACTATGACAAATTTTTCAGAGTTGTTGATTATTTTTGTCAAGTGTCATATTTATTTGCTATCTAAAGCCATCATGGCCAACTAAAATCAATTAAATTTCAAATTCATATTACTATTGTAATAGAAAAATGTAAAATTGCCAATATTTTGAAAACTATCAGTTTTTGGGATAGACATCTTTTCATAAATTTATCCTTATTTTTGATGCAAAAAAATAAAAAAATATATAAAATGGGGGGTTGCCATTTAAAAATTTTGAATTATGACACTTTTTTCAATTTGATTTTTTACCCTTTTTTTCGCTGTATTAATATTTACTAAAAAATACACGTAGGCGGCTACAGTAGGTCTATATCTCCTAGAATATTCTAACAAATTAAATTATTAAAGCTTCCATATAATAAAAAATTGTTATTATTCTTAATTCTGAAAACGTCATTTTTGACATCAAATTTCAAATATTTCAAAAACGGCTGGCGATATGTATAACATATTATGTATGAAACATGTTTAGAATTACAAGTAGAATCCAAATAAGATATAATTTATATAGGGTCGTATTGAAATAAGGAAGTTGACACCCATTTCCGGTATAACCGGAAGTGCTTGATTCTTGAAAACATTTTAGCCGAATTGGTCCCGTCGACCTAAGTACCACACCAGATTTTCAGATTGTTCCACAGTGTAGTTTCTCCATAATCGATTGAATCCCTTCCCGGTGGGACACCCTGTATTTCAATTTTTCAGTTTGGCATTATAATAATGGTTTTACATTCTAAAAGTAGTGCACAAGTTAAAAAAAAAAGACGCTGTATACCTAATTATATTGTTGGATTTTGCTTATTAATAACAGGTCTCCGCAAAATTGTAACAGGAAGTATGTTTTTACAATGCTGATAATGACATGATCTGTGCTTAAAACAATGCTGAAATAATATTTAATGCGGCCACACTATTTTATTCATTAATTTAATTACTCGTACATCTACAAAAGTTCATTTTGTGTGCGACGCAGAGGGAGATATCAACTATTTCCCATCCATCTGACTTAGGTTATTGACAAACATATGATCACATCCATCCATCTGACGGCTCTCATGACACTGTCACTGTAGGTTATTAACACTTTTTCCATAATATTACTTCAAATACACAATGACAACTAAATTTACTACAAATATATGGAATAACCATTTTATATCACTACAATATACAACATGTTGATAGAAATTGATCTTAAACATGAAAATAATGCCGAAAACTTTTAGGCTATTAATGTAAACAAAGAAAATAATAATAAACTATTTGACACAAGCAATATGTCTGTCGTGTTAGTAAAAAAATATTACCAAAATCAAATTATGACGTGAAACTAGAGGTGCAACTATATTGGAATTTGTCGATTTTTTTTTAAACCCATTTTCATGATTATATTCTTAGCAAAACATAAGGGACAAGCAATTTCGTATATTTTTAGTCACAATCGTATTAAAGAATAACGTACCCATTCGTAAATTCTATTGAAAAAGTATTAATTGTAACAGGAAGTATGTTTTTACAATGCTGATAACGACATGCTCTGTGCTTAAAACAATGCTGAAATAATATTATATGAAAAAATTGGTAGCAAAATATTTATAAATAAATAAATATATTTGTCAACCATGTATGTTTTGATGAAATATTATATATGGTGCTATTTATATGAGCCATCGATGACGCAAAAAATATGGTGTATTCCATTATTTAAAAAAAAAAACACCAAATTGGTGCCGGTACGCTTTTGTGGAACTCCCTGTATAAGTGAGACCAATTTTACAATATAGAATGCACCTCTCCAAAGACAACCCCCTATTCATCTATTTTTAAATTTATACCATAAACTTACAAAAGACCGACCAACGCCTATTTGGACACCCAGTATACAAAGCTATGCGACCCGGGTCGGGACTTCTGGACCCAGTGAATATACGTTGTATTTGTGCCTACATAGCAGACTGTTCCAGAATCTATTGCAGTTGTCATGATTACATAAACTAAATGCCGTATACTGGCCACCGCCAGCTGTATTGATTTTCCAGATAAACACCAGCCTGGAGTAGATTGATAGTTAAAATTGAATTATGTACTTAGTGCTTTTACGAGGGTCCCTATATATATTTTGAGTCTAATAATCAAAAGACAGTGAGGTTTCATTGAACGTTGGTTTATTGTTTTTCAATATATTCTCGCGTGATCAGTTTTGACACAGGATCAATGGTGTTCGGGCACGACAACTGATTTTTGATGACCCTCATGACCTGCGTTAGTGCGTGAATAACCGCCCGATTTAACCTCGTTATAAACAAGGGTCGATTTACAGGGTAATTGCCCCCATGAAAATATGTACCTACCGACATATTTCGGCATTCGATATCGATCGATATATAGATATCGAAAACAACGAGTCACCTCTGTCGTCATATAGTTCTTGCAATAATGATTTTTTTTCTGCTTAAAAATAATTCTTCAGATCCTTCTTACTCTTCCTGTTTCGGTTGCTTCAGCGACAAATTATTTGCTATTTTGATCTTGTTTATTATAATTGGATTTACATCCAGTATACAGCACGTTGAAGGCACATTAAAATCGACTAAGAACCAAGAATCAATCATAAATAAAAAAATCAGGTATTTACCTAAAAATCCAGCTGAATTTATTAATAATAATAATTCTTAAATATACATACAAACCCTCATACAAAAGACCAAAAGACACTTCCACCGCTTAGATAGGTATACGACAAACACTATGCCGCAGCTTATACCACTTTATTTTATTACCAGATTATCCTTAAAGAGCATTAGATATTTGCTAATTTAAACAATTTTGTATCAAAGTTAACAATGGTGGACACTTAGTTTGGATATCCCTGTATTATTTGCTTTGACTTTAGCGTCTTAAAACCTTTATCCAATTAAAGTACATCGCCCTTTGCACTCCATTATTAAAAATTTTATATAAGTTTGTTGCTAAGCATATAGCGTATTATTTATTTATTTCCCACAACTGCAAATAGGTAAATAAAATCTACTTTAGCGTTGCCAATAGCAAATTTTCTATCTAAATTGTATTCTTACCAGTGTCGGCTCGTGCTCGACTACTGCAACGAAATGAGACTTCGCAGAAACATCTGTCACTTCATCCATCCGTATTATTGTCAAGTGCTCAGTATTTTGTAATCCACCTGTTGAAAATATCTAAAAAACCCAGACTGTTTGTTTATCTAAGACACTCCACAATAATCAATACACCACCCAGCGTAAATAGAACCAGTTTTTTGTATATACCTAAATACCTATTTGTTATCTCTTATTCATCCCTTTTGTGTATACATAATTGTAACCATAATTAGTTGAGTTTAAGCGAAGATAGAGACATAACGTTTGAATAAAAATATAAACGAACGCTTTCGAAATTTGTTATCTTTTAATATAATTAATTTACTTAGTTTTGTGTTATTTCATATTATTTTAGTAGTAGTAGTTTTGTCATAAGTAAACTTATTTACGAACCAATTGGGCGTTTTATTTACGTAGAATAACCCCAGTTTAACTACACCACAATTACAATAGTGTTAGGAACACTTATTTTTCAACGACTCTGAGTTAATAAAGAAGGAAATAGGTATTTACCTAACAAGTGCGGAAAATAGTACTTTCTCGCACGCGACGGTAGTTGACCAAAGGGCGCGGCGCCCAGAGGAGTTCGGTTATTCGTCAAGTGCGGAAAAGACACTTTCTGCATGTGTTAACTAGATGCAAATTTTTTCCTATGAGCACTTCAAATTTCGCAAAACCAAAGAGTAACATACGGCATTCTCGTGTATTGTTTAATAACTGACACTTCATGTAACACCAATTGACAAATGTGACAAATATGCCTTTTGTCATAATAATATCAGTTATTTTTAGTTCATTTAACAGGTTTTTTATGGTGTGCTGGATAAACAGAGGTAAGCTATAAGTATTAAGTAATTCTTAGGCGTTCTAAGAGATGTTTTTTGTTAAATCAAACTACCCTGATTTTTTTAGCCATTAAAATTGCATATTTTTGTTCCTTTTAAATGATATACGAGACTTAATAGTTTTAGTTTTAGAAATATCAAAAATCGAGAACGGTATTGAAAAATTTATTGTTCCGAGGATTTTTGGACACTCTGTAATTTTGGTATAGTGTTAACTTCTGTTACGATTATCTTGTTAATCTTGAAAATACCAAAATTCTAAGTAGATTCAATAAAACTTTAGCAGTTTTGATGCCTTAATAAACAACAAACAATGTGTAAGCTTATATTTCTACAAGAACAACAAAAAATGGGTTTTGAACCTAAAACACTAAAGTAACAGAATACTAAACATACAATAATAATTTGATATAATATTTGATAATATTGCAACTCATACACAACAACAAGAGTATAAAAAATAACACGACTCTGCCACTGGCTGATTCAATATTACTACGAGGGGCGGCAACAATTGCGGGGAAGAACTCAGTTTCCACGAATTGCGACTTGAACACCCGCATGGCGACAAAACGTGCGAGGGTCTACGCACCAATTAGGATCATTCAGGCGGCGTCTAACCACCTATTTCGTGTGGTATTGCCAATTTTACAGAAGATCATAATTTCTTTTCCGTATTTTAATATTCAGTGGTAAAAATTTTAGTTACTAAATAAAAATAAAACCACAAACACTGAGCTTTTTTCATTATTATTATTTGTAATTGTAAAAAATCGACTTTCAAGTTAATACTACTTCTTTTCTAGAACTAGTGATTTTTTGTAGTTAAATTTGGCAATATAGGATTTTTTGTCCGCATGCCTTTCCTTGTCACAGATTCGTTTGCCAAGCAATACATGTTTCTATTTCTGGATAACCAGAGGTAAGCTAAAAGTACTTCTTGTTTTAATGTGGAGAGTTATTAATATTTATGACTTATAACAAATCTAGCACTATCTGACTTTCTATTATAGCAATATGGAAAACTGTGCGGTAAAGTAACTTTGCAGCACTGAGTGCGGAAAGGTATATTTATAGAAATCTTCAATGAAACAAGAACGTCTTTACCTTCAATTCTTTACCGAAAATGTGATATATAACAATTTAAGTGTTAATTAATAATATTTATTACAAAAAAACAGTTTGAATAAATAGTGCAGTCGTTGAATCTGCTCCTTCAGCGACAGCTGTAGATTTCCAGCCTCCAAGTCGCTTGACAAAATAATTATAACTAATAATTATTGTTGATTGACATTTATATATACTCGTACATACTATTATACAGAGTATTAGAAAGTATGGAATTTACAAAAACTTTACATAAAAATTAATATTAATTAATTAGTTATTAATTAATATTAATTTTAATTAATAATTTTATCATTTTAATAATTTTTTATTGCAATTGTCGCCTCCTTATTTATTAATTTATATGTAGTAATGATGACGACCATGGCTATGTTCAAATTAAAGTAATTTTAGTGGACGTGAGAGAGATTTATTTCCAAATTGATTGAACATTCGCATTTATTTTTGTTTTCAACTGTGTGTTTTTAGAGTAATTAAACACCACATTATTGCAAATGCAGTTTCTTTGATTTTTGACATGGAAAATATTATACCAGACATTTTTTTCCTCTCTTTGAACTAAAATATACATACAGACACATACCCACATTTAAATGAAATGAGATATTGATTTCTTTCAAATATAACAGAGGTGGCGTGGTAATCTATTTAACCGATTGATCATGAAAAATATTATTTATTAATAAGCAGAAAACTCAATATAAAATCTATTGAATGAGTAAAATTCCTGAGTAAAATTAGATCAGCACTAAACAATTTGGTTATCTTAAACATATTTACAAATAATCATAATGTGATACCTGGTTGTATTTAATTTTCTATTTTTGGTTAATTCTAAGTAATTGTTATTATTAATTATTTGCGAAAATGTGTAATAATTTTTAGCAAATATCACGTTATATATCACTACAGATACAGAGTAATTCCAGAGGTATAAAGAAAAGTATCTTAGAGGTATAGTTAGTGATATTCAGGGGATCATATTGACAGACACGTTTGACCATCACACCAAAATACTTTTTGAAATCTCGACTCGTGTTTCGCTAACACTGTTAGCATCCTAAGGAGTGAAATAAAACTCGTAAGTTATAGCTTGAATTTAAATCATTCTTACACAATTTATGGTTGTTTTACATATTACCTATGTTGAAAAGGGTGACTAACAAATAGGAATATTGCAAAATACCACCATATTCTAGGTATAATGTTTGCTTTTTGATTCTTCTACGAAAATATACAGGCTTTGATTTGCAACATATCTCACCCCAAAACCTTCCCGGCAAGATATCATACAACAGCGCCGTAACAAGGGCGTGGCAAAGGCGTCACATGCCGCGGGCGACAAATACTTCCATATAACAAAAATTTCAAATGAGAAAAAAAAAAAGAACTGCACCATATTTATTTAGGCAATAAGCATTTAAAGAGTGTTTTTTTTTCAGTAAATAAATTGTGTTAATTGTTGAAATACAGGGCGATTTGTGAAAAATTCCAAATCCTATTTTCTTAAATATTTCGAAAACTGTTGATTTTCGAGAGAAGTTTTAAATCAAAAGTTTGATGGTTCTAACTTCTAATATATCTATAACATGGCACTTTCAAAATCACGTCTTAACGTTTCGTTTTGCAGCTGCCACCATCAACTTTCCTTATTCAAATACAGACCTGCATTTTTATTTGTCACTCCCTTTAAAATAAAGTATAACTCAAGTACGGTTTCTGACGGTTCGATTCGATAGTAGTCATCATCAATGATTTTTCCTTAATACAGACCTGCATTATTTTTTGCTTAGCTAAAATACGAAATGTGTTACTACATAATTCCCCTTAAAATACTTTATTTTCAGTCAGTAAAAAATAATGCAGGTCTGTATCACGGAAAAATCATTGATGATGACTACTATCGAATCGAAACATCGAGATCATACTTGAGTTATACCTTATTTTAAAGGTAGTGACAAACCATTTTAGAAGACAAAAGTAAATATGCAGGTCCGAATTCAAAAAAAAAAAACAAAGTTGATGGTGGCAGCTGTAAGGCAAAACGGCGGACGTTAATTTTGAAAGTGCCATCTTGTAGACATATTAGAACCATTAAACTTTTGATTTTAAACTTTGTGTCGAAAATCAATAGTTATCAAAATATTTAAGAAAATAAAATTCGGCGTTTTTCACAAACCACCCTGTATTTCAGAAACAAAAAAGAATTTGCCTACATAGTAAAGAGATATTAAAAAATATGCATCAAAAACTGCAACTTTTGTCTACTTTAACTAACTCTCTATCTTGCACGGTTTCAGAAATACCATGTATATTTTATTTTTTAGTTTTTATATTTTAAATTCTGTTTTGGTTAAGTTTGTTTGATTTCTTCATAAACATATAAATATTGGCACTTATTTTTCAATGGGTGTAGCGATGAGGGGCTAAGCCCGGAAATTCCTTGGAACACAGGCCCGTAACGGCATCACTACGCCCCTGCGTATAAGCTAAGCTCCCTGTTTCTAGCAACAACGCTGCCAAATTTCAAAGAAATCGGTAAGAAGATATTATACTTAATTAAAAAAAACCGTTATTTACAAAAAAACTTTAACACCTTGTATATTGGAAGGAATGCATTTCCGTACGTATGTTTACTGTATGTTGATAAATCACTTCCTTAAATATTGCAGCGCCTTTTTGAAACACCCTGTATTCAATATGTAGAGCAGAGCTATATAATAGTACTGTTCTGGCATCCTTAACCTATACTGTAGGGATTTGGGGACTAAGATATGACGATGTCCTAGAGCGTGCTCAGGTGGGCTTTTTCAAAAAGGTCCTTTGTTTGCCCAGAAATACACCTGATTTTGTGGTTAGATTGGAGACGGATGTTATCGCATTAAGTTATGTAATATTTAAATTGGGCCTCTCATGGCGGAGGAAGCTTGAACGTATGGAGAATTCACGTTTGCCAAAAATTTGTTATCGTAGACTCTCTTCTTTAAGTACTGGCTCAGTATGTAAGTATAACTGGATTTTACCGCTCAAGCAATTTTACAATGTGTCTGGAGGTGGTCATCTCTGGTTCTCTAGAGATGATAACTTAATTCTTGATAGATACCACAACTTCTTGAAACATAGAGACCTAAACAGACTTTCTATCTCTTCTTTTCCTCTTTTCTCGAACTATTTCACTTATAACAGGTTACCTCATTATCTAAAACTCATATGTTCTATCTATTTAACTTGACTAATTGCCCAGATTAGAACTTGTCGTGACCAACTGAGGTTGACGTACAATGGAATTGCTTATTTAATTAATATGACAGAACTATGTTCGATTTGCAATCTACAAAGGGCGGAAACTATTAATCACATTTTTTTGAATGCCCATTTTACATCAACTCGAAAATGCATTTTTTGCCAGACATTTATAATCTGGATGATCTTGCTGCTGCTTTAGCGACTGACTCCTTGGCTCGGGTGTCTAAAATCGCGAAATTTCTTTTGGCCGTTATGAAATTACGCTCTTTCCTGCTTAACGAATAAAATAGTGTGTCCTGTTCTTTGTTATAGCTAGTATATTGTGTTATTATATTATATAATGTGTACAATACTTTCCATTTATTCTGTTTATTACTTACAATATTTTCTTTATTCTCTTCATTTATTTCTTTTTTTACTTATATATACATATTATGTTTATTTGTTATTTGCCCATATTTTTGGTGTTTTTGGACGAATTGTGCTAATTGTTGATTATTTATTCGTTTTTTTTTTTATTATATCTTAGGATGTAAGTTTATGTTTGGATCATACTCTTGTTATAGAGTTTTTAGGTACTCTTATGAACAATAAATGAAATAATAATAATAATAATGTAGAGCATAGGGTGTCTCGAAAAATATGGGAAGTCACACGGATGCAGATAGAAGATGACAAGTTCTATAATAAAAAAAAATGTAATATTTTAACAATTGACAAATCAACTAAAAATAAATTTTAGTACATCTTTTTAAGATACCTGAAGAAGGCGAAATTAAAAAAATAATTGCAGAAACTAAAGTCGTATTTATAAGAATGGTACAAAAAGATGACAAATATTTGAAAAATTATACGTAAAATGTACAACCTAAAGAGAATAAAATAATTATAAAATTGAAAAAATCAACTTCTATAATCTTTTTCCCTACAGGCCTTCCTTGCGGAGATATAGGTAGGCCCTTAAAGATCCCAGTTGAAACCGGTTTTTCCTTCCTGAATAACTTTTAAAGTAACAAAAATTGTATATGATGAACACAAATAATGACCTCCGAAAATAGTGTTCTTGAACCTAATAGTTTAGCTAAGTTCTAGTTTTTAATGATTAAACTTTTTACGAGTATCTCCCTCTATAATAAAGACTTAAAAAATAAAACCGAGTAGCCTGAACCTTCCTTAGCATCATGTTGTACAATATTATCATATATATTGTTCATCACTATATGCTAAAATCCCAATTTTCTGGAAATCATGTTCAATTTATTGGCGACGCTCCCTCATACATAGCTATATATCATCATTTCTATTTCAGAATTTGTTTTATTTACTTAAGGCATTCTATGTGAGTATTTTGATTCGATACACTATACTAGTGTATCTAACATTCAATTTAACCATCATATCAGTTCAAATATTAGCTAAAAGATATTTTTTTCCATTGTGTTTTTTACCCATTTATAGACTTCTCAGAACTATCAATTTTCTACAATCAATAAATAATTGCAATAAGTATTTTTACCTGTACCTATTTAAGTGTATATTAATAAACTTACCCATAGCGTTAAATTCGACTAAAACCCATTAATTATTTTTAAAATTCGCATTATTAGCTAATACATACTTTAGGTAATGGACGAATTATCGTTAGTTGAAAAGTTATTTATGTTTTTTGAGCTAACTGCGTTAAAAAGTACATTAATAATTGAATTATATAATTTTAGAAATGTACCTATTATCATGGGCGTAGTCAGGGTCATGGGCGGCGGAAGTAATTAAATTAGGAGAGGGCAAAGCGAAAAATACTAAGTAAGCAAAACAAAAGTATTATGTATATAATATGTGGCAAAATAATTATACTTTCAAAAAGTTTGATTTATTGGACATGTAGGCATCTATTATAGCTACTTTTTAAAATTGGTTTCATATTATACAGGGTGTCCCAAATAACCTAAAAGTATCAAAGTTGTGTTTTTTATCCACTGTATATTATCGCACTTTTAGATCCTCTGATCAAATTAAGTGTCTGCTTCATTAAGGTTTAGAATACCTAAACTTTAAGATTTTTTAAATAAATTGAATTTTCTCAATATCTAACCTAATTTTCATCTTTCAAATACTTAGGAAGTATTTAAGTTATGTTGACGAAATTAACTCTAAAGTGTAATAATAGATCATATTTGATATTCCAATTGCAATAAACTTGCAATCTTATACAGGGTGTCGAAAAATTAACACTACTCAAATAAGAACTTTAAGTTGCTATAACCTCATTAATTTAAATGGAACGTCATATTTCTGAACTTACCTAGCAATGTACTTACTAATTACCTGTCGAATGGTATTAGGGTGTACTATAGCTAAGTCTGCGCCAAATAATTGTTTTGTATACCATTTGGTGTTTTTTAAATAAACGTTTTAATGTATCTAGTAGGCTATGGAATCAGAAATGTCAACTAAATTATTTTATATATCAACTTAATTTGCTGTTCATGCTTTACTAATGTTATTGATTTACAATTGTTAGTTTTGGTGTTGCTTGGTTAATGAAGATTACACAGGCCAACAAAATGAAAAAAAAAATTTGGTGCCAGAAATCTAACATCTGATTTTAGATGTTTTTAATGTGCTGATTCCAAAAATGCCACCAGATTTTTTCTATCAGCTCTAGTTTTTGAGATACACGTTACAGGTTAAATGATATATTTTTTTCTGATAAAGGACAACAAATAAAGAGATAAATATGTACTTAATCGTCAAAATAGGAATTTCCCAGAATCTAATTAGCCAAATGGATACCTGGAATTGTCCCTGACCCAATGTTCCTATACTAGGAACTACTCAATACAATGCTCTTAATTACTTTTATACCTGTAATTGCCTATGACCCGATCCTTCTATACCTGCTTGGCTGTACTTGATTTAGTATATTACTGAGTTTTCCCAAGTAAAGTTGTGCTATCATTTTGTGTAAATTTTGGTCGTTTTGTAGTATCAAGACACTAAACTGAAACAATGGCATCCACAAGCAGACGTACCTGTGTAAATCATCCCGATGTTTTTTGTTATGTGTGTGGTGAATACACTTTGAAAGAGAGCAGAAAAAGGATTTCTGACTTTGTGAAAAGAGCTTATCTTGCCTATTTTGGCGTTCATTTAGGAGATCAAAATAAATCTTGGGCCCCACATTTCATATGTAAAACATGTGTTGAACATTTGCGACAGTGGACAACTGGAAAGAGGAAGTGCCTAAAGTTTGGTGTACCAATGGTTTGGAGAGAACCGCGGAACCATCATGACGACTGCTATTTTTGTCTCGTTAATATTAAAGGCATAAATAGAAACAATAGACACAAATGGACATATCCTGATCTAGATTCTGCAAGAAGGCCTGTAGTGCATTCGGAAGAAATACCCGTTCCATCATTCAGCAGTCTACCCAAACTGACAGAAGATGATACAGAAACATCAACGTCTGACGAAGTTAAAAGAATTCAATCAGAAAACGACAGCGATTTTGAAGCAGATTTAGCAACTCCGCAGTGTTTCAATCAAGAAGAACTAAACGATCTTATAAGAGACCTGAATCTCTCAAAGGAATCCGCTGAATTACTTGCATCCAGATTAAAAGAAAAAAATCTACTTTGTCGAGGTACTAATATTACATTTTATCGTAAAAGAGATAAGGATCTGCTGCCTTTTTTCACTCAGGAAAATGACTTGGTATTCTGTAACAATATAAAAGGGCTCTTAGAAAAAATGGGTTTGCCTGAATACACTCCAGATGATTGGCGCCTTTTTATTGACAGTTCAAAACGTAGTTTAAAATGTGTTCTTTTACATAACGGTAACAAATATGGCTCAATTCCTATTGGTCATTCTACTACCATGAAGGAAGAATATGAAACAATAACATTAGTTTTGAGAAAAATTAAATACGAAGAACATCAGTGGTCAATTTGTGTTGATTTAAAAATGATTAACTTCCTCCTTGGACAGCAGAGTGGTTATACAAAATATCCTTGTTTTTTGTGCCTTTGGGACAGCAGAGCTAAAAATGAGCACTGGGTTAACAAAAATTGGCCTTCAAGAGATGTCATGATTCAAGGAATACAAAACGTGATCAACGAACCTTTGGTTTCAAGAGAAAAAATCTTACTTCCGCCCTTGCATATCAAGCTAGGCCTAATGAAGCAATTTGTGAAGGCCTTAAATCGAGATGGAAATTGTTTTGGGTATTTGTCACGTAAATTTCCTGGCATTAGCACGGAAAAACTAAAAGCTGGTATATTTGATGGTCCTCAAATAAGGCAACTTGTTAAAGATCCACAATTCACCACATCAATGAACGAGACTGAATCTAACGCTTGGAGTTCATTTGTTCAAGTAGTACTAAATTTTCTTGGCAATCATAAAGCAGACAATTACGTAGAATTAGTGGAAACTATGCTTTCAAATTTTAATATTCTCGGCTGTAACATGAGTATAAAAGTTCACTACCTCCACAGCCACCTAGATCGTTTTCCAGAAAACTTAGGTGATTGTAGTGAAGAACAGGGGGAAAGATTCCACCAGGATATTAAAACTATGGAAGATCGTTATCAAGGACGATGGGATAGCCACATGATGGCGGACTACTGCTGGAGCCTTCAGCGAGACTGCCCTAGTAAACTCCATTCTAGAAAATCGTATAAAAGAAAATTTTTATGTGATTAGTGACTAATGTAATTATGTAAATTAAGTTTTTGCAATAAATACTTAAATCCATGTGTCTTTGTTTTTTTTAACTGTCAATAGTAATATTATATATTATAACAGTTATAACGTAAATTATATACACAATTTTTTAAAAAATCTCAAAAACTAGATCTGATAGACAAAATCTGAGAACCTTTTTACATTCTGCATCCAAAAATTACTCAGGAACAGTTAAAAAATCGCAGGCACCAAAATGTGTGTTGGCCTGTGTTATTTACTAAAAAAAAAACATAGATTTCATGCTTATAAAATTCAGCTTTGTCAAGAGCTGTATGGAAATTATTTTGACAAGGGTACGATGGCTGTTCCTCCATGGCTGGAAAGGACGGCGGGGTAAAAAAAAATATTCGGGAAAAGTACACGCAGAGGCTGTATTTTCATTGTGTTAGCCACAAACTTAATTTAGTGGTGAACGATTTAAACCAGTTAGCAGTGATTCGAAATACACTGGCCACAGTAAAAGAAATAATAAGATTTTTCCGAGAATCCCCACTTTGGTGAAATTTTGTTCCAAACATGCCGATGTTCTGTGAAATCGGCTGGTCACATGAATACAGAAGTATCGCCATTTTTAGGGAGCATTATGTAAAAATCGTGGCAGCTTTATAAACGCTCTCAACAGATGGCAATGCAGCTACGAGAAAAACTGCTTTTCAAATGCATTGTGCTGCTTCAAATTCTGAGTTTATTGTTAGTGTCTGCTTAATAGCAAAATATTCTGCATTTTTGCAACCAGTTGTAAATGTTTTGCAATCAAAAGTTGGGACTTATTACAATGTATGAATCATATAAAAAGACTTACAAACCTGTCAAAAACACACCGGGGAAATGACGAGAGCCTAAACATAATAAAAGAAGCCGATAAAATTGCCGAGTACATTAATACGGACTTTAAAATGCCGAGAGTTACAAATCAACGAACGCTTCCTGCAACTCCTCCAGCAGGTTCTGGTACCGAGTACTAGACGAGATCTTTCATAATTCCGTATCTGGATTCATCGATAATGTCTTTAGTACAGCGATTCTCTAATCAAAATCTGCCAGCCTACGAGTTTCTTTCATTACACCCTAATATATTTCTTGCTTTACCATTTGATCAGTTTTTAAAAAAAGTTAAAAACTATGGTATAATCTATGGAAAGAAAAAAATGTCAGACTCGGAGTTAAAAGAAATTGAACTATTTAAAGAAGCGCAATCTTTTTATCCAGGCATTAAAAAAGCACTCCAAATTTCACTCGCGCAACCTTACACTAACTGTACAATAGAAAGCTCATTCAGCACCTTGCGTCTGATATAAACCTCGTTACGGTCAACAATGTTGGAACAACGGCTTGTTGGACTTTGCATGATGAGCGTCCATCGAAAAAGAGTTTTAAGCGCGAACGATCAGTTTGAAAAAAAAATAAAAAACCTCTAACAACACCATGACAATGTCCTTCATTTGAATAATATGTCATTTTGACAATCCTATTTCCTTAAAAAAACCTTTCTTCATTTTAAAATGTTGCAAAATAGCCTCTCTTGAATTTTGATTTTTTTTTAAAAATCATGATTTTTATCAACTCTGGAATCTAGTTAGAATTTTGTTATTTTAAAGACTAACAACACTATGAATAATCGCGATAAAATTTAGCACTATTCCAAAATTACAGGGTGTCAAAAAAACATCATACCAATAAATGTTTCTATAACGCCCTCGATTTTTGATAGTTCTAAAAATAAAACCATTAAGTAAGTGTCATATATCATTTGAAAGGGAAAAATATGCAATTTAAATGGTTAAAAAAATCACAAACAGAAATTTGGTTCCTATTTTGAAACTAAGACCAAATTAGAAAATTAAAGGTACGCCTGTGGACTCGACATTAACACCGTTTATATATTTCCAATATATGTGATATAGTTTCCGAGGAATTCTGAATATGAAATAACGTGCCGCCACTGAATCTAGAGTCTACATAGTTATTCATGTTATGCGTTTCACGTTGGGCTTGAAACCCAGGCGAAAAGTCAATAAATCACACTATAGTGAACTTACATTTAGACTTTACCGCATGTAGCTTGAATAAAGATTATGCAGAATTTTGTTAAATACATAATATACAGTGTGGACGTGAATAGTCCCCCGCCCCTCTTTTAAGTTTTCTATGTTTTTGAAATTTACATTTATATTTACTTTTTATTGTATAAAAATGAAAACCAGTACTTTCAAGAAAAGTTGGCTTCTTTCTTCTTCAAAATTGTCAAAAATAGCCTGTAACTTTTTCCATATTTATGTAAACTGCTTGAGATAAAAATGCACATTTTTGTTGTAGGAAATGGTCATTTCATATGAGATTCGCACTATACTTTTCTACGACTGTTTTAATTTTTAGGAAAATATTTGCTTTTCGGAACTCCCCTGTTGGCGTAAGCCTAAATACGATAAGTTAGAAGTATTAAATTGCCTAGGTGGTGTTAAACTATATTCACATCACTGTTTTTGTGTTTTGAAATTAGCTAAATACATAATTATAATTATTATTAATTATAAATACCAAACTGTCAATGCTATGGTGATTTTTCATGGCCGACGCTACTTTTGTCATAATCAGGAAATTTACCCGTGCGTAATAAAGATTTCCCACTAGTTGCCTAGCAAAATATTTACTAAGTACGCACGGGCATCGTAAATTAAATATACTGTGGCACGGGTAAATTAAAAACAGCATTACAATGTACTACATTTGAACATATAACAGAGGCATTTAAAGACAGTCGTAGAAAGAGAATATTTATGTTTCTTATAATAAAAATGTCACTCCAATCAACCGGTGTGAAAATAGCAGCCAAAGGTAGCAGCCAAAATATCCGAACAAGCACGAACGCAAGTAGCCTCGCGCTATATGCGCGCGCACATCGTGTCGAGCCAGCGCTCATGACGGGCACGAACAACTTGCTACGTGGTAAACAAAATATAATTTACAGACAAATAACTTGTTTAAAAAATAATTAATAAAATTTATAATGAAGTGAATATTTTGAAAAATATTGGACAAAAACACAGTTTAAAGGTGGATGGTGAAAAAATATAAGCAAAACAGTATTGGGCGTACCGTGTGCGATTATTTAAATAGGAAGTTTCCTAATCGATGGATCGGCCGTGGGGGCCCCTATAACTGGCCAGCAAGATCACCTGACATTAGATTTTTCTTCTCGGGTTACTTAAAAAAACATACTTTATAGTACTCTAACCACTACAGCTGAAAATATGAAGCAAATGATGAGAGATGCTTTTAGCACAATAACAACTCATATGCTTAGAAATGTTTGGAAATCATACGAAAATAGACGTCAACATTATGTTTATGAAAATGGAGATCACTTTGAACATTTGTTATACTTAACTTTTTTTTTAATTACTTTTACGTTTTATGTTTTTCAAAATGTAAATAGATTGTTCGATTTTGTTGTAATAGTGTAATGTTTGCAACGAATAATATATTTTGCACAACACGGCCTTCTTAATATTATAATCGTTGTTTGCTACAATACGTAAAAGTAGTATAGCAAATAAATTTGTGTTTATACCAATTTTTCTAAAAAAAATTGTTATTAAAGCAATAACTTTTATGGTATTTTTTGCATCGTTAGAATGTTGGCCTTTTAAAAATAATATCTAGTTAACTATGCACTTTAGAGCAAACAAACCTTATATCAAAAACATTTAATAAGATGTCGGAACGTAAGTTTGATATGCTACGGGATAATGTAACACCCTGTATAAATGGCACCTATTTTAGAATGTAGTCCTAATAGGTCTACAAAATCAGACGTTGAAAGGATTTTGAAAATCTGAATAGTTTTGCCACAGTACACCGTCGCGTCTACTCTACTCTACTCACCCTGTATAATTAAAGTATTACTACACTTGCGGCAAAGATTAATTGTGTACATTAATCTTTGCTTGCGGCATAGGAAATGCAATGTAGAGTTGACTAGAGATTAATAGATTTATGACAAGAACAGTTTTTTTCCGAGTGGTTGTGTGGTATTTAGCCCCATACCCTTGGATTGTATGGTCGGAAGAACAGCCTTAAAGTTATGTCATCCATTGTATGGAAAAATCTTGGTTGGGTGCTTATTCAATTAATAATTTATTTGGTGCTAATAAGGAACGAACTAATAAACCGTCGTATTATATATACATCAGTAGAATTGAGAATAATAATACTTATCACTGCCATGAACCCCAACTCGAAAACCTTGATACCTGAAGTTATCTGCCACAATACGCTCGGTACAATCAATACAAAACAACTTGGCGCTAAAATTATAAAGTTCTACTACACTAAAATCATGTTCCTTATCTATTAGACTAGATAAATAAACACAATCATGAGCAACGCTTGATCTTTGACACTAGGTAGGTAGGTATACAATACACCTCTCCATCCTGACCGTCTAGGATGCAGCCGAACTGAATCTATTCACAGTCACAGTTCACACAACACACACATACAAAAAAAAAACTTATATAGACGGTCTATGGAATAGCGCGGTCGATCAGTTTAAAGCCACATTCAGACATACCCACATCGTCCAAGCCGTGGGAACCGGCGTGAATCCCGAATCACATACGCGTGATTGTGCAATTGTTTTGTTTTCGTTTTTTAACGCAAATATTATGGCAAAACGCAACTTCGATAATAGAAATGATAATAATAATTGTTCTTTCAAGTTTTTGTTTATTATTTTTAAAACTATGTGAGGAATTATTGAAAATTTTGTGAGTGACTTCGAACAATAATATTATGATTTACAATCAAGTTACAGTTGATTTGAAGATACGGATTATTGTATGACCAATTAACAGGTAACGTTATCATTATTATTATTATTTAAGAAAAACTATAGTACTGCAACAAAATACAACATTTGTCAGGGAATTGGGGACGTCTAATCATCAAAAAAACCTAAATTGTAATTGTTCGAGAAGTCCTCATTTACAAAGGGTGTTAAACATGACTGCCTGAGGACAATTTTTTTGAAATATTTTCGAAACGAGTAAAGATGAATTAATCAAATGTAGCATATTTATTCACCTAGTTAAATGTCGTAAAATGACATGAAATTGAATAAAAAAGGATGACCATAGGCGTGTAAACGGAGGGACCCTTGTCTTAATTATAACCTAACTTTTTTTTCTTATGACTTTTATTCCATTTGTGTCAAAAATGTGATAAAATAAAGTTTTCTACATAAAAAAGCATACTTGTTTTTTCTCAAAAAACTTAATGGTTTTCGAGAAATTCTAGTTTGAAAATTTTAGGATAAACTTATCCTTAGTACACAGCGTTAATAAAATTTTGGAAAACTCGAATTTCTCGAAAACCTTTAAGTTTTTCGAGAAAAAACAAGCATACCTTTTTTATGTAGAAAACTTTATTTTATGACATTGTTGACACAAATGACAAAAAAAGTCACAAGGAAAAAAAGTTAGTTTACCCGCCTATGGTCATCCTTTTTTATTCAATTTCATGTCAGTTTACGACATTTAACTAGGTGAATAAATATGCTACATTTGATTAACTCATCTTTACTCGTTTCGAAAATATTTCCAAAAAATCGTCCTCAGACAGTCATCTTTAACTCCCTGTATCTTTGTAAATAAGAAATTTGCGAAAAATTACAATTTAGGTTTTTTGCAGGATTAGACGTCCCCAATTCGCTCACAAATTTTGAACACCTATTTTAGAAACACCTTGTATATTAAGTAATTTTCAAAATTGTGCTTGAACACAAAGAAAATTGAAGATTTTGATAAATGTTTTCAGAATTATAATTTATTTTATATATAAGCAAGTTGACACCTATTTCCGGTATATAACCGGAATTGTCAATACCTTACAACTATTTTACCTCATCTAGCCCCGTCGACATTGTTGTTACTATTATACACAGATCGATTTGGTTCCCGGGCGACACCCTGTATACTAAGGCAAGGGCAGGGGGGGCAAACCGCTTCAAATATTTTTAAAATTGTAGCATTTGCGGTCAGATAAATATAACAGGAAAAAACATGAACTTGGTTTTTTCAAAGGCGGACCAAACTCGGTTGACGCGTCGCGGTCAACGTCAATCGCGTACGGATAAGTATCACTTTGCACACTTCTTGTTAGGAAATATACTACTTAAGTTTTTCTGAAAAAAAAATCCAAATGGCTTACCCCGTTTTTGACACATATATGAAGTTGTCAAAACGTTTTTAAATAGACTATTTCGCACTCTCTCTACTGATGTGAGTGGTAAAAGGAAATATATTGTTGTTAAGTATGTATGTAAAGGGAACTTCAAAAAATAATCTGTATTTGTACATTTATTGCCTGTAAACTTTTAGAAGTTTTGAATTCTCTAATGATTCTAAAAAAATACTATTAAAAAAAACTAATTACAACAAATATTAGATAACCATGTAGTCTATTAAAAGTAAAACTATCTTAATGATCGTAATAATTATCACATTACAGATGTTGTACATAATATGAGTGTAATATATATCTTTCCTACAGGTACTTAATTTTAATTAATAATAAAAATTAAAGCAGACAGAACAAATTGATGATAAATAAAAAATGATACATGAAAACAATGTTCAATCAGTTGCAATGCAAAATTAAAATATTGCATAATCATTATTTATTTGCTTTTAAAAATTGGGGGAATACGTATTTGGTAGCCATCGTTTAAGTTTGGAAAAACGCTAAGAAAATTATACAGGGTGGATCGTGTAGTAGATAAACATATAGGGTGTTTCATAATATATGCGCATGAATTTAGGATGTGAAAGATCGTCCAAAAATATGAAAAAAAGTTTCCATTAACTAACCCTCTAAAATGCACCATTTTCGACATAAAGGGTGTGGAAATTGAAAAAAAAATCCGATTTTTGCGGATATCTCCGGAACCGTTTATCGTACAGAAAACAGCTTTTGTAAGCATTTTCTACTCATTATAAGCTATGTTTGTGCAAGAATTTTTGTTTTTTATATTAATAATTGGTGACGATTTTGAAGGGGTAGTGGGTGTTTTTCTCCCCAATTTCTACGCCACTGGAAAAAGTACGGTTTTATGATACCCATTTGAACCGCCAATGTTTTCTACACAAAAAATATACTCTTGGTCATAAGCTCTAAAGTTAGCCGTTTTCGAGGAAAATCAACTTATTTTCATATTTTTGGACGATCTCTCATATCCTGAAGTCCTGCGCATATATTATGAAACACCCTGTATAATTGCATATATGTATTTCTTAGGGAATCCCCTGTATATTATTTATTACCCTACCCAAGCAATTCAGAGATTTAGGATGATACTTAAAATAAATCACAAGCAGCAAATGCAAGTTTTATTAAAAGTTGATGGTTTATTCCGGGTGTCCCAAAAAAAGTCCCCACCGTTGGGGAATTTTTTTTGATGCCCAGTATACATGGTGTCCGTAAAGTAACGGAACCACCAACCAGACGCGCATTTGTTGAGGACAATAACAGCATTGATACCGAGTAACGTAGGTCAAAATACTCAAAATTGACTTCGTTACGAAACCCTGCCAGTTCGCAAAATTTGTCTTATGTGGCACTTCATTGTATTCAAGACAGCAGCAACTCAAAAAATAAGGGTTGCAATTTGAGACAAACATCACTTAGATGACGGCAGATTTCGGATCAAATACATTGGGTATAAAAAACTGATGTGCATTTTGAAAATAATCGCCCTTTCCGTTACTTCTCGTACACCCTGTATATGTATATTAGCCCGTAATTTCCAACAAATTAAATATTAATTATTCCTCTTCTTTGCCGACCTATTTTTGAATGTTTAATGTTATATTTTTATTTGTTTTTCATATAATATTTATATACGTGTATAAATGATACAAATGTGTGTGTGTGTGCTTAGTTCGACTCAGCATGAGGTGAATGTGCTTTAAATTTCAAAAATACATTCAGTGAAAGCCTCACTTTTAATTTTATCATTTCATCAGGAGTGCACAATGCAAAAATAAGGGAGAATTCGCTATTGCTTCTGAGAAAGCAGACTGGTTAAACCATTATTATAAACTTACTAAATATTTCACTGAGAAGTTGAATTTTGATGAAACGTTTATATAGAATTATCAAATAAACATGACATTTCAAGAAAACTACTAAGAATATATTGTTTAAAATCGAGACAATGATGTTATTACCATTGTAAACAGAAAAAAAACTCTTATTGACTATTGTATTCTAATATTGTATTTTTAATATGTATTGAGCTGTTTTTTGTACATTATTTTGATGACTTGTAGTTGCTCCTGATGAAGTCAGTAAACATTCCCAGCTAGGAAGGCACGTGATTTTGACGTCAAATATACGTCTCTAATTACGTCAAAATGACCAACATTTCGACGTAATAATGACGACAATATGTCGCAGCTAATTGACGTCGAATAAGGACGTAACAACACGTCGAGTGATAACGTCAAAAATACGTCAATATGCGTCTAATGTTAAACCAGTAAATGATGGAAATAATGGGCTTGTCTTGATTCTTTTTCAGAACTAGTTCTTGATTGGTTTTATAATAGTCTTCCCAAAACTAATATAAAGCAATTAAATTGCAAGAAACAGGTTTAACTTCAACTAATTCTTAAAAGAATAAGAAAAAATCATACCAAAATATGCCGTACAATCATAAACACATCTTTATAAAAGAACTAAATACTAAAACAATAAAAATAAATACCAAATACTAAGAGTGGACAGTAAAGATCGATTAAAATGTTCTTGCTGTTTACAAGGCGGCCACCATGTTTCTTTTTTTCTCGCAGTCAACCACTTTTTGTGTACAAGTGCTATGGTACCACCGTCTTTTTCGACAAATTGAATGCCTAGGAAGGCAAAAAATATTCTTATTGTGGCAAGAAATGAGATAATGTAATTTGAAATTAATGAATATATCATATTACTAAACATTATAATGATTTGCATACTTTTTATAATTTTTAAGTCGATTAAGACACGTCAAAATGACGTCATTGCGTAGACCGATTTTTTACTAGTGCATGTCACCAATGTTCGACGTCATTATGACGTGTCATGATGTCGAATTTATGACATGCGACGAATATCACCACATATCGACGTCGTTTCGACGTGTTTTCACATCAACTTGCTAGCTGGGATTGACGAAATATTGAGCGTATAAGAAGTTGAGTTTCATTATAACAAACGGCATACCCGAGAAAAAGAAATATTGCTTTATAAATTTGTACGGTTGAGAAAAAAAATATCACAAATTCAACTATAAATAAATATATAAATAAAAAATGGTTTAAAATGATATATCACTCGGCCCCTACTGCTATATGAAAATTTTGCGGTTGTGACCACCCCTATCACAGGGCTAAAGCGATTTCCACCAAAAACTAATAGCTTCATCCTAGGACTGCCCCAAACTCCTAGACCAAAATTTAGCTCAATTGGTGAAAGCTATCATGTTGCCTCTTTATACTCATTAACATAAGCAAAATTTTTATTGAATTAACCATATAGCTGCACTCGAAGAGCGGAGTGTTAAATGGACACCCTGTATAACAGCATTTCTGATCATATTAAGAATTTCCTGTACTCTAATTAATTCAAAAAAAGAATAAAATGTTTATTTCTGGGAAGGACTGTTTTTCCAATATTGATTATTTATTTATTTTGCTGGGTTTTTTATAATTTTTTTTAATATCGTTTTGTATATGTATCTACATACTTAGGTGTTTTGTAAAAATATATAAGATTAGGTAGGTTCTTTACACAGGGTAGTCGTCTTTATTTTGAATGCTAAATACGATAAAATTATAACAACATTGGGTTTCCACTTGACCCCATATGGGTCGTGAAAGTAAAGTAGTGTCATTATTGGGCCTGAACACGTCAATTTTGACATAAATCTTCAAATAAGTCAAAAACGCTAGCAGGAGACCATTTATCCTTCTGCCAGCATCCCCAAAATATTGGTCCGTCCGAGCGTTGCTGATACCCAAATATTTTGGGAGATGCTGGCAGAAAGATATTTGCTCTCCTGCTAGCATTTTGTGTTTCACTATTTTTATTTATTTTGATTTCTATTTTTACGACTGGTTTTACCTATAGGTACATTGAGTTTGTTTGGCCTCTGTATGGTGGGATATACATTACTATGTGTATGTAGATGGTACTGTTTACATATATCTACTGTTGTATATCTTGATGTGCTTAAATGCAGGCCGATATTAATGATGGGCAATGGGCAAGGACTATGGTACTCTGACGAACTCATAATAAGAGCGACCCATGCCTCGGTCTGGTTCTACTGAATTAGACTGGGGCCCTGCTAAATTAAACAAAATTCCTTGTGTAGGTAAAACCAGTAATTTTGTCCGCTTCGCCACGAAATTATTTTTCATTAAATGATAATCATTCTTGCCGTTTATATCCTGTTCATTTAATAATAATAACAAACTATTAAAAAACATTATCGTGCCAAATGTAATAATTTTAATAACAGATTATTGCTGCTAGTTAGGTACTAAGTTAGCCCAATAAGTACCTATAATTAGCTTGTTAGCAGTAAATTAAATACTGTGACTAGAATTTTATAGTTTTACTCTGACACTCGGCAATATCTATGTGCAAAATTACTGTACCTAATACATGTCAAAGTGTTTTATTTTTGGTAATACATTATTTATATTTTATTAGTGAATATAGTGATACTTTACATTTTATATTTAGGTACCTAGGTATTTATATATCAGTTTCGTTCTAAGCCAAAAGTTTATTGACGTCAATTGCCAAAATTATTTATGCCTAGTTATCTGACGAATAATTACGCTTTGTTACCGGTTTGCTTATTTTCAACAACGTTCTCTTTTTGTATTTTTTTTTTGGATGCGTCATTTAGGTATAGGGGGTCTGGTGCCCTAGCCTGCAGCTCGAAATAACTACTTTTTTTGGATTTTTTTTTTATGTGATCATTAAATAGACTATTTTGAACATAATTAGCTATGGTATTTTCACTTTTTTTAAGTTGATTATAAAATAGGCTAGAATAAGGACTTACAAATTTCATATACTATACTCGGCATTGCATATTCATAGCTCTTTCAAAATTATCATATAAATGATTAATTGACCTCTTTCAAACACATTTTAAGTAACAAAATTTGTAAAACAATTAATTAGTAACCAAATAATGATAGAAATTAATAATTCAAAACTTATTTACTACCAATTTATAATAACAATAACAGGAAACCTATAACCTATATGTCAACAATGCATTGGAAAAAACAGTCAACGTTGCCTCGTTGCCAGATTGTATCTGATTTCATTAAATCTAATTATATTAATATAATTTAATTTTTCTACGATCATGCAAAGAATTACTAGTTTTGCAGTACCTATTGCAATAGTTTTCTTTCTACATCTCAGCTAAGTTGAACTGTTGTGATATGAATATTTACCACTCACCTTATTTTAAATTTTGAGTAGCGTTTAAAGAAAGAATGCAACTCTCGATAAATTTTACGTCTTTGGATCTGATGCATGCGAACAGAACGTCAGGTAGTTCGTGATATGTTTATAACTAGAGAAGACGAGGCCAATTGGGAGTAAGTTAACTAGGTTATGTAGGTAGCTAGGACCTTATTATTTATATATTTTTTCTGTGACGGGAAAAAAGTTTGACATATTATCTCTGTATCCTACCAACCTAACTAACCTCCTACCTACCTAATTAACCTCCTACCTACCTAACTAAACTCCTACCAACCTAACTAACCTCCTACCTACCTAACTAATCTGAAACTTAGACCTCATGCGCAAATATCGGGCCTGCACTTAGCAAGGGCTTCGTCCTTGCTTTCCTACTTAACTACCTACCTACCTACCGACCAAACCTCCTACCTACCTAACTAACCTCCTACCTACCTAACTAACCTCCTACCAACCTAACTAACCTCCTACCTACCTACCTAACTAATCTGAAACTTAAACCTCATGCGCACATATCGGGCCTTCACTTAGCAAGGGCTTCGCCCTTGCTTTCCTACTTAACTACCTACCTAACTAACTATCTACCTACCGACCAAACCTCCTACCTACCTAACTAACCTCCTACCTACCTTACTAACCCCCTACCTACCTAACTAACCTCCTACCTAACTAACCTCCTACCTAACTAACCTCCTACCTACCTAACTAACCTCCTACCTACCTAACTAACCTCCTAGCAACCTAACGAACCTCCTACCTACCTACCTAACTAATCTGAAACTTAAACCTCATGCGCACATATCGGGCCTTCACTTAGCAAGGGCTTTGCCCTTGCTTTCCTACTTAACTATCTACCTAACTAACTATCTACCTACCGACCAAACCTCCTACCTACCTAACTAACCTCCTACCTATCTTACTAACCCCCTACCTACCTAACTAACCTCCTACCTACCTAACTAACCTCCTACCTACCTAACTAACCTCCTACCTACCTAATTAACCTCCTACCTACCTAATTAACCTCCTACCTACCTAACTAACCTCCTACCAACCTAACTAACCTCCTACCTACCTAACTAATCTGAAACTTAAACCTCATGCGCACATATCGGGCCTGCACTTAGCAAGGGCTTCGTCCTTGCTTTCCTACTTAACTACCTACCTAACTAACTACCTACCTACCTAACCTCCTACCTACCTTACTAACCTCCTACCTACCTAACTAACCTCCTAGCAACCTAACTAACCTCCTACCTACCTACCTAACTAATCTGAAACTTAAACCTCATGCGCACATATCGGGCCTTCACTTAGCAAGGGCTTCGCCCTTGCTTTCCTACTTAACTACCTACCTAACTAACTATCTACCTACCGACCAAACCTCCTACCTACCTAACTAACCTCCTACCTACCTTACTAACCCCCTACCTACCTAACTAACCTCCTACCTAACTAACCTCCTACCTAACTAACCTCCTACCTACCTAACTAACCTCCTACCTACCTAACTAACCTCCTAGCAACCTAACGAACCTCCTACCTACCTACCTAACTAATCTGAAACTTAAACCTCATGCGCACATATCGGGCCTTCACTTAGCAAGGGCTTTGCTTCGTCCTTGCTTTCCTACTTAACTACCTACCTAACTAACTACCTACCTACCTACCTAACCTCCTACCTACCTTACTAACCTCCTACCTACCTAACTAACCTCCTAGCAACCTAACTAACCTCCTACCTACCTACCTAACTAATCTGAAACTTAAACCTCATGCGCACATATCGGGCCTTCACTTAGCAAGGGCTTCGCCCTTGCTTTCCTACTTAACTACCTACCTAACTAACTATCTACCTACCGACCAAACCTCCTACCTACCTAACTAACCTCCTACCTACCTTACTAACCCCCTACCTACCTAACTAACCTCCTACCTAACTAACCTCCTACCTACCTAACTAACCTACTACCTACCTAACTAACCTCCTACCTACCCAACTAACCTCCTACCTACCTAACTAACCTTCTACCTACCTTACTAACCCCCTAACTACCAAACTAACCTCCTACCTAACAAACCTCCTACCTAACTAACCTCCTACCTACCTAACTAACCTCCTACCTACCTAACTATTTCGATTGACAGTTTGTGAGAAATCGAGTTTAAATGACAGTGATATTTTGCGTTCCTTTTACTACAAAAATCAAAATATTGAATATCAAATTATTATGTAGAATGAAACTAATCTGAAACTTAAACCTCATGCGCACATATCGGGCCTGCACTTAGCAAGGGCTTCGTCCTTGCTTTCCTACTTAACTACCTACCTAACTAACTACCTACCTACCTAACCTCCTACCTACCTTACTAACCTCCTACCTACCTAACTAACCTCCTAGCAACCTAACTAACCTCCTACCTACCTACCTAACTAATCTGAAACTTAAACCTCATGCGCACATATCGGGCCTTCACTTAGCAAGGGCTTCGCCCTTGCTTTCCTACTTAACTACCTACCTAACTAACTATCTACCTACCGACCAAACCTCCTACCTACCTAACTAACCTCCTACCTACCTTACTAACCCCCTACCTACCTAACTAACCTCCTACCTAACTAACCTCCTACCTAACTAACCTCCTACCTACCTAACTAACCTCCTACCTACCTAACTAACCTCCTAGCAACCTAACGAACCTCCTACCTACCTACCTAACTAATCTGAAACTTAAACCTCATGCGCACATATCGGGCCTTCACTTAGCAAGGGCTTTGCCCTTGCTTTCCTACTTAACTATCTACCTAACTATCTACCTACCGACCAAACCTCCTACCTACCTAACTAACCTCCTACCTATCTTACTAACCCCCTACCTACCTAACTAACCTCCTACCTACCTAACTAACCTCCTACCTACCTAACTAACCTCCTACCTACCTAATTAACCTCCTACCTACCTAATTAACCTCCTACCTACCTAACTAACCTCCTACCAACCTAACTAACCTCCTACCTACCTAACTAATCTGAAACTTAAACCTCATGCGCACATATCGGGCCTGCACTTAGCAAGGGCTTCGTCCTTGCTTTCCTACTTAACTACCTACCTAACTAACTACCTACCTACCTACCTAACCTCCTACCTACCTTACTAACCTCCTACCTACCTAACTAACCTCCTAGCAACCTAACTAACCTCCTACCTACCTACCTAACTAATCTGAAACTTAAACCTCATGCGCACATATCGGGCCTTCACTTAGCAAGGGCTTCGCCCTTGCTTTCCTACTTAACTACCTACCTAACTAACTATCTACCTACCGACCAAACCTCCTACCTACCTAACTAACCTCCTACCTACCTTACTAACCCCCTACCTACCTAACTAACCTCCTACCTAACTAACCTCCTACCTACCTAACTAACCTACTACCTACCTAACTAACCTCCTACCTACCCAACTAACCTCCTACCTACCTAACTAACCTTCTACCTACCTTACTAACCCCCTAACTACCAAACTAACCTCCTACCTAACAAACCTCCTACCTAACTAACCTCCTACCTACCTAACTAACCTCCTACCTACCTAACTATTTCGATTGACAGTTTGTGAGAAATCGAGTTTAAATGACAGTGATATTTTGCGTTCCTTTTACTACAAAAATCAAAATATTGAATATCAAATTATTATGTAGAATGAAAATAAAATCTGGCAACATTGATACATTGAAGAATAATGACATTTGTTTCAAATTAAATAATACCAAACATAACCAATTTTTATTAGAACTGTTTATTATTGAGAAAATGATAATATTTATTACTGAAATTAAAACTACATAAATATTTGAACTTATTGTCCAATACGAGGTCCAATATGTACAAAGTTATCCAAGAATTGATGTAACTATGGAACTGAATTGATATAAGTACTATTTTAACACATTTAGTACCATAGTATGCGTGAGTACATAATCTAGTTTATTTTATAAACAACTTAAAAAAAGTGAAAATACCATAGCTAATTATGTTCAAAATAGTCTATTTAATGATCACATAAAAAAAAAATCCAAAAAAAGTAGTTATTTCGAGCTGCAGGCTAGGGCACCAGAGCCGGTATAGGTACTAGAGTATTTATATTTTCAACGTTGTTCATTACACTTTTTACATATCCTTGAAACTTTTGCAACAAAACCTCTTAAAATATACATGGGGACACATTTTGATTGAACGCGAAAACGTCAACACTATGGTTACCTATTCTTTCGTACTGAAGTGCACAATCTGACAATTGTCAGTTCATTCACGATTGTTCGTATTCTTTCGACATCGGTCACTTCTACTGTTTGTTTATATTTTTATCAATTAAACACATATATTAATAATTAAACGATTTATTAATAATCAAAATGAAATGAGGTTATACCGAATACAGACATGATTTTATGATAATAAGTGTTCAATCAGTGTTGTTCGCATGCTTTTTTTTTTCGTACTAGATGGCGCGTCAATTTCGTACTAGATTTACAATTTTCGTACTAGATTTACAATTGCCGTACTAGAGTTACAATTTCCTTAAATCTAATTAATCGAGTAATTGTAACCTTGCTTGTTTAATGTAATGAATCACTTTTTCTAAAAAAAAAAAAAAAAACCGTTTGATGAATTATTTGTTAGGTTAAATGAGATCTTTCTTTCTTTGTTCTCTTATCTGAGCTTTTCCTTGCTGATTCAGATGCACACAGCAGACAGCTAAAGATGGTTAGATGAGATGACAGATGACAGATGACAGTAAAGTTTCACTTCGTATCTATTATAGCCATTTCGTCAGAATATTTGGTTTTCCTTGAGTTAGGGGATAAAAATTGATTTGATTAAAAACGTACTAGAATATCGTTCCGGCGTATTAACGTATAAAGTCTCTCAAAACGTACTAAATATAATACGAAAAAGCACCTGGGAACAACACTGTGTTCAATATATGACATATGAAAGACAGACTGACATAAGTCAAACCTTAAATTAGAGATGGGCAAACGATATAACAATATTATAACATCTTTTTTTTTTAATTTTAACAAACATTATTATACATAATCATTAAGATAATATAAAGGTTTTGTAACAGTCCTACCACTACTCGTCTTAACTCTATACTCATCACTTTTATCTTTTACTCTTTTTTATTAATCAATTGCTTAGGTTCATTCGTTTATTCTGACTGCGCCATGTTGTGTTTATATTTTTATCAATTAAACACATATATTAATAATTAGACGATTTATTAATAATCAAAATGAAATAAGGTTATACAGAATACTGACATGGTTTTATGAGAATAATACGTGTTCAATATATGACATATCAAAGACAGACTGACATAAGTCAAACCTTACACGCAAACGATATAACAATATTAGGGTTATTCTTTCGTACTGAACTAAGTGAACAATCTGAAAATTGTCAGTTCATTCACGATTGTTCGTATTCTTTCGACATCGGTCACTTCTACCAAACTGATTAAAATTCCTACCCCCCTTGCCGCTTACTGATCAACCTCTTGGTACCGGTTAGTTCGTTCAGTTAACAGTTAACCTCTAAAAGTATTGAATATACAGAGATACCTAATTGGAATATGATTTCGAATCAAACCAATAAATTGTAAAAGTTTAAAACATGGATAATAATATCATGGAGGAAATAATTTTCCAGTTTTCAGAGCAGATTTGGTTGTTTTCACAAGTTTTCGAGGTTAAGTGAAAGACATTCACAAAAATGACGATCTTTCGGTTTCGCCAAATATTCAGTTCAGTATAATCACATTCAGTTTAATCACATTCACTTGTTCAGATCAATCACTACGAAAGAATAACCCTATTATATCATCTACCAAACTGATTAAAATTCCGCTAGGTACCGATTAGTTTATTCAGTTATATAACAGTTAACCTCTAAAAGTATTGAATATTGAGAGATAATAATTTCGATTTCTTGGAATTTGATTTCGAATCAAACGAATACATTGTAAAAGTTTAAAACATGCATAATAGTATCATGGAAGAAGTAATTTTCCAGTTTTCAGAGCAGATTTGGTTGTTTTCACAAGTTTTCGAGGTTAAGTGAAAGACATTCACAAAAATGATGATCTTTCGGTTTCGCCAAATATTCAGTTCAGTATAATCACATTCAGTTTAATCACATTCACTTGTTCAGATCAATCACTACGAAAGAATAACCCTATTATATCATCTACCAAACTGATTAAAATTCCGCTAGGTACCGATTAGTTTATTCAGTTATATAACAGTTAACCTCTAAAAGTATTGAATATTGAGAGATAATAATTTCGATTTCTTGGAATTTGATTTCGAATCAAACGAATACATTGTAAAAGTTTAAAACATGCATAATAGTATCATGGAAGAAGTAATTTTCCAGTTTTCAGAGCAGATTTGGTTGTTTTCACAAGTTTTCGAGGTTAAGTGCAAGGCAATCACAAAAAGATGATATTTCGGTTTCGCCTAATATTCAGTTCAATATAAGTTCAGTTTGATCACATTCACTTGCTCAGATCAATCACTATGAAAGAACCCCATTACCCAACCTAACACTATTCTAATTTATTTCCGTTAATAATTAAACAATTATCTTCAGGAAAACAAATTATAATACAATACCTATTTCCCCACAAAAGCTAAACAAAATCTGCCCTATTTTATTCACAATACCCAAATATAATATCCACTACTACTAGTCATACCTTATCTATTTTATTTTTTGGGTTTACAAAAAATATGCATAAGTATATAGTGCTAATTTGAGAAAGTACAATTATTATCATAACTGATGAATCATTCTGTTTGAATATACGTACTTAATAAAATATAGATAATATCAATGAATGGAACCATAAAAATAGTGATTTTAAATATTTAAACGCCATCTGCGGTCTGGATATACAGAAAAATATATCTCTGATAGCGATAAAGTCGGCCAGTAAGAAAGAAATGTACGGCTTTACCTTTTTTTACCCATAAGAAACATAACAACCACGTGTTTTAAGACTCTTTTATTGCAGTGTTGCCAGCTTTACAAGTCTGATCCAACTCAATGTTGTTTATTAATTGACAAATAGCAAACTTAAAATACCAACTCAATGCGACAGGTTTGGTGAACCATTATTTCTAGTATATTTAAGTAAGTTTCTTATTTCTACCCAATTTCCCAGAGGGGTTGATCACTTTCAGTTTATCGCGCTTTATGCAAGCAAATTGATATTTAGTATGCTTCTAGAGTGGCTTATTTTGCCTCTGACGTATATTTGTGATTATTGTTCTAAAAAATATTTTTTTAATTAACTCTAAAATTAATAACGTTCTTCCTTTTTATTGTAGCATTATACATATACACTCCCAAGTATTGTGAATCTGTAAACTGAACTAATGGGGTTTCATTGTTCTCAACTAAATATCCGGAAAGCAGATACCTATTTAATTAAATCCAGTGCCATCCAGCATCATAAAGTTTTTAATAACTTGTAAGAAATTGGCCGCTAGGCTAATTGCTTATCCCAAACAGCCAACAAGGCTCTCATAATTTTTTGGTTGGTTTTGATTCGCAGGACGTTTCGTGCTGAAATTTGGGAAATCTTCAGCTCTAAAATTATGTCTAGTTTAGTTTTTGTAAATATTAATGTAAGTAAAATCAATTATTGTTGTAAATGTAAAATTAATTTCCTTTTTTTCTTTTATAAATACTGATAACTGATTTACCTAAATGTTTTTTTTTAATTTTTGGATATTATGTACACCACTGATTTTCAACCATGACATTTACAAATAGGTAGTCGTGAATTCTTTTATAAAAGTATAACAAATCTGATGCATTCAACGTAGCACTTAATGCTTATGTAAAGAAATTTCGTCATAGTGTCACAAATCTATTTTAACTAAGTAAGTCGGTACCTATCTACTTCGATGGATCTTTATTAACGTACCTATGAAATTTAATTAATCTGGTATTGGTAGGTTGGCTATGTACCTATCTAAACTTATGTTGAAGATCTTGTTATATTATAATTAATTTGTTTTATAGGTGATAGGTATTCTATTTTTAGCCAAGATTTTTCTATATATATATACTCGTATATATCTTTGAACCGAAGATAATACAGTAATATTCCACTGTATATTTATGTTTATTGATTTATACAATAAAAAATTATCATTTTATTTTTTAATTATTCTTAAGTGTAACGATATACCTACGAGGATATTTTAAAAAGTACGCGTTGTGGCGATAAGAACAGGCCAAAATTTTGGTCTGGCTATAGAGAACGTATTATTTGCCCATTAATTCCTATACAGGGTATTTCAAAAAGACGATGCAATATCCTTCACCAGCTCTACCGTTCTTGCTCTTTGGCCTTCCTGTTCCTCAACTTCGTTTTAGTGTGTCTGTTTCATGACGTCGTCGACGAATGCTATCGAAAGCCATACGCCTAGCTTCTAATTCATTGTCATAAGCGAATCTATAAATGAAGTGCATATCAGTCATCTCGGCATTTGCATAGTGATTCATGTTAGTGGACTTCAACAAATTTGACAGATTCAAAATGATTGGCGCAGTCAAATAATGTATTATTTAGTGGGTAATAATATTCACTAGAGTTATAAATAATTATTATTTATTAAGATTACGTAGATAAACAAGTATAACATAAAATAGTATGTGGTATTGTTTGTGGTTAACATTTAGCGAGCGTCATGCAAGTGGGTTGTCATATATCTATGTTGACAGTTGTTACATATTATAGTGATGGGCCATGTTGAAACATTACATATATTTGGGGACGGGTGACACTAATACATTATAACACAAATAACCTCAACGCTACTGGTTTTTAGTCGAATTATGCGAAAATATTCTTGGTATATTGAAAAAAGCTTGAAATTTTTATCTCAACGATGCCAGATTGTAAAGAAATCGGTAAGGAGATATTTGACTTATTTAAAAAAAAACTTTAACACCTTGTATATTGGAAACAATGCATTTCCGGACGTCTGTTTATGGAAAGTTTTTTCATAAAATGACCTGAGAAATCACCTCCTTAAATATGTCCGGAAGTGTTTTGAAACACCCTGTATATTTTAAACTAGTAATAATTCTAATAAATAAATAATAAAACAGAAATAGGTCCGAGCGATTTAGGCGTCCCTATTACAAATACAGATCCCCACGTTGTCTGTTCATGGTTTATTTCTTATTTATAAGGACGAATTTATATAGTTTGAATTATATATTTAATAATAATTGTGTGTTGTAATTTGTTGATAACAATTTCAATTGACCGGCCGCCATCCATATTTAATTTTTACACTCACATTTTAAGTGCCATTATTCATACAATAAAGCCTCACGTCAAGGAAAATTCGGGCGAATCTAGTGTATAGTAACAACAACATTAAATAAGTTCTACTTTTTGATATTTCTGCTCAAACACTAGATGTCACTTCACAATGTTATACTTTTAAAATAGGATTATATTTTGCTTTGTAGTACCTAATCCAATTTTAAATAAAAAACAAAATACAAATTATATATCGCGTTAACTCAACCAACATCGCGTTCACACAGTGTTGCCAGAAATACTATTTAAATGGTATTTGTAACATTTGTTCTTCCATGATACCTGCAAAAAATTTGCTGATACCATTCTACATTTTCTACAATATTTTTTCTAGACAGTTAATCATTTTCTAAATTTTCTACGGTTCTTGGTTGGGATGATGCTATCAAATCTAAAATAACAACTTCCCTCTTCTATAATAAAAATATTTCCACATCCCTAGTATCAAATTAACTTTCAACAATAATTCACTTAAACTTCCTCCGCATGTCATGAGAAGACTTTGAAATTGTAATCAACTTTATTGGATCGAAAATAGCAAAGAAAAACACAAGATTTAGAAAAGCTGTTCCCGTCAAAGAACGTGTGCGGTACACAACGTAATAACGTCCACATACAGTAATGAAGAAATATTTGTTAAGATTTTTCGCAAAGCTCAAAGGCAAACTCATGTGGGACTTATTCTCATCGACTAATAGCAGTTTATAGGTCCCTTCAGGTTATTTTCAATTACCGATATCTCAAAATGTAATTGTGTGGTAAAAATATTTACCGCATAAATAGCTGTACGAGTCTGTTAAAATTACAGTAATTATTATATAAAAATTGTTTCCAACAATATACCTTCTAATAATTAGAACTTACAGAGCAAAAAACGACCATTAGGTATATACTTAGTCCGTATTAACATTTAGGCGCTAATTGCTCCTTTCTTATACCTGACATGTGATGCTATTGTAGGTAAATATTAGAAAATTAACAATCTACATAACAATAAAAAAAGTATCATCCAACACTGTCTAGATCAATAAATATACAACTGGATACTTTAATAAGTAATTTATGTCAATAAGTAATTGACGTAAATATGTAATTTATGGTAAACACTTTTGAAATTTTAATAAGTGACGTGTTTAATAATAGTCCAAAATCTGAAATTTATACAGCACAACAATAAAATGATTGAATTTTAAAAATGTTTTAAAAAAATACTGTTACTGACGAGCATGTGGATGTCTTTTTGAAATGAGTGATCAATAGCAGGACTAGCATTGACAGTTGACATAAAGATATGAGATATGTAGTGTCAAATTGTCAAACCTTCCCTATAAGAAGTAAAAGATGGATCATTAAATGTTTAAGCAGCAGCTGGTATAGGCATCAAAGTTGTATGAATTGCTGTTGTTGCTCAAAGCATTGTCTTTAAAAGCTTAAACTTCTACAATAAATGTAGTCTCTATTCAAATTGTCTGCATTCATCATTTGATTCAGAATAATATACTGATAAGATTCTCATTTGTCATTTATCTTTATAAAATAGTCTTTCAGTATCACTTTATTTGACCATTGTCTTTGTTTATAAAGACAATGATTTGACCAAGTGCTACATTTTTACTACGATTTTCCTTCTCTGCCTGAAATCAGCCCAACTGATGTGAAAATCATTAACCACTCACTTCACTTGCATTTCGAAGGATTAAACGGGCGCCGCCATGTTCCTCTATTGTTGCGCCAACTGTGGGAAAACAAATCTGTTGTTAAACTAGGATTAGCGAGAATTTTAAATTCAGGCCAATAAGAGGCCGCTGTTTTATCTTTGCAGCTGCAAAATGTTTTTATTTTTAATTATTTGGTTTTAGTGTTTGTTTAAGATTTATAAACAATGGCATGTGCAAAAACGTATATAATAATTTTGTAGAATTCCAAAAAAATAAAATTTATTACATAATATATAATATGGCTGACTATGATGGGAATCCAGCCAGAAAATTGGGTGTGGAAAGCATTTAAGTTAGTGTGCTCCAACCATTTTAAAACTGAGGATTTTCTGAATTTTCCTCGATGGCGTACGTTGAAGAAAAACACTGTACAACTTCAAGTTTCTTCAGAATTTCCACGTCCGACCATACCAGGTACTTCTTGAATAAAACAGGGAATGCAACCAGGGCAACTAAAAACTCCAATTCCAAGTGATACATCCTTATCGAGCACCAGCTTACGTTCTGAAAAAGGAATAAGAATTGGAAAACAAAGGTTTATTAATACAATTTTCATAGAAAAATCGTAAAATTAATTGTTAATGTTTGAAATGGAAGTCCACAAAATGAGTTTAATAAAATCCATATTGAAAACTGCTGAAGCTTTGCGCAGTGGCGATATCGTAACCAATGAGGTTTATCCGAGGTGCGATTATTGCTAGTTGAAAACTAGCTAGAAGCTAGAAAAAAAAAAGTCACGATTCGTAAAAAATTGTATATAAACTTTTTTTTCCTACTTAATTTGCACCCCTTAAGACGCTACTCTACTGTCAATGGTGGAACATGGCGGCTATTATATTAGCAGTTCGCGCATCTGTCAAGCTCATTCTCCCTTCTCTATATCTCTGGGCCCGTCACACTCAATATGGTCGTTGGCATTTTAAAATTAAATATAATGGCTTACATTATCAAAATAAGCTAAGAAGTAGGGGTTAAAATTCTCAATTAACTGTCAACTCATGTATAAAAGGATCGTACAATTTAGTCAGGTAAGTAAAAATTGCTGGTATTTACGGCTGTTTGATAAGAAAATTATTGATAATGTAGCGCTTCTAGGTATTACTCTATGCGGACCTAATAGTTGTTTGACATTGACATGTGAAGTTTGAAGTTTTTTCAGTTTCATAAAAGCGGTTAAATTGTTGGTTATAAAGTAACGTTGTTTTAAGTTGAAATGTAAATAATGCCTGTTCTAATTTATATCTAAGTCAATAAACAATCGTAAAATAACAATACAAAAAAGTTTGTTTATGTTTTAAAAGCCCAAAACGATCATGCAAACGGTTGTGACCACTATTTTGTATAACTTACATATTATTAGGTGAGTTTTGAGTTTTAAAACAAATATTCTAGCGATAGCTACCAGTGATAAATTGTATACCAATACCAATTAGAAGTGAAACCAGTATCCAGGTGTTCCTTTTGAAGATTTTATTTGACAGTTTTTTGCCGGACTTAATAAGGTAGGAACCTATATCTAGATAATTTAATAACGATAGCACACACCTGTGTGTTTCACTGGGACAACCTGTCCTGTAACCCTTTTCAAATGTGTTGAATAAACTTTCCAAATTTATTTAATCCGTATTTACACTCGTAAATATTCGCTGCATTAACGGTGCATGTTTTCAAAAAAATAAACACATTTAAGTACATGAAATGTGTCACACGTTTAAGTAGGTATTCTGAATTACAAAATATTATCATGATTTAGATTTTTTCATTGTGCTTAAATGCAGACATTATGACGACTGAATATACGATCTGTATAATATTTAAATAAATTTTTAGAGTGACCAGACATTTTTTCCTTTAAAATTTATTGCAATCGTAAATTTAATGGGTTAATGCGAAAATTTATGTTTATTGTGGCCTATATATCTATACCATATTAATTTAATGTTTGAGAATCATTTTATTATTAGCATTCTATAAATAATTAATTTTGAATAAAACGACTTCAAATGTGCCTAATTGTTTCTAAAACTAATATTTGAATTGGTTAAAAAAGTAGCATTCGTCCTTAAATGAATTCCTGTGGCCTGGCGGGACATAATATGATTTTTTCCATGAAACGATTATAGGTCAATTCGTATTTTTTCTCGAGACTTCTTCGGCAGCACATTTAAAGTAACCATATTAGCGGCTGTGTTAATAGTTGGACTCAATAGGGTCAGTGACCTCTTGGTGTTAACCATAAATGTCACTATATACATATTATGTAAAACAAAAAAACTGTACGCCTAGTATGCCACTTGTTTTGAAAATTAGGATCATCATCTTAAATGTATTCTTTAATCAGCATATTATAAACAATAAATAGTAATCTAGTTGGCACTTTGAACGTCATACTGCTGTCAAACTTAAACAAATAGGAATAACATATAAAGTGTCAATAGAGATTTAAATTTGTAATGTTTCGGGTATTTTTTAATCAGTTATAAGTTTTATATTAAGTAGCTACACCATGGTGCATATTATTCATTTGAAGAATTAACAGACATTCATTTTATGTACGGAAAAGCAAATGGAACATCGATAATTTTGGACAAGCGATCACCTAAATTAAAAGCGTGCTAGCGACAACAGTGGGTCAAAATAAGTAATAAAAATGACCTGCGTTATTACATAGTCTCGTTCTAAGGCGTGATATCATGTGATATTTTACCGATGTGATAACACATGACCTCACGTAACCTGATAATAGTCTTTGCGCCATTTATTGTTACATTTAAAGCCAAAAGTCGAATTCACGCCATGACCCATTATAACCGGTTTAATTTTTTGCATTCACGCGACCCCGGTTATTGCCGGTTTCACTATGATGACGTCACGAAAAAGCCCTTCATGAACATTATAATTTGGGCTTCATTTTTCAGGTAACTAGGTTTGTTTTCACAGGCTTCTGAAGTCGTCAGAAACAGTCTCTATTCTGCGCAAATCAATTACATCGCGTGTCAACAACGTTATGCGCAGACTCCATACTGTTTCTGACAGTTTCGAAGCCTATGAAAACAAGTCTAGTTACGTCAAAATTAAGCGCAAATTAGTTGAGTTTCACGTTCCTTTTACAAAAAAAAAAAAAATTAAGTGCGGTGAGTCGTAGGTGATCATGTCACATCATTGGTTTGCGCAGAATCCCGACTGTTTCTGACGGTTTCGGATTCTTGTGAAATCGCAAAGAAAATATAATGTCACAGCTAACATGTGTATTTTAGCTGTGATAATGTCATGAAGGGCTTTTTCGTGACGCCATCATAGTGAAGCCGGCATTAACCGGGGTCGCGTGAATCCAAAAAGTTAAGCCGTTTATAACCGGTTATAATCGGTCAAGGCTGGAATTCGACTTATGTTTTAGTTTTCAGGAAATTGTGAACTGTCAAATATCTTATGCACAAGTTAGTTGCTAATTTTTTGTTATTATAAAGATTTCGTTAATAATAAAATTGCTGCTTTGCAAAAACAAATTTCAAAAATATTTATCAGATTATAATGCAGGTTTATACCGTAAGATTATTAACCGTATTTTTTATTTGTTTCAATATGTAAACGTAAACACTTATCTATGATTTGATTCAGCCTGAATAAAATTGTTGGAAATTTTTTGAAAGGCGATTCTGTTATATCTTATTTTTCTCTACCTCCAGTTAAAATTTTTGTACTGAGTGATAGTTCACCCTGTATATGGCGATTTTTCTTGAATAAATTTAAATAACAGCTAAAAACACTGAAAACTTGTTTAAACCATTACGTGGGATATACAACCTATTTTTGAATTGAAAATGGCTTTAAATTTAACAATAAAGAAAACAGGTTGATAATGGTTTTTCAAAAACGAAACATCGTAGTCAAAATTTGTAAACGCTATCTTATTCATCTCAAAAAGTAACAAAGAGAAAGTGCTTTTCATTTTTTTACATCTGTAAAAATAATGTCAGAAATTAATAAAAACTAAAATCCTAAAAAATTCTCGAAAACAGCTACAGTTAGTTTACTTTTGAAAACATCATTTAAAAGCTTTTTTAATAATTATTTAATCCAAAAATCTGTTCGAAATTTGCGTTGGTAGTTTTTCAGTAAACTAGATTACTTAAGCAGTTATTTTTGCAATGTATGTAGATATTTTAAGTAGGTACCTTTACAAATCTAAATACAATACAAAAACATATATTATTGTAAATTAAGCATCTGGGTATTTTACACAATAATAATATTGTATAACTAGTAATAAATACTTATACGAAATGATTTCCTGTGAATTCCCACTTAATTTTATACGGTTTGCAGTTAGCAACATATAAATAAGGTTTATATGAACCTAATCTACTTATTTACACTAAATTGAAAATAAAATCCGATATTTATTCGACGCGATCATTCTTTTAGAACACTTAATGCCCGTTTGCACCACATACAGTTTAAGTAGAGAATAGTTAAGAGTCACCTAAATTTTAAGTATTCCTTAGAACGGAATTGATTGCACCGAATCATGAGTAGGTAGCACTTAGTTAAGTATCGGGTAAATTTGTCAACATAGCAAATTTAAGGTAGCCGACAATGAAGAAGAGTTTTTTGGTCGGGCGGTAGGTAATATTTTAACTTTTAACCTCTTCAGTTTTGTTTTCATAATAATTCATAATGTAAACATTAGTTTTGATTGTGAATGTGAACGAAAATTATTAAATACTAGAGTGAAATTGTGTCCGTAAATATAATAAAAACAAAATAATTTTGTGGCATAGCGGACAAAATGACTGGTTTTACCTACACAAGGGACTTTGTTTAGACTGAGGCCCTGCTAAATTACATTACCCAAAGTCCCTTCTGTAGGAAAATACATTTTGTCCGCTATACCACAAAATTATTTTCTTTTTATTATTAAATACATTTTTAATATAATACGATGGAAGTTAGTGATACATAAAGAAAGAGAAGACCTCCAAACTACACTTCCAACGAGAAAGAAGTTCCTCATCGATATTGTTGGATCATAATTGTGGCATCATTCAAATTAATAAAATTAACTTTTTGTTAATATTTTCCATTGTTAAATTTATCTATTGTTATTATTATATATTTGAAATGTATTTATTACATGTACTTACCTATATTGGTCTGTTTCTATTATAAGATTTAACTAGATGAGTGCTACTACTAACATATTTTGTGATTTATATTCAAAAATAGTTTTAGGTTATTAAGTATTTACCTGGGAACATAAGTAGAGTTGTTAGCTTATTTATTCTTTTGTGGATTAATAATTAAATAAACTGTAAACGTGAAGTTGTTATGGTTTTAATACATAGGTATATACCTCTATTATTATTTTTTAATATCGACTATTTCCTCAGTACCTCTATATATATATATAATAGGTATGTTAAGCACAAAGACGCTTTTCGGTCTTTCCTACTAAAATATCTTCTATTGAAAGCTGTCAGCTCATCAAATTCTAGTAAAAATGCTCAATTTGGTCTAGGATAGACCGAATCGTAGTCTTCGTCAGTCGAAATCTTTGAAAAAAATTTAAATTGTCCATATCTAAAAATAATTCGGCCTTTCATAAACCCTCCTTGGAAATCCATGTTCAATTAATTCGAAAACATCAAGATCCTCGTCAAATAATTCCATATTTTTAATTTTTTAATCGCCACACACAGTAAACAACCCAATAATGAAAAATATAAAAGCAATATTGAGGTTAGAATTCCATTTAAGAAGAGATTTCTCGAGTCAACTTATGCCCGTTGGCACCACATACAGTTTAAGTAGAGAATAGTTAAGGGTCACCTAAATTTTAAGAACGGAATTGATTGCACCGAATCATGCGTAGATAGCACTTAGTTAAGTATCGGGTAAATTTGTCAACATAGCAAATTTAAGGTAGCCGACAATGAAGAAGAGTTTTTTGGTCGGGCAGTAGGTAAGCATACGTTAATTTCCTTTTATACCGAGCCAATGGGAACGTTCGCCCTTGGGTCGTGTTTCCGTGGGTGGCCGTCGCGGATCGGTGGCGTGCATTTCGCTTTGTTTTTGCTGTTTGCATATTTTGGCGCCATAAGCTAGTGCTCTGAATAGTATAAACAACTGAATCTGTTACTAGATAAAAAGCAAAAACAAACCCGTTTATAACAGCAATAATTTTTATTGCTACATATAAAATAATAATTTATAAGTATAGTTGCGAATAGTTGTTATGGTTTTAATTTATTGTTGTTGATACCCTAGCTCAATAATTTATACCTCTATATAATAGTAATAGGTATGTTAAGCACAAAGACCCTTTCTAGTCTTTATCTTCTAATGAAAGCTGTCATATCTCATCAAATTCTAGTAAAAATGCTCAATTTGGTCTAGGATAGGCCGAATCGTAGGCTTCGTCAGTCGAAATCTTTGAAAAAAACTTAAATTTTCCATATCTTAAAAATAATTCGGCCTTTCATACACCCTCCTTGGAAATCCATGTTCAATTAATTCGAAAACATCAAGATCATCATCCAATAATCCCATATTTTTAATCGCCACACAATGTAAACAACCCAATAATGAAAAATATAAAAGCAATATTGAGGTTAGAATTCCATTTAAGAAGAGAATTTTCGAGTCTTAACTTAAGGAACACTTAGGCAAATTTAAAGTGACGTTTTAACGTGGTGCAATAAAAAATAGATGCTAAGCGACTCTTAGAACAAATCGTGACTTAAAATATTCTTCAACACTTCACTTAAGTGACACTTAGGCAAATTTAAAGTGACGTTTTAACGCGGTGCAATAAAAAATAGATGCTAAGCGCCTCTTAGAACAAATCGTGACTTAAACGGTATGTGGTGCAAACGGGCATAAACTAGATAGTATCGATGGCAGTAGCGGCTGCTCAGGTAATCTTTATTATGTTGTTTTAAGTGATTCGCCAAATTTGAGGTATTTCCACTTGTTTTAATAAAATATAATCAAAATGGTTACAGAATTTAATAATTAAATTAAACTCGAAGGGAAAAAAATCCTCGATTAGAATAGTTCAATAATACCATTGTTTTTAGAGAGGCGCGGGCCTCTCTAAAAACAATGGTATTATTGAACTATTCTAATCGAGGATTTTTTTCCCTTCGAGTTTAATTTAATTATTAAATTCTGTAACCATTTTGATTATATTTTATTAAAACAAGTGGAAATACCTCAAATTTGGCGAATCACTTAAAACAACATAATAAAGATGAAACTGTTGCAAATAAAGGAAAAACCACAGCTGATAAAAATGCTAAACTATTTTTTTTTTAATCTCTAAAAATTAAAAATAACAACAGCAATAGGGTTATTCTTTCGTAGTGATTGATCTGAACAAGTGAATGTGATTAAACTGAATCTGATTATACTGAACTGAATATTTGGCGAAACCGAAAGATCATCTTTTTTGTGATTGTATTTCACTTAACCTCGAAAACTTGTGAAAACAACCAAATCTGCTCTGAAAACTGGAAAATTATTTCTTCCATGATATTATTATCCATGTTTTAAACTTTTACAATTTATTGGTTTGATTCGAAATCATATACCAATTATTATCTCTCAATATTCAATACTTTTAGAGGTTAACTGTTAACTGAACGAACTAACCGGTACCAAGAGGTTGATCAGTAAGCGGAAAGGAGGGTAGGAATTTTAATCAGTTTGGTAGAAGTGACCGATGTCGAAAGAATACACACAATCGTGAATGAACTGACAATTTTCAGATTGTTCACTTAGTTCAGTACGAAAGAATAACCCTAATGATAACACATATTTATTTGTAACATTGTCACAGATTTAATAGACCAGATGCGAAAGTAAGCGCAAAACAGTGATTCAAACACAGACTTATGTTGCCCACACCAATGCATTTACAAAATTGGATTGTATTATAAAAAAATTGTCCGCACCAATAGATTTTTTAAGTATTTAAGATTTAATTTATTTGTTTAATTATTAACAGTGGCAGCATAATATAATAATTAATACTTTTTTACTCTTAGTAAAAAATGAAATGAATTAAAATATAGAAATTTAGATAGCGTTTTATAGAAGAAACCCATTGTCAAATAAAACATTTTTACAAAATATCAGGGATATATTACAAATATTACTGTTCAAACAAAATTATACTGGCTCAATATTTTTATTTTTCGATTAGATTTTTTTGTACTATTTAGATTGCGGTTTGCATATTTCAAAGTATAAAATATACATACTAAAATACAGAAATAGAAAATAATTAGAATTACTTAAGTAGTTATACAATGCTGACAAACCACTTATAATTTTGTGAAAAAAAAAATTATTAGTAAAAAACATGAGGTCACAGTCGTTAAAAAATTTCTGGAAATCTTAAATTAACTTGCATTTTTATGTAGACAGCACAATTTTCGTGATACCTACTTAATGTGAAAATTTTCTTTTTGTAAATCATTTCAATAAAGGAAATTTTGATAGAAATTACTTATGTACTTTGATAATCAGTATCAAATGAGTGCATATTAGAATTTCCATACAAATATAAATTCTAATACGCACTCATTTTAATTATAAGCGCTAACCGTCATGCTGACCATCAGCCTGCCTATGCGCTACGTCACTATTGGCGCCAACCCTTAATATATCTTCTATTATTTTCATTTTTAGATATATTTTTACTTGTGTAATGATTTTATAGCACCCTTATCAGGGCCATATCTGTCTTGTCCATCGTGTCATGCAAAACGTACTTGCAGTTGTTGACTAGGTATATTCATTTTAAGGTTAATTTTTATTATAAAACCAAATCATAATAATATAATCATGCAGTCTCCCTATTGACCAGTAAATGTGATCGGTATACAATACAATAAATGACTAAACGGAAGAATATTATTATATAATTAAATTACCTTGCACGATCTTTTGAAAAAGTAAAAAGTACTTTTTGTCCCATGCTTCTGGTGAATGCTTTAAAATTTTAAAATAAGAATATATCACAAACCACAATATAATATATAATAACCCGCACTACATATACCTCTGCACGTACTATAGTCAACCGCTCTATACTTAGCATGAACCAAACTATCGGAGCTGGCGCTGTCTCGGTAGGCGTGGTTTCAAAAAGAATTGAAACAGGCGCGCTCGCTTGCTTTCGCATCTGGTCTATTAAATCTGTGACATACGTCGACTTAAAAAAAATCGTTTTAATTTTTATTTTAAATACATTTTTTTTAATTAGTATCGAGTATCGATTCTTTGAAGTATCGATGCTTGACCTTCGATACCAAGTATATCGATACCGAAATGTGATACTTTACTTGGTCTCGGGTATCGAGTATGATGAAAATATAAGCAAATATTTAAAAATGATATATGTAAAAGCTAGTAAAAATTAAAAAAAAAAACACCCTGCGTGAACCTAAATAAAATAGAGAAAAATATCACTCAATGTTTTAATGAAGTTTTTATTATTTAACTATTTATAGTTTGGGAACTATAGAAACAGAACATTAAAGGGACCAAAATAGAACCTTGTGGGAGGTTTCTTTTGGCTTGACACTTTACAAGCAAAAACTTTTTTATAAGTAGGTAGTAAATATGCATTACCAAAACCCAAGAACCTCAGAATCCAATAATGATTGTGTTCCATTCCTGTATAATAAATATTTACCGGAAAAACAATATTTATTGTATTTGTCCTTTATCTGTGAAAAATGTTTTCAAACGAAACACTTAAGATAATCAATATAATCGAAATACAATGTACAACACACTACTTAACACTTAACATAAGTAGATATTTTTTTTTTCGAAAATATTTCATTGTATTACTTAAATGTTTCTTTGACGTCATCATAGCAGTTTTCAATAATGTCAAGAATTCCCTATACTTGGAAAAACAATAACGTTTTGTTTAAAAAATACTAATGTAATGTTAATCTAACTGTTGCGCAACTTCATTTAAGTTATTAACTACCTGATAACTAAATATTTGTAACACAACCATTTTATAAACATTGGAAATACGCGAGAATAAATCATAATATTGATTCAATTATAATATTGTTTTATTAATAAAAAATTAAACAATTAATAATTAAAATTGTTGATAATAATTCTCGTAGATTTAATTATGTGCATTTGGTGCTAATGTACCTACAGGGTGATCACGTATTGATACAGCGTTTTTCAAATAGTCTGCATCATATGGGAAATTTTTTTATTATTAAATTTAAATTACATTTGAGTTTGGCATTAATTTCTGCTTCAGAATGGATGAAAAATCATGCAGGCTCGCGCGCTAAATTGATTTCTTTTTTTTTTTTTTCAAAAATCATTTATTTAGGGGAGTTTCAAAAGAAGTTGTTTCTAATGCCATTTTATGTCCCAAGTACAAAGTTTGAATTAAATATATCTTGGAATTTTATAGAGGAAAAGTTTGCAACAAAAATATGTCGGATACATTAGGTATTGTTTGTTTATATTTTGGTACTAATTAAGAATATTTTATTAATGATCTAGTTGAATTACATAAATTTATTTGTATACAGTTCTCATTTCTTGATATTGCCAAATAATGTTTATAAATAATAATATAAAAAAAACTGCTTTTAAATGTAAATATATTTTAACGGTGGGTTATATTATTAATAAATTGGAATGAATGACTAGAATTTTTTCATAGAGTCGTAGGCATTTGGAATTACGTAACGAAACCATGGAATAAGTATATAACTAGGAAAATATTTACTAACAAATGTTTAATGGCTATTAATAAAACCACTCTGCAATTTCACACACAGTAGCGCAGTAAACAGTTTTAAAAAAAGCCGAATCTAAATAAATTCCAACAATCATTCTCTGAGAAATATGAGACATTATATGCAAAGAATCGTGTAAACATTGCAGTTATGTCATGAGATAATATAATTTATTGATATAAAGAACATGACAGTCCAAAACAATAATCTTAATAAATAAGACATATGTTAAGTTTGTTATAGTCCAGTCCTTTAATTTTGTTAACACATTGTATTTTTATGTTTCTATAGTAACACTTTTGTAACAAAAAAAAAAGTCAATTACAGTTCATTTCATTACTCAATAAAAAAACTCAATTTTACAATAAAAAAAGTCGTTATACAAGTTCAATATTCATTTCAATTGGTCCTTTGAGAAATCATAACATTTTGGTCAATTCGTGCCGGATGGTTCAGAAGTTTCAATCGAAAAAACAAGAAATTACGAAATTCATTTTACAACAATCAAGACAGGACAAGTATAACAATCACAATAATCAATTAAACGTCAAGCACATGTCAAGCCAAGTAGCAGAACACAATGATAGCATTGGAGTAACAATTTGAACAGGTACTTCGTACGATTTCAATATTATACATTTATTCGTGTTATATTTGCGTTTGACGGGCGTTTTCGTGTGATATTTTGATATAGATTTCGAAGTTTACCATACAATTTAATTCTTTTATTTTAAATTGTATTTACATTTTTGACAACTTCAATTCATTTTCAATTAATACATTTGACATTTTCAATAGTTGGTAGTTGTCAAATTTAACAATGGCAAATAATGAAAATACTATACAGGTATTACGCAATAGAAGGAGTTACATTAAAGGAAGCTTAACTCGTTTCATTAAATATATAACAAATGAGTTATCAGAAGCTGATACTCAAGAAATCAAAACACGTCTAGAAAAAATTGAAATTTTATTTTCAGAATACGATACAATTCAATCAAACATTGAATTTCTAGATGAACAAGACATTAGTGATAGAGACACAGTCGAAGATAATTTTTATAAATACATTGTGATGGCAAAAAATAAACTCACAATGTTGGGCTCTATTAACAACTCTATTAGTTCATCTGAAAATTTAAGCAAATTTCAAGGTGTTAAATTAAAACCTATCGATCTTCCATTATTTTATGGAAAATACGAAAATTGGTTAAATTTTCATGATACATTTATATCACTTATTCACAATAATAATTCTTTGGATGACATTCAAAAATTTCATTATCTAAGATCATGTCTTCGTGAAGGTGCAGCGCAAGTTATTGCTTCTCTAGAGGCTACTAATACTAATTACGCAATTGCTTGGGAATTATTAAAAGAACGTTTTGAAAACAAAAGACTAATTATTAATAATCACATTAAATCAATGTTCGATATTCCACCAATCTATAAAGAGTCTTATAATGCTTTGAGAAATTTAGTTGATAACATTTTAAAAAATATGCGAGCCTTAGAATCATTCGATAAATCTATTGCTAATTGTGATATGATAATTATGTATTTGATAAACACTAAGCTTGACAATATTACAAAGCGAGAGTGGGAATCAACTATTCAACATAATTCATTGCCAACATTAGAGCAACTTTTACAATTTTTAAAGGAAAAGTGTATGCATTTGGAAGCTCTTGAGGCAAACAATAAAAAGTCTTTTAATAAAACTGAGAGTAATTTTACAAAAAAGGGTCAGTCTTTCACAGCATTACAAAAAAGTACTAATGAGGTCAATTATAAATGTTTTTATTGTAAACAATCTCATGCAATTTATGTTTGTCCAGAATTCTTAAATCTTACAAATGATAGTAAATACAAAGAAATTAAAAAATTAAAATTATGTAGCAATTGTTTGAGACCGGGACATTTCAAAACCGACTGCAAGTCAGGGGGTTGTCGTAAATGTCACGGAAAACACAACACAATTTTGCATTCAAACAATACAAATGAAATTAAAACTCAAAGCAATAATGGAAGTGCTGAACAAACAAGTAGTGAAAATAATGTTAATAATAATCCCTCAACATCACAATCATGTCGTGATATTACAATATCAACACATGTTGCCAATAAAAATAATTTAGTACTTTTATCAACTGCAATGGTATACATTCAAGACATTCAAGGTAAATATCACGAATGCCGTTGTCTTCTTGATTGTGGAAGTCAAAGCAACTTCATCACTACATTGTTAGCTAAAAAATTGCAATTACAAGAAGCTCCTATTAAATGTACAATTTCTGGAATAGGTCAAAGTCCTATAGATTTATTCAAAATTGTAAATACTTCAATAAAGTCAATTCATAGTAATTACGAATCTAATTTGACATTTTTAACAATTTCCAAAATAACAGAAAAAATTCCTACAAAACATTTTTCATTAAACTCAATAAACATTCCTAGTTATATAAAACTAGCCGATCCTAACTTACATAAACCTGCAGAGATTGATATTCTAATAGGATCGTCACATTTTTATGATTTATTGTGCAATGAACAAATTAGTTTGGATAATAATAAACTTATATTGCAAAAATCAGTTTTGGGTTGGATTTTAGCTGGCACGGTTAACATTCAAAACAATACTATCAAAACTGTCAACGTTTGCAATTTAAGTTTAAATCAACAATTAGCAAAATTTTGGGAACTTGAAGAAGTCGCTACAAAGAAGCATTTATCATTAGATGAACAATATTGTGAAACTTATTTTAAGGATACGACAAGTCGAGATGTAGATGGTAGATTCATAGTTAGACTACCATATAACAATGATATTCTTTCGAATTTGGGCAACTCAAAACCCGTAGCGTTAAAACGATTAGAATCGGTTGAAAATCGTTGTAAGCGAGACCATAATTATAAGCAATCATATAATGAATTTATGCAAGAATACATTTCTATGAAACACATGTCAGTTCTTACTTCTAATTTAAATGATGATACATTTTCATTCTATCTTCCTCACCATGCTGTTAAAAAAGAAGGAAGCAGTACTACTAAATTTAGGGTGGTCTTTGATGGTAGTGCAATTACAGATACTAACATTTCTTTAAACTCTTGTTTACGAGTTGGTCCAAAAATTCAAGATGACATTTTCGATATTATTTTGCGATTCCGTTCACATCCGTACGTTGTATCAGCAGATATTGCTAAGATGTATCGTATGATCTTGGTACATCCTGACGATAGAAACATGCAACGCATATTTTGGCGTGAAAATGATACAGAGCCCATTCAAATCTTTACATTAAATACAGTTACTTATGGTACTTCATGCGCACCATTTTTGGCAGTTCGTTGTTTGCATGAAGTAGCATATCAAAATATGAAAGAATTTCCGGAAGCATGTTCAATTATATTAAGGGATTTCTATGTTGATGATTTGCTGACTGGAGCAGAATCAATAGAGAAAGTTAAACAAATAAAAAATGAAATTTCACTGATTTTAAATTCTGCTGGTTTTGATCTCAGAAAGTGGGCATCAAATTCTCTTGAGATTATTAATGACTCAAATCAGAATTCCTCAATACACGTTTTTAAAGAAAAATCGGAAGTTAAAACATTAGGCATAATCTGGGATTCAGATAATGATAGTCTTAGATATTCCATTAATACTTTCGCGATTCCTGAAACGATTACAAAACGACATGTACTTTCTGTTATATCACAAATTTTCGATCCACTGGGATTAGTTGGTCCTGCTACAATCAAAGCAAAACTATTGATGCAACAATTATGGCAAAAGCAACTAAATTGGGATGATTTGATTCCACCAGAACTTTCAACATTTTGGAAATTATTTACAATTCAATTACAATGCCTCAATTCCATTAATATTTCAAGGCATGTTCTTTGTGAAAGTCCTACTCGTATAGAGATTCATGGTTTCTGTGATGCCTCTGAATTAGCATATGGTTGTTGTATTTATTTACGATCTATTAATGAGCACAATGGTAATCATCAAGTTAGTCTTCTATGTGCTAAATCTAAGGTAGCACCACTTAAAAAGATTTCTCTTCCAAAACTGGAATTGTGCGGTGCCTTGCTATTAGCAAAACTATTAGGTAAAGTTATACAAACTGTTACTATTAAAATAGATAATTCATTTTTTTGGTGCGACTCCAAAATTGTTTTAGCATGGATTGCAACTCAACCATGTTATCTTCAAACTTTTGTAGCCAATAGAGTATGTGAAATACAGGAATTGACATTAGTAACAGATTGGTATCATGTAGCTGGTGATAAAAATCCTGCTGACATTATATCTCGAGGAATTAACCCAGAAAATTTATCATCTCAAGATATATGGTGGAACGGACCTGATTTTTTACATTCAAATATTTTAACTTTTAATAATTCAACGACATTAGATTTTACTAATATAGATATCCCAGAAGTTAAACAAAACACTGTTAGTCTTGTTACCAATAAGGAAAATGATAATATAGATATATTTTCAAAATTTTCAAAACTTAACACATTGAAGCATGTAGTAGCATTCATTTTAAGATTTAAAAGAAATTGTCTTGCTAGGATGCATGGAAGCAATAAAATACTGAATACCATTCTTTCTATTGATGAACTGAATTCATCCATGACATGTCTAGTAAAAATGGTTCAGTCTCAACATTTTTCATTTGAAATTAATGCTCTTCAAAATGGAAGGTCGCTTGATTCAAGAAGCAAACTATTATGCCTCAATCCATTTCTTGATGAGAAATCTATCATAAGAGTTGGAGGTAGATTAAAACATTCCAATGTATGTTATAATCAAAAGTTTCCTATTATTTTACCATCAAATCACAAATTTACGGAATTAGTTATCCTTAAAACACATTATGATAATTTACATGCAGGTATTCAAACTTTACTAGCAATAATTAGATTGGAATATTGGATTTTGTCGGGAAAAAATACTATAAAGAAAGTCCTCAGAGGATGTATACAATGTTTTCGAGCAAAACCAATATCATTAGATCAAATAATGGGTAATTTACCTCCTGAAAGATTTGATACTATTAGATCATTTTACAAATGCGGGGTAGATTACGCAGGTCCATTCTTAATCAAAAATAGTACGTTAAGAAATACAAAGTTTGTTAAAGCATATATATGCGTATTTGTATGCCTAAGCACTAAAGCCATTCACATCGAATTGGTGCAAGGTCTATCTACAGAAGCATTTCTTAACGCCCTTAAGCGATTTATATCTAGACGAGGCAGACCATATTTAATTTATTCCGATAATGGTTCTAACTTTGTAGGAGCTGCTAACGAGTTAAACGAATTATACATTTTGTTAAACAGTCAAGAACATCAAAATGCCATTGTTCAATTTTCTAACAACGATAGAATTTATTTTAAATTTATTGCAGCTAATTCTCCCCATATGGGAGGTCTATGGGAAGCTTCTATAAAGTCTGTCAAATATCACATGAAAAGAGTCTTGTCTAATGCATCTCTAACTTATGAAGAGATGTATACTATTTTAGTCCAGATAGAAGCCTGTTTAAATTCGAGGCCACTCACTCCAATTTCGAGTGATCCTTTGGATTATAATCCATTAACTCCATCTCATTTTTTGATTGGGGAGACGTTATCTGCTTTACCTCAATCAAATCTTATGGAAATTAAAGAAAACCGCTTAAACCGTTATCAGCGAATGCAACAGATCGTACAGCAATTTTGGCATCGATGGTCTTTGGAATATTTGTCAAACATGCAAGAAAGAAATAAATGGAAAGTGACAAAAACAAATCCTATTCAAGAAGGAACATTAGTTGTGTTGAAGGATGATAATGTTCCACCCCTCAAATGGTCCATGGCAAGAGTTCTTCAGTGTCATCCTGGAACGGACAATATTGTGAGGGTAGTGTCGGTAAAAATACCGAGTGGTAGAATATTAAAACGAAGTATCAATAAAATTTGTGTTCTTCCAATTGATACGAACAATAATTAATTTGATTACATTAATAATTTATGTTAAAAGTTTATAACTTTTAAGGTGGCCGGCTATGTTAAGTTTGTTATAGTCCAGTCCTTTAATTTTGTTAACACATTGTATTTTTATGTTTCTATAGTAACACTTTTGTAACAAAAAAAAAAGTCAATTACAGTTCATTTCATTACTCAATAAAAAAACTCAATTTTACAATAAAAAAAGTCGTTATACAAGTTCAATATTCATTTCAATTGGTCCTTTGAGAAATCATAACAACATACATTTGATAAAATGCCTAGTTTTTGAGTAATTTGAGTTTAAAAATGTACTGAATAATATCAATATTAAAAATATTACTTATTTTGTACGCAATCTTGGATAGTACGAGGGTTGCCTTTTATATTTCGGGATTAGAGAACAAAAAATCATGGAAAATCACTTTATTGTTTTTCAAAATATTCCCCATGAAGATCTATACACTTTTGGATGCGTTTGAACCAATTGTTGAAGCACTTTTACCGCTCTGATTGAGGTATCTCCAAAACATGCATTTTGAATGCAACATCCGCTTCTTCAGGTGTCGAAAAACGTTGACCTCTCAGTTTGTTTTTTACGTACGGAAATAAAAAGAAGTCATTCCGTGCCAAGTCAGGACCATACGGCGGATGACTCATCAAATCGATGTTTTGGGTGCTCAAAAATGCAGTTGTTTGAGCCGATGTGTGATTAACAATCGCCTTTTATAAGGCGAGGTATTGTAAACTTCCATAATCTGCGTGTTTGGGGAGCAGATAATCCCCACATCGAAAGACCGGGAAACTTCCAAGTCTGGCGTTAATGTTTGGATGGCTGCTGTAGGAGATTTGGTCTTGGGCCCTATTTTTTTCCCGAAAGGGTTGATTGTCAAACTTTTTGCAGTTTTTAACAGAAAATCATGCGGCATTATTAGAAAATATCCCTCTGACAATAAGAAGACTTTTATTCTTTCAATTGTATGGATGTCCAACCAATTTTTCAAGAGTTGTAAGAAATTGACTTAACAAAAATTATGACGGCAGATAGATTGGAAGAATTAGATTTTTTTTTTGTTTCGGGGTACATACAAAATTGTGTCTACGAAACTCCAGTGGGATCGCTTGAAGATCCTACACACCAAATTCAGAATGCTGCCTAAACCCATCACACCTTTCATGCTGCGTAATGTACGGCAGTCTATTCAACGAAGATGTCAGCTTTGCATAGTAAAAAAATTGTGGTACTTTTGAACAGTTCTTCTAGTAGTCATTGTAGTTAATTTAGTTTTAATTTTTTTATTATTGTCTGTTTATTAATTCATTGAATTGTTTATGTTTTTTTTTGTTTCTAATTATTAATTAATTATTTTATTATTATCAAGTAAATTCAAGTCAATTAATTTACTCAAAAACTAAGCATTTTATCAAAATAAAAGAAGACGACCTTTCTTATCTATTTCTATACATAAAGTCCATTATTACAATACGAAAATAAAAAAAAATATATACGCTCATGATTTTGGCAATCCTTTTGGTTTGACTTATTAAAAATCAAGTACATGTGTAAAATTTGATGTATCTAAAAACGTTTCGTTAATATTCCCCAAAACTCATCATCAGGGTCTAATTTGAATCGATTACAATGTGTTTGCGGAAAATAACAAAAGTCTAAACTTTAGCCAACGTTTCGTCTATTATACATAAACTTCTTCAGGGCTAAAACAAAATACCATGACAACAAAAGCGTACAAAAAAAATTACAAAGTAATACCTTGTCTAGTCGTTCATATTATATAAACCAATAAAGTCATTTTCAACCTAATTGAATACACATAACAAATAACTTGATCAACACAATACGAATAAATAAATAACTTTATCACATTTCATTGGTAGAAAATTCTTAATGATATACATCGTCGTTGTTCTTAATTTAAGTAGCCTTATAAAAAAAAATTACAACTAAAAAACATAAATATATCCTATCTCGGATTATACTTGTATACAGTCAGGCCAAATTTCAGTGTACATTATTTTATATTACCATTCATTCACAAACTCAAATGAACAGCAAGCAAGCAATCACAGTGCTTCTTCCCAACACAACTTCCCTGATCTGTTAATAGTATTCAATTTTAACATTTTAATTTGTGAGTAGAGCAGAGTAAATGATGCTTAGGTTCATTGTGTCAGTTCTAAAATTGACCGATTTTTCTTTAAATTTGTTGATGTGGAGCATCTCTGATAATGCTCTCTTTTTATAATTAGTCTCGCGGTCCAAAATGCTTGTGTTATCAAAGTCGACACAGTGATTTGTTTCGAAGTGGTGGTTTGACAGGGCTGTTTTTGTACTTGAGTCTAGCTTTTCTGGGTGGCAATCATTAGCGTGTTGTTTAAGTCTTTGATGTAATCTATTCTTTGTCATACCAATGTAAATCTTTTCACAATCCTTACACGGTATGGAGTATACTACTTCAGAAATACTCTGTCTAGGGTTCCTATCCTTCAAGCTTGTGAACAAATTCTGTACTTTTTTCTTTGAATACGTTACGATATTAGAGATCTGTAAGCACTTGACCAATTTATTGCTAAGTCCACTTACTTGGGGGACTTTCAGGTAGGTATTTCTTGTGTTTGGCATCCGACAAGTTTTCCGGATGTCGGTCATGATTATTATGTAAAATAAAATTAACAATGTTTTTTGGGTAGCCATTTTCAGACGCGATCTTTATAATTTCATTAAAATTCTTTTCATGAAATTTAGGGTGGGACAACCTGAGAATTCTATTTTTGAAAGATTTAATAACAGCTATCTTCTGATGCAAAGGGTGGGTAGATTTGAAGTTAAGAATCTTTACGATGAAGTCGACTTTCGGTACCAATCAGTTATGAGTAGGTTAGTAGTGTCTTTAATAACTAAAGTATCTAAGAAGGGGATCGAATTGTTTTTTTCCATTTCGAAAGTGAATTGTAGATTATTATTGTAACTATTGAAATGGTGTAAGGTTATTGTTTCTTGATGTTTAGGAATACAAGTGATGATATCATCAACATAAATAAATAGAAAAGGTAAGCTGAACGGTAGGCTCGGAATCACACTACTTAGAAGTTCATGCATACATAAATTCGCCAATATGGGAGACAAAGGGTTACCCATTGCACTACCAAACGTTTGTGAATAGAATTTGTTATCAAATGAAAAATAACTGTGGTCAAAGATGAAAGCAATGATGTTTTCAAATTTAGTTTTATCTATATCAGTGAACCCATTAATGTCCGCCCAATATCTATCAATGGTCCGCAATACAATATCTTTAGAAATATTAGTGAAAAGCGAATCTACATCCAGGGATATCTCTATATTCCAACAATTATATTTTAGTGTCAACCAAATGTCACTGCTTTTGACTTAAGAAGAATACAGAAGGCGGGAAATATAAATGGTTGAAAATAAATTGTAAAACTACACTGTCGGACACTATTTAAACAACCTTTGTTCTTCTGCTAAAAGCAGTATATGTAATTATATATAACTAATATGTTTTATAATGAATTATTAAATATGTAATGAATAAATAATAAAATTAATAAACAGCTATTATGTTTTTGTATTTAAATTTCGACAAAATTAACCAGTAAAAGCAAATTAACGTTGTTAGAATTGATATAAAAATTAAGTATGTTTTTTTTTCTGCGAAAATACTAATTTGCTACAACGAAAATATTATGTCAATCAATAAACAAATCGTATGGCGATGTTTGTTTTGGTCGTCTTTTGTCATTTTAAGTTTAAGAAGTTTTCCATAAAAACAAATGTCTATGCAGCTATAGCAGTGTTGTGGAAAATATAAAGTGCTTTTATTATAATAACGAAATAAACATTGTTTTGCCGTGGAACAATATTTAATTATGAATAATGCGAATTTCCTAAGTGCAGGAAAATTATGTAATCAACCGGAAATTTTGTAAATCAATCGGATGTATAAAAAACCCCAACACAAATTCATAAGTGGGCGTATTTATTTGATAAGATGTTAAAAACCAATTAAAATTACTGGTTAAAATAGATTGTTGTGACTTTTATCATTATTTATTAATTGCATATACATGGACTAATACATTCACTGTTGTTCTATTATATTCTAACTAAAGCGGAGGACTTGTACAACGAATTCTATGATAGAGAGACAAGAAAGAAGAATGTAATTGTCTTCGGTTTGCATGAGAACACACCCCAAATATTCACCGAACTTGCTTTTGAAACATCAAACACAACAGAACGAGAATTAACTCCAACACTAATAGAAGAAGTTGTTCGCCAACAAGAACTCAACTTACAATGAAATTGAGGAAGGTAATATTTTTACAGAATCAGTGCCTTCAACTTCTGGAACACACCACGCTAAGCAGTCCTCAATACTAAACAGTTATACCATACCTTCAACTTCAAATTCATTAACGAAATGAACGAATGGGGTAAAACGCCGCTATGCTTTTGTACCGCAATATCCAACTATCGAAGATCGATCGATACAGTTGTGTCAGTCAGGCATCTTGAATAAGAACTTAGTTTGCCCGTTCACAGATGCGCTAGTGCAGTTCAGCAAAGCACGAAAAAGAGACCAGCGTTCCGAATCTTATTAAATATTTCAATCAACGGTAGTATGCAGTTGACGAAGTAGACTTTATTTTTTTGTTATGCTTTACCACAGAGTAAACTGCCACATGTCGCCACTGTTTGATATGTTTGTTTACTTACCCAATGCAGTTCGTCAATTTATCAACGCCTGTGGGTAAGATGACGAATGTGACACCTTTTTTAAAAAAATTGAATAAAAAAAATCTGTTAATCCACAGCTAGAATATTGTGTTGGTTAATTACTATGACAAGTAGAGTTCTAAGTATTAATAAATATTTATTTTTAATTAAGAAAAAGTATGTGCAAATTGGATATCGGGCTTAACTTCGCCAACTTACCCTCCTTTCACCTACCTGTTCCATTTGAAAAAAAATGTTTTTCTAACATGGTTTTCAGTATACTTTTTTGACCACCCTGTATGAACAAATATGAAAATAGCTTATGAATTCGGAAAAAGGACACCTTACTTCATAAGAAAACGCGTGCAAAATAATTAACAAAGATTTTCTTATTAGAAAAACATGTCATTTTTATTTAGCCCTAAAATGTACATTTTGATATACAGGGTGTCCGGAAATGTACACGGAATAGCACAAATTCCTTGGCCGAAAATATTATGATTTAGGTCAACTTATCTATATACAAAATTGCTTGGTTTGTGCGCTAGAGGGCTTTAAAAGTGAATATTTTTTTTACGTTTTCTCAAATAAATCGAAAAATATTTGATAGATTTTATTCAAATTTTAGATACACGTTTGCACGAATAAACTACAGGTTTTTATTGAAGAGACTCCAATTTCTTAAGTTACAGGATGTTTAAAAGCTTAGTCACAATAACTTATCTACCCATATTTTTTGTAACCCTCGTATAATCAATACCAGTTTTTTTTTCTGTAAATAGTTTATTTTATTTAGAAACTATTTACTCTCTTACAAAATTTTGATTTGTCAAACAGTTTAGAGATAAAAAATATTTTCTAAATCCTTACATAATAAGAATAAATATTTTTATTAGTATCAAACCACCATCATAAATTTTTGCACACAGTTACAATTTGAAATAGTTTGTATACTAAAAGGCGTATTAAATCAGCTTCTTGATAGACATATCAAGAGCTGCTGTAGCCTAAAAATCAACTTCAACAACTAAAAACAATAAACAAAATATATATAAAAAAACAATAAACAAAATATAAAAATAATATAACCACCCACCTATAATATGAAATATAAAACAACAAAAATATCTATATCTATTGACTGCACAATAAATACTCTCTCAACTTATCTCTAAATGTATTCAATGACATAACGAAATCCTTCACTTGAAACCGATTCATAAGCAGTGCAACCTTATATGAAAAAGACCGTTTGATATTTAAACTATGAACGTTTGTGCGGAATATGATCTTATTGGTCAGATATGATGGTGTCTGAAATTTTAAAACTTTATAAAAAAAGCAGGCAGCATGCAACGTACGACGATTATACATATCCAGACAATTGGTTTCCCTCAATTTATAAGAAACCCTCTGTCGTCTTCTGATACCATGAGTAAACCTTAGGCAAGAATTATGCAGCTTCTGAACCCGTCCAATATCCATACCATCAAGACATGGACCATATATGGTGTCACAGTAGTTGAGATGGGATAGCACCAAAGTCTCACAGAGCATTGATCGAGTTTCCCTATTTAGGTAATGTCTATGAGGATATATTTGTTTCAGTGTACCATAGGCTATCCGAAGTTTAGAGATTATATGTTCCTTAAAACGCATCTTATAGTCCATCGTTAAACCCAAATTCCTTGCCGCGTCTTTGAAAGATCAGCCTGAATCAGTACTTAATAATTATTGTTCTTCGCACAAAGTATTTATTAAAAGGTGGTTATGATTACTTTGACAAATACAAAAAGATGATATTATTGTAATGTCATTTAACCTGATTTGTGTTTAAAATTTCGTCTTTTTCTTTTTACGGTTTATCTCTTAAGTCATTATGAATTTTAACTACTTATTTATATGTATGTATTAGTACTGATTCAGGCTTGTAGGGATTTAGAAAATATTTTTTTTGTCTCGAAACTGTTCGACAAACAAAAATTTTGTAAGAGAGTAAATAGTTTCTAAATACAATGAACTATTCACAGAAAAAAACTGGTATTGAGTATACGAGGTTTACAAAAAATATGGGTAGATAATTTATTGTGACTAAGCTTTTAAACACCCTGTAATTTTAGACATTGGAGTTTCTTCAATAAACAACTGTAGTTTATTGGTGCAAACGCGTATCTAAAAAATGAATAAAATCTATCAAATATTTTTTGATTTATTTGAAAAAACGTAAAAAAAATATTCACTTTGAAAGCCGCAATTTTGTATATAGATAAGTTGACCTAAATCATCAGATTTTCGGCCAAGGAATTTGTGCTATTCCGTTGTACACGTCATTTCCGGACACCCTGTATAGGTTGTTCTATTAAAAATAGCAAAGGCGTCATCAACTTCCAGTAGCACCGGAAGTGTTATGTAGTTGCTATTATGTTATTTGAATAGATCATATTGGACAATACAGATACCGAAAATTTCGAAATTCAATTCAAGGTAGTCTCTGAAATATTCTAATGGGTCATCACCATAGGACACCCTGTATATTTTTTTGAAATAATCACAAATTACTTAAATATTGTTATTATTTTAACAAATATGTCAAATACGTAAATTAGCATAAATCTCTCATTTCTATTGGCTTTAAAAATCGGTATCATCATCAGTATTATTTGTTAGTTACGCTACGTTAACAAATTACCAATGATTATGCTAGTGTAATTATTAAATACACTACATTTTCGATAATGTGGCGCCTCATTAAAGGTAAAAACATTTGAGGGAAATTCCTATTAATAGGCAGGGTGAGCGGGGCGGTAGATGCCCTAGCAACGGCCCTGGTTTTAATGATGTGGTCTAACAAGAAGATCGATAGGTAGTTAGAGAAGAAATACCACCGAGGTCATTGCTTTAACGACACCTGCATAACTTTAGACATACTTGTCTGTACGTATAGCTTGGAAATTGGGAATCCCATATGAAATATCTTACTACCACCACAATATACTGGGCTACCGCTGAATGTTTCTTGAATTAGTCTAGTCTTGGTATTCGAAAGGATGAACCAATATAATATAAACTTGACAACATAGAAAGTTAATTGTATTAAGTAACATACATATTTTTACCTTGATGCAATTACTTGTACGTATGTACCTTTGCTTTCAATATCTTAGTAAATACGTCCTTCCATACAGGTTTATTTAATTTTTAGTAGATAATAAAAACATCTTCGATCAGTATTTTGTAATAATCCGTTATTTACCGTATTTTTCTATTTTTTTTTTAGACCATAGATGGAGACCAGCTACCATTGGTTGGTTACCACATTGCTAGTTGCCGCATCTGTCATAGCTGTCACGGCCAACTGTTTCCTACTATTCGTGTTTGCCAGACGAAGAGGATTACGAACAGTTCCGAACAGGTAACTAACTTTTACTCATACGAGTACATTAAATTTGTTATGGATATTATTGTTGGTTTATTTCTTCTTTCAATTCTCGAATATTTTTGGTTATTGTATTCAACGCCTAAAATTTTTCTAGAATCCTGAGAAGGTATATATAATGGCTGTGTACTCGCTAATTTTGGGAGCTATAATACTGTTAGGCGGCATTTATTTATGTCAAAATATACAGGCTGTCGCGTTAAAAAAAACAAGTTTGGTCTGCTGCGCATTTGTGAACTACCCTGTATAATTGAAAACCTTTTTGGGTTGTACATCTCTTCAAGTTTTGTAAAGGATTTTTTTGTCTATCGATTATAGATCTTGAGATATCTTTCGCCCACACACTAATGGGCCACCCTGTATATAAATTGAAAGTCTCCTTATACGCCAGACATGGCCCCATGTGACTTTTTTCAATTCCGAAAAATCAAGAGACCTTAAAGGTTTGTCGTTTTAAGATCTAAAATCCGAAAGATCGAGTTCCCGAAGAGTTTTGACATAATATACAGGGTGCGTCAGGTTTTTGTAGCACGATTTAGCAACTTATGGATTATATTGAGGGAAATAATATACTCTTGTCTCCAGTATTTTTTGTTTTCAATCATTCATCTACACAGACATGTTTCGATCATATATATAGTCATCATCAGTGTATACATTAGAATATAGCGAAGTTTATTGGAAAAAGAAGAAGTTTTTTGAAAACATTTTAAACTAACTGGAAACATCACTAATTTCTGCTGGTTTTGTTTATTATTTTCACTTTAGGATTACTTTGATATTTAGCAAAATTAAGTTTATTTACTGTTTATACTACCTAATAGATATTGTGCTGTTTTTTTTTTTAATATTATAAAAATTATAAATAAATTTAATTTTGTTTGCAAAATAAAGTGAAAATGATAAACAAAACCACAAATTATTATTATTATTGCATTTAAAAAAAATATTATACAGGGTGTTTCAGAAAGACATGGCCAAAATTTGTGAGCGAATTGGGGACATCTAATCATGAAAAAAACCTAAATTGTAATTTTTCGAAAAGTCCTTATTTACAAAGATACAGGGTGTTAAAGATGACTGCCTGAGGACGATTTTTTTTAAATATTTTCGAAACGAGTAAAGATGAATTAACCAAATATAGCATATTTATTCACCTAGCCTTAATTATAACCTAACTTTTTTTCCTTGTGATTTTTATTCATTTTGTGTCAAAAATGTCATTAAATAAAGTTTTCTACATAAACAAGGCATGCTTCTTTTTTCTCGAAAAACTTAAAGGTTTTCGAGAAATTCGAGTTTGAAAATTTTAGGACAAAACTGGTCCTTAGTACAAAGCAAAATTTTGGAAAACTTTTCGTTAGCAAACTGTATTTCAATAATTTTATTAATGCTGTTTACTAAGGACCAGTTTTGTCCTAAAAGTTTCAAACTCGAATTTCTGGAAAACCTTCAAGTTTTTCGAGAAAAAAGAAGTATGCCTTTTTTATGTAGAAAACTTTATTTACTCACATTTTTGACACAAAATGAATAAAAATCACAAGGAAAAAAGTTGGGTTATAATTAAGGCAAGGGTCCCCTCCGTTTACCCACCTATGGTCATCCTTTTTTATTCAATTTCATGTCAGTTTACGACATTTGACTAGGTGAATAAATATGCTACATTTGGTTAATTCCTCTTTACAGGTTTCGAAAATATTTCAAAAAAATCGTCCTGAGGCAGTCATCTTTAATACCCTGTATCTTTGTAACTAAGTACTTTTCAAAAAATTACAATTTAGGTTTTTTTCATGCTTAAACGTCCCCAATTCGCTCACAAATTTTGGCCATGCCTTTCTGAAACACCCTGTATAACTTAACTGGTGAAATTTTAAACACAATTTTCTCGAGAATTATGGGGGCAAACATCAAAAATAACCTATCGCTGTAAAGCAGATAACAAACGCTTTAAAATGATGTACCACTCGACCCCTACTGCGGGAAAGTAATAAAATAAAATTTAGTCTAATCCTATATTTCAAAAGTCTCTTTTTAAAAAAATACCGCTATAGCTCCAAATCAACTACAGTTGTCGCAAAACATACCAAAAAGTTTGTCCGCATAAAAAGTTCCTGATGCTCAAATTCAATACGAACCCCTAAAATGTACCACCCTGTAGGTTCTGAAAAATTCTCAATAACCCCAGATCTTGAGTTTTTGACGTGTAACAAAATCAACAATCCATTAGTCCTTAAACTGTTGTAGAAAACTTACAAAAAAAAATCTGAAACTTTGGCACCCTGCACCTCAGAATCAAAGCTTCCACGGATATATTTATGTTTCTATAAGATTTTCATCTTACAAAATTATATTCTTGTTTAAGTCCTGCCACAAAATCCTGACTCACCCTGTATAATAATATCTAATGGAGAATACATTGAACCTAATTTTTTGATTATACTTCCAGATTTGTGATCAACTTGCTTGCCACCAACCTCCTCTCCAGTTTGCTTCTAATACCGCTTCTGCTTATCGATCAGGATCCAAGCAGCGTCAATTCAACATCGATAATCACTAATCACACCTTCACTACAGTCTCCGATGTAGTGATTGAAGAAGACACAGCTGTCATTAACGGCCAACAACGTGAAGAAGATATCGAAGTGAAAATCATCACCCACAACAATGATGGAATCACCGTGTCATACGAAACGTTGTTATGTTATTTGGCACAAGGGGCTACCAGTTTCGTTTGCACCGCGTCAATCTTCAGTATACTACTCATCGGTATCAATCAGTATTTTGGTGTGCTACATTCGCTACGGTATCATTTTTATATCAACAAGTGTCGATCGACAATTTTCATAGCCACCAGTTGGTTGGCAGCGTTAATATGTTCAGTGATGAGTTCGGCAACTCACAGTGATAGCAGTTTGTGGCGGTTTTGTAAACACCCGGAAGAATTTAGTGACTCTGTACAAGTGTTAAGTACTATTTACGCGTTTACGTATTTTATATTAGTTATTCTAGCTCCGTTCGCAGCGATATGCGTAATTTATGTTTGTATATACTCTGCGGCGCATCAAAACAGTGAACGCATGCGTAAAAGCACATCAGCAACATCAAATGTGCAAATGCAACAACCGATAATGGATTACATGCAAGTTCCGCCTGAGGATAGCGTGAAGCGGCAAAACAAACGCGATGCGTTACCGAAAGTACATTCAGCGCCCAACTTCACAGATCTCGCGAGAAGTTCACAAATTAATTTTCCTGTGATACCCAGTGTAAAACGAACTAACTCTGATAGAAATGCAAATAATTTTATAACAAATTTAAAACATAAACTCTCTAATGCATCAGTGTTTAGGTATAGAGAAGAGACACGTGCCGCGCGTATTAGTATTCTTGTCATATTTTTAGTATTAATTTGTTACCTCCCCTACGGACTAACACTTATCCTTAGTTCTGATTGTATTAACATAAATCCAGGTCAATTTTTCAATACATTGTCAATGATACTGTTAGTATTTTCTAATATAATTTCCCCATTTCTCTTTGGGTATCGCAACAAGCGCGTGAAACGAGAAATTTGTAAAATGTTCGGGTTCGTAACGAGTCAACAACGCCACATGGCGGACGTTGAGCGATACCAACGCCAAACGAGCATTACGCGCAACCGCAGCTTCGATGATGGCATTAGAGACGCTGTTGAACCGTTCTTGACTAATCATCACGTTGTCGCGATACCGGAAGTTGTGGTTACGTGCAAGCAGGAAAATGAACGTAAGAGTATTTTAAAGAGAGTTGGGTCTGGCTGGGGGAATTACACGAAGAAGTGTAATTTTATCACTGTGCCGGATAGTTGTTTAGGGGGAGAAGCTCGAGGTTCATTTTCCAGTGCTAGCACACAGATATCTAGTGAGGAATAATTGAGTATTAAATTAGTTATTAATCGGAAAGACTGCAGTAATCCAAATTAAGTTTTATCATGACAATTATTGTAAAAACTTTTTTATTTAATTAATTTTAGTTAAATTATTATTCAAATTTGTAGATATGTATGCTTCTTCCTGCATGCATCTCAGAATTATCTGCGTCTAATACCCATTTGCATCGTTGTATGCTTAGGTAGGGAGGTTCAAAATGACCGGACCCTCCTGTGCGACCACCGAGGGTCTATTGTGTTCTTTAGGAAGCGATTCTTTGCTGGGTGAGCTTTCTTTTAGACTCGCTGGTAGTAGGATTACTTCAGCAAATATCGCTACCGCTGGGGAAGATAGTACATCTTCCGCGGTCTCATCATCCCAGACCTAATCTTGTGAGATGATGATTCAAACGACAGTGACCAGTGTATAGTCTAACGAGGCAGTGCAGATGAGATCTACTCGTATCCAACAACTCCCTTGCCCTTGATTTCAATGGGTTAATGAACTCCTTCGAATGTACAGGGTGTCCCAATTTCGTTGTAATCGCCGGCTTTCTCGATTTTTAGTGAAGATAGAAGATTACCGTTTTCGCAATACCGTCCTATATTTTTGTCAAACTGTCAATGGTATAAACAAAATTTGCAGAGAATTCTTTGTTTCTGAGATACAGGGTCATTGAAAGAATGCCTCACGTGCACAGAAATCTTATATTGTATATATATATATATATATATATATACTCTAGAATGATAATCCCGTAGTACAAAAATGTAACCAAAAGTGTAGAGCTGTCCATAATGCGCATGATCACCAGTATCTTATTTTTCAACAGGACCGGCTTTGATTAAATGTAATATTACTGTTATGTTATGTTATTGGTATATTAGGGTGCAAGAAACAGTGACTTCACAAATATTTTCCGTGTCCATGTAAACCACTTCCATATCATCCGTACTACTCGCAATAGTATTTTGTGACAAAACATGGTTGGTAGAACTTGTATTCTCAGCAATTTCATGGAGGATTCTATAATTAAGTATATTCCAGTTTAACAACAGAATTCAAACGAACTTTGTATACCTACACAACGTAGGAAATATATTCTTGACATACATATCATGCATTTTTGACAGACTGCTTTTAAGTAACCAGTGTCTTGATATCAAACGATTAAGAATTTAACTTCCACTCTCATTTACATAATCTCTTCTTTTCAACAAAAGTTTGGGAACTGCATCGGGTAAGAGGGTGATCCTCTTGCCGTCTTCTCTACAAATGATATCTTCTGCAGCGAAATGCTTACCGCATATGATATTCCCATCACATACATTTTCTGTACTAGGATCCCAATGCCCGCATCCAAACATCATGTCTTTTTTTGTCAAGCTAAAAATGAGTATCATGTCAATGGTATCATATTGACTCAAACTCAGACTGTTAGAAACCCGAAACAATAACTTACTGAAAATATTTAATACCAGGAATGAGACCTTCACTTTTACACCACAACACTATACACCTCATTGTTTGTTAAATAAACAAACTAAAACCAAAATAACAAATATTAAAAACAATTTTAATCACAAATAGGTATATCTATCAACAATTAAAATATATCACGAATAAAACCATAACTCAATTATAAAACCTATCTGAATTGTTGTGAAGCCGACTCTGACAGATATTCCCACTACGAGAAACGTCATTTGCGAAAACAGACGCTGTTGCGAAATCTCCTAAATTTAATAAGATTTGGAAAAAAATGTTTCGTTCATATTGCTGAAAACTAAACAGTATGCAATTTTACCGATAACATTTAATTATTTGATTTTGTCAAGCAGTTTCGTATGACGCAACATATGGATTTATCTATAAAACAGATATGTCGCATAAATTCTGTAAGGCGAACGACAAAATAGTTTTAAATATGGCAGCTCTGTACTGAAAATAAGATACTGAGGAGCATGCGTAGATCGTGAAAACTCTGCATACCCGTTACACTTTTTGGTATTCGGCTGGATTTAATTAGCATTCTAGAGTACATATATAATATAAGATTTCTATGCTCACGTGTAGGAAAATTGGCTGGAATAAGTGCTTGAAAGCGTTTGATGTGGTATGGATACAAATTGCCCTTAAGAATGCACCAAACAGTACTATTACGTACATTCAAAACCTCAGCAACTTTTCGAATAGAAGTACCTGGATTTTCTTCAAGCATATTCAGTCGTTCTTGCTGTCTTTCGCCTTCCTGTTCCAGGAGGAGGATATTTTTCAGTGTACAACTGTCTAGTGTCTAATGCATTGCCATAAGCGAGTCCATAAATCATGTGCATGTCGGTCATCTCGACATTTGTACGGTGATTCATGTTAAGGGACTTAATCAAAATGAGTGGGCAGTCAAATAACATCAACGTTACTAATTTTTAGTCGGATTATTCGCAAATATTCTTGGTATGTTGAAAACTTTTAAATTGTTATCTCGTAAACGATATTTAACTTAATAAAAAAAAACTGTAACACCTTGTATCTAGGAAATCGTATCTTTTATAGCAATGTATACAATTCAAATCACATGGGAAGTAAGTGAAATCTACTTAAACCCATCATTTAATATTATAACAACTTGGTTAATAATAGACTAGAACTTAAATTGACATTAAGTGTTTATATCACACGAATTGTGAAGATCTCCATTCTCACTTAAATTTTTATTACCATAATTAAAATTAGAGTACATTGATACCTGATAGAAACGAAGGTCAAACATACTGATTGTCAAAAAAATTCTTAAAATTTTATTTCATCAGCTCTAACGCTATGTTGCATGGCTAAAAAGAATTAACAATTTCCTGTAAGTGCCATTTTGTGTTCGCAGTGTGAGAAAAAACAAATTGTAATTATAGTTATTATATTTTTCGTGTTCTCATCATCAATTCAAATTTAACGGAATTACTAAATAATGATTGCATGCAACTTTTAATTTTAAATTGCACGACGGACGTTTGTTTTCCCAATTGTTATGAATTTTGGAAACCAAACGTGGTACCATCATATTTTAGCACTACAATTTACACAAATCGAACAATACCTACTTCTTGTTTGTACAGAAAACTCTTATCTTTATTTTTAAACCATGACAGATCCTGTATGAACAATAAAATAATAATAAAAAAATATTGCAAAACCGTTTTTTATACACTCTTTTTTAATAATAAAATATTGTAAATATAAAAAATCAATTACAATAAATAATGTTGCATAACATAACTAGAATAAGTATACTTATCTACTTAAAGTAGGTTTATTATTAAATTTTAAAAAAATAGTTGTAAATTAATATATTTTTATATTAAAAATATTTCAGTAAGATCATATTGATTTAAATTAAAATTATATACATTTTAAATTGACACCTTTTTAAGTTTTACCTACTGATACGCTTGTTCAACTTTATTATTACAAAAATAATTAATGTAATTTTATTTATTTGTACAGTATGAACATAATATTAGTTAGTTTTTTTTTTATAAAATTGTAAATGTAATTTATATATTTAAAATATGAATAAATATTTAAAATAAAACTAAGTGTTTCAAATTATATACCCATTATAGGCCTGTAAGGGATTAGAGAACAAAAACAAAATATAAATCATCGAAAATCACTTTATTGTTTTTCAAAATATTCCCCATGAAGATCTATACACTTTTGCATGCGTTTGAACCAATTGTCGAAGCACTTTTGCCACTCTGATTGAGGTATCTCCAAAACATGCATTCTGAATACTGCAACTTCTTCAGGTGTTGAAAAACGTATACCTCTCAGTTTGATTTGTCCGTACAGGAATAAAAAGAAATCATTCGGTGCCAAGTCAGGACTATACGGCGGATGACTCATCAAATCGATGTTTTGGGTGCTCAAAAATGCAGTTGTTTATAATATAATTAAATAAATAATTAATAAAATTATAGGTTCGCATTTAATTATTAATAAACATTTAAGAACCAGTTCTCAGTTTTCACATCGGCGGACATACTGTGTAAGAAGTACCTACACGTATCATTAATATTATTAAAAATGGAAAACATCAACAAAAAGCACAATACAAAAATATCTTATAGAGTTCAAGAACAAATATAAATATTATGTTATCATAGGCGTGTCTGCTACTTTTATTTAAGTAGATAATAATATATTTTCGCTAAACCCCAGTATTAAAAAAATTACCAACGACAATACTGTCCTTGATACAACGTTGTTACATTCACCCAAAATAATCTTTGGGCGTACAATTTGATGTCCCTAGCATTCGGAAAATAAAATTGAATTTTCGAACACATTTATTTTTATTAATATGTACAGTACATTTATCGAATTACAAGGTTCTTTGTTATTGATATTTTTGGTCACCCTGTAGGAATAATAATCAAAATATGTATTAAATTTAAATCCCTTCAACAGGAAAATCACACCAAATTAAATAAAAACTCAACTTTATTGAAAAACAAGCGAAATATGATATATAAAAAGAAAATTAGATCAAAAATATGTAATTTTAATTAAATTTTAATAATTCAAATATTTTTTCCATAAGGTGACTTCGATAGAAATTTAATGCAATATTGTATGTTTTAGCGTTGTGTTTGTACGACTGATGATGGGACTGGTCTAGTCCCGAAACATGTATGGCCGATAGTTTCTATTAAATTTGTCTTGTGGAAATTAGACTTTCATTTAAACACTTAAATAATAAAGGTTCGGATGTATAGGAAAAATCCATACCTACTTATTTTATATCTCGGCCTGCAAACGTAATTTTTGTCGTAAAAATTGAAATATATCAAAAACGATTAGACTGGGGTATGGGGATTTATAGGTAAATTCACTATTATTATAATCTTAAGCAAAACTTATAAATTGAATACCTAATGTTTCATATTTATTATACCGAGTGTCCCACCGAGAAGGATTTCGATCGATTATTACTACTTACTTTATTACTTAGGTCGACGGGACTAATTCGGCTAAAATGTTTTCAAGAATCTAGGACTTCCGGTTATACCGGAAATGAGTGTCAACTTCCTTATTTAGAATAGAATAGAAACGTCTTTATTTTTAACTCGGCGAAGGGCAGCAAAGCTGTTTTCTTAACCGAGTATGTATGTTTTACAATACATCATTATTCATAACACTAAGCATATAATAATACAGTAAACTACAACTAAAGTAAACTACAACTAAAACCAAAGAGACCCACTCCCCATATAAAATTAAAATGACATAAATATACTAGAAAATTAACCCCATTATCCACTATTAAAGAGCAATCGATCCTTTAACTTTTTTTTAAAAGAGCTGTAACTTAGGTTCAGGAACTGTTCTCCAATCTCTGAATCATTGTACACACTGGGAACCACGTAAGAGAAGGTGCGCTTAAACAGCGTAGTACAGTAACGAGGTATGTTAAGCAGATTACAATATCGCGTAGAACGATTATGGATTGCACATCGAAAAGAAAGTTTTGTACGCAAATATGTGGGATTTCTAGTTTTGAGAAGCTTGTGTACGAAGCAAGCAATACGATATTTTAGTCTGTTGTGCATGTTCAACCATCCCAAAGTAAATAATATATCGCTCACATGGTCTCTCATTCTAAGATTATTTATAAAACGTATGCATGAATTCTGAATCCGCTGGCTTCTATTTTTTGAATGAGTATCCAGGCAAGGACCATACATGATATACGCATAATTGTATTGTGAGAACACCAGAGATTCACAAAGTTGTTTTTTTAATTTGCAACCTAAAACTGTCTTACTCCTATACAAATTCCTAAGTGATATAATAGACTTTTGTACTAATTTACCCACTTGCGTTTTAAATCTAAGGTCACTATCAAAAACGACGCCTAAATTCCTGGCTTCCCTTACCACACGTAAGCCAACGTTATCTACAGAGAAAATCATATTTTGATAAGATCATTCCCGGTTTGGTCCGAAAAACATAACCAGTGACTTTGATGGATTAAGCTTTAAACCACTTTTTGTGGAATATTCGTAAATACTTTTGAGAGAATTGTTTATTTTTTCGACTGCAAGTTGACTTTGTTCTAATGAAAAACTACGTATCATCCGCATATCTCTGCATGTTACAATCCCCTATTTCAAATACGACCCTATATAAATTATATATTTTTTGGATTATCCTTGTAATTCTAAACATATTTCGACTTTAAAACAATTTATTATATTCAAATAATGTGATAACATTGATTACATTAGGGTTATTCTTTCGTAGTGATTGATCTGAACAAGTGAATGTGATTATACTGAACTGAATATTTGGCGAAACCGAAAGATCATATTTTTTGTGATTGTCTTTCACTTTACCTTCAAAACTTGTTAAAACAACCAAATCTGCTCTGAAAACTGGAAAATTATTTCTTCCATGATATTATTATCAATGCTTTAAACTTTTACAAATTATTGGTTTGATTAGAAATCATATTTTTTTTCCTTTCCTCTCTTTTTTTTGGCCACTACAACTACACTAGGTAATAGGTAACAGACATCTTTGTAATTCTTGGACCTTGGACCTACTGTTTAGCGTGGAATCCGAACCACGGTCATCAACCGCCAGATGCGACTATGTAGTCAATATCTACTTGGCATAGGCAAGTCTACCGACTCCGCAGATGTCGAAAGAATACGCACAATCGTGAATGAACTGACAATTTCCAGATTGTTCACTTAGTTCAGTACGAAAGAATAACCCTATTCTAACTGTGAAAGTGTGTGTGTGATCTAACCTAACTGATGATGGTATCTATGTTCACAACGGAAAATGTTCTTTAATGACATATGTCATCTAAAGCTGCCTTTTGTGCGAGAGATTTAGGGATTTGGTTAAACGGAGATTCAATGATCACGTGACGCCTGCGCGCAGTGGTAAATCTCCGTTTCCCCAAATACCCAAAAGTTCGTTGAATTTATGTTTTCTCGGATATTTGCACTTTGCGCCTGCGTTATGATCGGCGCCGTTGTGAACCATAAAATAAATAACAACAAAAATAGCCTAATAAACCTTTACTAACCTTAAATAATTAAGTTTTTAGTATGTCGTGTTTATTAGTGTTTACTTTTCGAAGTTTTAAGACTATCAAGACCGAATCTCCAAATATCCAACGCAGTAAAACGGTCTCATGACATTGGTCGCGTTCATCACAACAAATCGCTACCGGAGCGATTAACAATTTTCTGCTGAACGCACTGATCAGTGGAGCGCTTGAGCGGTCGCCATTTGTCCATCAGATTTGAAATGCGCTACTCTAGCGATGGAATCTGTCATTTATAAAATAAACAAAACAAACATGTTTTTGAAAACAAACCAGTGCAATAAATAAATAGCATACATTGTTTAATTATTCTCAGAAACTTAACAAAACACTAGACTAAACGTAAATGATAATTTTTAATTTCTCTTTGTGATGACAAATAATATCAAATAAATTAGGTTATGTTCTTGACACTTTTCACTTTTGTTGCATCATGTCTAAAAAGCGCGTTCAGCAGAACGACGAAATGATGGATCGCTCTAAAGATCGCTACCTAATCGCTACTGTTGTGATGAACGCCCACCATGAAATCTCTCAATACCCGAATCTCGAAATCTCCGTCGCACAAAAGGCAGCTTAAGAGCAGCCCCACAATACGATATAATAATATAAAAACTAACATAAATATGTAACACCTAATACATACCATAAGATGTTCAGACCTAAGGTTGCCGTAGCTTTTGGCGGGACAGTCTTGCTTTTAGATAAAATGTCCCGCCTGTAGAAAGCAACGCAATAAATTATTACTAGAAACGCTGAAAGCTGAACGACTGATGATAAAAATGAATTTCAATTTTAGTAACAAATCAATCAAGAAGCTAAACCTGCTGAAACGTATAAAATCGTATGACAAATATGACTGAGCCACTGGTAGCTCGCGAACAAAATTCTGGTAGCTCCCAACATATTTCATAATCACTAAACTATAGAACAGGCGGAAGGCGGTTTTCATGGGTCCTCTTATTCTTTATTCTGTTAGCTGAATGGCTGAAGCTGAAGCGCACAGTGTTGCCAACTAATTGGTTGCCCATATTACCAGATTGTAGAACCCAAATTACCAGATTATTACTAGATATGATTGTCTTTGTACTTTGAAGCTTTTTGTGTGTTTTGTATGTAGCAGAACAAAAGAAAAACGTCGTTCATTATGCTAGAATAAATAAAGACATCAATAGCTAGGGATTGGGCAATACGGCAACACGAATCGAGAAGCATTAGGGTTCGAGACGATGTTCGCCGTGTCCTTTTAGAATAAATATAAAAAATTTGGGTCACATCGGATTGCTAATACTATGTTATCAGAATGAAGCGATTAAAGTCTTCATTATCAGAAATATTACTAAAATCGTGGTGGAATTACTATCTGGTAACGAAAAAAAACGAAAACGAAAAAAAAAAAGGTAGCTCACTGTACATTGTACAATTACCGAAGATGCTCAAAACGTTGAGGAGGTTGGCGACCACTCGTTCTACATACTTATTATATTAATGGACTCATGTTTGATATTTGTTTTTTGGATGTTTTTCTTGTCGATTAATTTTATAAATATTAGGTACAAAAAATATGTTTTCCGATCGGAAGTGCCACCATTTTCAAACCCTTTTAGGCGAATTGTCTGCCAAAGGTTATATTCCGACACAGAATTAGGAAGCTACGCTAACTAGCTTCCCTGTTCTATCGTTCCGCGTGGCGTTGCCACGTCCTTCCGATAAATAGATCGTCGTAATTTATCGTGGAACACTCCGGCTGTGTATATGATAGTTTTCCTACAATTATAGGTTGAAATAAAAAAAATTGTTCGATTAAACGAGGTACCTAAGTATTTAGAATGTTTAGTAAAAAATAATTATGACGCCCATGTTAATATCAACAACAACAGTGATAAATATTTATTCATTTCAAACATAATAATTATATTACATCATGTTAATCAAACGAAATAACAGAAAAAATCCGAATCGAATTTAAATAGTGTTAAACCAAAATTTAAACACGCTAGTTGCAATCATGGAAGCTCTTAGATTCACTCTGTCTAAAAAAAACTTAGATCTTGTTGAAATACCCGTACCGAAAATTACTAATCCGGATGATGTTCTGATTAAAGTATCATTTGCGGGTATTTGTGGTACCGATCTCCATATTATACAGGTAAACTATGAATAATTAGTATTGTGAAAAATAAATTGCATGTTTTCGCTAATACTCTTTGGTTATTTAATTATCGACTTCACCAGTGGTAGAGTCTTTCTAATTTTAATTTAAACTGATATAAAAAACCACTACTCGATAACCCTTTGTAATGTCAATACCGACCTGAGCCGTCCATAGGCGCACCCTTTTAACTTTTCATAACAATACATGCCCTACAATATTTTAAAAATCCTTTATGTATTAACAATTATTAATGTTAAATGTATAACTGTTTTGGCATTTTAAAAATATTTTTAAAAACAAGTATTATATTATATACATACACTTGTCACAAAATAATTCCCCCTCAAACCGAAAAAAACGTGTTCCGCTCGTGTCACTGGTATACTGCCTATAACTACATTGCAACCTAATACCGGCGGTGTCTGATACAGTGACTGCAAAAAGTTTCATCCACTTGAGGTATTATTAAAAATTATTATGTAATTTGATAGATCTTCTTTCATTTTATTGATCTAAGAAAAACTATTGATCAAATCATGGTTACAATATTCTGCCATCGTGTTTTACTGTCGGGCACAAATTTTCTCGTTTAAATTTCACATTAAGTCTTCACGATACCATAATATAACGTCCATCCGATTATATTTTGATTAATCTGAGAAAATAACACGTTGCCAAAAATTATTTGTTTCATTCATATTATATTTATTTGCAATCATTAACCCAACTTTTTCCAGTCACTGTAGATATTTTTATTACTGTCGGTATCCTTTGGCAGGCATGATTTATTATAGGTCTTATATACGAGGGAGAAATGTATCAAAAAAACGCTGCATTCGATGCCCATTTCTAATGTAAAGAGGCATGGGATCGGATAGCCCCGGTAGAATCGTTAAATTGAGATATTTTAAATTAAGATTAGAAAGACTATATCACCAATGAATTGGGGGGACTCCAGCGAAGCTCATTACGTGTTTATAAAAACTCTCAAATCAAAATATATATATTATTACGTGAAACACCCGAACGATAACTCACACACAAGACTCTTGTGGCGGCTTCTGGAAGGGCTAAAGGGCTGCAGCCCCCCAGCACAAGGGAAGGCGGAAACAAATTATTATAAATATATGCTGAAAATCTATTATATTATGTTCTATCTTTTATGGCTACTTTAGTCTTGTCAGTTTGTTAATCTGGCGATCCGACCCTACTGTAATTACCTACACCTACAAAAGCTACTAGTAATATCGCCTTGAATTTCCGTATTCGGGTGGACATATCATTGGTCGCGCTGGGACATTGGTATACCGAATTTTTATAACTCAACGGGACGACTAGCACTTCAGCCTTATTTTATTACATTCCCGCAGAGGAAGGCGGACAAAGACGGATATAACCATTTTGAAGTTCCTTGAGACTATTAAAACCATTGCCAGATGGAAGTCTATCTATCTATATCTATATATATAATGAGGGAGTTGGATCCTATAACTCTTATTAGAATATAATAAAGTAATTTGATAAAGGGTCTTTGACGTCATTGATATAGCGTGCGCTTCGCATGCGGAAGGTTCTGGGTTCAAATCCCAGCTCTGGCAACATATGTTTTTTCTAATTTTTGAATGTTATTTATTTATTTATGTCTAAACGTTTATTTATGTTTTATCGGTTGAGGAATTCCATTTATAGTTTTCCTACTCTAGCTCGTTTCATTTTTTCTTTCAAGAACCTGGGTGGCGACTTTGGACACCACGGCGCTGGGGCTTTATCGTCGCCACTAAACATAACTATGTACCTAAACAGACTACAGGCAGGTGGAGATTTGTGGTTGGGCATGAGGTTTGCCTCTGACTATTTTGACCAGCTCATAATAAAACCTAAACAAATTCGTCAATATCTGTCATTTCCGTGTCTCAGTAGATATATTTATGTTTGTTTAAAATCCAGGGTGAATTTCCTTGCAAACCTGATGCTCAAGTGACATTGGGACATGAGTTTTCTGGTGTAGTTGTTGACATTGGAAATGAGGTGAAAACCATAAAGAAGGGAGACAGAGTGTCCGTAGATCCAAACGAGTAAGTCAATAAAATTATTAAAACTTCTAACTGAGTAAGTAAATGTGAAGCTGCAATAGTAATAAGTGCTATGAACTCCGCGAGAGATATCTTTTAATTGATGCCTCTAATAGTAGGCCTCAATTAACAGTCTATAAGTTCTAAAATTCCTGAGGGTTCTTAGGTTCCGTTTCAGAAAGCCGCGTTTTCAGAGCTTCGCACTGTCGTTCAACTACAGCAGCTGTTACTAGCGATCACAGATCTAGAGTTTCTAGATCTGTGCCAGCGATAGAGAGGTTACGGGAAATTAGGTACTTGCTTGGTATTGGTCAAAAGTTGGTCCCTGGCGATATTACAAATAACTGAGAACGCGGCTTTAGAACCTCACGGAAGCGCACGTTTCTCTTATTAAAAAAGTGAGAAATTAAACTCTCTCTTCCGATACATCAAAGAGAATTTTGACAGTTACCCATTACATTATTTACAACTTGATAAATACAAGTGAGTGTCGTGGCAGGTGATCATCTCACATCAATTCAGCTAATATTTGGAAAATATATTAAAACACCTATTTTATGTATTGTTAATTTTCTCTTAGTGGATGTCGCTGTTGTAATTTCTGTCACTCTGGTAACCCTCACTTTTGTCAAGTCGGAGGAATTAACAACACTATTGGAATTTGGCGTGATGGTGGATGGGCCGAATACTGTGTAGCTCCGGTGAATGTCGTACATAAAATCACACCTAAAATTACTTTAGAACAAGGTAAGTACAACATACCAATTCAGGAAGAAAATGTAATCAATTGTTACCTAATCTACATTTTAGCTGCATTAGCTGAACCATTATCCTGCTTGTCTCACGGATTAGATCTAGTCAATCCCATACCAATTGGATCGAAAATACTGATTACTGGCGCAGGTATAATTGGGAACCTTTGGGTATGCACACTACATCTTCAAGGTCACAGAAATGTCACGGTATCAGAACCGAACACCACCAGGCTAAACCAATTAAAGCAGTTAGGTAAGTAACCCACCTTCTAGGAACAACCTTACTTTCCAACTACAAAATCACTCGTTTGAAACTAATTCATACTAGTGTTACTCTAATAGTTTGACGTGATCTGAGCAATATTAGACATCCCCGAAGATGCTTGAGCTTCAATCACTTAATGATGATTCCGGTGTAGCCGAATGCACCCAGGTTTGGACGCCAGTGACAATTTGACTTAAAAAAAAAATCTTCGCCTTCATAACAGGATGGGCAAAGGAAAGTTAAAGCTCTACCTTTGGTTTTCTTTGTCAGCATATACTTTCAGAATTTGCCCATAATTTGCTATAACAAACTATGTGCAACCCGAAATCGTAAAGCGTCTGTTCTGCATTAAATCTACAATAATCTAATGACAAAAGGCTGCCCAATTCGTATCCCATCATTAATAGCTTAACGCATGATAACCTCGACACCCAAATGGATTTATTGTACGGTGTGGCACTCCATGTTTTTGCATGTAGTATTATATGAGCAAATAAAGTTAATCTATCTATCATTGCCTTCTTTAAAAGCTCCTACCACATTTTCATACCATTCCAAGGCTCATGCTATATCACGAGACAACTTTACTCTACTCGTTTCTCCTTTCCATTTGTACTGGGAACATTTTACCGTTTACTTTAGTTTATCTTGGTCTAAATTCAAGAACTCAATTCTATTTCTACCTAACCTAACATATAGACCCTAGATCCAGGTGTTTAGTCTCAAGTCTCGCGTTAACATAACGCTGACTTAGCGTCTTAGCTGTAACAGGTGCCCGACACCTCAAACTAGTGATGCTCAGCTACATGGACGGCAGATCACATGAAATCGTCTCAGGTACTAGAATCAGGGTGATCTGATTCCGATACCTCAAGCGCCTTGTCACGATTCATGACCCTCTCAAGGAATATGCACATGAAAGTCTAAATCAAAGATGTTGATTTTCTATGGTCCTATTGTTATAAATTAGAAGTCGACACAAAAATATAATATTGTTTATCGTTTCTGGTTTCAGATACTGGCTATACATTATTAACTCCTACAGAACTGAAGCAAAATCAAAGTGAGGATCCTGAATATCTCTTTGATGTTATAATTGATTGCAGTGGATTTCCACCAGCAATTGAGCATGCTTTCACACTTTTACAACGCGGAGGAAAATTGTGTTGTTTTGGCGTCGCACCACCTCATGGCAGGATAAGGTACTGAAATGATTTATATTCGCCAACACCAATCAGAGGAATACCTCATCGACCAACTAACCGAACACCTCCAATGAACTGCGGTCCAACGAGACTGTAATGAAGAAAACAGAATAGAATTCACTGCATAACGAAACGTATTGAAATGAACTTCATTATAACTTAATAATGCGTAATCGCAAAACTATACGAAACATGAATTGCTTAACAATAATCTATTTTAATAACTGCACATATGATAAACTTTTAACATTTACGACGTGTCTTAAAAACAATTTATATTGATAACAACTATTTGTCAAGATATTTTTATTGTTTAATTCGTTTTACATAATATTGTTTGTTTTTTTATTTCAGCATATCTCCTTTCGAACTGTATATGAAAGAAGCAAAAATATTTGGTGTAAACATTAATCCATACAGTTTCCCAAAATCACTTGGACTCATCGAAGCAATGGGTGACAGATATTTGAACTACAACAATTTGGGTATTAAAATTTTTAGTCTCAAGGAATTTGAAAAGGCTATGGCTTTGCTGAAGAAAGGTGAAATCGCTAAAGCAGTGTTCAAATTGTAAACAAAAATAAAGGATTCAGTTTTTAAATTGTGTATGTCAATTTAAATTTAAAACTAACAAACCTTACTAGTACAGATTATCGAGATCGTTTTTGAACGATAATTGAACCAGTTGAAGAAGAAAGAAACTTTATGAACTAAAATATGAACAGTTTTTTTTACTTTTCGGAATCAGCTTTTGGATCCCATCATCATATTATGCACAACTCTGCCGCCTTACTGACCTTGAAACTTGTATGAATTTCTGATGAAGTTCGTCAATAGTAAAACGCCTGTTTTGACGAATTTCCTGATCAACTTTTTGTGTCAAACCTTCATTCACATATACCATTGTTAGTGTCTTGATATAAAAATTAAAAACTGGTGCGACGCTGAGGGATTGAATATAAATCCGAAAAAAACAGTGTTGGTACCATTCACGAGAAAGAGAAAGATGGAAATTATTAACGCCACTCTCAGCGGTGAGCAAATTTGCCTTTCGGATAAAGTCAAATACCTGGGAGTAATCCTGGATAAACGACTAATCTGGAATCAGCATATCGATATGGTTTTCTATAGAGAAAACCATATCGATATGCTGATTTTCTATAGAGAAAACCATATCGAAAGCCACAGCGGCCATATGGACGTGTCACAGGCTACTCGGTAGGACTTGGGGGCTAAAGCCAAAGCTCACATACTGGGTGTACTAAACAGTCATTAAACCCATGGTTACATACGCCTCATTAGTATGGTGGCCAAAAGTTAATATTAAGCATACACAATGCCGTCTTCAAAAGTTGCAACGGCTTGCATGTTTAGGAATACCAGGGGCAATGCGAACTTGCCCTACAGCAGCTATGGAAACGTTGCTGAATCTGATACCTTTGCCTGTCCTAGTCAAAAAAGAGGCAGCAATTAGCGCTCTGAAACTGGCACAGGTAATGGAATACAAATCTGGCGATCTAGAGGGACACATGGGAATCCTGAATCTTATACCTTTGGATTCAGGAAGAAAACCGTCGGACGCTTTGCCACGCAAACATGATTTTGAAATCCCATTTGAAGTGGTCATTGCAGACCGTCAAAATTGGCTAAATGGGGGACCACGATTCCCAGAAAACACATCCGTCTGGTATACGGACGGTTCAAAAGGAATAGAAGGGAACACAGGCATGGGAGTATACGGGCCGAATTGCAGGCTCTCTGAATCTCTCGCGAAAAGTCCCACTATATTCCAAGCAGAGATCAACGCTATTAATCGTTGTGCTCAAGAATGCCTGCAGAGAGGCATCCCGTAACGGCAGATCAATATTATGTCAGACAGTCAAGCCTCGTTAAAAGCACTGAGGTCTTACACCTTCACGTCAAAGCTAGCATGGTAATGCAAACAGACCCTAAAGCAACTGGCAGCTCAGGGGAAAAAGATTACTCTGACATGGGTGCCAGGACATGAAGGCATAGAGGAGAACGAAGCGGCAGACCAACTTGTAAAAGAGGGCGCAAATGCTCCGTTCTGCGGCCCGGAACCCATCTTTTGGCTTCCAAAAAGCCATATGAAGGAAGAACTTCGGAGATAGGAAAAGGAACAACTTAAGTCCTACTGGAGAAACACTCCAGGCCTAAGACAATCAAAAAGGTTTATCAAACCTTCAGAGGCCAACGCAGGGAAGCTTATCCAACTGGAGAGAAGCGACCTAAGGCGAATTACAGGCCTTTTTACGGGACACCACCCAGTGAAGTACCATCTCAAAAAGATGGGCCTAACTGAGGACGACACTTGTCGGTTTTGCGAAGACGCAACAGAGACAACAGAACACGTGCTCTGCGAATGCATGGCACTTTTCTGCAAAAGGCTAAAACACCTTGGAGGGGTGACCCTAACACCCGACGAGGCAAGAAATTTAGCCCCCAGAGAAATCATCAACTTTATGAAAAGTGTGGGACAGCTGGGCAATTCATAGATTAGAGTCATTCACGAAAGATCTTCTGCAGGTCGAAGTGAGGGGAGGCCAAACCGCCTAAACGACTCCGAAAAAAAAAACAATCTACAATCTAGTGTCTTGATATTATGTAAGATGCATCCAGTTAGCAAGTCGTCGACATAGAAATCTATATGTTGTGTATTGACTTGTATTTGATTCCCTAAATGATTATTTTTTACTTGAAGCATAGATCATTGAAGTTAACTTGCTTATTTTAATGATCTAGTTCAGACGCTGATACATTTTTTAAATTAAATTGATGTCGAATCCTGCAAAATAATTACTGCCTTTACATAATGCAATCATGACAAATATGTTAGATTATTAGGGATCATGCACGTAAAGATGCCAATTATTTTTAGTCGATATATTTGTTCACACCATGTATATCAAGAGCTCCTGTTGTACTCGTGAACAAAATTTGGAAATCTCCCATCAAATGCCCTAAACTTTCATCACTGGTATAATTAAATGAGTGATGCTGCTGGGATGATTTTTAACAAAAATAATTAGCAGTCTTTATTCTTGTTTTTGGCGTGTATAAAATTAATTAATTTGCTAATACCTTCAAAAATACTTAACCCGTTCTATGCTATATACGAGTCAAGCTTTGAACAAGCATGATCTGGCCCTGATAGTATTCGTAATCTAAAATACTAGCGGAAGACCACTGTTATGGATAAAAAAAGTGATCAAAGATATCTTCTATGTTTCAAAACTATTAAAAAATGCACAATTTCCAACCAATAATTAACAAAAGCAGGTACGTTTAATTTACATTAAATTCATTTTGTTATTAATTGTAAAAGAACCACTCTGTATCATAGTTTTAGCAGCTAATATTGCACATGTAATACATTCATCTATAGGAGTGTTTTTAACAAATTTTGCTAAGAACCCTCCAACAAAAGCATCACCAGCTCCATTGGTATTAACAGCATTTTTAAGATCTCCAACGTTGTATTCATTTAATGAACCCCGATCAAACACCAAAACAGGTTGTGAACCTCTTGTAACAATAATCAGTTGACTTTTGTTACCAGAAATGTTGCAGTGTTTTTCAGCATACTCACGTAATACTGCACCAGTACTCTCCGTAGTATGAATATTTGATATTTTTGATAAAGCCAAAAATTCCTAAAAAAAATGTATACCTAACTACATGTTTTAATAATTATTAGATATTTAACCTACTGCTTCATTTCCAATTATTACATTAGCGTTTCGGCACATAAATAACACTCCATCAGAATTTTGTTCTGAATAAAGGAAAGTTGCACCTAAATTCACCACTATTTGTTTATTATTTGTAATAAAATAGTTATAAAGATTATGAATAATCTCCTTTGAAACATTAATAAAGAGAGCCTGAAATTTACAACACATTTCTAATACACCGTATTAAGTATAATCTAAATGTGTTAAAATAAAGACCAAAATTAGGTTTTTAGCTTACTGAAACATATAAAACCTCAACAACTTTTAGACATTCCTTCAAACCATTCTCCAGCAAGTAGTCCCAGTGCAAATAAGTTGAAGCACCTAAATCTGTAACTAAGGTTCTCCATTCATCAACTAGTAATACTGCACATTTACCAGTTTCAATAGTTTCATTTTCCATAAAAATGTAATCGATTTGTTCATTTCTCATTTGATGTTTAATGTATTCTCCATAACTGTCTTTACCTATAGCCCCAACATAAAAAACGTTGGAGTGTTGCGAAATTTGTTTAAAAATTTTTACTGTATTTGTTACACTTCCTCCTACTTGAGATATGACGTTAAAAGTTTTAATATCTGTAAAAATGTCTGCATTTTTTGCCGTTACCTTATGGCATTGATCGAGTGTAAGATTATAATTGTTTAAAATATTAATAGGAACTTTGGCGATAAGGTCAATAATTGGACTACCAAAACAAAGTAACATATTAACTTAAAAGAGTTACATCAGTTGAATCAAAAGAGTGTTGAATGTGTAAGTGTAACAATGATAAATAATAGTACTAGTAAATAAAGTAGAATATTTTACGAAACAAAAATGTTCAAAATAAAAGAATATTTTCTACACATTTTTATAAAGGTTATTTCTTCTTCTTCATTCAATATTGGCCTTCACCATTAAGTATTTAGCCATTATCCTTGTTTTACTGTTCTTGACGGACGCACAGTGAAGTGCTGCGGAGTCTCAGCTCCAGTCCTCTGCCTCAACGTTGTCCTGTCACTTCCTCGGACCAGATTGTCTGATTGCGTGTGCGAGTTTCAATAATGTTCAAGTTTATTAATTTATAGGAAATATGTTAGTTTATATATAGTTTAAGAAAAACACACACAACACAAAAGACAGTACCACCAACAAATTCAGAAGAACTCTGGAACGAAATATCAGTGTTATCAGAGGAAGACCTTATTTTGAAACAAATAATTGGTTAATCTTTTGAAAGGTTCGAATTTCAGATTTCGGAGAAGAGATTGAACTGATATAGGAGTCCTAACTCCTGCTTTAGAAAGCTCAGTGTAAAGATCATGTTGGTTGTTCGCACATTCAAAAAGGTTATGTACGTAAAAAAACAAAAACAACTCGCACTTGGTGGCCGAATGAATACTTGCTTCTTAGCAAGTGGCAGTGAGCAAAACAAAAAAAAAATAATTGTGACGCAGTTGACGGCGGATTCTCTGTCTGTGTTCTCCTCTAAACATGTGCGTAGGTGTTATTGGTTCTGTCGCTTTCCACATGGCGAATTCTAGTATCAATACAATAACACCTTAGCCGTAAATGGTCGATATCCATAAATAAAGAAGCGGAGGACTGTTCTTCTTTTCTTTGTAGTTTGTGAAATATCAACAATTTCCACTCACTCACCTATGTATCACTCCAGTTCCTTTTACAAATTTGATTGACAGTTAACTGATAAGTTACCGTCAAAATGTTTCATAGCAAATGATAATTTTGACAGTTTGTGGGTCCTTTTATAGAAAATGCAAGTGAGGTGAGCGATAGGTGATCATGTCACATCAGCCCAACTGATCAGAGTAGGTAGAACGATAACGCCTTTTGTTGTATTTTTAATTTTGCGGTAAGATGAGATTGACAAAAAACAATAAAATGTCAGGTCTAGGTAACAAAGGTAAGCCATATAAATAAAGAAATTTTCATTTTCTAATGTTAAAAAAGGCTGGAATTATGTTTCAGGTGTGCCAGAAACTGAAGACCAACAAAAATTACGTTTTCAAGTAGAGTTAGAGTTTGTGCAATGTTTAGGAAACCCGAACTATCTTAACTGTAAGTAACGTTACGGTATTGTTGTGAATGTGCTACTATTCTTGTTTTTAGTCTTAGCCCAGCGTGGATATTTTAAAGACAACACATTTATCAACTACTTGAAGTATTTATGCTACTGGAAAGAGCCTGAATATGCCAAATATTTAAAGTATCCCATGTGTTTGTATTTCTTGGATCTGCTGCAATACGAGCACTTTAGAAGGGAATTAGTAAATGGACAATGCACTAAATTTATTGACGACCAATTAATATTATTGTGGCAGCATTACACTAGACGAAGAAATCGTCTATTGACAACACCTACTACTAATGGGGCTATGGAACAGAATAATGCACAAGGTAACACCCAAAACAATGGTCATTTAAACTCAAAAATGTCTTAAATTCCTTCTTTATTTATCTGTGATCTCTTTAGAACTTACGTTTATATTCATAGGTATAATTGTCTACATAAGTATTAATTAGTTGGGTGTTATAATTTGTCAGGTTTTATGTAAAATTAACAATTATTATAACATAAAACATTTTTATTAATAAATATTTATTTATAAATACGACTAGCTTCTCACATATTATTTAAAAAATTAAAATCTCTAATGTTTAAATTCAGTAATCATATTCGTCACTGCCAAAAAGTGAGCCACCTCCATAATCATCGTATTCATCTGCTCCTGGTGGTACAAACGCTCCATTTAATGCGTCTGAAATTTGCTCGCCTAATCCCACTCTCGTTGCAATGCCATAAATTAATCTCATCACTGCTAACCTAAAAACGAAATCGATTATTAGTACGTCCCTACTAGCATTAATAGGAAACAATTAGAAGCTGTATACTCCCAGATTTTTTACAGTTGCCTTGAAATACTTATACCTTTAATATTTGCAACCCTATTAAGCAGTAAATGGTAAGAACCAGTTCTCTTAGTGAAGAGAATCAAGTGTAGTTTTATTTGACTGATAGCATGCTGCTAATCGCTGGGAAACTTTAGGAATATATGGAGAAAAATAGCGGTCCTAGTATAGTGACGGAACATCATGAAGAGCGAACAGCATCGATCTTCGGAAATGCTGAACGTCATCAGAGCCCAATTCTGCGGTCATCTGTGGACTACGATCTAGAGAAACAAGCAAGAAGGCTCAAGATGCCACCATGATCCTAGGTGCCATAGGGTAAAGACAACGAGGCTATTAGCGTCGTTCAAATCAGAGACAACAAAAAACTTTAGGAGCTCCAACATAATTTAGCAGACAAGATGAGATAACAGATGGTAGACCTTCAAGACATAGTCCCGGACCTTATCAAAACAAATCCCCGGAGCAATAGAAATCTTCTCTCCATCTGCGATTAATTAGGCGACTTCTCTAATTTGAGTAAGTACCACACTCATCTGCAGCTTACAAATGGTCGTGGTTTTCTTTATAAAAAAAAAATCCAGGTACAGATCCCTGCGTAACTCCCTTACAACTCTCCCCCTTTATATTTCACTGATGGGTGTCGGTTTTTTAAGTAAGTGACGAATAGTGCAACATCACCAACACAAAGTCCAACATACTGCAATGCAAACAACAACGGATGCTTCAACGTATCAAAAGCTTTAGAGAAATCCAAGAGTATCAACACGGTTAGCTTTCCCTTATCTGTGGCTTTACTGACGTCATCCGTTATCCTCAACAACGCAGTCACAGCCCAATCGAAAATTTGATTGAGATATTGGGAGCATATTAGTTTTTCAATGATCTTTTCCAGGATTTTTGAGAAAGTAGGCAATATACTTCTTTTATAGGGTTGGGAATTTTGTAGTGCAGAATTCTGAAAGGACCATTTAATGGCAAAATAAAAGAAACATAGGGGACAAATGTATATAATTATATTGATATCATCGTATCCAATAGCCTTGGAATCTCGGAAACTGTGTTGAACATAAATAAGTTATTTATTTACACCTGGAGCAGAATTATTACGTACGATTTGCTTTCTAGACTCAACATAAATGTGTCGCAAGTTGATACGCGCAATCTTCTCACTTTTTATTGTGGTCGACATCTTGGTTAAATCGCCACTAATTAAAAAACCGTTGAAGATAGGTATAGAAACATGTTATATGATTTGACGGGCATTTAAGTGTTTAATTCATATACAATAGACAAAAACCTCGGAAAAAAACAGGGTGTTCCATTTAAAAACATAGCATAGGGGGAAAGTACAATCTTTATTTTTAGCCCTTCTATCATCTCCCATGTTTTGGATACGAACTCATGGAGCTCCAGCGTGTAACTACTAAATAATTATCTAAATCAACAGTGTTTAATTAACGAATCCCTCATGAGAACAATACTGAAGAAAGATACTTTAAAAAAGATAACTTTACGTTATATTACTACACTCAAAGGACAAATAACATTCCTCGAATTATTTAAATAAGTACCTGATAAAATTAACAGCATTTGTTTCTTTTTGTCTTAAAACCATTCCTTTGGATTTCTTTTTCTTTTTACCTTCACAATTACACGAAAATAATAACACTAAAACTACAACTAATAAAACTAATTTAACACTGTTATTATAACCCATCATGTTTATAAAATTAATAATTCACTGCCGGATGAATAGACAGGCAATTATTAGATATCTTTGCCAGTGTAAAAGCAATTAAACACATTTTATAATATGAAACTCATTTTTAGATTTGCAAAATGGTGTCAAAATAATTTAAAATTCTTCGAACATATTTGTGTGCTCTATGTATGTATTTGTTTTTAGTTTACAACCAAAATTCTGTGTAAAAGGAAATGGATATCCATTTGATGATATTGAAATTAATTTGTTCAGTAAGTAAATTCCTTTAAGATAGCATTTACCGTTAATCGAACTTAAAATACAAATAATGAAAAGAATGTGGGTCAAAATATAAGCAATGCTGGTGTGTGGAATAAAAAGGGGTTTAATTCATAAAAATAAATACAATAAATAATAATTAATTATTGCTAATAAAAACAAGTACAATGTAAGTAAAAAACAAATTTGAGACGCGTCATAAAATAAAATAATAAATAAAAGATCTGCTAACTACAGATTCATTCCGATTCCGAACAATAATAATCATTGTCAGTATCTAAATTAATTTTCACATCACAATTATTGTAACAGCCTTTATATTTTCTGACTAAATCGCCCCATAAATAGACTTTGTTGCATTGAGGACATGTACCTTCAATAGGAACGTAGTCACCAATTTTTTGAAAATATTTTGATAGACATAAAATATGTGCCATAAGATCGCATTTAGTATTCAAACATTGCATTGTTTTACCGTTAGTTGGTATCAGTTCTTTGCATATTGAACACGTCTTATCGAGTGTTGTTTGTGATAACTCCGACTGGATATTTTTTACTTTCTTACTAATTACAGAGCCGTAGCATATTGGCATGTGCATTGGTGGTGTTTTATCTCCCTGAAACATGAATTAATTGCTGTATCTCACAGTAAGTATACGTTACAAATATATCTCTGTAGAATTTATCAATAAAAAATACAGATACCAGTGTTTGTTAGTTAATTGTAACATAACATAGTTAAGTATATTGGAAAATGACTTGATATTATTTAGTAGCATACCGGAAATTCTCTAACATACTCCTGATTTAACCATCGTATCGATAAAGGCAGTCTATTCCAAGGGCCAACTAATAACATCTCCGATAGTACTCTGATACAAAAATCAAAAACTTTTTCTTTAGCCTTTTTCTTTGAAACATGATGTAGACGTCGAGAGGCGTGTGGATGTTGCCAGGCCCATTCAAACTATAAATAGTTGACTTGAACAAAATTTAATTTTGAATCTAAAATATTAAATATGTACCCTTAGCGCTGCTATATCATTCGGAAAACCATGTATAATCAAGACCATCGACCTGCAAGTAAAAACAACAATAGTTTAAATTAAGTAACACGGTTATTACTGGTTTTGCATTAGGTACCATGGACCTCTTTGACTTGTTTTCCAAGCACCACCGTATTTTGATCCTTTATTATGCTGTTTTATTCTTCTGTTCGGATCAACAGTATAGCCGATGTATGTACGGCCTAGATATTTAGGATTTAAACAATACAGTAAATACACGCCATAAAAATTTTCAATGGTGTGAATATCCATTAATTAATATTTAAACAAACATTTAAATTTTAAAATGACAAAAAAAAAGACAAGGTTAACTTCTTCCTCTCTTTGAACTTCTAAAACAAAATATTATCAGTATCTGTGATCACTGATCACTAATATTTTGGCACACTGGATAGTTGTCTGAGGCACATCATGTTCGGTGTTTATTTTAACCAAAGAATAAAAACGTTTGTGTTCGTTGGATAAATAATATTCAAAACATTAAATAGTTTTGCATATTCTGATTGTATCATGAAAAAAGTAAGTAATTATTACAGTGCCATTATTATAAATATTTGTCTATGAATGGTGTTAAACAATACAGACGAAAACATCAACAGTAATTATTACATCGAGGTCGACAATTCAAATAGTTCGTTTATTTACCCATGCGAACAATTCTTGAAATTCTGGGAATCAAAGAACGTACAGAAGTAAACCAGCTGTGCTTCGCTTCTGTCGATCGTTATAATACTCCTCGGTCTTTAGACAAAGAATAAGTGCAAACAAAACACAAGGTTTATTTTTTGTATTTTCTTTTTATTGGCCTCGGCATCTCAGGCAATTTAGCCATCATTCAGCTACAGCTACATGCACCGGGTGCGGGGTTCGGACCCACTACATACCCGGAAAGTCTGCTCAAATATAGCACGCTTAGCCAGTAGACCTCCGGCCGTGGCTGAAAATATAAGGTTTATTCTTGCTGCTAACGACAATAACAAACCACATGAGAAAGGTTTCCCGTTAACAATTTGAAACCGTTTTCCGAACGGTTACTGGAGTTTTTTGAGCCTATTGTGATTCAATGAATACTCCACTCTTTTCCACCATAGAAATCATAGTCTATGTAGTATGTAGGAAATCTTCATCAACGCGAAATATCAGCAACTTTTACTCACCTCACTGTCACGCGTGTTCGTTTTACAAATTTGAGTGACAGTTAACTGCGAAATTAATTCAAAATGTTTCATAAACAATGATAAATTTGACAGTTGCTTTTTTTATTAAAAACAATGCAAGTGAGGTTATCAGGTCATATCAGTTCAGCTGATCTGAGTTTGTACAAGGCTAATATCATAATATCTCACATTGTCGGCTTGTCAAAAACAAATGTCAAACAGAAATTAAAAGTCAAAATTATTTAAGTGATCTACAAGTTGAAATAAAAGTGTTGATATTTGTAAATGCCTATTAGGGAAAATTAAATTAGTTTTGTAATGAGTGCATGGTAGGCGCATATTTCTATATCATCCATTATAATTGTCTTGTAAAATTATCTTTCTTGTAATAAAAAATAACAATAAATAATTTGAATTACAGAAAAATTTAGTGACTTGCCAGAAATAACAAAATGGCAGCCACGAGAAGACTACAAAAAGTAAGTTTAATTAAGTTTTCGTTTAATAAAGATTATAAGTGGTGTTCTAAATTAAAAATAATTATCTGTAAATTTTTCAAATATAATTGCCTAGTCGCATGAATTTTATTTTGTGGTTATTCTGATGTTACTTCTAGTCAATGACTCATCCGAAATTTATATTATATTCAAATTTTTAGGAATTAGGCGACATAAGAAACTCAGGATTAAAATCATTCCGTGATATACAAGTGGATGAATCCAATATTTTGACATGGCAAGGCCTCATTGTACCAGTAAGTAATTATATTCGATATCTATAAATTTCACAGTGAATTTTATGCCTATTTATTCCTTGACCTTGTGTTAGGTCTTTGACTGTTGCCTCACAAGGTCGATTTTAATACTTCAGTAACCCCGTAATTAGAAAAGTATAAATACCTATCTGCTTTATAAGAACCTACTTATATTAACGTACAATTTTAATTTTAGGATAGTCCCCCATATAACAAAGGAGCATTCAAAATAGAGATAAATTTCCCAGCAGAATATCCATTTAAACCACCTAAAATTAATTTTAAAACAAAAATATATCATCCGAACATCGACGAGAAAGGACAAGTGTGTTTACCTATTATAACAGCAGAAAATTGGAAACCAGCCACAAAAACGGATCAAGGTAACTTTTTATTTAGGTTTTGGATATTAAAATTATTGTTTACAAAGAGTTTCGTCTGGAAAATTGATAGGTACGCTTAAATAAGTTGAAAACTTATGGGTGTTTTTTCTGCTCACGATTCCCACTCAGTGGCGTTACAAACAGGTAAAAATTGCATTAACTTTTTTCTTTGTTAGATTTCTAGAAATAAATTACTGAATGCCAAAGAATTATAAACAAAAAGATAATGAATTTGGATTCGAAAAAGACTTAATTTTGTTTTTTGTCTTATCTTTCTGGTCGTAAACAATTTGTCGAATACAATGGATTCATGTCCAACGAGATTGTTGTTACCAGTGATGCTCCACAAGGCAGTAATCTTGCGCCGTTGATATTTGCCATATATATTAACGATATAATCAATGATATATCGACTTCCTGTTTGCTCTTTGCGGACGACCTGAAGATCTTCTCCATAGTTAACACCTACAATGATTGTGTGCAGTTACAGTCAGATTTATTGATATTGGAAAACTGGAGAAAATCCCTACAAATTGCGGACTTTCGAGCTTGTTCTCGATTATGTTAATCCACACGTTTATGCTAAAATGGTTTATCATTGCCCAAACATGGGCATTTTGAATATTGATTACCCTCATGTGAAAGGGGCTTCTTCATCGAAATTCCCACACAAACTTCCAATAAAATTCAAGCATCTGTATTTCCAGGTATCATTTCTTGTCCTCTCCATGCTGACCGCTCACATCACGAAAGGACCCATTATTTTTTAAAACTTTGTGAACATTTGAAAATACATGACATAATGACTAACTCAAATATGCAGAAAGGTTTTGATTTTTTAACTTATTTAAGCGTGCCAATTTTTATGAATTTATCATGCCCCAATTGACAAACCCCCAGCATCAGAAACACTTGCAGTACGCCCCAAGAAGGCGTAACATCCCGTCTAATGCGGGGATAGAAACAATTATCAGAGATATTGGGAGCATATTCCTATCGCGCCTGTAGATATTGACACATAACTGAACTCCATTTGGTGTCATACAAATACGGAGACTTTTTCACAATAAAGCCATGAGGCTGCAGTGAAACCGGGAACTTGTGTCGAATGAGAAGCAGAAAATACGAAAAAAACATGCCGTCTAATAAGTTTAGTTAGTAGAGACGACCTACGATGATATAGTAATAATCGTCAGAGGCCATTTGAAGAACATCTTACAAGGGCTTCCGATTCGGAACAACCTAGCACATGGTGTACATCAGTGGGCCTGGGCATAAAGTCAGCAAGTATTAACTGCGGTAATACCATTTACCCGGAAATGAAAAAATCCACATTGAAGTCCTAAATGGAGAACAGAACTGTGAATTTAAATATCTAGGGATTACCCTGATTAGAAAATGCAAGAATCTCAAAGAAAATAGCATAGGATCGTTGGCAGATAGCCCCAAGGCCAATGAAAAGACTGGAGCAGGAGTATCAGGGCGTGAAATGTGATCGAGAACGGATTGGAATTTAATGTGGAGAAAAATTAGCGGAAGTGCATTGCAATCTACTATAATAGTTAGGCAGCCATTCTAGCGCGGAGTTCTTACGTTCTCAACTCCAAAAACGTATGGGAATGCCTAGGCAAACTTAACTGTAGCTTGAAACACTTCAAGGGCTTCAAAAGAAGGCGGCACCATATATTGTTAGGTCACAGTGCATCAGATACACTGATCTGACGAGGTGGTTATAAATACGCTCATTGTGAATATTTTATACTTTGCACTGCCATAAAAGATTAATAATTTAATGCCACATTGTTGCAAAACATTTTACTTTCAATATAGGCATATTTAGTTATGATTACTTTTAATATACATCCATCTATCTTTACAACACGCGTTTTTCTGTCTGCAGCTTTTTTTCCTACAAGCTCAATGTTCTTTTGATTAGAGTTTAACCTTCGATCTGTATAAGTACCAGTTTATTCTATAGCGTATTATAACGGACTAAAAGTTATTTTTATAAAATGAATTTGTGTCCGAAAATATTAATGAAAAATAATTTCGTGGCATAGCGGACAAAATACAGATACTGACGAATTCGCTTCGCTCTTATTATGAGCTGGTCAGAGTACCATAGTCGTTGCCCATCTACAATATCGGCCTGCATCTAAACAAAGCGAGATATACAACAGTAAACACACATAGTAATGCATATCCCATGTAGATGGTACGTGTTTACATATAGCACAGCGAGATATACAACAGTATCTACCGTTGCTTAAATGCGGGCCGATATTGTAGATGGGCAACGACTATGGTCCTCTGACGAGCACATAATAAGAGCGAAACAAATTCTTCAGTATCTTTCGACCCATGCCTCAGTCTGGTTTTAATGAATTAGACTGAAGCCCTGCTAAATTAAACAAAATACCTTAAGTAGGTAAAACCGTCATTTTGTCCGCTATGCCATGAGATTATTTTCCATTTTTAAAAGTTATTTTGTTTCAGTTATACAGGCGCTAGTCGCTTTAGTCAATGACCCAGAACCGGAGCATCCACTGCGAGCCGATTTAGCTGAGGAATATTTAAAAGACAAAAAGAAATTTACCAAAAACGCAGAAGAGTATACGAAAAAACACAGCGAAAAGAGACCAGCTGATTAAATAGTTAGTTTATTAGCATTTATGATAAATTTACCACACTAAATTATTTTGGATGAGATTCAAAGTGCTGGATTTAAATAATTTTTTAGTTTATGTAATTTTATACTTTTTCTCTTTCTTTTTGTATCTACTTTATTTAAACTGTATAATATCGAGAGTTGTCTTTCCTTTTATTTCAATTTGCATTAAAAATTTCTGAGTATCACCTCTCCCTTGTACATTATACCTTGTAATAACAGTTTGTTTATTATTAAAACTTGTCAATATTTAAAAATGAATTTTATTTAAATTTGTAGAATTTTGTCCCAGCGTTTCGGCAGTTTCAGGAGTTATCTATCGATCGACAGTAAAGTGAAAACCACTCAACACGGAACATTTTGAAATTTACCTATCACTTGTTTCGCGGAAACGGTTATAAATTCTAAGACGACGGGCGCGACCGAAGAAACCAGTTTCTATGTGAAACGCTTATTGTAAATAGTCTGTCACCCTACCTATCTTATTCCATCATGGGTTCAAATCTATAGGCGTTATCCTTTATTACTCTCTAATATGTGGTCCTCAAATTCTCTAACCTGTCATATAATAAATTAAGCTCAAAAAGCTTTATTATTGCCTATGATAATCTTGACAGTCTTGAATACTATCTTGTCACACCCGCTATATTGTAATAAAAATATTGCATCCGGTCGAACTAAGTATTTTTCTCTGATTAATAATTTCTAAAAGTTCATCACTCTAACATCGGTATTGTGTCTTAGACAAAATTTGCTGATTCACATTTTTCCACAAAAGCGGTACCACGCCAGGAATAGACAATTTGATTGGTTAATATTCGAAAAACTGGAAAAAGTCAAAAGTTATAAATTTTGACGCAACAGGAAAAACGGGTTCTTCTCTCTGACTTCGGCGAAGTAGACTCTAAGTTCTAGAAGCGACAAAAAGCACGAACCTCGCCGTTCAGTAGTGTCTTTTAAGCTTTACGTTTTATTGAACACGTATACAGTATTAATTTTAAATTGTAAATTTTTTCTGAAAGTGAAATTACCGAAAAGATCAGCTGTGTCGTCTAAGATGATGTAAGTACAAATTTGTATGTATTGTATTTAATAATTGTATTTTCTATTAAATTGATTTTCTTATAATTTTAAATAATTAATTAAACAAATTAGCTAGTAAAATATATTTGACTTCCCTTTTTTATTTTAAAATAGTTTTCTAAATCTAATAAAGTAACTATTAACTGGGAGACACGGTTCAAATACAGACCGTCACTCGTGTATGAGGGAGATTCACGAGTAGCTCTACAAGCCAAGTGAGTAAATTATTAAAACCAAAAGAATATAATCAATAAATATCAACCCCTTTTCTATATACTATATATATTTTAACATGGAGTCCGCTTACCTTAATTTTCGAATACATTTGTGACATAGTGGAGGGTCAAAGAACATTTTCATATACTTATTGTGACAATATACTATTTCTGTAGGTAGTCTTTGGTTTTACGTTCATTTTACAACAAGAATTATATTATAATTTCAATCTGTTGGTTGGTTATTTAAGTTTTTAAAATATTAACAAAAGATATATTTTATTTATATTAAACAAAATGTATATATTACTTTAAAATTATTTTCTATATTTAAAGGATAAACTTCTATAAAATATATTGTATAAAACTTAATATAGCTAATAATAAAATTTTGTAATCAGGTACTTAATTAAGGCCCATTTCCTTGAGAAGATTACCAGCAATTACCAGTCTTTGAATTTCTGAAGTTCCTTCATAGATTTCTGTGATTCTTGCATCCCTATAGTGTCGCTCAGCTGGCATGTCAGATACGTAGCTGAAAATATATAATTGTATTGAAACCATAACTATTATTATAAATTATACATCATACATATACAACATTTGACACGTTGTGAATGTATTTATTATGAAGGTTGTTTTAATTTTTTGACGGGAAGCACAACTGCATTTTTTAGTTTACACAAACAGCCAAAAGACTCGAGGCAATAGTTAAGCTTTAAAAATATTCATTCATCAGTCATGAATTTATTGATACATTTCTTGAATCTCTATTGATGAAAGAAAGTTGATCTTTTAAGCATCCACGTCAAGTTAAATGTATCAGTTTGGTGGACAGTTTTGTTTACAATAACATTCATCACGTTAAATACTAAGATTTTATCTTTTTTTTATACATTTCGCACAATCGTTTGGCTTTTTGGCATTTTGTATCAAAATGTTTCAAATTTTCCGCGCTATACGATAACCGTAAATTCATATCATGACAGTGTATAATTAATGAAATATCTAGTAAAAAGAATTTAACAAACATATCAGCTAACAATTTGTGCAGACAGGCTACAATTTCAATAATAATAAAAAATGTTCCGTTTGAACTTAACACATAGACCAACGAGTGTGCCATGATTGTTTTTCTAAAATTGTAGTTAAATCCAGACGCCCAGAACCTAGATAGTGACGAAGCTAAAAAATCAGTAATCAACGACAAATTTGACAACTTCTAATATGTGTGTTTTCTTCGATGGAAAAGCTGCTATGCTGTAGAAAACATGAATGAATTAACGATAACAAGGTCAATATAATTTTTCATCACACAAACACTAATCCACTTAGCAATAAGGCAACAATAACAGGAGACATAATTATAAAAAAGGACGAATCACAATACTACACTTACCCCATGCCTCCTAAGATCTGAATACATTGATGACTTAAATATGTCGCAGCCTCACTGGCTGCTAATTTTCCCATTGCTGCTTCTTTAACATAAGGCTGCTTATTATCTTTTAACCAAGCTGCACGCCAAGTAAGTAATCTAAATTGATCATAAAGTGAAATAACAGGTAAAAATCAACGAATATATTATATTGTTTTACCTTGCAGATTCTAATTTCAACGCCATTTCAGCTAATTTATTCTGAATAGTTTGCAGCTTCGTGAGTGGTTTGCCAAATGCTACACGTTTTGAAGCATAATCCGCAGCTAATTCGAGTGATGCTTGAGCAATACCTAACGCTTGGCAAGCAATACCTATTCGACCCGCGTCTAACGTAATCATAGCAATCTGGTAAAAACATATCAAAGAATAACTTAGTTTTTTCTCTTTGAGCGGAAAATACGGGTCAAATCATACTGGAGGTACAGAAAAACATAGTTTACAAGCAGAATATACTTTGAACAGACAGAAAATCACTCGTACCTTGGTAGTCTTGAATGGACCACTAGTATTAAATAAAGTTTACAATTTATTACTACTTGCACTTGATACCTTGGATTCATGAAATATGCAAGTATTTTGTTATTAAATTCCTTTGCAGGAATAAAGTGTGAATTACAAGGAAGTTCGCTATTCAACTCAGCTTTATTGACTTGATTTACAATGTGAATGTAAAAGGAACGCACGTTAAAGTTAGGTTTAAATTGTAGGAAATTTCCTTGTTTACGTTCTTTAATGTGACAAATTTTCAATCGAATTTTTTTTCACTTTAACCCTTTATAGTTCTTGGGAGAATAATTTCCCACCGATATGTTTTGGACAAACCAGCGGCTCTTTGTCTTCCCACATACCCCTACCACGTAACATGCGTGGTAACTATTAATAAAATATATTCGGCGCGTACCAGTCTCTCTTAGGACGCTAAGGGTGTCACTTGATCTCTTTATGTGGGAAAATATTCTCCCATGGAGCCTTAAGTGAACAAAATTGAGCCTTGATGTGTTTTGTGAAAATATAGTGGATTTTTTTAATTTATGTGAAGCTTTTATGTGGTAAGTAAATTACAAAACTTTTCTAGTTGATATATTTGCAGTCACTTAGTTTTATTAGCTTTCAATCAGACTCCAAAATGTCATCTAAGTGCGTAGCCTCAAAAATAATTTTTTTCGCCATGTTTTCGAACATTAAAAAATACCTAAATAAAGCAAAAACAAAGCCTATTATAACAGAAATCTATAGCTTAAGACCTTATGAGTACTACAAAAAAAAATCAAACTCGTAAGTTCTTCTGCTGACTTGTTTTGTAACTTTTTTTAATTTGGCACCCGAGTTTCGTATGCACAAACAGCCCAACTTTTTTAATTTATTTTTTCTACTCTGTTATTTTTTATGTTAATTTATTTTAAATATTAAACTATTAAACGACGCATTTCAGGAACAGCGGTAGCAATTTATATACCTAGTGTTTCAATAAATAATTGTTTCAGATGAGAATGGCTGGCCTTTCTGACAGCGAACTTGAACGTCTGGTAAATGAGATTGCTGCAAATATCGATACGATCTCGGACGAAATGGCCGAAAACTCAGACGTTGGTGGCGATTCAGACGCCGAAGATGATTTACCTATGAACACTGGGAATTTAAAACAAATGAATACAAGAAATTATTCATCTTCATCTCAAGGTGCATCAGTTTCTCACGAATCAGTTGAGACAGACTCAGATTCTGAATCTGATATTATCTACCCCATTGACAGCGACAGCGATGATTTAATTGAAAGATTTGGTACCCCTCCAATGAGCAGCGACGGAGAAAGTGATGGAAACAGTGACATGGATACTGGCGACCTTGAATGGTCTAAGCAAGCTTCCGACCCAAATAAATATACTAGAGCAAATTTTTCAGAAGAATTCGGCCCTAATTATAATGAAAATTGTAGATCACCTATAGACTTTTTTAATCTCTTTTTTACTTCTTTTTTTATGTGCGAAATTGTTAGTCAGTCAAACCTATACGCTCAACAACATGGTGCCAACCTTTTACTAACAGTAGAGGAGTTGCGCGCTTGGTTTGGAATATTAGTTTTTATGGGGATTCACTATCTCCCAGGGGTGAGATTATACTGGTCAATGGATGAAAACTTTCACTGTGAACGGATTGCGCGAATAATGCCGGTAAAGCGATTTCTAAAAGTACTGCGCTTTCTTCACGTTTCCGATAATAGTAAAATGCCTAAGAAAGGCGAACCTAACTTTGATCGCCTATATAAAATAAGACCACTCTTACATTATTTTGGCGAAAAATTCAAAAGGAATTTTCGTCCATCGCGATTTATTTCAATTGATGAAAGTATGGTTGGTTTCAAAGGGCGTAGCACTATGAAACAGTACATGCCCATGAAGCCCATAAAACGTGGGTTCAAAGTATGGGTAATGTGTTGTGCCATGACAGGTTATGTAGTGGCTTTTGACGTATATACAGGCAAAAATAATTCTGACGGAATTGAGGGAACATTGGGCGAAAGAGTGGTTCTAAGATTAGTTAGGGCTTTAGAGGGATCATTTTACTGTGTATTTTTTGATAATTTTTTTACGTCGGTCAAGCTTGTTTGGAAACTTCTCTCAAGAAAAATATTTTCTTGTGGGACTGTTCGTTTGAATAGAAAGCATTTACCTGTAAATCAAATAAATAAAAATCTGAAGCATCATGAGATAGATTATGCCATGTCTGGAGACATATCGTTCATTCGGTGGGTTGATAGAGGTAAAAAACCAGTATCTGTGTTAAGTTCAATGCATAATGCTTCTAAAGTTACAACGGTGAAAAGAACCAATAGGATTGGAAAAAAAGAGGAAGTACCCTGTCCGGAAGCAATATCGGATTATAATAAATATATGGGTGGGGTAGATAGAATGGACCAAATGCATGCGGCATACAGCGTAGCAAGAAAATCTCGTAGGTGGTGGATTAAATTATTTTATTACTATTTTGATATGGCGATTGTGAATGCGTTTATAATTTTTAAAGAATGGCAAAAACAAAATGGTGTTCCAAAGCCCATAACACAACTTCAGTTTTGGTCACTTTTGGTAAACGAATTAATAGGGAACTTTATAAATAAAAAAAGGAGTTATCAGCCAGGGTTGGGCAGTAAAAATAAAAAACGTAGAGTTTTGACAGTAATAAATAATACGACTCGTTTCTGTGATGTTGGAAGGCATTTACCTGAAGTAGTCAAGGGCTACAGAAGATGTGCTCAATGCAGCACAAAGGCCAAAGAAAAAAGAAGCAATATTATCTGTAAAGCATGTAATGTCGCGTTATGTAAAGGGTGTTTTGCCGATTTTCATCAAAGTGATTGATAAGACAATTATAGAATACGTATAAGATTTAGAAATATGTTTTACTTTTGTTCCTACTACATAGTAAGTAGTGCAGTATTATTTTTTAACGAAGTGATACTCTTATTAGATACTTATTTAGAGTTATTAGAATTATTCTTTCTGTTATTTTGGTTATAATAAGGGTACTGAAAGTAACTGTCAAAAGTTACAATGTTATCTTTGTTTATGTTTGATTAGTACCTGTGTTTTGTATCTCTATCTAGATTATAATCTTTTGTTATCTGTTTTAATAAATCGAGTAAGAAAATTATACATATTTTTTTTTAAGTGGGAAAATACTATTCCAATTTTTTTTTTGTGCAAATTAATCTTCGGTATTATAATTTCCCACTCAAAATTTTGGAAAATTTCGGCTCCTACATCACGTAGAGCTCGGTAAAAGGTATACATAGGCTTCTTTTAGTCTAAAGAATACGCCATCCCAATATAAATCAGTTTCGAGGAAAAAACATTTTTTGCCCTATAAAGGGTTAATGCCTTTAACTAGTCAAATTTTAATTCAGCACCAATTATCCTCAATTATAATATGTTATGGGAATATATGGTTACCTTAAAACCAAAACCTAATTCCCCAATAAGATTCTCTCTAGGTACTTTGCAATCTTCAAACATTAATGTACTTGTAGAAGAGCCTCGTATTCCTAACTTGTCCTCTTTTTTTCCTAATTCTAAGCCTTCAGTTGGCATTGGCACAATTATGGAAGAGATCCCTAAAACAAACAACAACGGTGAAACAAAGTTCACAATTAGATAGTTAAAGAAGAAGTAAGAACTCCATTGTTTATCATGTCAATTGTTTTACATTGAGTTTGCTTGTAGATTCACTAGCAAGAGGACATAATGTGACTGCGCCAAATTTAATAACTAATACAATATGTTCCGTTTGTAATCTTCAAGATATTCATCTGTTAGATACCTGTCAATAGTTGAGACTATATTTGACAGTTCCAGACTATTTTTTGTAGACCTATATGAGCTTAGACATAGAATTGACTTGTGTATACAGAGATATATTTCAAATATTTTCAAAATAATAAAATAAACCCACCTTTATGTTTTATATTCTTATCTGTTGTTGCCATAACCACAGAAGCACTTGCTTCATGCGCATTTGTAATCCAGGCTTTGGCACCATCAAGAATGAAATTGGAACCATCGATTTTAGCTGTCGTGGAGGCTGCTCCGGCATCAGATCCATTACCAGGTTCTGACAGGCCAAAACATCCAATCTGAAAGAGTATTAGATCAAAAATTACAAAGGAGAAATTATTGATTGGAGTCTGGTTACCTTTTCCCCTGTTGTAAATGGCGTAACATATTTTTCTTTTTGTTCTTTGGTACCCCAATTAACAATGGGTCCTAAGTAAAGTGAATTATGTGTAGACATGATAACACCTGTTGAAGCACATCTAAAAATATAAAACTTGTTATATTATTAAAAAAGTGCGTAAATTATTTATTGTTATTCAACCCTCGAGATATTTCTTCCATTGCTATGGCATATGCTAAATAATCTAGACCTGCACCTCCAAATTCTTCAGGTACATTTATTGCCATTAAGCCTAGTTCACCCATCTTTTTTATTTGTTCGCGTGGATATCTATGTTCACGGTCTATAGCAGCCGCTATTGGTTTTAATTCACCTTCAGCAAAATCTCTACATGTCTTTTGTAGCATTAGGTGTGTTTCTGATAGAGATGCTAAGCAGGCTATACCACGACTTTTTACATGTGTAACTGAAAATTTAATAATTTAAAGATATAACACAATTTATTTACCTAATGGTTCAAGTTTACCTAGTTTTATAGAATTTTTTAACGAAAGCATTTTATATACTTTTACTTCTGGAAAGCCGATAATAATAAAACTGAACTTTGTACAAGATTAACAAAAATATATTATGAAAGTCCGATCTACTACGAATCACATTTAGGCATGATTATAATTGTTTAATAAATCCACACAATTTGAAATTATAATTAAAAAAAGTTAAATTTATGACCCCAAAAATAATAAATATTTTGTAGAAAATTATTGAATATTTGTTCGAATTTGCGAAAGCAATTTAAATAAATTACATTGTTATGTAGGGACAAAACGAATAATTATAATAAAAATTTAATGGTTTGTTTTTATTTATGAAGTTACAAAAAAACAGTAAAAGTACCGCTCACCTCACTTCTACTTTTTACAAAAGGACCGTCAAAAGTCAAAATTATCATTGGCTATGAAACATTGTGAGATTAATTGTCAGTTAACTGTCAAATTGGTAAAAGGACGGAGCGTGACAGACAGCTGAGTGAAATTGCTCACAATCACGTAGAATAACGCCTAATAAATTAAATTCATATCTATTATATTTATATCGAGGTCCAATCTTTTTACTATCACTTCTCTCATTTACCATTGTCTTTGACAATTTACGGTACTCTTCGATCGTAATATGATCGAACGGTTCTCTAAAATTGAATATCCTATCATTGTTTTTAAATACAATAGTCCTATGTATTGTCTTTATAGACATATCGTGCTGAAATTTTGATTATTCAATTATGCTTGTATTCATAACTAACACTAACAAAACGTAGGCTCTATTTGCTAATATACACAATTAGCTGTGCTATTCTTATTCCATACTAAATAATGGCCGAATGCGTAATCATTGTCTTTATAAATAAGAGGCGTAATTAAGCAAGTGGCCAAAAGAAAAGAAGAAGCTGTGATATTCGGGGTTCAAGCTGGGATAGAAGCAGAAGATAAAAATAAAATTATAGGTTAATTTTTATTCCCAAAGCCCAAAATAAACAATTTGAAAATGCAGAATCTTGGGCGGAGGCTCATTTTACCAATTTCACACGACTGTAGAACATTTTCAACTAAAAACAATGAAATTTGTCCAATATTTACAAACCGGAATCCTAGAAACTTAGAAAAAATGCGAATTGGATACAAGCCAAGTGGATACCACGTAGATAAACCCGGAAAATGTTTTTGGCACAAGTAATATAGCTTATAGCATACGCATCGATTACTTTGGCATAAGTAATGCGATGGGTGTATTATATACATAATTCATATAACATATTTTAGATTAAAGCTAACGGTTACTGGAGGAAGATATGTGTTAGCAACAATCAATCATTTTGAAAATGGGGAGGTTGTAAGAGCCAGTACATCGGAGTGGGCTGTTAAACAACAATTGTATCGACCAAAAGACACCTCAGCATATATAAATTTGGGGCGGGTAATTTACACCTAGTAGTGCTGTTTTTCTAAACTAATTTTTGTTCATAGGTTTTAGGATATCGCTGTTTACAATATGGTATACTAGAAATTTGTAATGATATTGAACCTATGAAAACGGATGGAAAAGTAGGTCTTTTCTTGAAAGAATTAGAAAATTCGGGAGTATCCTTAACAGAATCTCCACAATTTAAAGCTGCCGAGCCATGGGACCTAGAAAGGCCAGAAAAACCATGGGAAGTCACTGAATAATATAATATATAACTATGTAGATTTGAATGTATATTAGATAGGTCCCTAACTTTTTTTTTATAAATAAAATTTTTATTAACTAAATTATTTGTTTATTTTTATAATTACAATAAATAACTAGATACACTGAGTTCAACGTTATTGTGATACTTTATCTTTAATATGTTTCCACAATTTCTGAAAAAAATAAAATAATTAAGTAGGCACATTCAGGAATAGGTATTATGTAATGCTTACATACCCCTTGATTGGCATTTTCAAAGATTTTGTCGCTGGCTATATCAAATGTTCTTTCAAAGAAGAAAGCACCAGCAACACATACCAATGCCATGGTAGATGTTCTTTTGAAAATAGAATTGTAAATGCTTGATACAAAGCTCATTTTGCTGTATCTTTGTGGACGTTAAATACTCAAAAATCAATTAAAAATACAGTTAGAATTAGGTTATGTTAAATAACGTCAATATGACTGATGGTTTATTTGAACTACTGAGTTTTTGAAAGCCTTATGTGCAATGACATTACAACATATGGACCGGGTGGCGTTAATTTTTTGTCTCCACCGCAGTGCGAGAGAGAAAGTGAAGAGGATAGAGCTAATTACGGCAAAAAGATATTTGACGTGCTTGTGTAGTGTTGTGTTTTTGTGATAATTCACGTTTATTTTCTATTTTTTAAACATATTTCTCAGTTTTTTGGCTAGTTCCTAACATTTAGAGACTTGTGTGGTTATATTTGTGTAAAATGTCCTTTACATGGCCATATTCTGCAACTAATTAGATTGATTTTAAAAAAATATTTTACCATACGCATTCATCACATAAACTCGAATAGTAATGAAGTAAGAAATAGAATTCGTCATAAATTAACAAAAACTGTTCTTTTTTGTAATCAATAATAATAGCTTTTATTGTCCAACAGCAAAGCCAAGTATAAGAAAAAAAAACAAAATATAAATACAAATGCATAGCGACAAAAAATAAATATTAATTCCAGTTTAAACTTTTAAACATTACCATCATAAATATATATTACACATTACCTAGTTATTTAGATCAGATAATGCACAGTCAATAAGTTTAAGTTCATCTGTCATGAAAAAATATCACAATCATTACAAATTTGAATATATAGTTCTTAAAATAAAAATTGGAGACCTCAACCCAATATTCGTTCTCGCACACGGATTATAAAAGGAGGTACCCCTCTAGTCTTCAATCATGGCACATTCAAATTTACTCTGGAAAGCAAGCATGAACAATCTTTATTTTAGTGTAGCAAGTTGGAAAGAAGACCAGAGAATTCAATCTTCTTCTCAACTCCAAGCTTGGGATCTGAAAACTATACGTCCTTAATTTGTATTCAGTACTCTTTGGAGGGTACTGCCCATCTATCTTAAACATTAGATATTTCAGAAACCTACGCTACGCTTTCTTTCAGTTCTTTTTCAACTGAATTTTGATGTGTTATCAATAATCCCCACAACCCATCAAATAAATTTCAGTTACATTTAATGAGAACTCCTTAATTAATATACCTAGACCAAAAAAAAAATATGTTAAAATTAATACCTACCTTGCCCTATATATCTAGATTTTAAATACCTATCCATATCTTCTACTTCTTATTGGTACCTATACAAAAAATATCAACATGCCTACCTATATTTTGTATAAATTATTTCTTTTGTAAAATTAAATAAAAATGTTAGTATTAAAACCTATTACCAATTGATTAATTATTATTGTTAAATTTAATTCAAACGCGACATTTATTATTATTTATCATTTATCTGAGTTTTTGCCGTAAATAGCTCCATCTCTCTCTCACAACGTTGGCTGCGCATAAACGCTATGTGCTTGATTATACACAGGGGGGCTTTATTTGAATCGATCGCAAATATTTACGTGCATGCAAAGTTGCGTTAATTTGTTCGTATGCGCAACTTGTTTTGGGCGAATAGCTTTATTTGAAATTGCGATTAAACGTGTGCATCCCTACTTGCGTGCACGCAAAGGATGCACTCACTCGCTACGTTGCCAGTTATCTTTGTAGAGATCAACCAATCAAGTGTTTGGATTTTATGAAATTTCGACATAGAATAAGAAAACTACGTAGCTTTCTTATTCTATGTTTTCGATGACATATATTTGTTATTGGTTTGATGTTTTAAGGTTAGAATTTTTTAAATTAATATTAGTTTTCGGGATTGTTTTTATTAGTAATTTATTTAATACTCCCTAATCTGTGAATTTATTGTAAAGCATTGATTTATTATTTTTGTTTGTTGTTTGGCGCTATACCAATATACTAAACAATTTTGCAAATTTGTACACGATTTTCATCATAATCATATTATTGTTTGTTTTGCTTAAAAGAGCAGTTTTCATTGCTAATATTCGAACTGTGTCGAGTTTGTTCTAAACAGAAATACCATTGCTGTATAGATATACAGACATTTGTTATTTAATATTTTGAGTTTAATTTTAGCAAAGTCTATATTTATATATTGGATAAATTTTGGTTCCAGCGTTGGTTATGGCAAAGATTAATGTACATTAATCTTTGGTTATGGTTATAGCAAAGATTACAATCTGTTTTACATTTTAGAACTTTTGAAGATTTTACAGCTTGGAGAACACAGGAAAACAGATAAGTGGACTATGCTTCCTGTAGTAAGAATAAATGTCATAATGGAGAAGAAATCATATTATATAACTGCAACAGAAGTTACTCTAGAGGTTGGGCATTTATTTATTGATTTACTTAATAATACGGGTGTTTGTGGAAATCTTGCTTTTAGGTTTTGTAAGTACAAATACAAAACGCACATGCAGACTGGAGGTAGGTACTTATTCATATTCATGGTACATGTACCATGATTCGTAGTAGTGGAATGTGCCCCTCACGAATTTCAGGCAACGTGTAATTATGTACATATTTATTATTATCATTGTGTATAATTTAATATACATATATATAGCTAAAAATAAACTGTTGAGAATGTGACTTTTTTTACTTCCTGACTTCCTAGCATTAGATTATCTTCAAATTATATACACAATAAATTTAAGTAACATTTTCTCGACATACGAAATGAAAGTTTTTCAGTTGTATCAAGAAATCCTACTACAAAGGAAACTTCAACAGACTCTCTTATCGAATACCTTATACAGATTAATATTTTCATTATTTTACTGAAAAACTCATTCCAATTAACATCCCGCCACTTCAAGACCTGGCAATACATTATTATCAATTAAATTTTTAAAATTCATATTTAAAACATAAACCACCTGAAATAACTCAGAACTTTTAAACTAACAAAATTATTAAAAGATCCACCACGCGATAACCAAAATTAAAATTTATTTGATGTGAAATGTCAAAAATAAAATAAACTGACGTCTTGTCATGCATTGCGTGTACGAAAGTTGACTTGCGATCGGTATACCCCCATGCGCAAAAGTTGCGAGTGGTGTAAATTCATATCGTTCGCAGTGCATTTCAAATAAGCCGTGCACCATTTTGTAATCGCAAATGACGTCATTTGCGTACACGCAAAGTTGCACCGATTTCAAATAAAGCCCCCCAGGGCCGCTCCATATGTTGTAATGTCATGGCTTATGTGAGATGTACCTAGCGCACAAACAGACCTGGGCAGTACTTAAGTACATGTACTTAAAATTGTACTTAAGTATAGCAATGTACTTGAAGAATATCCGTATACGCTATATTCTATTTCTGTTGTCGTTTTAAGAATACAAATTTGATTGATGTAAGTGCTTGTGCTAGTGAGGAACATGACCGTTTCTCCACTGCTGAGGATCCAGAATACGTTCCTCCTAAGAGGAAAAGACAGATAAAGGAATTTCGCATAGATAATAATGTTGCTTCTACAGGCAGTGACACTGGAGAGCAATTTTTAAATATGCAAATAATTTTACATGGAAAGTTTCTTAAAATAACTCAAATAGACGACAATTAAACGATATGTTTCTATAAGAACAAATTTTCTAAAACATTTAACATGGGGTCACACGAGTGCGTACAGTGACTATTTATTATATAACGAAAATAAAAAGCTAAAGAAAATGTCAAATATGAATATTCAACTGGAACAAGATGATAAAATAAAAAGATCCCAAGTGAGCATACGACAATTTCTCGTAGAAAAAAGTACTACCGGAGCAGGTGCAGTTTTACATAAAGACTTACTTGCAATCTGCTGTCGACAACCACATATTTCAGTGCCATAGAATATACAATAGCTACATTGCAATATTTTAACTTTTTCTCACTAGCCTCTACAACTCTACACTCTACGGACCTTATGTAGTAATGTACTTGAAATGTACTTAAAATTTATCTTTCATAAGTACATATGTACTTAAAATAATAAGTACTTCTGATTCAAGTACTTAGATTTTCGGTACTTTAAGTACATTTAGAATGTACTTGTACTTGAATATTTTAAGTACAATTGTGCTGTACTTGGCCCAGGTCTGCGCACAAAACATACCCCTTTGTTTTGTGACCTATCGTTGGCGTTCACTGTTCACATAAACATTATTCTATGGCGTTCACGGTTCACGTAAAGCAATAAACATTTATTTACAAAGTGCTAAAGGTCTTTTCTAAAAAATATCTTTCGTATTGTTTGTTTTCTAAAATTGATCGAAAAACGAATCACTACGATGTTGGAGACAGAAGTATTAATTCTTAACGACATTGGTGATGATTTTCAAAAAATAGTTGAAGAATCAACCACACGTTATGATACAATCAGTCTTATGCCCCTCTCATAAATATGTATTACTGATGATGAGATCAAAGATCAGGCATCCCGAGACATGTATATTTTTTTTATCAAAGATGCTGTTTTACATATATTTCATTCATAAAAATGTCGACGCGAGATGTTACGTGTACGTTATTTTTTTTTAATTAATTTAAGAAGACCAGCAAGTAAGAAACACAATAAACAATATAATATAAGCTTTATTTAGCAATTAATGGCACCATAACTTTACATGAAGTTGGAATAATTATAATAATAAACATTTAACTATAATCATATAACGCATCATGATAACATAATAAAAAATCTTAAAGATTACACTATCTTTATACAAAAAAAAATATCAGACTAGGATAATAAAACAAATAAAATTTATATTTCTTTACAAATTTATATCAAAATCATAGAAATGGTATTCTGATGATTGAACTCAAAACGGCGATGAAACTTTTTTTTTATATCATATAAAAAATATCTTTGGTACGGCTAACTTACGACAAAAAATTCACATAAAAATTTTATTTAAAAGCTAGCAAGTATTGTTAAATATAGTATAATTAATATTGTAGTAATTTGTATGTAATATTTAGTTTAGCTTCTGGTTAGACAAACAAATATCATATTTTGTTTTTCTTTTGTGTGTATGTGTATTGTATATATATATATATATTTTTTTTGTATAATGGGTTGAGTGAGAATGGCCTTAGGCTAGACTTCGCCCATTTAAAAATAAAGGCTATTATTATTATTTTTATTATTATATAATTGATTAGTCGAACCTTTGGCGTAGAGCAATATTGAAAGACATGTTTTACTACTTTACTTAACCAAAACACTTTTGGGTGAAGATATAAAACGTGCTTTTCAACATTCAATACAAATATCAATTTAAGTATCCTAGAATCAAAATTCCGAGACTCAAACTCTTTATCTCATACGCCAAAAAATGATTTGTAGCATTTTAAATAATAATAATTATTATAAACTGATTATATCATGAAAATCACAGAACATTTTAGTAAAACAATTTTCCAGCAAATATCAAACCAAATAATGTTAGGTATTTAGTTTATTTTTTTTAATATATAACCAATCATTGGTGTCCACCCATTTTTGCTAAACTAAATATTTACCATTTATCCAAAAATTTGTAGTGAATGTGTTAGCCACATTTATTTATTTAATAATCGAATATTAGATACATTTTCAACAGGGCATATTCAAGCATATAGTTATTTTTGTATGTGTGGTGTGTCAACAGCAACAAGTATCACAAATATAATAAACTATAAGTAATTGTATTACTCGACTTATGTCAATAATAATACCTAACCTCAATTAACAATACTCTTTGATTTTATCACTTTATGATATCCGAAAAATGTAAAAATTAATTAATCAATACTTTCATTTTAAATATATACAGGGTGTCCCCTCTAAATTGGAAAAAAACTTCTGAGGCACATTGAGGAACCATAGACAAGCAGTTTGAGATAAGAGACTGATGTCCGGAAGTGCATAGTTTTCAAAATACAAGGTTGTCAAAATCTACGGGAGACCGGCTCATTCGTGGTAAGTATTGCAGAAATGGCAACTTTCTGTGTTTTTTTCTTGCGCGTTTCTGTTTTACAGCCAATCTAAGAGGCTTTGTTATCTTTGCAGCCTATTCGAGAATTTGCAAGGCAGTGTCCGATCAGATGATGGCACGCATTCAGAATGAGCCCAACACTAGCACTCGTCAGATTGCGTCGCGACTTGATTGCAGCAAAAATACTGTCCATCGAGTATTGAAAATCCACGATCTGAATCCATTTAAACTTCAAAGGCATCTACTGCCTGGCGACGCTCCTCGACGGCTCGAGTTCTGCGAGTGGTTGCTCGGTCATGCGGATAAAAACGCCGATTTTTTAAGTATAATCTTCACGAGCGATGAAAAAGGATTTTCGCACGAGGGGACATTCAATCCTCGTAATAACCACGAGTGGAGCGAACAAAATCCCCATGCTACGCACATCAGAGGATATCAGCAGAAGTTGGGTGTTAATGTTTGGGCAGGTTTTATGGGCAACCATTTGATTGGGCCGTACGTTCTACTAATAGCTATCTATTTTTTTTGCGAGATATTCTGCCCGAGCTGCTGGAAGATGTACACCTCCAGTTGCGTAGAGAGGCCTGGTTCCAACACGATGGTTGTCCAGCGCATTTTGCGCGCACCGTGAGAGGTTACCTCGACCAAACCTACAACAACAGGTGAATTGGTAGAGGTGGTCCCGTCCCTTGGCCAGCAAGGTCGCCGGACTTTTTTCTTTGGGGCGAAATGGAACGGTTGATCTATGCAACTCCTGTGCCGACAATGGAGGACTTAGTTGCTAGAGTTGTGGTGGCAGCGGAATTTATCGCGAACGATCCAGGCGTGTTTGCTCGGGTGCGCGAATCCTGGCTCGACAGGTGCAGAAAATGCATCGAAATGCATGGTGAACACTTTGAGCATTTGCTCCACTATTAATAATAATTTATTTGTAAAAAAGCCTCTTTGTTTTTCTTTCTAATAATAATTAACCTTTTAATAAAGTTTTTAATAAAAAAATTTTCTCGAAAACGGAGAGAGATACGAAAAAATATAGTGGTAACTAGCACTAATTAAATGTTAATAATGACTTCCAGTGGCGCCCCGGGGGACAGTGTCACGAATAAAAATGACAAAAAAATGTACGCTACTGACTTTTTGGAAATTTTATATTTTTTTTGAGAAAGCTCAGTTAAAAATACAACAATAAGACGCTCAGTTGAGCATCTTGTTAAGCTTACATCACCAGCGAATTTCAAGAAAATCGGTTAACGTGTCTTCGAGATATTGATAAAAAAGTTTTTTTGAAAAAAACTTTGACACCCTGTATTTTGAAAACCATGCACTTCCGGACATCAGTCTCTTATCTCAAACTGCTTGTCTATGGTTCCTCAATATGCCCCAGAAGTTTTTTTTCCAATTGAGAGGGGACATCCTGTATATTTGTAATTTTTAACGTGCATTCAAATCCATTTTTGGCTACTATAGTTTGCAGCCCTGACGGTCACTGTGTTCCTTTTGGCCTAACTAATATGTAGGGAGCAAAAAAGACTCCTCTCATAATTGATGTTTGAGTTTGTAGGTCGTTCTCAGAAAATTGAACATTTTTACCTTTTTTATGTGAATTATGTGGTAAACTTAAATAAATAATTGCATATAAAAAAAATAAAGAGAAGAAGAAGTGTTTGATAGGGATTTTTTGTAAGGGGTGGTTTCCAAGACGAGATTGAAATGTTGCTATAATTTAATAATTCCACCATTTCTAAGCTATTACGGAAACCCCATCTTCAGGGTATAACTTTAAAGCACGAATAGTTCCGAAAGGAAGGGCCTTACGAAAAAAATGTATAGAACATTTTAGTTTTATTTTTGAAATTGAATTGAAATTTCTCCCAATACCTCTGGGACACCCTGTATATTCTTATTGATTGGTGGTGAAATGGGAGTCGCATCGGTTGTTTACTGCTTACTGTTTGTCGCAACTAAGCAGAATTAATTGAGGTTAGCATTTAACTTAAATAGTAAAGTAAATATTCCAGCTTTTACATATTTTTATCTAGATCCTTCTCTTTTGGTACCTAATTAACTACATAATAATCATCAAGATGAAACTTAACATATTAATTATTATATTAATATGAACTCTAATAAAAATAACATATTAAGACTATAATAAGTTAAAAAAAAATCCACAGTATCTCACAAGCAGTGTTGTTCGCATGCTTTTTTTTTTCGTACTAGATGGCGCGTCAATTTCGTATTAGATTTACAATTTTCGTACTAGATTTACAATTGTCGTACTAGATTTACAATGAAGCGAGTAATTGTAACCTTGCTTGTTTAATGATCTTTCTTTCTTTGTTCTCTTATCTGACCTCTTCCTTCCTTCCAGATTGAGATGCACACAGCAGACAGCTAAAGATAGTTAGATGAGATGACAGTAAAGTTTCACTTCGTATCTGTTAGCCATTTCGTCAGAATATTTGGTTTTCCTTGAGTTAGGGGATAAATATTGATTTGATTAAAAACGTACTAAAATATCGTTCCGGCGTATTAACGTATAAAGTCTCTCAAAACGTACTAAATATAATAAGAAAAAGCACCTGGGAACAACACTGCTCACAAGATAAAACAATTTCCTATACCATGTCTACACGAACGTCTGCATCAAATGGGATTTTCTTATATTACTAGAGAAAAATTGTTGACAGTTAAATTTTGTTATTTCTTGTCATGTGACAATTCATCTAATCATTTCAACATTTAACTGAAAACTACCCTAGGCTAGTCTTCAATCCTAGATTGTTTAAAAAAAATTTTGGCCGAATATCCTCCTGACATTGATAAATGTCAAATTTCCCAAGCACGTTTGTTGGTAATAACCCTCCGGCAACGTGGATTCGATTGTCATAAAATTATCTACCCCTAGGGTAAGTTTCAATCACTATGAAATCCTGATTGTTTACAAAAAATTTTCTGAATATGAATATGCCTCTGACATTGACAAATGCCTTGATAATTTTATGTCAAATTTCTCAAGGCCGTTTGTTATAGCAGCAAGCAATGTGCTTTCGATTGCCATAAAATTCTCTCGTTGATTATCAATGTCTTTGGGATATAAGAACTGAAAAGTGAAATTTTATGACACAGTTAGTTTTTGAAAATTTTATTTGCTACTGAAGTTTTTATTGAGGTTTAATATTTAGTTCTAATACCTATTTTCGCAAATATTTTTACTACAACAATATTCATTTTGCTTCGAAAACTGATGCTAGTAGTTCAGAGTATGCACTTTTTGTTGCAAAATTTATTTATTTGTAAGAGTTTTACAAATAATGACAGTTTCTTAAGTTATATTTGCTTAAATTGCATTTGAACACTTATTCAAATAAAATTTTTCAAAATTTTAATAAATGAAGGAACTTTTAATAAAACATGTCAAATTTGAGAGGTAACGAAAGTTTATCAGTGCACAGTTATGTAGTTTAGCTGTTGGTTAACTAATAACTGACAGTCAAATAAATGTCAAAGTGTTGGTCAGTGTTCAGGTTAACCAACCATATGTTAAAGTTCTTGTTAATTTAACTGGAGCTTCTAGCACAGTATAATAAATAATACAGTATTCTGACTCTCCGCTTGCGAGGCGTCCTGCGCATCTCGTCGCGCATGCCGCCATTATGGGTTAAAACGTCACAATAATCGCATAGATGTAGATAGATACCGTTCACTCCTGTGTTCAATATATAAGTCATTGTCGGCGTGTACGAGATAAATAAATATTGTGTTTGTAATCTAATTCTGTGTTTTTGCTATAGTGTTCTTGAGAATTAAAAGGATTTTATTTTTATTAACGTGTCTTGTGATTAATACAATGAACAATCAGGGAGGACATGTGTGTGCTGCAAAATGTTGTCCCAATAAGCGGTACACTTGCTCTAAACATATTTTTCGCTTCCCCAAAGATCCTGTTAGGTGAATAATAAGTAAAAATAAAGATGAATACTAGATAATTTTACGTTTATAACAACTATTTGTATAACAGTAAATATTACGAAATGACAGTATCTAATACGTTTTTAAACTAAATGCAAGTGAAACATAAACACAAGTTGTCGCGTGGCGAGATAGCATGATAACGCAATGTGCTAGGGGTTATATGATTGACAATATTATATGGCCCTTGTTTGACTAAAATTGCTGAGAACGGGATTCAGTTGATGCAGAATTCAGGCACACGGCTTGTATGTGGAATTCGTAGGGGTGAAAGAGGCTAGCGATAAGATTAAGGAAATCGGCTGGTTAGGAATGAAACAACGTCGGATTTTCATGCACTAATTTTGATTAATAAAATCATCAAATGGAAAATGGCGGAATACTTATACGAAAGATTGAAGTTCCGGGGATCTGTGTATGATGTGAATATTCCTCATAAAACTGTCATTACGCCACCACTACACTCAACGGTTTCAAAATATTACAACGCTCTATCGGAGAATATAAATAGTTTACAGGGGTTTTCGTTTAAGAGCGCTGTCTGACACGTAATAGAACAAATTAATTTGTAAACACAAGCTACCTACTTAATTTGGCCAGCGATGTAAAACAATTTTCAGATAGGTTTAAGCTAAAATATAAGTTAAATTTAGATTAAGTTAGGAAGCACAGCTTCAACTTCTGTAAAAATGTCTTTTGTTACTAATAAATTCTGTATTATTATTGTGTTTCTTATTATTATCATTATTAAAAATCACACAGTCATGTCAACATTTACCTGATAACACCACTCAAGGCTGTTTTCAATCACTATGACACACCACAAATATTTCTGAAATTGACAGCGATATTATTATGTACTTAAATATTTTTACAAAAATAAAAATACAGTATTGTGGTTAGAAACCGAAAACTATAATTATTTTTAGTCAGGACCTGACTTTTAACCCAAAATGGCGGCGTCATACGTCACAGTTTGAAGTTATTTAGTTCAAAGTGCCAACGTGGACTCGGAATGCTGTACTTACTTATTATGATGTCAGTTCATGTGGTAAATAAAGCCAACAGTTGATTTCATTTCGTTATAAAGCGTACAAACATGTATTTTAAAGAAATTGAAGTTACTTGTGATGAAAACGAGGATTTGTTGGAGTTCATCCAATATGAAAGTCTACCATTAGTATATCAAAACCAGAAAACGAAACTGACAACAGATATGAGATATTACAAGAAACCACCTTTGTAAAATAACAATTACCTCCTAAAATATATTTCACAAATTTTAATGTTATTTGTGAATATAATAATTTTTAGTTTTTAAAATGCACATTTTCCAATAAACAATAATGAAACCATACAGATTTATTATTAACAGCATTGGCTACATTGTGAACATTTAATATAACTGAACCTTGTTGCTTATCATGCACTTGCAGCTACGTAACTGCCAGTTACAAACTAAGCCGATAAACGCAATTTACTTTAAACGTCAGTTTAGCAGTCAGATACAGTTAACCTTTGGTTGGTAACTGGTAACCAACACCTTTAACTCTGCACTGGTAGACAAGCAAAAATAATAAAAGAAAATCCCATTTGATGTAGACTTTTTTGCCGACATGGTATAATTCGGAACATAATTTTATTACTTCACATCTTCTTAAATATTAAAAATGAATTAAAATCTGGTACTGCACATGACCATGAATTCTACTGAAATTAAAATACATGCAAATAGGGTGCCAAAGTTAAAATTTAAAATTATTCTTCAACATATTGAGTATTTATTAAGATTTTAACAATTTTAAAAACCAACAACGGGCAATTCTACAAAATACACTACGCCAAGGACCAAGGGTGTCAAACTAGTAGAAAATCTACCAAAAAGCTCACGAAAATAAATTCTCCGGGTAATAGTTCCAATAGTTCTCAAATAATCTGGTTTCAAAATATAGTTGCACTGATTTAGCTTCTACATTAAAGGAGTATCATCTATTGTAACATCAGTACGGGGAGCCTCTTCATGCTGAACTTATGGAGCTAGAGATGGGGCTGCTCCACGTTTTTAGAGCAAGTCTAAGAGATATTACTGATATCACAAAACACTTATACGATCTGATTTTAACGCTGCAAGGAAAAGAATCGTTACCAATATGCATGACAAAGTTAAAACATTCAAACGTAAGTTAATTTTCTCAGAACGAACATTTGACTCTGTTCCCGTTGCTTAACAGATAAAACAAACTACCGCTCACCAAAGTAGCAGTATCGAGAAAAACTGTGAAGTCCCTGCTTAGCGGTAGAATCATCACCAGATCAAATCAATTCCAATACAGACGTCGAGAACAATATTGCCATTTTGAAACTTAGGCCAAATCACTTTCTTCCGATTATATGATGCTTGATACTGACGTGGCATATGCACAAATTAAATTTAGCTGAAACTATTTCACAAATCCGAAGACAAAAGTCTTCAACCTTAATTTTAGTCAAAATTGCAGATTTTAAATTCCTGGAAGACAAATTTTCTGCTCACGTCGATTTTCAAGGCAATGGTTGTTTGGAAAACCACCAAGAATAGCATCTCCGGTTAGTTAGAGCGATAACTCCTCCTAGAGCTGCGGACGAGAGTGTCACAAAGAAAACATTGTGACCCACCCAAACTCAAACCTCTATATATGTTAGACCATGTTATATCAGTCCATTTTTTGTTTGTTTTATAAATTTTAAATTATGTTTAACAAAATATTTTTTGACACCCTATATCTCGAAACTATTTGCGAACCACACTGTATAATGGCTTTTATTTTACAAAATAAAAAATCTATATATTAATTAAATTCTTGTGTACATTTTATATTTGCAATACGGTTGAGCAACAAAAAAAACACGACCAATAATAAGTAAATAATAAACATAAAACAACCACCCATAGAATAATACACAACAAATACGAACCCTCAACTTAGAATTTTTCCAAAAGCACCAAACAGCGACATTGGAATTTGCCGATGCCCAAAATGGCCCTGAAAGTATGTTCTCTTCTATATAACCTTTAATTTTGACGTAAATAGACTACAAGAAGAAAATGAGACCAAGAACCTGATACACTTTTTCGTTATTTAAAATAGAAAGTGTTTGTTGAGCATTTGATAAAAACAATGTCGTATATTAATTAAAAGGATTTTGTGTCTGTAAATACAATGAAAAATAATTTTGTGTCATAGCGGATAACGATAACGAATTAGTGGCAGTGGCGGCTCGTGGCCTAGTCTACGGGGGGCTACTTTTTAAAAAATTAAATTAAATACCAAAGCACTTTAGGTGATCCGATTAATTTTGTTGCAGTGACTAGTCGATACAGTCTGTAGGTACCCGCGGGAAGCGAAACGACACTTTTAATATTAGATTACATGAATGCACACTCTATAGTTAACCAAACATATGCTACTTCCTTGAACGCTGCAAGGTCAAGACGGGTCAAATGTTTGTTAACGCTTCAGGTTACCTTCCTTTGTTTATTTTGCGTTTTACGTGGCTCGGTTCCCAGTTCGTGACTATGGAAGCATTTTTACTGGAAAACGATGATATAAATCTTAATAATAGCATCCAATTTGAGTTTATGTTACAAAAGTAAACGCAACTAAACGTATCCAATTTATGTTGAAGCGTTGAATAAACAGGTTACTGTAAATGGTACCGTTCAGAGATGTCAACATGCCAAACAGACTAAACCATTGAGTGCGCAGAACGCGCCCAATGACCGATGAATGTCGTTCTTCTTATAGCTATGTTGCCATATTTATTACAAGGAGTAAGAAGTGGGTCCTAGTTGTAAATATAATTTTTATCATCGAGTACAGTGTTTAAATGTAAATTCCATTCTTCTGTTCTTATTTGCAGCAACTTTGTCGATAACAGCCTCTCAATATTTGTTTTTCCAATGGGCAACATTCCTTAAAATTCGTGATAGACCCCGCCATCGGCAAACTAAGAGTACACAGGCAGCTTTGTAAACTCCGCCTAAATCAACGCATGTGCGACTGTTGTACGAATAATACGGTGCTGCCACAGCATACATACAGCAAGATCACTATGTCCAAAATCAAAAGTACGAGTGTATGCTGCTGCTCAAATTCTTAGCAGTCTAGGAATCCGCTCACCCGGGTGGTTTTTCGAGTACATACGCACTGTAGCTGTAATCAAGGTCACGAAGCACACGCTTTCCCACTTCTAAGTGCCGACAATATAGTTGTTTTGCTGTAGCCCTTAGAGACAAGCCGCCACTGCTTCATGGTTTAATAACAAAAAAACATAAATAATTCCTTAATATCCCGTTCTATCGGCAGTTGTTTCATGAATATAACCCTAAAATAAATAACAACAGCATATCAATATACTTTCCCAACAAAATAAACAATCTTAAATAAAATATAATGAAAAACAAAAAAAATGTTGAATATTAATTACAGTATTTTAAAAAATGAAAAACAAAAATACGAAACAAAATAACTTAAACACATTCACACATACATTATTATTGTATCGAACATATTTGCTTACGCAACTCCGAATCACTATCATCGTGCTCATCAATCACCGATTGCGACAATTGTGCCGCGGTGGCATTTTGTTCACTAGATGCCGTTACTTTTGGTAAATATTGCGTATCATCCAATCCCGCCCGTTCGTAAAACAGCATATAGGCGCTGCTGGTGTCGATTTTCGGCACTTTACCCATATCGCACATGGCTCGTGACGATTTCCGTGATAATGCCGGTGATTCACCGAGAAGTTTCTCACTGCTGTCACGTATATTTTCTGAGGCTTTGTCGCACACACTTTGCATTGAACCAGATAGACTTGTGGCGTCCAATGTGCCCGATGACGAGTCAACAGTAGCAAGAGGAGCGGCTCTTTCGGAATCGCCCAAGCTGCTGCTGTCTGTCGAACCTAAATCAATAATATTCAAAATCAGCAAATTACAAAGCTTTTTGGATATTCTAAATTTGTCCTACGCTGGTTTCGTCATTTGCTTAAAGACACTCTTGGGAGTGGAGTTAGGATAACTTTAGGTTTAAAGTGTTTGACAGTCATGACCTGCTGTTATAGGAGTTAGAAGTCGTCAGTTGGTAAAAATGTTTAGCTGTCAGTTATTTTTTTTATGATCTATCTATGACCTTAACCACCACCAACCTGTACTAGACTTCCGTTGCACGTTTTTTCTGCGTGACAGTGGCGTACATCCGCTAGCACTACCACCCATCTTCGCCAAAGACTGATTGGATTTTGTTATGTATGCATGGCTAGCTACATAACTAGGATCATTTTCTGACAGCACCTCACGACAGGAACTGTCATTGTAACAATACCAATTTCCGTTTGGATTGCAAGCATAGCATATGTAGTGACCGCCGTTTATAAGACCTGAATGGCTCTAGAATGTTAAGGACAAACACATTATTAAATATTGGGTAGACATTTTCACTGATGATGCTTCTTGAAATTCCATGTTTCTTTTTCAATTATAAAATATAATACAGGCCAACACACATTTTGGTGCCTGCGATTTTTTAACTGTTCCTGAGTAATTTTTGGATGCAGAATGTAAAAAGGTTCTCAGATTTTGTCTATCAGATCTAGTTTTTGAGATTTTTTAAAAAATTGTGTATATAATTTACGTTATAACTGTTATAATATATAATATTACTATTGACAGTTAAAAAAAACAAAGACACATGGATTTAAGTATTTATTGCAAAAACTTAATTTACATAATTACATTAGTCACTAATCACATAAAAATTTTCTTTTATACGATTTTCTAGAATGGAGTTTACTAGGGCAGTCTCGCTGAAGGCTCCAGCAGTAGTCCGCCATCATGTGGCTATCCCATCGTCCTTGATAACGATCTTCCATAGTTTTAATATCCTGGTGGAATCTTTCCCCCTGTTCTTCACTACAATCACCTAAGTTTTCTGGAAAACGATCTAGGTGGCTGTGGAGGTAGTGAACTTTTATACTCATGTTACAGCCGAGAATATTAAAATTTGAAAGCATAGTTTCCACTAATTCTACGTAATTGTCTGCTTTATGATTGCCAAGAAAATTTTGTACTACTTGAACAAATGAACTCCAAGCGTTAGATTCAGTCTCGTTCATTGATGTGGTGAATTGTGGATCTTTAACAAGTTGCCTTATTTGAGGACCATCAAATATACCAGCTTTTAGTTTTTCCGTGCTAATGCCAGGAAATTTACGTGACAAATACCCAAAACAATTTCCATCTCGATTTAAGGCCTTCACAAATTGCTTCATTAGGCCTAGCTTGATATGCAAGGGCGGAAGTAAGATTTTTTCTCTTGAAACCAAAGGTTCGTTGATCACGTTTTGTATTCCTTGAATCATGACATCTCTTGAAGGCCAATTTTTGTTAACCCAGTGCTCATTTTTAGCTCTGCTGTCCCAAAGGCACAAAAAACAAGGATATTTTGTATAACCACTCTGCTGTCCAAGGAGGAAGTTAATCATTTTTAAATCAACACAAATTGACCACTGATGTTCTTCGTATTTAATTTTTCTCAAAACTAATGCTATTGTTTCATATTCTTCCTTCATGGTAGTAGAATGACCAATAGGAATTGAGCCATATTTGTTACCGTTATGTAAAAGAACACATTTTAAACTACGTTTTGAACTGTCAATAAAAAGGCGCCAATCATCTGGAGTGTATTCAGGCAAACCCATTTTTTCTAAGAGCCCTTTTATATTGTTACAGAATACCAAGTCATTTTCCTGAGTGAAAAAAGGCAGCAGATCCTTATCTCTTTTACGATAAAATGTAATATTAGTACCTCGACAAAGTAGATTTTTTTCTTTTAATCTGGATGCAAGTAATTCAGCGGATTCCTTTGAGAGATTCAGGTCTCTTATAAGATCGTTTAGTTCTTCTTGATTGAAACACTGCGGAGTTGCTAAATCTGCTTCAAAATCGCTGTCGTTTTCTGATTGAATTCTTTTAACTTCGTCAGACGTTGATGTTTCTGTATCATCTTCTGTCAGTTTGGGTAGACTGCTGAATGATGGAACGGGTATTTCTTCCGAATGCACTACAGGCCTTCTTGCAGAATCTAGATCAGGATATGTCCATTTGTGTCTATTGTTTCTATTTATGCCTTTAATATTAACGAGACAAAAATAGCAGTCGTCATGATGGTTCCGCGGTTCTCTCCAAACCATTGGTACACCAAACTTTAGGCACTTCCTCTTTCCAGTTGTCCACTGTCGCAAATGTTCAACACATGTTTTACATATGAAATGTGGGGCCCAAGATTTATCTTGATCTCCTAAATGAACGCCAAAATAGGCAAGATAAGCTCTTTTCACAAAGTCAGAAATCCTTTTTCTGCTCTCTTTCAAAGTGTATTCACCACACACATAACAAAAAACATCGGGATGATTTGCACAGGTACGTCTGCTTGTGGATGCCATTGTTTCAGTTTAGTGTCTTGATACTACAAAACGACCAAAATTTACACAAAATGATAGCACAACTTTACTTGGGAAAACTCAGTAATATACTAAATCAAGTACAGCCAAGCAGGTATAGAAGGATCGGGTCATAGGCAATTACAGGTATAAAAGTAAGTAAGAGCATTGTATTGAGTAGTTCCTAGTATAGGAACATTGGGTCAGGGACAATTCCAGGTATCCATTTGGCTAATTAGATTCTGGGAAATTCCTATTTTGACGATTAAGTACATATTTATCTCTTTATTTGTTGTCCTTTATCAGAAAAAAATATATCATTTAACCTGTAACGTGTATCTCAAAAACTAGAGCTGATAGAAAAAATCTGGTGGCATTTTTGGAATCAGCACATTAAAAACATCTAAAATCAGATGTTAGATTTCTGGCACCAAATTTTTTTTTTCATTTTGTTGGCCTGTGAATCAATCAAAGTACAGAGTCACTGTTATAAAAAAAATTTAGGTGTCCTTTTTAAAATCAATCTAAATCCAAATTAAAAACTTACCACGACAGCATACAGATTATAACTCAAATCAAATGGATCCCGACCTGGCAATAACCTATGATCATGAAAATCTTTCAAATGCTCATCGATAATTGGCGTTTTCAACAAACTGGTCGATTTCAATCTAGATCTAACTTTGCTCTTCTCGTTGACATTATTATTGTTGTTATTGTTCCGCATCCTTGGTGTACCAACTTTAGCTGGACCATCTGTACCAATTTCAAGTTTACAATCGTCGAGCAGCTTGCATTGCTCACTATTGCATACAATACCGTTCGACGGTACACTGTGCTCATTGAAGTACTTTGTAGTATGATGATCTTGTAAACTGGAGCCGGAACTTTCGGACGTTTCGCTTTTACTCTCATTGACATCTTCAAGAATTTTTTCTGCATGGATGTTATGCAGATCATCCATTTCGATTTTTCGCTTTTCCTCAAGCAATTGTTTATGACGCAATATAGTTTCTTGAGGTACTGATGCCAAATAAGCGGTGGGATCGAAATTTCTAAATGGAAAATTAACAACTTTTTGAGTTTTCACCCATTTGCTGTTGACGAAGTCGAAGCGCTTCAAATGAATTATCTGAAAAAACATGTACACGGTTAATTTGAATTATTTCAATCACAAAAAATTATTTGCATACCAGTATTGGTGGCAGCCGCCATATCTGCAATTTCTTCGTAGCTGGTTGTTTATCCTGGCAATTGCTGCAATGATACATCGTCTCCAAGCGTTCTTCAGAAGTAAATGCTTTTAAACAATGGTCTAAATCAATTGGTTCTGTATCTAGCTTTCTGCAAATTGCGACAGATTCATGCTCAATCCACAACTGGAAAAAATAATACCGATACAATTGCAGTTGTAAAACTGGCTTTGACATATTCAAAGATGGACTGAAATCTGATGACGTGATATGTTGTTGATTTTCATTAATAAGCTAACTACTACTTTTAACATCGTCGTATGGGCATGCAAATTGATAGTAACTTGAAGGCATATTGAAGCATGATGATCGTACGCTTCCGCCGCAGGTCGTATAGTTCGACGTTTAATCAATTGAAGAATTCTAGCAGGGTTGATATGTTCGATTACAATAACCTTATTTTGTAAAGGAGTTTGCTCAGATTATCGCAAAACCTCTGATACATATTCGTTAACCTGGCCTTTTGCAACCTTAGTAAGGATTATGGCTTTTAAACTTCTGCTAGCTACCGTTACGGTGTTCCGGGAATCCCGCGGCAACTTTCTTCATATTACCTCACCGGTAGAGGGCACGCTGTGGCGCTTGACGTGTTCTGCCTGATGGCTCTGTGTTGGTTCCGCTCACCTCACTTGAAGTTTGTTTTTATAAAAAGAAAGTGAAACTGTCGAAATTATCATTAGCTAATTTGCGCTTAATTTCTCACGTAGGTTTGTTTTCGCAGGCTTCTAAAACCGTCAGTAACAGTCTGGATTCTGCGCATAACGTTATTGACATGCGGTGTAATTGCTTTGCGCAGAACACAGACTGTTTCTAACGGCTTCGGAAGCCTGTGAAAACAAACCCAGTTACGTGAGAAATTTTGGCAGTTTCACGTTCCTTTTATAAAAAAAAAATTCAAGTGAGGTGATCGTCACATCATTGGTTTGCGCTGAATCCCGACTGATTCGGATTCGTGTAAACAAACCCTTAGCGTAGTATGTGTGTTATAAACTCGACAACACGTTAGGCTGCTGGTTGATTAAACGTCAAACTTGAACGCGATCCGCAAGCGGGACACCTGTGCCTCCATAATACTGATTCTATGGTTTACCACAAGGTTATTAACCGTATTTTTTATTTGTTTGTGTTTACATTTTGTAATGGAAGAAGACCGAATTGGTGTAACTTTATGAATTAATTTGAAGCATTTATCGTCGTTTGCACAACATTATTACTGGCGTTGTGATGGGTATCTTACTATTTTTGTTTTTTCGCTACGCGAGAAGTTCCTGTTGTAATAAGTTATCCATTTAAGTAAAATAAACCGGCATTTAAGGGCTACATGAAGGCTATGTCTATGAGACAAATATTGGTAATGAACAGCAGTTACGTCTGCAAATTGAGGGTGCGGATGATCAAATCCGCAATAATCGTGGAGTTTTTGGACGTATCCGAAGTTCAGTGATTAAGCGCGAAACAATATGGGCCGTTTTGGTTTAAGAAAAAAGAATAAAGTCGTAATTGCTCAACAATGCATTTTCGTCCTTGATAGGTGACTGTTTTTGACGGAAGTTTGGTATTTGTTAATACACTCAAACCAAAATATCCATCAACTCTTTGTTGTGTTTTGCCAATGCCTTTCACTTTACGTAAATTATATACTGAAGCAACAGATTTGTAGAAAAAAATTAAATGAAAATAATTATTTAATTCAATATTTTTGTCTGTGAGTGTATTTTTATACATTTTCATGTTTTGTTTGCAACTATTTCACAGGCTATAACTGTTTCAATAACTAACCTTTTCTCTGCTACTTTGGTATCGCAAATGTAACGCAGTAGGATCCCAATCGATGGCAACGTGCATGGCATTTTGAACAGTTTTACATTTCTCAAATAACAAATCATCAGAACATGGCAGCGTACAACCGCGACAAAACTGGGTCCAATGACACAACGCACAAATTTGTCCGCCTTGTAACACGGCCTTCAACGTAAATGGAAACTCGTATCCCAAGGAATCATCACTGAAAAAAAAGAAGTAACAATTTTATATGTGCAATCCTCTCGCGAATCATGATCTTAGAAATAACTTTTAATTGCATTATTAGAATATTGTGACGAGTTTACCAACGTGTTGCGTAATCTCACACAAGCTGGCATCATTGGACTAACAACATGTTAGTCAGATCACCATACGGAATGAAGTATCTTTGATTTATGATTTTACCAAGAAAAAAAATCATAATAATAAAAATATAAATCAATGTTCATAAGCAAATGCCAACAAGTACATTGCGCTTTGGTACGCAATATTACAGGGATATAAAAACAGAAATAATTAAGAGAAAGAATTGAATAACTGTTTGAAATATTCAAAAAGTGTACATGCATTCTCTGATCTGATCACTTGAAAGATTTATTTTCAAGTCAAAGGTGTATGGAACAATCGACTAAATCAAATCATTCACAAACATACTGAACATAAATGGCCCTAAGATAGTTAGAGCCTTGAGGCTCCCCAAAAAACGGTACAACATCTTTAGACTATGCCCTTACCAGTCCGTAGCATGATTAGTTTGATCGCTTTGCGGTAGAGGACTCAACAATCTGGTCACTTGTCTCCACACTGATTCATACAAGCTTTGACAGGTACTTTGCGGGTTGCATCCCAATAACAACGGCATACCAAAGATGCTCGGTTTACTCTTTTGTTGTGAGAGAAAATACGATTCTTGACGCACACATTTTCTATGAACCGCTATTAGAAAATTCGGTATTTTACTTGTACCGTTACTGCCATCTGAAACACCTGTATACACAGCAGAATATCACAAAAATTGTTCCGACCAACACCTGTAAAACTTACCTGAACATAGCGAGGAGTTAGTGGAATGTATGGATGAAGAAGACTTTTTAAATGGAATGGTTTTGTTTAACCGAGATTCAATTTTCTTCTTATTGTTCTGCAACACAGTGTTCATAAAACAAACCAATAAATTTACAAACCACTACCATGGTCAATTAAATAAAGCAACAATATATAAAAAGCTTTCTTAATATTAATAATAATGAAATAAGATAATAATATGTGCCATTAAATAGTTTCAAAGCTCTAATTGATCCATTGGGCTAACCAGAAGGTAAGAACAACAAATGGAACAACTGTTGCAAATAATATTTAAAGCGCTTAAATTTTTCCACAGCAAAACTATACACATATAAAAGGGCTGTTCTTATTCCTTTTAACCTAATCCACATCTGGTAGGGATCTACGTCGGTATGAGGGATTTGACGCATGGCATCCCCATACACTCGCCCTACATACAATGACCCTATTGGAAAGAGTTTAAATGGGAATGCCATGCAGTGTACAAAGGCTGTTATTGAGCGTGATACCGTCAGTGACTTCAAAATTCGATATACACAAATTACGACAAGAATTTCATGTAGAATTCAAGTGTGTTCCATTTAATAAGCAAGTTGACACTTACTACCGGTATTATCATGAACATTCACTCGGTAATGAGTATGAATTAAACCAACTCAGGGATTCTGTTGTGAACCCTAAGATGCCTAAACCGACCGATCTTCGAGCCTCGAGCTCGTAAAACTTGAATCGAACCCGTAACAATTTGAATAGCATACTGGGGTTCATTCGGATTGAGCTATAACATTAGTATTCTTTCTGAATGTATATAACACCCGCTAATTTCAAAATGGTTACAATCAGCCCAGCCATCATCAGCTTTGGTGCTCTTCATTTCATGCCGGTCACGAGCGCTAACAATTACGTAGTCGATCATATGCCAGTTCTTAGACCTTGGATGTTGCCATGTGATCTTAAACTTGTCGATATGGCAACTTAGTTATCCCCATCGGAAATAGAACAGCCCTTGTACCTGAATTATGATTTAAACTAAAATATACACAAAATTTCGTGCAAAAAAATACTGTTTTAAAAATATAATTAATATAATATTAAATAAAAAAAAGCCGCAAGTAATCATTAAGAAAATAATAATAATAATATAGCAAAAATAATAAAACGTTTCCTATGAAAAGCCACATCTACTTAAAAATGAAATATCAGTAATTTATTTACAAACATTATCTACAAAACATAATTTATTTTAATTAAATCCAATAATAAATAAAATATCTGACATACCCAATATTCTATATTTTATTTGATATATGCATGATACTTTTTCATATTTAATTTCGCCTCATAAAATTTAATTTTATAACAATACAACACAAAATTTTAATAAGTACGCTCTTTTTAAATCATCTTTATTACTATGAATTCACCCAAATGATACCTGCCAATGAAAACAACATAACAGTGCTGTATAAAAATGTGTTATTTATAAAAATATTCTGTAACTTATAAAGGAAAAA